>HG992150.1:7510000-10010000 GCA_905220505.1 Laothoe populi | reverse complement strand
AGGAGTCTAGCAAATCAGCTGTTTTTGTATTTTTGGGATAGGATTTACGTGAAACGTTAAGTTGTTTAATTAGTAAAATCTATTTATTTTATTTTATTTGGATGGCTCATAGCTATTAATAATAACATACAATGACGAAATGAATACAATAAATAAGCCAATTACGAGCCACAGCAGATTATATTTAAAGATTGAAAATAGCGGTTGTTTTAATTAATCGCTTATCATTGTGTGAGTGGGTTAGCAGATTATTCAGAAATTTCTTCAATCTCTATGAAATTTTTACATCAGCAAATATTGTCTGCATATTATATTATTAAATAAATCGAGTTCATACAGTCGCTAGATACATCAGTCAAAGCTTTGGGGTCTTTGAGTATAACAATAATTTTTTATGCAAGTTATGTAACATACACTTGAGCTATTTTCACATATGGCTAGTAGACGTATAACAGCTGATACATATTACATATATTCGTATGCGACTGAATAACGACCACCGTTATACATGGTCAAAAACCTGCCATAATGGATCGTTCCGGCGATTCGCGTTTCGGGGTCAGCCGATTCACATGCAGTTAGTAAGGCTGGAATATTACTAACAATTTCCACAAATAACAAAATTACACTGTTCAATTTTGATGTATTTGATGTATTGAAAATAACATTGACATTTCTAAATTCAAATATCTATCCACCGAGGCTCCATAAACAAATAATTGCCAGTACCGTTTAAGTATAAATACTGTTTGGATAAATTCAAGTCGGGCGACAACTAGATTTATGCAACCTCAGCCCACATCTCTCCTCTCCTCTCCCTTCCTCTCCTCTCCTCTCCTCTCCTCTCCTCTCCGCCTCTCTCTCAACTCCCTCTCCTCTGCACTGCTTCCGCCTCAGCTCTCCTCTGGCTTCTCTCCATCTCTACTTTTCTATGTCCCTCTTTCCAATTGCTTGTCCCAAATATTGCGCGTTACAGTCGGCCATCCTGAAACAATTGCACCGCAATTGGCGCAAAACACTATATTAGCATCAATCAAATTATCTCTTGTTACAATTTCTGCGTCATGCTTCTATCACTATAATTAGGATCACCGTAACAAAGCCTTAGTGAGATTCGTAAGAGTCTAACAATTGTAGGGAATTGAGCCACATCCATATGGATATACACTCACGCCCATAATCCCCGAAGGTAGACAGAGGGGTAATCCGTAAATCCACTTTTCGCCGATTTTAATACGGTCTCAATGTACGACCCTATACCTTACCATGCCATACCGGGCACAATTCCAGACTCCAGACTGATACTAAATATTTCTAGATAGAAAAACCCAATACGACTTTACACGACCCGGGGATCGAACCTGAGACCTGCAGTCGTAACGAATCACGCATGCGCAATTACAACTGCGCCACTGCGCCACATACTTACGAAAATAGCTACATAACTCTAAAAATTGACTTAATTCATGCACATTGGAGGGAATTTGAAGTTGGCAACAGCTTCAACTTTATAGTTACCTGGCCTAATACAGTCACCATTTATCTTATGACCTAGAAACGATAGCTCTGATTTTAGAAACGACCATTTTTTAAGTTTCAGACCTGCCTTTCGTAACTGAGTTAAAACTTTATCTAATAATCGCAACCCATCATTTACTTTAGAGGTAGACAATAAAATATCATCCATGAAGGAATCACTCTGTACCATTTTAACTAATTTCTGAATTACTCACATAAAAACTGACGACGCATTGGCCAAACCAAATGGTACCCTTAAGTAAATAATAAAATAAGCCCAACAGTCACACACATAATTTGACCCCACCCTAGGTGAAACCTGTATCGTGGGTATCTGGAACTACGAAGGACTACGGTCCTACAACACCCAGATCCGATACAAACATTTGTCTGTTACAAAAACATTTGTCTCGGAGCGGGAATCGAACCCACTGACTCGTTTCACAGCCGGCTACTCGCCCGCTGCGCCACGGCGCGGAGTCTGGGAATGTATTGACAGATGTTTAGTTTTACTGTCAAGGATGTTATGTATTCGTAATGACCGTCTGGAGTGACAAAGGCAGTCTATTAACTGAGTCATCACTAACTTTTAAATTCGATAACCTGCAAATAAGTCTTAACTCGTATATACCTAGCCCCCGCTAATTTAGATAACTGATCATCAATATAAGGCAAAGGAAACCTCCCCTTTACTGTGACAGCATTAAGTGTCATATAATCGACACATACCATCCATCCTGATATTTAAAATTAATAAGTTCGCACTCACCGCAGTTATCACTTCACACCGCTCAGCTCAAGTGACATTCACCCCTCTTCCACTGCAGTGGTACCTCGCCGATGTTGCAGACTCTCAGGAAACCCGAGCTATCGTAGAGGATTGAGCTGGCAACTGTGTAGTTTGTTGCACCGATGCTGTGTTGGTGTGGTTCGGTACAGAGCACTCCTGACGTTGCTGCTCTCACCATCACTATCACAAGGCTGTCCCCAACGCAGAATTTGTCATAAAATTTAGCTCGCTGTCCGTGTCAAGATATGTTTTTACAAGAGTGACATTGACTTTAGCATTCTTCCGATATATGTCACTTAAACTATATAAAATCTGTAATCTGATAAATCTTCTTTGGGTGATCTGCGTTAGATGCTCGTGATGATGTGCAGGAACTTGCTACGTGTCCAACTTTTCCACACCTAAAACATCTGCGTCTATCCGGTAGAGTACAATCAGGCGCCACGTGACTGGGCTGATTACATCGATAGCAAAATAGTGATTTTCGCATATCATTATCCGTGTTGACAGTACCACTCATGAACTCTCGTATAGTTGTAGTAACTCTCGCATAGCTTGTTCTAGATAGCTGCGCTGTGTCCGATAATTGTCAAATGAAACCTTCATATAATTCATCTGGATTGGCGCACTGGAAAGCCTGCGCATTTGCCTTCGGTTCGTGTGACAAACCTCGTTTGATACATGAAACAGCCGCCTGGTCGCTAAGTTTTGACATCTGTAGCTCTTATCTAGCTTTTTCTGTTAATATTTGATCATAGTTTCGATAGCCAATTTCTTACTAGACATTAATTCATCTTCATTTACTTCTCAATTCGAATTATTACGGGTGTTTGTGTCGCTATCACCCTATTTCTGCAACTTTATAGATTTTACATAATGCTCTAGGACGTTTCGCTTCATTTTCAGGCCCTTTTATCCCACTTCTGACTATAAAGAGCTCAAAAAACGGAATACATTTATTGCAAATATTTTCACATAAAATAACATTGACATTTCTAAATTCAAATATCTATCCACCGAGGCTCCATAAACAAATAATTGCCAGTACCGTTTAAGTATAAATACTGTTTGGATAAATTCAAGTCGGGCGACAACTAGATTTATGCAACCTCAGCCCACATCTCTCCTCTCCTCTCCCCTCCTCTCCTCTCCTCTCCGCCTCTCTCTCAACTCCCTCTCCTCTGCACTGCTTCCGCCTCAGCTCTCCTCTGGATTCTCTCCATCTCTACTTTTCTATGTCCCTCTTTCCAATTGCTTGTCCCAAATATTGCGCGTTACAATTAACATCATTCCAATATAATATTCACCAATGTGGATTACTAATTATTTAATGGTAACTTTATTTGAAACTTACGATTACCACATCGGTTATTTTTTCTCCTAACATCGCCATTGTGAATCGCAATGGAAAAAAATATATTTGCGTGATCCACAAATATTTCCTTTCGAGTCTGAATGATATGAGACAGAGTCTCTCGTAGTACCTGTTACGTCACAAAATAATCACATTTTATTGCAGAATCAGGGCTATATGTGTGACATTTTAGGATGTAATATATTAAATAAAATCAAATGGTTATTAAAAAACGTTTATTCGTGTAAAAATCGTGGGGTTAATGGCACTAATAGAGAGCTTTATACAGTTAATACCACATTGGAATGCTAAATGTCTTGTCGAAATAAAAACATTGTTCAACATATATAATATTCGAGAAAGAATTAAAGTGCATCAAATAAGTATTGTTATAATTTAATTATGAGTTAAAAACTTAATTCGTAAAACATTTTATACGTTTGTAAAATTATAGTTGTTAGTGTTTTGTCTCGCTGCGTTGAGTGACAATGAGTTAGGGAGCAAGACAACACACTGTTTAATAATACTAGAGAGGAATACGTTTCTTTGTATAAGGCCCTTAGTGAGTAATTGTACTTTAAAACGGATGCGAGTGATGATTTGGCGCCAATTAAGTGTTCACTGGTCATTTAGCTGGAACACTGTCGCCACACATTCTGCCACGCGGCACGCACGGACGCGCGGTGAGCTTCGCAGTTGTCGCTTATCACTTTTTCTTGGACCGCTCTATCAGCTTATTCTAAAAAAATATTATTTCAATTATAATAATTATTATTAATAATAGCACACTCAACTTACAAACCACAATCTCCGAAAAACTGACAAAATATGTTGATAAGGACGAAATAATCCGCGTGTGGAAGTTATAAAAAGTCTCCATAGTCCTTATAGTTTTATCAACAACAGGTATAATTCCCAAACAGCTTTTACAATCTCTAGAACTATGAGATCTCCCAAAACAAACATATTTACAAGTTCAAAAAGCAGTGGACTTTAGAATTGTCAGAAAGTTTATGCAGACAGAGTCATTTCTCTTTCAAACGGCTTATTAATTTTAAACCTAACAGACAATTACTTGGCTTAGGCCTGTGATGTCAGTGTAGGTACACCGGTCTTACGGACCGAGCAGCAAAATGCTAAATAAAAATAATAAACTTTATTTATTTCCTAAACAAACATTTAAATAAATTGACAAATAAAATAGGCTATATTGAGTTTGTCACCACAGAATAGCATCCGTATGCCGAACTAGGTTAAAAACCTGCATCTCAGCATTTGGCGACGCTTCACAAATGTTACTTATATTTACAGTAGCCTCTGTATCAATATCATAACTAAAAAGAAATTAAAAATGAAATAAACTGGTCGTGGGAGATAATATCTTATTGTGCATCTCTGTCAATTAATGAATGTGTATGTGTGTGAGAGGTTGTGTGATTATGTATTAAAAACAATATAACATAAGATCAAAACTGCATGCAGTGTAATCCAGTAAATATTATTATTCAATGTGAGTAGCAGGAATACAATGTGGTTCATCCGGCGAATATCAATATTTACGTAAGTTAATAAATAAACATATTATTCGACGTGTTTGAAAAAATTTAAACATTGTAAAGTAATAACAAATGATGAAATGTTTTTAGTTTTATCCAGGCTAAGGCACAAATGTTATCGATTCGTTATAATTTAATGATATTGAGCTAGTTTGGACATCATTAGTTAATTACAGAAGCAATATGTGCAGCCTTGGTTAAGGACGTCGTGACAAAAACTAACAAAACATATATTAATATGCTGGTATTTTATACACATATGGTTTGATGGATGGTCCATGAAATTTTTTGCTTCAAAGACTTGACACTCTACTGTTCAAAAATATCAGGTATGTCATTTCAGGAATGTTCGCTCCGTTGAGTATCGTAACAAAGAGTGTTTACGAGCTTATAGTTTGTGTATTTTTTTATTCTGGCAACGTGACCACACTGCACCTGGTAAGCGCAGTGCCGTCCAATTAGAATATCGAGTAGCGAGAGACAATCTATCCCCGCTACTCAACACAATCGTGCCGGCATGCTTCTTCACACTACGCCATGGTCACGAAGGTGAAGAAGCGGTCGAGGGTCTAGTGTCAGAATACTCAGAAGGCCGCAAAACGATCAAACATCGTACCCCAACTATAGACCCCGTCAAAAAAAAAATACATTTGCTTATCCCGGAACGCGACACACTTGTGGGTGCCACTATGGCGGGTTTTACACCCTGTGTACGGTGTTCTCTATCCGGGCGGATATGAATATCCTACCACCAGCAACATTATAATGAGATATAATATAATGAGGAGACCTTAGCCAAGTTGAGTCCTATCTCGCTGAGCCGCTTGTGCTGGTAGGTGAGCGGCTCGTGCAGCTTGGCGTCACCGCGCTTGTAGAAGTCGCTGTAGTCGAGACGGAAGGCCAGCGTCTGCAGCGACACCTCCGCGTGCAGCGCCAGCTTCAGTATCAACGTGGTCACGTGGCCCCTGTGCCACAAATCAACATTCAATACACGCGTGATCAAGGTTAAGGATCAACACAAAGAAAATAGTAACATTTTCACTGCGGTGCCTAGAATAATGGGTTTTAACTATCCTTGCACTAGAAGGTAGTGAACCCGAATCCGTATAAAAATTTGGGCTATGAGTATGTAACATTCGGCCTAAAAATACATGATATGCGCGCCGACGAAAACATAAAAGTGTGTAAGAACCACATTCGTGTATAGGTTTTATTACTATTTTTAGTTCTAGCCCTAATATAATACACAAATAGAAAACAAATAGTCTTATGTTCAGTGAAATGCTCGTCAATCTATTTTCAATCTCAAGACACACAAAATAGAGTGGTACAAAAGGATGGTGGAAATCTCGTGATTTCCACCATCCTTTTGTTTCACACGTTTCATCCTTTTGTTTCACATTCAACGACCTACAAGCAAGGGTATTAAAATCGGATATCCGAAATTATTTCGGATATCCGATAGTTTCATTTATGTATATGAGGTCTTTTAAAGAATTATGTATATTTAGTTAATTAATATATAGATAGATTTCGTTCAGAGCCTGACAGGTTCAAACAGGTCTTGTAAGGACTTGGTACCTAATGTCGATATTGCATGACCCAAACGTCAATAAACAGTGTCTCGTTCAATTCCGTCCCTATCCGAAATTATTGATTCATTTATATAACGTAAATAATGTTCAAGAAAGAATTAAAGTGCATCGAAAAAGTATATTGATAATTTAATTGACAGTTAGGCATTTTTATCCGAAATTTTTCAAAACATTTTTATAGGGCACGGTCACGGTTACGGATATTTAATTATTTCGGATTTCCGATAATTTCGGTTACGGTTAAAGAGTTCTATAACATCCGTACCTAAAAGCGTTTGTATTGCATCGAAATATTTTTATCGTAAAATCAAATTAATGTTGAAATAACATCATCAATAGGTCGAAAGTGACTAAGGAAATAAGCTAACCTGTATGTTCGCGCCCAAACATTTAAATCTGCTTTACGATTCGCTAAGAATTGATGGAAGTTCTTTCGTTTCTCTTTATCTTGAGCCTCTTCTGATGCTGTAAAAGCGTATTCGCCTGTAACAGAAAAACATCTATCATATATAAGTTGAGCTGAAACAAGCGAACGGTTCAACAAAAAATATCCCTTTCAGTCTAAAATTTTACGCCGGCGATGCCGCGACCATAAACTAGTAACTAATAAAGGGCGTAGCGTAATCTCATGGACTCTACAGGTACCATAGACTATCCCAATGCAGGATGTCGCGGGGGTAGTGGTTAGCCACTCGCGTATCAAAAGAATATTAAAAAGGTACGGAGTAAATAGAAGCCAAAATCGATTTTATTTCCATAACATTAAAGTTGAAAATAGCATGTAAGAACGGCGAGTGTTGCCAGCATTTATGGCGCGCCGGCATACCAGACTGGTTAACAGTCGCGTGCGTACTTTACCTCGAGCGACCCTGTCTTGCTTGAGTAGTTCGATGTTGTCTCGTCGGTCGAGCTCCGCGTTGATGCCGGCGTGTAGCGTGGCCTCGAAGCTGCGCAGCGCCAGCGTCTCGTTCAACACGTTGCCCAGGTACGACTGCAGCTCCTGTTATATGTGACAGTGTAGTTAAGTAAATTATGAGTAATGTTAAGCTTTTTATCAGTTTGTGTGAGGACATAGTGCTAGTCACTTAACCAGTGATACATTCTCATCTGTATCTTGGAGTGGAAGAAATACTATAATTTTCTTGTCTAATAATTTTTGGTAAAATTATATATTAGATTATTAGGGTGTTGAACTCACGACGCGACGGAGCCTATACATAAAGTGGTAAGTTCATGTGTGATGTTGGTCATAGTGAATAGTATAATAGTGCGTCAATGAAGAGATTGAATAAATTAAAAAATAACTATATTATACGAACGAGAGCATAATATTCCCTGACACGACAATGTTGAAGAGGTATGCTGATATGGAGAGGATGGATGTAAGGCGATTTACGAAAGCTGTTTATCGTGCGAATGTGACTGGTACAGTGGGTAGAGGGCGCCCAAGGAGAACGTATACGAATCAGATAAACGATCTTCTCCTAATACGGCAAATCAGGAGTACCTCCAACCCCACCCCAACCGTCGTAAATGTATAAGAAGATGTGTGAATGTGGAAGAGGCGAAAGAAGTGTGTCAGGAGCGTAGCTTGTGTCGATGAATAGTCTCTGCCTACCCTCATGGGATACGGGCGTGTGTGTAGTGTGTAGTGAGTGGTGTAGTGAGTGGTTGGTTGTGTATGTGATACCTGCGTGGAGTGGTGTATCATGGCGTGTATGGAGTGCCTGTCGAGCGCGCGGTGGTGCAGGTGCAGCAGACTGTCGAGCGTGTGCCGGCGCGCGGCGGCGGCGAGCAGGTCGCGCCAGGCGGGCTCGGCGCCGACGCCACCTGCCTCCTGCAGCGCGCCGCACAGCCGCAGCGCCTCCGCGCGCAGGCACGACACGCGCCGCAGCAGCCCCCACACCTCTACACATACCACACATACCACACACATTATACACATATTACATCTACATGTTTGTATGTATGTATATGCTTATGCTATATAATAAGTAGGTACGTTGCTGTTTTGTTGGCATCCGACGGACATTCGTAAGGCCTAGGCAGAATACCAGAGCCAGGCAGTACTTTACTACCTGGCAAATGCTGAGCCTGTGGTCTTTTTAGTCATACTTTGGACACAGGTGTTCCGAATTGAGGAGTAGCGGGTGTACTCAGGGTCTATAATTGTTTTTATTTTTATTTTTGTTGTATTACTCCTTGTGTTTTTTAATATGTACATACATATACACTCACGCCTGTAATCCCCGAAGGGTTAGGCAGAGGTGTAACCAGTACACCCACTTTTCGCCGAATTTCGGTCCCATAATGTGATAGGGGGCGAGCCTATCGCCATACCGCCACAGGTTCCAGACTCCGGGCTAATACTGAGAATTTCTAGATAGAAAAACCCAATATCACTTTACCCGACCCGGGGATCGAACCCGAGACCTCAGCACTGCAGTCGTAACGCATGCGCAATTACAACTGCGCCACCGAGGCAGTTTTTAATATGTATGTTATTCAAAGTGTTGTTGTGTGACCAAATAAAATTTTATTTCATTCTTTTCTTTTCTTTTGTTTCTTTCTTACATATATACATATAAATCAAAGAGAACATATAGTTCATCACAGACAAACACATTTTAAGTTACACTTTAACTATTGACTTTTATTTATAAAGCATTACAGGAGAGCATCGACGATGACTTGCGTCGGCCTCGATGCTAACGATACCAACAAGTTGAGATAAATCACCACTTTTTTTACAATAGGATGTTATTTCTAAATTTGTATTATAATTTCGCCAGAATATGCTTCGAATAATGTGTTCGAAGAATAAAAAACGCATTTTGATGTTAACAAACCAAAAAATGATGAAACAAAAGCATCAATTATTATTTCTTTCAGCTTAACTTTGCATCATTAACCATGTGTATCTCTTTTTATATTCAGAAAAATTATATTGCTCTGATTTTAAATCAAAGCTTTTACACATCCATAAAAAACTATTTCTATATAAAAAGGCAGAGGTGTAGCCAGAACACCCACTTATGGGCGAGCATATCGCCATACCAGACACAAACTCCAGACTCCAGGCTAATACTGAGAATTTCAATAGAAAAACCCAATATCTCTTTACCCGACCCGGGGATTGAACCCGAGACCTCAGCACAGCAGTACGCCTGCGCAATTACAACTGCGCCACCGAGGCAGTCAAATGTAACAATTTGTAATGTATAATTACTATCGGTGCGAAGGATTCGCCCAGGTCACCGTCAATATTTATTCCTTTTAGATTATGTAACTTTTTATATTCTGACAAATTATATTGACCACAAATTAAAGCTTTTACAAATCTATAAAAACCAAGTTCTACAAGCGTTGCTTCTATTGTGATTACTCGAATCGAGTCACGTCTGATATAGTCGAACAGTAGGGTTACATACCTTTTTTTTTGTTGTCGCGGGGAAAGCGTTTTATTACTGCCGCCCGCTCCGGACGAAGCGGAATAAGAATAAAACGGCTATGCTGGACTAGCCGGCCTTACGTCCCAGCATCCCCCTCGTACGGATGATGGCTATCCATGCTGCCGCTGGGCCGAGTCCCTACCCCCTATGTACACCCCACCCGACACTACCAGCTAAAACCCCGCGGTGGCCTTCTTCGGCGCTTACGGAGCGATCCCGGGGTATTCTAAGGAGTGCTAGAATTGCTGCCGGAACCACCCCTGCGCGGTGCCTTGTAGCGGCCCATCTCCATGGGGGGCTTAGAAGCCCCCGCGCACCGAACAACGACAGCGAACGAGGCCTTACCACCCGCGCTGCCGTCCATCTCGGGGTCGCACGATGCTCCGAAATTGGAAATGCATCGATTCGGGCTGACAGCCCCCCGCTGCGCGCCCGCGACCCCTCGCCTCGTACGACAGGCAGGCCGCAGGGGTTAAGGGTTACATACCTGGCATGTGTTTGAGTCGCTTGTGCAGTATTGTGTGTTCGCGCCAGGCGTCGTGCAGACTGTACTCGATGCGTTTGATGCGCCACAGTTGTGCGAACAGGGCTCGGTAGCGCGCCGCACAGGTGGCCGGGAACAGCGTGCCCAGCGGCCCGTCCACGCGGTACTGTAGTGCGAACACGTCCCAACCGCTGTCGTCACGCCCGTCGCCTACAACACACCAATCAAACAGTGATGATATCAACAAACATAAACTGTTTCTATAATATGAAATCATGTAAATAATAGTAGTGTAAGAGTTTTTTTTTATAGCATAGGCCGACAAACGAGCCAGTGGGTCACCTGATGTTAAGTGATCTCCACCGCCCATGTACATCCACAATACCGAATGTGTCATGTATACGCTGTCCGCCTTAAAGGACAGGAATAGGGATTAGGGAAGGGAAGGGGGAATCTGGGCCTCCGGATATCTCACTTACCATACGAAACGCGACAGTAAACTGTCACTTTACGTTGGTTTTCTGTGAGACAATGGTACTACCCCGGTCGAGCCGGCCCATTCATGCTGTAGACAAATATCACTTCTAATACTTACAGTACTTTTTAATATAATTAGATTTTAATGGAAATATCGGGGGTCACTTACACAATATTTGCGGGTAGATTGATGGGTTGTAAACTCGATGGGGAAAGATTTGTTATAAAAAAGAACGCCTCAACGCTCTCGGGGGCAGTCTATACGTCTAGCTCGGTTTTAATCAGTGTGCGTACAGTCGTTCTCAGTGTAGTTTGTGTTTAATCGATGATTGTTAATAGTAGAGTAACTATATATCCAATAGTTGCTCACATACTCCTGATTCCTACACTTATTCTATACAATGTATAGAATCAGGATATAGTATAATTATATTTTAGACTAGAGTGTAAATCTTATTTTTTATTTATTTAGAAAAAGCACACCAGTAGCACATGCATTAAAATATTACAAAAATATGTTATAAATAAATACAAGTTCTGATGCACCTGCTTATTGAAGGTGTGTACAACATTCACAAGTTTATTACATTAAATGAATAACAATTTGTGATATACTACAGCAGTCAATAATGAATAAGAACATATGATAACTAGTGATTTTATACAAAACAAAAATAATAATGACATTACTATTTGGGTTTTTCGAGCAAGTGTGTCAACGCTTCTTTTCGGAACTTGCATAACAAAGTACTAAATATGTCAAGACCAGGAGACTTAATATTAAGAGCATTGTATATTTTGCACATTCTAACTGTGGGAGAATTAAGACCAATGCTGGTACCGACAGATGGTATGTGAAAAGTCATTTTGATGGGATATCTGGGCAATCTGCGTGGTACTGTTAGGGAGATCAGTTTAAGGATGTCTGGTTGATAATGCCATTTAACAATTTATAAAGAAATATCACGTCACAAATTTTGCGTCTATCAGCTAAAGTATTAACATACGATAACTTTTGCCTGACTAGTGGTTTGCTAAATATCTTGTCTTGTCCTGGATATCAAGGACCACGAGACTTTCAGCCTCGCCACTCAGACCCAAACCAAATAATTGTGGATCTACATACATATACATGCGTTGTAAGAGTTTACATTATACTGTACTGTAAAGACTGTTTTTTCATCTTATACGTATATACGCAGATTAACAAACTTTTCTCTGAATGTTTTTAAAATTACAACCATGGTCTGATATACTTCATCTAATTTTTACAAAACCATCCCTAATAAATATTAGTATAATGAATTGTCGCTGTGGTACGTACAGTTGGGGTAGAGGTTGACGTGCAGCCGTGCGAGCACGTGCGGCGGCTCGTACTGCGCGTTGGTGGCGCGCACGGCCGCCTCCAGCGTGCACGTCAGGTTGTGCACGTACAGAGACGTCGCCGGCTTGCTCAGCTCGTCCCTGCACATACCAGTACACCATACATACAACACACACACACTCACTCACGATTATTACAATACTGAGAACATTTTTTCACATAACAGTGATTAAATAAAATAAATAAGTAATTAAATAAGTGATCCAAATGTAGTAAAAGTACACCGACTTCAATAAAAAAACAAATTATGCGTCCGTATAAAATTTGAGGGTTGCACTCGATTTTTCTGAGATCCCATCATCAGATCCGGACTTGGTGCTAATGGGCCCACCTGGGAAGTATATCCTTTTAAACAAAAAAAAAAATCTCGTATCGGTCCAGGCGTCTTCGAGTAATCGGTGACCATACATAAAAAAAGGTTTCGACGAATTGAGAACCACCTCCTTTTTTTGAAGTCGGTTAAAATATGATGAAAGATGCGATATGCCAGTATTTTTAACCAATAGTAAGACATGCCTCATTTTTCGCATTGTCTAAAACGTTTCGCACTTTTGTACAGTAATGCTAAGCATGTGCATCGTGACGAGCTGTGCCTTAATTGGTCAACCTGATAAGACGTGTAGGTATGAAGTGATGTGAATACTGACTGCAGCAGCGTCATGAGGTGGTGCACGAAGTCTCCCTGCGCGAGCAGCAGGTAGCGGCGGTGCGCGGCGAGGTGGTCAAGGAGGTGGTGGTGCGTGGTGAGCGCGGACAGTAGCCGCTGCGAGGCAGCCGCGTGCGCCTCCGCCACGCCCGCGCGCAGACCCTCCGCCTCCCACCACGCCGCGCCGCTGCCCTCAGCCTCCGGACCTACATCACCACGAGATAATAACTATAATAGACTCAACACTATGTATTATCAAGAGACACAATGACTCTAAATGATCAATAAAATGCAACTAGTTTAAAGTAACTAGACATACACAGGTTGACCTTGGGACTCTGTATGCAATCTGCCCCACAGGGCACAAGCCTCCTCTTCTAATGAAAGGTTAGGCCTTAGCCCGCAAGCAAACTCCATGTTGAAGTTGATATTTATAAGACGTTAAACTAGGGGGTCTCATTGGTTTATCTTTCGTACCATACATAGTTATTAGTGACCATTTTGGTTGTAATAAAATGAACTTTGTTGATGGTTTCAATATTATAAATAATAGTAACATTTGTGATAAGGCCGTGTGTACTATATACTACTATACTGTGTACTAGTGTACTGTGTACTAGTGTACTGTGTAGTGTGTACCTGTGTGTGGTTTGAGCAGCGCCTGCAGATGGTGCGCGTGGTCGGTGGTGTCGGGCTCGTCCGCGCACGCCTCTCTCATGAACACCACGCTCTTGCCCGTCGCGAGGATCTGCGCCGCTTGCTCACGAGACATGAACGACGGCACCATCCACTCCCTATACAACCAATAACAATTCAATATAATCTAAATAATGGTACAACTAACAGTTCTGTCATTATTAACCACGGTTATTGAATAATAACTGTCAGGTAAAAGTTACTGACTTTGATTACGTACAGATGTTCGCGCGTCGGCAAGCGTGGACGCACATTAGGATAATTAGATAACAAACATATTATTATGTTTCTATATATTATATTATGGAAGAGTGGGGTCTCGTAAACACTGGTATATTATACAACATTATTTTTAGTATACTACAAAGCCGAAGGTTATTTGTTGATAATCATTAGCACAATCAATTACACTAATTTTAAACATATTATATTTGTATCCCAAAAACATATAAAAATGTTCATCAAGCTGGTTACCTTGTTTATTACTTAATAAAAATCCGGCGCATGTCGGCCTACAGCTGGCCGTTATATGGGTCAAGGACAAGCACACCCTTCCCCACCCCGCACACGTCCCGCTTGCTCCCACCGACGGCGCGGGCGGTGCGTTGGATCACCGTTGGTCACCCAGAAGCATCGACGCGAACAATGCGTTTGCGTTTGCGACGCAAATTCCCGTGATTTTGTACAGACGACGTCGCGCGCGTGCCGATTTCGCGATTGCTTTTCGTTACAGCAACGTTGAGTATACAGAGATGGTGCGTAGTCTCGCGATTTGTGGTGATAATGTGTCCGCGACAGTGAAATATTATGAAGAGCATTTTGGTAGACGCGTGTCTTGGCAAAAGATGCTAACTGCCACGCAACGACTGAGGGACTTCGGCCAGTTTCATCCTCCGACCGCGGTCGTCCGAGGTGTGGCTTGTATCCCGACCACCGTGCAAGAAGGTATTTTAGACTACATGTCTAATAACCCTGAGAACAGCACGACTCAACCAGGAGCATTGTTGAATGTGAGCCAAACCTACGCCTGGAGATCCTTAAGGGACGACGGTCAATCTCTGCACATCTCTGGTGGAAACGCAGCCTTATTGTTAAAATGTTGATTAATAAACCAAACAGTGTAAATAGTACCAGTGTTGTGTGTTCGCGCGAAACACGGCAGCGCGGCACGCCCGCACGCCCGCACTCGTATGCCCATGCGTCGTTCAAGAAACGGGATAAATTATTTTTGCCCGTCAACGCGTGAGTTTTCCTTATTATTATTATTATGTCATATATTTATCTGATCGTTTATACCAAAATCTAATTTGGGTGTTTCGGCTTTATGGTATACAAAAACTAATCTTGTTTACTTAAAAAGACACCCCAAATACAGTTCCAGCTATTAAGTCTTATACTAGAAATAATAAATACAATTATGAATAATACCAAGATTATAACACACACAAAGTTGTATGTGTTTAGGTTAAGTTTTTATTTGAAAAGAAAGTTAAAAGTTATATGGTTGTCTAAACGCGCGTCAGATTTCTGACACCTGAAAATAGCCTAAAGTGTTAGTAATTTCATATAATTTGATCCATTTACTATACCATATTAAAATAATCTATGCTTACCTCACTCTGTACTTATCATGCCACATTCTGTCTATAGGGACGCCGCTCCTGCTCTCGATAAAGAATTCATTGAATGGATCGTCAATCTCACCTGTCACAAAATAAATTAAACATTTATAATTTCAGTTTGTGTAGAACTTTAAAACACACAATTTGAATTGTAACACATTTTGTCTGTCCACGATGTATAATTTTATAGATATAAATAAGAAATTACTTATTACACTCATACATATTTTTTTTAACAAAAACCATTTACAAAGTCTACACAGAGTGTGCATGTTAGGATGTCATATTTTCTTCTCTACCAAACAAAGTGACACAAAATTACAATAGGCCTGTCTACACGTGACAGTTTTTACAAACCTCTTTGCAGGGAATAGGTTAAAGTGAAGTATGTCATAAAAAGTGTCCGTATGAACTGAGGAGCCACTCCTGATTTTTAAAGGAGTCTTATACCATTATTTAGTAGCAAATCAGGTGATTTTGTAGGCGAAATTCTGGAATTTGTAGTAAAATATATCAAAAGTTATAGCAATGTAAAAGTGGCTCCTCAAACTAAATGTTTAGACTGAGGAGCCACCTTGTATCTCGAAAAGTAGTAGACGTACATTTATGAAATTTTTGTAGGATTTAGTAGTCATTGTGTATAGTATTTACTAAAAATATGGGTCCACTACAATTACCATAGACATTGGTATGGCTCCGCAATTGCGAAATATATAAAAACACGAGTTTCATGGAATTGGAAATTGGAAAATCAACGTATTTTATTTGGCTCCTCAATCCAGACGTTTTGCAAATTAATAATTGACTGTACGTACCTCAGATCACAACGGATTCGTAAGCTAGATACACCAATATTTAGTAGAAATTTCTACTAAATAAGTACATACATTTCAGGGCTCTACATATTCGGAAACGGAGACAGTAACTACTTTCGTCATTTTTTGTAAAATTCACCATTAAGGGTGACCATGTTACCTATGAGTTAAACCAGGATAACTAGTAGTTGAATATTAGTTTAAAAAATAAAAGAAGTACTGTAGTATTGTTTGTTGGATTTGTAGTATTGAATTTATTAAGTATCTTTTTTTGCGTTAACGAAATGAAACCGTTTCCTATAAACGGTCAACTAGTTGAAAGACCAGTTGACGTTTTTAACTGGTTTGCAGAAACGTTCACAGATCTTTACGTTAATTTCCCATTTTTTTGCGTCTGTCGTTGATTCAACGACGTTGAATGAAACAGGTTGATAAATTCAACTAGTTTAACTGTGCGCCCGTTTTGTTTGTGCATAAATTAAAGAATGAATGATTATTGGTTGGTCGGTGCTGGTATTGGTTGAAAACGGGGATTTGTTGCAGGAGAACTAGCACACCTGAGATTTGTTGACATTAAACCAAACGCAATTTCTGATACCCCATGTTGAAATGAGATCCAAGGTCATGTTGAGCTCAATGACAAGATCCTCGCATCTACTCTCAGTATCCATCCGGCAACCAGGAGACTTGCAGCAATAACGCTCATGAACCGCAAATGCACAGAGGCTTGTGGTACTCCAGCATTTACTGACATGAGCTACGAAGCGTGTCCATCAACGTATACTTCGCTCATGGAGAAACCTGGAAATCCACTTGCGCATGTTGTCGGGCACACCGTATTCGCTTAGCTTGGAGAGAAGGCCACGATGCCAGACCCTATCAAACGCCTTGGGTATGTCGAGACTCACAGCCAGAGCCTCGCCATGCCTGTCAATCGCCTCGCCTTAGTGATGTAATACAAACGCTTCACATGGATTTTAAAACTGCTTTTATTTTGTGTACTAAAAGAAGAAATTTATATGAGAGTTCACGAAGGTGTTGTTCATAAAAATAATTATGTCTGTAAATTAAATAAAGCCTTATATGGGTTAAAACAGCTATATATTGGTTCGAGATATTTGAGCAGTCTCTTATAGAAAGAAAAGGGGTTTCAAAACTTATTAGTGGATCGGTGTATATATGTTTTAGATAATATTAATATTATTTATATTGGTAAAAATATTTACGTGCTGCTATATGTAGATGATTTGGTTTTAGTATGTTTTATTTTAATATATTTTATATATTCATAAAAAGAATTCATTTAAAAGTTATCTTATGAGTACAATGCATGATTTAAATGAAATAAAATTATTTATTAGTATTAAAATAACTAGATATTATGATAAAATCACATTAGACCAAAGTGTTTACATTAAGTATTAACACAATATTGGATAAGTTTAGTATGTCCAATTGCAACCCTATAAGTACTCCCTTAGAAAATAAACTTGATTATGAAGCTTCAAATATAAATAGTGAGTATAATGCTTCTTGTCGCAATCTTATTGGGTGTTTAATGTACGTAATGTTATGTACTCGACCAGATTTGAGTACATGTATTAATATATTGACCAGATAGACCAGGTCATCGTTTATTGTGGGCTAACACACATTTGCGATGGACCAACAATCAGTGGGCTCATGTTCTGTTTTCGAATGAGTCTCGATTCCGATTTCATCCCGATTCAAGGAGAGTGCGTGTTTGGCGAGTTCCTAGTCGCCAGAGTTGACTCCAGAATCCTCAGGAAGTTCATCATTATCAAGGCGGAACAATAATGGTTTGGGCCGGAATTCGCCTAGGTGGAAGAACAGATCTCGTCTGGATACGAGGCAATTTAAATGCGGAGACATACCGTGACGAGATTGTGCACTCTATGGTCATCCCTCATCGACAGCAACTCGGCCAAACTTTCATGTTCATGCATAATAATGCACGTGCACACACCGCAAGGCTAATGATGAGTGTGTTTTTTTTTTGGTTCCAGCACTATGTTAGTTTTTTGTAATAAATTTTGTCACTAACAAGCCCTTTATTAAATTGCAAAATTAAAATGAATATTAAATTACGCTTCTATTGATGCATAACATCTAAGACAAAAAAATATTGAATTTAAAATAAACACTATTTTTCCCTTGTTCCCTAGACTTTGTTGAGCAGTGTAGATGCAAAAATTAATCTAGTGGTAATTATACTGGTCACATAGTCTTGATGATTTATGTCAATAGAATTTAGAAGAGTATTATTTAAAAATGTCTATATTCTTTTATTTATTATACATATTTTGTCGTGCTAGACTACAGACGTAGCCCTTCCTTGTTACATTCCCATACTTGAAATACAAGTGATAGTAATTCACATCTCTTATTTTATTTCTCTCCTATAACCTGATTTCCTATAAAACATTTAATAACACCAGGAATAAAAATTTATCAACCTGTTTCATTCAACGTCGTTGAATCAACGACAGACGCAAAAAAATGGGAAATTAACGTAAAGATCTGTGAACGTTTCTGCAAACCAGTTAAAAACGTCAACTGGTCTTTCAACTAGTTGACCGTTTATAGGAAACGGTTTCATTTCGTTAACGCAAAAAAAGATACTTAATAAATTCAATACTACAAATCCAACAAACAATACTACAGTACTTCTTTTATTTTTTAAACTAATATTCAACTACTAGTTATCCTGGTTTAACTCATAGGTAACATGGTCACCCTTAATGGTGAATTTTACAAAAAATGACGAAAGTAGTTACTGTCTCCGTTTCCGAATATGTAGAGCCCTGAAATGTATGTACTTATTTAGTAGAAATTTCTACTAAATATTGGTGTATCTAGCTTACGAATCCGTTGTGATCTGAGGTACGTACAGTCAATTATTAATTTGCAAAACGTCTGGATTGAGGAGCCAAATAAAATACGTTGATTTTCCAAATTCGCTCAGTGTTTATATTTAATTCCTATGCTACAAATTAGAACACAGTTACTACTAAATTATCATTAAGTCAAATATGCCGCATGACCGATCACTTTCACAGAAACTCGTGTTTTTATATATTTCGCAATTGCGGAGCCATACCAATGTCTATGGTAATTGTAGTGGACCCATATTTTTAGTAAATACTATACACAATGACTACTAAATCCTACAAAAATTTCATAAATGTACGTCTACTACTTTTCGAGATACAAGGTGGCTCCTCAGTCTAAACATTTAGTTTGAGGAGCCACTTTTACATTGCTATAACTTTTGATATATTTTACTACAAATTCCAGAATTTCGCCTACAAAATCACCTGATTTGCTACTAAATAATGGTATGAGACTCCTTTAAAAATCAGGAGTGGCTCCTCAGTTCATACGGACACCATAAAAATTGATAAACTAAATTGACAACAAACAAAAAATTATCAACAACAAACAAAATAGAATAATAGCGAAGAGGAGACGTGCAAGTTACAGACACTAAACACAAAGATTGAGAGGACAGTAAAAGAGCTAACGCAGCGCCATCCTAACATTTGGAGTGTTCAATTATTTTGCCAGTAAGCCCCTTCTCCCCTGCTTCTCATCATGATGACATTAAGTTCTATGGAGTTCTATAAGTTCATAAAGTTTTATGTTGAGATGTTACCGTGCAGCAGCCAGCGAGTGAGCATGAGCAGCAGCGGGTATGTGAGCGCGGTGAGCAGGCGCCGCGCCAGCGCTGCCACGTGCTCGTCGCCGTGACGCACGAACCGGTGCACGCACGACGCCAGCTCGCCACCTGTCCACCACCACCCACAACAACCGTCACACAGGACCTTTTTAAACCCTCGACAATACCGTTGTATTGGTGAGGGTTTAAATATAGGGTTTCCTATGTTTAATGTAAATTATTCGATATGCGACCGAATTTAATACGCAAAAGAAATCCTTTTACGAAAACAGAATCAAAATAGCTTGAAAATTGAGGTCACAACATATATTTTCAATAGTGGTAAGAGCAAAGATCGTTTCGAAGTGGGAACATATCACTATCTCCCTCGCACAACGGCGCAGCAATGATGCAGCAGCAATATGAGAACATTCATAGAACTAAAAAACTTGTTACTATTTTTATTAAATATGCGTAAATTAAATGTGTAGTAAACACAATGAAGCTCTCACAGAACGCTTAACTGAGACCAATATGTTCTATGACCCCTCCATCCGTTGGTCCAGAAGTCGCATTCGAAGCATAAATATGTGATGCGTCGTGCAACCTTTCCTACCGCGATCCAGGATTGACATGGCGTTTGACAACAGTGCGATGATGATAATGTATATGTATGTATGTATAGGCGAGATAGTGGTCAAACGCAAGCCTATTTATAGTAAAAAAAAAAAAAAAAACACACCTTTCTTGTGATGCGCTGTGTGTGCTATGTTGGCTAACCATGTGAGTCGATGCAGTGGTTCCTGCGCCCACACACACACTCGGCGTAATGTGGCACCGCCGCCGTCTCCATCGCAAGCCTGTATACCATAACTTTAATGCGTGATAGTTTCGTGAGGATAGGATGTTACCCGATATATATTTGTTCTGTAATATATTAGTCGTATAGAACCAAAGTCGGCAAAGTAGGGCCGACTCATTTTTTGGCAAATGAAAAAAAAACATAACTTTTGTTTAAGTCGAAAGACAATTTTAACAAAACAAAATATATAGTTATTTTAGTCTGAGGAGATATTTAATTTAATCAATAACAACAATGATAAAAATTAACCATGAAAAATCTTATTATATTTTCTATATTGCCGAGTTTGATCCCAACTAAGGTAAGATGGCCGTCTTTGCTACTGTACTATCAATTTTGCCATTTTTGATTGGTCATTGACATGAGAAATAGGATTGTTGACTGACAGACGGTTCTCATTGGTTGATAGTGAAAGGTTGCCGAATTTGGTTCTAAAGCAACGTTTGTTTAGTGTTTTAAAAGGGTTTATAGCCGTTTTTAATTATAAAACATTGGAATAGTCGATGCAGATTTTTTCCTATATTGCAATATATATTTTTAATTTTTGCCCAACTACCTACTTTGCCGACTTTGGTTCTATACGACTCATACAGGCGACTACCGTGCATATTATGATAAACCCCCTGTTATATGTCTATAAACTTTCAACATTATTTTTGGCTGCACCATACTTACTATGATTTTACAGATTTTGATCAGCAATGGGACAGGCATTTTTAACCAATCTCAAAAAAAATATTAATACGACATGTATTTTTTATGCGTATCATTTGGACACATCCGCCAAAAGTGGTCCATTTTCAATTATTAACTTTGTAACTGACAGTTTACAACAAGAATAATCCTATATACAGTGTAAACTCCATGTAACGTCACTCTATTTAACGACAAACTCTCTTAAGCGTCGAAATCAATTGGCTTTGGTTGGTTTAGCTTGTTTTTCATACAATGTTTCACTCTATATAGCATTACACCCACTCTCAATAACGACAACAATTAAGTTGTTAAAATTAGTAAAAACTGCGCAGCTGTGTACGATCTATTGTCGCTTTATTATCCTAGCCCGCAATAAACTCGACTGTCGGCATCATGCATACCGAACTTTCTAAGAAATTCATTCTTTTGTTTACAAATTGGGATTGCTTGCACGTGTAGACTGTTATTGACCATGATTCATAACTAGGAGTCATGGATTATCTATACCTTATCATATTCTTAGTTGCTCACAAACTTGCAAACTGTAAACATGGCTACTAAAAGAAAATCACTGTGTATTGACGAAAAAGTTTTACTGATACGCGCAATAGAAACGGGAGAGAAGATAAGTGATGTTGGCAAACGCTTTGGATTTAGTCGCTCTACCGTGTCCACAATATGGAAAAATAAAGAAAAAATCCTCCACGCTGCGGGCGAGGGAAAATCTTCCAAAAAATTAAAGAAACCTATATACGAAGATTTGGATAAAGCTGTACTATCATGGTTTCATCGACAGCGCCAGAATAATATGCCTATCTCGGGGCCGCTCGTGAAAGCTAAGGCGGAGAATTTTGCTGCTGAACTTGGTTTAACTTCTTTCAAAGCATCAGAAGGATGGCTCGGAAAATTCAAGCAGCGTCATCATATCAACTATGGTAAAATAAGTGGGGAAGCACGAAGTGTTGATACAAATGTGGCAGGAAATACGGTAAATCTTCAAACCTACATTGAAGTGGACGACCGCCTGCTTACAACGGCTTCACTCACAGACGAAGAAATTTTGGATTCAGTGAGAAAAACTGCGGATCAAGAACAAGGTGATGAAGAAGATGAGACGGATGAGCCTGAGCTTCCGCCGAGCATTAAAGAAGCTCTGGAAGCAGCAAAATTATTGGAAAAATATTTCCTTTATAACCAAGATGCCTCAGTATTGCTAGATATTAATAAAATAACTAAAAAAATACAACAAAATTACTGGTGCAGCAAAAGACGTCAGACAAAAATAACAGACTATACTCAATAGCGTTCAAATAACATTCTTTTTTATGCACATAACTACTAACAATAGTCAGAAATAAACTTTTTATTTTTCTAATTCTGATGTTTCTTCTCTCCATTTAACGACAACTCTCTATAACGCCATAAAATGCACAGTCCCTTCAGTGTCGCTATATAGAGTTTACACTGTATATGTCGTCGGCATGTCCACAAGCCGAGGCTGTGAGAGGACTTACACATCCCTCTCCGATCTCCAGATATTGTCAGGATGGTCATCGTATAATAGTTCGGTAGTAAAACACGAGATTAACACTTCAGACTTTAGAGTTTATTAAACTACTGCCAGTTCGGAATTTATTTATTTATTTATTTATATATTTGGCCACCAACAATTGCTTACACTAGAACACATAATAACAACATTCATAAATCTCTGTGTTAGTGTAGCAACCACTTAAAGGTAGGCACCACATACACCAGTTTGAGCAGCAAACATAACATCAATTAAAACTTAACCAAAAAAAAAGGCAATGATAAAATAAAGAAACAACACCAAAAACAGCAAAAAAAAATAGGATAAAAAAAAATAACAAAACTAAAAACTTAACGTAACACAACTAATAGGATAGGGGTCATAATAGGATAGGAATAATAATAGGATAGGAATAATAATAGGATAGGATATATTTAAATATTAAAGAGTAAAATAAGTGGTATCAATATTATACAATAAACAAGAAAATCAATAAAAGCAAAATGGGAACACATGTTATGCATCCCAAATCAATTCCCCATCATTTAGGCAAGTATAAATTGACCTGGACAGCTTGGCTAGAGAATCCACGTGTATATCAATATTATCGCTACAGCTGTTAATAATTTTGGCAAATCTGGCGTGAGGCGAATTGGCACCCAGTACTGTTCTTCTTAGAGGTGGGCAAAGTGGTGTGATTGGCTTTCGAGGTATCCTCGTAGGAACGCGGAGCCTAAAGGAATTCAGTAGTTGGGGGCAGTCAATTTTGTGCTTAAATATCTTGCAAGCGAATAATGCGTCATTGAACAGTCTTCGTTTGGCCAAAGAAGTTAATTTAAAATACTTTAATCGACTGTTATATGACGGGATTACTTTATTCAAATGCAACGAAAACGATAGGTGCCAAAGAAATCTTTTTTGTATCCGCTCGAGACGCAATGTATGTGTTGCATAGTGTGGCCGCCAAACTATACTGCAGTATTCGAGAGTACTTCGGACGAGATTGTTGAAAAGTAAAATTTTTGTTTTACTGCAACGTAATACCTTGCAGCTTCTCATGACGAAGCCCAACATTTTAGACCCCTTTTTAATTATGTTGTCAATGTGAGGTACAAAGGTAAGTTTTTTGTCGTAAGTAACGCCAAGGTCTTTTATAGTGTCTACTAAATTAACTTCATCTGTGCCAATAAAATAATTAGAGTTAATAATCCTGTGGTTCCTAGTAAATTTCATGACATGACATTTTTTCGTATTTAATTGCATTTTATTATTGGCGCACCATAAAACAAGCCTGTCTAGGTCTTCCTGCAAAAGATGGGAATCTGTATCTGATTTAACCACCCTTGCAAATTTTAAATCATCCGCATACAAAAATACCTCAGAATTATGGAAACAGTCAGTGATGTCATTAATATAATAATTAAATAAAACCGGACCAAGGTGTGAACCTTGCGGGACACCTGAAGATATATTTCGATGGGACGATTGAAAACCGTTAACAACAACATAGAAAGATCTGTTTGTTAAATATGAACTTAGCCACATCAATAATGCACCAGAGATACCGTATGCGGATAACTTGGAAATTAAAATTTTATGAGGTACTTTATCAAACGCTTTGCTAAAGTCAGTATAAATGACGTCGGTCTGAAAACCAGCATCTATTGCTCCTGACAAAAACTCTGTAAAAGTGACCAGATTAGTATTCGTGGACCGGGAGCTGACAAAGCCGTGTTGATAATCTGAAATAAAAAGCCGTAAATGGTTTTGAATATGGGGATAAAGAAGTACTTCGAAGATTTTAGCAAACGTGGATAATATTGATATTGGTCTGTAGTTACTTATAGAGTCATCACTATCAGATTTATGGATAGGTACAACCTTCGCCAACTTCCATTCAGTCGGAAAAACACCAGAAGTTAATGAACAATTATAGATAAGCATTATGAATTGCAGTCATCCATGGGGAAGAGCTGGCAAGAAACCCCATGGTTGCTCTTTTAAACACAGCACAAACTAAGTTATTATAACTGATACTAATTACAGTTTTACAACACGTTAACTTATTACTTTACACAGTATTTCGGCATTACGACCTCTAAGTTACTAGCTATTCAAGATTGAATGTGGAATTCCTCACAAATGACTAGGTGCACGCTTTTATTGTGATATTTTCTATTGTGCCCCACTCTGTGTGCGAGATCATCCGATAATCTACGCAAGCCCACCCTCAAAATAGCAAAACAAGTGGCGGTAGACATTTTACAATAAAACGAGTTATTTAAAGTTCAATTCAGTGTCCGTATTCTTTATGCTCCGACATATTTATTAAGATCTGATGAAATACGATGGAAAAATCGGGAATTAAGTTAAATGCATTTGAAGTAAAGTTTTTTTTTACTAAAACTTTTTAGTTATGTTTATTATTATTGATAATGGATTAAGCTACTATTTACTAACCTGTGACTGCAACAAGGCCACGCTTCGATAATATTCGGTAAGTTCATCTCTAATCGCCGCCACAAGTCCTTCTCCCATTAAACCTACAAAGTAAAATAAATATTCATATATTGGTGCAATTTCTAGGGTAAACAGAAAATGTATAAAGTTACTAGTCTCCATTGAGAACAAGACAAAATATTTACAAAACAGTTACCATGCGGCATGAGTCCGGAAGATGGGTCGATAAACTCTTTTAATTTGTCGTGTAGGAAGCCGAGATGTGCGATACGCGAGTACAGCGTTTGTATGGGACGAGGCCCGGCGCCCGCCCCCCGCGCACGCACCCCCGTCGCCGCCAGCACCGCGTCACGCACGCAGTTGCGCTCGTTCGTACGATCTACAAACATTCATTTAACTTAAATCGGCATCAATGTAAACGTATAGTAACGGAATGGCTTTTTACAAAAAGCTATGCTGAAATAGAGAACTTACTTAATTGAGGCCTATAAAATCAAAGGCAGCTAAATCCAAGTCTGTCAAATATTCAGGAAGCTACAAACATCGATAACTTTTGCAAGGTAGCTACGATATTATATAGTTTAAAACAGATTTATAAAGAATGATAATATTAATAATAATTTGAATTTAAAACAATTTAACTCGCTCTATATTTGAGTACAAATTGAAAATAAAATCTCATTTAGCTGTCTTTGATTCCAACTATCGGACATTGCTGTATTTGATTCTGAGTAACTGGATACATCCGAGTTTGATAATGACAGCCGCTATTTTGAGTTCTTACGATTAGAGATGTTTTTATACGTTCGATAAAGTAAAAACAACTACAGTGTAAACTCCATGTAACGTCACTCTATTTAACGACAAACTCTCTTAAGCGTCGAAATCAATTGGCTTTGGTTGGTTTAGCTTGTTTTTCATACAATGTTTCACTCTATATAGCATTACACCCACTCTCAATAACGACAACAATTAAGTTGCTAAAATTAGTAAAAACTGCGCAGCTGTGTACGATCTATTGTCGCTTTATTATCCTAGCCCGCAATAAACTCGACTGTCGGCATCATGCATACCGAACTTTCTAAGAAATTCATTCTTTTGTTTACAAATTGGGATTGCTTGCACGTGTAGACTGTTATTGACCATGATTCATAACTAGGAGTCATGGATTATCTATACTTATCATATTCTTAGTTGCTCACAAACTTGCAAACTGTAAACATGGCTACTAAAAGAAAATCACTGTGTATTGACGAAAAAGTTTTACTGATACGCGCAATAGAAACGGGAGAGAAGATAAGTGATGTTGGCAAACGCTTTGGATTTAGTCGCTCTACCGTGTCCACAATATGGAAAAATAAAGAAAAAATCCTCCACGCTGCGGGCGAGGGAAAATCTTCCAAAAAATTAAAGAAACCTATATACGAAGATTTGGATAAAGCTGTACTATCATGGTTTCATCGACAGCGCCAGAATAATATGCCTATCTCGGGGCCGCTCGTGAAAGCTAAGGCGGAGAATTTTGCTGCTGAACTTGGTTTAACTTCTTTCAAAGCATCAGAAGGATGGCTCGGAAAATTCAAGCAGCGTCATCATATCAACTATGGTAAAATAAGTGGGGAAGCACGAAGTGTTGATACAAATGTGACTCATGATTGGATTAACAGAGTGTGGTCAAAATTCATAGAAAAATACGCCCCAAGTGACATTTTCAATGCTGATGAAGCAGGAATTTTCTATAAGTTGACTCCAGATAAAACTCTGAAATTTAAAGGGGAAAAGTGTGTGGGAGGAAAGCTTTCCAAGGAACGTATTACGGTGCTTGTGGCTGCTAATATGGATGGCACAGAGAAAAAAAAGCTACTAATAATAGGCAAATCGAAAAATCCGCGCTGTTTTAAGAACATCAAAAAATTGCCAGTGACGTATAAAGCTAATAAATCAGCTTGGATGACCAGTCAACTTTTTGAAGAAGAAGTGCGAAAGTGGGATGCAGAATTAAAGGGACGAAAAATTTTACTTCTTGTTGACAACTGCCCTGCCCACCCTTTTATATCAAACCTTCAAAACATAGAGTTGGCATTTCTTCCTCCAAATACGACTAGTGTCTTACAGTCAATGGACCAGAGTGTGATTAAAAGCCTCAAGGGTCACTACAGAAGGAAATTATTGATGGAGCTAGTCGAATCTGAGGGTAAAACTTCTGTTAATATGCTGCATGCAGTAAATTTTTTATCTAAAGCCTGGGAAGAAGTGACACCCACAACTATACAGCACTCTTTTCGACATGCTGGACTTTGTACCAATTCTACGAGTGATGAGGTGGAAACAGAATCTGAGTTTGAAAGCGACGACGACCTTCCATTAACTGAGTGGATTCAACAATTCAACATGGCAGGAAATACGGTAAATCTTCAAACCTACATTGAAGTGGACGACCGCCTGCTTACAACGGCTTCACTCACAGACGAAGAAATTTTGGATTCAGTGAGAAAAACTGAGGATCAAGAACAAGGTGATGAAGAAGATGAGACGGATGAGCCTGAGCTTCCGCCGAGCATTAAAGAAGCTCTGGAAGCAGCAAAATTATTGGAAAAATATTTCCTTTATAACCAAGATGCCTCAGTATTGCTAGATATTAATAAAATAACTAAAAAAATACAACAAAATTACTGGTGCAGCAAAAGACGTCAGACAAAAATAACAGACTATACTCAATAGCGTTCAAATAACATTCTTTTTTATGCACATAACTACTAACAATAGTCAGAAATAAACTTTTTATTTTTCTAATTCTGATGTTTCTTCTCTCCATTTAACGACAACTCTCTATAACGCCATAAAATGCACTGTCCCTTCAGTGTCGCTATATAGAGTTTACACTGTATATTATTTAATTACAAAATTTAATAAATTTTCAATTAAATTAAATTGCTTTTATGGTTATATCCTCATTATATTCTTAATATTAGCTTTCCAATTCTCGGGGTTTCTTGTTCTTTTACGAGCCTTGCCCGCACTCGCTCTTGTTACAGGGATCTCCATGGCTATCCAAATTCGATTTTTAACAAAAGTATTGTCACGTAATTCAATAAAAACACAAGAATAATGCCAAAAACTGGACGACACATTCGCATGAATTGTATGGCGGCGGCCATGCTGATTTTTCGAAATCTTACTCTCTGATTGGCCGGTGTAACTCTTAGCTGTATTTGATTCTTACAGATAGGCATTTAGCTGTCTTTGCTGCCAATATCGTTTTTTAAACTAAATTTGCAAGGGACTTAGCTGCAATTATTAGTAAAATTAATACACCAAAGCATGTCTAATTAAATAAAGTAGATGGCGCCATAGTTAACTCATTTTACGACATTAAGGCGTTTAGCTGCCTTTGATTTTATAGGCCTCAATTAACAGCATATTGTTGGTTCGTACACACATACACACACACACAAATATCAGTATGCAACACTCTTATACAATAACAATTCCCTAATAGAGCTACGCAAATGGGATTTACTAGTAAAAAAATTTCAATTGTGATTGTGAGCATTCGGTGTCCATAACACAAGTTAAATCTTATTTTGGACACTGGAGTTCAACAACAAACATTGTTTATTGCTTGTATTTCTTTATATTTTCAAGGAAGTTTAAAAAAATAATAATACAATGCCTTCTCTTTTCACTAATAACAAAAATAAAGCCCCAGTGTGAAACCACGTAAGAGAGAGCGTTGTGAGAAGAAGCGCCATCTCCCTCGCACGCGTACACCATAGACGTGTTGAAATCTTCTACATTATTTTTTTTCTGTCATTCCATAATAGCTCCTCTGTCATATTTGGAAAGTTTCTAACTAATTTATTCTTGTACAAATTTTAGAATTTTCTTGCGGTTTTAGGTAAAGTAAATTAAATGTAAAATTATGATTTTACAAGATAGATGACACAATAGCCATATGGCAAAAAGTTAACTTTGTACTTGATAGTTTGCCATGAAATGCCTTTTGCTTTTCAAAGAATAAGTTTCAAGTTATCTCAAAAATGACGATTAAAAAATTCATAGTGTATTAAAAAAACATTTCACTTATTTTACTTATAAATCAAGCTGAATTGTCGGTTTGTAATTTTTTTCTCACCAGTGGAATGCAAAGCTACTGCCATATTGCTGTTAGACTGCAAACTCTGGATAGAGCCTTGTTTGTTGCTGTTCCAGCTCACAGAGCCTATAGTACTTTTGCTACTACTCGATGAGGGACCACTTAAACCAGTACTCGATTTCTAAAACAAAATACACTTCAATACACAAATATTCTTGAACAATAATAGTATAATTGCCAGTGTTTAATTTTGTATTTCACAAAAATTATATGAAACTGCACCATACTGGCCATTCTGGGCGGTGAAGGTACCCCTTCTCTATTAAAATTTTAATGTTTTTTAGTTTCCATAGCCTCTCGAATCATCCTAGCTAGGACTCGGTGTTTTTTGGCAAGGATATATGGTTTGTCAAATCGTCGATAATGTTTGGAGTCTTTTTCTGAATGTTCAGACTTTGCAGTTTGCGAGGCTATTGAAATTAAAAAGAAATCCAAATTTCAATAGAGAAGATGGTTGGAAGCTAGCACCAGCCTGGGATCTAATTATACATTTAATTGAATTGGAACCCAAAATACCAACTGTCAGACCTAATGATACTGTGAGCTCTTTCTTTGTAGATCGGACTACAACTAAATAAAAAATGTAATATCAACTATATGGAGGGTAGAAAGGCTGTAAAGCCTTCGATGTCGGGTAAAAGAAAAAAAACCGTGATATAATCCGTAAAATTCGTTAACAATAAGTTACCATGCACCCTCCCTTTAGGACATGTTGTTATATTGTTACAACCTTTCTGCAATACCCTGTATAGAATTGTATGATTCTCAGAATTTATATTATGATACTTACAATAGTGGCAAGATGTGGTATAGGAAACAGCTGCTGTGTAGGTTCCAAAGATTGCGATGTCTCTGACAGAGCTAATAGTAAAGTCATTACAGACACACGCTGTTTCAATATAAACTGGAAATGAGACATTGAATTAAGTTAGTAAGAAAAACAGCTAACATGTTATCTAATATATGCTGACACTAATTATTTATAGCTCCAAAAATAACAATTATTATGTTATGTAATGCCAACTTTTGCTTGCAGCTCTGTTTACTTTTCTGCAATGAAAAGTAGTTTTTCATCCTGCTAGTTCATTTCTTTCTTTCGGCTCAGACTGTGTAAGTTTTTTTGGGTCTGTAAATCCCTCCAATTTTATAGTATAATACAGCTTTTGACCGCTGCTTTGCTTGCATTGTTAGGTTTTTCCTTGTGTGATTCTCGTATGGCCTCATTTACAATAAAGTTTCCTCGTAATTGGTTGGATAGTATAGGTACTTTATGTTATATGTTTATTTATTTTAGAAACAGTAAATGACTAATAAGAATATTATTGGCTGGTTGACTATTCCATGCTGTATTCAGTGACGTAGCAATAGCTTTTACATGGTGGGGGTCCGCGAGTAAAAGCTAAAAATCTAACCGCTCAAATAATAGTTATTTAGAAATTACTTAAACATAGAAAGGGATAACGCTAGTTAATAAAAAATAGCTACTAAAATTTAGATTTGGACTTTGGATGGATGAAAATTTTGTTTTATTGTTTACATAACAACTGTCAAAACATTGAAATAAAACTAACTAACTTACCGATTCTATCGCGGTTTATTTACCTTTTTTATCTTTTTTATCCCGACGTTTCGAAAGGCTTTACAGCCTTCATGGTCACGGGGCGTGCTGAGTTGTATGTCGTCACGCAAGTATAGTGCAATGTTTCTACCCTCCATATAGTTGTTTTTAATTTTTATTTATTGTAGTCCGATCTACGCAGAAGGAGCTCACAATGTCTTGAGGTCTGGCAGTTGGTGTTTTGGGTTCTGATTTAATTAAATGTATAATTGGATCCCAGGCTGGTGCTAGCTTCCAACCATCTTCTCTATTGAAATTTGGATGTTTTTTAATTTCAATAGCCTCGCGTATCATCCTAGGTAGGAATCGGTGTTCTTTGACAAGAATCTGTGGTTTTTCAAATCGAAGATAATGATTGGAGCCTTCTTCAGAATGTTCAGCAACTGCAGACTTCGTGGAGCGTCGCACGGTGGTCCCGTTTCAGAAAAAATCGGACATAGGGATTTTAAAAAATAAAAGTCGTAATTTTATAAAACTGAATATGTCGTTCGATTCGTATATAATACTGTATTAAACATTGTCCCACTGCTGGGCACGGGCCTCCTCTACTAATGAGAGGGGGGTTTAGGCCTTAGTCCACCACGCTGGCCTAATGCGGATTGGCAGACTTCTCATACCTTCGAAAAATTCTCAGATATGCAGGTTTCCTCACGATGTTTTCCTTCACCGTTAAAGCAAGGGATAATTAACATTTTAATACACACATAACTTCAGAAAAGTCAGAGGTGTATGCCACTAGGGTTTCGAACCTACGACTTTCGTCTTGACAGTCCGTACCTTAACCAACTAGGCTATCGCTGCTATATGTAATAGTAACTAAAATGATCTTTGCGTTTTTAAGATTGGACTTATAGTTTATGAGTAAATCGAAAAAAACTGTTTTTCTTGTATGGAAAGCTACATAAAAATATGAATAACTCGTCATTTTCGTCAATTTTCGTTCTGAAATTTTTATAGCAAACTTATTTTAAGCCGCCCAAGAAGATTAGTCAATTCTTACCACCTGTCAAGTCTCATATACTGTGGGCTCTCCTATATCGGTCAAACAAAAAGAAAAATAGGGACCCGCGTAAAAGAACACATAGCTGACATCAAATACCGACGCTCCACGAAGTCTGCAGTTGCTGAACATTCTGAAGAAGGCTCTAATCATTATCTTCGATTTGACAAACCACAGATCCTTGCCAAAGAACACCGATTCCTATCTAGGATGATACGCAAGGCTATTGAAATTAAAAAATATCCAAATTTCAATAGAGAAGATGGTTGGAAGCTAGCACCAGTCTAGGATCCAATTATACATTTAATGAAATCGGAACCCAAAAGACCAGCTGCCAGACCTCGAGACACTGTGAGCTCCTTCTGTGTAGATCGGACTACAATAAATAAAAATTAAAAACAACTATATGGAGGGTAGAAACATTGTACTATACTTGCGTGACGATATACAACTCAGTCCGCCCCGTTACCATGAAGGCTGTAAAGCTTTCGAAACGTCGGGATAAAAAAGTTAAATAAACGGCGATAGAATCCGTAAAAATTAGTTTTATTTCCATGTATAACATTCGCGTAAACATAAGAAACCATTAACTGTCAAAACATCAAGTGTCAAGTGAAGTCAATTTATTTTTGGTAAATAACTATTTTAATGTTGCTTATTATCAAGATGAGATGTTAGAACTCAGGTACAATACTCACAACGGATCTATGTCCCTCTGAAGTTAGGTGCAACAAACGACTGGCGCATGTACTGTTGTGCGGAAAAATGTTGGGCTACATATTTTTTATTTGTGAGGCTCGTTAAGTACGAATACAAAGGATATGTTTCACAAATGTATAGAAGAGCCTGGGCTAGGTCTTTCCTACCTATGTTTTAGAGAAACGACTCAAAAATATTATATTCAATTCTGATTTTAAGAACGCATTTTCAAAATGAACGTTATCACCTCACACAACAATAATAGGCCGGCGGCCGGAATTAGGAGTGAACGAATTCATCTTGATAATTTTCACTTAGTTTTTTGCAATGCATTAACAGTAAGCTATGCCGGTAGAATAAAAACAAGTAATTTATACATTTTATTTTTATGAAACGAATGCTGAGCTTTGATCGGTCAAGCGGATCGGGCTCTGATGACTCTTTTTATAGTTTAACACCGCACGTGTTTTATGTGTTTTAAAATCTGTACACCTGCTTATTTATTATTTGTAACAGGTGTCTAAAAAGTTCCTCTTTTGTGTATTTAGTGAAGGTGCAATAAACGTGGTTTGTTTCAAGGAACTCCAAGCTGTCGCTCGATGTGTGGCAGATGGGTACATTTATAATTCTATTTTACGATCTTCTCGATACGTATTATTTTGCTTTTATTTGCGTTACCCGAAATGTATGATTGTTTTAACTATACCTATAGATGATTCAACTGACCACGATAAAAAGACAATGAAAAAAACTACATTACGTCTAGGCATTTTAAGAAAATAAACGCAAAATTTTACAATAACAGAAAACAACTATAACAAACAATAACCAAACTCAACAAAAACACTTAAAACAAATAACAATTAGGTACAACAAAAACTTAATAAGTGTCAAAATTGCGCGCGCGAAAAATACTTGTAATACTCAAACGGGTCCAAGCAAACAAGTGAAACAAAATTGTGGTATTTAAAACAGTTTTGTTATCGAGTGTATCGCTTAGAGTAAGCGAGATAAGACTATGCTACAAACATAAGCGAGTGAGCGAGGCAGTTATACACCGCTGTTATAACCTTTAAAGGTGGGGATTGCCGTTTAATCAGTAATTAATTTATTAAATTAATAGTAATTAGTGCTGTTTAATTCAATTGTGCAAATCGATAATCGAAACAATCGAATAAGATCGTTATTTTCTAAACTTAATGATTTCGTCCTATTTATAAGCTTTATGATTATTCTTTAGTTTGATTTCGTTAAAAATGTATGCTTAAAATATCTCAGTCTCAAAATATACTGACTTTCTGTACTTACATACGAAAAAATTTCAAATAAAAAATACGTTTATCGGATAAAATGTTTACATTAATCGGTAAGTTTTTGATTGTCGTTCATTGTCGAAGAGCCACATCCCTAGCCCCCTCCGCACCCCTTGCTTGCCACCAATTAGACCGAAAAATGAGTTCTGCGCAGCTACTTGCAGCCAACTTCAGAGAGACATAGATCCGTTGTGAGTATTATACTTATGGTACAGCATATGTGACTACTTAAGACTCGTTCGTATTAAATAAATGTGCACCGAAAAAAATGAGCCTTGTTTTACCCGTTGATTTAAGCGCTAAAAAGTACACGAAAAATTTAAACTTGGCTCAAAAGTCATAGAAAAATCTGTTAATTCCGAATATGCATATAACTCAATATCGCAAAAATGTACACTTAAATCAAATAGCCTGCCAACCGTCTATATTATCCGCTAACAATATTCCGTGATTTTTTATTATGTTGTATGCTAAGGGGGGTGTCCGAAACCCCCCCGCCACCCCCCCTTATATACGCCCATGGCTGTATTCATTCCATGCCTTTGTACTATGTAACATGTTACATTTCTTCTCCAGTTAGCACTTATTAAAGGACCTGAATTAGTTGCTGTAGATGGTTTGAAAAAATAATTAAAAAATTATATATAAATTTCTAAGGAACTGGTTTGAGCAACAAAATTGAAATTACAGCAACTAACTAGCAACAAAATCCTACATCAATTACAATTGTTTCTGCTAACTTTTCACTGCTAGCTGATTACTACAATTCCTAAGATGTACTGAAAATAAAAAAAAAACTGAAATAATTTGAATTAAGAGATATTATAATATGAAAGAAGAAATTTAAACTCACAGAATTCTTCAACCTAGAGTAATATTCATTGAATTTGTCAACATCTCTGCCTGAAACACTTGCAAGCCGTGAGTGAATCTTTTGACAGAGCATTCTCTCATCTTGCACTGTACGGGTCTTCTCTCCAGTAGACGATAAATATGAGACTGCTAGTTCATATGCGCCATCTGAAATATTCAATTATATAACTACCCACTTTACTTCTCCTGCTACTGGTCTGTAACCAGGATTAGACTTTAACTTTTAAAATTAAGATAGTTATATAGCTATGTTTAAAAACAATTAAAAACCTTTATAAACACTTGAAAATAATGATTTCATATTCATCAGTACGTAATAAACAAGATCTAAAATTCAATAAAAACAAGAGAAAAAAGGGCATGACAGCCTTGTTTTGAAATTGGAACTATACCTGGGTCAGCTGACAACTGGGAACAGAGTTTTTGGAGTTGTGCCGCGAGATTATTTGATGCTATGGAGTCCATGTTAATCCAGCGCTGAGAAAATTAAACATAAATCGAAGAACATTTATAATTTTCCTCAGGTATCTAGCAATTTATGCATGTTATTTATAAAGGAATATGGATAACAGTACATGACATTTCTTGAAGCTTAAACTTAGATATATAATTTGAACTAAACACAAATATCTAATAATAAATCAACAAAGCAGAAAAATCTTGAACAGAAACGACTAAAACGAATTTTATAATTTTTTTATTATTTTGACGTATTCTATTTTTAATTCGCTCCGCAAGGAACCGACTAAGGTCAGAGAGCATGATTCCAAGTCATAAGGAAGTTTGCAAAATATCAAAATATATCGATAAAATCTAATAAAAAGTAAAGGGCTTGTGAAAATGTAGGCCAACTTGGTAACACTATTTTGTTTCTCAAATCATTTTAATGATTATTATTATATTAATGATGGCTACTTGAATAGTTATGGATATTTTCTATGAGTGAAGCAGTACTCTCTAATCGGAAAACACTAAGGAATATTCCCAGTATAACTGTGTGAAACGGATAATTCAATTTGATATTTATGTCAATTACTTTAACGTAAGACTAGGCAGTATGGTCGATTGACTATAGCCTGCCCATTGAACGAATAAAAAAAAAATTTACGCATGTTTACTGGTTTATACCAGCGTGACCTCTTTTGGTAGATTTCTACTTTTTAGTAGATTTTGAACATAAATAGCTATCGTTTAGTAGGTTGAAATGGCTCAGTAGAATTTTGTAATTATGATAATTCGGAAGAGGGCAATAAATGTTTAAGATAATGTTTAAGATCGCATTGACCATTGATATATAGAAGGGGATAAGCACTTATTTGCTATGTATATACATATATGTTGAATATATGAACTTCACTAATAGAAACATTGCTCTCTCATTCCAACTCGTTGCAATTTACTTATGTCAAAAAAAGTCAAGACATCAAGCTCCGCCTTGAAGCTCATTTTTTGATATGACGCCATTTTAGGAAAACACCTTGCTAAGTAGTTCGACTGTCATTGATGTATCGTGCGAGATTTGTTTTTCGATTTCAAGTGAATTGTGCGTGTTGAAGAAATTTTGGTTGTGGTACAAAAGACAATAAGATCGAAGCAAATATGACAAAGTGTGTCATATGAGGATGCATTCCAGATTCTCGAAGATATCACAAAGGATTGTAATTTTTCAGGTTAGTTGTAAATTTTCGTGTTTAATTTATGCATATATTTGGTTTGGAGTCCATATAAAGAATTTCCGAGTGTTTTCTGCTAATATTTGTTACCAAAACTACTTCAATTTGTCATAATAAAAGAAATAAACATTTGTAATGTTTACATAAAAACGTAGTGCTGCACTAGTATCCATGTGTTAATTTTTTTATCGATACGAATGAGTAATATTGTGAGTTTTAATTTTAAGTAGTGTAATACATATTACTACATCGGGATATGGGAAACATTTATAAATTGTGATTTTTTATATATAGTAAAATAATGTTGATATATTCACTTTGTGTATTATAATTTCAGACTTCCAATGAATGATTATATATGGAATGACAACATAGGCCTGAAAATATACAACCCGTGTCAGCTATAAGGATATTATGTTCTATGCATTTTGAAAAAACTGTAATAATAGAACTTTGGAAGTGGTGCGTCTTAAAGACATGAAAAAAAACACCCGGAACATGTATCGAATACAAACTATTTAACTACGTTGATATTATTTCGACATTAATAAAGTATTTTAATAAAATATATTTGTTTATTTATTTATTCAGAAGATTTTGTAAATGAACAACACGCCAAACGTATGCCAAAAGATAATTTTCAGACATTATTTTATCTTTTGTAGTTTTATGATCTATCAGAATAATGGTAATTATTGTCCTTAATTTTAATGGAATCAAATACATTATTATGGTCAATGTGTGCAAAAAACTATTTCATCGATAATACGATATGAATACTATCGATGAAATGAATGAATGCAACAAAATTTGCAGTGGGCGGAGTCGACGCTATTTTAGGGAAACATTTGGCTTCAGGTCACGTGATCTTGTGAGATATCCCCTTCAATATATCAATGGAATTAACTCGCCAAACGATAACACTGTAGTGTAGTCTATACAGCAAAATTAACTTTATCGTTTTAATGATAATTTATTTAATTAAATTTAAAAAAACGAGTCTGAGATTTTTATCCTGTTGGTACAATTAATTTATTTCTTCCTACGATGAATATTTTTTCACTCGGTTCCGTAACTAGTGAGAATTGAAGTGCGAAAGATTATTTCGCGGCATCTTAAAACTTTAAAATTGAAAAAAATATGCGCATCAATATCGCGGTAAATGGGACAAAGACTTATTATTTTCCAAGTGGATGTGTAAGGCTGCGTTTCCACCAGAGATGTACTAGGCCGCTGAGTGGTGCGAGGATGCGTAGTGATGTTGTGAAACGGTGCGCGGATGAGCCGTGCGAGGATATGTAATGTTTTGAAAAAAGTAAAAAATTCTCCATGTAGTCGATGCTATTTAATATGGTAACGTATCCAAAATCTGTGCTGTCTTCTGTGTGTTAAAAGAGCAGTAATAAATTCTGTATCTTCTGCCTCCATTTCTTCATCGCAAATTGATAAATATAAAAGTGTCTTTTTCCACAGATCAATACAAAACCACAAACAAACTAACACCGTCTAGTGACTGCTATTTTTCGCTCGCGTCCGTCCTCAGCACACGTCTCTCGTAACACATATCCCTCCCTTGTTTTGTATGAACAAAAACCTCGCTCCACTGAGCCGTTTCCACTAGAGCTGCGCTGAGTGAAGCTAGGTAAATGAAGTGATTCTATTGGTTCTTATCAAACACAACCCTCGCAATGCATCCTCACACATCTCTGGTGGAAACGCAGCCTTCATGTAGTAACAATGATTATAGTACATTTTACAAAGCCTGCGTCCATTAAAGATAAGTAGATACTTAGTAGATTTTTGAAATGTGTTTTGTATATTTTAGTAGTATTTGGCGATAGTTTTAGTAGAAACGCATATAAAAAAGTGGTCACGCTGGTTAATACTTCATTCCAAAGTGGAACACAGCCACTATATACGGAAAACTTCATTTATTATTTCATTCATGTACACAGACCACAAATCACAAAGAGGTGATAAAGAGCATAGAAACAAGAACAAGAATAAATAAAAGTATTTATTTTGTTTATCAAAATCAACGAATATAATCAAAGAGTATTACACTCGATACGGAAAAATATTGTTGTCTCTAACGAAAGTTAAAAAAACAGAACATAGTAGTTTTTACCGAGAGGTTAGAAATGAATCCTAAAAACCCAGAAGCAAGACGTCGGGACGACAAACCTTTTGAAGGTATGCTTATAACAGGGTCAGAGGCTTTGGAGAACTTGACTGTTCGTAGTCCCTGTCAGCGATGCGGAAAGTCGCGCATGTACTTTTGTTACACTTGTTTCGTACCTGTGTCAAACCTAGAAAGCAGGATTCCCACTGTCACCGTAAGATCTAATCTATTATTCTATCTGGGCCAATACATATCTCTATAAAGGTATAAAGCTAATATTTTAATTAAAATTTCAGTTACCAATAAAAGTTGACATAATCAAGCATAGAAGAGAAATAGATGGGAAAAGTACTGCCGCCCATGCTGCTATCATTGCTCCTAATGATGTATATGTATACACATATCCAGATATACCAGAATATGTTATTGATGGAAAGACAGTCCTTTTGTATCCTGGTGCTGAGGCCAGGACTGTGCGAGAGTTATTTATAGGCAAACATAATATACCAACATATACTGAATTGCTGATAAACGAACTTCCTTCTGGATACAACATTGGTACATTAATGACTCGAATTTTAAATAAAACTGACGACTCTCATGACATATATCATGTGAGCAAACTTCCTATTGACCGAGTAGTTTTAATAGATAGTACATGGAATCAAAGTAGAGGAATTTATGCTGATGAAAGGTTACAAAAAATGCCCAAAATAGTGTTACAGAATAGAGCCTCACAATTTTGGAGGCACCAAAAAGGCAGTCCAAGATGGTACTTATCTACAGTAGAAGCCTTACATCAACTAATGATTGAATTACATTTATGTGCTTGGGGTAGAAGTGATCACTACCATGCAGATTTTGTAATGAATTACCCAGTACATATGAGTGAGAATTGCAATTCTGATTGTGAACCATACTATGGACAATATGATAATTTACTCTATTTTTTCAAATTCATGTATGAGAAGTTACACTCATTGTATAAACATGAGGATTTGTTAGCATATAAAAGACCAATGTCATGAGATTTATTACTGTATTTTATTTAGGAAGTGCCAAGTGACACTCTGACGCTGGTTGTTGTAAAAAGAACTACCACTCAAAGTGTTAAGTTAAAAAAATAAACTGATAAGATTCAACCTTTAATATACTTATAGACAGTGGAAAAGTGATATGATTAAAGTTCACTGCAACTTTAAAGAGCAGCACTATACAGAACTTATTTTTATAATTTATATAAACATTTATTTAATGCATACAAAATCCCTTCATTTTATGATTACAAAATAATCTGAATAAAATATTTAAAAATACAATATCTAAATTTCTAAGGTTTACTTTAAAAGGCAATTCGTATATTTACTTTATTTCTTAAAATCATGAACTTCTTTCTTATTCCTTTAATTTGCTAAAAACTAGGTAATTTATTGTCAAAAAATATTTGGTGTGGACTTTACTTTTCGGGTGACCATATTGTTACGGTCCGCCTGACGGTGGGGCACAAAAAAACAATATAAAAAGAAATTAAAAAAGACTTTTATTAATCTTTTCTTCAGAAAAAAATGTTAACAAAAATATTCATATGACGACACCGAGACGTATAAAATTTGCTCAGGGCGTGAGCTCTCGGCACAGAGAAGTTTCCGTTGCTGATGGTCGACGGGCAATGTGCGCTGGGGACTTAACTGGGCGCTTAACATCCGCCGGCGCGGTGGAGACCCGGGGCGCCGCGTGGCTCTCGGCGCAACAACGTGGCCGGCTCGAGAGGTCGGCGGCTTATGCTCTGCCACTGTCGCACTCCATCCGGGCTCGGAGCCGTAGTTGTAGTTTCTGGACCGTACGGTAGTCGGCACCTCGTGGTTCGCAAACCGTACGGTGGTCCCCCAGATTCCTGGAACGCGTCGACAGGACGTTTGTAGCGCAAAAGACCCCGAGACCCAGGCACTAGGCGAGACCATGTGTGGGCGTCGGCATCTTTCGCGAAACAATAAAAAAATACGCGCAGTGGAGTGGCGATATTTCAATCCGGTTATAGTTTAAAAAATAAAATTATTTGGAATACCGAAAACCGAACTTCAACTATCTATATACCGGACGATCACTAATCCACTACGCCATGAGGTACAAAAAAAATATGAAAATTTTACCTTCCAATAAAATTTGTATTATGTTTCCTCAGACGTCCAAAGTTCTTTTATGAGAGAGTACATAGTTTTCTTTCCTTACACAGCCGCTAGATTTGACTCGTTTCCGCCCGCTATACGCCTTGATCGCCCTCTAGGTACCTTAACTCAAACTATAATAATGACAGAAGCCGCCATCTTTTGCTCATTGTTTGGTTCATAATGATATTAATTAAGCCCAGGAAGAGCTTACCTGGACTTTGGACGTCTGAGGAAACATAATACAAATTTTATTGGAAGGTAAATTTTTTATATTATGTTGTCCGTTTGACGTCCAAAGTCCTTTTATGAGAGACTTGTTTGTTATCTCCTGGCGGCTTATGACATTTAAATGCAACAATGTGAGAATAGAAAGCGTAATAATATATGTGCCACAATTGAATTCACATAATTATTTTCATAAGTAATTACATATTACAACGATAGATATTTATTCAGATAGATAAAAGTTATTGAGAAAGAATTTTCTGAAATGCTATTAGTTTCAGATAGAATTTCCTAAAGATACATGCCTACTTCCAATTGGCGTTGGTAAGGATTTCAGTATTAGGATAATTTGTACCCAGTTAAAGGTTGAAACGGCTGCTCTACTGTTACCAGGTAATGCATATATTCCAGCCACAACTAATAATCGTAATAAGTACGTAATCGACATTAATAGTTGGTATGGCTGTCCGAACTGGAACTTTAGACAAACTTTGATAGAACCTCATATATCTTTAGTTGTATTTACTATCGTCCTAAGCCAAAGTAGCTACTTTGGCCTAGTGTTCTCATCTGGATATCTATAAATCTACATCCTTAACTCATAAATTTCAACCCAGAATGTTGGTATTCAAATGATTGCCTTTGATCTAGAAACAGGATTAATAAAATGTAATGTAATGATATTGATAAAATTATCAGGATAACAATGCAACAAGGCTAAACCAAGTATCCTGCGGTCTGATTCTAATAAAATCAATGCCGTATATATTGAAATATAATTGGTAAGTATTTTTAAGAAAAATAATTTTTAACCAACTTTACCCTCATATTGGTTATGACTTAGCCAACGTTAATTAGCTAATTGTTAGTAATACGTTTTATAATAAAATTACTTGAAACTTTTACATCTGTAATAGTTTTACACCCTGACGCTTTTGTTGAAAAATGCATAAGAATTTTATGGAAATTTATTTAATGAAAACAAGTTTGCTAAGCACTTATCTCACTGTCAGAGTTCTGGTAATAAGACTGTTTAGCAGCATGATAGAGACTATCCCGCCCACACACCCGCCATTGTAACTCCTGTTTAGCCAGGATCAACAATGGCACGCATTTTTTCGACACCGAGTAATGAAACTCGGCGAGTCTCTGGGAATGCTTAATAACTGTCTTTTATCCCGCAACGAAATTAATCAAATAGAAATATAGGGAGGAGTTGGAAATATAAATTGTCCACTTCCCTCCATAGCAAAGCGGGAGACAAATACTGAACTAAAAAGGTATTAACCTCCAATAAAAGACATTTACGTCTGGAGAAGCCAGACGTAAAGCACCACGGAAGTTACTTAACGGGTCCTATCATGCGAGCTGTTACGCTTGATTCCAATAATAGGTATGGCAAAAACGCCGGAAAGCACGGAAATTCCTCCCAGTCTCCACAAGGTCCATATAGTATACAACTCCAGATGTTATCTGCATACTGTCAAGCATAATGTTGCGCTCATTTTGCCAGAGACTACACTCCCAAAGAACATGATGCGCGGACTGTTCGTACTCACAGTTTGGTGTAGAACATGGGCACGCAGGTGAATCAACCAACTTAAATGAGAATAGTTTGCTCTTAAAGTTGCCATGACCGGTGAGAAATTGTGAAACACAGTGATCAATTTCTAGCCAAGTTTTTGTTAGACGATCGCGAACCAAAGGAAAATACTGATATAAATGCCGCCCTTTAATTGAATTATCCCATCGACATAACCACTCGTTTAGCAGTTCGTTGCATATTTCGGAACGCTGTTTAAAAAGTCTACCGATTCTCGAGAGTTCGCGCGACGTAAGAAAGTTTTTGTCCATATCCTCTCTCGTGGAGTAATACATAGCGGCGCGACGCTGTGCCTCCAGATCGACTGGAAGTACACCCGCAAGGACAGGTAAAGCTTCAGTACTAACGGTTCTATACGCCTTACACAAGAATATCAACGCCAAACGTTGACTCTGGAGCAATTTTCTTCGCACAGCACCGATAGTAGCCCTATCAGCCCATACAGGTGATCCATAGCAAATACTGCTCAAGTAAGTAGCCCCATAGATGACTTTTAATGTGTTAAAAGATAATCCCCACGTTGAAGTGGATATCCTTGTCAAGGCATAGAAATTGCGTTTCGACTTTTCCCCGACGGATTTTATATGCTCTAAGAACGAAAAGTTTCTCTCCAAAACTAGCCCTAGGTAACAGACCGATTCTTTGCGTTTTATATAAATATTATTGAATTTAATTCGCGGCGGTGTTTTAAGAATGCCCTTTAAAAGTAGTTGGTAAGTTTTATGAGGTGCGAACGTCAGACGATTTCTTTCACCCCAATCAAAAATTAACTTTAAACACGCGCTGGCTAAATTTTCTAGTCCCGATCTACTATTCGACTGAACAAGCAAGAGCCCGTCATCAGCATAGCCGGTTAAGGAGCAACCTTGAGGTAAAGGGAGTGCGAAAAAGTCGTCGAAGCCTAAATTCCACAAGTACGGACCGACTACTGAGCCTTGTGGACAACCCATCGTAAGAGCTTTCGACGCTTCGTGGTGACCAAGTTTTAATTTGGTTGTGCCTAGATAAAAATATGAATAAATAAGTGAATATATATTTTTAGGACAACCTCGGATTTTCAGCTTAAGTAGTAGCATTGGCCACCAAGCATTATCGAAAGTACCGGATATGTCCAAGAATATACCTAAGACGTATTTACTATTCGAGTTGCTAACAGTTCTTCTAACGGATAAAGCGGCGTCTACAGTAGATTTCCCTACAGTAAAACCGAATTGCTTCTCATGAAACTTTGGACCGCCCGGTATTAGCCGAGGAACAATTAGTCGTTCAAGCAATTTACCTAAGGATGGTAATAACGTTATAGGCCGATAAGATTTAGGGTCGTCGGGTGGCTTGTCACCACTTTTTGGTATTATCCGAATAAAACCGCATCGCCAAATTCGAGGAAAAACACCTTCAGCAATACAACGATTAAAAACTATTAGAATAGAATCGTCCGCTGCTTTATACGCTTCCTTGATAATTTTATTAGATATTTTATCCTCACCGGAGGCTTTGTTCACAGGTAAAGATCTAACGATATCGATAAATTCTTCAAAAGACGGGAAATCCGACGAGGGGGTGTTCGGTGGTTCCGCGGCCCACATCCGTATTTGGTTATGATATTCGTTATCACGCGCTACTGTATCATCGGGTATTAGGGAGTTTAACAGGGATTCCGTTGTATCCTCTATACCAGTTGTATAGGTGTTGTCTATTTTAATATTCTGTATATAGGCCAGATTTATTGACCTATTTGCTTTGAATTCATGGTATAGAGGAGACCACGGACCTTCCTTATCCAATCGTTCTACAATTTTACGCAATAAAATACCTTTCGATTTATTCACCGCAGCTTTATAATGTGATCTGGCAACCTTGAGTGCGATAAAAGCAGCTGTAAATGCTTCTCCTGTAACACAGCGTTTTTTAAGTCGGTTAAACCTCCTACGAGCCCTGCGAAAGGTACGACGCAGGTGAACTAGATAGTTATTCCACCAATCACATCTACGAGTATTAGTAATGGAGCCCCGACCGATTGTGACGTCCGCACAGTATGTAAACGTGTCCGACATAATTTCGGCACACGTTTCAGCTGAGAGGTTATTGCGAGTGAAGTCCCCGACATGTTGAGCAAATAAAGCGCTAAATAAATTCCAATTGGCACTTTTAGATTTATATCTATAATTAAAGTTGCTGTAAATAGGACCCTGCGTTAATCTAGGCATGAACTCGTACACAATCAGGCGATGGTCACTACACGACGCATCCGGAAGGACACGCCACCTATCTAGGTGAACGTCTCCACTAGAAAGTGTGACGTCAATAGAAGACTCGCCCGTAGGGCTGCAATATGTAGGTGGTGCATCGGGGGTATTATGTATAATAAGATTCATCTCTGCGATGAAATCTTCTACGGCACAACGCCTTTCAGTATCAGTAGAACGATATTTGCCATACCAAAGTATAGATGACGCATTAACGTCCGCGCCTATTATAACTTTCTGACTTACAAGAGACCGCAGAACATGACGAAGATGGTGTATGTGAGGACCCACAGGATCTGAATACTGAAAGTAACAGCTCACAACGTAAACCTTATAGCACGGAGTTGAAACCTCTGCGACAGCACAGTGCGACGTCATAAGATTACGCACTGACGTGATGGTAAAATTGGAACTTGATACATAAATACCTGCTCGTGAACCGTTGTCTAGCTGAACCGTCCTACTACGTAAACGCGCGTGTTGGTATTGCTCTTGTACTAATACTATATCGAGCTTATATTCGCGAATTAACGTATCTAACTCCGACGTCGCGACCCTATCGTTGTGGAGATTTAACTGACCGACGATAAGATTATTATCCATATTAGAAATTAATTAGTACTGTGTCGAAAGAATCAGAAGTTCTAATTTGTGTTTATAAGTGGGACAGTCATTAGACCCACATCGATGGTCGTGGGGTTTTTTAAAAAGTTTACATGACGCGCATACTGGTTTAAAATCCGAGTTAGCTTTGTGAGGACAAGCCCTGGTCTCATGCGTCTCTGCACAAATCGCACATGTTGGTGTTTTCGCCGTGCAGAATTTATGCACGTGTCCGTAATGTTGGCAGTTAAGGCATCGGACTATCTCGACGTCATCTATGAAACGACATGTTGCCCAATCTATAAACAATTTGTCTTTTGTCGTGACTAAATGTTTCCGTACTACTGAGTCTAGTTCTACGCCTATCCATTTACGACCATTGTCTAATTTACGCCTACGAACAATTTTGATTGATTTTATAAAATCGTCTTCTTTAATTGGCATTTCGTCTTTTATATTTTGCCGATAAAACGCAGTAAGAAAAACGTCGTCTTCCATTGAAGATGGTACGTCTTTAATAAGAATGCGCGGGCGACGACCTTTAGGTTTTTCTAAGCGCAACCCCGCGGATTTTATTGCCTCGACAGACTGTAATTTTTTTATTTGACGTTCATTCGCGACGCGAAGTACGACGCCGGCCTTTGCGGTCTTTTTAACGCCTACGATTTGAAACCCGTCATCGCTAGGTTTAATTGCCTTAAATAACGCCTCTTTCGTAGCAGACGATGAACCGATATCAACAGATCGCTCGCTAGTCGGATAGGCCACTACACACGGGAGTGGGGCGCGTGGTTCCATTGGTGGTATTTGTTTTGGCAGACGTAGCTTAAGTTTGTCTGCATATAGTATGTTATTATCCTGTTTAGGTATATTATGAGCAGTACGGTTTTTAAGGCTCTCCAACTCAAGATGTGTATTGGCTAACTTTGTTTCATTACAGGACGATTTTATTGCCAATATTGAAATTATAGCGGTTATTCGTTGCGTAAAATCCATAACTGCCGATTTATTCGCGACATTCATACGCGAGCCCTGATCGTTGACGAGTTCATTAATTTTGGACAAGTAATTAGCAGCTTCGGACACAAGGTCGCAATAATCGGCAGAATTTTCATCGCTGTTATCAACGGACGCGGGCGAATTTAATTTATCCGATTCCGAAAGCTGTAACCGTTTAGATCTCTCTGGCGAGACGTACGACGGTGAGACTTCACTAAAAAGTCGCTTTGGTTTGCCGGCATTTGGCGATCGCGAGATCAAACCGCTTTTACGGAAAGGCCTCGATCGGGCGGGTTACTTTTATTAGTCGACATAATACTACTAGTTTATGTAACACTGATTTACTGTAGGTAATAATAATTATAATGCAAAATATAACAAAATTACTTATCCGAAAACAACAATTGTTTACTTACGATATATTGTTTTTTTTTATCGACACCCTCAAAATAAAAATAAAAATGCACTTACCGAGGAAATAATTTGATAATTATTTCGTTATTCCTAATAAAAACGCACAAAAACTTACGGACCGTTGTACACAAGGCAATACCACACAACTAGAAACAGTTCACGACCTGGCAAACGAACTCCAAACACGTTAAACACAATTTTAATTAGCAGCGCACCACAAACGTCACTGCACTGTGTTCTCGCGCGGGGGGAGGAATCTGCTATCATGTTTAGCAGCATGATAGCAGATTCCTCCCTTCAGAATACCAAACAGCGGCTAACCAGTCTCAACCGAAATTTACTTTATTGATGGGAATCAGGGAGCTGACCCGTGATAATAGGCGTTCGATAAGTGTTATGCGATATTGTTACGAAGAACAGGTCGCTACTTGGTGTTCCCATCGTTTCAAAAACTTTGACGTAGCCTTGTTTATAAGGTGCCACTCGGAGACCGTGCGTGAGAGTTTGCCGGCTTCCGTATTGTACAATCCCGGAAAGTAGTGAGGGATGAGTACAATATTGAGCTTGTCCATCAGAGCCGGTTAGTCCTTCAACAGCAACTTCGGTAGGAGATGGTAATGATCTGTTCTACTGTTCTGTTTTCGCTCATTAAGACTCACTGGTGTGTGTGCGAGAGCTGCTGCTTCTTGAAGTTGTGGCAATCACCGTGCTAAATTTGATGTTGCTCTTTTAGTACACTTCTTATATAAATAAATCTGACTGGTTTTGTAATTTACTAAATAGCCCCATTGTCTATGCGAAGCATCTGTCATAGGAAGCATCTATGTATGTATCAGACTCTAGAGCAATGTTTTCTAGCCACCATTTGAGATCTATCAAGGACTATTCCGAAATATACAGAAGGCTCGCGTGGTATTCTTTCGAATTGCTGACACTGCAGAAATGGCAATGCAACCTTCCCCGGAGGGTGATGAAGGTCGCATAATTTAGGTACCCTAAGAGGCGTTGATTCTGATTGAGGGCCTAATTGCCGGCAGCGGGACGTGTTCGCAGGCTCTGGTGTATCTTGTGGTACAGGCTCTGACACTGCAGAGAATGGTAAAGCAACCTTCCCCGGAGGGTGATGAAGGTCGCATAATTTAGGTACCCTTAGAGGCGTTGAGCCTGCTAGAGGGCGTAATTGCCGGCAGCGGGGCGTGTAGGCAGGCTCTGGTGTTTCTTCTTGTGGTAGAGATTCTGACGCTGCAAAGAATGGAAAAGCAACCTTCCCCAGAGGGTGATGAAGATTGCATCATTTAGGTACCCTAAGAGGCGTTGAACCTGCTTAATTGCTAGCAGCGGGATGTGTTGACAGGCTCTGGTGTATCTTGTATCTTGCGGCAAGGATTCTGTTGTTTCCTGTGTCCCAATTGATACTCAGATATTCTATCGATCTCGTCGGGGCAGTGATCGATTTACCCAAATTTATAAACTAGCCCAAGCTGGCTAAAAAGTTTATTGCAGAATTTGCCTGTGACTGGAGTATATTCTGGTACCCTACATTGTCAATGAAGTGAACCACTTTGGTGCCGCTGCCTGGCCAAATGGCAGGTCGTAGTAGGTAGCATATCTGGCTCTGATATGACTCAGATTTTGTTACGCGATTTTGATGGAAAAGACGCAATTCCGCGGCGCCATAAATAGATATAAGGCCTTTAAGCTGAACATTACGCGATCGATTCAGTTATACGAGAGGTGCAATAACACACCCACACTTCACCGAACCCATAACCGTCGTACGTTCTGACAGAGGCGAGCCTCTGGCCATACTGAACTGATACTGATATTTCGTAATAGAAAAACCCAATATTCAACAGCCTCCGCGGCGCAGTTGGCGAGCAGCCGGCTGTGAAACGGGAGGCCGTGGGTTCGATTCCCACATCGGGACAAATGTCTGTGCGACCGACAGACATCTGTATCCGGGGCCGTGTGTGTGTGACTGCTGGGTGTTACTTATTATTATTAATATCACTCTACCCGACCCGGGGAATGAACCCAAAACCCCAGCACAGCAGTAGTAACGCGCACGTTTACATTACAACTGCGCCACAGAGTGCCACGAATTGTGTGTGCGCCTTGTGTAACATCACGCGATGTTCTCAGGCGGTCACCCATCCAAGTACTGACCGCGCCTAACGTTGCTTGACTTTGGTGATCGGACGAGAACCGGTGTATTCAAAGTGGTATGGACGTTGGCTGTGGTCGATGTGAAAACAAATCGCCCCCGGTGAATAGTTACAATATTATTTGAGCATAACCCCGAAGGGCGTTGCTTCCAGATGTCTTGCGACAAACTGTGTGTGCGTACGTGTGTTTCGTGTTTTTGTTGTCGAGGTGAACACAGATCGCCCCCGATGAATCGTTACAATATTATTTGAGCACGATCACGGAGGGTGTTTTGGTTATTAAAACAGCGCGCATATAAAAAGAAGGAGTCAGACAACCAGGCTATAAAATTATTAGATTATAATAATTTACCTTCTTTTAATTTCCAATGAATTACTTTTAAAAGACAGTCATGACATCTAATGTTGGTAAAATTAAAAGAAGTGTACAGTTGAATGCAATTCGAGACCCAGATATAGTTTTCAAAACAGCTTTGTTTGGATAGAAACGTAACTTATGGTCTTTTTCGCATTTTGCCTGTTTACGGGCGCCTTTTTTATGCTCCCCTCCTCTTTTTTTGTCCTCAAAACTGTTGTTGCAAATATTTGCAAGTTTTGTGGATGAAATTATTTCAAAGATGGTGGTATGTGTAGACATACATGTAGATGTATACCCACTTTAAAAATAATAAAATAATAATAACTAAATAATTAAAAGCAGCCATAGCCCAGCTAAAAGCGGTACCGATCGTCTAGACGAAAGTCGCGGGCTCGTTCAGTCCAAATTTAGTATACACATCTGACTCCTCCAAATTACACGGGTATTCACCATATATACACTTGCTTCAACGATGCAGGTAAACCTCGCGAGGAGAGTCACACGCTCGAAATTTCCACATCAAAATTTATGGTTTAATATTTTAATATTGCGCCACAGGGGCGTTAGACAGCGCCGCAAAAATACGTCTTCTCCATCATATATCTGCATAAAGAGCACCTTTTCCAACCAGAAGAATTGAATCTTTGCATATTGTGACATGTCAAGAACAGCTAAAGTGACTTTCTTTAAAACACTCATATTGGCAAATATATCAATTCTTCCTGAAGGTGGATGCTTGATGAAAATCTTATATCGTACGTAAGAAAAATAGTCGCGTGATCAAATTAGATTTGGTAGTGACGGTAACAGAATAATTATTATTATAATGTTGTTAAGCTGACTTACCAAAACTCAAAGTAATCCAAAATTGTACAACAAACGTACGGACTGGAATTCCTTTCGAGACTTTATCCAAGAGAAACTCAAACTGAACAAAGCTTTAAAATCCGAAGATGATGTTGACGACGCTACAAAATCAATAACAACAATGATTCAAGAATGTTGTTGGATGTCTACGCCAGAAATTACTGAATATATACCACAACGTAGAGTGTATTCAGAAGTAGTGAGGGCAAAAATACTTGAAAAAAGAAGACTTCGAAGAGTGTGGTATACCAGCAGACATTCAAGTGACAAAAAGGCTTTTAATAGAGCAATACAAGAACTGAAAACCCTAATATGTGAAGCGAATAATGTATCCATAGAAACATATCTGGAGGGACTTTCAGCAACAAAAGAGACTAACTACTCATTATGGAAGGCCTGTAGAAACTTCAATCGCCCAGTGCAACCCAAGCCGCCGCTTCGGATCCAGGGCGGAACTTGGGCGAAAACAAGACAAGAAAAAGCTGAAGTTTTTGCAAAACATCTTAGCCAAGTTTTTAAACCAAATTACGCAGAATTGAACGCAGATGAATCGGATATTGACTCGATCCTGAACCAAGATTTTCAACTAGATCTGCCCCTAAATATAATTACACCTAAAGAAATCTGTAAACATATCAACTCTATAGACAACAATAAGGCACCGGGTTTCGACCTTATCGATAAAAAGGTCCTCGAAGAATTACCACGTAAAGCAGTAGTGTATCTTTCCAACTTATTCAATGCAATTCTGAGAGTAGGGCACTTCCCAGACCTATGGAAAATCTCCCAAGTCATAATGATACATAAACCTGGGAAATCAGCCCACGATGTTGTTTCATATAGGCCAATTAGCCTACTTCCGATAGTATCCAAGTTGTTTGAAAAGTGTTTATTACAAAGACTTACTAATGTGCTTAAAAAAAGATCAATTATCCCCGATCATCAATTTGGATTCAGGAAGGAACATGCTACTGTTGAACAAGTTCATAGAGTGTGCAGGATAATTCGGAAATCATTTGAGAAAAAAGAATATTGCTCATCGGCATTCCTTGATGTCCAACAGGCTTTTGATAGAGTTTGGCACAAGGGGTTGTTATGTAAAATAAAAACTCTCTTACCACATACTTTTTATAGTGTCCTAAAATCGTACATATCAAACAGAATATTTCAAGTAAAGGAAAATGATTGCACATCAGGTTTTTATGATATCTTAGCAGGAGTGCCTCAGGGATCTGTCTTGGGACCTGTACTGTACACTTTGTACACAGCTGACTTGCCTCAAACAAAAGAGGTTACAATGGCTACGTTCGCTGATGACACAGCTTTGCTGGCTTCGAGCAAATGCCATGTTGAAGCTTCTAGACTACTACAAAACGGCCTAACTGTCGTAGAAAAATGGTTAGCCAAATGGAGAATTGTAGCTAGTGTTTCTAAATCGGTTCACGTGACATTTGCCCTTTGCAAGGGAGACTGTGCACCAGTTACCCTCAATGGCATTGAACTACCACACCATGCCACGGTCAAGTACCTAGGAATGCACCTAGACCGCAGACTCACCTGGAGGAAACACATCCAAACAAAAAGAGATGAAATCAACATGAAGTACAAAGGTCTTTACTGGCTACTAGGTAGAAATTCAAAACTAGCTATGGATAACAAACTACTAATCTACAAGACAATACTCCAGCCAATATGGTTATATGGCATTCAGTTGTGGGGCTCTGCCAGTGACTCTAATGTAAGCGTAGTCCAGAGAGTGCAGAATAGCATCCTAAAACATATATCGAATGCACCCTGGTTTATCAGAACAACAGAGATGCATGAGTTGCTTCATATGCCAATGGTCAAAGATGAAATACATCGTCATGGTGGCAACTACAATTTACGTTTAAAACAGCACCCGAATAAACTGGCGGCCCAGTTAACGATTTCTGAAAGCATACGCCGTCTAAAAAAGCGGCGTGATATATTTGATTGCGATAGTCGGCTATAAGGTCGACTACACAAAATGAAGGGTTTGCTCTGCTGGGAGCAACGCCCAACCTGTAATACCTACTACATCTCATCTGCTTATAGTCGACATGACTGATCGCAAGATTTCATTAGAAAAAAAAAAAGCTGACTTACCAGGTGCTGAGACAATTCAAACCTTTATTCCTTGTAATCTTACTGCAAGTCGTACGGTGCCGCGGTCTGGCACGCTGTTGCTACGGCCCGCATTTGGCGAAAACATATTTCGACCGTTTTCTTGCTGATATTTCTTGCATAACTCCAATAACAAAACGGACGGAAACTAATCACTTTTAAATATTACTAAGTAAATTTTCTACTTTAATCTCGAAAATTTTAAGAAAAGTTATCACACTATAATAATTTTATCCAACGGTGTGCACAGTTTGAAAAACTTTGCAACAATGAGCAAAATATGGCGGCTTCTGTCATTATTATAGTTTGAGTTAAGGTACCTAGAGGGCGATCAAGGCGTATAGCGGGCGGAAACGAGTAAATCTAGCGGCTGTGTAAGGAAAGAAAACTATGTACTCTCTCATAAAAGGACTTTGGACGTCAAACGGACAACATAATAACATTTCTTTTCTCATATGCAATAATTACAAATAAGCAGGTAGATACAAACAAGCATATCGGCGAAGCGATGACCTTTGATATAAAAAAAAATATTTTCTAGGCTGATCCAACAATAAACTCCCAGCGATTTAAATGGAAGTATAATATTATAAAATTGCTTTTAAAGCCTAATGAATTTAAGTTACTTTTCTAATTTACATTTCTAGATACATTACTATAACAAAATAAATCCAGGATACAATTTTTCGGTGGATATTGGATATATTTATGTTAACAACAAATGATTAACAAGTTACATGAAAGAAAAAACCACCGGTATTGAGAACACACGCGTGAAATACAAGTGGTCATTTAATTTCTGATCTACACCAACTTAATATGGCAATAGTATTTAAATGAAAATAACCCGAGTGAAAAATAACTAAAACCTGTCCAAACGGTTATGTGAATAAGGTTATGTTTTACGGCACGCGTGTCACATGTTCTTTACGTAGTTAAACCACTATTATACGGTGGAAGAATTAAAAAAATTAAACCAGACACGAAACTAGCTAACAGCAAACAAGCCTATAGAATTAATAATTTAACTTACCAACCTTACCTGGACGTCACTACTTGCTACTCTAAATGGATGTCATCACTTGCTACTCTAACTGGACGTCACTACTTGCCACTCTAACTGGACGTCACTACTTGCCACTCTAACTGGACGTCACTACTTGCTACTCTAACTGGACGTCACTACTTGCCACTCTAACTGGACGTCATCACTTGCTACTCTAACTGGACGTCATCACTTGCTACTCTAACTGGACGTCACTACTTGCTACTCTAACTGGACCTCACTACTTGCCACTCTAACTGGACGTCACTACTTGCCACTCTAACTGGACGTCACTACTTGCCATTCTAACTGGACGGCACTACTTGCTACTCTAACTGGACGTTACTACTTGCCACTCTAACTGGACGTCATCACTTGCTACTCTAATTGGACGTCACTACTTGCGACTCTAACTGGACGTCACTACTTGCCACTCTAACTGGACGTCACTACTTGCCACTCTAACTGGACGTCACTACTTGCTACTCTAACTGGACGTCACTACTTGCCACTCTAACTGGACGTCACTACTTGCCACTCTAACTGGACGTCACTACTTGCCACTCTAACTGGACGGGTTCACTTGCTACTCTAACTGGACGTCACTACTTGCCACTCTAACTGGACGTCATCACTTGCTACTCTAACTGGACCTCACTACTTGCCACTCTAACTGGACGTCACTACTTGCCACTCTAACTGGACGTCACTACTTGCTACTCTATCTGGACGTTACTACTTGCCACTCTAACTGGACGTCATCACTTGCTACTCTAATTGGACGTCACTACTTGCCACTCTAACTGGACGTCACTACTTGCCACTCTAACTGGACGTCACTACTTGCTACTCTAACTGGACGTCACTACTTGCCACTCTAACTGGACGTCACTACTTGCCACTCTAACTGGACGTCACTACTTGCCACTCTAACTGGACGTCACTACTTGCCACTCTAACTGGACGTCACTACTTGCCACTCTAACTGGACGTCCTACTTGCCACTCTAACTGGACGTCACTACTTGCTACTCTAACTGGACGTCACTACTTGCTACTCTAACTGGACGTCATCACTTGCTACTCTAACTGGACGTCACTACTTGCCACTCTAACTGGACGTCACTACTTGCCACTCTAACTGGACGTCACTACTTGCTACTCTAACTGGATATCATTACTTGCTACTCTAACTGGACGTCACTATTGTCGCGCAGCAAAATCCCAGGAACTAATTGTGTATGCGATTGTCTCATTTAACGCTTTTATTCCACGCACTTTTTTCCACGCTTTTTACTATCACATCGCCGTAAGGAACTTCGTTCCAATTATTTTGTTTGTATGTTTGTAATTATTATTGCATTTTTTTTTAACTTGTTACAACGTAACAATATCCTCCTCGCATTTTGCGTGCAGTTAGCTGCTCGTGCGGTTTAAGTAGGTACTTCCTTATTTTTATCGGCACGCATGCGCCGCGGCAGGGTGAAGATTATTGACCTTTGGGCGGAAGGTTTATCCCGGATCAGACATTAAATATACAATATGTAACAAAAACCCTGTTGGGTCTCTCAGGACCGTATATGTATACATATAGGCATAACAAAAATTAAAGACAACATTTTGACAAAAGCAATTTAAGAATATAGTTTTCAAAATAGCCATCCATAAATATGACCGCAGAAAAATAATGCAACTGAACAAAATGTTATTAACACCTACGTTTCTAACTAATGCGGAATCGGTACAATTGACGCGGCTTCAAAGGGTGCCGACAGTGGCGCGTGCGCGACCTACCTAACCCTTGTACAAGTTCAAGGTCGCTCCCGCCTCAGTCGATCGCGCAAATTACTTTGGGACGGACTTATCTATTACATTACGAAATTAGGTAACGGTTGTGTGTGATTTGCTTTGTGTGCAATGTCTTACTGAAAGTATGAATTGAAAAATTTTGAAATTTTAATATGATATTGTGTCTCGAGAAGTGTAATTGCAATTATGCAGCAGTATGAGGACTTTACGAAGAACGCTTTGGTACTCCAAGAAACATAGCATTGCCGTCAGCAATGGCATTTACAACACCTACGTACGGCACTTACCAACAATGTGCTGATGCAGGAAGGTCGAGAATCCGTTGGATTTCTGTCTCTGGAGCACCATTAATCAGTCTGTATTCCAAAAGACGTGTGATTCCGAGGAGGAAATGCGCTTAAGAATAGTTGCAGCATTTGAAAAACTCAAATCTGATACACCAGTTCTGCGAAGCGTACGATCCAACATTGTAAACCAACGTCACAAATACCTACCTAGAGATTCAAGGCGGGCATGTTGTTTGGTATGTCGCTGCAACGCACTCCGCCAAATACTTCCTCTCCTGCTATTGAGCACACCCAGTCGGATACCGATCTAAACCTACTAAATGAGGTCCCCTATGTAAACACGACTAGAAATAAGCGCCTCCGCTCGGATTTATCTCCAAGAATGCATAACATAGACCTCAAAAAAGAAATTATGGAAATGCTACATAACTTTAAAAACGAGTTAGATGCCAAATTAAACGAGATATGTGATAAACAGAACTCGCTAATCACAAAAATTTCTTCAGATATCCGTGAATTGAAGTCACAAACAAGTAAAATCCAGACCTTGAATGACGAAATTGTACAGTCTATAGCTTTCATAAATAATCAATATGAAGAATTCAGGTTCGGACTGGAAAACCTACAAAAGGAGCGTTCAGAACAACGAAAATGTATTGAAAATCTAGAAAAGATAGTGCAGGATTTGCAGCTCAAGTCAAGATCTTCATGCATAGAGATAAGAAACATTCCGCTCACTGAAAAAGAGACAAGTATAGATCTCACAAACACAATCTGTCAAATTGGTAAGGTTGTCGGTTCAAGCATCACACCATGTGATCTTCGGGACATTTACCGTATACCGGGTAAACCGGGGCTGACAAGACCCATAGTCGCAGAGTTTCAATCGGTCCAGATGAAGCAAAAAACCATAACAGCTGTGCGTGAATATAATAACAATAAGAAAATTGTGGACGACAAACTGAACACGGAACAAATAAATATCCCAAATGTAACAAACAGGCAGTCTACATAGCCGATCATCTGCCGGCAAGCCTGAAAAAATTGTTCTACCAGTCTCGGGAATTTGCTAAGCAGCATGGCTACCGGTTCTGCTGGACCACAAATGGCAATATTTTCGTTCGAAAAGCTCATGGTGGAAAGCAGATCCTCATTTCTTCTGAACAATCTCTATTGGACTTGAAACCAAAAAACTTGTGACTAGTTACTGATTCTTCACTGATCACTAGTATACGATTTTATTTGTGTAAACTTATATATAAATTCTATTTAATAACATATAGGTATAATATTATTAAACATATACACATATATACTATAAACCTAACTACAATTAAATCTCTACACTCACATTCATCACAAACACACTATGTACAAAAACACACACTAAACTTTTCATACACTCACGCTATTCTCATTCGCAGCCGGTTTTTTCATATTCTCCGCCAAGTTCTTTCAACCTTTATTGCAAAAGGATCATATTGTAGGCCGCCAAGGTCTTGGGCTTCTCTACCTTACAAATGGCTAACATAAACAACATTAATACTGACTTGGACACGATGGAGGTGACGACGTCATACACTTGTCACCCAGAAGTATACTCTACTAAAATGCGAGTCCATATATTTTATAATTAAGTATTACTTCACACAGAAATTTACAGTGTCAAAATATTCCTACACTAGATTCTAGGCAAGTGTTTATGATACTAATAAATTTTATTCACTGACACAGTGAATAAAGTGAATGTTATAGCTTACGTAAATCTAATACAAAGACACTGCCGTCACTGGCACTAGCTCCAACTTTGCTTCCTCGAGAATTCCAGCACACTTCAAATATGCCACCTTTTCCTTTGTATGAATGAACTAAGGAGCCAGTTTGTGTAGACCATATATGAACACACTTATCAAACGAGCCACTAGCCAGAAATTTTCCATCAGGGGAAAAAGCTACACTGTAAACAGGTTCTGTGTGTTTTGTCAATGTGTGAATACAAACACCCCTTTCCACATCCCATAAACGAACTGTTGAGTCATAAGATGCACTGGCCAAAATTAAGTTCATATTAGGGTTTTGTGTCCCTGGACCTGTTGGGGACCATTTAATTGTGTAGATCTCCTTTGAATGGGCTTGCAAGTCATGAACACATGTGTCTTGTTTCATTGACCATATCTTGAGTGTCATATCATCTGAACATGATGCCAGCATTTGACCCTGGGGGTCCCACTTGATTGCATTTACTTCATTCTGTAATTTATTTATTTATTTATCTTGAACAATATCATTACAGGTACTTAAACCTAATACAATATTGTCTAAATTAACTATAACAGAATATACTACTTAATACTACAATATTTAAACATATATAATAGGTATCATTTTTGTTTTTATATATACTATTAACATTTCTAAACTATAAAATATTTAACAAAAGTGATATATTTATCTTGCATAACAAGTGATACTTAAAAGAACTTTAGCGATTTCACTCCAAGTACCTGAGAATATATCTAACCTGTCATGGGTTAATTGTTTTAAATATCCGCGTTACGGCTGTTTTCGCCAGTAGATTGGTTCTGGCTACCGGTGCCGCGAGTAGTTGCGGGGGCCGTCTCTTCCACACGTATCGGTCTGGTACGCACAGGTTCAGGTGCCGCAGCACTCCCGGGTTATGTGCTACACCTCGCAGTAATTTTATTATATACGCCGCGAGTGTGAAGTCCCGGCGCACCCTAAGCTCGTTGTATTCCACCATACCCAATACAAATAATATAGGGTACATTAAAGGGTAGAACGGGTATACCCCGTCTAATTTAAAATACAAGTGTCTTGTGAATTTATTTTGGACCCGTTCCAACATGACTCTGTATTTTGCTTCATGGGGAGCCCAAATAACTGCACTATGTTCAAGATGACTCCTGACTAGCGCGTCGTACAATAACTTGATTGTTGCAATGTTTGTGAACCCTCGAGATTGCCTCAATACAAACCCTAGGTTCATGTATGCCTTCTTGCATATCTTAATGTGTTCCCGAAAGTTTAAATCGGTACTGAGAACAACCCCTAGGTCACGTACCTGTGATACTCGTTGCATCAGCTCCTCTCCTACCTTGTACTCATAGTGCATAGGAGTCCGAGCGCGAGTAAAGCTAATCACCGAGCATTTAGCTATACTCCGGGAGGTAGTGTCAAAATTTCATGGGTCATTTCAGCATAAGGTACCTTTATTGAATATGGTAGATTTTACTTAAGAAACAAAGAATAAAATTGTCAGCTGACGCGACTCTGTGGCGTTTGGGCGTGGCAGATCGAAAAACTCTTAAGAAAAACTTATTTAGATTAGACGTAGATTATTTATTTATATTATTTATGTCATGATAAAATGTGTCAGCTGCACGGGATAGGTGGAAAACTTTGTCAGTTTCCCATGTTAAAATGTATGAAAAATAAGGAAAATCGGGTGATTTCAGCAAAGCTGAAAATCATTTGTAAAATAGTTTACGACCTAAATATTGTATTTATAAGTGTCAGCTGGTATTAAAATGTGGCAAAACCTGTTAGCTACCATTTCAAAGCGCAGCGTAGCGTTCAGGCCCGCGCGGTCCAATACATAATGTAACATCGCAGCTAACATATTTTTCCACTTTTTCTTGGCAGCTGACAAATCGTTTCGTATTCTTTATATAATAAACTGGGGGTGTTATCATTTATAAAGTTGCTGATATCACATTACTAACTAAATGTGGTTGAAATTGAATGCAGGAGTAAAACGGCACGAAACATCATATTATAATGTTACAAATAATGGATAACAGTATCTTTTATAATTTGAAAATGTATCTTATATAAAAATATGATTTCAAGCAGCAAAGACTATGTTTTCTAAGGTTCACAGCTACCAATGAAGTATTTGTAACATATAATATGAAGCACTCCACGATCTTTTACAATCAAATTAAACGAATTCTTTTCTACTCTTTAGTTTTTTTTCGCAAGATGGCAACACTGAGCGGAGCATTGGCTCAGTTTCTTGACTATTCCCCAAACGAACAGTCATAAACGAAAATAATTTAAGGAAGTGTTGTATTATACGAAAATGACAAAGCCTTATTGTAATTTTTGTTTACAAAGTAAGCCAAAGTTGACGGCACTCTCAGAAATTACTTTTAAAAAGTCTAAAATAGTTTTAGCAATTCGCGAGAAAAACAATTTATCCTTGAAAGATGTCGTGTTACCATCAGGAAAATTAACTAGCAACTATTTATATCATCGCTCGTGCTACCAGCGTTTTACAGCATTGCCACAAAAATATAGATAATCTCTAGAATCATCAAATATTTCAACGTCATCCACAGTAAATTCAGAAGCTAATGTTGAAGCATCAACATTAGCCGCGCAAAGGTAATTATAGTGTGCCAATAAATTATAAAATATTTTCAGAAGTATGTTTTGTAGAATATCAAAGTAAAAATTACGCACGTTTATGATATGTTATTCAAATTCATTCAACATTTAATTAAAATATTTTTTTTTCTAACAACAATCATAGCATAGTATTATTGTAGAATGTTTAAAATAAGGTTTTATTATATAAATGTATAGTAAACCTATTTTTTGTTTTTATTTTACGGTAATATGAAAACTATAAAATAACATTTTTAAAGTGTCGATTGAAGCCTCGTTTCATACATTTGCATGAAGCAATACATTATAATTACAACTGTATTTCTTAAAAAAATATATTGTTGTTCGAATATATTTATATATTAATTTTCATATATATTTTTTTATTTTTAAATTGCACAAATACATTTATTTAAATATTTTCTCGATATTTATCGACTATTTTTCATCAGATGGACCATATCAGTGACTTTTATTTTATATAAATTACTTTAACAAGCAGTGATAGCCTAGTTGGTTGCGGTACAGACTGTGAATACAAAAGTCTTATGTTCGAAACCCTCTAAACCTAAACACCTCTGACTTTTCTAAACTTATGTGTGTATTAAAATGTTAATTATCGCTTCCTTTAACGGTGAAGGAAAACATCGTGAGGAAATCTGGCATACCTGAGAATTCTCATACGAGTTTCGAAAGCTGCGAAGATACATTGTTCATTGTACCGCGCGCGCTTGATCGCTACGCTGCGCTTTGAAATGGTAGCTAACAGGTTTTGCCACATTTTAATACCAGCTGACACTTATAAATACAATATTTAGGTCGTAAACTATTTTACAAATGATTTTCAGCTTTGCTGAAATCACCCGATTTTCCTTATTTTTCATACATTTTAACATGGGAAACTGACAAAGTTTTCCACCTATTCCGTGCAGCTGACACATTTTTTCATGACATAAGTAATATAAATAAATAATCTACGAAGTTTCAGCTTTGCTGAAATGACTACAAAAATAAGTTTTTCTTAAGAGTTTTCCGATCTGCCACACCCAAACGCCACAGAGTTGGTTCAGCTGACAATTTTTTTCTTTGTTTATAGAGCAAAAACTATAATCTAAAATTGAAATAAATTGTGCTGAAATGGTCCGGTTAAATTTGACATTACCTCCCGGACCACTACATTGAATGATAAGATATAATAATAATGGAATTGTGTACACAACTGTATATTTCAAATTCAATTTTTTTAGTTTTAGGTTGCTTACAGTATGTCCTTGGAAACTTTTGATAGGTTTATCAGCATTCAATTTGCACACATGAATAGACTGATCTGTGGAGCATGATGCAAAAGATGTATTGGTTTGCCAGTCAACATCAAGAGCTTGTGCCATATGGAATGAGAACTGTTGAGTGCACTGTCCTGTTGATGCATCCCATATGATTGTAGTCTTATCAACCTAAAACAATAATCAGTATAGAGTTAAGTAAAGCAGTATAGCTAGGCTAGGTAAGAGATTAATTGAATGTATAACAATGTCTAATGTATATATAAAAGCTAGTACATGTGACATGTATGACAATCAATTGTGTACCAATTAAATGAATGGCTAATAACCGCTGCAGCACTCAAAATGATGACAGTGAAATGTACAGTGCTAGCCCATACAATCATATAAAATTGGTAATGGGCAAAGACAATTTATAGTTATTAAAATCTTTCTTTATTCATACTTCCTGAGTTACACTCACCCCTGCACTCAAAATGTAATTTCCTCTTTTATTCCATTTCAATGCAAATATTGGTCCTTTGTGCTGACCTAGGGTTGATGCTAAAGTACCGTCAGTAGTCCAAATGCGAGCATAACCATCATATGATCCTGTTGCTAGAAGATTACCATCACACTGGAAACAGATATAAAACAAATTTAAAAACATTAGGAACTATAAATGATGATATAAAATAACACAATTTAAAAAGTGTCACACATACATTCCAATCCAAAGATGTAACATCCTTATTGCTCAGGACTTCTGCTCCCCTTATTTGGATACAATGTCTCAATACTAACTGATTAGGAGTGGTAGCTGGATTGTCTGACATATCCCATATTCTAGAAAATATAATTATATTACAGAAATCAGTAAATAAAATAGTCAGAAAATATGTAATGTTAAGAAATTAGCTTTTCATGAGAGGATTTCGAAAATTTTAAGAAAAAGATAAAGTAATTCAAATAATATAGAATATTATAATAACCTTGCTGTACTGTCTCCTGAACCACTGGCCAACAGGTCTGTGCTTGGGTTCCAAGCACATATAAATACTTCAGACTCATGTCCTCTAAGGACTGTAGCTTTGCTTGCAGGTATTTCAATAGACTGATCAACATCCATTGTCTCTGGTACACTTGGTGTGGTCGCTTCTCCTGTTGTGGCGGCTGTTGCACTACGTGTAGTGCCCTACAATTGTAGATGACAAATGTTAAATGTTAACTGCAAATTATGTAGATTAGTAAATTAAGATTAACAATTCAAATCTTTTCATAACTTTGTGATGATTAAAAGCAAAATAAATGTTTTAGTGTCCATAAAGCAAGGTAATTGTACTTCACACACATCAACCCCATTTTGTTCGCTTCCAGATCCTGCTTCTGTCTTGGTGGCCTGTTTCTGTGCATTGTGAGCATTCTGACGAGCTGCTACAATGTCAGGTGTAACTGCATCAATCAGGCTCAAACTCTCAGTAAGACGAGTCTCTGTTCCTGTAGATATTTTATAACATTATTGACTATTCAGGTTATTAATGTTAATAAAAATCACAGTTCTGAAGTCTTACAATGGCTGTTGTGCCATACATATGTTGTATTTTGAAGTGCACATAGTACATGTCACACCATGCAGGTCACACCATGGTAATAGGAATTTATGCAAGTACTAGCTGTTGCTCGCGGCTCCGCCCGCGTGGAGGTTATTTTCGGGAGCAGAAGAATACAATCCAACGAGTTGTCCTCTGCACTGAGGCACCTGTAGCGATTGTCCAGCCTCTCAGTTGTTGTGCCTGAATCTTGAGATTGCATCTAAAGAATACCTCATAAGTGTAACCTCACTTTGCCCCTTTCAGGGATGATTTTTCAAAAACGTTGAAACACGTATTTCTCTATTTTCTACCAAAAGCCTTAATATGAATTTTCAGATCCCTAACTTGAGGCATGATAGATTTCCCATACAAATATTGAACTCTTATTTGACCCCTTTCAAAGTTGTGTTTTGAGAAAAAAGATAGCCTATGTCCTTCTACAGGATATAATCTATCTCCTTGCCAAACTTCATCACAATCCGGTCAGCCGTTTAGTCGTGAAAAGGTAACAAACGGACGGACGGATGGACTGAAGGATTGACGGACTGACCGACTGACGGCCTCACTCTCTCACTATTTAACTTGGTGTAAAAATGTGAAACACTTATTTCTTTATTTCCTACCAAAAGCCTAAATATGAATTTACAGACCCCTAAGACGAGGAATTATGGATTTCCCATACAAATTTTGACCTCCCATTTGACCCCTTTCAAGGTTGTTTTTTGAGAAAAAATATAGCCTATGTCCTTCTCCAGGATATAATCTATTCCCTTACCAAATTTCATTACAATCCTTTCAGCCGTTTAGTTGTGAAGAGGTAACAAACAAACAGAGTTACTTTTGCATTTATAGTATTAGTATGGATGCCATAGTAAATATGCATAAAACATAATACATGACTATGAGTATACTAATAGTGCACAATATCATTTTTAACTCAGAACATCATTTTTAGGCACTCCATGTGCCACATCAAGGGTTTGTGTTTAGTAAATTATTTTACTATTTACTATAACACTTAGTCGGACATTATGAAAGTAAACATTAAGATACTGTAAAAAATATACCATTGTCTCCAAAAGTTATTTCTGCTTCTGTATACTGTAGACCTTTTTGTATTATATTCAGTAATGCTGCTGGTGGTACTAATGCACCATTAATATTGCTTTGTGATATATGAGACTCAATACCAAATGCATAAGCAGAATGATGGAAACCTGAAATATACATGTGTAGTTCAACTTTACAATTTATTTATGCATGTTTTGAAATAATCATTATTTTTTTGAATTTACATTACTCATTACCTAAATCCACATAAAATTTAAATTTAACATGTGATTTTTGTTCTAAGATCATTGTAAATAATCACGTTATTTAAAGGGATTATATAGAACAAGTGAATAGTAGAGGATGCCAGAGCCCAGCAGTGAGACATTTAACACAGGGTTAGTAGTATTATTTTATTTTTATAGAGCAAAACGTATTTGTATTTGTGGTTTGTATTGTGTCAACAGCTTGAACTGCAAAAAATTAATTAATTAATTATTTGAAGTTTTCAGTATATTATTCATTATATTATTGTCAAATAATAAATACGATAATGAAATTATAAATTGGTCAAATAAGAATCATTGTAAAAAACCGATATACATATCTGCATGAAGGAACTGTCAATATCACATATAGTCTGAAGAATTGCTGATGTCACGTTCATGAATTTTTTTTAATTTTCTCTATTAATTTAGTAAAGGTAGTAAGATAGTGGTCTTTTATTTCTTGTTGCACAATCTTTGAATATGAATCTGATCCCACCTGATCCACCTGATCCACCAGATCCAGTTGATTCCGTCAACGGTACAAAGAAGTCCGTATCTGATAATGATATGGCGTTAGCATCTTCTCAAAGATTTTTTAAACATCCGAGTATTGTAGTGGGCATTCCAACTTATTCTGACAAAGATAAAGGACCATACATAGTACAAGTGAGTCGTTTGGAATCGGATCTTACAGCAGGTTTATCTATTCGGCCAATTAAATTTAGACAATTTTTATTTCAAAATAAAATTAAAAATATACGACCAGATGGTGTTAAACGCGTGGGCAGAAACAAAATCTCGGTTGAATTTGTCACTGCATTTGATGCCAATAATTTCATTATAAATCCGATCCTAGCAGAAAATAAGTATTCAGCTTTTATCCCTTCTTACAATGTTACACGAATGGGTCTTGTTCGTAATGTTCCAACGGACTTTTCTATGGATGAGTTTGTTCGTAGTCTTGTTATTCCTCATGGCAGTGGTATAGTCCTTAAAGCCCGTCGTTTTAGCCGTAAATCCCTCAATGAAAATGTGATTACATGGATTCCCACTCAAACTGTTGTTCTAACTTTCCAGGGGCAAGTTCTCCCAGATCGTGTATTTTCATTTCATACTGCTCTTCCTGTAGAGGTATATCATTTTCCCACTATTCAATGTCTAAGTTGCTGTCGATTTGGTCATGTGAAGGCCCAATGTAGGTCACATCCCAGGTGTTTCCGTTGCTCTCAACAACATGAGGGCAACATGTGTGCCATTACAGAATCGAACTCTACTTGTCTTTTCTGTTTAGGGCATCATTTTGCCACCAACAAATGTTGCCCAGAACATAATAGGCAAGTGGAAATTAAAAAGTATATGGCTGAAAAGGGCCAATCATATCAAGAATCTTCCCGTATTTTCCCTCTTGTTACCAAAAAATACTCAGAGGCTTTATCATCTTCGTCCCATAATTCCCAGTCTCTTTCATCTCATTCAAATTTAACTGATTGTGTTCCATCTTCTTCTTCCTGCAATTCATACGTCAAAACAACTCTTATCTCTAAAAGTCCTAGACCTTCTTTAGGTAAGACTTACAACAAAACTTTACACAATTCTATAATTTCAGAAATCCCTTCAACTTTACCAAACGGTTGTGCTCTGAAATCGCCGACTGTTCTTTCCTCAGTTCAAACCCAAAATCCTGACAACCTTATCCAGTTTCTATTTCAAATCATCCTGGATATATGTTCCCAAAATAACTTGAACTTACCGTCCAACGCTGCCAATGTACTTTCCTCTCTCTCTTCCTCATTAAACAAGTATGGACCTTGTAACTATTCTTCAATGGAATAGCCAGAGTCTACGTCCTAAAAAAAATGAATTATTTAACCTTGTCAATAGATTTCACCCTTCAGTTTTGGCTGTCGCGGAGACTTGGCTGGTGCCTGGATCTCGGTTTAGAGTCCCTGGTTACTCTTGTCTTCGAGATGACAGAGCAGATGGCTATGCTGGTAGCTCATTACTTGTAAGAAACACATTACCATTTTCTCAAATTCCCATTGCTACTCATAATCACGATATTATTAATGTGGTGGCAGTAAGAGTTTTTGATATATCTTTCATATCCATTTATATTCCTCACCCCAATATGTCCCTAATCCCAGTCATTTTTAATATTATTTCTTCTGTTCAATCGCCTATAATATTAATGGGTGATTTTAATGCCCATCATACGTCTTGGGGAGGAAGCCATAATGATAGTTTTGCCTGTTCTTTAATAGACCTATTTGATGAAGTGAATCTCTGCGTTTTAAACGACGGCTCTCCTACCCGTAGAGTACTTCCTTCTTAAGACCCTAAAAGTGCTGTGGATCTTACAGTCTGCTCTCCGGTTATTTCTTCCCTTATGTCGTGGTCTATAGCCAGTTCAACATATGGAAGTGACCATTTTCCGATAATTGTAACATTCCCTAATAGAACATTCACTCCCTTTAACAGTTCCCCTACCATAAAATATAGACTTTCTAATGCGGACTGGGACTCCTATTCCTCTAGTCTTGATATTATGATTGATTCACTTTCTTTGCCAAAAAGTGATAGTATATTATTAAACTATTCAGATTATGTAGACTGTATTATTTCAAGTGCAAATGTAAACATTCCTCAAAAGAAAAATTCTCGATTTAAAATTTCAACTCCTTGGTGGAATTCAAATTGTTCTGCTGCTATTAGGGAAAGAATAGATGCAGAACGTCAATATAACTCATCTATGTCCATTGTTAATTTTCTTTCTTATCGACATGCAGCAGCAAAAGCAAAAAAAAATATTACGTTCTAGTAAGAAACTTGGTTGGCTTAACTTTTGCCAGTCTTTGTCTCCGACTTTTCCTTCTACCTTAGTATGGCAACAAATCAGACGTTTCAGAGGATCGTATAATGCCGTAGATAGTACGCAAAATGATCCTTTTTCTTGGTTAGATTCCTTTGCTGATAAATTGGCCCCACAATATGTTCCAAATTTTGATTATTTCCCTGTTCTTTCGATTCCCTACTCTCCTCCTACAGTAATGGATTCGTCATTTTCTTTCGTCGAATTGGAAATGGCTCTAGATGGTCTATCAGACTCCTCTCCAGGTTTAGACGGTATATCCTATAGTTTTATTTCTAAATCCTCTGAAAAAAATAAAAATCATTTTTTAAAATTAATTAATTTAATTTTCAATACAAATAACATACCTGACTGTTGGAAAATACAAATTATAATTCCAATATTAAAACCAGGGATAAATCCAACTGATCCTAATAGTCGTAGACCTATAGCTTTATCATCAGTCTTGCTGAAAATAGTTGAGCATATGATAAAACACCGTTTAGAATGGTATGCAGAAAATAAAGGTTTGTTATCGGCGTCTCAATTTGGTTTTAGAAAGGATTCAAGTACACTTGATAGCCTTGGTATTTTTACTACCGATGTCCAAATAACATATAGAAAAAAGGAATACCTGATTGGATTGTTTCTTGACGTTGCCTCTGCTTATGATAATGTTTTACTTCCAGTACTCAGGAATAAATTAATTCAGTTGAAGATCCCATATAAGCTCGCTCATTTCATTTGCAACCTTTTAACGGAAAGAAAAATTCAAATTAAAAACCAAGGATCTTTCACGCATCCAAGATCTATTTGGAAAGGTTTGCCCCAAGGGTCTGTTCTTAGTCCTCTTTTATATAGCCTTTACACAAGGGATCTTGATCAGTCTGTGACTCAATACTGCTCTATTCTTCAGTATGCGGATGATCTGGCATTATATGTTTCTGACAACAACCCTCATGAAGCGTGTAATCGCTTAAACTTAGCTCTGAAAAACCTTTCCACTTGGCTAGCTAATCATAGTTTATCTTTATCTGCTTCAAAGAGCAAATTTGTAGTATTCACAAAAAGGAAAATTATTCCTACTGTTGTTATTTCCGTAGATAATATAATGATTCCTCAGGTTAATTCTGTGAAATTCTTGGGTGTGTGGTTGGATTCTAGAATGTCAGGAGCCCCTCATTGTGAATATATATCCAGTAAATGTGACAAAAACATAAACATTCTTCGTTCTCTGTCTGGTGTGTGGTGGGGAGCTCATCCCTTCTCTCAGAAATTACTATATAATTCCATTATTCGCAGCCATTTGGACTATGGATCTTTCCTATTAGACCCTTGCAATAAAAGAGCAATTGAAAAATTATCAAAAATTCAATCGAAATGCCTTCGTATAATTATAGGTGCCATGAAATCCTCTCCTATTAATGCCATGCAAGTGGAATGTGGTGATGCCCCTCTTTATTTACGTAGACAACTTCTGTCAGATAATTTTTTTTTTAAAGTTGCCCAAAACTCCAATCATCCTTTACTCGAAAAACTTAGATGCCTAGCGAGCATTGTTGAAATAGTTGGATACAATTCTCTTTTTGATTTACCTTGCCTTCTTCGCAGTTTTATTAAATTTTCCTGATTGCCTGACCCTATTCTTCAATTTCCCTTTAAAATTACTTTTTCACTGCCATATGAAGCACTAATATTTCAGCCAAAAGTTATTTTAAATTTTGGTGTTGATAAAGACTCTGTAGTAGCAGCTGAGGTATTTAAATTCATATTATCATCAAAGTTTCCTGATTGGTTAACAATTTATACTGATGCTTCCAAATTGTCAAATGACAGTCTTGTTGGTGCTGCCACATGGATCCCTTCATATAACACAATTTTAAGTTTTAAATGCCCATCTGTTACATCGGTTTTCACTGGAGAATCCATTGCAGTTTTAGAAGCTATTGAATTTGCCATAGCCCACAGATTAAATAAGACACTAATCTTTTCAGACTCGAAAAGCTGTCTTCAATCTATATTATCTAATTATTTTAAATCTAAATCTAGATCTCCAATTATTTTTAAAATCAAAGAATCTTTATATAATTGTCACCTTATGGGTATTGATATAATACTAGCATGGATTCCTGGTCACTCTGGTATACCCGGGAATGAAACAGCAGACTCATGTGCAAAACAGGCCATTAGTATAGGTTCGTTGGAACATTTTAAGATTTTACCACTTGACTTATGTTCTCTCATGCACTCTCAGATGTTGGTAGCATGGAACAAGGAATGGCAAATTACAAAGGAAATTAAGGGCACGTTCTTTGGTGATATTCAACCAGAAATTCCTCCAAAACCTTGGTTTTTTATTTTTCAAAAATTAAATAAATCTGTTTCTTCCATAATATGTCGAATTCGATTAAATCATTCTTGTACTCCGGTTCACTTGTCCAAAATTAAAGTTCGTGATCATTCACTTTGCGAGTGTGGTTTAGATGATGGTTATCTTGACCACATCTTTTTTAGCTGTCCCATTGTGCAACAGTCTTTATATGACATCCTTCCTATAGATATTCCTCGTCCCACATGCATGAAAACTCTCCTGACACTTACATTTTCGCCATTTGTTTACTTTATAGGAAAATTTATATATAAGAACAAAATTAAATTATAACTTTTCCGTATTATTTTTATTTTTTAAATATTATATATATATTGTATAATTTTTTTTTCTACATATATTTTTCTATTTATTTTTCTTATCCTGTGTTATACTATTGTTAACATCTCTATCCTTCAAATCATCTTGGTTTCAAATGATTAGCTCAACACAATTTTACTATCTTTACTAGTGTCCATAGTTTGTGTAATTTACCTCGATCCGAACATTTGTTTATTTTATTACGTGACATTGGCGAAATTGTGGAATCGTTCCTCCGCATAGTCCATTGAAACAAGAAGAAGAAGAGCAAAACGTAGTCTGACACAAACATCAAGATAGCATAGAAATACATTGATTAAAAAAAGAGAAACAACAAATGAATTTCTTAAGTGTTGTAAGAATCTTTAAAAAAATAAAACCAATAGGATGTCAGTCTACAAAGATCTTTTTGTTAAAAATATTAATTACTTCTAAACTTTGAAGTTGTTAAATTAATTATCAATATTGGATGCTAGTAACAATAAAACATCGAAGTATATGTTTTTAAGTTATTTCATTAGCTTGCTACCTATTCCACTACAAAAATATGGCGAGGCTATTAGTCAGTATAATACTATTAGGCTTGAAGGCTTTAACATACAGACATGACGAAAAAATAAATGTTTAGTAGGCAAAAACGGAACCCTAAAAATTAAAAACTTTAAAAAATCGCAGCAATAACTATCATGTAGCGTCCCATGTCCAGCTTACCTGATTCTTGCAAGTAGCGGTAAACCAAAAAATTTACTTCATCACTTGTAAAACTCATTTTGGTTACACAATGAACGAAACATTAGAAAAAAAACAATCAAACATACATTTACAGCACTTGAATCACAATTCCACAATAAAAAATTAGAAACCGATACCACAACGTCCACAACGCGACTTCATCTGTATATATAAAAGAAGAAACTGACCAAAGAGCTTTTTTTTTCTTTTCGTATTTCCCTTGTAATGGGAAGTCATGACCAAAGAGCATGAAACTGACTGACTGATCGATCAACGCACAGCCTAAACGGCTGGGGTTAGAGACTTGAAATTTTAACAGTAGGTACCTATAATGACGTAGGCATCCACTAAGGAAGGATTTTTGGAAATACCACCCCTAAGTTGGTAAAATAGGAGATGATAGTTTGTATGAAAATCCGTCCTTTTTGAAGTTAAATTCCTAAAAGTTAGTATTTGGCCTTTCAGTTAAACAATAAAAATACATATTTTAGGATTTTTGGAAATTTCACCCCTAAAGGGGTAAAATAGGGGAAGAAAGTTTGTATGAAAATCCGTCATTTTTTAAGTGAAACGCATGAAAATTGGTGTTTGGCCTTTTATTTAGAAATAAAAAATATTAATTTCAGAATTTTTGGAAATTACATCCCTAAGAGGGTAAAATAGGGGAAGAAAATTTTGTATGAAAATCCGTCATTTTTGAAGTTAAACACATGAATATTAGTATTTTGCCTCTCAGTTAAAAATAAAAAATATATATTTCAGAATCTTTGGAAATTCCACCCCTAAGGGGGTAAAACAGGGGAAGAAATTTTGTATGAACTCTTTTATCGGGGGTTTATCAATAAACTTAGTAGGTTTAGCTTATATATTATATTATAATATTATAAATACGAATGTTTGGATGGATGGATGTTTGTTACTCAATCAGGCTACAACGGCTCGACGGATCTGGTTGAGATTTGGCACAGAGATATATTATAGTCTGGAATAGCACATAGGCTACGTTAATGGCCGTTTTATTGTTTCGAGTGCGTCTGTTTTGTCAGTGGCTTAACTGATTATTGCGTTGAAGACCTGAATTTGAAGAATTATTTGTGTTTTTTTTTATAGTATAGTCCGACAAACGAGCCAGTTGGTCACCTGATGTTAAGTGATCTCCACCGCCCAAGAACATCCACAATACCGAAAGTATCCTGTATGCGTTGTCGGCCTGAAAGGACAGGAATAGGGATTAGGGAAGGGAAGGGGGAATCTGGGCCTCCGGTTATCTCACTTACCATACGAAACGCGACAGTAAACTGTCACTTTACGTTGGTTTTCTGTGAGACAGTGGTACTACCCCGGTCGAGCCGGCCCATTCATGCTTTACACAAATATGTCTACATCGTGGCTCTACCACTTCGTGTGTGGTTTTTGTTATTAAACCATGAGAGTTTGTGTTTATTGTATAACCCGTTACCAAACGGAAAGTGGAGTAACATTTCACAAGTTAGTAAACTTGCATCATGTTTTAGCTAAGTATATTGAAACTAGTAATTTTAAAGATGAAATTATAATTTGTAAGCAAAAAATAACTCTAATAAGACATATTTGTATGTTTATTTGTTTTGTAATAGTAAATATATTATTTATATCTAGGTAGGGTTGCCCACGTTTCATACCGACAATACATATCGATATTTTTTTGTGTTTGGATCTACTAGTATTTATGCTTTCATGCTGTGCCGTCAAAAACATAAAATCATGAATTAGGATTGATCATATATTTTTATATAATAATAAAATAAAATTTGTATAGGTGCAAAATAAAGAAACTACGAGGAACTCTAGATCATCCTATCATGTAGGTAATCCTACATGTTTTTATACTCTAGGATTCTGTCTTAGGAATAGGAAATATTAATTTCAAATCATAAAACTACATTATACAATTTCCATTATAGGTTACAACTGATTAGGTGATACTAAAACTATGGCTGAGAAACATGAATGTTGAAAATTGGTTTCCAAACATAAATAGCTATTTATGTTCTACACATTTTATGGAAGATTTTTTTTTATTAGACATGTTTCACGAATCCAGTTAAAAAAGGGCAGTGTGCCCACAATATTTTCCGGTGGGTATATATAATATCATATTAAGCGTTTTAACTAGTGGTAGTGCCATGCTGCGCACCTTCGAGTAGCAGCCGAATGGGCCGGCACGCCCGGGGAAGAACCACTCTCTCACAGAAAACCGGCGTCAAGTGGCACCTATGCTGTCGCGTTTCGTTTGGTCTGTGAGAGTCCCGGAGGCCCACTCTCCCTATCCTTCCCCCACACCACTATGACAGTGCGAAATCTGGTTCGACTACCCCAGGAGGGTACCACCGGCGTACATCGCGGTGGAGAATCCCTCTCTGGGCGTCCACGCTCAGGTCGTACATCACCTGTGCGTGGATGTCCAGGCTGCCCTCCGTATTCTGGGGGGGGCAATTTTGCGCTCTACACACCTGTTCGGGGCAAACGGAGCAGGCAACATAAGGCGACCCCTTCCACTCTTGCTGTGGACTTTTGCAACATAAGGGGGCTGAATTCCAACTTGAACGCCGTCCACTTCCATCTTGAGACGGCGAAACCGGCCTTGCTCTTCCTGACCGAGACGCAGATTTCTTCTCCGGCTGACACGTCTTTCCTCTCCTACCCGGGGTACAAACTGGAACATTCCTTTGTACCGCGGGCTGGGGTGTGCGTGTACATTAGAGAGGATATCTGCTCTCGTCGCCTCGGCAGCCTTGAAGGGCGGGACCTATCCAACCTCTGGCTACGCATAGACTGCGACGACCATCCGCGAATCTACGCGTGCCTGTATAGGTCCCATAGCGGTAATGCTGAAACTGACCGACTCGTTGAGCACATGCAAATGGCTACAGATTCTGTGCTGCAGCAGATCCCATCCGCAGAGATCGTGATTCTCGGCGACTTTAACGCCCACCACGCCGAATGGCTAAGATCACGCACCACCGATCATGCGGGGAGATCTGTCCATGATTTCGCATTAGCATATGATCTGACACAACTGGTCACCTCGCCAACGCGAATCCCAGATGTGGAGGATCATACACCTTCCCTGTTGGACCTTCTGCTGACCTCTCATCCGGATGGCTACCTGGTTTCCGTCGAACCTCCTCTTGGTTCATCGGACCACTGTCTTATCCGGAGCACAGTGCCAGTTACGCGTTCGACACGGCCTCGCTTTGCGGGCTGCCGCCGCGTATGGCACTATAGGTCAGCGGATTGGGACGGGATGCGGTCATTCTTTGCGTCCTACCCATGGGGGCAGATTTGCTTCTCGCCGGATGATCCTGACGTCGTTGCTGACTCTGTCACCGATGTGGTGCTTCAGGGTATGGAACTTTTTATTCCGTTCTCTGCAGTGCCCATCGGGGGCAAGTCCCAGCCTTGGTTTGGTCGTTCCTGCAAGACGGCTTCACGCCGAAAGCGGGAATGCTACCAAGCCTGGGCTGTCGCATCGGCGTCTAGTGATGTAAATACCAGCGCATTTAAAAAGGAGTATAACTCTGCCTCTAGGTCCTTCAAAAGTGTTATTGCTAAAGCGAAGTCGGAGCACATTGGCAGAATTGGCGAGAGACTGGCGCGTCTCCCGTCAGGAACACGTGCGTTTTGGTCACTCGCCAAGGCTGCCTTAGGGAATTTCTGTAAGCCGTCTTTTCCACCCCTGCACACGGAGGATGACTCGTTGGCCCATACCGCGAAGGTGAAAGCCGATCTTCTGGGCTCTCTCTTCGCGTCCAATTCGACTCTGGATGACCAAGGAAATTCACCACCGACAATCCCGCGGTGCGACAGTACGATGCTTGAAGTTAAGTTCAGGCAAAGTGCAGTTCGCAAAGCACTTCTTTCCTTGGACATTCATAAGTCGAATGGGCCCGATGGCATCCCTCCGATCGTGTTGCAGGCATGTGCTCCGGAGTTGGCACCGGTTCTAACGCGTCTTTTCCGGCACTCCTATGCATTAGGCGTAGTCCCGAAATCCTGGAAGGCTGCTTTAGTTTACCCGATCCCTAAAAAAGGGAACCGCTCGGATCCGTCCAATTACAGGCCTATAGCCATCACCTCCTTGTTCTCCAAGATAATGGAGTCCATTATCAACTGCCAGCTCCTGCGGTACCTAGAGGAGCATCGGCTGATTAGCGACCGCCAGTACGGCTTTCGTCGGGGTCGCTCAGCCGGTGATCTTCTAGTTTACCTGACACATAGATGGGCAGCAGCAGTTGAGACCAAGGGGGAGGCGCTTGCAGCCAGTCTGGACATAGCGAAGGCCTTTGATCGGGTATGGCACAAAGCGCTTCTTTCGAAGCTACCTTCTTATGGGCTTCCCGAGAAATTATGCAATTGGATCACCAGCTTTTTGGCAGAGCGGAGCATCAAGGTCGTCGTCGACGGTGCATGCTCTGATCCTAAATTTGTCAATGCTGGTGTTCCACAAGGCTGTGTACTGTCTCCTACTCTGTTTCTTCTGCATATCAATGACATGTTGCAAATCAGCAACATTCATTGCTATGCGGATGATAGCACTGTAGATGTAATGTACACTGGCCGTGCTAATATTTCTCGGGAATACGTCGACGAGAGCCGGAACAAACTTGTGACTGAAGTCGAGTTTTTGCTAGCCAAAATCTCGGACTGGGGTCGACTAAACTTAGTCCAATTCAACCCCAAAAAGACACAAGTCTGCGCGTTAACCGCTAAAAAGTCACCATTTGTCGTAACACCTCATTTTGAGAACACTCCCTTGTCTGCCACAGCCAGTATCGGAATACTTGGCGTCGACATTTCGAGCAACGTCCAGTTCCGCGGTCAATTGGAAGGTAAGGCCAAATTGGCCTCAAAGAAGCTTGGTGTGCTCAGCAAGGCGAGACGGTACTTCACGTCGGGTCAACGCCTAAATCTCTATAAGGCGCAAATTCGGCCCCACATGGAGTACTGTTCTCATCTCTGGGCGGGAGCACCCCAATACCAGCTACTTCCATTTGACCGCATTCAACGTAGGGCGGCTCGGGTTATCGACGATCAAACTCTTTCCGATCGGCTTGATCCATTGGCTCTGCGTAGAGATGTTGGATCACTCTGCATCTTCTACCGCATTTATCACGGGGAGTGTTCCGAGGAGTTGTTTGGATTGATCCCCGCGGCTAGATTTCACCATCGGACAACGCGCACAAACCAGAAATTCCATCCACACCACCTCGATGTCCAACGTTCCACAACAGCGCGATTTTTAAGGCATTTTCTGCCTCGCACAACCACTCTGTGGAACCAGTTATCGCCGGGGGTCTTTCCGAACCGTTACGACTTGGGAACCTTCAAGAAGAGAGCATATTCTTTCCTGAAAGGCCGGCAACGCATTTGCAAGCCCTCTGGTGTTGCAGATGTTCATGGGCGGCGGTGATCACTTTCCATCAGGTGAGCCTCCTGCCCGTTTGCCTCCTTTTAACATAAAAAAAAAACATAGTAGATTAAAATATGTTTTGCTAAGGGGATGTTTTTATTATTTTTAAGATTTGTAAACCATCGACTGTTGTGTATCATTATCGATATATCATCCTACGTGTCTCAACTCTATCATTAGTTCCATGGACGCTCACTACTGCTATCAGCGCCAATATGGCGAAAATCAAATATCCAGTCCAGTATAATAGACGTCTGTGTCTATGGTTTATTCTAAGTGGCACCCCCCTGCGCATACCATTAGGTGCAGTGTGGTTACTTTGCCGTACCAGGATAAAAAAAAAGATAAAAATATTCTTCGTTTTACGTGATTTTGAGTAAAAAACGTTTTTAGGCATGAAAATACTTTGCTGTTGAGGTATTGTTAATATTATTGTGTATAAATAAAACTAGGTTTATTAAAAATATTTTCAAATTTTATTCTTTGTTGCTACATTTTCTTCGTACATTAAAGTTGAAGTAAATAATAATTAGATTTAAATATACATAACTAATTTGTATTGCTTTTCTACACCAATATAATTAGGGGAAGAACAACTTCAGTGGAAAGAAACTTCCAAGGAAAATCCCAGTATTGTGCTTGCAAATATTTATGAATACGCAAAATTTAAAGAAACAAGCAAAATGTGTACATTAAAGCATTTTATTTTTTACAAGTATTAGTACTCTTTAATGTAGTCATAACAGGTTTAGTAAAATTATCTTTCCAGAGTGATATAATGGATCACAAGTAGTGAAAAACAAGTATAAATATATATTTTATAATTAAGTATTACTTCACACAGAAATTTACAGTGTCAAAATATTCCTACACTAGATTCTAGGCAAGTGTTTATGATACTAATAAATTTTATTCACTGACACAGTGAATAAAGTGAATGTTATAGCTTACGTAAATCTAATACAAAGACACTGCCGTCACTGGCACTAGCTCCAACTTTGCTTCCTCGAGAATTCCAGCACACTTCAAATATGCCACCTTTTCCTTTGTATGAATGAACTAAGGAGCCAGTTTGTGTAGACCATATATGAACACACTTATCAAACGAGCCACTAGCCAGAAATTTTCCATCAGGGGAAAAAGCTACACTGTAAACAGGTTCTGTGTGTTTTGTCAATGTGTGAATACAAACACCCCTTTCCACATCCCATAAACGAACTGTTGAGTCATAAGATGCACTGGCCAAAATTAAGTTCATATTAGGGTTTTGTGTCCCTGGACCTGTTGGGGACCATTTAATTGTGTAGATCTCCTTTGAATGGGCTTGCAAGTCATGAACACATGTGTCTTGTTTCATTGACCATATCTTGAGTGTCATATCATCTGAACATGATGCCAGCATTTGACCCTGGGGGTCCCACTTGATTGCATTTACTTCATTCTGTAATTTATTTATTTATTTATCTTGAACAATATCATTACAGGTACTTAAACCTAATACAATATTGTCTAAATTAACTATAACAGAATATACTACTTAATACTACAATATTTAAACATATATAATAGGTATCATTTTTGTTTTTATATATACTATTAACATTTCTAAACTATAAAATATTTAACAAAAGTGATATATTTATCTTGCATAACAAGTGATACTTAAAAGAACTTTAGCGATTTCACTCCAAGTACCTGAGAATATATCTAACCTGTCATGGGTTAATTGTTTTAAATATCCGCGTTACGGCTGTTTTCGCCAGTAGATTGGTTCTGGCTACCGGTGCCGCGAGTAGTTGCGGGGGCCGTCTCTTCCACACGTATCGGTCTGGTACGCACAGGTTCAGGTGCCGCAGCACTCCCGGGTTATGTGCTACACCTCGCAGTAATTTTATTATATACGCCGCGAGTGTGAAGTCCCGGCGCACCCTAAGCTCGTTGTATTCCACCATACCCAATACAAATAATATAGGGTACATTAAAGGGTAGAACGGGTATACCCCGTCTAATTTAAAATACAAGTGTCTTGTGAATTTATTTTGGACCCGTTCCAACATGACTCTGTATTTTGCTTCATGGGGAGCCCAAATAACTGCACTATGTTCAAGATGACTCCTGACTAGCGCGTCGTACAATAACTTGATTGTTGCAATGTTTGTGAACCCTCGAGATTGCCTCAATACAAACCCTAGGTTCATGTATGCCTTCTTGCATATCTTAATGTGTTCCCGAAAGTTTAAATCGGTACTGAGAACAACCCCTAGGTCACGTACCTGTGATACTCGTTGCATCAGCTCCTCTCCTACCTTGTACTCATAGTGCATAGGAGTCCGAGCGCGAGTAAAGCTAATCACCGAGCATTTAGCTATACTCCGGGAGGTAGTGTCAAAATTTCATGGGTCATTTCAGCATAAGGTACCTTTATTGAATATGGTAGATTTTACTTAAGAAACAAAGAATAAAATTGTCAGCTGACGCGACTCTGTGGCGTTTGGGCGTGGCAGATCGAAAAACTCTTAAGAAAAACTTATTTAGATTAGACGTAGATTATTTATTTATATTATTTATGTCATGATAAAATGTGTCAGCTGCACGGGATAGGTGGAAAACTTTGTCAGTTTCCCATGTTAAAATGTATGAAAAATAAGGAAAATCGGGTGATTTCAGCAAAGCTGAAAATCATTTGTAAAATAGTTTACGACCTAAATATTGTATTTATAAGTGTCAGCTGGTATTAAAATGTGGCAAAACCTGTTAGCTACCATTTCAAAGCGCAGCGTAGCGTTCAGGCCCGCGCGGTCCAATACATAATGTAACATCGCAGCTAACATATTTTTCCACTTTTTCTTGGCAGCTGACAAATCGTTTCGTATTCTTTATATAATAAACTGGGGGTGTTGTCATTTATAAAGTTGCTGATATCACATTACTAACTAAATGTGGTTGAAATTGAATGCAGGAGTAAAACGGCACGAAACATCATATTATAATGTTACAAATAATGGATAACAGTATCTTTTATAATTTGAAAATGTATCTTATATAAAAATATGATTTCAAGCAGCAAAGACTATGTTTTCTAAGGTTCACAGCTACCAATGAAGTATTTGTAACATATAATATGAAGCACTCCACGATCTTTTACAATCAAATTAAACGAATTCTTTTCTACTCTTTAGTTTTTTTTCGCAAGATGGCAACACTGAGCGGAGCATTGGCTCAGTTTCTTGACTATTCCCCAAACGAACAGTCATAAACGAAAATAATTTAAGGAAGTGTTGTATTATACGAAAATGACAAAGCCTTATTGTAATTTTTGTTTACAAAGTAAGCCAAAGTTGACGGCACTCTCAGAAATTACTTTTAAAAAGTCTAAAATAGTTTTAGCAATTCGCGAGAAAAACAATTTATCCTTGAAAGATGTCGTGTTACCATCAGGAAAATTAACTAGCAACTATTTATATCATCGCTCGTGCTACCAGCGTTTTACAGCATTGCCACAAAAATATAGATAATCTCTAGAATCATCAAATATTTCAACGTCATCCACAGTAAATTCAGAAGCTAATGTTGAAGCATCAACATTAGCCGCGCAAAGGTAATTATAGTGTGCCAATAAATTATAAAATATTTTCAGAAGTATGTTTTGTAGAATATCAAAGTAAAAATTACGCACGTTTATGATATGTTATTCAAATTCATTCAACATTTAATTAAAATATTTTTTTTTCTAACAACAATCATAGCATAGTATTATTGTAGAATGTTTAAAATAAGGTTTTATTATATAAATGTATAGTAAACCTATTTTTTGTTTTTATTTTACGGTAATATGAAAACTATAAAATAACATTTTTAAAGTGTCGATTGAAGCCTCGTTTCATACATTTGCATGAAGCAATACATTATAATTACAACTGTATTTCTTAAAAAAATATATTGTTGTTCGAATATATTTATATATTAATTTTCATATATATTTTTTTATTTTTAAATTGCACAAATACATTTATTTAAATATTTTCTCGATATTTATCGACTATTTTTCATCAGATGGACCATATCAGTGACTTTTATTTTATATAAATTACTTTAACAAGCAGTGATAGCCTAGTTGGTTGCGGTACAGACTGTGAATACAAAAGTCTTATGTTCGAAACCCTCTAAACCTAAACACCTCTGACTTTTCTAAACTTATGTGTGTATTAAAATGTTAATTATCGCTTCCTTTAACGGTGAAGGAAAACATCGTGAGGAAATCTGGCATACCTGAGAATTCTCATACGAGTTTCGAAAGCTGCGAAGATACATTGTTCATTGTACCGCGCGCGCTTGATCGCTACGCTGCGCTTTGAAATGGTAGCTAACAGGTTTTGCCACATTTTAATACCAGCTGACACTTATAAATACAATATTTAGGTCGTAAACTATTTTACAAATGATTTTCAGCTTTGCTGAAATCACCCGATTTTCCTTATTTTTCATACATTTTAACATGGGAAACTGACAAAGTTTTCCACCTATTCCGTGCAGCTGACACATTTTTTCATGACATAAGTAATATAAATAAATAATCTACGAAGTTTCAGCTTTGCTGAAATGACTACAAAAATAAGTTTTTCTTAAGAGTTTTCCGATCTGCCACACCCAAACGCCACAGAGTTGGTTCAGCTGACAATTTTTTTCTTTGTTTATAGAGCAAAAACTATAATCTAAAATTGAAATAAATTGTGCTGAAATGGTCCGGTTAAATTTGACATTACCTCCCGGACCACTACATTGAATGATAAGATATAATAATAATGGAATTGTGTACACAACTGTATATTTCAAATTCAATTTTTTTAGTTTTAGGTTGCTTACAGTATGTCCTTGGAAACTTTTGATAGGTTTATCAGCATTCAATTTGCACACATGAATAGACTGATCTGTGGAGCATGATGCAAAAGATGTATTGGTTTGCCAGTCAACATCAAGAGCTTGTGCCATATGGAATGAGAACTGTTGAGTGCACTGTCCTGTTGATGCATCCCATATGATTGTAGTCTTATCAACCTAAAACAATAATCAGTATAGAGTTAAGTAAAGCAGTATAGCTAGGCTAGGTAAGAGATTAATTGAATGTATAACAATGTCTAATGTATATATAAAAGCTAGTACATGTGACATGTATGACAATCAATTGTGTACCAATTAAATGAATGGCTAATAACCGCTGCAGCACTCAAAATGATGACAGTGAAATGTACAGTGCTAGCCCATACAATCATATAAAATTGGTAATGGGCAAAGACAATTTATAGTTATTAAAATCTTTCTTTATTCATACTTCCTGAGTTACACTCACCCCTGCACTCAAAATGTAATTTCCTCTTTTATTCCATTTCAATGCAAATATTGGTCCTTTGTGCTGACCTAGGGTTGATGCTAAAGTACCGTCAGTAGTCCAAATGCGAGCATAACCATCATATGATCCTGTTGCTAGAAGATTACCATCACACTGGAAACAGATATAAAACAAATTTAAAAACATTAGGAACTATAAATGATGATATAAAATAACACAATTTAAAAAGTGTCACACATACATTCCAATCCAAAGATGTAACATCCTTATTGCTCAGGACTTCTGCTCCCCTTATTTGGATACAATGTCTCAATACTAACTGATTAGGAGTGGTAGCTGGATTGTCTGACATATCCCATATTCTAGAAAATATAATTATATTACAGAAATCAGTAAATAAAATAGTCAGAAAATATGTAATGTTAAGAAATTAGCTTTTCATGAGAGGATTTCGAAAATTTTAAGAAAAAGATAAAGTAATTCAAATAATATAGAATATTATAATAACCTTGCTGTACTGTCTCCTGAACCACTGGCCAACAGGTCTGTGCTTGGGTTCCAAGCACATATAAATACTTCAGACTCATGTCCTCTAAGGACTGTAGCTTTGCTTGCAGGTATTTCAATAGACTGATCAACATCCATTGTCTCTGGTACACTTGGTGTGGTCGCTTCTCCTGTTGTGGCGGCTGTTGCACTACGTGTAGTGCCCTACAATTGTAGATGACAAATGTTAAATGTTAACTGCAAATTATGTAGATTAGTAAATTAAGATTAACAATTCAAATCTTTTCATAACTTTGTGATGATTAAAAGCAAAATAAATGTTTTAGTGTCCATAAAGCAAGGTAATTGTACTTCACACACATCAACCCCATTTTGTTCGCTTCCAGATCCTGCTTCTGTCTTGGTGGCCTGTTTCTGTGCATTGTGAGCATTCTGACGAGCTGCTACAATGTCAGGTGTAACTGCATCAATCAGGCTCAAACTCTCAGTAAGACGAGTCTCTGTTCCTGTAGATATTTTATAACATTATTGACTATTCAGGTTATTAATGTTAATAAAAATCACAGTTCTGAAGTCTTACAATGGCTGTTGTGCCATACATATGTTGTATTTTGAAGTGCACATAGTACATGTCACACCATGCAGGTCACACCATGGTAATAGGAATTTATGCAAGTACTAGCTGTTGCTCGCGGCTCCGCCCGCGTGGAGGTTATTTTCGGGAGCAGAAGAATACAATCCAACGAGTTGTCCTCTGCACTGAGGCACCTGTAGCGATTGTCCAGCCTCTCAGTTGTTGTGCCTGAATCTTGAGATTGCATCTAAAGAATACCTCATAAGTGTAACCTCACTTTGCCCCTTTCAGGGATGATTTTTCAAAAACGTTGAAACACGTATTTCTCTATTTTCTACCAAAAGCCTTAATATGAATTTTCAGATCCCTAACTTGAGGCATGATAGATTTCCCATACAAATATTGAACTCTTATTTGACCCCTTTCAAAGTTGTGTTTTGAGAAAAAAGATAGCCTATGTCCTTCTACAGGATATAATCTATCTCCTTGCCAAACTTCATCACAATCCGGTCAGCCGTTTAGTCGTGAAAAGGTAACAAACGGACGGACGGATGGACTGAAGGATTGACGGACTGACCGACTGACGGCCTCACTCTCTCACTATTTAACTTGGTGTAAAAATGTGAAACACTTATTTCTTTATTTCCTACCAAAAGCCTAAATATGAATTTACAGACCCCTAAGACGAGGAATTATGGATTTCCCATACAAATTTTGACCTCCCATTTGACCCCTTTCAAGGTTGTTTTTTGAGAAAAAATATAGCCTATGTCCTTCTCCAGGATATAATCTATTCCCTTACCAAATTTCATTACAATCCTTTCAGCCGTTTAGTTGTGAAGAGGTAACAAACAAACAGAGTTACTTTTGCATTTATAGTATTAGTATGGATGCCATAGTAAATATGCATAAAACATAATACATGACTATGAGTATACTAATAGTGCACAATATCATTTTTAACTCAGAACATCATTTTTAGGCACTCCATGTGCCACATCAAGGGTTTGTGTTTAGTAAATTATTTTACTATTTACTATAACACTTAGTCGGACATTATGAAAGTAAACATTAAGATACTGTAAAAAATATACCATTGTCTCCAAAAGTTATTTCTGCTTCTGTATACTGTAGACCTTTTTGTATTATATTCAGTAATGCTGCTGGTGGTACTAATGCACCATTAATATTGCTTTGTGATATATGAGACTCAATACCAAATGCATAAGCAGAATGATGGAAACCTGAAATATACATGTGTAGTTCAACTTTACAATTTATTTATGCATGTTTTGAAATAATCATTATTTTTTTGAATTTACATTACTCATTACCTAAATCCACATAAAATTTAAATTTAACATGTGATTTTTGTTCTAAGATCATTGTAAATAATCACGTTATTTAAAGGGATTATATAGAACAAGTGAATAGTAGAGGATGCCAGAGCCCAGCAGTGAGACATTTAACACAGGGTTAGTAGTATTATTTTATTTTTATAGAGCAAAACGTATTTGTATTTGTGGTTTGTATTGTGTCAACAGCTTGAACTGCAAAAAATTAATTAATTAATTATTTGAAGTTTTCAGTATATTATTCATTATATTATTGTCAAATAATAAATACGATAATGAAATTATAAATTGGTCAAATAAGAATCATTGTAAAAAACCGATATACATATCTGCATGAAGGAACTGTCAATATCACATATAGTCTGAAGAATTGCTGATGTCACGTTCATGAATTTTTTTTAATTTTCTCTATTAATTTAGTAAAGGTAGTAAGATAGTGGTCTTTTATTTCTTGTTGCACAATCTTTGAATATGAATCTGATCCCACCTGATCCACCTGATCCACCAGATCCAGTTGATTCCGTCAACGGTACAAAGAAGTCCGTATCTGATAATGATATGGCGTTAGCATCTTCTCAAAGATTTTTTAAACATCCGAGTATTGTAGTGGGCATTCCAACTTATTCTGACAAAGATAAAGGACCATACATAGTACAAGTGAGTCGTTTGGAATCGGATCTTACAGCAGGTTTATCTATTCGGCCAATTAAATTTAGACAATTTTTATTTCAAAATAAAATTAAAAATATACGACCAGATGGTGTTAAACGCGTGGGCAGAAACAAAATCTCGGTTGAATTTGTCACTGCATTTGATGCCAATAATTTCATTATAAATCCGATCCTAGCAGAAAATAAGTATTCAGCTTTTATCCCTTCTTACAATGTTACACGAATGGGTCTTGTTCGTAATGTTCCAACGGACTTTTCTATGGATGAGTTTGTTCGTAGTCTTGTTATTCCTCATGGCAGTGGTATAGTCCTTAAAGCCCGTCGTTTTAGCCGTAAATCCCTCAATGAAAATGTGATTACATGGATTCCCACTCAAACTGTTGTTCTAACTTTCCAGGGGCAAGTTCTCCCAGATCGTGTATTTTCATTTCATACTGCTCTTCCTGTAGAGGTATATCATTTTCCCACTATTCAATGTCTAAGTTGCTGTCGATTTGGTCATGTGAAGGCCCAATGTAGGTCACATCCCAGGTGTTTCCGTTGCTCTCAACAACATGAGGGCAACATGTGTGCCATTACAGAATCGAACTCTACTTGTCTTTTCTGTTTAGGGCATCATTTTGCCACCAACAAATGTTGCCCAGAACATAATAGGCAAGTGGAAATTAAAAAGTATATGGCTGAAAAGGGCCAATCATATCAAGAATCTTCCCGTATTTTCCCTCTTGTTACCAAAAAATACTCAGAGGCTTTATCATCTTCGTCCCATAATTCCCAGTCTCTTTCATCTCATTCAAATTTAACTGATTGTGTTCCATCTTCTTCTTCCTGCAATTCATACGTCAAAACAACTCTTATCTCTAAAAGTCCTAGACCTTCTTTAGGTAAGACTTACAACAAAACTTTACACAATTCTATAATTTCAGAAATCCCTTCAACTTTACCAAACGGTTGTGCTCTGAAATCGCCGACTGTTCTTTCCTCAGTTCAAACCCAAAATCCTGACAACCTTATCCAGTTTCTATTTCAAATCATCCTGGATATATGTTCCCAAAATAACTTGAACTTACCGTCCAACGCTGCCAATGTACTTTCCTCTCTCTCTTCCTCATTAAACAAGTATGGACCTTGTAACTATTCTTCAATGGAATAGCCAGAGTCTACGTCCTAAAAAAAATGAATTATTTAACCTTGTCAATAGATTTCACCCTTCAGTTTTGGCTGTCGCGGAGACTTGGCTGGTGCCTGGATCTCGGTTTAGAGTCCCTGGTTACTCTTGTCTTCGAGATGACAGAGCAGATGGCTACGCTGGTAGCTCATTACTTGTAAGAAACACATTACCATTTTCTCAAATTCCCATTGCTACTCATAATCACGATATTATTAATGTGGTGGCAGTAAGAGTTTTTGATATATCTTTCATATCCATTTATATTCCTCACCCCAATATGTCCCTAATCCCAGTCATTTTTAATATTATTTCTTCTGTTCAATCGCCTATAATATTAATGGGTGATTTTAATGCCCATCATACGTCTTGGGGAGGAAGCCATAATGATAGTTTTGCCTGTTCTTTAATAGACCTATTTGATGAAGTGAATCTCTGCGTTTTAAACGACGGCTCTCCTACCCGTAGAGTACTTCCTTCTTAAGACCCTAAAAGTGCTGTGGATCTTACAGTCTGCTCTCCGGTTATTTCTTCCCTTATGTCGTGGTCTATAGCCAGTTCAACATATGGAAGTGACCATTTTCCGATAATTGTAACATTCCCTAATAGAACATTCACTCCCTTTAACAGTTCCCCTACCATAAAATATAGACTTTCTAATGCGGACTGGGACTCCTATTCCTCTAGTCTTGATATTATGATTGATTCACTTTCTTTGCCAAAAAGTGATAGTATATTATTAAACTATTCAGATTATGTAGACTGTATTATTTCAAGTGCAAATGTAAACATTCCTCAAAAGAAAAATTCTCGATTTAAAATTTCAACTCCTTGGTGGAATTCAAATTGTTCTGCTGCTATTAGGGAAAGAATAGATGCAGAACGTCAATATAACTCATCTATGTCCATTGTTAATTTTCTTTCTTATCGACATGCAGCAGCAAAAGCAAAAAAAAATATTACGTTCTAGTAAGAAACTTGGTTGGCTTAACTTTTGCCAGTCTTTGTCTCCGACTTTTCCTTCTACCTTAGTATGGCAACAAATCAGACGTTTCAGAGGATCGTATAATGCCGTAGATAGTACGCAAAATGATCCTTTTTCTTGGTTAGATTCCTTTGCTGATAAATTGGCCCCACAATATGTTCCAAATTTTGATTATTTCCCTGTTCTTTCGATTCCCTACTCTCCTCCTACAGTAATGGATTCGTCATTTTCTTTCGTCGAATTGGAAATGGCTCTAGATGGTCTATCAGACTCCTCTCCAGGTTTAGACGGTATATCCTATAGTTTTATTTCTAAATCCTCTGAAAAAAATAAAAATCATTTTTTAAAATTAATTAATTTAATTTTCAATACAAATAACATACCTGACTGTTGGAAAATACAAATTATAATTCCAATATTAAAACCAGGGATAAATCCAACTGATCCTAATAGTCGTAGACCTATAGCTTTATCATCAGTCTTGCTGAAAATAGTTGAGCATATGATAAAACACCGTTTAGAATGGTATGCAGAAAATAAAGGTTTGTTATCGGCGTCTCAATTTGGTTTTAGAAAGGATTCAAGTACACTTGATAGCCTTGGTATTTTTACTACCGATGTCCAAATAACATATAGAAAAAAGGAATACCTGATTGGATTGTTTCTTGACGTTGCCTCTGCTTATGATAATGTTTTACTTCCAGTACTCAGGAATAAATTAATTCAGTTGAAGATCCCATATAAGCTCGCTCATTTCATTTGCAACCTTTTAACGGAAAGAAAAATTCAAATTAAAAACCAAGGATCTTTCACGCATCCAAGATCTATTTGGAAAGGTTTGCCCCAAGGGTCTGTTCTTAGTCCTCTTTTATATAGCCTTTACACAAGGGATCTTGATCAGTCTGTGACTCAATACTGCTCTATTCTTCAGTATGCGGATGATCTGGCATTATATGTTTCTGACAACAACCCTCATGAAGCGTGTAATCGCTTAAACTTAGCTCTGAAAAACCTTTCCACTTGGCTAGCTAATCATAGTTTATCTTTATCTGCTTCAAAGAGCAAATTTGTAGTATTCACAAAAAGGAAAATTATTCCTACTGTTGTTATTTCCGTAGATAATATAATGATTCCTCAGGTTAATTCTGTGAAATTCTTGGGTGTGTGGTTGGATTCTAGAATGTCAGGAGCCCCTCATTGTGAATATATATCCAGTAAATGTGACAAAAACATAAACATTCTTCGTTCTCTGTCTGGTGTGTGGTGGGGAGCTCATCCCTTCTCTCAGAAATTACTATATAATTCCATTATTCGCAGCCATTTGGACTATGGATCTTTCCTATTAGACCCTTGCAATAAAAGAGCAATTGAAAAATTATCAAAAATTCAATCGAAATGCCTTCGTATAATTATAGGTGCCATGAAATCCTCTCCTATTAATGCCATGCAAGTGGAATGTGGTGATGCCCCTCTTTATTTACGTAGACAACTTCTGTCAGATAATTTTTTTTTTAAAGTTGCCCAAAACTCCAATCATCCTTTACTCGAAAAACTTAGATGCCTAGCGAGCATTGTTGAAATAGTTGGATACAATTCTCTTTTTGATTTACCTTGCCTTCTTCGCAGTTTTATTAAATTTTCCTGATTGCCTGACCCTATTCTTCAATTTCCCTTTAAAATTACTTTTTCACTGCCATATGAAGCACTAATATTTCAGCCAAAAGTTATTTTAAATTTTGGTGTTGATAAAGACTCTGTAGTAGCAGCTGAGGTATTTAAATTCATATTATCATCAAAGTTTCCTGATTGGTTAACAATTTATACTGATGCTTCCAAATTGTCAAATGACAGTCTTGTTGGTGCTGCCACATGGATCCCTTCATATAACACAATTTTAAGTTTTAAATGCCCATCTGTTACATCGGTTTTCACTGGAGAATCCATTGCAGTTTTAGAAGCTATTGAATTTGCCATAGCCCACAGATTAAATAAGACACTAATCTTTTCAGACTCGAAAAGCTGTCTTCAATCTATATTATCTAATTATTTTAAATCTAAATCTAGATCTCCAATTATTTTTAAAATCAAAGAATCTTTATATAATTGTCACCTTATGGGTATTGATATAATACTAGCATGGATTCCTGGTCACTCTGGTATACCCGGGAATGAAACAGCAGACTCATGTGCAAAACAGGCCATTAGTATAGGTTCGTTGGAACATTTTAAGATTTTACCACTTGACTTATGTTCTCTCATGCACTCTCAGATGTTGGTAGCATGGAACAAGGAATGGCAAATTACAAAGGAAATTAAGGGCACGTTCTTTGGTGATATTCAACCAGAAATTCCTCCAAAACCTTGGTTTTTTATTTTTCAAAAATTAAATAAATCTGTTTCTTCCATAATATGTCGAATTCGATTAAATCATTCTTGTACTCCGGTTCACTTGTCCAAAATTAAAGTTCGTGATCATTCACTTTGCGAGTGTGGTTTAGATGATGGTTATCTTGACCACATCTTTTTTAGCTGTCCCATTGTGCAACAGTCTTTATATGACATCCTTCCTATAGATATTCCTCGTCCCACATGCATGAAAACTCTCCTGACACTTACATTTTCGCCATTTGTTTACTTTATAGGAAAATTTATATATAAGAACAAAATTAAATTATAACTTTTCCGTATTATTTTTATTTTTTAAATATTATATATATATTGTATAATTTTTTTTTCTACATATATTTTTCTATTTATTTTTCTTATCCTGTGTTATACTATTGTTAACATCTCTATCCTTCAAATCATCTTGGTTTCAAATGATTAGCTCAACACAATTTTACTATCTTTACTAGTGTCCATAGTTTGTGTAATTTACCTCGATCCGAACATTTGTTTATTTTATTACGTGACATTGGCGAAATTGTGGAATCGTTCCTCCGCATAGTCCATTGAAACAAGAAGAAGAAGAGCAAAACGTAGTCTGACACAAACATCAAGATAGCATAGAAATACATTGATTAAAAAAAGAGAAACAACAAATGAATTTCTTAAGTGTTGTAAGAATCTTTAAAAAAATAAAACCAATAGGATGTCAGTCTACAAAGATCTTTTTGTTAAAAATATTAATTACTTCTAAACTTTGAAGTTGTTAAATTAATTATCAATATTGGATGCTAGTAACAATAAAACATCGAAGTATATGTTTTTAAGTTATTTCATTAGCTTGCTACCTATTCCACTACAAAAATATGGCGAGGCTATTAGTCAGTATAATACTATTAGGCTTGAAGGCTTTAACATACAGACATGACGAAAAAATAAATGTTTAGTAGGCAAAAACGGAACCCTAAAAATTAAAAACTTTAAAAAATCGCAGCAATAACTATCATGTAGCGTCCCATGTCCAGCTTACCTGATTCTTGCAAGTAGCGGTAAACCAAAAAATTTACTTCATCACTTGTAAAACTCATTTTGGTTACACAATGAACGAAACATTAGAAAAAAAACAATCAAACATACATTTACAGCACTTGAATCACAATTCCACAATAAAAAATTAGAAACCGATACCACAACGTCCACAACGCGACTTCATCTGTATATATAAAAGAAGAAACTGACCAAAGAGCTTTTTTTTTCTTTTCGTATTTCCCTTGTAATGGGAAGTCATGACCAAAGAGCATGAAACTGACTGACTGATCGATCAACGCACAGCCTAAACGGCTGGGGTTAGAGACTTGAAATTTTAACAGTAGGTACCTATAATGACGTAGGCATCCACTAAGGAAGGATTTTTGGAAATACCACCCCTAAGTTGGTAAAATAGGAGATGATAGTTTGTATGAAAATCCGTCCTTTTTGAAGTTAAATTCCTAAAAGTTAGTATTTGGCCTTTCAGTTAAACAATAAAAATACATATTTTAGGATTTTTGGAAATTTCACCCCTAAAGGGGTAAAATAGGGGAAGAAAGTTTGTATGAAAATCCGTCATTTTTTAAGTGAAACGCATGAAAATTGGTGTTTGGCCTTTTATTTAGAAATAAAAAATATTAATTTCAGAATTTTTGGAAATTACATCCCTAAGAGGGTAAAATAGGGGAAGAAAATTTTGTATGAAAATCCGTCATTTTTGAAGTTAAACACATGAATATTAGTATTTTGCCTCTCAGTTAAAAATAAAAAATATATATTTCAGAATCTTTGGAAATTCCACCCCTAAGGGGGTAAAACAGGGGAAGAAATTTTGTATGAACTCTTTTATCGGGGGTTTATCAATAAACTTAGTAGGTTTAGCTTATATATTATATTATAATATTATAAATACGAATGTTTGGATGGATGGATGTTTGTTACTCAATCAGGCTACAACGGCTCGACGGATCTGGTTGAGATTTGGCACAGAGATATATTATAGTCTGGAATAGCACATAGGCTACGTTAATGGCCGTTTTATTGTTTCGAGTGCGTCTGTTTTGTCAGTGGCTTAACTGATTATTGCGTTGAAGACCTGAATTTGAAGAATTATTTGTGTTTTTTTTTATAGTATAGTCCGACAAACGAGCCAGTTGGTCACCTGATGTTAAGTGATCTCCACCGCCCAAGAACATCCACAATACCGAAAGTATCCTGTATGCGTTGTCGGCCTGAAAGGACAGGAATAGGGATTAGGGAAGGGAAGGGGGAATCTGGGCCTCCGGTTATCTCACTTACCATACGAAACGCGACAGTAAACTGTCACTTTACGTTGGTTTTCTGTGAGACAGTGGTACTACCCCGGTCGAGCCGGCCCATTCATGCTTTACACAAATATGTCTACATCGTGGCTCTACCACTTCGTGTGTGGTTTTTGTTATTAAACCATGAGAGTTTGTGTTTATTGTATAACCCGTTACCAAACGGAAAGTGGAGTAACATTTCACAAGTTAGTAAACTTGCATCATGTTTTAGCTAAGTATATTGAAACTAGTAATTTTAAAGATGAAATTATAATTTGTAAGCAAAAAATAACTCTAATAAGACATATTTGTATGTTTATTTGTTTTGTAATAGTAAATATATTATTTATATCTAGGTAGGGTTGCCCACGTTTCATACCGACAATACATATCGATATTTTTTTGTGTTTGGATCTACTAGTATTTATGCTTTCATGCTGTGCCGTCAAAAACATAAAATCATGAATTAGGATTGATCATATATTTTTATATAATAATAAAATAAAATTTGTATAGGTGCAAAATAAAGAAACTACGAGGAACTCTAGATCATCCTATCATGTAGGTAATCCTACATGTTTTTATACTCTAGGATTCTGTCTTAGGAATAGGAAATATTAATTTCAAATCATAAAACTACATTATACAATTTCCATTATAGGTTACAACTGATTAGGTGATACTAAAACTATGGCTGAGAAACATGAATGTTGAAAATTGGTTTCCAAACATAAATAGCTATTTATGTTCTACACATTTTATGGAAGATTTTTTTTTATTAGACATGTTTCACGAATCCAGTTAAAAAAGGGCAGTGTGCCCACAATATTTTCCGGTGGGTATATATAATATCATATTAAGCGTTTTAACTAGTGGTAGTGCCATGCTGCGCACCTTCGAGTAGCAGCCGAATGGGCCGGCACGCCCGGGGAAGAACCACTCTCTCACAGAAAACCGGCGTCAAGTGGCACCTATGCTGTCGCGTTTCGTTTGGTCTGTGAGAGTCCCGGAGGCCCACTCTCCCTATCCTTCCCCCACACCACTATGACAGTGCGAAATCTGGTTCGACTACCCCAGGAGGGTACCACCGGCGTACATCGCGGTGGAGAATCCCTCTCTGGGCGTCCACGCTCAGGTCGTACATCACCTGTGCGTGGATGTCCAGGCTGCCCTCCGTATTCTGGGGGGGGCAATTTTGCGCTCTACACACCTGTTCGGGGCAAACGGAGCAGGCAACATAAGGCGACCCCTTCCACTCTTGCTGTGGACTTTTGCAACATAAGGGGGCTGAATTCCAACTTGAACGCCGTCCACTTCCATCTTGAGACGGCGAAACCGGCCTTGCTCTTCCTGACCGAGACGCAGATTTCTTCTCCGGCTGACACGTCTTTCCTCTCCTACCCGGGGTACAAACTGGAACATTCCTTTGTACCGCGGGCTGGGGTGTGCGTGTACATTAGAGAGGATATCTGCTCTCGTCGCCTCGGCAGCCTTGAAGGGCGGGACCTATCCAACCTCTGGCTACGCATAGACTGCGACGACCATCCGCGAATCTACGCGTGCCTGTATAGGTCCCATAGCGGTAATGCTGAAACTGACCGACTCGTTGAGCACATGCAAATGGCTACAGATTCTGTGCTGCAGCAGATCCCATCCGCAGAGATCGTGATTCTCGGCGACTTTAACGCCCACCACGCCGAATGGCTAAGATCACGCACCACCGATCATGCGGGGAGATCTGTCCATGATTTCGCATTAGCATATGATCTGACACAACTGGTCACCTCGCCAACGCGAATCCCAGATGTGGAGGATCATACACCTTCCCTGTTGGACCTTCTGCTGACCTCTCATCCGGATGGCTACCTGGTTTCCGTCGAACCTCCTCTTGGTTCATCGGACCACTGTCTTATCCGGAGCACAGTGCCAGTTACGCGTTCGACACGGCCTCGCTTTGCGGGCTGCCGCCGCGTATGGCACTATAGGTCAGCGGATTGGGACGGGATGCGGTCATTCTTTGCGTCCTACCCATGGGGGCAGATTTGCTTCTCGCCGGATGATCCTGACGTCGTTGCTGACTCTGTCACCGATGTGGTGCTTCAGGGTATGGAACTTTTTATTCCGTTCTCTGCAGTGCCCATCGGGGGCAAGTCCCAGCCTTGGTTTGGTCGTTCCTGCAAGACGGCTTCACGCCGAAAGCGGGAATGCTACCAAGCCTGGGCTGTCGCATCGGCGTCTAGTGATGTAAATACCAGCGCATTTAAAAAGGAGTATAACTCTGCCTCTAGGTCCTTCAAAAGTGTTATTGCTAAAGCGAAGTCGGAGCACATTGGCAGAATTGGCGAGAGACTGGCGCGTCTCCCGTCAGGAACACGTGCGTTTTGGTCACTCGCCAAGGCTGCCTTAGGGAATTTCTGTAAGCCGTCTTTTCCACCCCTGCACACGGAGGATGACTCGTTGGCCCATACCGCGAAGGTGAAAGCCGATCTTCTGGGCTCTCTCTTCGCGTCCAATTCGACTCTGGATGACCAAGGAAATTCACCACCGACAATCCCGCGGTGCGACAGTACGATGCTTGAAGTTAAGTTCAGGCAAAGTGCAGTTCGCAAAGCACTTCTTTCCTTGGACATTCATAAGTCGAATGGGCCCGATGGCATCCCTCCGATCGTGTTGCAGGCATGTGCTCCGGAGTTGGCACCGGTTCTAACGCGTCTTTTCCGGCACTCCTATGCATTAGGCGTAGTCCCGAAATCCTGGAAGGCTGCTTTAGTTTACCCGATCCCTAAAAAAGGGAACCGCTCGGATCCGTCCAATTACAGGCCTATAGCCATCACCTCCTTGTTCTCCAAGATAATGGAGTCCATTATCAACTGCCAGCTCCTGCGGTACCTAGAGGAGCATCGGCTGATTAGCGACCGCCAGTACGGCTTTCGTCGGGGTCGCTCAGCCGGTGATCTTCTAGTTTACCTGACACATAGATGGGCAGCAGCAGTTGAGACCAAGGGGGAGGCGCTTGCAGCCAGTCTGGACATAGCGAAGGCCTTTGATCGGGTATGGCACAAAGCGCTTCTTTCGAAGCTACCTTCTTATGGGCTTCCCGAGAAATTATGCAATTGGATCACCAGCTTTTTGGCAGAGCGGAGCATCAAGGTCGTCGTCGACGGTGCATGCTCTGATCCTAAATTTGTCAATGCTGGTGTTCCACAAGGCTGTGTACTGTCTCCTACTCTGTTTCTTCTGCATATCAATGACATGTTGCAAATCAGCAACATTCATTGCTATGCGGATGATAGCACTGTAGATGTAATGTACACTGGCCGTGCTAATATTTCTCGGGAATACGTCGACGAGAGCCGGAACAAACTTGTGACTGAAGTCGAGTTTTTGCTAGCCAAAATCTCGGACTGGGGTCGACTAAACTTAGTCCAATTCAACCCCAAAAAGACACAAGTCTGCGCGTTAACCGCTAAAAAGTCACCATTTGTCGTAACACCTCATTTTGAGAACACTCCCTTGTCTGCCACAGCCAGTATCGGAATACTTGGCGTCGACATTTCGAGCAACGTCCAGTTCCGCGGTCAATTGGAAGGTAAGGCCAAATTGGCCTCAAAGAAGCTTGGTGTGCTCAGCAAGGCGAGACGGTACTTCACGTCGGGTCAACGCCTAAATCTCTATAAGGCGCAAATTCGGCCCCACATGGAGTACTGTTCTCATCTCTGGGCGGGAGCACCCCAATACCAGCTACTTCCATTTGACCGCATTCAACGTAGGGCGGCTCGGGTTATCGACGATCAAACTCTTTCCGATCGGCTTGATCCATTGGCTCTGCGTAGAGATGTTGGATCACTCTGCATCTTCTACCGCATTTATCACGGGGAGTGTTCCGAGGAGTTGTTTGGATTGATCCCCGCGGCTAGATTTCACCATCGGACAACGCGCACAAACCAGAAATTCCATCCACACCACCTCGATGTCCAACGTTCCACAACAGCGCGATTTTTAAGGCATTTTCTGCCTCGCACAACCACTCTGTGGAACCAGTTATCGCCGGGGGTCTTTCCGAACCGTTACGACTTGGGAACCTTCAAGAAGAGAGCATATTCTTTCCTGAAAGGCCGGCAACGCATTTGCAAGCCCTCTGGTGTTGCAGATGTTCATGGGCGGCGGTGATCACTTTCCATCAGGTGAGCCTCCTGCCCGTTTGCCTCCTTTTAACATAAAAAAAAAACATAGTAGATTAAAATATGTTTTGCTAAGGGGATGTTTTTATTATTTTTAAGATTTGTAAACCATCGACTGTTGTGTATCATTATCGATATATCATCCTACGTGTCTCAACTCTATCATTAGTTCCATGGACGCTCACTACTGCTATCAGCGCCAATATGGCGAAAATCAAATATCCAGTCCAGTATAATAGACGTCTGTGTCTATGGTTTATTCTAAGTGGCACCCCCCTGCGCATACCATTAGGTGCAGTGTGGTTACTTTGCCGTACCAGGATAAAAAAAAAGATAAAAATATTCTTCGTTTTACGTGATTTTGAGTAAAAAACGTTTTTAGGCATGAAAATACTTTGCTGTTGAGGTATTGTTAATATTATTGTGTATAAATAAAACTAGGTTTATTAAAAATATTTTCAAATTTTATTCTTTGTTGCTACATTTTCTTCGTACATTAAAGTTGAAGTAAATAATAATTAGATTTAAATATACATAACTAATTTGTATTGCTTTTCTACACCAATATAATTAGGGGAAGAACAACTTCAGTGGAAAGAAACTTCCAAGGAAAATCCCAGTATTGTGCTTGCAAATATTTATGAATACGCAAAATTTAAAGAAACAAGCAAAATGTGTACATTAAAGCATTTTATTTTTTACAAGTATTAGTACTCTTTAATGTAGTCATAACAGGTTTAGTAAAATTATCTTTCCAGAGTGATATAATGGATCACAAGTAGTGAAAAACAAGTATAAATATATATTTTATAATTAAGTATTACTTCACACAGAAATTTACAGTGTCAAAATATTCCTACACTAGATTCTAGGCAAGTGTTTATGATACTAATAAATTTTATTCACTGACACAGTGAATAAAGTGAATGTTATAGCTTACGTAAATCTAATACAAAGACACTGCCGTCACTGGCACTAGCTCCAACTTTGCTTCCTCGAGAATTCCAGCACACTTCAAATATGCCACCTGTTCCTTTGTATGAATGAACTAAGGAGCCAGTTTGTGTAGACCATATATGAACACACTTATCAAACGAGCCACTAGCCAGAAATTTTCCATCAGGGGAAAAAGCTACACTGTAAACAGGTTCTGTGTGTTTTGTCAATGTGTGAATACAAACACCCCTTTCCACATCCCATAAACGAACTGTTGAGTCAAAAGATGCACTGGCCAAAATTAAGTTCATATTAGGGTTTTGTGTCCCTGGACCTGTTGGGGACCATTTAATTGTGTAGATCTCCTTTGAATGGGCTTGCAAGTCATGAACACATGTGTCTTGTTTCATTGACCATATCTTGAGTGTCATATCATCTGAACATGATGCCAGCAGTTGACCCTGGGGGTCCCACTTGATTGCATTTACTTCATTCTGTAATGATAAAATATAATAATAATGGAATTGTGTACACAAGTGTATGTTTCAAATCCATTTTTTTTAGTTTTAGGTTGCTTACAGTATGTCCTTGGAAACTTTTGATAGGTTTATCAGCATTCAATTTGCACACATGAATAGACTGATCAGTGGAGCATGACGCAAAAGATGTATTGGTTTGCCAGTCAACATCAAGAGCTGGTGCCATGTGGAATGAGAACTGTTGAGTGCACTGTCCTGTTGATGCATCCCATATGATTGTAGTCTTATCAACCTAAAACAATAATCAGTATAGAGTTAAGTAAAGCAGTATAGCTAGCTAGTCAAGAGATTAATTGAATGTATAACTATGTCTAATGTATATATAAAAGCTAGTACATGTGACATGTATGACAATCAATTGTGTACTAATTAAATAAATGGCTAATAACCGCTGCAGCACTCAAAATGCTGACAGTGAAATGTACAGTGCTAGCCCATACAATCATATAAAATTGGTAATGGGCAAAGACAATTTATAGTTATTAAAATCTTTCTTTATTCATACTTCCTGAGTTACACTCACCCCTGCACTCAAAATGTAATTTCCTCTTTTATTCCATTTCAATGCAAATATTGGTCCTTTGTGCTGACCTAGGGTTGATGCTAAAGTACCGTCAGTAGTCCAAATGCGAGCATAACCATCATATGATCCTGTTGCTAGAAGATTACCATCACACTGGAAACAGATATAAAACAAATTTTAAAACATTATGAACTATAAATGATGATATAACATAACACAATTTAAAAAGTGTCACACATACATTCCAATCCAAAGATGTAACATCCTTATTGCTCGGGACTTCTGCTCCACCTTTTTGGATACAATGTCTCAATACTAACTGATTAGGAGTGGTAGCTGGATTGTCTGACATATCCCATATTCTAGAAAATATAATTATATTACAGAAATCAGTAAATAAAAGAGTCAGAAAATATGTAATGTTAAGAAATTAGCTTTTCATGAGAGGATTTCGAAAATTTTAAGAAAAAGATAAAGTAATTCAAATAATATAGAATATTATAATTAATAACCTTGCTGTACTGTCTCCTGAACCACTGGCCAACAGGTCTGTGCTTGGGTTCCAAGCACATATAAATACTTCAGACTCATGTCCTCTAAGGACTGTAGCTTTGCTTGCAGGTATTTCAATAGACTGATCAACATCCATTGTCTCTGGTACACTTGGTGTGGTCGCTTCTCCTGTTGTGGCGGCTGTTGCACTACATGTAGTGCCCTACAATTGTAGATGACAAATGTTAAATGTTAACTGCAAATGATGTAGATTAGTAAATTAAGATTAACAATTCAAATCTTTTCATAATTTTGTGTTGATTAAAAGCAAAAATATTTTAGTGTCCATAAAGCAAGGTAATTGTACTTCACACACATCAACCCCATTTTGTTCGCTTCCAGATCCTGCTTCTGTCCTGGTGGCCTGTTTCTGTGCATTGTGAGCATTCTGACGAGCTGCTACAATGTCAGGTGTAACTGCATCAATCAGGCTCAAACTCTCAGTAAGACGAGTCTCTGTTCCTGTAGATATTTTATAACATTATTGACTATTCAGGTTATTAATGTAAATAAAAATCACAGTTCTGAAGTCTTACAATGGCTGTTGTGCCATACATATGTTGTATTTTGAAGTGCACATAGTACATGTCACACCATGGTGATAGGAATTTATGCAAGTATGCCATAGTAAATATGCATAAAACATAATACATGACTATGAGTATACTAATAGTGCACAATATCATTTTTAACTCAGAACATCATTTTTAGGCACTCCATGTGCCACATCAAGGGTTTGTGTTTAGTAAATTATTTTACTATTTACTATACACTTAGTCGGACATTATGAAAGTGAACTTTAAGATACTGTAAAAAATATACCATTGTCTCCAAAAGTTATTTCTGCTTCTGTATACTGTAGACCTTTTTGTATTATATTCAGTAATGCTGCTGGTGGTACTAATGCACCATTAATATTGCTTTGTGATATATGAGACTCAATACCAAATGCATAAGCAGAATGATGGAAACCTGAAATATACATGTGTAGTTCAACTTTACAATTTATTTATGCATGTTTTGACATAATCATTACTTTTTTGCCTTTACATTACTACTCATTACCTAAATCCACATAAAATTTAAATTTAACATGTGATTTTTGTTCTAAGATCATTGTAAATAATCACGTTATTTAAGGTGAGGTAGGCTCACACAGTTCAGTTCAGACTACATTTTTAAACTAATTATTCGATGTTAAAAACTAAAAATATTAACAATATAAAAATTAGTCATGAAAGATGAACATATTTACAAAACGATTGTGCTTCTCTATACACGATTCATTAAAGTTGACTCGATAGAAAATATTCGCAAAGATGCATCGAAATTTTAAAAATTCAATCCACACGACCCCAAATGAATCCGTAGTATACGGTTATACAGAAAATTATTGAAATGAATTTTTTCTATAAAATTTTCAATGAACTGCATTAAACGAGTGTGTGAATATTTTATCACATTTCATTTATAAATACAAAGAAATAAATGTTTTAAAATTACGAAACATGAAATGGCAGTTGTCTCCATGTTGAAATGATTTTCAAACATGATGCGCATGTGCGAGACTTGTCAGACGGCAATTGGGCCGTGTTGAGAGCAGACGTATACGCGATTTTTCGCTCGCGCTGTCAAAAATATTATTTGTGAAAACATGATGAATATGACATAAAGTGTTCACAAATAACACTAACTCAAGATCTATCTAGTCAGGTCATAAATTCTGTCACATGTTTAATATAAAATAATTGAAACAAGTTTATTCATTATGTAACCATTTATATACCAAAATGAACTTAACAAAACATAGATTCTTATGACACTAAAGTTTATTCAAAATGACCTCCGTGATTTTGAATACAGGCCTTCAATCTGCGCGGCCAGTTGTCTATCGCAGCACGAACGAGGTCCATGTCAATATCGGCGGCTGCCTTAATCAAGGATGTCTTGAGTGACTCCAAATTGGGATGAGGCTTTGAGCACGCCTTTTCCTCCAAGTGTTGCCATATCTTGTAATCTAACGGATTCAAATCTGGACTGGAGGAGGGCCAGTCTTCGTGCCGGATGAAGTCGATTTCACGCGCCGCCAGCCAGTCTTGTGTGCTCTTCGCTCTATGAGCTGGCGCCGAATCTTGTTGGAATACCCAGTGCCTGTTATTGAACATGGTATGAGAAACAGGTTCCACAAGGTTCGTCAGGACTGTATTTTGATACACAACTGCATTCGTTTTTACACCTTTCTCACAAAAATGTACCTCTGTTAAGCCCCAATAAGAAACTCCCAACCATACCATGAGCGAGGATGGAAAATGACCTCGTTGGTCACGCGGAATACGGTTGCTGGCTTCTTCACTACTTCACACTACCTTATCATTTTGTTTGTTGTAGCTCTCTTCTACGGTAAATTTTTTTTCATCTGATAAAAGAATTTCCCGATATTTTTTTCCCGCGTACCGCTTCAACAAAGCGCGGCATCTCTTCAGTCTCAGGTCCATTAGACGACCATTCAAACGATGTCCTGTTTTTCTTCGATGTGCCCGAAGCCCTAAGTCTTCATTTAACACCCTTTTCACCGTGGTTCTGCTTAACCCCATCTGAAGGGCCAACAGTTTCTGCTTACGTTTGGGATTGATTGGCGCGTAACCGCAACGATGCAACGCAATTACTGCAACACGGTCTTCTTCAAGCGTCCACTCCATATTTAAAAATGAGTAAAATTCTAAAAAGTATACATTTTTATTTTCATGAACAATTTGAAATTCGAATTTTATAAACTTTTTTGTGGCCAGCATTCTAATATAAAAGTTTTTACTGTGTGACAATACTTATGACCTGACTAGGTATATTGAATATAATCAAATATATTTAACTTCTCATAATAATTTCAAACGATACATATTTTATTTATCATAATGACTGTCAATTCTTATCAAAAGTCGTGAATACAGGTTGATTGATTTGAACAAACTATTTGAGAATTAAATTATGGTATGATACTTGATATAACAAAAATATACTAATATTATAATTACGAAAGTGAGTCTTCCAGTTTGGAAGGTTGCATGTTTAAACCGCTGAACTGTTTTTGATAATAATCGATATGAATTAACACTAGTATTATTTAATCAATACCATTATTAAAATATTGGTGTTCGCGAGACGAGAGGAATCAACAGTTGATGTCCTAAATAGATGTAGAAATATAAAATACATACAACCAACCGACACACACATAGTCCTGACCCCACACTAGGTCAAACTTGTATCCTGGGTATCAAGAACTACGAGGGACAATGGTCACACAACACCCAGATCCTAAACAAATGTCAGTCTGTCACCCAAACATTTGACTCGGTGCGGGAATCGGACCCAGGGCCTCTCATTTCACAACTTACTAATCGTCCGCTGCGCCAGGAGGCTGTCAAGAAATGACTAACTTATGTCCAAATTTGATTATTATTTTGTTGGAAATGAAAACCGTCATCAGCGGGTTTATACTATTTCTCACTACCATTGCGACTGATTATCAGATCCCTAGAGCTCGAAGACTATAATCGTAAATAACTGCTTTGGATATACTGGCATCTAACATCTCGGAATGTCACAGAATTGGTACACCCAACCAGGATCATCACCGGCTAATTCTAGCCTGGTTCTCTGTGGTTGAACATCGCTCAGCTGTGTGGAGGGCCAAGTCGAAGCTTAAGGGTACGCCGATTTTACTTCATACTTGCTTTACCCCGGCTACTCGCTTGAAGAAAGCTTCAGGCCGAGGGCCGGGGTATGCCTGTATGTTCGGTCGGAAGTCTGCTGTCGCCGTCTGCGCTGCATGGAGGACCCCTCCTTCTCCACCCTGTGGGTGCACGTCGACCTCGGCTCCCAGAGTCGGGTTTACGTGTGCCTTTACAGGTCACACGACGGGGACGTAGAGACAACTCGGCTATTTAATTATATTAGCCAGGCGACAGACGACGCGCAGGAGCAGTTTCCAACAGCGGAATTGGTAGTTCTGGGGGACTTTAATGCACACAACGAGTTGTGGTTGGGCTCCTCCAGAACTGACCATGCCGGCAGGACTGCTCATGCATTTGCTTTGACCAATGGCTTGACACAGCTGGTGGATCAGCCTACCAGGATCCCAGATGTGGCAAGTCATGCGCCCTCTCTGCTGGACCTACTGCTGACGAGTCATCCGACCGGGTATAAAGTGACGGTTGGTGCTCCCCTGGGTACCTCCGATCACTGCCTGGTTGGGACGTCGGTTCCTTGCGCTTTGCCTCCACGTCCCGTGAAGATCAAGCGCAGGGTCTGGCACTACTCGTCGGCAGATTGGGATGGTATGCGGGATTACTTCGCATCCATCCCTTGGCGGCAGCGCTGCTTTGATGGAAAGGATCCTTCAGCGAGTGCCGACGCCATTGCTTGCGAGATCAGAATAGGAATGGAATATTACATTCCTTCCTCTGAGATCGCAGGCAAGGGCCGAGGACGCTCCTGGTTCAACCGTGCATGCGCCGATGCTGTTGGCAAGAAACAGGCGGCGTATCGTGCTTGGATCGGGGGTCGCGCTACGAAGGATCCCAACCTCAAGTCACTCAAAGCAGCCTACAACCGTGCTGCCAAGGTCTGCAAGAGGGCGTATGTTAAAGCGGATGCCCAGCGCGTCTCCAAGATTGGATGTGCTTTGGCCGATAACCCAACAAGCAGTCGTGCTTATTGGAGCTTGGCTAAGGCCGTCCAATCTAATTTCTGTCGCCCTTCGCTGCCACCGCTGAGATATCGAAATGGAACACTAGCCCATAGCTCGCAGGAGAAGGCCAATTTATTGGCAGACCTCTTCGCGGCTAATTCGAGACTCGAGGACTGCAATACTCATTTACCATCTACGCTGCCCGGTTGCGGTCACACAATGCCTGATATCCGTATCAGGCATTGTGATGTGCGGCGTGAGCTGCAGTCTCTCGACGTCCGGAAGGCTAGTGGTCCTGATGGTATCCCAGCGCTTGTACTTAAAAAGTGTGCAGCGGAGTTGTCTCCTGTACTGACGCGCCTATACCGATCGTCCTACCTCTCAGGTATTGTGCCTGAATCTTGGAGGGAGGCTAATGTGCAGCCGATCCCCAAAAAGGGTGATCGGTCAGACCCTAACAATTATCGCCCAATCGCCATAACCTCAGTGATGTGTAAAGTCATGGAGCGACTGATAAACAGCCAATTAGTTCGCTACCTAGAGGATCACTCGTTGATCAATGACCGCCAATACGGGTTCCGTCATAACCGATCAACGGGTGATCTTCTAGCGTTCGTATTACATCACTGGGGAGAGGCGATTGACAAGCATGGCGAGGCTCTGGCTGTGAGTCTCGACATAGCAAAGGCGTTTGATAGGGTCTGGCATCGTGGCCTTCTCTCCAAGCTCCCGGCATACGGTCTGCCCGACAACCTGTGCAAGTGGATTTCCGGCTTTCTGCATGAGCGTAGAATACGTGTCCTCGTTGATGGACACGCTTCGCAGCTCATGTCAGTAAATGCCGGAGTACCACAAGGTTCTGTGATTTCGCCCACCTTGTTTCTTCTGCATATCAATGATATGTTGTCGCTTGGCAACATTCATTGCTATGCAGACGACAGCACGGTTCATGGACGTTATAGCAGCAAGCCGCCTGGTTGCCGGGCGGATACTGAGAGGAGACGCGAGGATCTTGTCGTTGAGCTCAACCAGACCTTGGATCTCATCTCATCATGGGGTACCAGGAATCGGGTTGAGTTTAATGCCAAGAAAACCCAGGTGTGCGCGTTCTCGTGCAAGAAGTCTCCGTTTTCTCCCATCCCCGTTCTTCAGGGTGTTCCACTCGCAATGCGGAATGACCTTAGTGTCCTAGGTATGGATATCCGCTGCGATCTTAATCCAAGGAGTCACATCGAGGGCGTAATATCCGCCACTTCACGCAGGGTCGGAATCCTGAACAGGGTGCGGCGGTTTTTCACGCCTGGTCAGCTCTACCGCTTATATAAAGCGCAGGTACGGCCGGGAATGGAATACTGCTCGCACCTCTGGGACGGTTCTGCAAGGTACCTTCTCGATGCCTTGGATGGGTTGCAGCGGCGGGCCATCCGCATTGTGAATGATGCAGACGTCAGTAACAGCCTGGAGCCGCTACAGCTGCGTAGGGATATTTCCTCGCTTAGCGTGTTCTACCGTCTGTATCATGGCGAATGCTCTGAAGAATTGTTTGATCTTATCCCTTCCTCTCCCTTCCATACCAGAACCACGCGTACTGGATTGCGGAGCCGCAGCTTCGTGGTATCTACTACCCCGGCCCGAACCAAGAGGTTCGCAAACTCGTATTTTTGCCGCACCATCAAGCTGTGGAACAGTTTGCCAGCTACCGTGTTCCCTCCTTCCTATGATCCTGGGTCCTTTAGGCGTAATGTGAAGAAGCTAAACAGCAGGCCGGCATGATTGTGTTGAGTAGCGGGGGATAGACTGTCTCTCGCTACTTGATACTCTATCTGGACGGCACTGCGCTTACCATCAGGCGCAGTGTGGTCACTTTGCCGCGCCAGAATAAAAAAAAAAAAAAACCATAAAAGAGTTCTTGACTAAACCTCGGCAGCTAGTTTTTTCCAAAGCCCGGCAACATTTTGGGATGCGTGCAGTGTGGACTCAAGACGGAGTCGTAATAGTGAAAGTCTCAAATGGAACTCGGTTTAAGATCACCTCCCTCGATGAGTTGAGTCCTTTAATGGTTAAATATCCCAAAGCGGTGGACACTTCAACGTCGACGTCCAGAAGTGATTGCATCTCTGCGACAACTCCAGGTTTGAATGTCAAGTCGCGTAGGAAGTGATTATTGCGAAACTTTATTGTATCCATTGATTGTTTGTTTATGAATCCTCGGTGCCTGCCTTCACGTTATAAATATTATTAGAGTTAGTAGTAGTAGTAGTTAGTAGGTAACTTTTCACTGTGTTCTTACTTGTTATCACTCGTTGTGACTCTTGTTAAAAGTACCTACAATAACTTCTTCTTCTTCTTTTATAAATTAGATGGCTCCACCGTTTCACCAGTGATTTTGCCAATGTCAAGTAAAGTGCTGTCACTTGTCAGTAGGAATTTCAACTTTATAGTTTTGTTAACATCCGGCCCGAAGTTACTTTATATGAATTCTAGTCGGTCAAATTAGATATTTATAATATTATTTATATAAATTCGAAATTTTAGTATACCGAAATAATGAAACAATTATTAAGATTTTAGAACATGGAGTTAGTTATGTTATAATAAAATATAAATAAATAAAGTAAAAGCCCTTAACCGACAAAAAAAAACAATAAACTTAAATTATAATCAAACACATTGTTATTTAATTAAATAAAAAAGAAAAAAAGGGGGGGTTAGGACATGGTATGGTATGTTACCAGTCTGTGGGTTCCACGTATGCTGCATATGTCAATGACCATACACGCCATTTTATTTGAACATAAAATTTTGGAAACATAAAAGGGTGGGAAATTAATGGTCAGTGACTCTAATCTTATGATAGGATTTAAGACAGTAAAGGGGAAAAAAATGGTAAGGAAACTCAGAGGTATAAATTATTAACTTGAATAAATTTACATAGATATTTTATATATGGAGAGAAAACAGAGCACAATAAAACCTTGACATTCACAGGCCGGGGGAAATCTGCAGGAAGGAGATCATAAATAGGGACAGGAACTCTGGGACAATTGAAAAATAAATGTTCTAAGGAACCTTCGTCCAGACCACATTCACATAGGGAATGATCGCGAACGCGAATCTTAGCTAGAAAAACAGGGGTACAAACGTGACCCAAGCGTAGTCGGATAATAGCTGAGGTGACTTTGTTAATATGACGGAATTTAAAAAACCAGGGCTTTAGAGGGATATCGGGTTGGATGGAACCATAGTGAATACCTTTAATTGAACGTGAGGTCTGCCATTGTTCATTCCAGGACTCTCTTAAATTACATTTAGCCCCATACATTAAATCTCTGGAAAAACACTGCTTGTGGACTTCCATACCAGTTGAGATAGCTTCACGGGCACATTGATCTACCATTTCATTGCCGAGGATTCCAGAATGGCTCGGAATCCAACAACTACTTCAATGCCAGATCTATGACATTTATATAGTGTATCTTTAATTTTCAGGCTTAAGAAGAACTGCTGATTTTGAAAAGAAGATTTAAGAATGTCCTGGAGTAAACTCAGGGAATCAGAGAAGATGATGGTTTTATTCAGACTATGGGAAAGGACAAATTGGGCTGCTTCCAGGATAGCTATAGCTTCACCGGTAAATATAGAAGATTGAGGAGGACATTTAAAGTTAAGGATAATCCTATATTTTGGGATCCACACAGCAGCTCCGACTGGGTTAGAGTCAGAAATCTTGGAAGCATCTGTAAACAGAGGGATCCAATCCCTCCACTCCTCCGTCAGTATTCGGGTGAAATTGTTAGCTGCATCAAGATCCTTTTTGTGGATACCAAAATTAAGGAGAATGTTAGGTTTAAAAATTAGAGATTGGAAATCAAATGTAAAAAGGAAATGGGGGTTAGTTTGGAATATTTGAAGGGAAGAGTTGGAAAATTTTAAAAAGCTTTTGATGAGTAGGGGAACATCTTTGTGGAGCCAATACCTGGAATTGTGGACTAATTGGGAAAGAGTGGGAAGTTTATCATGGAGTGGATGGGATGATTTCTGAAGGGTATTAAAAAAAAACCGATCACAAAGGTATTGCCTGCGAAGAAATAGGGGAGGCTCTAGGCATTCAACTTGTAGAGCGTTGATTGGGGAAGATCTCATGGCTCCTGTTATTATACGAAGGCATCTTGATTGGAGTTTATCGAAAATTTTTAGGGCTGCTTTGTTGCATGGTTCTAAAAGGAAGGATGCATAATCAAAATGACTCCGTACAATTGCATTATACAGCAGCTTCTGATTATATGGATGAGCACCCCAACGAACACCTGAGACTGCTCTAATAACATTGATGCCTTTTTCACACTTGTTTTCTATATGTTTTAAATAAGGAATACCCGACAATTTAGAGTCAAGTATTACACCAAGGAACCTAACCTGGTTTTTAATTTTGATTATTTTATTTTCAACAGATATAACAATTGGAGGGACCCGTCTTTGACGAGAAAAAACCACAGCTACACTTTTCGAAACAGAAAGAGAGAGATGGTGGTTGTCAAGACATTGGCTCAAATAATGCAATGCTACGTTCATCTTACTTGAGTCTCTTATAACTGATTTGGAGGAAGTGTATAAGAGAACATCATCTGCATATTGCAACACATTGACAAAACAGTTTACAGATTTGTCAAGTTCTGCCGTATAAATGTTATATAACAATGGGCTGAGGACAGAGCCTTGATGGAGACCTTTCCAGATCGTCCTTGGTGAATGATCATAGTTTTTGTCACTAAATAAGATAGAACGGCCCATGAGAAGATTGAACAATATGTTGATCATCCTCGCCGGTATACTCAGCTGGAGCATTTTCTGCCTGAGTATGGGAAGATGAACATTATCGTAAGCTGAGCTTATGTCAAGGAATACTCCAATGACATCTTCATCACGGGAAAAGGCCAAGCGGATATCCGTAGTGAAGATGGACAGGTTGTCCATGGTACTCATGCCACGTCTAAAACCAAATTGGGAGCTGGATAAGAGTTCTCTACTTTCTATAAACCATTCCATTCGGTTCTTAATCAGATGTTCCATGATTTTACATAATGTTGAGGAGAGGGCAATGGGGCGATAGGAAGAGGCTAGGTTTGAATCTTTACCAGGCTTTAAAATAGGAATAATAATTTGGGTCTTCCAGTTGTCAGGAACAATACCATTGAGATATATATGATTAAGGATATTAAGGAAGTAAGACTTAGAGGATTGGGAGGACATGAATATAAAAGAATAGGGTATGCCGTCAATGCCGGGCGCTGAATCCTTGAGTCGCTCAAGTACACAAGTAAGCTCGGCCAAAGAAAAAGGATCATTAAGTTTGTCACTGGGATCAGGAGGAAGAGGTGCAGGAAAACAATCTTTGGAAGGAATAGTTGGGGGAGCTAAGCTACAAATGAATTCATGGAGCCAGAGGTCAATATCATTGGAGGATGGGCTGGGTAAATTATGCAGAGACCTTCGATAAATTTTTAACTTTTTCCAGACAAGAGAAGGAGGGGAGCAAGGGGATAGGGATTCACAGAAGTTAGACCAGCCCTGAGCCTTTTTCTTAGAAAGAATCCTCTTGGATCTTGCAGAAGAATTTTTGAAGCTTAGATAATTTTCTAAGGTCGAGTCCGATGCAAAAGTGACTTCATCTGCATTGCGTTTCCGAATCGCTTCTGTGCATTCGGCATCCCACCATGGAGGAGAAGGAATTTTGCCTAGAACTGTATTTTTGAATGGAATCGACACATCTGCAGCAGCTACTAGTGCATCAGAATATGCACTGTATAATGATAGATAATTGGTATCAGATAAAACACAGGAACTAGATGCTATTTTAATATCTAAGTATTCTCTGTAACTGTACCAGTCTGCCTTAGATAGCCTGTATTTCAGTAAAGGCTCAGGCTCATGCTGGGGAGAGAAAGAGTTGTGCCAGATTGACAGTATAGGAAAGTGATCACTGCCATAGGAAAGAGGAAGGATAGACCAAGATATAGTAGGAGATAGGTTAGGTGAAGCAAGGGTGAGGTCTACTGCACTAATGTTATGGTTTGGAGGGACTCTTCTTGTAGAGGAACCATCATTAAGGATGCAGACATTGAGGTCATCAAATAGTTGTAGAAGAAGCATCGAGTGAGCATCTCTATGATGAGATCCCCATAGAACATGGTGAGAGTTAAAATCACCCATTATAAATAAAGGAGAAGGAATGGATAGCAATACTCTACGCAGGTTATTTATAACATTTGCATTGGGATGTGGAATGTAAAGTGAGACAAAGGAAATATTTAGTATTCTGGCGGCGATTATTTGGAAAGAAGAGTCATGGGGAGGGAGTTGGATCTGGGAATAAGTTAAGGATCTTTTGACAAGGAGAGCACAACCAGCCCAACCATCGTCTCTGTCCTCTCTAAGGCAGGTGTAGCCTGGTACCCTAAAGGGTAATCCAGGCCGCAACCATGTCTCAGAGACGGCAAAAACAAGGGGGCTGTGATAATTTATTAAATAAATAATTTCATTTTTCTTATGTCTGATGTTTCTACAATTCCATTGTAGAAATTTGGGAGCCATTGTGGGAACTAAACTGAGCAAATAGTTGTTGTAGCAGGGAAAAGACATTAGGGGGAAGTGTGTCACAAAATTTCTGAGAAATGTTAAAGAGAACAGAAAGGAGCAGTTCTATAAGATTATCATTAGGGGAGGGAGAAGAGCAAGACTGCCTCGGAGGCGATGGTGGATCATGGGTAACAGGGTAAGAAAGGGCACATCCATTGGGAAGTTGAGATTTAGGAGATTGGGTTAAAATAGAGTGGGCATGGAAGTCATAACCCTTTCCTTTTGGGGAAGCAGGCTGGCGGTCAATATAGACTGTTTTTTTGTAAGATCTTACAGGAGGTGGGTGAGCAGGAGGGTTATCAATTTTAGGAGTATAATTTATTGGGGACTTAGCTACATCGGCGAAGGATCTACGCACAGGACGAAATCTCATGGCCGCTTCAGAGAAAGATATGTTCTCCTCTGACATGACCAATTTTATGGATTTTTGCCTCAAATGCTCAGGGCAATTATGGTATGTGGCCATATGGTTACCGGAGCAGAATATACAGATGGCTTCTTGTTCTCGGACAGGGCATTTGTTGCCACTGTGCTGTTGGGTACAACAGAAACACCGAGGCTCGGATCTACACTGAGAACTGACATGGCCAAAGCGACAGCATTGACGGCATTGAATCGTGAGAAGGTGATAGAGGGAGACAGGAAGGGAAGAATTAAAACAAAATACCCTTTCGGGGAGGAAGCGACCTCTGAATGTCAATACCACAGTTGTAGAGGGAGTCCATTCTGTGATACCATTCTGTACAATCTTCTTATTTAGGCGACGTGCCTTAACGACCTGTCCACTGTTTTCTGGATATTGTAAACCTGAAATCAGCTCATCCAGTGACCAATCTGTAGGGATGTTCTTCACAACTCCCATACGGGAAATTTGGAATTTAGGAATTGATGCTGTCAGATTATTTTGAGTTATAACATCAGATTTAATAAAATGGTTAGCCAAGTCGGCAGTGTTAAAAATGACAGACATTTTAGCTCTCCCTACAGATTTAATACTGCCCTGAACAATGCCCGAGACATTGCTCTGGAACAGTATTTTGGCTAGCTTCAGGGTCGGCATAGATGAGTTGGTGTTACCAGAGATATATACAAGGAAAGGCCTTATCAGTACCAGTATATAAAAATTTTTCGTCGTAGTCTGGACATGTATACACGTCCTGAATAGACGAAGCTGGCGAGGAATTTTTTTATGGTTCATATCAATTTCTGCATCTAACTGACGTTTGAGGGACTTTTTATTTGAAGCCTGGGGAGGCTGGACTGAATCATCGCTCAAAGGGCGAAGACCACCACCTCCATCTGGAGGCTCATCCTCCCCAACCTCCATACTACGGGATTATTTTTGTTAGTTTATTTAAATCTACCTACTATTAATAAAAAAAGTGTTAGTAATTCAAATAAGTTTTATTAATACAAATGAATACAAAAATTTGACGATCACAATACCAATCACCACATACCTACCTATTACTAACTATAAAAAGCACTTAATAAGAGTATCAGTATTATAGAAACGAGACTGCCGCGGACGCGTGTATATCCTATCACAACGACGGGCCGAATCCCTACAGTAACTTATTTTTGTTTATCAAATGTCAATATGTCATTAACATAAAGTGCCCATTTTTTTTTTATTGATCCAAAGGACAGGCTATAGTCAATCGACCACACTGCCTAGTCTTACGTTTAATTTAAAGTGCTCAATGACGTTAAGGTTTCGGTCGGAAACCGGATTCATATTGTTTATTTTACTTTCACTTGTAGATTTTTATATATTATGTCTTTTTTTTTGTCATAACTATTTATCTTTGTTTATTTTAAGTGTGGGTCAGCTGGCGGGTGGTGCAGAGATTATAGTTTTGCGCCTCACTGGTTAGCCCTTTTATATTTAATTAATTTTCGTTTTTATCTTATTTATCTATAACTATTATTTATATTTTCTTATTATATATATTTTATATATACACATACACTCATATAGATTTATATATATATATATATATATATATATATGTTTTCTGGAAATGAGTCATTTTATTCAGCAAATGAGTCTGCAACTTCGTCCGGTGATGAAAGTTTTTGCTCAGCCAATGATGGCCTCGGTGACTTGATACGCCAAACATTTAATCAACCAACTGTTGAAGATTTCGTTGTGTGCCATATTAATGCGCAAAGTGTACCAAGTCGCTACAGCGATTTATTGGAGGCTTTCAGTGATGTCAACGTCCATGCTGTTCTGATACCTGAGAGTTGGCTCAAACCTCATCTTCTTTCAGCCCTATACCCTCTTCCTGGCTTCATTTTAATCAGGAATGATCGAGTTGACAGGAGAGGAGGTGGGGTTGCTGTTTTTCTACGTAGCGATTTTAAATATAAAATAGTTGCCTCGTCCTCACCTTCTTGTTCTCCCTCTGCCGAATATCTCTTCCTTGAGGTTTGGGTCCATGGAGTGAAATCCTTACTTGGTGTTGTCTATTGTCCCCCGTCTCTTAATTATTTCTCCAGTCTGGAATCAGTTCTGGAATCTTTAGGATCTGAATATGCACATCACATCATCATGGGTGATTTCAATACCGACCTCCTTACCCACCAAACCACGCGGTCCCTTAAGCTTCTTGAAATGCTTAATTCCGTTAGCCTCCATGTCCTACCATTGCATGCCACTCACCACAATGCTGATGGGCATGACACTTGGCTTGACCTCCTCATCAACTCAGATCCTTCTCTCGTTTCCTGTCATGGCCAATTTCCTGCTCCTGGCTTCTCTCACCATGACCTCATCTACTTATGCTACGCCCTAAAACCTGCTAAACCCCATCCAAAGGTATTGCGCATGCGTTGTTTTAGCCATATGGACGTGGACAGCCTCGGTAGGGATGCTGCTGAGTTAAACTGGAATTCTCTTTTAGCGGCCGGGGGAAGGGACCGAGTTTTTCGTAGATATAAGAAGGACCGTTCGGATGAAAATTGGTGCCTCTTTAAGGCTGCAAGGAATCGGTGTAATCAGATGGTACGGGATGCTAAACGCCGTCATATTCTTAATAATATCACTTCTTCTTCCCCTGCTAGTATATGGAAGTTTCTCAGGACATTAGGAATTGGCAGGGAGAAAAGCTTGGACTTTCGTGGGGCGACTATTGGTTTGGATGATATTAATGTTCATTTCTCTACTGCTGTCTTAGTTGATCTCCAAACCAAACGTCGTACCATGAATCTCATAGATTGTGTCCCCAGGCCTGATATCGACCCTTTCCAGTTTTCTCCAGTGCCGCCAGATGAAATCAAAAAAGTAATCCTTTCTATCAAGTCCAATGCGACTGGCTACGACAACATTAGCGTCGCATGATTATTCCCATACTGGACCATCTTCTCCCTACCATTTCCCACATCATTAATGTCTCCCTCTGCACTGGTGTTTTTCCGTCCTTATGGCGGAAAGCCTTTGTTATACCTCTTCCCAAAATCCCTAACCCCTCTTTGGCGATGCACTTTCGCCCAATATCCATTCTCCCTTTCCTTTCCAAGGTGCTGGAGGCCTGTGCACACAAGCAGTTGACTGGGTTCGTGCACTTAAATAACCTGTTGTGTCCTCTGCAGTCTGGCTTTAGGCCTGGCCACAGCACCGTTTCCGCCCTCCTCAAAGTGACTGGCGATATTAGAGCGGGCATGGAAGATACCAAAGTCACCGTGTTGGCTTTGGTTGATTTCTCTAATGCCTTCAATACCGTCAGTCATGACATCCTTTTATCAATCCTCTCCCATTATTTGATCTCTCCGGCAGCACTGGAATGGTTTTCCTCTTATCTTCAGGGGCGCCAGCAGTCGGTGCGCCTTGGTGATTCTTCATCAAACTGGTGCGATATTGACTCTGGAGTCCCTCAAGGCGGCATACTTTCCCCATTGCTATTTTCAATCTTTATTAACCTTATAACTCAAAACCTTCAGTGTGCGTACCATTTGTACGCTGATGACTTGCAAATATATTTTCAATCCAGAGTCGAATGCGTGGCCGAAGCTGTGGAAAGGGTAAACTCGGACCTAGCACATATAAAAAGCTGGTCTGACAGTTTCGGTTTAGCTGTAAACCCCACGAAATGTCAGGCCATAATTTTAGGTAGTTCAAGGATTACAAGCAGATTGGGTTCTATGACTATTCCGGCTGTTGTATTCGATGGCTCAGTCATTACTTGGTGCCCGAGTGTTAAGGACCTTGGGCTGCACATCGACTCCACTTTGAGCTGGCGGTCCCAGGTGAACTCTGTAAGTCAGAGAGTCACCGGTACCCTTCGTTCTCTTTATCGCCTGAAGAATTTTCTCCCTGTTAAAACTAAGACAATGCTCGTGCAAGCCTTAATCCTTCCGATAATCGACTATGGTGATGTGTGCTATTATGATCTGAATGCAGACCTACTCAACAAACTTGACCGTCTTCTTAACAACTGCATTCGATTCATTTTTAATCTTCGTAAATATGACCACGTTTCTATCTATCGCTCGCAATTAAAATGGCTACCGATTCGCCAGCGCCGATCTATGCTAGCACTAACTAATCTTTTCTCGTTACTTACGTCTGCTACACCCCCCTCTTATTTATCTTCACGCTTTCAATACCTTTGTGACAGTCACAGTAGACATCTTCGCTCATCTAGCAATCTTCTCCTTAAGTGTCCCCCTCACAGCTCTGACTTCGTACACTCTTCTTTCACTATCCAATCAATACTTCTCTGGAATTCGCTCCCTCTCGATATCAGATCGTGCACCAGCCGGTCGACTTTTAAGCTGAGAGTTCGCCAATTATTGCTGAATGGAGTGGCAGAATCATCTCAAAATTATTAAGTATATATATAGTTGAAATATATTTCATATTTATGTCTATATATGTATACATATGTTATGTATTTGGATTTATTTATGTATGTATTTACATATTATTGTGTTAATTAGTTTTTGTTTACCATTTTCCTCTATATCTTATGCACCTACCTTGTTCATCTCTGCATCACCCTAAGGTTGACTGGGAGAGAATGCCTCTGGCATTAAGTCCGCCTATATACCTTGTACTAGCTGTTGCTCGCGGCTCCACCCCCGTGGAGGTTATTTTCGGGAGCAGAAGTATCAATGCAAGGAGTTATCTTCTGCACTGAGACACCTATAGCGATCGTCCTGAATCTCAGGTGTTGTGACTGTCTAGATGGCTAGACAGGCGCAACTCCTAACTTAAACTTCTAGTACTCCTTATAATACCCCGGGATCACTCCGTAAGTGTCGAAGAAGGCCATCGCGGGGTTTTAGCTGGTAGTGTCCGGTTGGGTGTACATAAGTGGTAGGGACTCGGCCCAGCCGCAGCCCGGATAGCCATCATCCGGGCGAGGGGGTGCTGGGTCGTAAGACCGGCTAGTCGAGCATAACCGTTTTATTCTCAAAAAAAGTGTTGTGTCTGAAGCTTGAGATTACATTTAAAAATACCTCATTAGTTAACTCCTCACTTCGCCCTTTAAGGGATGATTTGGTAAAAACGTTGAAACACGTATTTCTTTATTTTTCACCAAAAGCCTAAATATGAATTTTCAGATCCCTAAGTTGAAGTATTACGGATTGCCCATACAAACTTTTAACCTCTATTTCACCCCTTTCAAGATAATTTTTTGAGACAAAAGATACCTTATCTCCTTCCCTAGGATATAATCTATCCCTCTACTGAATTTCATTAGGATTCGTTCACCCGTTTAGTCATGAAAAGGTAAGAAACAGACATACAAACAACAATATTAATTTTGCTGCGGTGATATTTTAAAACTGTAATATCTCCTAAGATATTCATTGAAATCAAATGACGTAAAGGGCAACTTTGTTCAAAATTAAATACTTGTGATGAATAAAGTATTTATTTAGATAATGATTAATACCATGTTTATAAAAACCCCTTTCCAAATAACGCATTGTTTCAGAACAATTTCGATAACCATTAAAAAGGTTATAGTGAGCCAACCGAAATAGATAGACATATGCTATCGCGGACTTTTTTTTAGAACTTTTTAAGAGGAACAATTTCGTCGTAATTGATTGTTATGTAACTTTAACCGTTAACGCAGCGTACGCAACGGAAGCTCTCAAAAGGAATCAATTTTCCCCGTTTTTGCAACATTTTTCAATGCTGCTCCGCTCCTATTGGTCATAGCGTGATGTTATATAGCCTATAGCGCTCCTCGATAAATGGGCTATCCAACACTAAATGATTTTTTCAATTCGAACCAGTAGTTCCTGAGATTAGCTCACACTCAAACCTTCAGCTTTATATAATAGTATAGATATGAAGTGTATAAATAAATAAAGTCAACCTTAGGCGGGCGACTACAAAGTTTATTATTATAATAATTTTATTAATTTAGAAGTTTGACAGACAATACGTTTTAAAGTACTCGTTTGTGTTCGGCGGACGATCGATTATACGTTATTGTGTTCGTGTCGGTAAAAGAGAAATAATATATAACTATTCTTGTCATTTCGTGCATGACGTCAGATATGGATGACAATATTAATTGTCAGAAGAATAGATCTTGCAAAATTTATGATTTCTGAAAATACATCAACTGAAGATATATACTTTTTACCCGGCTCCACCCCTATCAAATATTATCTATTCATTTTCTCACTTGTTTACGGCAATGAGTTACTATTATAATTTCACGCACACTACACCATTTCATACAACACTGGCAAATTTATGCACACAGTTACAAATTTATCGTGGTGTGTAATGTGTATTTACAGTGTCATATATTGACAACTGTGTAAAAACAGTAGAGCGTAGCAATATCGACACGAGGTATAGATAGCGTTGTCCTTATCTATCGATAGATAAAATAAAACAATTATAATTTATGAAATGTTTTAAGATTATTTTTTATGTGTATCATCTTTTCCATCGCTTTCTTGCAATCTCTGGGTGCGATTTCGTGAAAAGAGACGGAAGTAGAGAGGTATAGTTAAAAATAGTGTAAATTAATAGTTCTAATTTAATCGAAATACTGTAAAGATAATAAAGGTAATGAGTACTAAGAAAAATACAAGCCAAATAAGCAAAAATAAAAACTTTATTTTTTAGAATATGAATTTTAAATAATACACCTTTAATTTATTTAAAATGGATATCCAGCTGTTGTTACATTACTTAGGACTAAGTTATAATGAGGTAACAATAATCTTACTATTAATGAACAACATTTTAAGGATACCACGACATGTTTTGAGAATAAAAAGTAACACCAGTATTCAATAAAAGTAAAAGGTTAATTAAATTTTCAAAAATAACAATGAGCATGACCAAATGAGAATTTAATTAATATCTAAGTATAACAATATTATAGATAAGTTCTATTATTTTCATAATAGAACCCAAAATTCAACGGATTTATGACAATTCATACTTGACGGTCTGCATTGTGCAGTGGACGTTTAGTCGGTTGTGAAACAAGAAGTCCAAGTTGGATCCCGAAATCGAATATCGAAAGGATACACTTCCTTTACCGAAGATCAAGAGAAGTGACGGGAGATGATGATCGCGAGAAGGGTAAAGAATGGGAGGGTAAAATCAAAAGGAAACTGGACGGATTTGGCAGAGATGGGTGTAATCCCTACTCTAGCTTAGCTTAGCTAGTTTAAGCTATTACATCTATATGAATATGTCTAGTAACCTTTGCCGAGCGGATACCGTGAGAAAACGCGAGGTTCTTATCATTCAGTTCAACCAGACCCTAGATCTCATGTTTATTTTTCTCAGGAATCGGGTTGAGATCTATAGCAAGAAAACCTAGGTGATCGTGTTCTCGTGCAAGAAATCCCTGTTTCCTCACGTCCCCGTTCTTACAGGTGTTCCACTCCCAACGCACAGGATAAAAAAATATTTTCACAAAAATCGGTTCAGTGTTTTCAGTTCAGTCGTGAAAATGTAACAGACAGAAAACTTTCAACCACTACTAATTCACCATTTTAGAGGCTACATTTTAAAAACTACGTGTACGTTTATTTGTAGGAGTGTTCGTTATATTAGATAACCGATAAAATAACCTATTATTTATACATAACCATATAGCCTATTATTTATTACATCAGGCAAGCGTTATTTATACGGAACGATTATTTTTATTACATGCGACCAAAACCGCCGGCCACATCACATACACATTGCATTCACACACTGCGAAAGTGACGAAACGCAACGGCCCGTCCACTAACACTTTGTTGAATAATATTTTTGTCACATGCCAAATTTTGCTCTAAGATAAACCGTATAAGAACTGTATTCAATTGAATAGTAAAAATAATAGGCAAACTAATATTTTTATATTCCGCGCTAATATATTCTTTCGCACTCGTTAGATTATTTTTTGAATATAATCACTGCATATGACTTCGTTTCGTTGGACTTGTATGTAGTTTGCGGTGTCGATATATGTTTTAATTGAGTTGTGAAATTAATCGCTGTGTTGGTTTATTTGATGATTATAAAAATGTAAATAAAAGTTAGTTACGTGTAAATAAATTTTAATTTTTTTATTTTATTTATTACACACGAAACAGGTTATAATCGGATATAAATTGTATACAGAATTGTTTAAATAATAATTATAACCCAAAAAAAATAATAAATAGGTCCATAGAAAAATAAATATTAAATAGGTAATGTTTAACAGTGCACGGCGTGCTTTGTGTCGATAATCTAAACGCGTCGTTCTACGAAGCGATGTGATATTTTTTTTTTTTTTTATCCTGGCACGGCAAAGTGACCGCACTGTACCTGATGGTAAGCGCAGTGCGGTCCAAATAGAGTACTGAGTAGAGAGGGACGATCTATCCCCGCTACTCAACACACTCATGCCGGCCTGCTTCTTCACACTACGCCATGGGCAAGAAGGTGAAGAAGGGGTCGAGGGTCTAGTGTCAGAGTACTAAGAAGGCCGCAAAATGGCCATTGTACCCCAACTCCAGACCCCCGACAAAAACCGGATGTACACTGGCTGATCCCGGAACGCGACACACTTGCGTGTGCCACTATGGCGGGTTTTTCGCCCTGTGTACGGTGGTCGCTATCCGGGCGGATATGAATATCCTACCACCAGCAAATACACCACCACCAGTATATATTATAGCGTAAAAAATAATAGGCGTTTTAAAAGTAGCGTATCGTTGTAACGCGTTTTCAATATATAGCCGTTGCGAACACTCCTATTTATTTGTTTGTTTGAACGCGCTAATCTCAAGAAGTACTGGTTCTAATTCTGGAAACGCTATAGGCTATATGACATCACGCTGTGACCCAATAGGAGCCGAGCAGCAATGAAAAAGTTTTGCAAAACGCGAAAATATATTCCTTTTGAGAGCTTGTTTTGTGTACGGGTCTGGATGTTGTGGGACCATATTCCCTCGTAGTTCTCGATACCCACGATATAGGTTTGACGCAGTGTGGGGTCAGAAATATGTGTGTGACTTTTTGGTCTATTAATTATATGTACCTATAGTATTACAAATTATAATGATAACAATGTCAATTATTACTCATTTTTAACGTTCAGTGAAATAAGTTGCAATATGAGTGAAAGTAATCACGTCTTTTATATACTACTCGCTGCTGCTCGAGGCTTCGCCGGCGTGGAGGTTATTTTTGAGAGCAAAAACAAAAGTATACAATAAATACCAAGTTTATAAAAACCCCTTCGCAAATAATGTATTGTTTTAGGACAAATTTCATTACCATTAAAAAGGCAGAGGCAGGTTAAGGTGAGCTAACCGAAAAAGATAGATATATGCTATCGCGGACGTTTTTTTATAACTTTTTAAGAGGAACAATTCCGTCATACTTGATTGTTGCGTAACTTTAACCGTATACGCAGCGCACGCAAAACAAGCTCTCAAAAGGAATATATTTTCCCGTTTTTGCAACATTTTTCATTGCTGCTCGGCTCATATTGGTCATAGCGTGATGTTATATAGCCTATAGCGTTCCCAGATAAATAGGTTATCCAACACTAAAAGAATTTTTCAATTAGAAACAGTACTTCTTGAGATTAGCGCGTTCAAACAAACAAATAAACGTACACGTATTTTTTTAAATGTAGCCTCTAAAGTGGTGAATTAGTAGTGGTTGAAAGTTTGTTGAAAGTGTCTGTTAAATTTTCACGACTGAACTGAAAACACTGAACCGATTTTTATGAATTTTTTTTTATCCTGTGCATTGGGAGTGGAACACCTGTAAGAACGGGGACGTGAGGAAACAGGGATTTCTTGCACGAGAACACGATCACCTAGGTTTTCTTGCTATAGATCTTAAACCGATTCCTGAGAAAAATAAACATTAGATCTAGAGTCTGGTTGAGCTGAATGATAAGATCCTCGCGTTTTCTCACGGTATCCGCTTGGCAAAGGTTACTAGACATATTCATATAGATGTAATAGCTTAAGCTAGCTAAGCTAAGCTAGACTAGGGATTACACCCATCTCTGCCCATTCACTGCCATATGAAGCAATAATATTTCAGCCAGTTATTTGAAATTTTGGTGTTGATAAAGACTCTGTTGTAGCAGCTGAGGTAATTAAATTCATATTATCATCAAAGTTTCCTGATTGGTTAAGAATTTATACTGATGCTTCCAAATTGTCAAATGACAGTCTTGTCGGTGCTGCCACATGGATCCCTGCATATAACACAATTTTAAGTTTTAAATGCCCATCTGTTACATCGGTTTTCACTGGAGAATCCATTGCAGTTTTAGAAGCTATTGAATTTGTCATAGCCCACAGATTAAACAAGACACTAATCTTTTCAGACTCGAAAAGCTGTCTTCAATCTATGTTATCTAATTCTTTTAAATCTAAATCTAGATCTACAATTATTTTTAAAATCAAAGAATCTTTATATAATTGTCACCTTATGGGTATTGATATAATACTAGCATGGATTCCTGGTCACTCTGGTATACCCGGGAATGAAACAGCAGACAAATGTGCAAAACAGGCCATTAATATAGGTTCGTTGGAACATTTTAAGATTTTACCACTTGACTTATGTTCTCTCATGCACTCTCAGTTGTTGGTAGCACGGAACAAGGAATGGCAAATTACAAAGGAAATTAAGGGCAAGTTCTTTGGTGATATTCAACCAGAAATACCTCCAAAACGATGGTTTTTTATTTTTCAAAAATTAAAAAATCTGTTTCTTCCATAATCTGTCGAATTCGATTAAAACATTCTTGTACTCCGGTTCACTTGTCCAAAATTAAAGTTCGTGATCATTCACTTTGCGAGTGTGGTTTAGATGATGGTTATCTTGACCACATCTTTTTTAGCTGTCCCATTGTGCAACAGTCTTTATATGACATCCTTCCTATAGATATTCCTCGTCCCATATGCATGAAAACTCTTCTGACACTTACATTTTCACCATTTGTTTACTTTATAGGTAAATTTATAGATAAGAACAAAATTAAATTATAACTTTTCCGTATTATTTTATTATATATAATTTTTTTTTTTCTTCCCATATATATTTTTCTATTTATTTTTCTTGTCCTGTGTTATACTATTGTTAAAACATCTCTATCCTTCAAATCATCTTGGTTTCAAATGATTAGCTTAACACAATTTTACTATCTTTACTAGTGTCCATAGTTTGTGTAATTTACCTCGATCTGAACATTTGTTAATTTTATTACGTGACATTGGCAAAATTGTGGAATCGTTCTCCGCATAGTCCATTGAAACAAGAAGAAGAAGAATTTACAAAAAATTATCTGTTTGTCTATTTACTATTTTGTCAGGGTGGCTCCGATGATGATGGAATCTGATATTTTTTTATCCTGGCAAAGTGACGACACTGCCCCTGAGGGTAAGCGCAGTGTCGTCCAGTTAAAGTACCAACTAGCGGGAGACAATCTATGCCTCGCTACTTAACACAATCATGTCGGTCTGATGTTCAGTTTTTCATACTACGCCATGGGGCGCAAGGAGGTGAAGAAGCGGTTGAGGGCCTAGTGTCAGAGTACTCAGAACAACACGGTCAAACATCATACCCCAACTCTAGACCCCGACAAAAACCAGAGGTACACTGGCTGACCCCGGAACACGACACACTTGCGTGTGCCACTATACCGGGTTTTATACTCTGTGGACGGTGGTCGCTATCCTGGCAGATATGAATATCCTACCACCAGCAGGTATCGAGATAAGTGAAACTGAATAGGGTAATTTTTATACGAAAAAGTAACAGCGATATCATAGGATAAAAATTGGCTAGGGAAATTATAATAGTAACTCATTGCCGTAAACAAGTGAGAAAATGTATAGATAATATTTGATAGGGGTGGAGCCGGGTAAAAAGTATATATCTTCAGTTGATGCATTTTCGACTATGCAAGATCTATTATTCTGACAATTAATATTGTCATCTATATCTGATGTCATGCACGAAATGACAAGAATAGTTGCATATTATTTCTCTTTTACCGACATGAACACAATAACGTATAATCGATCGTCCGCCGAAAACAAAGTACTTTAAAACTTATTGTCTGTCAATCTGATAAATTAATAGAATTATTATAATAATGAACTTTGTAGTCGCCTGCCTAAGGTTGACTTTGACTGTTATAATCGTATTTTAGTCTTGCGCAATTAATATAAAATAAATATAGCAGAACTTATGATATATAATTGAAAGAAATTCAAAGTCCTGTATCCAAAGCAGTTATTTACGATTATAGTCTTCGAGCTCTAGGGATCTGGTAATTATTCACAATCGTAGTGGGGAATAGTATGAGCCCGCTGATGACGGTTTTCATTTCCAACAAAATAATAATCAAATTTGGACATAAGTTAGTCATTTCTTGACAGCCTCCTGCAGCAGCGGGCGATTAGTAAGTTGTGAAACGAGAGACTGTGGGTCCGATTCCCGCACCGAGTCAAATTTTTGTGTGACAGACTGACATTTGTTTAGGATCTGTGTGTTGTGTGACCATTATCCCTCGTAGTTCTTGATACCCAGGATACAAGTTTGACCTAGTGTAGGTTCAGGACTATGTGTGTGACGGTTGGTTGTATTTATTTTATATTCCTACATCTATTTAGGACATAAACTGTTGGTTCCTCTCGTCTCGCGAACACCAACATTTTAATAATGGTATTGATGAAATAATACTAGTGTTAATTTTTATCGATTATTATCAAAAACAGTTCAGCAGTTTAACCATGCAACCTTCCAAACTGGAAGACTCACTTTCGTAATTATAATATTAGTATATTTTTGTTATATCAAGTATCATACCATAATTTTATTCTCAAATAGTTTGTTCAAATCAATCAACCTGTATTCACGACTTTTGATAAGAATTGACAGTCATTATGATAAATAAAATATGTATCGTTTGAAATTATTATGATAAGTCAAATATATTTGATTATATTTAATATATTATCTTTAGTTAGTGCTATTTGTGAACACTTTATGTCATATTCATCATGTTTTCACAAAAATTATTTTTGACAGCGCGAGCGAAAAATCGCGTATATGTCTGCTCTCAACACGGCCCAATTGCCGTCTGACAAGTCTCGCACATGTGCATCATGTTTAAAAATTATTTCAACATGGAGACAACTGCCATTTCATGTTTCGTAATTTTAAAACATTTATTTCTTTGTATTTATAAATGAAATGTGATAAAATATTCACACACTTGTTTAATGCAGTTCATTAAAATTTTATAGAAAAATTTCGTTTCAATATTTTTCTTTATAACTGTATACTACGGATTCATTTGGGTTGGTCGTGTGGATTGAAATTTTAAAATTTCGATGCATCTGCGAATATTTTCTATCGAGCCAACTTTAATGAATCGTGTATCGAGAAGCACAATCCTTTTGTAAATATGTTCATCTTTCATGGCTAATTTTTATATTGTTAATATTTTTAGTTTTTAACATTGAATAATTAGTTTATAAATGTAGTCTGAACTGAACTGTCTGAGTCCACCTCACCTTAAAGGGATTATATAGAACAAGTCAATAGTAGAGGATGCCAGAGCCCAGCAGTGAGACATTTAACACAGGGTTAGTAGTATTATTTTATTTTTATAGAGCAAAAAGTAGTCTGACACAAACATCAAGATAGCATAGAAATACATTGATTAAAAAAAGAGAAACAACAAATGAATTTCCTAAGTGTTGTAAGAATCTTTAAAAAAAAATTAAACCAATAGGATGTCAGTCTACAAAGATCTTTTTGTTAAAAATATTAATTACTTCTAAACTTTGAAGTTGTTAAATTTATTTATTAATATTTATATGGATGCTAGTAACAATAAAACATCGAAGTATATGTTTTTAAATTATTTCATTAGCCTGCTACCTATTCCACTACAAAAATATGGCGAGGCTATTACTCAGTATAATACTATTAGGCTTGATGGCTTTAACATACAGACATGACGAAAAAATAAATGTTTAGTGGCAAAAACGGAACCCTAAAAATGAAAACTTTAAAAAATCGCAGCAATAACTGTCATGTAGCGTCTCATGTCCAGCTTACCTGATTCTTGCAAGTAGCGGTAAACCAAAAAATTTACTTCATCACTTGTAAAACTCATTTTTGGTTACACAATGAACGAAACATTAGAAAAAACAATCAAACATACATTTACAGCACTTGAATCACAATTCCACAATAAAAAATTAGAAACTGATACCACAACGTCCACAACGCGTCTTCATTTTTCATAGAATAGCACCACAGATTAAGTATTAGTAGCAAGCTAATAGCACCACAGATTACTTATAGCACCAAATTACTAGGAATGTTGATAAAATATCGATGTTAATATTTAGAAATATATATATTTATTACTAATATTTTTTTGGACGATATATCGATAGGTCGATATTAAAATATAGATATCGGAGATCGATATTTTTTGAAATATTTTTCATTTTTTCTAGTAGATTATTGAAATAACAATGAGTAATTGTTCATAATTTTTCTGTTGTTAAGTTGTTTAGAAAATGAAACACAAAAGCATTTTTGAACAATTAAAAACATACGGTCTCAGAACACTACTCTAACAGATACTCTAATGTGCTCATTAAAGGATAACTGGGGCTTAACATGGTAATACATGACATCGCAAATAACTGACTCAAATAGCTTCGCGAAACAAGAGAAAATATGCGTATAATTGTCACGGGAAGATTTATTACTACTTTAAGAACTGGCGCTACATATACTATTTTACAATATAAAGGAAAAACACCGAGTCGCAAAGATTGGTGGAGGTCGAAAACATAGATTTAGTGGAGGAAAACTATATTAGAAGTCTAATAAGCTTATTTGCGCACCGTTTAAGGTAGAAAGGAGGTATAACGATATGGCCTGACCTATTAGAAGAGTCAAGTTTTTTTATTAAAAAAAATAATGATATATCGAAATATCGATATTTTTTTCGATATATCAAACTCTGAAATTGATAAATTTAAAAATATCGAAAATCCGATATTTTAAAAAATATCAACATCCCTACAAATTACATGCTTAGTGATAGCACCGGGTGTCAGTGTTGCTAAAGTAAAACTACAGACCAAAGAGCATTATAATACTACAGACACTGACGTATATTATATGGACAGGATATTTGATCCGCGAAAGTGTGCCTATTTGATTTTCGCCATATTGGCGCTGATAGCAGTGCAGTCGAGCAGTGAGCGTCCGTGGAACTAACGATAGAGTTGAGACACGAAGGATGATATATCGACAATGATACACAACAGTCGATGGTTTACAAATCTTAAAAATAATAAAAACATCGCCTTAGCAAAACATATTTTAATCTACTGTATTATGTTTAAAACGCTTAATATAATATTAAACCCACCGGAAAATATTGTGGGCACACTGCCCTTTTTTTAACTGGGTCCGTGAAACATGACTAATAAAACAATCTTCCATAAAATGTTTAGAACATAAATAGCTATTTATGTTTGGAAACAAATTTTCAACATTCATGTTTCTCAGCCAAAGTTTTTGTATCACCGAGTCAGTTGGAAAACTATAATGGAAATTTTATAATGTAATTTTATGATTTGAAATGAATATTTCCTATTCCTTAGACAGAATATATCGATATGTATTGTCGGAATTAAACTTGGGCTACCCTACCTAGATATAATTTACATATAAATTTGCTATTACAAAACAAATTAACATAAAAATATGTCTTATTAGAGTTGTTTTTTGCTTACAAATTATAATTTCATCTTTAAAATGACTAGTTACAATATAATAGCTAAAACATGATGCAAGTTTACTAACTTGTGAAATGTTACTCCACTTCCCGTTTGGTAACGGGTCATACAAAAAACACAAACTCTCATGGTTTATTAACAAAAACCACACACAAATAATTCTTCAAATTCAGGTCTTCAACGCAATAATCAGTTAAAAGCCACTGTCAAGACAGACGCACTCGATACAATAAAACGGCCATATATATATATATATATGTTAGGAATGTTGATAAAATATCGATATATCGATATTATGATTTAGAAATATCGATCGATTTATTACTAATATTTTTTTGGACGATATATCGATATTTTGATATTTAAATATAGATATCGGAGATAGATATTTATACTCGTAAATTATTGAAACTACTTCATCATCGACAACTTAATCTACGGTACTTTAGTTACACTACAATATGTGTTTCCTCTTTCCCTATTTAATTTAGTTGCTTAATATAGTATTTACTTAATTTTTTATAATAAATATAGAGGATTATAAACTGTGTAGCTAAATAATTTTGTAGCTCATTACCATTATGATTGTCTTTACACACTTTATATTAGCTACAATTGTATCTAAGTAGACTAAGTATATATGTAACGGAATCTTTCAACGCAATGTTCACCACCTTCAAGACATCCGATTTAGTTGAATATTTACACACGTATCAAGGACCTATGATCTATAGGTTCACCAAGATAATAAAAAATATAAGGTATAATTTTAGATCAAATTTTTAATGGGGTCTTAATTTTCAATCGATATTTTATTATAACTAGGTTTGATGCTGTTTTGGGACTATAAATTATATTTAAAAAATAGCACGCTTTAATAGCTAGCCGAACTAAAACGTAGAAAATAATATTAAGTTCATGGCAAAAAATTATAATTAAAAAAAACTAAAACGTATCACGTTTTAAGGTGTCGTCAAATATGATTCCCAGATCTTTGAATCTAATAAATTCATTGGCGCCCCGATTCACGAAGAATGGATGTATGGCGTCAGGACCAGACCCCTAGACGAGTCAAAATTTTTAATAAAAATATCGATATTTTTTTCGGATATATCAAACTCCGATATTGATATATTTAAAAATATCGATATATCAAACTCCGATATTGATATATTTAAAAATATCGATATATCGGATATCCGATATTTTAAAAAATATCAACATCCCTATTATATGTCAAATTTAGTTTCAAATACACTCAAGAGGGGCGCTTCAAATAAGTCAAGAAAATAGCTGTCATTTTGTATTAGATATCCTGTCCATATAATATACGTCAGTGACTACAGACTACTGTCCGTTCACAGAAGGTTCACAGTTATTTTACTTCTAGCTGTTGGGTTGGCCAACATGAGTGTATGTTGCCATATTTAGCATAGGCGACTCCTTTGTACTTAGAGTAGGCAACCAAAAGGAGACGCCATTACGCTCGAATCTTGAACAAAAAATTCAGCAATGTCGGTGGGGGGCTTCGTACAACTACAAATAAACATGTGCACACAAATGCAAAATGTAATGACGTCGCTACGCACGCACACTACACCATTTCATACAACACTGGCAAATTTATGCACACAGTTACAAATTTATTTTGGTGTCTAATGTATTTACAGTGATTTACAGTGTCATATATTGACAACTGTGTAAAAACAGTAGAGCGCAGCAATGTCGATACGAGTTATAGATAGCGTTGTCCTTATCTATCGATAGATAAAATAAAACAATTATAATTTATGAAATGTTTTAAGATTATTTTTTATGTGTATCTTTTCTATCGCTTTCTTGCAATCTCTGGGTGTGATTTCGTGAAAGGGAAGTAGGGAGGTATAGTTTAAAAAGTGTAAATTAATATTTCTAATTTAATCGAATTGCTGTAAAGATAATAAAGGTAATAATAGTGAGAAAAATACAATCCAAATAAGCAAAAATAAAAAAAATAATTAGAAAATGAATTTTAAATAATACGCCTTTAATTTATTTAAAATGGATATCCAGCTGTTGTTACATTTCTTAGGACTAAGTTATAATGAGGTAACAATAATCTTACTATTAATGAACAACATTTTAAGAATCCGACTCCATTTTAGTTGTACTCGTATACAGCGAAATTATATTAAAAACATCGAATATTACGCAAGCACCTTAATGATAATAATAATGTTTTTTTTTTTTTTTTTTTTCTATCGTGGCTCGGCAAAGTGACCACACTGCACCTGATGGTAAGTGCAGTGCCGTCCAGTTATAGTATCAAGTAGCGAGTGATAATCTATCCCTCGCTACTCAATACAATCATGCCGGCCTGCTGTGTAGCTTCTTCACACTACGCCTAAAGGACCCAGGATCATAGGAAGGAGGGAACACGGTAGCTGGCAAACTGTTCCACAGCTTGATGGTGCGGCAAAAATACGAGTTTGCGAACCTCTTGGTTCGGGCCGGGGTAGTAGATACCACGAAGCTGTGGCTCCGCAATCCAGTACGCGTGGTTCTGGTATGGAAGGGAGAGGATGGGATAAGATCAAACAATTCTTCAGAGCATTCACCATGATACAGACGGTAGAACACGCTAAGCGAGGAAATATCCCTACGCAGCTGTAGCGGCTCCAGGCTGTTACTCACGTCTGCATCATTCACAATGCGGATGGCCCGCAACCCGCGGGCTGCAACCCGTCCAAGGCATCGAGGAGGTATTTTGCGGAACCGTCCCAGAGGTGCGAGCAGTATTCCATTCCCGGTCGCACCTGTGCTTTATATAAGCGGTAGAGCTGACCGGGCGTGAAAAACCGCCGCACCCTGTTCAGGATTCCGACCCTGCGGGAAGTGGCGGATATTACGCCCTCGATGTGACTCCTTGGATTAAGATCGCATCGGATATCCATACCTAGGACACTAAGGTCATTCCGCATTGCGAGTGGAACACCCTGAAGAACGGGGATTGGAGAATACGTACATTATGTACATATTCATCGACCCACTGCTGGGCACGCGTGGCGTCCTCTATTGAAAACAACAATTCACATCAAGCGAGTGCTAATTTTACAGCTAAATTCTAAAATCTAATTTTGGCCTGCAACTGAGATCTAAATGTACATACATATACACTCACGCCTGTAATCCACGCAGGGGTAAGCAAAGGTGTATCCATTATACTCACTTTTCGCCGAAGTTAATACGGTCCCATAATGTGATAAGGGGCGAGCGTATCGCCATACCGAGCACAATTCCAGACTCCGGTCTGATACTGAGAATTTCTAAATAGAAAAACCCAATATCACTTTACCTGACTCGGCGTTCGGACCCGAGACCTCAGCACAGCAGTCGTAACGCATGCCCAATTACAACTGCCCCACCGAGGCAGTCTAATATTAGTCAGGCAGATCTAAATGTATTAGATGATTTTATTAACATCATGACATGTCGATTTAGATTTTTTGTTATCCTGGCACCTTTAAGTGACCACACTGCACCCGATGGTATTATAATATTAAGATTATATTAAGATAGTATGCATACATAAGTAAGCACTCACACCTGTAACCTACCACCACCTATAACCACCGAATCGGCGGGTAGAGGTGTAAGAGGTGTGTACATTTCGGAGAGTTTATTACCGTCCCATAAAGTGATGGGGGTGAATCTATCGCCACACCGGATACTATTCCAGACGCCGTCGGGCTGATACTGAGTATAAAGATGAAAAATCTATTATCATTTTACCCGACCGTGGTATCGAACCCGCGACCTCACGCACAGAGGTCATACCGCGTATGCAGATACAACTGAGCTACCGAGACAATCTTATCTTACACTAATTATAGATCTTGAATTGAATACAGGGTGTCCCAAAAGTCGACGTCAAGCCGGAACCGGGTGAATAGGCAAGTCATACCGGTTGTCAAAAAAATATAAAAAATCTAAGTTGCATGTTTTTAAAATTATAGGCATGGCCCGCGATTTTTCAAAGTATAATCCTAACTTTGCGCATTTGTGTGATCTTACGTAAGAACTATTGAGACTCCCTCCCACCCCTTGTAAGAAAAAGTTAGACATGATCGACTCCCCCCTACATCATCTTACGTAATAAATGAATGGCGCCAAAATTCATGCCTAAATATTTTTTAAATATACCGGATACATTTTTAGGATCAAATTTTTTTGACAAATACTTTATTCTGGTTTTGGTATATTTTGTGACATTCCTAGTGTGTTAGAACTATTTACGTTAAAAGTATGTGTTTAGAAGACAGTCCAGATGGATTAGTAATTTTATCGATAACCTTTATAAGTTTATCTACAACACTATTTGAGTCTTGCATAAACGACAGTGTTACCACATAAACCACCCAAAATGCCAGTGTAATAAAGTTTATGAAATTGTAAACTTAGTCAATATGTCAACTCTCCTAATATTTTTAAATTAAAAATTAAGTTAAGGAAGCATAAATAAAGAAATCCTACTAATATTATAATTGCGTATGTTTGGATGGATGCATGGTTGTTTGATATCCAATCACGCTACAACGGCTGGACGGATCTACTTAAAATTTGGCACAGAGATAGATTATAGTCTGGAAAAGCACATAGGCTACTTTTTATCCCGGATAAATGTACAGTTCCCATTGGATAGTTTAGTTTTTCACAGAGCAAGGGATCGACATGATTTTTTGCATAGTGGCAGTTTAGAAAGAAAGAAAGCAAAGGTTTTTTATTGTCGGATGTTAAAAACACATAACAAAAATAGAAAAAAAGCACAATAATAATTGATCCGACAGTGGGAGTCCCTATTCAGCTACATGCTGCAGTACAGGGATCAGAAAATGACAAAGACCACTTTTATCTCGAAAAAATGCACGCTTCCTATGGGATAGCAAGGCAAATATAGAAGGTTAAAATGCTCCAAGACCTATACGCGGGCAACATCTAGTTAAAAATGAATAATAAAAAAACAACTTGCGTTTAAGATATTGAATGCAAATAAATTTTGCACTAACAGTAGCTATTAGGTTAACCTGGCAACATTTATTACCCGATGATAATTTTTAGAAATTATATGTTTTGTTGCTTTTAAAGATAATATTACTTTCAAAAAATACGTCCAGGTGAAAAATAATGTTGTATTTTTGTAAGTTTGATGTGTCAGATCTATTTTTACATGTTAATACCGCTACAGACTTGCATTTTCCCGGAGCTCCATTCGCACGCGATGTCACTTTTTTAGTGGCGGATCACGAAGCGCAACTAGTTTTATAGAACGTGTATGAGCACCGTGCTCTTACATTTGTCAAACGGGGTAAGCGCTCAATGGCGTCTCCAGTGTTAAATACTCTAAGCCTTTGTACGAAATGCAAAAAAACATGGTAAAAATATGTTTTATTACAAACATTACATTCAAATAAAACATATTGTTTTATTTGAATGTAATGTTTGTAATAAAAGCTTTTGATATTGGCACTGCTCTACGTATTTTAATTTATTTCGATACGAAATCATTCATTTGTACCAAAATTTGATTACAAAAGTTTACATTTTGTCAATATATAGAAAGGTAAACTTTCGCATCATAAATCATAATTCAATCAACATCAATGTGTTGGTATGAGTCATTAAACAATAATAATAAACTGCAATTTGAAGATCCATGTTTATTATGAATAAGAATGATCTCTTCGGATTGCCAATGATAATGATTCTGTATCAGATTCATCGTTTACTTCTATTATGAACCTGTCCATTTCAGCGTCTATACAACCATCTCTTTCACAGAGCATGTCTTCAATGTGGTGCACATGTTCGCATTGTTTTTGCCAGTCTTCTGCAGTAATAGATTGAAAATCTTCTTCAGTTTAATTCACAATATTATTTGCCTCTTGTCCTACATTTTGGCTAGCTACTCGCCTTTTGACGAGACTCCACATAAATTCAATTGCGGTTAGCTCGCAGTGGTATGGCGGTAATCTAGCCACTTTGTGGCCATGAGCTGCAAGCATTTGATCGGCTTCATATATCGGAGCTTCTTTATGCTCTTTTATAATTTCATATAATTGAGCTTTCACCGTATTTCATATAATTGAGCTTTCACCGTAGTAGACAGATAAGATAACCCTTTATTTGTGATCCAGTTTTGCATTTCTATTTTGGTAGAGCTTAATGTTGGTGCCTTATTTAACTTCACCGTGTGATAAGGAGCGTTATCCATTAATATAAGACTATTAGGCGGTAAATTAGGAATAATCTTTTCTTGAAGCCATTTCATGAACTTTGTTTTGTTATGTTTGTTAATTTTTTGTAAATATCCAAAGTATAATTTACGGAAAATAATAATAAAATCAGGGCTGCTCTGGGTTATCAACTCCTGAAAATAATAGCTATTAGTCCAGATCTTAGACGAAAAAACCTAATAAAGGACCTGTTGTAACTAGGGAAAAAACGTGTATACTTAATGACAACGTGTATAGGTACTTTGCTGGTGGTAGGATATTCATATCCGCCCGGATAGCGACCACCGTACACAGGGTGTAAAACCCGCCATAGTGGCACACGCAAGTGTGTTGCGTTCCGGGATCAGCCAGTGTACATCCGGTTTTTCTCGGGGGTCTAGAGTTGGGGTACAATGGCCATTTTACGGCCTTCTTAGTACTCTGACACTAGACCCTCGACCCCTTCTTCACCTTCTTGCCCATGGCGTAGTGTGAAGAAGCAGGCCGGCATGAGTGTTGAGTAGCAGGGATAGATCGTCTCTACTCAGTACTCTATTTGGACCGCACTGCGCTTATCATCAGGTACAGTGTGGTCACTTTGCCGTGCCAGGATAAAAAAAAAATTATAGGGCCGCATAATTTATTTTTTATTGAAGTCGGTGTACTTTTTATGAATTAAAAACTTTTACTTATGTCTCAAAAAAATATCTGGAAGGGGGTGAAATAGGGGTTGAAAGTTTGTATGGGCAAACCGTAATACCTCAATTTAGGGATCTGGAAAATCAAATTTAGGCTTTTGGTAAGAAATTAAGAAATACCTACGTGTTTCAACGTTTTTACCAAATCATCCCTTATTATATATTAACTTATGAGGTATTCTTCAAATGCAATTTAAAGCTTCAGGCCCAACACCTGAGAGTCAAGACGACTCCTTGGATTGTATGCTTCTACTCCCGAAAATAACCTCCACGCGGGTGAAGCCGCGAGTTTCAGTTAGTATTGTATAAAAGCGTTTATTTTATAACCACTGTTGGGCACGAGCCTCCTCTTCTATTGAGAGGGGTTAGGCCTAAAAAATAAAACCGCCTTCAAAAAAACCCAGACACAACTAAAAAGCAAAAAATAATTGGTTACTTGGAGTCGGTGCCGGTGTTGTTTTTATTCTGTTTTTCCATGTTTTTTATTTTTATTTAAAAAGTTATAATTTATTTTTTGCTTTTTAGTGGTACAAATATAAAGTAGGTACGTTAGATAGAGTACCAAAAGAAAACACCACTGAAAAGTCACAGAAAAGCAAAATTCGCAGAGTCGCATATTCGGACAGCATATTTTTTCAAGTTATTTTGGTTTTAAAAACAAACTACTCAACCGATGTTGATAAAAATTCTACGGGACCTATCTGGAAGCATGTTCTCTGTAATAAAAGAATTTTCTAAATTGGTCAATAAATGACGGAGTTCTGAGGATACAAACATAAAAAAAATACACGTCGAATTGAGAACCTCCTCCTTTTTTTTGAAGTCAGTTAAAAAGGAATAAATTTTCCCCGTTTATGCAACATTTTTCATTGCCGCTCCGCTTCTATTGGTCATAGAGTGATGTTATATAAACTATAGGGCTCCTCGATAAATGGTCTATCGAACACTAAAAGAATTTTTCAATTTGAACAGTAGTTCCTGAGATTAGCGCGTTCAAATAAACAAGCTCTTCAGCTTTATATATAAGTATAGATATAGATTTAAAGTGATGTATTTATTTTCCACTAAAATTTAAACTTTGCATTATTTTTATTTATTTATGTGGCTCCAATAATACCTCACTTTGAGTCACCTAAATAATTGTAAATACAAAAGTTTAAAATAAAAGTAATTTGTTTCAACAAAATACATGATGATGAAATACATAATTTTGGGCTCTGCCACTGTTGGGCAATAAAATTAAATTTTACACAACTACACAATCTCCAGGATAGTTCCTCAAAAATTGAAATGAACTGTTGCATCTGCTCATTGTGATGCTCTTTGGTCTTTGGCTTAGAAAAGGGATCGATGGCATTAGTGTGCGGAAAATGTATTTGGAACATATGTCAATGCCTATGAGTAAGCTTTTTAATATGCATGCGCGTACACCCGTATTAACACACATTAAAAAACACATAAACCTAGAATATAATATACTGTGTAACGTATTCTATCTCATTTTCTTGCCAACTTATATTTATGTGATTGTCTCTTAGTGGTGATGTATTTAAATTTTTTGTTTCATCGAGTTTCAAATCACAGCGATTTTAATTTTTTTTAATTTTAATATTTTTTAACTTCAAAAGAATATTTGTGAGATTAATTAGTGATACATTCCATGTGGGTCCGCTGGTAAAGATTACTTACGGAGAAGACAAAATTGAATCACTTTTTTATTTTTTAGCACACCAACAGAATGATTACATATTAATTCAATTGACATATTGTTAAACTAATTATTTAAAATACAATGTAATCATACCGACCATAGGCATGCATGACATTTTTAATAATATGGATAATTTAATGCTACATTACAAGAATCTTAAATAGTAATTTAGATCTTACAAAAAAAATTAAACATCTTAAGTTACATTATGTTAACATTATAATAATACACAACGAATTTATGAAAGCTATGATATCTATATCTTTATTTAAATATAATTCATAATTATTTGGCTTTAGATTTGGCAGGTGAGTAAGGAGCGCTTGAATGAATCGTATGCGTGGGAAAATATATCAGTGGATATATTTTATTTTGATTTCATATAATTTGGATAGTATTCAAGTAATTCGAAACAAAGATACGTCACTGACGTCATACAAGGAATGAAATCAATACTACTAGTATTTGATAAAATAAATCCATTTGACAAATTATGACATTATAGTAATGTTATTCCAAACAATTATGAGTCTAAATACATATATATATAGGATTTATTATTCTGTTTCTTTATTTGTTCTGGAACTGTTTAAAATTATTTGCTTTACGGTGCTCCGCAATAATATCTAGCCGAATTTGTTCTTGGTGGTTCTGACACCACCTGAGCTTACTTTTGAATATTCTACGCGTCATACACATGTGATTATATATATCACAGCAACTAGGTTTATTGTGCCACAACCAAGCTTGATATGATAGTCTTGCCTCCCTATGGGCATCCCGTACATGTCTGTTCCATCCCACCACTCGAGTACCTCGGTTCGAAGTCCGTTGGCCAACATGAGTTTGTACAGCCGCCTCACTGATAATTGATACAATATTTAGGTACATTTTGTCAATTATGTGCTTATGTTGAGTCATATTACAATGTCCATTACTACAAAAACCAAGCTCCTGTGGAAAATCAATCATCTTAAACTTACTATTACATAAATTATAATATTTATAAATCTGATCATTATCCCGGTCGCCCCAAATCACCTTGTTGCCTAAAGACCTCGATATTTGTACTTTAGGTTCAATAATTTCCAATCTGCACTCTATAGCTATAGTTAATGGTCACGATCTTATTATCTTGAATACCGTCTGCAATACCGTGAAAAATACACAAGGAAAAAGATTTGCCACCAACCAAAAAAATAAAAATATAACAAAACATATTGCAGTATACTCAGCCTGTTGCCGTCCACTGTTGGACATAGGCCTCCCCAAGTGATCGCCAACCACTACCCGCCACCTTCTTCAAGGCGTCGGTCCACCGTGCGGCAGGGCGCTGGCAGTCCCACACTACGTTTGCCTAAACGCGGTCGCCACTCCAAAACATGTCTGCTCCATCGGCCATCTGTCCGTTTGCAGACGTCCAGCCCACTTCCACTTTAGCATGCTAATTTTGCGAGCAATATCTATGACTTTGGTTCTCTGGCGGATGACTTCATTGCGAACTCTATCGACCATAGAAACCCCAAGCATTGCCCAGTCCATTGGTGAGTGTCCACGTTTCAGCCCCGTAGGTCATTACGGGTAGGACGCACTGGTTAAAAACTCTTGTTTATAAGCATTGAGGGATCGACGACTCAAACAAGTTACGTAGTTTACCGACTGCCTCGGTGGCGCAGTTGTAATTGCGCATGCGTTACGACTGCTGTGCTGAGGTCTTGGGTTCGATCCCCGGGTCGGGTAAAGTGATATTGGGTTTTTCTATCTAATAATTTCTCAGTATTAGCCCGGAGTCTGGAATCTGTGCCCGGTATGGCGATAGGCTCGCCCACTATCAAATTATGGGACCGAAATTCGGCGAATAGTGGGTGTACTTGTTACACCTCTGCCTACCCCTTCGGGGATTACAGGCGTGGGTGTATGTAAATGTAGTTTACCGAATGCCGTCCAGCCCAAATTAATTCTTCTATCTGCCTCTTTCTTGAAATTGTGCTTGCCCAGTTGGATTATTTGGCCCAAGTATACGTACTCTTGCACAAACTCGAGAATGGCATCAACTACGACGATGTCGGGAAACTCATCTGTTTGGGGTGAGTTAGCCTGGCACGCGGATCATCCGCGTTCTGGGCCTCAGGTGGACTTGATTTTTGAGTATACAAGTCCCCATAATACCTTTCGACCTCTGCTCGAAACTCGACACCTCTAGGTGACGGTGGTGGTTTGTGATGTTCTGAGCTTTGACAGGTGACAACTAGTGGTAAGTGTAAGCTTCGACTTACGTCTATTTTTGTGAGGTTGAAAGTATTTATAGCCCACCTCACACAGAGCCCGCACCAGGCTGTCAGTGGCGTCATCAGTATCCGCCGTAGTTTCCAATACGGCAAATCGGTTCTGTAGCTCTAGCTGGAAAGCTTCACAGCCGACCTCAACTTGGGGCAAAGTTGGTCGGAGAGTAGACTTCATTAAGCGCGCTCGGTCAATTTTAACTTTTAGAGTGCCTCTTACCAGTCGGTGATCACTACCGGTGTTAAACGTACTGATCACAGAGACATCTCTGAATATTTGGCGCTTGTCAGTCATAATGAAGTCGATCTCATTCCTAGTCACATTATTGGGGCTTCGCCAAGTCCACTTCCTCTGGGGCTTCTTCTGGAAAAATGAATTCATCAAAAAGAACCCCCGGGTCTCGAGAAAGTTGACTAGCATTTGGCAGCAGTGATTCCTGCACCCATAGCCAAATGATCCTACCCTCGATTCGCCGTGTCCTTGTACTCCCACTTTGGCATTGAAGTCACCCATTACAAGTCCCGGGCTACGGTAGGGTACCACAAAAAGATATTTTTGGCGACGTACAACGGACGCTCTCTGCGGTTGGACGAGCACATCACTGAGTTGGAAGAAGAGCTAAGTCTCATTAACTGGCATATCCTAGGGCTATCAGAGATCCGGAGACAGAGGAGGAGAAGATGGCCCTAGATTCTGGTCACTTACTCTACTTCCGAGAAGGTCACCAATTATCCCTTGGTGGCGTCGGGTTTATTATCCACAAGTCACTAAAAAGTCACAACGTTGTGGAAGTTGGCAGCTTATCCGCGCGAGTGGCGTACTTCGTCTTAAAAATAACTGAGAGATATACTCTGAAGGTTTTACAAGTGTACGCCCCAACGTCAGCTTATCCTGATGACGAAATAGAGGCCATGTACGAAGACATAGGGAAAGCTATGTCTCCTACCAAGGCTTCCTACAGCGTTGTAATGGGCGATTTCAAGGCCAAATTGAAGACTCCTAAAATAAATTGTTAATATTAACTTTTTAGTCATATAACTACAGAGAAAAACATATTACGCAAAATTTTAAGAAAAAAATAGTTTTTTCCAAAAAATCGATTATTATTGAAATGAGAAAAATCGATTTTTAAAAAATCGATTTTTTTCACTCAATGTCACATCCCTAACTGACCGTTTTCAGTATTATTATAATGCTCTTTGGTCGCACCTTTATATCTTGTGGTTATTTGGCAAGACTATTATAAACATGCACTCTTATAAATTTGTAGTCTACGACTGGCTAATCTTCTCCTACAAGAATGCAGGAATGTGTTGGTCGTCTATTATATGCAGGAGTTCATCGCGATTTTTTATTCTCTTTTGTTAACCACTACGTAATGCTCATCAAAAGTATTTGACAAAGCTATTTAAATGTCAGGGCCCACTATGCTGGAAAATCTTACGTAGATAAAAAAGACAATATTAGAAGAAACCTATATACAAAATTAATTTTATTTAAAGGACAGTATAATTACTTGTTTTGAATTGTTCATTGTTAATAAAGTTATTATGCATATTATGTAACTGTGAGTTTTTGTTTCATTAAGTTATTACTATTATTATACTCGTGTTTTGTACTCTTAGATTAGCAATATTACTTGTAGTACCACATACGCACTGCCATCTATGCACAGACTTGAGAGATAACTTCTTTTTTTTTTAATTGTCGTTCTGTCCCTTTCTGTCATCATTCACATTTCAGTGCTCCGCCATTTCGCACGTATTTTTATTTCTGTCCCATATTATTTTTTAAAATATAGTAAAACGTCCGTATTATTTGAACTATTACTGCCTCGGTGGCGCAGTTGTAATTGCGCATGCGTTACGATTGCTGTGCTGAGGTCTCGGGTTCGATCCCCGGGTCGGGTAAAGTGATATTGGGTTTTTCTACCTAGAAATACTCAGTATTAACCCGGAGTCTGGAATGGTGCCCGGTGTGGCGATAGGCTCGCCCCCTATCACATTATGGGACCGAAATTCGGCGAAAAGTGGGTGTACTGGTTACACCTCTGCCTACCCCTTCGGGGATTACAGGCGTGAGTGTATATGTATGTATGTATGTATTTGAACTATTATTACAAGTGTATAGAAAATTGTGAAGTGAAGAAGTGAAAGTGAAGAAATTAAATCGGATGTTAAGGCGCCCCCGACAATAACATCGGACTTCTTCTTCACCATCATCATCGGAGTCAACAGTACTGGATTCAAAGAGCTCGGTTCAGCTTCATCCCGACCAAGATTATATATATGCATTCAAGGTTAGAGAAACTACCCACAAGTGTTTGTTAAAAAATTATATTGCGGATATCCATTAGGGTTATCACTTTATTTATTAGACAAACAATAATTTGTTATATGCACGCGGGCCCTCATTGCCCGCGCCGATATACATTCAAGGTTAGAGAAACTACCCACAAGTATTTGTTAAAAAATAATATTGCGGATATCCATTAGGGTTATCACTTTATTTATTAGACAAACAATAATTGGTTATATGCACGCGGGCCCTCATTGCCCGCGCCGATATGCATTCAAGGTTAGAGAAACTACCCACAAGTGTTTGTTAAAAAATAATATTGCGGATATCCATTAGGGTTATCACTTTATTTATTAGACAAACAATAATTTGTGATGCGGGCAATCGTTAAAGATATTTATTATAAACGAGTGTACCAGCTTAGGAACAATGATTTTTTGTGTTGCGGGCAATCTTTGGCATTGTCACTTCACAACATATATAGCAATTAATTTGCGAGTATAGCAATGCGGGTATCTTTTGGGGATATCACTTTGCGCTACTCTTATAATGCTATAATCCTATATAATGGTACATACGTAAAATATGGAATTATGATATTGCAGACGTGCTAATTCAGACAAACTGTACCCTTGCCGCCAGCCAAGCACTGTGGCGGCAAGGGTACAGTTGTGGTTGTGTGTGCTAGTTGTCGTCAACTAGCACACACAACCACACCGTAACTAACCAACGCAGCTAAGTTACGAGCTTCTACGAAATACCAACAGATATTGCTATTCGGCTTCAGCATATACTTCCGGGTTAATTAAGGAAATTACCTTACTAATGACTTCTGAATCAACAAGAAATACACAACTGGTACATTTACTAATGAATAGTAGTAAGTTACGCTGTTGTCACAGGATCACTTGGATGTCTCCAGTACTAAGAATCCCTAACTTGCAGAAACTTTGTGCTCTTTAACCTCAAGAGAGAGCTAAAAGATCAGGTTCAAGCTACTAAAGTTGATAAAATGCTCTTGAATGAAGTTTTACTCTCTTAAAGGAGCAAGAGCAATATCTAAATCTGAAGTGGATATGAGGATATTATCAACGAAAAAACTACAAAAATGATTAAAAAAATCACAGACAAATTTAAACTGGTAAGTTCCTTCCCTAAGTCAATCTAGGCAGAAGGTGAATCAGAGGACCACGGAGCCTGCCTACCGGAATCGACACGAGACCGGCTTGTCACGTCCAGTGCCATCGCTCGCAGCCGCCCCGCCGCCCCGCAGCCACACCACCCCGCCCCGCGCCACGCACCGCTAGCCAGGGTAAAATATGCAGGCAGATTATTTTACTTTAGTATTTAATGATCTCTTGTAATACACGATAAAAACATGTTATCGTGGATTGAGGGTTATAAGATCCCATCTTCACGACAGGTGACACAATCCTTGCACCTTGTGAAAACATTTATACCTCTTCTGAAGATGAATTTAAAAAATCTATTTAAAATCTTGTAACGATAAGAACTATAACATATTGTTTGTCTGTAAAAATCTGTTTCTTTCCTCTATTGGTATGGTGCCAACGTCGAATGGAAGATCAAGACTTGTATTCAATTTAAATAACTGAATACATTTATAAACACAAATTACGTTAAAGCTCGAAGATTTTGCCTACGAGCTTAAAACGTATTTCCAAAGACTGTTTTATGAGTATGAGTGTTTTTTAATATGCTTAAACGTTTATACTAAAAAGTTTCTTAACTTTTAATTTGCCAAAAAGCTATATAAATTAAATTTTACCTTTTGGCTTAAACAGGGCATCCTTTATTTTTGTAAAAATGGTATAAGCTGTAATCAGTTTGCTAAAGTCTTGTGAATCCTTATCAACGGTATATGTCGACGATGCTTTTAACTTATTTCAGACTCATTTAAGTCATGTTTAAATAATTTATCTGATACAATTCCACTTTCAGAATCCTTAGGTTTCATCGCAAACCGAACACCGGTTATAAATTTCTAGGATTTATGATTAATATGGAGACATAGTACACAAGTAGTTGTAAAGTTGGGAAAGTCGCTATCTCAGCAGGCTTACTTACCTCTGCTTGTCCAGCCGTGTAGTATGGCTGGCTTTGCACTAAAGAACCGGAGCGATCCAAGTACTTGAATTTATTAAACAATGTTAATTATGACAAGTATATGACCGTATACTCATAGGTTGTACCCGATCTCAAATGGTGGGCTAACGCAACTAATATTCTACTTCTATAATTAAACTCAAAGGTTTTAAATTTCAATAAATAAATATATAATTATGCCTCAACTATGGGATGGGTTTGCTGCCAGTGGCGAGGAACGAGTAAGTGGCCTATGGACGGACGATGAACGTCTGCGTCATATATTTAATTAGAAATTCTGGTTGCCTTTTTTGGCTTACAGATTTTTGCTAATACTTGTCACAAGTAACAAGTACTAGTTCACAGCCTGGCGCATTAGGCGAAAAGCCGGCTGTGAAACGAAAGGCCGTGGGTTCGATTCCCACGCTGGGACAAATATTTGTGTGTTAGACAGATATTTGTGTCCGGGGTCTGGGTGTTGTGAGACCGTGCGTCTCTCGTAGTCCCTGATACCTACAACACAAGACTCGTATTTTAGTGTGGGGTCGGGGCTATGTGTATGACTGTTGGGTGTTAATTATAACTACAGATGTACACCACAGCAACGTCATATACAGATCATTAAACATTTCGGGGTTCCTAGTAGGATTGACAAGAAATGTAGCAAGTACATTTCCTGTCACAGAAACCCCGACCCATATGTCATTGACGCATTTACGGTTTCATGGTCTGTTTTTTACTTTTATAGCTTTTCACCTTTTGATGTACTTTCAAAGGGTTAAGAAAAATTATTAATGACAATACTCAAGGGATCATAGTAGTACCATTATGGCTTACACAACCATGGTACCCATTATTTATGAGTCTCTTAATATCCGATCCTATTTTCTATCAGCCTTCTAAGAGTCTGATTATCTCTTATTCCAGCAATCGAGACACACATCAGAAAATTACTCTGGTTGCCGGATTATTACCAGGAAATCTTCGATACCTGTAAGCTTCACTTACTGACAGTTTACTGAAACAGTATACTTGTCTTAAAATATGGTTTTTATTCCGCAGGAGTAATAATTTCGAATTGTAAGAAGCTTTTGTATTATAACTCAACTGTATAAGTCAGGCGCTCAGTACGACATCTTATATAGATGTCGATCAGCCTTGTTATTAATTCTTAGCATAGGTAATGATAAATGTATAACGCGTTTTTTAAAAGGCATCTTCAGACTTCGTCGTACGTTGCACAAATACAGTTATACTTGAGATACATATAACGTATTAAACTCTTGTTTTCCCAATGAAAGTCGAAACATAGAAAAAATGTTTAAGAATTAAGTTACTTTGTTGGCCCTGTCAACAACTCACAGGGTTCAAACATGTTCCAGGGTAAACGTTAATAACATAGAGCTATTTTCCATCGAAATTAGTACCATAATTTCCGATGTTACAAAGACGTCCCCTTGGGTTGCTATCTAGAGTTAACAAAATCATTACAAATCAATAATAATATTGTTATAAGTTTAAAAAAAAAAGCCATATAGGTCAATCACACCACCGTCTAAGCCGGTGGATAAAATCCATTTTAGCTGATTGTGGTATTGATGTGTCTATGTTCACTGCACATAGTACTAGCCACGTTTCTACGTCTAAAGCACATACTCTTAGAGTAAACATGGTAAAAAAAAATAAGAAACAGTTGGCTGGACTAATTATAAAACATATGAAAAATTCAATAGAATTATAATATATGTATTACTGATTATCAGTGTGATTCATTTGCTAGATGCATTTTGCAAAATGATTAGTTATATAATTAATAACCATGAAATAGAAAGTTTTGATTTATTTCCATACCATTGTTGAAAGGGGATATTTTTACTAGATAGATTCTCTCAACATCTACTAGTAATATTGCTAATCTAAGAGTACAAAACACGAGTATAATTAGTGATTAAACGAACTTACCTTAAGTGAAGTTCTATCATAATTATACGAGGGTTTTGTACGAATTAGATTAGCAACCCACCAGATTCCTTACACCCTTAGTAAAAATATCAACGTGTCAGAGTTCCTGCAGCTCTAAACTAAATGATGACAGAAAGGGACAGAACGACAATAAAAAAAAAGAAGTTATCTCTCAAGTCTGTGCATAGATGGCAGTGCGTATGTGGTACTACAAGTAATATTGCTAATCTAATTCGTACAAAACCCTCGTATAATTATGATAGAACTTCACTTAAGGTAACTTCGTTTAATCACTAATTATATTATGCCTATACCCGTACCAACCCGTATTAGGCCAGCGTGGTGGACAAAGGTCTAACCCCTCTCATTAGTAGAGGAGGCCCGTGCCCAGCAGTGGGACAATGTTTAATAAAGAAAGAAAGAGTTAATACAGGGCTAGTATTATTTTATATATTATGTCTATACCTCATATTTTTTTAATTTTATCATGTTGAAAGACGCACGCCTGAGATTTCAAGAACTGGGTAAACTAGTTGGGTTGGGTTGGGTAAACTATTTTAGTTGGTAACCCCATAGAGTTCATCTGTCCCTTTCGGGTGCACGCCTATGCCTCATCTATAGTTGTATATTGTAACGTGCAATATTTGGGACAAGCAATTGGAAAGAGGGACATAGAACAGTAGAGATGGAGAGAAGCCAGAGGAGAGCTGAGGCGGAAGCAGTGCAGAGGAGAGGGAGTTGAGAGAGGGGCAGAGAGGAGGGGAGAGGACAGGAGGAGATGAGAGGAGAGGAGAGATGTGGGCTGAGGTTGCATAAATCTAGTTGTCGCCCGACTTGAATTTATCCAAACAGTATTTATACTTAAACGGTACTGGCAATTATTTGTTTATGGAGCCTCGGTGGATAGATATTTGTATTTAGAAATGTCAATGTTATTTTATGTGAAAATATTCGCAATAAATGTATTCCGTTTTATGAGCTCTTTATAATATACTATATCTATGTATAACTATGTTAGGCCCACTTGCGCGATCATGGGTTAACGTATTTAACTCGGTGTTAACAGCTAACACAGGGTTAAATAAATAATTTATCTTGCGCCATCAACATTTTCGAGCAAACCTAGGGTTTAACTTTTAAATATTTAACCCACCGATTTGGGAAGGTTAAGTCGCTAACCCTGCGGTTAGTCTTTTTGTTGGTAGGTATTGTGTAATCTATTTTGTGCTTTTTAGTTAAAATATTACTACAATGATCATGAATTGTTATTCTCTGACGATGAAGATGAAGTCATTGAATATTTAAGCTCAAATTTTTATGACAAAATGGTTTAAATTACATAAAAGCATATTATCATTTATCGTGAAATAGGGAGCACATAATCGAGGTTTCTTCTTCATTACACTGACTTTCTGAATTCAACAAATAAATAAACACCACAAAAAAACAAATAACACGAATTTGACAATCTTAAAACAAACAAATTAATAAGTTATCAACCGTCATAGAATGAAGGACACACAAATACGCATCTCTATATAGTGTGCTGTAGTGTAAAAGAGACATAAATATTGTTTCGTTTTTATGTATATTCATTCATCCTTGGACGGACTACAACAGATGTGCATCGACATTTCAGTGTTCCCACCTAAAATAAAAGAAATGTCGGGTTAGCTAACCCAGCGTTAGTTTTTAGTGGTGCAAGGTGAAATGAGAGTTAACATTTTAACATTCTAACCTGGGTTAATAAACTCTAAATTTATTTATTTAACCCTAATTTGCGTGCAAGTGGGCCTAAGTCGCTAAACCTGCGGTTAGTCTTTTTGTTGGTAGGTATTGTGTAATCTATTTTGTGGTTTATAGTTAAAATATTACTATAATGATCATGAATTGTTATTCTCTGACGATGAAGATGAAGTCATTGAATATATAAGCTCAAATTTGTATGACAAAAGTGTTACAAAACGGTCAGAATATTATAATACACATAAAGGGCAATGTTTGAATTTTTCAACTATTTACATAAAATCATATTATCATTTATCGTGAACCTATTTCATAAACGGCCTTACTGTTATAAATTAATATTATTACAATAAAATGTGTTGACGGTTGCTAGGTAAACAACTGCCCACAAACAATGGACGAAAACCTGCCGCAACGAAGTATTTCCCAAGAAGGATACAGTAAATGCTGTATGGACTGTTTAAGGTAAAATATAGCTATCCTTTCTTACGCACAAAAAAATATATTGGCTTGATAGAGATGGCACTATGTATATGTATACAATATCGAATTATTATATATTTGTATAACCTAGTGATTCTATAGCTAAACATTTCAAGTCCTTGTATATTATTTCGTCATTGGTCGAGATGAAATAGTCCGTGTTACAAGATTCTTTTTTTCGTTGATTCTCTATCAAAAATTAAAACTAAATTTTTAAATGTGTTATAATAATGTAAATTATTGATATCTAAATATTATATTTTAAATTAATAGAAAATATTTAGAAAAAAGTATTAGTAGTATAATTAACATTTATAAAGAAAGCTGCACGGCGGCTACCTTTGCCTCTGTGGAGTACTAAACAAATAAAAAACTATTTTCGTTCTTACATTACGTCAAAAAGTGTTAGTGAATAAAATTTTGTGATTTATTTTGAGGAGTTTTCTGTGCTTATATTACATGTTGAAAATAAAGGTAAAAATATTGAAATATTGGATTATATGTAAATGGTTTAGTTTCCTTGTATTGATAATATTAGTCTTTTTGCTTTGTCTTGTTTAGTATAATGACGCCATTTTGTCGCGCCGGCTGATCATATGAATAATAATTTTTAGATCTTCTGTGGGTAGGAGTGTACTTTATTTATTAATCACGAAAATATTCATTCATCGTCATATTTATATTTAGCAACTACAAGGTCGCCTATAAAAAGGATGTTGGCTCCGTAATGTTAGCGAAAAAATTGATCGATTTTTGCCGATAAGATACAAATTTACTTCATTTTGTCTTATTCCCCTAGGAAAATTCTTTATCATACACTTTAAAACACAATATTTTATAACTGCGACAACGGTGTAGCTTACAAACCTTCCAAACTTAACTTTTTTGCACGTAGAATAAACTTATCTTGTATTTTAAATTTCGTTTAAATCTTTGTCACGTCGTAAATTTTTGTTTATTTTCAGTGCTTTGAATTATTATAAATATTTTAAAATGTTTCGCATTACTGTATGTTTTTATAAGCCAAATAAAAATTTCAGTGAAGTGAGGCAGGTTCACTGCACAACTACGAATTTGTTTAAGCCATTACTAATATGTGAGGTATTTAGTGTAATATCGAAAAAACACAATAATATAGTTATTATTGACAAATATTTGAAATTACAAATTCTGTAATAGTTTACAGAATTTGTAATTTCAAATATTTGTCAATGTGTTAATACATACATGGTGTAGTGTTGATCAGATTATTATTTTGGCCATCGGAAAACAAATAATTTATTAAAATAACCCCTTGTAGTGATTATATTGGAATAAATAAACTTTATTTAAATTTTGGGTACACAAAAGAACTGAGATCATTGTAAAATATTTTCTTAAAAAACTATTATGTTCTTAATTACACTTTACAATGCCATTATTTTTATTCATATTTTCTATCATTAATACAAATCTGGGAAACCTTTAGAAACCACCTCTTACTGACCAATAACTACTTCGGCCAAAGCATCAAAGCATGGTATGAATCATATGTAATCATATGTATGGTCATGAATAGCCAAGTTAAATTTATCTCTGAGAATGGTACAAATTAAGCTATTGAAATTTTAACTATTTTCTTCAGCATTCAAGTATTACATAGTATTTTTTTTAATAAAAAAATCTTATGGCCCGACCATAAGATACTTATCACAGCAATGACCTTGACAATTTGAGCACTGTGTGGTGGGTAAGTTCTATACTGTTAACTTTAAAATAGTGATTTCATATGAAATCAAATATTTTTTATTTTTTGGTTTTACGTTGATACTTTTATTTACATGTATAATTTAAATATTAAAAAGATTTTTTATAAGTTGAGTAATCTTATACAAATTTAGCTTTGAGAATAAGTTCCATTACGGAACTATGTTGTCATTTACCACTTTTTAAATTTCCATGATGTTCTCTATGAGTCAGCCTTATTATGTCTTCATATATATACAAAATTCAGGTTTGCATCTTGCTATGATATATTGTATGCTGAAAATGTTCCATTTTTAATCTATTTTTATTACATATTGCCATGCAGCAAGCTGTAATATCATGTTAGTTGTTTGAAACAGTGTGAAACTATGATATGGCTTTCTCAGTTATTAGTTGACTTTGGCTAATTAGATTTCGGGGCCCTGTATTAATAGAAAACTTTGTGCTTACATTTATATTCATTTCATGACATTTTACAAAATTATAATATGATTAGTTTAAAAGTTAATTAGATTACTTAACTAATTGATTTTACAAATAAACCTTTTATTATATATTATATGGATCAAGTATGTAATAGGGCATTATTGATAATACCTGGGCAGCTTGCAAAATGTAAACAATGAGATAGCAATATGACATACAATATACAATATTAATTATTTTGTTGGTTGTCACTATAAAACATAACATAACCTGTTATGTCTGTACAGTCCTACAAAAAATACATAGCTATCAAAATAATGGCCAGATGATGATATATAAATTAAATCTAAAGATATTAATAGAATTAATGAATATATATTTTAAACTACACTTCTATCATGATTAGTAAACATGCTATAAATGGAATGGGTCTTAATTGCATAACATGTAAAAATATAAATGTTGAGAAATGAATAGTTACTTATACCTTATAAAGTTACTATGACATACAAAAAGGAAATCACCACAGTATGTCCTAAGAGTGATGCTAATGATTACCACCAAATGCTAATAGTAATATGCACAGTAGGTTTCCCTATCTTAAGATCCATAAGTACAAAAAGCAACACTCACACTGATAAAGGGTATTATGCTATCTAAATCGTGCCACTGCACGTGCATCGTGATGTGCACAATGGTGTACGATGATGATGCACTGTGCATCCAAACCTTTAACCAGTAACCACCCACTGCTGATATAAGCCTTTCTCATCTAGCACTTATGCATGCCAATGATATATTTTTATTAACCTACAAATATATTGATGTCCATGTATCCATGACGAACATAACGAATCGTCACGCGTGAGGTTATTATTTCCGCTAATTTTGTTATAATTAGTCTGTCTCGAAAGCTGCGATTTCAACACAATTGACTGTCTCCCGTATAAAAGAGGTGTTTATGCATAATTGATTATATGTGTTTTCCTATGTTTATTTGGATATACACAATTGATTGCGTCTCACACTTGCTTAAAAGTGGGCTTCTTACAAAACACTCGATTTTTATCAGAATGTAAATAACCTATAGCATTTTTGGGTAGTATAGTTCTAAATTTGCAAAAAATATCAGAATTGAATATGTAGTCCCAGACATCAACAGGGGGTTAAAGACAAACAAACTTGAATTATAAGAGCAAATAATTAGGAGTGTTCGTTATATTAGATAACCGATAAAATAACTTATTATTTATACATATAGCCTATTATTTATTACATCAGGCAAGCGTTATTTATACGGAACGATTATTTTTATTACATGCGACCAAAACCGCCGACCACATCACATACACATTGCATACACACACTGCGAAAATGACGAAACGCAACGACCCGTCCACTAACACTTTGTTGAATAATATTTTTGTCACATGCCAAATTTTGCTCTAAGATAAACCATATAAGAACTGTATTCAATTGAATAGTAAAAATAATAGGCAAACTAATATTTTTATATTCCGCGCTAATATATTCTTTCACACACGTTAGATTATTTTTTGAATATAATCACTGCATATGACTTCGTTTCGTTGGACTTGTATGAAGTAGTTTGCGGTGTCGATATATGTTTTAATTGAGTTGTGAAATTAATCGCTGTGTTGGTTTATTTGATGATTATAAAAATGTAAATAAAAGTTAGTTACGTGTAAATAAATTTTAATTTTTTTATTTTATTTATTACACACGAAACAGGTTATAATCGGATACAAATTGTATACAGAATTGTTTAAAAAATAATTATAACCCAAAAAAACTAATAAATAGGTCCATAGAAATAAATATTAAATAGGTAATGTTTAACAGTGCACGGCATGCTTTGTGTCGATAATCTAAACGCGTCGTTCTACGAAGCGATGTGATATATTATAGCGTAAAAAATAATAGGCGTTTTAAAAGTAGCGTATCGTTGTAACGCGTTTTCAATATATAGCCGTTGCGAACACTCCTACAAATAATCTCACAAACTTTGTTTGATTTAATCTCCATAATATTAGTGTTTATATGCACTTAAAATAAGTTATTTTACTTCTTGATTATTGGTGAAAATAGGTTTATGAAGACAATTTGCAGTTTAAGTTAATTCTTTTATGTAATAAAAAAAAACATGTGGTATTCCCACATTGATTCACATTTGGTATTCCCTGTGTCTGATATGACAATTTTCAACATTTTGAAATATAGAAAATAGCCATTAGCCAGTACTCTAGCTCATGAGCCTGATATATTATGTAGTATATTTAATATTTGTAGATGTTGCATGCTCTTGTTTCGATGATTTGAAGTGTGATTGTTGAACCCACTTGAGATTAGATTTTTTAGATTTAGATTGAACTAGTGCTTGAAATAATAAACCTAATATATTATTATTTTTCAGAGGGTGCAATGATTAAGCTTATGTTTAAATAATGACAATATCAATGAAAGAACAAGGTCAAATGCCTGGGGAGGTTGGTATATTATTTTCTTTAATATTATGAAGTGTTATATGTCACATGTAGAAGCTTTGTTATTAATTAAAATTGCAATGATTTAGATTCTTTTTAATTATGTAAATAAATTTTATGAATTTTGGCCTTAAACATGTGCTTTTTTGGTTACATATAAAATGTAATTTAGCAAATTATTTTATAATACTCTGCATTTGTTATGACTTTATAATGTTCAGGGTATGATGGAACTGACATACCAATGTTATATGTTCGATAAAGGTCCCAAAAGGAAACAGAATACTAAAAATAAAAAATTGCAGAAGCTATTGGCAGCATGCCTTTGCCAACCTTACAATACCTATGTTTCAAAACGAATATGGTACAAAAAATATTTCTTTGTAACCAGTTTCGTATGAAGACATCACATTTTAGTATAAAACCTGCAAAACCCAGTAACCAGTATCATGGAAAGAACATTTTTAATCTATATATAACTAACTAGCTTTTGCCTGCTGCTGTTATTATACCTGGAAACCTAAACAATAATTACTATTGCCTAAGATGTACATTAATGAATCAATCAGTCAACAAGACAAGTATTTATATATGTACCTTTAGTTTAGTGTTTATAGTTTTCGTGATGCGAAACGTTACCTGAAAATACAAAATATTATTTTAATTTTTATACTTCAACATAAATACACTGTGATAAAAGGCTAATGATTTTAAAGTTTTATAGAATTATAAACGAATTCACAATATTATTCTAAATTACGTAGAATATTCTGGTATTACTTTTATATTAAAACATAATTACAACTCGGACTGCCTCGGTGGCGCAGTTGTAATTGCGCATGCGTTACGACTGGTGTGCTAAGGTCTCTGGTCCGATCTCCGGGTTAGGTAAAGTGATATTGGGTTTTCTATTTAGAAATACTCAGTATCAGCCCGGATTCTTGAATTGTGCCCGGTATGACTATAGGCTTGCCTATCACATTATGGGGCCTTAATAAATTTCGGCGAAAAGTGGGTGTACAAAGTGGGTGGTTACACCTCTGCCTACCCCTTCGAGGATTACATGCGCCAGTGTATATGTATGTACAATTACAACTGAATTGTTCTTTAAGCCAATCAAGTGTCCTCAACATTCATCTGCAAGGGTCAGCTTACAAACATTGGGGTGTAGAGCATTTTTGTTGTTTTTATCCATTCTAGGATCATTTACGGTGATTTTAGCTACTGTGGTATAGCAAAGCGCCGGCCACTTGCCATTAAACGTTCAATAATATAAAATCGTGTACAAAAAATGAAATATAATTGGCTCAGTAGAAAAAAAAATCTATGGTATTGGGTTTCGTATGTGGCTAAGGCGTAAGCATCTATGCTGTTTTAAATTGATTATAATTTTTATGAAACTATATTATTTTATTTAAATATACACTATTTATCTTTACTGATGCATTGGCAGATGGCATTCCCCGAGGCAAAATTAAAAGCTTTGGAGGAGAAGATATCCCATCCACGTTGGGTTGTGCCGGTATTGCCCGAACAGGAGTTAGAGGCGTTACTCACTGCTGCTACAGAACTAGCTGCTAAAGGTTTGAAGTTTACATCTTGTTACAATTTAGTTCGTATTTGAATTAAATTTTCAATTACTATTATGAATCTAACCTAATGTGATGTTACATACAGTGAGCTAACATATTTCACACTATATCATTTAACAGGTGAAGATCTGAATCACATGCCATGTCAGCGGTTTTACAATGACGCACTGACCGTGTCATTTACGAAGATATTGACTGACGACGCGGTGTCGTCATGGAAGAACAATATACAACAGTGCGTTCGCTCCAACTGCGAGAAACTCGTCAAGCTGAGTGCAATGAAGTTGGACGACCCGAGATTCTTGCATTTATTGTCTATGGTGTTTAACCCAAACAACAAGTTAGTTATTCTAGTTTATAAATTCTGAATTAAATTAAATGAGCTTAGAGCTAAATTTCGTTATATATAAGCCTAAAAATATCAAAATATATTTCGATAAATGATGGCGTATTTTAGGATAATACAAATATACGCTTGCCCCATAAATGCTAATAAAATAATCTACATTAATATAATTGGTTTCAGATTTCACACATTCAATGTGTCTCGCACATGCGAAGGTTTGTCCGTGACTTGTAATTCTGCAGGACAGGGGAGTACTCAAGAAGTGGAGGTATTTGCTAGATCTCAGGACCATCGGACTCCTAGGGGATGGCTGGTTCACCTCATTAATGTGTAAGTTATTTTGAATTATTATTGTACTAGCTTTTGCCCGCAGCTTCGGCCGCGTGGAACCTGCATGGTGATTGATATTGCAAAAAAATTTAAACACGTATTTCTTTATTTCTTATTTTCTTTATTGCCAAATCTCATTACAATTCGTTCAGCCGTTCAGTCGTGAAAAGGTAAAATACAAAAACAGAGTTACTTTCGCATTTATCATATTAATATGGATTGTACAAAGAATACATATTTAAAAATTAACTAGTTGAAATTGGCATTGTATTAGATGTTTTTCACTTTGTTATCACGTTAACACTTAATATTAATTCCGGAACACAAATTTGTGGGTTATAATTATGTTAAAAAACTTTAAACAATTTTGTATACTATTTGTACCCGATTGTAACCTGTTTTGTGTGTAATAAATAAAATAAAATAAATAAATAATAAAATAAGTGACTGGGTTTGAGTATTATTTTGGGTGGAGTATGTGACATTTTGGGGAAAGCGTCTGGGAATTGTAAGTTCTGGATAGCATATTAGCTATGAATAGTAATATGTCCGACAGCAGAATACAAAATTGACAGCTTAATTCTGATCTGGATCAGTCCAATGCCAAAAAGAATTTATTTGATATTTTGAAATGTAACTAATTTTACGGATTCTATCGCGGTTTATTTAAGTTCGGGCTTTAGGTCTGGCAGCTGGTTTGACACTGTGTGCTCCTTCTGCGTAGATCAGACTAAATAAAAATTAAAAAACAACTATATGGAGGGTAGAAACATTGCACTTTACTTGCATGACGACATACAACTCAGTCTGCTCCGTGACCACGAAGCTTTCGAAACGTCGGGATTAAAACAGTTAAATAAACCGCGATAGTATCCTTAAAATTAGTTTCATTTGAATGTATAATATTCGCGTAAACATAAGAAACCATTATGTGATATTTGTTATTAATTGACACATTTTGTTCTAGTTTTGGTCAGTCAGGAGGTTTCATTAAGTTGAGGGAGCGGTTTGAAACGATCATGGGTTATCAAAAACCAGATCTCACAGCATCTATTAACTCTGAGGATAAATTGTCAATCGAGTTGACGGAGAAGGAGTGTGAGGAGAACACTTGTGAAAAGGGCGATGGTACTGAAGACACGCCGGTGATAGGCGATAGCAATGAGGTTTGTATATAATAATAATTATCCATTTTAGATTATAATACTTTTCGCAGTTAGTTGTTTCGCTAAAACTTCTGATAAATAACATATATTTATTTGATCGTTATTACAGATTTTTATTGATTTATTAACGTATTATGTTTAAGTTTTTATAGATTTTTTCAAATGTAGCAATTTGTGTACTATTAATTGCTATATGTCATGTACGGGGGGAGTCTATCCTTTGTGACATACTATTGATATGGTCGCGGAACATGTGAAAGCGTTACGAAAGGAAGGGGTACACTTTTGCGTGACGTATTTTATGAACGGTCCGTACATTATTGTGGTGTATGTAGATGAGCATATGCATTTTCTTGAGCCTATCCAGGCAGCCGAGCAGATGGGCCAGCTGATGGTAAGAAGACACCGCCGCCCATAGTCATCTGCAGTGCCAGGGCATAGCAAAGCCGCTGCCTACCATTAATTTTGACCGCAATTACAAAACAATCTTTACCAATGTTTGAAGAAAATAAAATAGATATGTGGGGAATGTTAGCGACGCGCTCACCTAGTACTGGCAGTTTTTATATGAGACTAGCTGTTGCTCGCGGCTCCGCCCGCGTGGAGGTCATGTTTGAGACAAAAAGTATACACTACAAAATACCAATTTTCATGCATTTACTTCAAAAATGAAGGATTTTCATACAAACTTTCTTACCCTATTTAACCCCCTTAGGGGGAGAATTTCCAAAAATCCTGAAATATATACAGGGATACAGGTTAAGTCGACCTAGATCCGTTAAGAGCGTGTAGTACCCATCTTTTCTGACATATTTCACTATAGAACACCCTACCCCAAACCTAAACGTTTTCAATAATAGACATTGAATGTTTTTAATAAAAATTGCCGATTTTTTGCCATTAATTACGATATTTTGAAGTTAGTGCATCTTATTATTATTATTATTGATTTTTTACATGCGGATTAAGATGCTCTATGAATTTAATAACCAAAATCCTACGTAGGTTAACTAAATACGTTTTTCTGGACGATTGAAAGTTCAAAAAGTTAATTAAAAAAATTGCCAATTTACCTTTCTTTAATGAAGACCTAAAAAAATTTTATGGCACACGTTTGGCAGATATGCCTAAAAACATCTACGTTTTGTCAGCTATCCAACAAGGTATAATACTCTAGGATCTTATTTATTTCGTAGGAAAAAACTTAGTTTCATAGGCGATAGTGGACGTAAAAATAATTATTGAACCTAATTTATTCTTTGGCCCTAGAAAGTAAAATAAAACAATAGGTAAGTTTTACAAAATATTATTTACTAGCTGTTGCTCGCGGCTCCGCCCGCGTGGAGGTCATGTTTGGGAGAAAAAGTATACAATACAAAATACCAATATTCATGCGTTGAACTTAAAAATGACGGATTTTCATACAAACTTTCATACCCTATTTTACCCCCTTAGGGGCGGAATTTCCAAAAATCCTGAAACATATATTTTTTATTTTTAACTAAAATGCCAAATACTAATTTTCATGAATTTAACTTCAAAAATGACGGATTTTCATACAAACTTTCATCCCCTATTTTACCCCCTTTAGGGTTTTTGGTTATACCACCCGTATTTCCAAAAACCCTTCCTTAGTGGATGCCTACGTGATCAAAGGTACCTACTGCCAAAATTTCAAGTCTCTAACCCCAGCCGTTTTGGCTGTGCGTTGATCGATCAGTCAGTCAGTCAGTCAGTCAGTCAGTCAGTCAGTCAGTCAGTTTCTTCTTTTATATATACAGATTAAAGTCCTTAATCAAAGTTCGTGTTCAACATGTCCACCTCTGTTTTGTACACATCTTCGCATTCTTCTGCGAAGCCCAGTTTTTACAACACCAGTAGTCAACGTTCTTCTTATTTTGTTTGCCACATTAATTATCCTGTCTTTTAATTCTTCGACAGACGCAATTGGGTTGGGCTCGCTGTAGACGAGGCTCTTTATGTGCCCCCACACATAGAAATCCATGGGGGTTAAGTCCGGACTTCTGGCTGGCCAGGGTAAAGGCCCACCTCGTCCTATCCATTTACGGGGATAATTTGTATCCAGCCATTCTCGGACACTTCTTCGGAAATGTGCAGGGCAGCCATCATGCTGGAACCACATGTCCCTTATTAGGTTTAGTGGCATATCATCCATCAAATCGTTGAGGTCTCCTCTCAGGAAGTTTTTGTAGTGCTCTCCATTTAAATTATCGGGTAAAAAGTGAGGTTCAATCAAATGATTGGAAATAATGCCCTTCCACACGTTTACGCAAAATCTTCGCTGGGATCCCTTTACCCTCTTCTTATTCGGATTTCTTAGTTCTTTTGGGGCCCAGTGATGAGCGTTGTGGTAATTGGTAATGCCATCTTTATCGAATTTGGACTCATCTGTCCACAAGATATTTTTTAGGAATGTCGGGTCTTCCAAATCCTTATCGAGCATGAATCTCCAGAAATCTAATCTGCTCGCAGGGTCTCCTTCTTCGATGGCATGTACCGGCGTGTAATGGTATGGGTAAAGGCCCGCAGTGTGTACGGTAAACCACACTTTCCACTGCGTGAGTCCCAGATCACGGGCAACAACATTAGTGGAAGTGGTTGGATCCAAACGAAATCGTTGCACAATCTCATTGTCAACTTCTTCGTCGTCATCAATTACACGAGGTCTTCCCAAGTCTGTGCGTCGTCTTGAAACGGAGCCAGTTTCTCGAAGTCCACGATAAACTCCGTCAAAAACGCTCACATCCGGCACTCGACGGCCGGGGTAACGTGAAATGTATTCGTTACGAGCTTGCGCGGACACACAATTGCAGTATCCATAGCAAATCAACATATCGGCATATTCCTCGTTCGTGTAAGTCGTCATATTCGACAGTTCCAAATCACAAGCACAAATCAGAGTCCAGTAGTCACAGATCAGAAACAGTCCAGAAAGACAGCCAAGTCGAGTAGGAAACACAGAGCAGAACAATATCGCATCTACTATGGACGGATCACATGAGCAGACTAACATAACTACCAACCAAACATAAACTACAATGGCGCGTATTGTATCCAAAACCTGTTCCTGCCTGGACATTATTTTTCTCACTCGCACGTGCATAAATCGTAAATTGTCTCGCTCACACGCATCGCCTGATCGGCGAGGGACTGCTACCTCAGCTGCTACCTGGGAGTTTTTTTCTACGAACTTAAATAAAACCCTAGATTGTTATACCTTGTTGGATAGCTGACGAAACGTAGATGTTTTTAGACACATCTGCCAAACGTGTGCGATACATTTTTTTTTAAATCTTCATTAAAGAAATGTAATTTTTTTTACTAACTTTTTAACTTTCAATGTTTCAGAACAACGTATTTAGTTAACCTACGTAGGATTATGGTTATTAAATTCATAGAGCATCTTAATTCGCATGTAAAAAATCAATAATAATAATAATAAGATGCACTTCAAAATATTGTAATTAATGGCAAAAAATCGGCAATTTTTATTAAAAAATTTAAATGTCGATTTTCTTGAAAACGTTTAGGTTTGGGGTAGGGTGTTCTATAGTGAAATATGTCAGAAAAGATGGGTACTACACGCCCTTAACGGATCTAGGTCGACTTAACCTGTAACCCTGTATTTTTTATTTTTGACTAAAAGGCCAAATACTAATTTTCATAAACATAACTTCAAAAATGACGGATTTTCATACAAACTATCATCCCCTATTTTACCCCCTTAGGGGTGGTATTTCCAAAAACCCTTCCTTAGTGGATGCCTACGTCATAAAAGGTACCTACTGTCAAAATTTCAAGTCTCTAACCCCAGCCGTTTTGGCTGTGCGTTGATCGATCAGTCAGTCAGTTTCTTCTTTTATATATACAGATATGTTTTTTGAATATTTATAATTGTAACCTTTGTAGAATTTTATAAAACAATAAAGAAGCGGAGCATTCGTCTCCAGTCTGCGATACCAACTCAAAATGCTATGTTAAAATAAGTTATAAGATTGTTAACCTCTTATGACTGAAAAGGATAACGATGTTCGGAAAAAGGTAATAAGTAGGGAAGTAAATACAAGCCAAAATCAATTTTATTTCCATAATATTAAAGTTAAAAATCGCATGTAAGAACGGCGAGTGTTGCCAGTATTTATCCGCACCACCGGCAAGTTTAAGGTACATGACTGATTAATAAAGGCTATAATTATGTAGATGAGCACGTCGTCCCGCACGGAGCAGCCGTCGTCGCTGGAGCAGTCGATGAGCGGCGAGAGTCGCGTGGCGGCGGTGTGGCAGCTGCTGCGGCCGCTCAGTCTCTGTCACGACCTGCTCACCACGCACACCACCACCACCTACCTGCTGCCTGTACTTGTGAGTGCAAACATACTACTTATGCTCGCACGACAATCTAGCGCTTAGGAAATATTCATCATTCTTTATCAATGCAAATTTGAATACAGCTTAACTAATCTATACTATCATAAAACTGAAGAGGCATTTTGTCTGTACATTAAATATTTTTGCAACATTTTGATTGTAACGTGTTATATTATCGATATAGGACCCAAAACAATTGTTTTTGGAATTATTGTCTGTCTGTTAAGGCATTACGTCCAAAGTACTGTATTACCACAAAAGAATCGACAGTATAATCATAGAGTGTGTCTCGAGGTAACATTTAGTCTTTATTTCATTTAAACGGTAGGCAGCGGCTCTGCTGTGATCTGGCATTGCAGAAGTCTATGGACGGCGGTGACTACTTACCATCAGGTGGCCCGTCTGCTCGTCTGCCTATCCAGGCACTAAAAAAAAAAAAATTAAATCAGTGCATTCAATCAAAAGTCATATATGATTGGACCTGTAATATGCAAAGAGTAGTTGTGATAGATGAAATCATTTTAAAAATAGTATTAAGATAAACAACAGTGCAGGCAACAGCTAGTACTAAAATATAGTTACATCAAAACTATTGGTGATAATTCAGAAAATATTTCAGAAATTTAAAAATTGCTAAGGTGCTTTGAATATGCAGGTCTAATGAATATTCAAAATAAATAGCATCGATGGTTCAAAAGATTAAAATTCTATATTGTTTCTGTTTTTAAATAGGAAATTATTGTGAACCATCCAAATAAGCTAACTTAGCGCAGAATTTATTTACACAAAAAGCCAAAATTGAAGAATTTATTACATTTGTTTGAAGAGTACTTCGATGTAACTGCACGTTACCGAAAATGAGTTTCGTAACATTGTCTACTATTATTATGTAATATGGATGTCAAAAATTGAAGTTTAGAATATTTTGTTTTCAGGAATGTATACCAACGTTATTAGAGAGCCTTACTGATGAAGAGTTAAAGAGAGAGGCGCGGGGTAGTGAAAATAAGACTGACACAGTATCTTGTTTAATAAGAGCGTGTAAATATGTCTCGATAAAAACACCTCACCACCATAACCTACTCAAATGTAAGTAGTTTGTTTATCATATTTCTTATTAATTTTAATTACTCACACTTGTAAATGAAAAATGGTTTATTTGTCGAACTATTGTAGTGAAAGTAATATCTATAATATTTTTAAGAATGATGACGTAGTATTTAAGAAAAAATGTACATTGCTGTTTAGAGATGTATTGTTTTAAGAAAATATTTTATACCTTGCCTACACCATCTTTTACCTTTCCACGCTTCCTTTGCCTATCTGCACAAGTCACTTTATTAGAAATATGGAAGCTAGAGTTAAGGAGAACCGTCTCTAATAGGGGACAAGTTGAAAAGGTATCTAGTTGTAAACTATAAATAACAGGTCAAAATCTCTCCAGAATGGCGCTCGAGTAGATACAGGGTATGGTATGAATTAATAAATTGGTATGATTGTGATTAAGATTTAGTAAATTTATAGGAAAAAAAATATTCCTTGTTTATTTCTCGAACGTACTATAATAACTTTGATGCTTTCTTTAAAATTTACCCTAGTGCTATTGTAGCGCTAATTAATAAAAAAAATATTTAACGAATTTTGATAGACACTTTTTCACACACAGATAGTTCTCCTCTACCTCTACTCTTTCTAATTATGGAGAGTACTCCATAAATATAAATAAATAAGCCTTTTATTTTAGAGTACTCCATAATAAGAAATAATTAATTGATTCCCACGAAATTATGATTCTAAATTTATCAAGATAGATTTTGATGTCTGCAAAGGAACCGGGCTGGCGACACGCGATATAGAGAGGCAGGAGATATGGGGCAGTATCGGACACTTAGATTAACTGAATTCAGTCGTTGCGGTCGCTTGTAACTTTCTATAATGACCCTTATAATATCATATAATAAGGTCCATATTAATGTATAGAAAACAGTCTACTGCCTTATCGCGTTGTGGTCACCTGTGAAGGTCGCGCACGCCAAAGTCTAACTTTAATAATCAGTTGTATTGTTCCCTCACCCTGACACTCCATGTTCAGCCCCCTTTATACTGGAAGCAAAGCATCGCTACAGTGTTCACCACTAATGATTCCGGAAGAAAGCGTCGATGCCCGTAGGATCAGTAAGTCGGCAGCACACCCTGTAGCTGCTAAGGGGCGTAGTTTGATTCCTCCCCTGTGCCGCTACATTGTATGTAACCGATTTAAGTATACTCAACTCCACAAGGCACCATTATTGAAGTGGTATTCAACATGTACTTTCTTGCATGACAATATGTTCCTTTTTATCTTAGTTTAAGTGAATATGCCGCTCTAGTAAAGAAAGAAATTACTATTCTTATGTACACATATATTTTTATAATTTATAATTATAACATTACCTATTAATTATAAATTAATTTGTGCAACATTCTGACCGGGTCTGTTTGAGGCTCTGCCTTGCCTGTTACAAACCTCCGATTAAAGTGCATTGATATTGCACTGGCTTCGAATCACATTTCAGTCCAGGCGATTAGGTGATGGGGGGGGGGGGGGTATTTGGGATAGGGGATTGTTCTAAAAAATAAATTGATTGCATGGGATGTGTGTGTGTTTTTTTTTACCAATGTCTTAAAGCAGTAATACTGCATGTCCTATATTAAGTGAAATAATCTCTATACATATATCATGTCAACATCTATTACATATTTTAGAGTATAGTGTAAATGATAAGTGTAAAAATATTGTCTATATTCTAAAGCTTTTGTATGTAAAGTATGTTAACAAAAACCTATGCTATCTGTCTGTCTGGTCGGTCCTTCAGGGATAATTTTATCTTATTAACTATAGCTGTATAACTGTTTGTTTTTCCTAAATAAAAAAAATAAATAAATAGCAGACAGCGGGATGAAATTTGAACAGATTATGTTTTATAAATAGTGGATATACAAAACAATAAGTAAAAGTTTAAAATTGCATACAAGACACTTCTTTTGCTCTATCGTAAAAACGTTAATTCAATGTACATTCAAGCGTTAATGCGATTAAGCTTTATGCGATAGTAGTGTAAACTCTTGAGTTAACACGTTGACTGCGGCGCCAAATATTGCGACGCTACGCCTATGCGGCTGGCACACGCTAGGTGCGTTTCCCGCACTCGCGTAACAATCCCGAACGCCAGTGCGGCGCTACGCGCCTCGCGTGTTGTATATATCGCTAAGCTAAAAACCATGTCTGGCCGTGCAAATTTATAAGCCACTTTTCCCCTCGTATTTATGGTACTGTTGAATTACTTGCAATACAGTAATTGCGCATTGTTTTAATTTAAAACTTAAAATAAAACTTTAGATATTATTACCATTATTTATTTTGAGCAACAGCTACCAAAGCTGTTATTGTATTTTGTTAAAATTTGTGTCCTTGTTTAGATGTAATAAAAAGGTAGATATTTACGTGTTTGAAATAAATTTTATGTATGAAATTTGAGTGTATACTTATATTCGTAAGATTTATCGAAATAACTCGCTCAAGTTAGCTTTAACATTTAGGATAATCATTCCTATAAATATAAACCAAACCATGGCTATCTAAGACAAGTAATAAAATATTAAATAAAAATACGTGGGTGAAGCCACAATCTTTGTATATATTTATTTACAACGCACCTAGCGTGTGCCGCCCGCACTGGCGTCGCGCAATAAAAACACACCTGGTGTGTGCCGGCCGCACTCTTGTATAGAGATTTTTAAAACGCACCTAGCGTGTGACGGCCGCATGCGCGTAGCAAAATCAAAAACACACCGTGTGTGTGCGCCGCAGTCAACGTGTTAAAATATTTAATAATAAAAAAGCATAGCCGTAGCATATAACTTTATTGGCGTGCTTATGTCAAAGGTTAAATAATTGGAGCGTGATGGTTACGCGAGATCAGTGCTCTTTCTCCATGTCAAAACTGCCCAACGTGCCTAAAGAAGTGTTCACTTCAAAAACGGACATCTATAAAAACCGATATCGCGCCTTTGTGTGGTAGTACAGAATTCTTAGTTCACTAAGAATCACCATTTATTGTGGAGTCGTTTTTTTTAAGAGTAATGTGTATATTTCAGCTCTGGAAATGTTTCGTTTGAAAATGATATTGCGGTTGTTACAAATGTCATCGTTCAACGGTAAAATGTCTGCTTTGAACGAGATAAACCAGCTGATCAGCACATTCTCACAGCAACCGAAACCAGAGTGGCTCACACCCGCCGTCATCACGGTAACGTACACAATGTGATATCTATAATAATAAATAAATACACCCAACAGTCACACACATAGTTCTGACCCCACACTAAGTCAAACCAGTATCGTGGGTATCAATGATGACAACACCCAGACCCGAAACAAATATCTGTCTGTCACACAAACATTTGTCCCGGTGTGGGAATCGAACCCACGGCATTTCGTTACACAGCCGGCTACTCGCCAACTGCGCCACGGAGACTGTCAAAATGAATATATATAAAAAAAATGTTGTTCGCTTGTAAGCGCAGCACATGAGAACGGCTGGGTCGATTTGACTATTTTTTTAAATGGTCTTATAGAAAAATTGGAAACTCAAGTAAAAGTTGAAAGTGCTTTATTATATGGGATTTCAGTTTCCTGAGATACCGATAAGCGTAATCACGCATACGGTGCTGCGGACAAAAGATATTATAGTTGTTAATAATGACTATTTATATCAGGGATTCCATGTTTCTACACTAGTATTCAGTGAATTTTCTCATACAAAATTATATTTGTATAATAAAATTACTGTATGAACAACGCGGAAATTTTAATAGGACGCAGCGGTCCAAGAGCCAGCTTGTCAGCTTTTTTTTTATCTTGGCACCGCAAAGTGACCACACTGCACTTGATGGTAAGCACAGTGCCGTCCATTTAGAGTATCGAGTAGCAAGAGACAATATATCCCTCGCTACTCAACACAATCATGCTGGGCCTGCTTTTCCACACTACGCCATGGGCAAGAAGTTGAAGCGGTCGAGGGGCTAGTGTCAGAGTACTCGGAAGGCCGTAAAATGGCCAAACATCTTACCCCCTACTCTAGTTCCACTTGCGTGTGCCACTATGGCGGGTTTTACACCCTGTGTACGGTGGTCGCTATATGAATGGGCGAATATGAATATCCTACCACCAGCTAAGGTTCGTGTGATTTTGCTTTATTGATTTATAGTATTCCTTTTAGAACTGGATTCGAGAAAACAAAGTGGTGGACATAGTGTTACGCGACTCTCTTCATCAGCCCCAGTACGTCGATAGGTTAGAGAAAATGCTTAGGTTTATGATAAAGGAGAACTCTTTGACGCTAGATGATCTAGACGCCATTTGGAAGGCGCAGCACGGCAAACACGAAGCCATTGTGAAGAACTTGCACGATCTACTGGCCAAGCTCGCATGGGACTTCACGCCAGATCAATTGGACCATCTGTTTGATTGCTTTAAGGTAGCTCTTACTCATACATATTGTGTTCTATAAAACAGATAAATGTTACAAGTCATAAATCATTAAATAATAGATATAAAAAAAGTAAAATAATATTACACATTTATCTTTTATTTTAAATCATACAAATGGCTTTATCATTTTGTAGGCAAGTTGGGCTACATCTAGTAAGAAACAAAGTGACAAATTGTTAGAAGTTATTAGAAGACTAGCGGAGGATGACAAAGACGGAGTAATGGCCAATAAGGTGAGTTACACCTTGAAACCTACTTGTTGGAAAATGTTGTTTTATAATTAATTTGTAACAAGATTCCATAACTCTTTGGTTACCTCGTACTGTGTGGATTAATGAGGTATATTATTTTAGGTACTGGTATTGTTTTGGAACTTGGCACATTCAGACGAAGTTTGCACAGAAATTATGGACGTGGCCCTCGCTAACCTGATCAAAATATTAGACTATAGCTGCAGTCAGGACCGAGACGCACAGAAAACATACTGGCTCGACAAGTGAGAGCATTCTTCAAATTCAATGTTAATTAACTGATTAACAAATATTTACCACTTTGTTATGTCCATAGATGTGTAGAAGAACTAAAAACGAATGAGAAATGGGTATTGCCGGCGCTAAAAGTGATGAAAGAAATATGTTGTTTGTATGAAGCAGGCGGCGGCACGGGCGTCCGCCCCCACGTCACCAGGCAGGAACTCATAGACCGGCTCCAGACACAGCACTCGCTCGTCATACTAGTCACTGACTCACTTACACATTACATGGACGGGGTTCGCACTAAACTGGCTGGTGAGCAAGTCTACTTAACTACCTCATCATGTGGCCTTCAGAATGTTAATGGTCTTTATATTTTTAGAGGAAGGTGAGATCTCTTGGGACAGCTGGCTGCCCGACGGGAGGTACTCGCACGCAGCACAAGTGCATGAAAGACTTGGCTTTCTTAGGTTCTTGTTGAAAGATGGACAGCTGTGGCTGTGCGCCGAACAAGTAATACATACTTTTACTATAAAATAATAAAAAAATTAAGTATAAATGTCAATAAATCACTTATGATATATAATTTTAGGCAAAACAAATTTGGGTGTGTCTCGCAGAGCGGCCGGCTCAATTGGGTGACCGCGAGGCTTGTTTTCGGTGGTTCAGCAAACTCATGGGAGAGGAACCAGATTTAGATCCCAATATTAACTTGCATTTTTTTCGTCGAAACATTATGACGTTGTCACCTAACTTATTAACGCATGCAGGAATCAAATGTTTTGAGAGGTAATTGACTAAATCACATATCATTTCTTTTGTAACACAACACACACTAAGTCAACACTAATATTGTAAACCTTTTTTCTGCAGATTTTTTAAGGCTGTTAATTCTAAAGAAGGAAAACTTAAAATGAAGCGGCGGAGCTTTCTACTTAACGATGCTGATCTCATAGGGTTAGATTATTTATGGAGGGTGAGTGGTGAGAGTGTAGTGCACGTTGTCATGTGTGTGTGTATGTATGTGTGTCATTGACCAGTGGTGTGGTGTGGTGTGGTTGCAGGTGATCACGGAGTGCTCGGACGAGATCTCGGCGCGCGGCATCGAGCTATTGCGCGAGGTGTGCACGTGCGTGGGACCGGCGCTGTCGGCGGCGCTGCACCACGAGGCCTTCCTTACGCACTGCTGCGCGCGCACCCAGCGCATGCAGCGCGACATGGACCAGCTCCAGCTCCAGGGTAACAAACATTTTAGCCAATATCAACTATTATAATATTATTCTCCCGGCACGCGCACCCGCAGCACCTATAAGCGTGCAAAATTCAACCACATCGACATTCAAATTCAGTCATTACGAGCACCTTTACATCTTGGAGGGGTTTAACATTTTCATCTTACTAATAAATTTGTAATCACCGCCTGTATACATACATGGTGCTTTCATTAGTACCCACCTTTTGCAACGCCCGGTATAATTCATTGCAGTGAAGACTCAGTTTAATATTACTCTCGTCTTTGTGAGTAAGAACAATGTTGTAATATTAGGTATTGTTTTCAGATACTACTGAAGCCTGCACGAGAATGTGCAGGGTCATCCGTGCCATACAGGAATATATTAATGAATGTGATAGAAGATTCTCAGCGGAGCGGCAAATACTACCGATTTATAGATCGGGCCGAGGCAGGCAGTGTACAATTATTGTAAGATTTAGTTTTCAGACTGGCCAAAGACAAGTTGAAGACATTGAAATGTTTTCACATTCAAACGACACGTTACATTCTTTGCGCACCACGATACAAAGAAGGTACACTCAATAAGACATCACTAGAAAAAAAATTGTTTGGTATGTGCCGACACTTATCTTGTGTTGTTTATTGCAGGTTAAAAGGCGCATCAGAGAGTAACATAAAATTAGAACTTTACGTAAACAAATTAGAACTTTATATAAATGGAGAGCTGTTGGATTCTAGTCACGATAGAAAAATCCTTTCACAAATACCTCTCCGGGATAAGACTATTATTGTTGCTAAGGTTCGTTAATTTTTATGTTCTAATAATGTGGCATTTCGTCAACACTTTAGTTGATTGAAAATGTATTTAAATTGTCATGTAAAACAACACAAACAAATACACACAGACTTAATACAAAAAAAAAGTAAAAAAGGTTTTTTTTAATAAGGTGTACGATGGGCAAGTGTGCGGAAGTGGCGGTTGCGGTTCTTCCAACGAGTCTAGCAGCGACTCGAGTACTTCATCACCACCATTTTCACCCACTCCTGAACACGCTTTGCCTGGTGTGGTGAGTGTTGACAATAGGGGTATGCGAATAATTCGAAAAATCGAATTATTCGAAAGTTCCAAATTATTCGAAATTTTACAAATAATTCGAAAATTCTAATTATTCGAATTGAAGTTCGAAATCATCGAAAAACGATATTCGCACATCCCTGGTTGATAACTATGATCTGTAGTTACAATGAACCTGGTATTTGTCTATTTATTTATTTTGATTAATTGTACGGTTGACCAATTACACTAATTAACATATGTATTTACAAATGCTTTTGAACAATATGGAGCTAACTTCATGGTAAAATTCGTTTATTATAATAACACGTGTATTTTAATATGTTTGTGCTTCAGTTAATAGGGATTGAATGTTTTTCGATGTTTTAACTATTCAGGCCAAACTCCAGTAATATATTAATTAAATATATTATTGGTAGTTAGGTTGAAATGGCCATCTTACATTAGAGCTTAGATTTTTTGTTTGTATTTTATAAAATTTTGCCTTAATTATTTTTCAATATGTTACAGCTGTTTGCGCAAGGTTCGTGGTACATACCGTTTATATTGGATTTGGAACACATTGGCATCACAAAAGGACACGGACCTCTTACAGAAGCTGCGCATCTACTCTCACAGATCTGTCCGGCACACAAACACACTGTATGTATGACTATTAGTGCTTGTGATTTTCAAATTATTGCGAGCTAGGTTTGTTGAAATAAATTTACTTTTACTTTTAGGTGGAGAAATTAACGGAAGCGTTGCTAAGCAGAGATGACTCGAAACTAAGAGACATGCTCTATGGACCCGCGCCTCCCACAGTTGCTTACAATATAGAGGTATGTACTAGACACATTGCATGAATTATATACTGTTGTAAATGTGACCCTGATTACTCAGAGAACAATCAATGTTGAACTTTATAGATATCGACTGATATTGATACTTTTAAGTGGTGGCCTCGAAGTATCGATAGCATTCATGATGTAGCGTATAACGGAGGCAGAGGCTTTGCTGTGCCCTGGCATTGCAGAAGTCTATGGGCGGTGGTGACTACTTACCAGCAGGTGGCCCGTCTGCTAGTCTGCCTAACGAGTAAAAAAAAAATTAAACGTGATTTTTTTATATTTTTCCGAACCCGACTCCTTTTGTCAGAGTAGCAGTCTTTGTTGCTCGATAAAATGCGTCTGGTGCAAAACGTACCAAAGATACGAAGAAATAAGAATAATTGTACCTCTCGACACATTTCTACCTATATTCCATAACAATACTTGGGGGTAAACCTTAGAATCCAGTATTGACACTCTCAGTAGTTTCGACTTCATTATTAATCATGACAGTGTCGGACTAGGGTAGTCAACCAAGAAGTTTCTAGTTTACAGCGTTAGCATGCTGCCATAAGAGCAAGGAGGTGAAGATCGTAATATGCGTTTAATGTTTAGGTTTTATACAGCATGGTGATGCCCTCGTCGGACACGCGGCTAGACAGGTGTCGCAGCTTCCAACTAGCCTGCGCGAAGAAAGCACCTCTCCTGGTTCAATGCTTGTCTAATAAAGACTTTTTGCAAGGTGCCGCACCGCATACACGCAGGTAAATAATGTTCTGGTTCTCCTTTAAAATATCGTCATATCTGCTATGGAGTGTTGTTTCCTGAGTAGAGGATTTTCATAAAAAGTTAAATACGTATATCATAAAGCTGTATAAATATTAAATTTTTATTTTCAGAGTTGGTTTTTTGGCTCTTGTGAGATTGTCAAAATTAGTGTTGTATACCCTGGGATACCTGTTTGAAATACTCGCACCAGATGGATCTGATATTGCTGTAGACAAAGAATTTAGGTAAATAGGGACTGGCTTTATAAAAACATTATAAACATATAAATAATGATAAATAAATCACTTTGAAATATATTCGTATTCTATTATGTTTTTATTGTTATAGAACAGACATCACTATACTCAGAGAAGCATTACAGACTGTTCCAAGTCAAAGTTGTGAGTTGATTGTCAAAGCTATATCTGAGAAATTGGCAAACTCACTAGGTGAACAGGTGAAAAAATATTTTTTATTATGATTTAACTTTTTATAATTAATGCATGTTAATGTATCTCTTTTGATCTCTTTCAGGTAGTCATCAGCGGAGAAGACAGTGATTCAATATCATCACTAGTGTGGTGGCGAGTTCCAACGATGGCTACGGTGCGTTCATTGTACGCACTCGCTTATTCAGTCGCGCAACCGTCTGACATCAGCGGCATAGTGCACCCAGATGACGTCACACGTTAGTATTTAAAAAATAAATTTTTTTTTCTGTTGTTAGCTGAAACTGGAAACTTACCAATTTCTTAAAAAACATATTATTAAATTTGAAAAATTACTAAATAATAGTGGATATTAGTAATAAATGTCATAATGTATTCCAGTGGTCAGAGAATCAATGGAAGTGGTGACAATTTGCATGGCGCTCGGCGGTGGACGACTCGAAATGTTACTGCAAGAGCCTTGGTGGCAAGACACGGCGTTGTATCTAATGATTGATTGTCCTAATCCACAAGTAAGTTATAATTCGGTCAGATGATTTAAATAGGCTATTTGACAACATTGAAAATACACTGCAAATTGTGGTCATCCTGTTAGACAATAGCTTAAAAAACCATATTTCACTTCATTTTAAACAAAATATTTTTTGCAAATTAAACGAAATAAAATATAACATTTATTTAAAAATTTATCTGTGATGTGAACACTCTGTGATTGGTTGCAACTCCGGTGACGTCACACGCAATTAAACATAGTAGGGATGTGACACTGAGTGAAAAAAAACGATTTTTCTCACTTGAATAATAATCGATTAAAAAAAAAACGATTTTTTTCTTAAAATTTTGCGTAATATGTTTTTCTCTGTAGCAAGAAATTAATATTAACAATTAATTAGGAGTCTTCAGTTTGGCATTGAAGTCACCCATTTCACCGCTGTAGGAAGCCTTGGTACGAGACATAGCTTTCCCTGTCTTCGTACGTTGGGGCGTACACTTGTATAACCTTCAGAGTATATTTTTAAAATAAGGTACGCCACTCGAGCTGATGCCAACTTCAGGCACCGTATGCCAACTTCCACAGCGTTGCTTTTTAGTGACTTGTGGATAATAAATCCGACGCCACCTTGGGATGGTTGGTGTCCTACTCGGAAGTAGAGTAAGTGACCAGAATCTAGGGCCATCTTCTCCTCCCCCTGTCTTCAGATTTCGGATAGCCCTACGATATGCCAGTTAATGTGACTTAGCTCTTCTTCCAACTCAGCGATGTGCTTGTCCAACCGCAGAGAGCGTCCGTTGTACGTCGCCAAAAATAGCTTTTTTTGGTACCCTACCGTAGCCCGGGGATTGTAATGGGTGCCTTCAATGCCAATGTACAATAGTACAAGGACACGGCGAATCGAGGGTAGGATCATTCGGCTATGGGTGCAGGAATCACAGGGCGCAAATGCTAGTCAACTTTTTCGAGACCCGGGGCCTCTTTTTGATGAATTCATTTTTCCAGAGGAAGTGGACTTGGTGAATCCCCAATAATGTCACCAGGAATGAGATCGACTTCATTATGACTGATAAGCGCCAAATATTCAGAGATTTATATATATGTATGTAATATCACGTTTTAAGGTTAAGGTTTTCAAATATGATTCCAAGATCTTTGAATCTAATAAGTTCATTGGCACACTGTTTAACGAAGAAAGGATGTATGCCAGACCCTTAGAAGAGTCAAGATTTTTAATAAAAAATATCGAAATATTGATATTTTGTTTCGATATATAAAACTCCGATATTGATATATTTAAAAATATCGATGTATCGAAAATCCGATATTTTTAAAAATATCAACATCCCTAGTTATTAGCTTGTTTACTTGCATGTGACGTCACACCAGCGCCATTACAGAAATAGCGTTTTTGCCGCGGTTTTGGAGATTTAAACTTTAACATTGATTTTTATTAAAAATACTGTATATTTTCCTGAAATATCAATGTAGTGTGCTTATTATGTAGTAAAGAATAGTATTAAATCATTTTCGAAAATTAGTCAAATAGCCTATTTACAAAGAACTCCCCTTTAACTAGCTCAAAGAAGGAAATATACTTTTTTAAATGTATGTCATGAGTAGCTAGCTATCTAGCTAGCTAGCTAGATAAGAAGGTACCTAAAACATTTGTACTTGCCCGGATAGCAATCATCATACACAAGGTGAAAAGATTAGCTAGACTATCCCGCTCACATAATCCATTAACGGTAGGTAGCGGCTCTTCTGTGCGTGCATGCACAAGACAACTTACCAGTAGGTGGCCCGTCTGCCTATCCAGGCACAAAAAAAAATTGTGGTGAGCTGTTGTTGTATGTTTGGATATTGTAGGTTCGAGTGTCGTGCGCGGAGCAGTTGCTGGCGATGTGTGCGTGGGGCGGCGGCGGGGGCGCTCGCGCGGCGCTTGTGGCGCTCGGCGGCGCAGGGTGTGCGGGCGGCGCGGGGGGCGACCGCCTGCAGCGGCACGCGCGACACGCGCAGCAGTTCCTGCAGCTGCTGTGCCGTCTCGTGTCGCTCGCCGGTCCCACCGAGCGCACGCTCGACGACCTCGCGCTAGAAGTATGCACCAAGCTATTTCATCCGGGTGCCTATTCCGATATTCGTTTTTGAAGTGCAACTTCTTTAGAATCGTTGTGATTTGAAACTCGATGAAACGGAAAAAGCGACAGTAAAAAGAGACCAACATATAAATCTATAGGACTAAGCCTACGATAGAATGAGACAATATATATTCGAGGGGATTCGAGTGGGATTGATTGTATCGGGTGGGAACTTATCTGAAGTTTCACTTCTACCGTGTGTGAATTGCACACGCACTTTTTGTTTTTTTATGCTTTGTTGCCTATCAATTCTTACCACGAACAGTTTGTATACATCTATGAATAAGAACGAAATTGATAAATAACAGGTTTTTATTTAGGTTCCAATAATATTTCTTCGACTACCTCGATGTTCGGAATAGACACCCCAAAGACGTTTCTTGTCTAAATTATTACCAAAAGAGTTGGATGTGTGCAGGTGGCGTGGTTGCGAACAGTCCGCGCGCACCCCGACGCGCTCGACGACACGCTGCTAGAGGGACATCTTAACCTGACTAAAGAACTGTTTACACACGTGCCGGCGCAGATTAAATATCAATATGGGGCGCATCCTGACCACAAGGATTCCGGTTTGATAAAGGTAAATAGTAAAAATAAATTATATTTTCTGCGGTGGGTCAGATTACTTATGGTTACGAAAAATATGTAGACATTTGGATCTAGAGTTTTGAGGTGGACCAACATAACTCAAGAGTGCCTACTCTTGGCCATCCTCTTGCTACACTGGTAACAAAGCCCCGCCAAGGCGTTACCAATGCCTTAAGTTTGTTCCAAAATAAATAAAAAATTCAAAGGTACTTTTGGAGTGATCGCAGTTTCAGTTGTGAGGCGTTAACGCGCGATGCCGTGTAAATAAAGTCAATGTTTTCTCAAACGATTAGCATTCCAAAGAGTCATAATTTTTAATATCCTTTTAATACGTGAGTGGCTAATAAATAAAACTGTGTAGGTTACTCAAATGTGTTCCTTATTCACCAGGAGATAACGACAGAGTTCCTGTGGCCGTACTCGTGGGCGTGGCACTGTGCGGCGACGAGTGGCGGGGAGCGTAGTGGAGACGGTGCGACGGAGCCTGCGCCGCCGCTGTGTCGGTCGCCGGGGGCCGCCGCCGCCGCCACGGACCTGCTCCTCGCACTTGTGCACGGCTGCGTGCCTAACATGGCCACGCTTGCAGAACTGCTCGAGAATATGTTTTACAGCGGTAAATTCTTCGTGTACTTTATCTTACTACTTATCAACAGCCTCTGTAGCGCAGTTGGCGAGTAGCCAGCGAGAAAACGTGAAACGAGAGGCCGTGGGTTCTATTCCCATACCAGGACAAATGTTTGTGTGACAGACAGATATATGTGTCCGGGGTCTGGGTGTTGTGAGACCGTGCGTCTCTCGTAGTCTGATACCCACAACACAAGACTCTAGTATCTTAGTGTGTGGTCGGGGCTATGTGTGTGTGTTGGGTGTTATTTATTTACTTTTATTGTGAGATGTAAATGGTACAATAGACCACAATCTTTATAGCCAGCCTGAAGTTATGTATTTTATCCAGCTTCAGTCTGCTCACCCACTAGTTCCTAAGAACAATAACTGAGATGTGGACATGACAAATTTAAAGTTCACAGTAGCTAGTTTTAACAACACTAATACATTATAATAGGACGACTCAATCGGAGTATGTACGCCGAGTCTGTAAGAATCTGTAGCGCAGTGTGCGTATATGCTCTAGATATGAAACAAGAGGACCCGTGTTTTATCACTAAATCAAGACAAACGGTTTTGTGAAGCTCTTAAAATTTGTTTTGCGACTGAGGGTTGTGGAATTGTATATCCATTGTATTGCCTGAAACAAAAATGATGAAGAAAATACACTTACAACTACAAGGGACTGTATTGTGTGTTCTAGACAGTACTATTAATTATGAAACGTGTCAATTATTTATCAGATAAATGCATGGCGTTGTCGGAGTGGGAGTACATGCCGTGCGTGGGCCCGCGGCCGCCGGCTGGACTGGTGGGGTTGAAGAACGCGGGCGCCACCTGCTATATGAACTCCGTGCTGCAGCAGCTCTACTGCGTGCGCGCCGTACGAGATGCACTGCTCACCGTGCAAGGTCACCACTACTCATAATTATTCACCACTACTCATAATTATTCACCACTACTTATCACTTTCCCACCACTACTTCATTCATTCGCCATTACTCATTACTTCTCAGTGCTTATAACTACTTACAACTACTCACCACTACTAATCGCTACTCATCACTGCTCATCACTACTCGTCACTACTCATCACAACTTACTATTCCTCACCACTACTCTTGCTGAGCAAAAACCAATTTCATAATTATAATTCAAATCTATAGGGGCCTTACTCATAAGTTGGATGTATCTCTCCTTCTACAGTGTTTGTCTGTGAAATTTAATGTCGCTCGGCATCGCGAGACAAAACACTAATATGACTTGTATAGACAAGGTTTATTAGCAATACTGAAAATACTAAAGCAAAGTCTCTAGTTATAGCAGTTTTTTACATGAGTAGGTATGAAAGGAGTCAATTTATAGAACCAGACATATTATGTTTTTAATTGATCTTGTAATGAATTATTTACTGTTGTAGGAGCTGTAACCGATCCTAATGAAGACTTTTCTGGCGAAAGTCACCATCATTCAATAATGGAAAATAATATTGAAGTTAGTGTACAATATTTTGTTATTATTTTGAATGTTTCGTTAAAGGTATTAAGCTTTAAATACTTTTGAATTTTCCAGAATAATTCAGATTATAACATCTTAATTCTGAAGCAAGTGCAAGCAATCTTTGCACATTTACATTACAGTAAACTGCAGTACTACATTCCCAGAGGATTGTGGGCACATTTTAGGTGAGTCAAATGATATGAATATGAAGACATAAGTAAAGAGTTTAAATATTATGAAAAAGTCGATTTCATAGATTTTTTCTACCTGTTTTGTTAGATCCATTAATATTATAGATACACATCACCTATAGATTATACTATTTCATATTTCAGACTTCAAGGTGAACCTGTAAACTTGCGTGAACAACAAGATGCAGTGGAATTTTTCATGTCTCTAGTCGAGTCGCTGGATGAAGCTCTCAAATCGTTAGGCCAGGAGCAGCTCATGGCTAAAACTATGGGAGGCACTTACTCTGATCAAAAAATCTGTAAAGGCTGCCCTCACAGGTATTTAAAGTATATTATACGGTGAAATAATAAGGCATCAATTATCGCTTTTATCTCTTTAACTAACGCAAGTTGTAAAAGATTCATAACCTCATCCATTTTGATAATGAGAGCTGATTATTTTGAAATTTGTAGTATTTTGGTGTTAACTTTACCACGAATCTTTCTTTCGAATCTTTACAGGTATTGCAAAGAAGAGCCATTTAGTGTGGTGTCATTGGACATACGGAACATGTCCCGTCTACAAGAGTCTCTAGAAGCTTATGTACGCGGCGAACTTCTGGAAGGAGCCGACGCGTACCACTGTGATAAATGCAATAAAAAAGTGAGTCTGCTTACTGTATCTTATTTTGTATGACTGTTTATCCTAAAACACCTATTAGTATTTTTTACTTTGACTTTTTAACCGTTGTATTGCCTTGATCAATTAGGTGGTTGCACATAAGATGTTTTTGGGTAATCGCGTATCAGATATGTAAAACAATGCTACGGATGAGCTCGCGTTTAAACGTGCGTATACGGGCAACTTCGTTATAACAATACGGACTAGTGTCCTTATGATGCAAATTTTTGATCGTGCAATAATATCTTGAAATTATGCTAGGTCGATTAACTGTCGGTCATTTAGTTATACTGTAAATAATAGTTGTATATTATATTTTCATTTTTCAGGTAGTAACGGTAAAACGTTTATGTTTAAACAAACTACCTCCAGTGCTGGTCATACAATTGAAGAGATTTGAATATGACTTTGAAAAAGTGTGTGCAATCAAGTTTAATGATTATTTCGAGTTTCCAAGAGATTTAGACGTTGAACCATATACAGGTGAGTTGTGTTAATGTATTTAGTTATTGCGAATAAAATTTCGAACTATTACGACTATTAAAAAAAAATAGCCATTCACAATTAATTATATGCTTATTATTGCTTAAGAACAGCATTTCCTTTTTATTTATATATCTATACTAATATATAAATCTGTCATACATTGAGTAGATTGAGTAATTTAACCGATTTTCCGTGAAATATTATTTTTATGAATCACAGACCACTATTCTAAAATGTTTTATATTGTTGTCTTTCCGTATGTCCAGTTTTAACTAAAAACCGCTTGACCAATCATCCTGAAATTTAGAATACACTTAGTTCATTTGATATGCTATTTTTTATCCTGGATAAATTTACGGTTCCCACAGGATAGTGTTTGTTATTTTTTGTTAGCAAGGGATCGATATGAGTTTTTGCATAGTGGTAGTTACAAGGTAAAATAGTGACAAAGGCTACTTTTTATCCCGGAAAATGTACGGTTGCCGTAGGATAGTTTGCTGTTTTTATCACAGAGCAAGGGATCGACATGATTTTTTGCATAGTGGTAGTTTAGGGATCAGAGAACTTTTTATCCCAAAAAAATGCATGGTTCCAATGGGATAGCAAAATATAGAAAGATGTAATAGCTTAAGATGGCTCCATTGGATGGATTTTATACCTCTTTCAAAAATATCAACAACGCGGGCGGAGCGAGGCTCCAACAGCTAGATTTATATATCTTTATATATATAATTCTACTGTACGTGTGTATCTCACTGAACTCTTACTAAGCGGCTGGATCGATTTCAATGTTTTTTTTTTGTATGCGTTTGGTTGGCGCCCTGAATGGTTTAGATTCATAAATCAGCCCGGCAGATGGCGCTGCAGTCGGTGTGGCGCTGCTTTTACGGGCAGGACGACGTCTGCACGGTCCGCTAGTATTTATATAGATCATTAATCACGGTTTTGTATTTGTGCACCACAATGACTACAAACAAATAATTTAGTTAGTAATAGTTTGATAATGATTGTGTGTACTGTGTGTCTGTCGTATTAGCGTGGGGCCTGGCGCGTGCGGAGGGTGACTCCACGCTGTGGGAGGGAGGCACCGACGCCGCGCCCGAGACGCACTACCAGCTCAGCGGCATCGTCGTGCACTCGGGGCAGGCGTCCGGCGGACACTACTACTCATACGTTCTTCTCAGGTACATCAGAAAGAAAGAAAGAAAGAGTTTATTTGGCTTTTCAGTAAAACAAAAAAAAATTACATAAATGAAAATGCACATTACAACGCAATACCAAAAAGGATCAAGCTCAGCTTAATGTTAGTTTAATTTACTACAGCGCTGATTTTCAGCTTGACCTATTTTTGATACTATATAATATACTATACAACACAACTCTATTCACTCACGGCACCGACAGTGGAGTGTGGACACCGTTGACCACACCCAACCCCGAAACTCTGATATTAACAATTCAATATATCAACTTCAAGAATCGATATCAAGTATGTTTTCGGTATCGCACCACATGTAGGGCTGTGACATGAGTGAAAAAAAACGATAACTTAAAAATCGATTTTTGGGAATAACCGATTTTAGATTGTTTTTTTTTTTGTAAAATATATTATATCTGGCCGTGTTGCGGCCTTCTGAGTACTCTGACACTAGACCCACCACCAAATTGACCACACTGCACCTGATGGTAAGCGCAGTGCCGTCTAATTAGAGTATCTAGTAGCGAGAAACGAATCTATCCCGCCGGTACTTAACACAATCATGCCGGCCTGCTTCTTCACACTACGCCATGGGCAAGAGGGTAAAGAAGCGGTCGAGGGTCTAGTGTCAGAGTAACCAGAAGGCTGTAAAACGGCCAAACATCGTACCCCAACTATAGATCCCCGACAAAAACTGGATGTACACTGGCTGATCCCGGAACTCGACACACTTGCGTGTGCCACTATGGCGGGTTTTACACCCTGTGTACGGTGGTCGCTATCCGGGCGGATATGGTAGGATTACCACCAGCGAAAAAAACTCAAGCATCGACATAAGGTCAATGAGGGCAAGATCGGCATATTTTTTTATGAGCTGAATTTGATTGTTTGTGTCTCATACCATTTACATTTTTTGATGGTATTCTTGAACTAAGCCACTAATTAGTTCATCTTCTATTAAATTAATCTTTTAAATATCGGTTACCATCCTTAATGTGTAAATAAATATGATTATTTAAAACTTAGTCAGTAGACAGACTTTCCTGACTTTTTTGGGAAGGTCCATCTGGTAACAAATTTGTCTTTAATATGACGGTAATTTTAAATGGGTATGAACACTGCACATTTGAATATAAATATTATAGAAATATGTGTATTAATGGTACATACATATAGGTCTAGTGAGATTTTATTGTAGAAAAACATTTCAGGGGGCTAGTCCGGCATGTTTTTTGCATCAGGGGTTAGCAACCCCGTTCATTAGGTTTAAATTATTATATTTGCAATATGTTTATATATCATTGTACATTTTTATAATATATCATAGGATGGCTAAGAAAATGATAAACCAGTCCATTAAAACTCAAATATATTAAAAAAACAATTCTCTCTTTTTATGCACGTTGTCCATTATTGTCGTGCGCGGTATTTGGTACAGTATTGAAGCTTTGTAGCCACTCAAGGTCCGGTTCTGTACTGCTCGGATACTTGGTATTTGTCATTAGAATGTGCCCCTTTATTGGATTTCCTTTTATAACTTCTAACCATAGTGTTAATCTGTAAAAATACAATATATTTGATGAAATTAAATGAAAACTGCGGCTATTTAAACGTAAGTTGCGTTGACAGTGAAGTTTTTTTAATTATAAATTCTGTTTAATGTGATTATTTTTATTTTAATAAAACATGAATTATGTTTACAAAAGCACTGTATTATCATAGGTACCTACGTAATATACTAAATACAAAAAAAATTAAAAGTGACTTCATTTCATAGTTACAAGTTAAATTATTAAAGTATAATTATAAATTTTTTTTTTTTTTTTTTCATTTATTTTATAGGCTTTGTCGCTTAGCGACTATATCGCCTAATACCAAATAATGCAAATATATTACATTTTACCTTAATACTAACTTATACAAATCTTTCGCTCTGTCTGACAGTGGAGCGGCAAGAATCGAATTACATAAACCAATGTCATATAATTTGTTTCGACCAAACACATTAATTCTGGCGTCTTCATTTCGGACACACTCCATCAGTATGTGAAACACATCTTCCACTACACCACAGTCAATACAATTTGGAGACAAAACTTTTTTCATTAAATATGAGAAACTATTTGATGGGATGTGACCGGAACGTAATCTTAATGCTATAGTAATTAAGTTTTTATTTAGATTACAATCAATCCACGGAACCCTGGAGACCTCTGGCTGAATAGTTCGATACCAAATTCCCTTTTCTTTTGATCTCTTATCGAAATACTCTTGCCAAAATTCGAAACACAGTTTTTTAGCCTGCCCAAAATAGTCCGAGTAAAGTGGTGTGATATTGAAGGGAACGCCATCAACACAAGCTTGCTTAGCAAGGCTGTCCACCTTATCATTATATTCTAACTGAATGTGAGACGGAATCCATTGGAATAGAATGGTCTTGGATGATTGAAGTTTTAAAATTAATTCATATATCACGTAGGCTGTCGGTATACCTCGCACGTGAGAGGTGTGCCGAGCCAAATGCTGCAACGAGCTTTTAGAGTCCGTCAAAATGACAAACTTATCGCCACCAACTGACTGTATATATGACAAGGCTTCTGCTATCGCAATCAGTTCAATATGCATGATAGAAATACATGAATCAATTTTAAGTCTCACATAGCTTTGTTGTAATGGGTCTAAAAAAGCAGCACCCCCCGAGTACCTATCCTTAGAACCATCGGTGAAAATTTTATAGTAGTCTGAATATTGTTCTTGAAGATAAGACATACACAAATTTTTTAAATCCGTTCTATTGTAATGACGTTTAGCTTGACAAATGGTAGGTATAGTATCAAATATTATATGGGACATATTAATATTACTTACCCAGGTATTTAAGGAGAACATCTCAAGCCGAGTGCTTGAGTGAATTGGTACGGAATTAAATTTGGATAGAATATTCACGAGTAAAGGAAGTCGTTTATTCAACCAGTAATTGGAACCTGTAAATAGTGAAAGATTTTCTAATATTTTAATAGTTTTGTTATCATGAATTGATTTAGCTTTTAAAAGGAATTTACTGCCTAAATATCTTCTACGTACACTAAGAGGTGGAAGGCATAGCTCACTTTCCATCGCGTGGATTGGGGTACTTCTTATAAATCCACCAATAACACGTAATGCTTGGTTTTGCACCCTATCTAATTTGAGAAGTCTCGTTTTACAACTGTTGTCAAACAAAAAGCTGCCATAATCGATCCTACTACGAATTAAGGAGATATATAAACGTCTTAAATGTTTTTGATGTAGACCCCACCCTGGCCCAGATAAAACTTTAAGTAAGTTAATGAATTTCATAACCTTTTGAGTAATTTCATTTATATGTTTACCCCCATCTTAATGAGCTATCCAGCCACAGACCTAAATATTTGACATGTTTAACTACATTTATTGAATAATTATCAAAATTAAAATTAAAAGATCTTCTAAAGCAACCTTTCTGAAAAACACAAATATTCGTTTTAGTTGGGGAAATATTTAAACCTATCTTATTTAGTAATAGGTTAGTACTTTGTAAAGCTACTTGTAAAGTTTTGAATGCTATATCTAAATTGGAATTTGTAGAGTACAACACAAAGTCGTCAGCATACTGAGAAATATTAACCTGATTTACACTTTTACATATATGTAATGTAAGAATATTAAATAGTAGTGGAGACAGTGGATCTCCTTGAGCTAATCCGCAACTAGTAAATCTAATAATTTCAGTTTCAAATGTTGATATACATAATTGACGATTTGTTAAAAATGACCACAAATAAACACAAATTTTTGATCCAACCCCAAATTGGTCTAAAATATTCAGCAGGCAGGAAATGTCTACATTATTGTAAGCACTTTCAACATCTAAGAAACATGCTGCGGTAACTAATTTTTTAGAGAATCCTAGTTGGATTTCAGACACCAACCGCGTAAGGTTATCAAGACCTGATCGTGACTTACGAAAACCTATCATATCTTCGGGAAATAGACATTGATTTTCAAAAAACCATTCTATGCGTTTGGATAAAATAGCGTGGAAAATTTTACAAACACAAGATATGAGCGAAATAGGCCGATACATCGATGTTGAACCACTGTGTTTAGGAATTGGAATAACTTTAACTTGACGCCATTGCGGAGGAACAAAACCCACAAAAAGACATTTATTATATATTTGGAGTAACAACAATTTAGCGGAGTGTGGAAGATGATTAATCATTGAAAAAGAAATTTGGTCAGATCCAGGTGCTGTGTCAGTATTTTTTATACAATTGTTTAATTCTGAAATTGATATTTCTGTTTCTAATTTTACATTAGAGGAATTAAAACAAGGCTGGGCGGGACAAACAAAATCCGGGGTAAGATCTCTAAGAAGATATTCTGCTTTTTTTCTATCAACACCCTGGTTAGGCGTCTGTCGACCCTTAAGCCATCTCATTTTCTGCCACATTTCTGACGACGATGAGGTTTCATCTATGGATGAACAAAACGAGCGGAAGGATCGACATTTAGCTTGGCGAATAAGTTTTTGGGCATTACTTATTTTTACTTTAAGAATATCTAGGTTAGTAGGACTGGGACATCGTCTTAGATTAGCGAGCGCTAATCGTCGCTCCGCAACAACCTTTGAAAGTTCTTCAGACCAGTACGGTTTAGGATTAAACTTATTACATATATGTAGCGGGATTTTAGTGTAGGGAATATATTCTTCGGCAGCCTTTTGCATACAGTTATATAACAAGTCATACGAATCTTGAGGGCCATTTGGAATTCTACAGTTTTGTATATATTCATCTATATATGTACTATATAAGGACCAATCAGATTTTTTGAAATTTCTTTTGCGAATAAATTCACTTTTAATATTAAGTACATAATGTAAATTTATAATTAAATGATCGCTACCGAGTGATTCGTTAGTAGTTTTCCATGTAAATAATAATGATAGGTCCGAAGAAATGAATGAAATATCAGGACTAGACTGTTGCAGAACTCCGTTAACCATTCTGATCCTAGTAGAACTACCATCATTTAAATGAACAAAATTGTAATCTAACATGGAATCAAACAATTCAGAACCTCTGCGGTCAGTTTTAAAAGACCAATTGGAGTGATGCGCGTTAAAATCCCCCAAAATGAGGGTTTTTCTCCTTGCAATAGAGAAAATAGCATCCCAGTCGTTTTGAGAGGTTTGTACTGATGAAGGGCAATATATCGATATAATATTCTCAATCTGTTGGCTATTCATGATTCTAATATGTAACAATTCAATGCCAGTGTTACGTCTTTGTGTTGCACAAACTACCAATTTTACAGAATAATGAGACAGTATAGCGACACCGCCATACCCATCATCTCTGTCCAACCTATATGTGTTATAACCACTAATTTTGAAATGACTCTCAGGCTCTAGCCAAGTTTCACTCAGTACCGCTATATGAATTTTTTCCTGACTGAGATATAATTCAAGTGAACTAGTTTTGGGTCTTATACTCTGGCAATTCCATTGTATTATATTCAAATTCTTATGATTATTAGCCATTTCTAACAAACATATCAAATAGTGAATCAATAGATAAGTTACTTACAATTTTTTGTGAAAACCATTCTGCAACTATAGTAACTGATTGATGAATTTTAAGCTGAAGGGATTCTTCACTTTTAATAATATCTATAATTTTTTTAATTAAGTGCCAAAATGTTAAATTATTTACATACTTGTCTGATTTTTTAGTTTTATTAAAATTTTGTGAATGATGATTATTAGAACACTCTGATGATTCCTCATCCATATGCCAAATTATATCATCCACAGGGGTAGGTGGTCGACGATTTTTCCTTTGCACATTGCGTTTGACTACAGGCTTGGCTTGTACGGGTTGTTTGGAGGTGGGACCTGAGAACTCCACTCGAGCCTCTGTGCAGTTATCGTTCTCCTTAGAAAGTATTGTGGGATTAATATTTAATGAATTTGTAGTATATCTCTGATTAACTATATGTACTGATTCAGAAACTTCTTGTGGGTTATTCTCGGGTGAAGGAGGGACGTAAATTAAAAGTGCTTTTCTATAAGTACAGTTGAAATGTGCCATTAACTCACGAAGCTTTTTTTCTTTTTTGAAAACCGGGCATATTTTCTCAAACGCCATATGACAGCCTGAACAGTTAACACAAACAAAGGACGTAATTGCACAATTTTCATGATTTTGCGAACACTTTGGACAAACAATTTTTTTAAAAGGGCACATTTTAGTTGGATGGCCAAACTTCCAACACTTCGCACATTGTGTCACTGGAAATATGTACTGTTCAATTGATACCCTCAATCCGAAAATGTACACATAACTTGGAAGAGAAGACCCTTTAAATCCTAGACGAATTGTTTCACTTGGAGTCCAGCCATTACCATCTATATTCTCAGGACATCGTTTATTTAATCTTCTGAAAGATATTATATCAGCGCTACTCGAGACATTGGCCATAAACTCTTCGTCCGATATATCTAGTTCCATAGATTTTATAAGACCGTACGATACTCCTACTTCCGATGTCTTTTGGCATCTCCAGTTCAAGTCAGTGAAAGCTTTGCAACTAATAAATTCATCCGAGGCGGTCTCATTTTTAAATGTTATTAGTATTTTATGTTGATGCACGTATTTAACTCGACAAATATTGTCACCAGCAATGTTATTTGCCTTAAATAACCGAGCCAACGCAAATTGTTTCGGTAAAGGGTCTTTACAAGTCACACATACTTGTATGTTCTCGTTGGTGTCTGTGTCATTCTGGTCATCTCTGCAGCAGGTCAATTTATTTCGTCTTCTAGTCACCACATTCCATCCCTCTTCAGATGAGTTTTCATCCCTATTCCTTTTCCTTCCCGGTAGCTCCGTGTTATCCTGTTGTGTATTGTCCTCAAACTCCATATTTATACCGTCCTCTAACTCATCACCACTCATAATTGTATTGATATTTGCATTAGCTTGATTCTCGCTCATTTGTAATGCACAATGCTGCAGGGATCGGCCGGCAAAACCGGTTTCCCGCGCACGTGCAGATAATATAAAATGTAAGACAATAAAGTATTACAAATACAATAGAACACGTCCGCTCACAACCATAGGCCGCGCGGTATGTATGTGTCGTTCGCGATTGAACGAATCAAAAGAACCGGGTCATAATATCTGAAAGATCCATTGGATCACTTCGTTGCAAAAGATTCGTTCGTTCGATTTTAGTCGTATCGCATCGCGAGTTGCGGCGATCCAGAGGCGCGAGCCGCGAGCCGCGAGCCGCGAACGAGACGAAACGAATCGAGCCGAGCCCGACGCGACGGTTCTCGAATGATTGAATGAAACGTAGACCGTAAGAGAGAGAGACGGGAGAGTAAACGTCACGACCTTACGAACTATGTAGAAAATGTGCTTTAAATTTAGGGTATTAGAGTCTAATCTACTCTTGTATCTAATCTATTCTAGTAGTACTACTCCAGAAATGTTATAATGGTTTTTATATAAAGATAAATAAGGTTCAATATGGTTATTGCTGAACAACTCAGTATACTGTAATTGTTTACGTTTTTAAAATAAATATTTATTTTAAATTAAATTTGAATTAAGTGAGTGACCCATTGACCAATAACCATTGTTGTTGATCACAGCTCACGAATCACTAGTGAACCAATCAATCGATTGAACGAATCGAACGAACCAGATCTTTTTGTTAACAGATCAGTATTGATTCGGTTCGTTGAGATCGAACGAACGACACATACTTACCGCGCGGGTCTCTGATAATTATAAATATAGAATGGTTTGTGATATATGTCTTGGGTTAAGTCCGGCATATGACGCTTTGGCCCTGCGTGGAATAGACGGACTTCGCCACTTTATCATTTTGTAAATAAACATTTGTTTGAAGGCATAATTCTATATTGTACAAGCTATTATTTAAAACAAATAGTAAAAATATTAAAATAAACATTAAGCTAATACATATACTAAAAGATAAAGTTGTATATTGCTTAATAAAATACTTACATTTTTTTAAACACCAAGACAATATACTCTGCTTCCGAGTTCAAAACACACTGAAACTTACGCGACGGTTTTTTCAATTTATCTGGTGCATAACGACATCTATGAAATATGGTTTGGACCCTAAAATTGTACTGTTTTGTCGATGGAACTGTCGACAGTCTAGCTGTTGAATTGAGGCATTTAATATACGCTTATAGTCTTACCCCGCAGACGGAATTCCCCACATTGACCTTAGTAAAAGTATCGGGAAATATGGCAGAAATGTATATTTGGACAAAATGACAGTTTTGATTGATTGTATTGATACTGAAATGATACCCACTAAGTATCGATACTTAATACGTTGAGCTCCTATAATGCTCGGAGCTTTGTTTATCTTTTAAATAATGTGTTGCAAAAAGTATCCAACTCAAATCTTAATAAGGTTACGCCGTTATTTATAACGTAGTTGTAATACTACACTGCCTCGGTGGCGCAGTTGTAATTGCGCATGCGTTATGACTGCTGTGCTGAGGTCTCGGGTTCGATCACCGGGTCGGGTAAAGTGATATTGGGTTTTCCTATTTAAAAATACTCAGTATCAGCCTGGAGTCTGGAATTATGCCCGGTATGGCGATAGGCTCGCCCCCTATCACATTATGGGACCGAAATTCGGCGAAAAGTGGGTGTACTGGTAACACCTCTGCCTACCCCTTCAGGGATTACAGGCGTGAGTGTATATGTGTAGTTGTAATACTTGTAGGGACAACGGCAGCGAGACAGGCAGATGGGTGAAACTGGACGACGGCGACGTCTCGGAGTGCGGCATGCACGACGACGAAGAGATGAAGGCGCAGTGCTTCGGGGGAGAATACATGGGCGAGGTCAGACCCCCATACTATAACGCAATCGCATGGACGCTTTCGGTGTTTGTAGAAAGTCATTTAACTCATTATCCCCATTTTTTTTCTGTCGTTTACTTTTCGTTTATATAGATATAATATTCCAAGTAAACTTATTTTTTTTTGCAAACTCATTATTTCATACGCTTTTTTAGTAATTTGACTTTGAATGTTTTAGGTCTTTGATCCCATGTTAAAAAGGGTCTCTTACAAACGACAGAAGCGGTGGTGGAACGCCTACATGCTGTTTTACACAAGGAAAGATACTATAGAAATACCGGGAATTGAACATCTTGTTAAAAATATGTCTCTCAAGTGAGTAAAATTGCTTGAACATGCTTATAAACGTTTTTATAGCTATGTGTTCACTAGGCAACTATTGAGGCCCAATGCTGCGGTGGAATTTGGCACTATTGATCTACTCATTTTAGTCTGAGGAGCGTTAAAGAAAGATTTAAAATATGTAGTTGTTTGCTGCAATTAACTTAAACCGTTTTATTCGTTTGATGTCGTGAGTGCGTTGCAGGCTGTGCGGGACAATCAATGCGTACCGTTAAATTGTCTCGTTTATAATTCATTAAGCACTTAATTAGGATTTTTAACATTTCCAAATCCTTAAAATTGACATGGGTAGGCTAGGCCATACTATTTTGATTCAGAAACCAAAAAAAGCACTTAATTACTCGCCTTAAATTTTTTAACAGCTGAACAAACTATTGGAGACAGTGTTGATAAACCAATGTTTCTGCGTCGTTGTTCAACATGCTCGCCAAGATATTCGGCAACAAATTGCGCCTCAATTATTGCTTTGTGAATAAATTCAATTTACTCTAAGGCATATTTCTCAATGTTTACTATGCTTGTTTCAGGGAGACTGTGATTCCCAGGCCTATTTGGCTGTCAGTGAGACGGAGCAATATTGCCTTTTCTCATAACCAGGACCAGTTTAGTCTCGAACATTTCAATTTTATGAAGAAATTATGTTGCATGCGGCTACAAATAGTACACGGTTCACAAAGTGCTGTTTGGGTACGTAAACAAGTACTATCTACGAAGAATATTGAAATTAATTTGGTACTATTAATTTACATACTTCATTTTCAGGGTCCCGAACATGAAGAGATGTCAATGTTAGCAGTACAGTTAGCAACAAAATTTTTATTCCAAGTAGGATTCCGAACAAAGAAAACATTGCGAGGTCCCGCCGCCGATTGGTAATTATTTAATTTATCCTCAACATAATATCTGAGTAATAATCTCACTATTAAATCATATTGTGATTTTTCAGGCATGATATCTTGTGCCAGCACTTGAGGTATTCGCAGGCCGTTAGAGCGTGGTTTGCCACGGATCTTTTCAAACACCCACACAGGTACCATCCATATCGTATGATAACCAACTACACGTGCACAACATCGGCATTGTATTCATTGTATTCTCTTTCAGATTTTGCGACTACTTCCTGTCGTGCCCCACAGGTGAAGTGCGTGTAGTATTTATGAAGATCATCGTCTTTTTGGCTCACTTCTCCATACAGGACCCACCAGGTACGACACTTTCATTTTTGTAATCATTAACTTCTATGAATATATGGCATATATGTCTATAATATAAAAATATCATGTTGTGTTTTGATATTAAATGTCATATTCAAGTTACAATAACTTGATTTTGGGGTGCAATGTCGTATTATATTACAATATTAACAATATTATTCGTTATTTAGTAAAGAATCAACTTTTTAATTGTCTAAAAAGTATTTCCTTATTTGACTATTATTATGTTGATACGACATTACTAAATTGATATCTAGTAGATGATATTAGATAGGGTTTATCCACTGCGGTTCAGTTTCAATTAAAGTTTTTTTCCTGGCACTGCAAAGTAACCACACTGAACCTGATGGTAAGCGCAGTGCCATCCAATTAGAGTATCGAGTAGCGAGAGACAATCTATCCCTCGCTACTCGACACAATCATGCCAACATGCCTTGTAGCTTCTTGACACTACGCCATGGGACAAGAAGGTGAAGATGCGGTCGAGGGTCTAGTATCAGTTAGAAAAGGCCGCAAAACGGCCAAACATCGTACTCTCCAACTCTAGAACCCCGACAAAAACCGACCCCGAAAAAAAATTACACTGCTGACTTCGAAACGCGACACACTTGCGTGTGCCACTATGGCGGGTTTTACACCCTGTGTACGGTGGTCGCTATCCGGGCGGATATGAATATTGTATGACTAGATAAATGTGTGTGTGATGTAATTTGGATGTGTGCATGTGTACATGCGTGGTCGGTGGCAGTGAACAGCGGGTACGGGTCGTGGTGCTCGCGCGAGGAGGCGGGCTCGCTGTCGGACCAGCTGTTGTGCAGCGCACGCGCACTCGCGCCGCCGCCGCATGCGGACCCGCACGCGCTGCGACACCTGCCGCTGCTCTTCAACCTCTTCCACACCTACGCAATACTCGGCCTCAACGAGAAACTGCAGCTGCTACGGGTATAAACCACCACTATTCGATAATCAGCCAGCCTCTGTGGAGCAGTTGGCGAGTAGCCGACTGTAAAACGAGAGGCCCTGGGTTCGATTCCCTCACCGGGACAAATGTTTGTGTGACAGATATTTGAGTCCGGGGTCTGAGTGTTGTGAGACCGAAAGTCTCTTTATCTAGCCTTGATACCCACAACACAAAACCCGTATCTTAGTGTGGGGTCGGGGCTATGTGTGTTGGGTGTTATTTATTTATTTATAATAATTCACACTTCATCTAAAACTTCATACATATCACATTGCACAAAATCATACGTAGCGTCGCCTTAGTTGGTTTTATAAGGATTAATTCCATTGGTACAGAATAACCATCTCTGCCGCCACTATATCCGTCGCGTTGTCTGCGTCTGTCTAAATATTCCATGTCATGCTCTAAAAAAACAAAATTTTCATTGTATTTGTTTTTTTCAGTTAAAAATCTTGGATATCGTTCTTTCCGTGTGCATGGATGACTCGTCATCGGCGCTTGGTAAATATCAATATCCGGAGTCGGCCAAAATTCACCAGGTGTGTTAATTACAATATTCTCGTTATTTGTATTTAATAAATGACATTGGCCATAATGTTAGTAACATCGGTATTGTAACAAAGGTTGTGTGCGTGTTGGTGCGTTGCTGCGACGTGAGCTCGCGATGTCAGTCCGCGATGGCGGCAGAAGGCGTGGCGCCGCTGCCCAACCCGTTCGCAGACCCGCCGCCCTCTACCTCCGTGTCCACACAGACGGCGCAAACGGCGCGTCCACAACTATCATCTGCCGCGGCCGACGTACTCTACAATAGGACAGTGTCAGTATCGCGTAAGATCTATTTGCGACAAAAATAGTACCTATCGGTATTTAAATAACTCCATATAGTACATATACGTCATTATTTTTGAAGATGTCAGTGATTAATAAATGTTGTGAAATATAAATAATTTACGTGAAATGTTTACAGAACATACATGAAGAAGCTAACAGAAGAGTGTTGCGGCTGCGAAGAGGGCATCAGATTGCTACAGTTCCTATGTTGGGAGCATGCAGGGTGGTCGCGCGTGGCGCTGGCTGAGCTGCTGTGGCAGATGGCGTACGCGTACTGTCACGAACTGCGCCGCCACGCCGACGCGCTCACTGCACTACTGCTCATGGAGGACAGCTGGCAGCAGCATCGCATACATAATGTTATTAAGGTGGTGGATCCCATGCCGGTCATATACTTTAATGAATGTAATATAAAAAACTGTAGATCTTTACAATGTATAAGATTGGAACCATGTATTAATACACGTCATTTCAAATCGTTGCCTCAGTGTAACACGTTCCTTGCGGCTCGGCGGTTTTTAAATTTGCAACGCGCATGCGGGCGCCACACGCGCTGCGTGTTTTTTTCATACATTCGCGATGCGAGCCGCATAGGCGTATCATCGCAATATTTGGCGCCGCAGTCAACGTGTTAAGATGTATAGAAGTCCGTAATCGATCTTTTGATTGTGTAGGGCGTGTCTGAGGAGCGGCCGGGACTGTTGGAGACGGCAGCGCGCGCGCGCGGCCACTACCAAAAGCGAGCGTATGCGTGCGTGAAGCTGGTGGTGGGCGTGATGTGCCGCGCGCCCGCTGCCGTGCGCGCCGTGCACGCGCAGCCCGACGCGCGCCGCCGCTGGCGACAGCTGCTCGCCTGGCTCCAAGATGAACTTGACCGCGTGAGCACATCATCAAATACCATACTTCTGCTATGGGATTCAAATTCAAACTAATCTTTATAACGATTTTATGATTCCACTCTTTTTAAAGAGTTAAAAATACATGGCTGTTTTGATGCATATCTAGGGATGCAAATATTTAACACCTATTGCTTTCAGAAGTACGGGCCTGGGAGCTACGGATCTTATGGCACTTGGTCTCCGCCGGGAACGTCAAATGAAACTTCGAGCGGTTATTTTCTCGAACGCAGCAACTCTGCAAGGAAGACGCTCGAAAAGTAAGTTTATTTAAGGGAATAACTGATTTACAATATAAAATAAAAAGTAATACTTAATTAAAAGCTGTTTATCCACGTCAATTACTTTCATAATTAGAACTCTATACGCTGATACAAAGTATATACATCTACCCTCTCTTTTAACTTCTCAGAGCATACCAGCTGTGTCCTGAGGAAGATGATGAGGAGGAGGAGGAAGCGCGGGAGACCGCGGACGGGTCGGGGTCCGGCGAGGCGGGCGAGGACAGCGGCGAGGACGAGGAGCCTCCTGACGAGAGCCCCGCGCCCGTCGCCCCCGCTCCCCCCGCGTCTCCCACCAGCATGCCCGCCGCGCCTGCGCCCGCGCCCACACCCACACCCGCACCCGCGCCCGCTCCGCACTCGTCGCCACACTCGTCTCCGCACTCGTCGCCAGCAGTGCGCGACCCCCTGGCCGACCTGTGAGCGCGCGCATGCGCCGAGCCATAGTTTTGTTCTGTGATGGTACCGATATTTGCGCCGCTGGCTGGCGCCGTGGCCGCGCCACGTGGACTCGTCGCCAGGTGACCGGCTGATGTTCGATTATTTATGTCGCTTAATGTTCCGCTTTTAAAGTGAAATGATATTTATTTTTCTCTTTAAAATTTACCCACATTGTTTTCGTACTTTGTTGTTGTCGAAGCGTCTTCGGTTGACCCGTTCGATGTATCGTTTTGAGGGCAAAATTGTGTATGCAGTCGTTTGATTGGCTTACAAACGTTGTATAGTTTATTTCTGTATGACATTTGACGGGGCGAGTACTGTCAATATAATCGTTATGTTTAATATAATTGACTGACTGAGACTAAAAGTAAAATTACATATTTCATAGACTATTAAAAATTATAACATGGTAGATTTTTTAATAGGGCATGTTTTATTTGAACTGTACTCACTCACCCATGGGAAATCGCCTCATACTTGTTTTAAGTATATTTCTTTTTTATTTTAAAAGAATTTAAAAGTTATCTGTAAGTAACAAAAAAGATTGTTGTTCATTTAATAGCATTGTTTTTATTGTTGTTGTGACCCCTAAGTTAAATACTTTGCCATTTAAATTATAGCAATTATTATAATAATGTCAAATTATCAGTCCTCGGGTAAATAGCCTGACGCTGTTAATCCAACAATTAGCAAAAAAAATTTTTTTTCATTTGTAGCTTTTATTTCGCGAATAGCTTGACTATCAGGTAATTGCTTATCTAACACATAATTTATTGTTCCTGTATATTATACCAAAATGTATTTTATACAATTATTATCATTGTTTTCATATTGTTCAATGGAAGTTGTAAATATCATTAAGGTTTTGGTACCGGAATGACTACACAAAAGGACAATATAATCTGTATAGTATAATGTTGCAACTCCCTGAAGTGATGTTACTCTTGCGATGAATGAGAATTAGAAAATAGACCACCGATGAGATCAACACATGAAGTAAACAGCCAAATAAATTTATTTATTAGTTAGTCATTAGACATTTTACATGAGAATTGCAAAAGACGTCCAAATTGAAAGTTTGGAAAACTACTACAGGCTTGTTTATTAATTGATATGAGATTGGAGATTTTGTCTGACCTTATTTCAACGTTATTATATGAATTGTGTAGAACCAAAATCGGGAAACTAGGTAGTAGTTGGGCAAAACGCAAAAAAATATGTATATATGGCAATATAGAACATTAAAATCCATCCTACCTTAATTGGGTTCAAATACAACAATCTAGAAAATTTAATAAGTTAAGCTTAATTTTTTATCATTGTTACTGTCATTGATTAAATTAAATATTTCTTCAGATTAAAATAAAGTATTCACTAAAATTGTCTTCCGACTTGAACAAAAGTTATCAGTTTTTTTTATATAAGGCGGCAGGCACTACTTTGCCGAATTTGATTCTATACGACTCATATCATAACTAAATCGTTTGACTACTTTGTGCGCTAATAAATTGTAACTAGTCCATTTTTCTGACAACACATTTTATCACAATACCTGTTATTTTTATTAGTAAAGCAGGTTAGGCTGTGATACTCACCGTAACACAGCGAGTGATTAGGCGGCTGTGATACGACGGGCCACAGGATCGATCCCTGCACGGAGACTAATATTTGTATGACGGTGTTGAGACTGTAATCCCTCATAGTTCTTGATGCCCACGATACAGGTTTAATGTAGTGTGGGGCCAGGACTAAGCGTGTGACTGCTGGATGTATTATTATTATTATGTACAGGTTAAACACCATACATTCATCGTTGGGTAACAGACTCTTGTCTAGAGGGTAGTAACACTTTTATTCTTTCATGATTAAATGTTAGCTCGTGACATAATCTAATAATCTATAAAATGTAAACATTCATAGATTTTCCGACAATGCATTTGAAATACTCAAGCATTTTATGATATTTATTTGGATAATTTTATATTCCAAAAAGGCTTTGAAAGTGGTGAATATGTGCAGTAATGTTACATACATATATGCTAGGCTCTAGCTTTTTAAAATGCAAATGCTAGCGATATTTTAAACGGCATTATTGGATGCTTTGATAAAAAAAACATGCTTTTTTGGATCTTATTATAGTTTTGATCTATCATGCGCCAACGAATTTGTCTAAATGAAATGATCATTAATTCTGAAGATGCATGGTTGATATCTTGTAGCAATCCTCATGTCTTTGAAATGTATATGCGCTCGCTCATGTGTAGCGAATAAAATAATGATTAAATTCTTTTAATTTAGAGAAGTAAAAACATTAATGCTCGTCTGCACTAAATTTTCTAAGTCAGGACTTGCCTAAGAAATAGATTAAATAAAATCTGTCTTGACATTGCAAGTTAATATTATTATTATCTATATATCCTGAGTATTTAGGCAGCCGCTTATGGTCGGTCTAACGCATTTTAATTCCTGGGTGCGTCCTAGTGAACTAGGGACGACCTTAGGCGTTGTCATAGTTTTTAGTACAGACGGGCATGAGTCCTGTATCCTGTATGCTTATTGATAGCAGCAAAAATTAGAAATAATAAACGTCGGACGATTTTCGTTGATTGAACAACTGCAACGTTCACAATTCGTAAATAAGGAGAAACACATGTATATAGCATAATTGTTAAGGCCAAGAATACACAGTTTTGGCCTAACTGACAAAGTAGTGTTTGAGTTTTTTTGCTAGTATTATTATATTAAAATTAGTTATAATTGAATGGAAAATGTAGATATAGGTATTAACGACTAGTCTAACAGGAAAATGTTGCCACTACGTCAATGTTCTGCTTTGTAATATAATGTGTTATTTATTTTTATACTTGGTCATTGTATAAATATGGTTCTTTCTTTAGTAGCGATAAATTGTATGTAGCAGGCTATCAGGCAATGCAGACGGACACTATACATACATATTATATTATATTAGAGTAATAATATTATTGTCGTAGTAATTTATTATCGTTTTCATTATTTCGCGTTGTAGTATTTCACCCTAAACCACCGTGATATTCTGTGAGTATTTAATTTTCTCTATTGTCATTGATAAGATTGTTCTTACCATTTTGGTCGCGTCGACCATGTGCCTTACTTTAATTTTATTTGCTCAATGCTTGCACCTGATAGTCTGTAATGTTGGTCTAATAACAAGATTATTTTATTTTTAATGGTTCAGTTGCGCATTGGCATTCACCCGATAGCAAGTAAGTTACATTTGGTAACATAAATTGTTTAAAAAATAAATTGTTCCACAATTTCAAATGTAATTTTTGTATTGCTTTAACAGTTTTAACATTGCTTATCACATACGTTTTTATACGAAAATCACAAATGTTTGATAGATACATAATAGAATTGTGAATAATTAGAGAACAGTCGATTAAATGCTGATTGTTGTTAATGTTATTACCAAAGATGGAATTATAGATAGGGTAAAGTTTGATGGTCCTTCTTAAATAGCTTAATAATTGAAATGTTTTGTATCTTTTATAAAATGCAAAGTTAACGACGTTATGTTGAGCGGAAATATAATGTGATTGATCTTAGGTTAGGTACGAGGAAAATGATGGAATTCAAACAGTACGATTTTAACACAAATTAACGATATAATACAAAGATTTAGAAATTCTGTGTAAGGCGCCGTCAGAACTGTTTTTAAGTCATCTGAAATTGTATCATTTTTATATGAGACTCTTATCGCTTTTATTAATTAAACTTATTAAATGGTAAATTATGAAATTGAAGAAGCCTCTAGATATCAAGGTGAAGTAAGTACCTTTAATAAATACTTTAACTTGTACACCAGTGAGTGAGGCATTATAAATGTCAGAGGAGACATTTACAACATTATTTTGTACATCATCCTACAGTATCGCGTGCAAATGTTGTCCCAAAGCAGTGGATTTTGTGTAACAGAAATAGTTTATTATAAGATCAGTTGTGTTTTATATAACATTTCTACAACAAAAATATTACGAAATAGCATTTGACATTATACAAGAATGCTGACAGAATAGCATTCATACAGATATTATAATATTAAAATCAGGAAATTTCGAAAAATCTAAAGTTGTTTTTTATTTCCCTATTATCCTTACCATTTCTTTAGGTACTTCACGAAGATAAGCGTACTCTGATTTTCCACTCTGATGAAATCCTATTATTTCAGTACCATATTTGTGTTGTGCATAGCATTCTATTACTAGCGGGCCTGGCAGAAGTCGTACTGCCTTGAAAAGCAGCGCCAAATATATTTTAAAGATCACAATCTTTGGCATTTCTCCCACAAATCCCAGCAAATCAATTTTGGTGACCGACGGTAGCGCCACCTACCGGGTTCAATTGTGTTTTCAAACCATCCAGTAACCTATTGAAATATACACAAAATTTCATACAAATTGCATAAAAATCTGGATAGGGACGCCCGAATCACCTAGCGGTATAAAATAAACTTTACGACCCATTCCTATACCTACCAAATAAACCTATAAAAATCGGTCGAGCCGTTTCGGAAGAGTGCGACCACAAACATATAAATATATATGTATATACTATAATAAATATATATGTATATACTATAATAAATATATATGTATATACTATAATAAATATATATGTATATACTATAATAAATATATATGTATATACTAAATCTATGCCAGAAACACACTGACACTGACTTTCCTCGGTTTATTATCATCCATGGGCCCTAAGAAACATAAAAAATAAAGAAAACTTACGGGATCCACAGGGTATGACGATGATTACTCTATGAAAAACTATTGCTGCCTAATGGTACTGTAGTGTACCCTAAATTGCCTATTTGTTAATAATACAAGTAACAGAAAAAAATACTAACGTGCCTTACAGATACAGTAGTCGCATATGATGTGTATCTCTGACTATTCAGCTTTGTATTAAGCAACATTAGTATTTTAGTCTGAAAAATGATTAATCTATTATTTGAAATGATTTTTCGTAACGAAGAAAAATCATTCCATTCCATTCCATCCTATACGAGGATACAGCCTATGCTATTCGACTCCATTCGTTTACATTCAATTCCATTCCGATCGATTTCAATAGATTCCATTTGATTTCCATACGATTCCGTTTTATTACATTTGAAAATTCGATTCCGTTCGATTCCATTTGAAAAATTAAATGAAACCTCCCGGAAAATGTGTTGATACCATTTGAAGGCTAACTCTGGCACCGCGCTCTTTGGTCAAATCAAATAGCGCACGCTTCCCCAAGACCCAAGTTCCTTTTACACACTTCCATCCCTTTCACGACATCACTCCCAGAAAGCGATAGTAAAGATGTTACACATCAAAAATTATGCATATACACTCACGCCTGTAATACCCGAAGGCAGAGGTGTAACCAGTACACCCACTTTTCACTGAATTTATTACGGTCATATTATGTGATAGGGGGCGAGCCTAGCGCCATATGGGGCTCAAATCCAGACTCCGGGCTGATCTGAGTATTTCTAAATAGAAACACCCAATATCATTCGACCCGACCCGGGGATCGAAGCCGAGACCTCAGTACAGCAGTCGTAACGCATGGGCAATTACGACTGTGCCATCGGTGGTAGTGACAGCCTCGGTGCTGTCTAAAAAAAATTATGTGCAATTATTACCTTTTTTTTTATCAAAATAGGCTTGCGTTTGACCACTATCTCGCCTGATGGTAAGTGATGATGTGGTCTACGGTGGAGCACGCTTGCCTAGAAGATACCTATTCACTCTTGACTTGAAGATACCCAGGTTATAATTTTCGGGAAATATAGACTCCGGCAAAGAGTTCCACTCTCTAGCGGTGCGCATAATGAATGTACTAGCAAAACGCTTCGTGCGTACTGGTGGAATATCACGTGATGATGGAAAGGGGTTGGGGGAATTAAATTATGTAATTCCAAGGCACACTCGCCGAAATGTATCCGGTAAAAAACCGATAAACTGGCAACTTTACGTCTGTGTTCAAGGCTTTGCAGCCTTGCCTCGACTATGGAATCGTTGCCTAAGAGCCTCTTGGCGCGTCTCTCGATTGCCTCCAACGCCTCAAGCTGGTACTTGGCCGATCTATCCCAAAGATGAGAGCAGTACTCCATGCACGACCGGACTTGCGCTTGATACAGATCAAGGAACTGTCTCGGCGTAAAGTACCGTCTCACCTTCGCAAGGATAGCCAGCTTTTTGGCAGCCAATTGAGCTTTATGCTCAATGTAGGAGCCAAAACTGAGAGTTGGAGACATAGTTACGCCAAGAATCTCTAGGTGGTCAGTTATCGGTACGGACACATCTCTGAAAGTAGGAGTCCGTTGAAAGGGACTCCGTTTAGCAGAGAATAGACAAGCCTGGGTCTTAGTGGCATTAAACTTGACCAGGTTGGCATCACCCCAATCGGAGACTGCCTTTAAGGACAAGTTCAAGCGTTGTACCAAGGCCTCCCTGAGGGCCTGGACATACACTCCACTAGTTCGTGCATTAGATATGTAACTTTCTACCACTGTGCTGTCATCAGCGTACCCAAAAGTACCGGGCCTAAGCAGATCATTGATGTGCAGCAGGAATAGAGTCGCAGAAAGTACCGACCCCTGAGGTACCCCGGCATTGATAGCAAATAGATCGGAGGAACAGCCATCAATGACCACTCGAATCAATCATTCCCTCAAGAATTCCGATATCCATGCACATAACCCAGTCGGCAAGCCATATGAAGGAAGCTTGCTTAAGAGGCTATCGTGCCACTCTGTCGAAGGCCTTCGAGATGTCGAGTGAAACGGCAAGCGCTTCCCCATGCCTCTCGACAGCCTCGCTCCAGATGTGAGTGGCTTACGCTAGAAGGTCTCCAGTTGACCGGTTTCGGCGAAATCCGTATTGTCTTTCACTTAGGAGATCATTCGCTTCAAGGTATGCCATGAGCCTGCCATTCAGTACACGTTCCATACTTTTGCAAAGTATGGACGTAACCGAGATGGGCCTATAGTTGGCAGGCTCAGCACGACTACCTTTTTTGGGCACGGGTTGCACGTTAGCTTGCTTCCAGGCTTTAGGCACTTGTCCAGTGACCAGAGAGAGACGAAACAGGCGAGTCAAAATAGGAGAGACCTACCTATATATCAATTGCTTGAATTCTTGACAGCCTCCGTGGCGCAGTTGGCGAGTAGCCGGCTGTGAAACGAGAGGCCGTGAGTTCGATTCCCACACCGGGACAAATGTTTGTGTGACAGACAGATATTTGTGTTCGGAGTCTGGGTGTTGTGAGACCGAAAGTCTCTCGTAGTCCCTGATACCCACAACACAAGACTCGTATCTTAGTGTGGGGTCGGGGTTATGTGTTTGACTGTTGGGTGTTATTTATTTTATTCATGATTTACCAAATATATTTTTACAGAATGCAGATGAAAACTTGTAGAGTATAATATAGTATCTGAACGCCTAGATGACGGACCACGCGATCTTATATCTCGGCAGTCTGTTTCACACCCATGTCGCAGCTTTAGGTACTGTAAAGCCTTTACATATTATTATCTATATTCCGCAAGTACATTAAATATTCTTTACGAATTATGATTATACAATAAAAACTCGTACGTTTAATTGTCTTAATTGATATGACCTATGCCCTGATACTGTACTATATTATATTTTATCACTAGAACAACATGGTCTTATCTGTGTATTATAAGAACATTTATCCATATAAGTATGAAGTGCGGATTCAGTTTGCTGTGCGACTTGTAGTCATTAATGTGAAAATGGAAAAATACATTAGTGTGAAAGAACTTGAACAAACCGCTCTCAACCTCTTACCTATAGGTGCTAGAGATTATTACAAAAGTGGTGCTACTGACGAACAAACGTTAGCAGAGAATAAAAGAGCTTTTCAAAGGTGAATACTTCATTATAAAAACGTAGATACCAAATTTTATTTCTGAAACCCAAAGTAGTAGATAGTGTTTATTGTATCATACAGGTTACGCATTCGTCCAAAATGTTTAATCGGAGTAAATAACTGTTGTCTTCGAACAAAAGTGCTGGGAAATGAAGTTTCGATGCCCATCGGGATATCTCCCACAGCGATGCAACGGATGGCGCATCCGGACGGAGAAGTAGCTAATGCGAAAGGTATTTGTGTTTATTTAGCTTAGCAATAACTACTTTGATTTGCCGTGTTTTATACACCAAGTAAGTTGTTATTCATTTTGTAGCTGCTGGGGCTGAAAACACCGTTTTTACTTTAAGTACTATTGCGACTAGTTCCATTGAAGAAATTGCTGAAGCTGCACCGGAAGCAATCAAATGGTTTCAACTTTATATTTACAAAGATAGGTTGGCACCAATTTTGCAAGTTGAAAAACTACAAACTTATTTGAAATGTAGATTGAAATATAGTTGCCAATCATTCGTGATTATATTTATAGGGAAGTTACGAAAAATTTGGTGTCAAGAGCAGAAAAATGTGGATTTAAAGCAATAGCGCTTACTGTGGACACTCCTCTTTTTGGTCTACGCTGGGCAGATGTGCGTAACAAATTCAGCTTGCCGCAACATTTAAAGTGGGTTAACGTAACTACAAAAGTAAGTATTCTAAAATTAATGTTCATCGGTTCTAGTGACGTCAGTTATTGTTTTAGATTTGCGAACTTTGACGGACATCTTTCTACGAAGATACACGGAGCTAACAACGGCAGTGGTCTTAATGAATATGTTCATAATTTATTTGATAAATCGCTTACATGGGACGCAGTGAAATGGTTAAAAAGGTAATCATTTAGAATTGTCATACTTATACGATGCACGGAAACTTACGTAGATACGATGTTTTATTTTCACCTACAGCCTGCTGTTCTATTTATAGCATAACAAAACTACCAATAATTGCTAAAGGAATTCTTCGTGGAGATGATGCCGTCGAAGCTGTCAAAGCTGGGTGTTCTGCAATATTGGTGTCCAATCATGGAGCAAGACAGTTAGATGGAGTTCCTGCTACGGTACCTACTAAATTTATCAATTATGATTACAATACGAAAGGGGAGTATTCCCTTTTTACACATAAACACATAAAGTACTAATTACACATAAAGTGTAGGTAAAATGATTAACTTTTGGATTTAGATTGAAGCCCTTCCTGAAATTGTTGAAGCTGTGAAGAACTACGATGTTGAAGTGTATTTAGATGGTGGTGTCTCAACTGGAACGGATGTATATAAAGCTTTAGCACTTGGAGCAAAAATGGTAGGTATATACACCGAAATTATGCAATAAAAAATGTCTAAATACAATAAGCACATTGTTTTGAAAATTAAATTATAAACTTTAACATTGAATGTAATAAAATGTATAAAAGAGGTGCTATAGCTCCACGCGACGAAGGAACATTTAGTTTGTAGCTGTTTTTATATTTTGTTATTTGATTCAATGTTATGTTTATAGGTCTTTGTAGGTCGACCTGCCTTATGGGGATTGGCAGTAGGCGGGCAAGCTGGAGTACAGCGGATGCTGAATATTCTTCGTACAGAATTGGAATACACATTTCAAATTGCAGGTTCTCAGTTATACCTATTGTTAATATCATATCGAAATTATTTATAATATTATTCAGTTAGGTATTTATATTGCAGTGTGCCTAGGTGATATATTATGGTGTTTATCTTTAATGATGGTCGTTGTACCCTGATTGTTTTTCGTATTGATAAAATTACTAAAACATCTTTTACAGGTACTCCAAATATAGCTGACATTACAAGGGACATGGTGCGTCATGAAACTGCATACAGTAAACTGTAAAATTTTGTATCATTATCTAAAGCTATATTAAAATATACAAGGTTGTCACAGAAATTTTGTTTACATAACTATACCTATTACGTCAAAACCCCGTATTTATGATTTCATGACCCTTGGAGTCGTTGATACATACTTTTACGGTATGTTTAAATAGATTGTTGGTTGAACAATACAAATATATAGGTAATACAATTTGAAGGTCTCGAGACAAATAAATACTAGTACAATCTCAAAAATAATACATATTTATTTTTTAACACTGCCAATAAATTACTTTTTTTGCTTTTATGAATCTGTAAATCTTTCATTCTGTCTCTGTTTATTATTTTAAAATAAAACAATTATGCGATATGAGATCGGTTTATTTCATTATTAATTTACGATAAAGGTTGTACAATATGGCAGGGGTCATGTAAGCTTCGTGGGGCCACATAGCTTTAGAAATTTTCTGAAAAAAATAGTTATATAAATAAATAAAAAAAATGTGCAATTCACACACGGTAGAAGTGAAACTTCAGAAAAGTTACCTACGAGTAAGCTTTGTAATACGCAGGCACATACACGCGTATTCACACACATACTAACTACTAAAATATTTCAAAACCACTACAGAACTACGTCAATAACAGTACCGATTCGATTCCACTCGATCCCACTCGAATCCCCTCAAATATATATTCTGTCTCATTCTCTCGTAGGCTTAGTCCTATACTTATTTTATACACATGCGTATTGGTAAAAACAAACGTGCTCGCACTGAATGTAATACCAACAGCATTTTTTACGTGCCCAGTGACCAACTTCTGAGAAATTTGTATCACAGGAAAGTACTTCAGTAAACGTACCACTCGACGTACATTCGTCAGCAAATACATTGAAAATTACTGATAGGTACTTAGATATTTCTATGAAAGCAACAAGTACCCTGATAGCTAGTTACAACGTACCTTGAAGTCGCACCCATACATATTAACGCCTATTTTGAGTTTTTTAACGGTTTCTTTCAAAAAGTTATCATTTAACATTTTTACTTTCAACACGCCAGTATTATTACATGATCTGCATGAATCAGGTTCAAAACTAAAGTTTTGTTCAACATTTTGGTTTACACTTTCGTCTTCGAATACAACAGCATCTCTTTGACGCATGTATTCGGTAAAACTATAAGAACACTTCTCATCGTCATTTTCATATTTTGTTTTACTGTTTGAAGCTTTTACTGATAGACTGGAGTTTCTAGGCTTAAATATGCCAGTTACAGAATTCATAAGAACAGTGCATGAGTTGTTAATAACATTGAATATTCTGGTTTTGAGTGATCTTTGCTCTGTTTCTTTTTCCACATATTTTCTCCTTGGCTCTGGGTGACTTTTCTTTTTGATTCCAATGGACTTATTACTATTAGCACTAATAGTATTAGTGAGTTTTTTTACCTTGTTTTCTTTATTGCTTTTTCGATGTTTTGGAGTAGACACAAAATTAGGCTTAAATTCGTTCAAGTCTAAAACGCTAACATCATTTAGGTTTTTTTTGCAAAATGTGCTTACATCCAAATGACTGGATGTTTGCAGAGAAAATTGAGATTTTGTAAGGTTTATATTACAAATTTTCGTAGCGTTTCGAGTAAATTCGTAGTTCTTTCTTGTTACTCTATCTGTATTATTTGGTATATATTTATTAGTATCTTTAAAATAATTACTCAAAAAAGAGAAAGATAATTCGTCTATTGATTGGAGTTGTTGAGGGCATACATATTCTCTATCTATTGCTATATTTATTTGGCTGTTATATTTATTAGACGACGATCGTAGTTTTTCATTAAAATGATCTAAGTCTATATTACAGCTCATGACATCTCGCCGTCGCTTCTTATTTTTTATTTTATTTGAACCAAATATATTATGATTATAAATTTCTTCCTCTTTGGCATGCCACTGAACAATTTCTTTTATTACGTTTTTAAAGAGCATTGTATCGTCATCATCCATTTGGACATTCGGAGTAGCTTCTGTTAATCGTGATTTATCAACATTATTTTGTATATTTTCATTTTGTTTTTCCTCAAATCCTATAATTGTTTATATATATTTTAAGTCTTGTTGTCTACAACTCTACGGAAGATTACAATATATCAATTTTTATATTCAAAGTTAATAACAAATATAAATCAAAGTACCTTTTATTTTTATATCGGCGTGATATAAAATAACAGTTGCCCATTGCCCTGTCTGCAGTCAAATAAAATGAATAAATCATCAAGGATACAAAGCATATTCAAGATCATAAAGTTACTTACTAGAGTGTAAGGCCCGCATAAACGCAGTAAATCATGCACGTACTGTAAAATCCTCATATTCTTTGCCATTATTGTCGCTTCAGCAGATGTCTGAATAACCGCATTTAGAAGTTGCAAGCTGCTTTCATATTGAAGCACTTCTCTATAAAACGAATAAATGGACGGATTTTCCTTTGCAAACAAGCCATAATACAGATTTCGCGTGAAAGTTACTTATGACTGGTATAAAACTAAATCTAGGGTTACACCGACTTCGACTCTTGACATTTTTAGTTATTGCACTACAGTGTGTTGACTATCATCATATGATCCATGTAGAGAATATTTATGCAGATCGAGTAGGCAGGTAGGTAAGTGGTTTGGCAAAAAAACATATTAAATATATGTAACTAACCTTTTAAATAAAGACATTCCATCGCATTCCAGGAACAACTGCGCATTGCGTTTGTTGTTATAGATCAGACTTTGTAGTACCGGAAACGTCTCCATATTTCTTTGATGAAATCTTTTAACGCACTGAACAAGAAGTAAGAAAGAAAGAAAGAACAGTTTTTTATTGTCGGAACGTGGAATAGAAGTAACATATATAAAAATTACAATAATATAATAATAATCGAACCAACATTGGGAGTCCCTATTCCGCTACATGCTGCAGTACAGGCTAACCCATACTGCAGCGCTAGTTTTCAATAGGGAATATTGTTCCTATTGACTGATCTACTTGTTATACTAAAGTATACTATTGTATAAGACTCAATGTGAAAAGTTGACACAACTTATGGACATTACGCGTAACATAGAAATAATTAGGTAAGTAATGCGTTTCAGATGTCAAGACTAAAGAGCACACTCGTTGACATGTGACAGCCTCCGTGGCTCAGCGGGCGAGTAGCCGGCTGTGAAACGAGAGGCCGTGGGTTCGATTCCCACACAGAGACAAATATTTGTATGGCAGATAGATATTTGTTTCGGGTCTGGGTGATGTGGGACCGTAGTCTCTCATAATTCTTGATACCCACGATACAAGTTTTACATAGTGTGGGATCAGAACTATGTGTGTGACTGTTGGTTGTATTTATTTTGTTTATTGTTTTGTAGTCAGCACTCTACTCCAACTCTCAACTCCGGCGGAGTGCAGAATTAAATCTAGTAAATAATATAAGAAACCAAAATAGTAGAACAGTCAAGTCCAGCCTTTCCCAAAGTTTGGTTGCGACCCACTTGTGGGTCACGAGAGAATATTGAGTGGGCCTTGAAAAATAGAACGATACAACGACCGACCGGGCCGAAAAATAGCACACCTTGTATTTAAATATAAACATGTTGGATTGGAAACAAATGTTTTTTTAATATTATTTGATTCATAAAGTTGATGCCTCTTTTTTATTAATAATCACCAAGAGGTGAGTTTTGTTCAGTTCAGTCAAATTTTGGAAACCACTGGTCTAGTCAATCTATCGAGATTAGTATCACGTACCTTAGGTATGAGATGAGTACAATAATTTTGATTTCGTTCAGAGTTATTACATGTTTCAGCGAGGCACCGGCAGAGGGCTCTCCACGTTTCGTAATACTGACAAACAGAAAGAGCCTTATCATAAAACTAAAATAACCTTAAACAGAGTTTGGTTCCTATGTCAACCTATAGGTAGGTACTTCCTTGTTGGCTTAGACCTAGGTCAAAGTTATTCATCGTTTTATAAAGCCGCATTATAATTTAACCGATTTGCATAAACGTAGGTCAACAAGAGATTTTTTATAGCTCAGATGTGATACTCGGTTCTAAAATTAGTTTGATTTAATCCCTCAGAATAGTGTTGATATGTTATTTTAGAGCCGTAAAAATGTTTAAACGCAAGACTGTATTTGGGTTTTTTCATGCTTCCGTTCTCGGGTAACCTAACCGGGGAAGTTATTTGTACCTATCTATGAATAAATTATACATAAACCATTTATTTATTCAACATACATGTTTGGAGAAATAAGAGAAATAAAATAAATTATAATATATACACTCGTGCCTGTTATCCCCGAAGGGTCAGGCAGAGGTGTTACTAGTACACCCATGTGAATTCATTACAGTCCCACAATGTCACAGGGGTCGACCCTATCGCAATACCGGGCACAGTTCTATTATCCGGGCTATTTCTAGATAGACATACGACAACGACATCATATAGACAAACCCAATATCACTTTACCCGACTCGGGAATCGAACCCGAGACCTCAGCATATCAACGCATGCGCAACTACAATTGCGCAACCGAGGCAGACTATGAATAAATGATGTGTGGAAATTATAACAAAATATAGCTTAGTTTAACAATCTTGTTACCGTCATTCCACTCGTAAAAATGTCTGCCATGCTTGCCAGGCATCCACTAGCTCTAATCTGAGTTTGTGCATGCATGTACAGACTTCTTGAAGCACAGTTCCCAATGGAGTCACTTTGGAGCATTAACGTTAGGAAATTTAATACCACAGTAGTTTTTCTCGGCAGATTTATAGAAAGTATCCGCTCTATAGCATCGTACATGGGGTTAAAAGTTACGATAACACCAATGTTGTTACCCTAAAAATGGATTTATAGATATACATATATATATATACGCACTTATATTTACACGTATATTTACGCACGCAATAATGAGATATTTATTTACATTTTTACAACAAGTATGGTGATATGTAGGGAGGCAATTTGTACTCGGTACATAATATTTATGTCCTTACATTATCTAACAAATGAAAAGAAAGAATTGAAAATAGTTTAACTTGTAGTTCCATGTCATGCAATGTGTTCATAAAGTGTAACAACTCTTGTAAATCTTCTTTATTAGAAAATTGAACAGATGATGTCATTTTCTGAAAAAAATATTGATAATAATTTCTACTAAAGGCTTATATACATTCATTAATACGGTGCTCTAATGAAATTTTGTGGAGATGTAATACATTTTAAGCACACTTAGGTATGTACGATTATATTAAGAAGGTACCTTTAGTAGAAAGTCTTGTTTGTTTCGATCGCTGCTTTTCAGTATTTGTAACAAATCATTAAATTTTTGATAAAGCGTCATTACCATGATGATTGAATTTGTATGGGATTCTAATAACTAAGTACAAATTTCAAAGATAGTATATAATAGATATTAAATAAAATACTAATAGATATTATTTAACTATTAACGTAGGTTTTTCGCGCCATTTATTTGTATCTTTTTTTTTGTTTTCCCTTATAATGGGAAGGGAAAGGGTTCTAGTCCATACAGCCTCGTCAATCTTGTAAAGATATCATGTTTTTTTTCATGGGATAGCATTATACAGGAAGGTGTAATAGCTTAAGAGGGCTCCATGGTTTTTATTCTTTTTGTGCCAAAAATAACCACCACGCGTTGTTTTGCCAGGCCGAACCGACACACGAGCCGCGCGCGTACCTCAATGCATTTATTATATTTATTTCTATTGCTTAGACAAAGCCAGTCAGTCCTGTCCTGTCCTGTTTACTCTTGTGGGATTACATTTACTTACATAAAATAGTACAAAATTGTAAGCTAAAACTAAAGCTATTTGTTTTTTACTTTTACAATTACTTCAAAACCTAACCTAATATCCATAACCGAAACTATCCGAAACTAAGGGATAATCCGAAATAATTTCATATCCGTAACCGAATCCGAAACCGATATAATATTATTCAGATATCCGTATCCACATCCAGATCCGAAATTTCAAATCCATAACATCTCTAGTTTCAAGCCTCAATCAAGGTTGTCTTATCCTAATTTTATATTGTGGTGCCATTGTTCGATAGAAGTGATAACTACTAATCTAAGTTGAACTATTTAATGTTGAAATTCTTTAACTTCAGAAAAGCTTAGGTTATTAATTAAACTTTATGTATATTAACATGATAATGTAAGAAAAGGTTATTTATTAATAAAATCTTTTATTGAATATGTGGCATCACGGCCACACACATACAGGACGTATGCCGGGATTACCAAGAAAATAAACGACGCATTTCTACTTTAACAAAGCCTAGTTATTAGATTCAATGTAAACTTTTACCTACGGAGAAATAGCTGTAAGAACCATTGTATTTTATGTTTATATTAATAAACACCACGACTGCTGACAGTAGATATTCATATGGCCAGTACGGGGGTGCCGCGCAGAGAGTATGACTATACAAAAGTCACGGCCGCGCTACACTCCATACGAGTATATCAAATAGAGCGACACAGCATACACCTATCACTGTCGGCATTCGAGTCAAATACAACGTTATTGTTTTATTCACAACCCTGCAATTTTATATACTTCATTGAGTAGGGCAGAAGCAACCCCTACAATTGGTGACCCCGACGTGATTCAACTTAGGTTTACGTCGCAGCTTTAGGTGGACATTCATAATCGCAGACGTAAAAACATCAATATTGGGCGCTGATTTCTTACGAAAGCACAAATTACTAGTTGATCTGCACCGCCGCAAACTTGTCGACAGCGTCACCGAACTAAAAATCAATGCAATCACGGTCAAGAATTCCGATCCGGCTGTCTACACTTTAAACAGGGACCATATCTACCACGACATTTTATCGAAATACCCAGACGTACTCCGGCCGATGTCACTTAAATCACCCGTCAAACACAACGTGACTCACCACATAGAGACAACTGGACCACCCATTTTCTCGAGACCTCGCCCACTACCTCCCGACAAATATAAGGCTGCGAAAGAAGAATTTGAGAAAATGATGAGTATGGGAATATGTCAACCATCAAAAAGTCCTTGGGCCAGTCCACTACACGTAGTCAAGAAAAAAGATGGCTCGCTACGAGTATGTGGCGACTACAGACGTCTTAACACAGTTACAATGCCCGATAGGTACCCATTACCTCGCATACAAGATTTTACTTACCGGCTGCATGGAAAATCAATTTTCTCAAAACTGGACCTTAAGATGGCCTATTTTTGGATCCCGATCCAAAAGGAAGATGCGCCGAAAACAGCTATAATAACACCATTTGGCCTTTTCGAATTCAACTGCATGACCTTTGGCCTACGTAACTCCGGCCAAACGTTCCAACGATTCATGCACGAGGTACTCCGTGGTCTGGACGACATAGTTTTTTGCTTCGTGGACGATTTACTAGTTCATTCAAAAAACCCGGAAGAACACAGACACCATCTTGAGCAGGTTCTGGAACGCCTAAATACATATGGCGTATCATTAAACATCGAAAAATGCGACTTTGGTAAAGAAAAAATACAATTTTTGGGCTACGAGGTTAGTCAAGCGGGAATCAAACCTACGAAAGAGCGAATTCAAGCCATATCCAGTTACCCCAAGCCGCAAAATATACAAGAGTTAAGAAGATTTCTGGGAATGTTAAATTTTTATCGTGACTGCCTACCCCACCAAGCGGAACATCAACATGAATTAAATAAATATTTGCACAATAGTAAAAAGAATGACAAGACCGCTATTGTTTGGACACCGGAAGCAGACGCCGCTTTCGAGAAATGCCGCCAAAGCATTCTCGAGGCCACAACATTAACTCACCCGGTAACAAACGCACCATTATGCCTTATGACCGACGCCTCCGATAAGAGCATAGGAGCCGTGTTGCAACAAAAGGTCGATAATGTATGGCAACCTCTCGCATTTTTCTCAAGATCCAATGAGTGAAACTCCGCGACCACACCTACCGCTCACAAATCGTTTCGCAGCCGTCAAAGCGCAACACGATTTAAGCCACCCAGGTGTGAGATCGACGCGGAAAATCGTGACCTCAGTTTTTCTGGCCTTCCATGAACAAGGACATCGGTATATGGACTAAAGCCTGCATTGGTTGTCAGCGCGTGAAAATTCACCGACACGTCAACAGTCAAATAGGCGAGTTCCCGCCATCTAACAGAATTGAACACGTACACATTGACATCGTCGGACCATTACCGACGTCAAATGAACTCAAATACTGTGTCACTATGATCGAGCGTTCTACAAAGTGGCCTGAAGCGATACCCACACGCGACATAACCACTGAAACAGTCGCGAAAGCTTTCTACGAAGGATGGATATCCCGATTTGGTTGCCCGCTGCGAGTAACAACCGACCAAGGACGCCAATTCGAGTCCGCGCTATTCAACGCACTTATGAAAAAATTCGGCGTCGCTCGCATCCGAACTACACCATTCCATCCGCAAGCAAACGGCCAAATCGAACGATGGCACCGCTCACTCAAGTCCGCGCTCATGGCAAGAAGCGCCTGCGCACGCTGGAACGAGGAATTGCCTACCGTATTACTCGGTCTCCGCACAGCCCTACGCGACAACATGAGCCCTGCACTTATGACATACGGATGCACACTAAAAGTGCCCTCTGACTTTTTCGTGCCTTCAACGCCGAAAATCGAAGACGCAGAATTCGTACGTCGACTCACCGAAACAATGGCATCGCTAACGCCCGTAAAGAAAACACACTCGTCTACCAAAAACACATTTGTGTATAAAGACCTAGCCACGTGCAGTCATGTTTTCATCCGAAACGACACCGTACGCAGCTCTCTCACTCCGCCGTACGACGGGCCATACCAAGTTGTTGAACGCAACAAAAAACATTTCAAGATACAGCTACCACTACGCACTACAGTCGTATCCATAGACAGACTGAAACCGGCACACTTATACAATGAAGATTACGTCATCAGTACCCCACCGAACATCGAACCCGCTACCTCAAGCCACACCGCACCAAGATCGCCAGAGGCACCGCCGTCAACAGAGCAGCCCTACACCACGCGATCGGGTCGCCGGGTAAAGCCTTCCGTACGCTTCGCTAGGGGGGAGTACTGTGGCATCACGGCCACACACATACAGGACGTATGCCGGGATTACCAAGAAAATAAACGACGCATTTCTACTTTAACAAAGCCTAGTTATTAGATTCAATGTAAACTTTTACCTACGGAGAAATAGCTGTAAGAACCATTGTATTTTATGTTTATATTAATAAACACCACGACTGCTGACAGTAGATATTCATATGGCCAGTACGGGGGTGCCGCGCAGAGAGTATGACTATACAAAAGTCACGGCCGCGCTACACTCCATACGAGTATATCAAATAGAGCGACACAGCATACACCTATCACTGTCGGCATTCGAGTCAAATACAACGTTATTGTTTTATTCACAACCCTGCAATTTTATATACTTCATTGAGTAGGGCAGAAGCAACCCCTACAAATATATAAAATATATTTTACCCACTTGAGATCCCACTCGATCCCAGCAGTCAAATCAAATCACAACGATTTTAAATAAATTTCACTTCAAAACGATATAGCACAGAGATAAATAGCAACGACAGAAATAGAAATTAATAAAGAAGTCAGACAGAGTGGCGAAGTATGAACGCGTAACGTTACGCGGTCTACCCCAAAGAGCATTATAATACTACTGAAATAGAGTACCTACTTGTACGTTTTTTATGCCAATCGTTAAATGTCAAATGACAGAACATTTATCCCGGTCAACAGTAGGTGCCACTGGTGATGTTTTATTGCTAGAAAAATCCGGCAGGTGGCGCTACTACCAATTGTTTAATATTTTGGTTTCCAGTGATTGTTAATATACTGCAAAATAAGGGTTCTAAAAGTACATAACGTGACGATAAGCCTGATTCACAAAAATATTTCAATATCCGTCGTCGCAATGTAATCTTTTAGACCCTTTTTTAGCAGTATACAACAATCACCAATCACTTAGTATTATTATAGTGACGGTGTGGTGATAATTAGAAAAACCTTAATAATCACAATATGGATTTATTACAATACAATTTTATAATGTAATAACAATGTATGTACAAAACCTAACATAAAAATAACAACATCCATTAACACAAAATAAATATATAATATTAAGTACTTAAATATATTTCAGAACTTTCCAGATATTTTTGAAGGCTTGCTTTAGAAACTTATTATAGAACATATTCCTTGAATATTCTATTACAAGCTGAAAACATCTGGAATATTCCAGAGAAGTCATAATCCTCACTATGTCATACACATATACACTTAACGTCATTCATCACAACCTCGAGTTTATATAAGTCATGCAATATGTTAGAAAAAGATAGAAACTTTCCAAAAAACATTATTGCCACCAACACCCACTTGCATCCACAATTCAAGTACAGCTAGCTCCCTACCATATAATACATGCTTGCATAACACAGATAAAAAAAATCATATTATCTTTGTCCTTATTAACACACAGTGATGACAATGTTATATCCTATTCGAATATCATTATTTATAAATTTTATTTCGCTACCTATTGATATCAAGAAGAGTATTTTGCAGAGCTAAGTAAATCAGATTAATCTATAAAATAAACCACATGAGCATTAAAACTTTGAAAACTCTTTGAAATTAAAAATAAATTGAGACCGATTGTACAGTCTTCCATCATGTGTGGTTTTCATAATGTTTTGATGAAAAACTTGTTTTTATGCATCTAACACATTAATTAACAATAAATTATTAGATACACTAAATAATATTAAGAACTGCTTGAAACAGGTCTATGAAGATTTGAATTTAACAAGAAGCTACACAGCAGTCCGGCATGATTGTGTTGAGTAGCGAGGAATATATTGTGCCTCGCTACTCGATACTCTGATTGGACAGCACGGCGCTTACCATCAGGTGCAGTGTGGTCACTTTGCCGCGCTAGGATTAAAAAAAAACATAAAACATCACAATAGGCTTGCGGTACTAATTGCCAATAAAATATTATACAATAACAGAGTAGTCCATAATCTAAAGTAAATATTTATAGATAGTAGCATTTGAACAATAATCGTATTAAACATACATACATACATATACACTCACGCCTGTAATCCCCGAAGGGGTAGGCAGAGGTGTAACCAGTACACCCACTTTTCGCCGAATGTCGGTCCCATAATGTGTAGGGGGCGAGCCTATCGCCACACCGGGCACCATTCCAGACTCCGGGTTAATACTGAGTATTTATAGGTAGAAAAACCCAATATCACTTTACCCGACCCGGGGATCGAATCCGAGACCTCAGCACAGCAATCGTAACGCATGCGCAATTACAACTGCGCCACCGAGTCACCTTTAATAATCGTATTAAAGGCTAAATAATTTCGCCATTACATACATAATATTATCTTTTTAATAAATGGCATATTAAATACTAAAGTTCGGATCCCAACAGACAGTAAATACCTAATTAATTATATTCTTAAATACCTATATCGCAGGTAAGTTATACAGAAAAGACAATTGAAATAATTATAAACATAAATATAAAAGAACCCTTCAAACTACTGAAGCACAGTAATAAAGAATCGTATTGCATTATGCATTTATTTAGGCCCTGTGTATATACTATATAGCCTGATGTGTGTATGTATTGTACAAATATTGCATAATACATTTTTGTGGAATTATATTGAGTCGTTTTTATCACTAAACTAAGTAATTGCAGTGAAACAATTGGATCTACAGTGATCATACTTTTAAGTCCTTTATACAGTGAGCCTATCGTATCGCCATGTTAATACATTGTAAACTTAGAACTTTAAACGGCTCTAAAATAACACTACCTGCAATCATGAAAATAAACTCTCCAATTTTATTTAGGCTTGCAGCGGAACATCTTATTTAAAAAAAAATAACTTAGCTCTAACGCTATCTATCAAACGCTACATGTAATGCTTGCTTACTTCAATTCTCCATATGATTTATCTGCTTCTAACACCAATTGATAATATTCCCACTATTGCTGCTTAATCGATCATTGTTTTCTTTTTTGTTAATTTGGCTATTATAATATATATTTTTTTAATTATAGTTTTTATTCCTGGAGTTAACTTAGTTTGGCTTAATAGCCGTTTCATCGTTCTTGATGATGGCAGAGTGAAAATATTTGCTTAAAAATCTGTAATACTTCGGACTCTTTATAAAAATCTTCCCTTTGCTTTCTTTTCTGTCTGTATGTTAGCAAAGAACTGTGCTGGTTTTGTCATAATTTTCGTAAATTTTTGAAATGCCACATTATCACACAACTTTCCGGCATATTGCGGTTGTTGTAATTGTCCTCTTTTACGCAATCTAGGTACATATCTCCCTGCGTGTTTTATATTTTTTTAGAACAATCTAATTTTTGTGTTGTATACCGCGTTTCGTCTAGGTCTACTTGTGACACTATTATAATGTTCTTTTTGTATATGAGCTCGACCTGAAAAATAAGAAATAAAAATAATTTGAAAATAAAAGCTAACAAATAAAATAATTTATAGTATCCTGATTTTATATATATATATATAAAAAATATCTACAAGCATATAAAAATGTTTCAATATACTTAAAATTAATCTTTCACTTATATCAAAATATTGGACATTAAACATACAATTTTCAATGAGACAGTGCGCGGCGACGATTTACGCCGCCTTACATAAAAATTCAACCTACTTTAACAATGTATAATTAGTGATTAAACGAACTTACCTTAAGTGAAGTTCTATCATAATTATACGAGGGTTTTGTACGAATTAGATTAGCAATATTACTTGTAGTACCACATAAGCACTGCCATCTATGCACAGACTTGAGAGATAACTTCTTTTTTTTTTTTAATTGTCGTTCTGTCCCTTTCTGTCATCATTTAGTTTAGAGCTGCAGGAACTCTGACACGTTGATATTTTTACTAAGGGTGTAAGGAATCTGGGGAGGGTGGGTTGCTAATCTAATTCGTACAAAACCCTCGTATAATTATGATAGAACTTCACTTAAGGTAAGTTCGTTTAATCACTAATTATACTCGTGTTTTGTACTCTTAGATTAGCAATATTACTTGTAGATGTTGAGAGAATCTATCTAGTAAAAATATCCCCTTTCAACAATGGTATGGAAATAAATCAAAACTTTCTATTGCATGGTTATTAATTATATAACTAATCATTATGCAAAATGCATCTAGCAAATGAATCACCCTGATAATCAGTAATACATATATTATAATTCTATTGAATTTTCATATGTTTTATAATTAGTCCAGCCAACTGTTGCTTATATATTTTTTTTTTTTTTTTTTTACCATGTTTACTCTAAGAGTATGTGCTTTAGACGTAGAAACGTGCCTAATACTATGTGCAGTGAACATAGACACATCAATACCACAATCAGCTAAAATGGATTTTATACACCGGCCTAGACGGTGGTGTGATTGACCTATAGGGCTTGTTTTTTTTTTTTTTTTAAACTTATAACAATATTATTATTGATTTGTAATGATTTTGTTAACTCTAGATAGCAACCCAAAGGGACGTCTTTGTAACATCGGAAATTATGGTACTAATTTCGATGGAAAATAGCTTTATGTTATTAACGTTTACCCTGGAACATGTTTGAACCCTGTGAGTTGTTGACAGGGCCAACAAAGTAACTTAATTCTTAAACATTTTTTCTATGTTTCGACTTTCATTGGGAAAACAAGAGTTTAATACGTTATATGTATCTCAAGTATAACTGTATTTGTGCAACGTAGGACGAAGTCTGAAGATGCCTTTTAAAAAACGCGTTATACATTTATCGTTGCCTATGCTAAGAATTAATAACAAGGCTGATCGACATCTATATAAGGTGTCGTACTGAGCGCCTGACTTATACAGTTGAGTTAAAAGGTTATAATACAAAAGCTTCATACAATTCGAAATTATTACTCCTGCGGAATAAAAACCATATTTTAAGACAAGTATACTGTTTCAGTAAACTGTCAGTAAGTGAAGCTTACAGGTATCGAAGATAGAGGAACATTTCTTTTTAGGAAGGATTTCCTGATAATAGTCCGGCAACCAGAGTAATTTTCTGATGTGTGTCTCGATTGCTGGAATAAGAGATAATCAGACTCTTAGAAGGCTGATAGAAAATAGGATCGGATATTAAGAGACTCATAAATAATGGGTACCATGGTTGTGTAAGCCATAATGGTACTACTATGATCCCTTGAGTATTGTCGTTAATAATTTTTCTTAACCCTTTGAAAATTACATCAAAAGGTGAAAAGCTATAAAGTAAAAAACAGACCATGAAACCGTAAATGCGTCAATGACATATGAGTCGGGGTTTCTGTGACAGGAAATGTACTTGCTACATTTCTTGTCAATCCTACTAGGAACCCCGAAATGTTAAATGATCTGTATATGACATAGCTGTGGTGTACATCTGTAGTAATAAATAATAAAAAACACACAACAGTCATACACATAGCCCTGACCCCACACTAAGATACGAGTCTTGTGTTGTAGGTATCAGGGACTACGAGAGACGCACGGTCTCACAACACCCAGACCCCGGACACAAATATCTGTCTAACACACAAATATTTGTCCCGGCGTGGGAATCGAACCCACGGCCTTTCGTTTCACAGCCGGCTTTTCGCCTAATGCGCCACGGAGGCTGTGAACTAGTACTTGTTACTTGTGACAAGTATTAGCAAAATCTGTAAGCCAAAAAAGGCAACCAGAATTTCTAATTAAATATATGACGCAGACGTTCATCGTCCGTCCATAGGCCACTTGCTCGTTCCTCGCCACTGGCAGCAAACCCATCCCATAGTTGAGGCATAATTATATATTTATTTATTGAAATTTAAAACCTTTGAGTTTAATTATAGAAGTAGAATATTAGTTGCGTTAGCCCACCATTTGAGATCGGGTACAACCTATGAGGATACGCTCATATACTTGTCATAATTAACATTGTTTAAAAAGTTCAAGTACTTGGACCGCTCCGGTTCTTTAGTGCAAAGCCAGCCATACTACACGGCTGGACAAGCAGAGGTAAGTAAGCCTGCTGAGCTAGCGACTTTCCCAACTTTACAACTTCTTACATTGCGGAATTAGTTAACTTCAGCTTTAATTTATTAATTCATATATGTCTCCATATTAATCATAAATCCTAGAAATTTATAACCGGTGTTCGGTTTGCGATGAAACCTAAGGATTCTGAAAGTCGAATTGTATCAGATAAATTATTTAAACATGACTTAAATGAGTCTGAAATAAGTAAAAAGCATCATCGACATATACCGTTGATAAGGATTCACAAGACTTTAGCAAACTGATTACTGCTTATACCATTTTTTTTTTTTTTTTTCAAAAATAAAGGATGCCCTGTTTAAGCCAAAAGGTAACATTTAATTTATATAGCATTTTGGCAAATTAAAAGTTAAGAAACTTTTTAGTATAAACGTTTAAGCATATTAAAAAACACTCATACTCATAAAACAGTCCTTGGAAATATGTTTTAAGCTCGTAGGCAAAATCTTCGAGCTTTAACGTAATTTGTGTTTATAAATGTATTCAGTTATTGAATACAAGTCTTGATCTTCCATTCAGCGTTGGCACCATACCAATAGAGGAAAGAAACAGATTTTTACAGACAACTATTATATTATAGTTTTTATCGTTACAAGATTTTAAATAGATTTTTTAAATTCATTTTCAGAAGAGGTATAAATGTTTTCACAAGGTGCAAGGATTGTGTCACCTGTCGTGAAGATGGGATCTTGTAACCCTCAATCCACGATAACATGTTTTTATCGTGTATTACAAGAGATCATTAAATACTAAAGTAAAATAATCTGCCTGCATATTTTACCCTGGCTAGCGGTGCGTGACGCGGCGGCGGGGTGGTGTGGCTGCGGGGCGGCGGGGCGGCGCGGAGGCTGCGAGCGATGGCACTGGACGTGATGAACCGGTCTCGTGTCGATTCCGGTAGGCAGGATCCGTGGTCCTCTGATTCACCTTCTGCCTAGATTGACTTAGGGAAGGAACTTACCAATTTAAATTTGTCTGTGATTTTTGGAATCATTTTTGTAGGTTTTTCGTTGATAATATCCTCATATCCACTTCAGATTTAGATATTGCTCTTGCTCCTTTAAGAGAGTAAAACTTAATTCAAGAGCATTTTATCAACTTTAGTAGCTTGAACCTGATCTTTTAGCTCTCTCTTGAGGTTAAAGAGCACAAAGTTTCTGCATGTTAGGGATTCTTAGTACTGGAGACATCCAAGTGATCCTGTGACAACAGCGTAACTTACTACTATTCATTAGTAAATGTACCAGTTGTGTATTTCTTGTTAATTCAGAACTCATTTGTAAGGTAATTTCCTTAATTAACCCGGAAGTATATGCTGAAGCCGAATAGCAATATATGTTGGTATTTCGTAGAAGCTCGTAATTTAACTGCTAGTTGACGACAGGTGCTTGGCTGACGGCAAGGGTACAGTTTGTCTGAATTAGCACGTCTGCAATATCATAATTGCATTTTTTACGTATGTACCATTATATAGGATTATAGCATTATAAGAGTAGCGCAAAGTGATATCCCCAAAAGATACCCGCATTGCTATACTCGCAAATTAATTGCTATATATGTTGTGAAGTGACAATCCCAACGATTGCCCGCAACACAAAAAATCATTGTTCCTAAGCTGGTACACTCGTTTATAATAAATATCTTTAATATTGTGAAGTGACAACCCAAACGATTGCCCGCATCACAAATTATTGTTTGTCTAATAAATAAAGTGATAACCCCAATGGATACCCGCAATATTATTTTTTAACAAACACTTGTGGGTAGTTTCTCTAACCTTGAATGCATATCGGCGCGGGCAATGAGGGCCCGCGTGCATATAACAAATTATTGTTTGTCTAATAAATAAAGTGATAACCCCAATGGATACCTGCAATATTATTTTTTAACAAACACTTGTGGGTAGTTTCTCTAACCTTGAATGCATATCGGCGCGGGCAATGAGGGCCCGCGTGCATATAACAAATTATTGTTTGTCTAATAAATAAAGTGATAACCCTAATGGATATCCGCAATATAATTTTTTAACAAACACTTGTGGGTAGTTTCTCTAACCTTGAATGCATATCGGCGCGGCCAACGAGGGCCCATGCATATAAATAATCTTGGTCGGGATGAAGCCGAACCGAGCTCTTTGAATACAGTACTGTTGACTCCGATGATGATGGTGAAGAAGAAGTCCGATGTTATTGTCGGGGGCGCCTTAACATCCGATTTAATTTCTTCACTTTCACTTCTTCACTTCACAATTTTCTATACACTTGTAATAATAGTTCAAATAATACGGACGTTTTACTATATTTTAAAAAATAATATGGAACAGAAATAAAAATACGTGCGAAATGGCGGAGCACTGAAATGTGAATGATGACAGAAAGGGACAGAACGACAATTAAAAAAAAAAAAGAAGTTATCTCTCAAGTCTGTGCATAGATGGCAGTGCTTATGTGGTACTACAAGTAATATTGCTAATCTAAGAGTACAAAACACGAGTATAATTAGTGATTAAACGAACTTACCTTAAGTGAAGTTCTATCATAATTATACGAGGGTTTTGTACGAATTAGATTAGCAACCCACCCTCCCCAGATTCCTTACACCCTTAGTAAAAATATCAACGTGTCAGAGTTCCTGCAGCTCTAAACTAAATGATGACAGAAAGGGACAGAACGACAATTAAAAAAAAAAAGAAGTTATCTCTCAAGTCTGTGCATAGATGGCAGTGCTTATGTGGTACTACAAGTAATATTGCTAATCTAAGAGTACAAAACACGAGTATAATAAGCAAAAGTGAGAGCGTATAATTATTTTCATTTATTCCGCTTATCACCGCACTGTCTATTTGACCACTAAGCAACATCACGCCAAATCTGTGTTTCTGTTTGAAGGAATTGTAATTAAAAATTTGGTGGTTTATGTTGTTGTGGCGTTTATCATCAGGCGAATGGATTTTTGTTTTATCTATACTAATATTATAAAGAGGAAATATTTGTATGTAAGTATGTTTGTAACGAATTGGCTCAAAAAGTACTGGACCGATTTTAATAATTCATATGTATAAAAGGTATAACAAGAAATAAAATATATTAAGTACTTATAACATTAGCAACTGGATGATATAGGCAGCTTGCGGCGTCCTCTGATGTTGGGGAAAAGTTACTGAATTGTTCTGGAATGCAATTCAATTTTATGTAGGATGAACGTTCAAAGGACTGACAGTTGGGATGGGTGGTGTGAACTGCTGCTGCAGTGTTCTGTTATTTACAATAAGCGATTATTGTGGCATCTCCAATCGCGTAAAAAACTGTTCCCGGAGTAAAACGCCTACTGTATAATGTATGCAGTGTAATAAAAATAGCCCTTGTTTTTTCTCATAGTTCAAGCTTACTTCGAGTGTGTATTTGTGCGATATACGCACGTACAACAAAAAATCACCCTGTGTAAACAATCGCAGCGGGTGAGACAGTAGCTTGCGATTCTCGTATGGCATATAATCGCATTCGAATTTTTAGTTCCTGCATGCGTTTAGAAGTTATGATTTAATAATTTCCTGGTGAGTATTGCTTGCGTAAATTGTTTTCCTCTAAATAGATCTATCCATCTAGAAATCTTTAGGGGAGGGCTATGTTCAGCAATGGACTTAATTTGGCTGATGATAAAACACTTATTATTACACGTCTACCTATCATATTATGTACATCATATAGAAAATATGCTTAGCAGTGTTCAATGATAGGACTGCGTTTTTTGTGAGTAATCCACTGGGTAATACATACATACATGCCCCTAAAATGCTTTGAGCATAAACGAACATTTCCATTTATATATTTTTCCGCCTTTTTTTCAACACTGTTTGATCAAGGACTTTTATCCAAATTACTAAATTTTTCACCTAAAAGTAACTGCACTGGGAAAGTAGTGAATTGGGCCTGAAATACAAAACAGTAAAGTAATATTTATTATTTAAATAATATTACCTAAATACTATAACACTAATGAGCGCTAGGAACCAGCCTCCTCCACAAAAAAAACATACATAACGACTTTTATCCCTGAAGGGGTAGGCAGAAGTGCAACTAGGGCACCTACTCTTTGCTGTGTGTGTTCCGTACCATAATGTGATAGGGCTATCACTATATCTGCACATATTCCACGTAGAGAAAAAAAACCCAATATCACTTTACCCGACTCGGGAATCGATCGCGGGACTTCAAATTGCTGGTCTTACCGGGCACTCTATACAACTACCCTACAGAGGCAGTCCATTCCTTCTCCTCCATAACTGAGAGAGTTCACATAATACCTTCTAAACAATTTTTTAAAAATCTTAACTATGTAGATTTCCTCATGAAATAAGTAATTGAATAGGGAAGAACATAGCCAGTTTAACTGACACCAGTTTTCAACAATAATCTAATTTCTTACTTACCTTCAACAACACAGCCAAAATAACATTTGCGTTTATTTTTCGGCATATTCATAATCCAAAATTCGTTTGAATATCCAAGTGTCTCCGAAAAGCAATCAAACCAAAACCAAGTCCGAGCCAGGGGTCAAATAAAATAACTAGAGTACAGAAGTCCGAAAATCAATCCAAGTCGCCACGTAATAATAAAGAAGTCGTTCAACACAATACACAAAAATTGCAAAAATAAATTTAAAATATGGCAACCAGATAACGGAAACACGACGATATTACCACTTAATTATTCTACATGGTACTATGAGATATATTATTCAGCTATTGGATAGCAAAACTTATTTTAAAATTCTGTGACTCTACATTTTTATATCGTTTATCCAGAAAATAATTTAATTCATTCATTATAAAGATCTACGTAACTTTTATGTAACACGTTAATAAGAATAATAATATACCGTTTTAATTCCTTCTATTAGTATGGCAAGCTAACCAGTCACACTTCAATTTGACTTATAGTAGGTAACCATGACGATGAAAATAACTGACATTTGACTTCATCTACATAGTTCAGAAATTGGGTTTAGTTCAGTTTAATTATGATTTCTGTACATTTCTAGACGTCATTACATTCTCTTTGGATCTCAGAGTCCTCTAGAGAGTTGAAAGAAGAAACTACACTTAAATTAAGAACATTAACCACCTAAGTTACGGAGTGACACGACCCTGGTCTACCCTCCCATAAGAAGTTATCACTTCAAAAAATGCAGTTTTAAAATTATGATATTATTATTTTCATATTATTTGTTAGTGGCATAGAGCCTGGCTGTTACAAAAGCATGGAGACTAGAGTATAAAGAGTACAATATCATATGGTTGACAAGTTGAAAAAGTATCCATGTCTTTCTTTAAATGAGGCTTAAAAAGAGTAGTCCTTCAACGGTAGGCAGCGGCTTTGCTGTGCCCTGGCATTGCAGAAGTCTATGGGCGGCGGTGACTACTTACCATCAAGTGGCCCGTCTGCTCGTCTGCCTATCGAGGCACTAAAATAAAAATAAAATATCCAGCTGGAAGCAGCAAATTGCTACTCAAAAACCGACCACAATAGCGCTAGCGTAGCAATTGGTGTGACCCTAATAGATCGCTTTATGATTTGAATGAAACAGTTGAGCAGTTGTAAACGGAGTGAAGTATGCTGAGTCACTAACCTAGTTATCCTATTCTAATAACTTTTGCGTTATATTTAAAATTACACCACATGCTACGGTGGCGCCATAGTAATTGATCGCTTTTCGAAGTACACTTCTTCATACATAAAGATTGTACTCCTACTCTAGTCTAGTCTCCATGCATAAAAGCAAATGGCAGTTTTACTTATGATTTGGCAGCATGGTCTCGGACCTCAGCCGGTTCCTTATGGAGCGAACAAAAAAAAAAGTAAATCCAGTGACATTGACATAGAGAAATGAACAAAATAACCTAAAAATTTTAACAAAGCGGTGAATTATGGTTGTTCTTATTGATTTCCTAAAATAATAGATTATTCGCATACAGAAAACCTAATATACTATTAAGATTGATATTAAACATGGATGTAGGAGAGCTGCTTTCGTTCAAGGTGATAAGCATTTTTCTTTCTGGTAAATAAAGAAACATCAATATAAACTTTACAGAAGGGAAATTATTTTAACTTTATTGCATATACAGCCAACTCCAACTCCTAAACGACCAAATGAAGATGACAGTGATTCAGAAGAGGAACAATCTAGAAGTGCCAAAATTCGTCGTAGCATTAAACCCAAACCTGATCGTGCACTTCAACTATATTCGAAGACTTTGCCAAAGGAACCCACAATAAGCGACAAGGAAAGGGAAGATATTCTAAGATTTGTGGAGACTGAAGCGACAGAGGTAAAATGCAATTTAATTGAACAAATTTAAATCATTAATGGTTTTCCCCTCCCATTGAAGTAATAACAAGTATATTTTACCAATAACCAAAAATCTGGGTTTAGGAAAAAATTATGCCTCGGTGGCGCAGTTGTAATTGCGCATGCGTTATGACTGCTGTGCTGAGGTCTCGGGTTCGATCCCCGGGTCGGGTAAAGTGATATTGGATTATCCTATCTAGAAATTCTCAGTATTAGCCCGGAGTCTGTAACCTGTGCCCGGTATGGCGATAGACTCGCCCCCTATCACATTATGGGACCGAAATTCGGCGAAAAGTGAGTGTACTGGCTACACCTCTGCCTACCCCTTCGTGGATTACAGGCGTGAGTGTATATGTATGTATGTAAAAATTATGTCAATGTGTTAAATAAACTATACATTATTGTTTATTAAAATAAGGATATTGAAATAAACTTTGTTACAGGGTGAGATATTAGATGATACCGCAATAAAAAAGTTAGTGCTCAATTTTGAGAAGAAAGCACTTAAAAACAGAGAGATGAGAATAAAATTTCCAGACCAACCAGAAAAATTTATGGACAGCGAGATTGATTTACATGATGCATTACAGGTATGATTTTGATAAGTAAATTGCAATAGCTTATGACATAACTGCAATGTGACAGGTTCATGTCAAAACTACGTAAAAAAATGGCTTACATAATATGTCTCAAATCAGGTAGTGCTTATGCTAAAAATTATGCATTATTAAATAAACAACTAAATAGCAGCGATAGCCTAGTTGGTTGCGGTACGGACTGTCAAGACGAAAGTCGTAGGTTCGAAACCCAAGTGGTATACACCTCTGACTTTTCTAAAAGTTATGTGTGTATTAAAATGTTAATTATTGCTTGCTTTAACGGTGAAGGAAAACATCGTGAGGAAACCTGCATATCTGAGAATTTTTCGAAGGTATGAGAAGTCTGCCAACCTGCATTAGGCCAGTGTGGTGGACTAAGGCCTAACCCCTCTCATTAGTAGAGGAGGCCCGTGCCCAGCAGTGGGACAATGTTTAATACAGGGCTAGTATTAACTAATAGTGTGTAAAATAAGCTATAATAAAAACACCTTATTGGAGCTAAAATAATGCAGCTTTTATTGAAATGTATTGTTTCTCCCTCACATGTTCACTTGCCATTGTATTTACCATACAGGCATCTATATTATTATCTCCCTTTGCATGAGATTGAATGCTTCTAAAATATTAGCTTTAAACAAATTTATTAAATCTTTATTTAAATTTGAGTAACCAAGATTATTGATTATGGTGATAAAAACTATCAGTTAACATATTGGAGGGAATAATTAAAAAAAGTAATACTTTATTTCACATTTAGTTTTCCACTTTGTTCATTGTAGGTCATTTTTATAGTCTCTATCAGCCTGTAGCCGTCCACTGCTGGACATAGGCCTTTCCCAGATTACGCCACCCTTGACGGTCCTCCGCCTTCCTCATCCAGCCGCCTCCCGCAACATCTCTTATGTCGTCAGTCCAGCGGGCACGAGGTCGGCCAACACTACACTTGGACAGACGTGGTCTCCACTCCAGTACCTTTCGGCCCCAGCGGCCGTCATTACGACGGCAGATATGACCAGCCCACTGCCACTTCAACTTACTAATTTGCTGGGCTATGTCGGCTACTCTGGTTCTCTGACGAATCTCCTCGTTTCGGATCTTATCCATCAGAGTTATTCCAAGCATAGCCCGTTCCATAGCTCGTTGAGTGACCTGGAATCGGTGTATTAGGCCTTTTGTTAGTGTCCACGTCTCAGCGCCGTACGTCATTTTTATAGTAAAATTATACAATATATTTCTGGGTAATTTAAAAGTCATTGATAACTTTATTTTGATGTCATTGACTACTTAAATCCTACTAATATTATAAATGTGAATGTTTATATGGATGGATGTTTGTTACTCAATCAAGCTACAATGTCTGGGCAAATCTGGTTGAAATTTGGCATAGAGATAGATTATAGTCTGGAATAACACATAGGTTTTTAACCCTTATTATATTATTTATTTATTTATATTTAAAAATGCACACTTCATTAAGTACATTAATTAATGCATGCTTAAAATGCCTCCGTGGATTGTATAACTTTTTTCCAAAAGTAACCATCACACGGCGGACCCGCGGGCGACATCTAGTCTAGTAATGTCATAAAACCTTAACATACATTTTGTTTACAGGACCTGAGTGCTATAGCAACTGTACCTGATCAGTATCTGTTGCTTGTGGAGTTGAAGTGTGTCAATTCCCTCCTGGAACTACTCTCACATGACAACACAGATGTATCTACTAAAGTTGTTCAACTATTGCAGGTTTATTCCATTTTATGTTTTTTTCCCTACAATCAGGTTGCCTTTGTGTATATATAGCCCTTAGAACTGCCTGTTTAACATAATTCCTCTCCAGTTGGTCCATCATGGTTGGTTGATGCCTTTCTCTTTGGGCATGAAATTGCATTTTCTATGTAAAGATACACCTACATCACATAGAAATTTGGAAAAAATATGCACTAAGTTTACTTAAATATTTTTTTGTAACATCTGTGTGGATGCCATTTATTCAAACACATCATATATTTTACCAAATACAGCTTCAACAAACAATGATATCACTTAAATACAATATTAATTTTAGGAGTTTACGGATGTTGATATCCTGCATGAAAGTGAAGAAGGAGCAGAGGAATTAATAAATGCTTTAGCAGAAGCCGAAGCGCCTGCCCTTCTTTTGCACAATCTGTCTCGATTGGATGAACAAGTGCCTGACGAAAGGGATGCTGTCCACAACACTTTGGGTCAGTTATAATTATTATGGAAATGCCTAAAAAAATGTGAATAAATTCTTATGGTTTCAGTACTCTCCCTTCTATGGATGGTAGCTGGTTAGCAGTATGAAATATTGCTTATATCAACTATGCAAAGTATATAACTCCCAAAATAATTATTTATTTACATAGGTATAATTGAAAACATCACAGAATTTAGACCAGAGTTATCTCCAGAAGTAGCCAAGCAAGGTTTTATGCAATGGATCCTAAAAAGACTGAAAGTAAGTTAAAAATACATTATTTTTTAATTAACTTAAATAATATTTGTGATACATATAAAGGTAAAATTCTTGGACTTGAACTGAATTGAATTGGAAGTGGTAGACCCACGCTGTACACATATTTGTCTACAGCATGAATGGGCCGGCTCCACCGGGGTAGTACCATTGTCTCACAGAAAACCAACGTAAAGTGACAGTTTACTGTCGCGTTTCGTATGGTAAGTGAGATAACCGGAGGCCCAGATTCCCCCTTCCCTTCCCTAATCCCTATTCCTGTCCTTTAAGGCCGACAACGCATACACGATACTTTCGGTATTGTTGATGTTCATGGGCGGTGGAGATCACTTAACATCAGGTGACCCACTAGCTCGTTTGTCGGACTATACTATAAAAAAAAAGAAAATAATCAATTCAACAATTGACAGAAATGGTCCTAATAATAAATGCATTATCAGATTCTTATTTAGTGAAATCTTATTAATATTTGTTTTTGTAAGCACATGTAAAGACACTGCTTGCTGCTACTTTACTCTTAATCAAAATTAATTAATCCCTTTTTCGGTCATTTATGTTATATAATTTTTGTAAATGCTTGAAACAATATATATATATATATATTTTTATATGAATACCTTGTATTTAATTTTAGTTTAATGAGTTATATTGTTTTTCTTCATAGATGAAAGTGCCTTTCGATGGTAATAAACTTTATGCAACAGAGATTCTGTCAATATTGTTGCAAAATACTCCAGAAAATAGAAAGTTGTTGGGAGAACTTGACGGTATAGATGTGTTGTTGCAACAGTTGGCGGTATGTATCCATATTACCCACTTTCAAATTATATTATCAATATATTCATGATACAGTTATCAATTTATTAAATTAAATAACAATTCAAAATATATGTAACAATAGGGATTTGCAGGTTCCTTTGCATATTGTCGTAGGACTCACATGATTGTTACTATGGACCAAGAGTTTAAATACTTCAATCCATATGAAAACAAGTGTAAATTTTTATTACTTACAAACATAACGTGCGGTGCACACTAGGTCAAATAGCGCAAATGCATGCGTTGCCATGCAGTCTAATCAGTTGCATAACAAGTAGTAGGACATACGGTGTCTGTTTCGATCCTTGGTCCGTGGTTCATGCGTGCGCTTTAGTTATCGCCATGTGCGTGCAAACGATTATGTCGCTAGAACAATGACTATCAGTCTGCTGCTCAAAGCATTATCTTTTGAGTGAAACTGTATTCTGTGTATTGTTTAGTTTTACAAACGGCACGATCCAAGTGGTGATGAGGAACAGGAGGCAATGGAGAATATGTTCGACTCGTTATGTTGTGCTCTGATGGAGTCCACCAACCGGGACCGGTTCTTACGCGGCGAGGGTCTGCAGCTGATGAACCTTATGCTCCGGTTAGTTGGATTTTATAGGCTTATATTGTTTATTGATCATGTAGGCAATTACATAGCCCTTATGACAAGTCAGGATATTAAAAAAAGTAAAGAAATTTAACGAAAAGCAAATCAGCTTATGTATACAAGCATATAGCATCATCAATACACTAGCAATTACTTATTTATAAGTTATTTATAATTATTATTTTTAATATTATTCAAGGAAATACCAGTCAAATATAAATAGGTTTGATATGGACCATGGGTATTTCCGAGACGTTGCATGTTTTAAAAGCTACCACCGGATCCGAACGCGACCCCGCCTAAGAAGAAGCCCTGACGAAACACACTCGGCAGACTTACATTACCACTGGATAATATAAAGTGAACACCTAAATTTAATCACAATATACCAAAATTTTACTCATTCAGTACTTGAACAATACATACATATACACGGCGCCTGTAATCCCCGAAGGAGTAAGCAGAGGTGTAACCAGTACACCCATTTTTCGCTGAGTTATGACGGTCCCATAATGTGATAAGAGGCGAGCCTATCGCCATACCGGGCACAATTCCAGATTCCGGGCTGATATTGAGTATTTCTAATTACAAAAACCCAATATCAATACCTTACTTTACCCGACCCGGGGATCGAACCCAAGACCTCAGCACAGCAGCCGTAACGCGTGCGCAATATCAACTGCGCCATTGGGGCAGTCTTACTTACTCGAGTACTTGAACAATAGTTCCGTGTATCTTATATTATTCATTGAGGATGTTTACATGGGCACCATTGTTATAGAGAAAAGAAAATGTCCCGAAACGGTTCGTTAAAAGTGCTCGACCACGCGCTGGTGGGACCCGACGGACGCGACAATTGCAATAAGTTTGTGGACATATTGGGCCTGCGTACAGTGTTCCCGCTCTTTATGAAAACGCCGAAACGGAAAAGACTGCTAACGGTAGACCAACATGAAGGTAAACTATCCATACACTCAATTCTAGATATCTAGAAATTCATAATTAGCGCCGCGATCTCAAATTGGATTTAATGTAACTGTCAAGGGAGCTTTTTAAGTTTGGTTATTATAATTTTTTACACAACTCATACTAGCAACTTTGCAAAATCAGTGTTTGGATAGACATGAACTGTACTTTAATGGTCATCTGCACTAAAGTCAGCTAGTCAAAGTCTATCTTATCGTTTATATCCTATTAATATTGTATATGTAAAAGTTTGTATGTTTGTTACTCAGTCACGCAAAACGGCTGAACGGATTTGGATGAAATTTGACACACTGATAACTTATTAGGTTAGGTTTAGGTAGCTAGGTATATTAGGTTCTTTATAAATTCACTACTAGGCAGATATAGAAAGATATATTAGCTTAAAATGCTTCTATAGATTGCATACCTTTTCTTCCTAAAATAACTTGGAGCGCGGGCGGAGCCGCGGGCAACACCTAGTCGTCTATAATACTTAATTAGTAAGCGTTTAACCAGCCGCTTATATTATTGCATTTTTGTTGCCAAGTGCTCTAGAGGCGAGGATTAGGCGTTACCAAACTTATCATTGTAGGTACTAAATGTTTTTCTCTATAGGTTTACAACGGGTCATTTATAATGACTTAGTTCAATTGTATTATATATTAAAAACCCCTCTCATTAGTAGAGGAGGCCCGTGCCCAGCAGTGGGACACTGTTTAATTCAGGGCTAGTATTATTATTATTTATTTATATATTAAAATTAATTTAGTGTTTTATTATAGAACACGTGGTGTCAATAATAGCGTCAATGTTGCGTAACTGTCAGGGCAGTCAGAGGCAAAGGCTGTTGGCTAAATTCACAGAAAATGACCATGAAAAGGTGGACAGACTTTTGGAATTGCATTTCAAATATATGGACAAAGTGGATCGCACTGAGAAGGACATGGAGGTAAAACTTGTTTATTTTATATTTTAAGTTAAATTTGTTGCTATATATTGTGCCGAGAGAATATTGTATTAACTTGCAATTTACGTAATTTACAGCAAGAAACTGAAGAATTAGACGACGATGCACAATATTTAAAGCGGCTCTCAGGTGGTCTGTTCACGTTACAGCTTATAGACAGGATTATTTTAGAGGTACATATTACTAATTTGTTAAAATATATTTTCTTTTTGGATGAAACGATCCCAATCTGGTAATGATATAAACAATAAAAGCCGCTGTATGAAATAATGAATCCTACAAGCTATGACAGTCAAGCAATACCTGGCGCAGAAAGCCGGCTGTGAAACGACAGCACCTGGGTTCGATTACTGCACCGAGACATGTGACGGAATCCCGTAGTACAAAGCATTTACGGTTTTCCATGTTTTTTTAATTATCTGGGTAACTTTTATTTCCCTAAAAATCTTATTGGGACTATTAAGAACATTTAAAAAAATAGCCGTTATCTAGTGATACGGTTATAAACTACAATATCGACTATAACATAAAAAATGATAATTTGGTTGTCATTGTACTAAAGTAAAATAATTTTTCAAGTAATTTTTAATCAATACGCATTGAATCACCTCTGTGTGTCAACAACCCACTCACCAGTCAGTCGTGTCGGTGATATCCTAGAATTAGTTAAGTTCTGTCGTTTTCGTTTGATACCAGATAATTACTCTTTAGGTAAGAGTAAACTATATTTTTTAGATCTAGACAGAATTGCCACTAATATATTGTATAGCCTGTTTGATATTGTATGTGTATGTGTATGTAGGTGTGCACGGCGGGGCCGGCGGCCGTGAAGCAACGCGTACAGCGCGTGCTGTCGCTGCGCGGAGGATCGCTCAAGATCATACGACACGTCATGAGAGGTACCACACTCTTACTTCACACCTCATACTTCACACTTCAAAATCTAATGTGTTCTTTATCTTAGGCATTGAGCATTCTATTCGCCCCAGCCCAGATTTATCACCAGGAGTCACTGTCGTCACCAATTTTATTAAAATAAATCTTCATTACACTCATTATACACACTTAGGCCCACTTGCGCGATCATGGGTTAACGTATTTAACTCGGTGTGTATTAAAGAAACATAGTAATAGGTATAATAGATAAGTTAAGAAAAATAAATATATATAAGGAACATAGGAATAAAAAATTGTGTTAAAGGAATATGAACATAGGAATAAAAGTTATGATAAGATAAGGAATAAATATAAATAAGGAATAACAATTGTAAACAGCTAACACAGGGTTAAATAAATAATTTATCTTGCGTCATCAACATTTTGGAGCAAACCTAGGGTTCAACTTCTAAATATTTAACCCGCCGATTTGGGAAGGTTAAGTCGCTAAACGCGCGGTTAAGTCTCTTTGTGGGTAGGTATTGTGTAATCAATTTTGTGGTTTATAGTTAAAATTTTACTACAATGATCATGAATTGTTATTCTCTGACGATGAAGATGAAGTCATTGAATATATAAGCTCAATTTTTTATGACAAAAGGGTTACAAAACGGTCAAAGTGGGCCTAAGGCCCACTTGCGCGATCATGGGTTAACGTATTTAACTCGGTGTGTATTAAAGAAACATAGTAATAGGTTTAATAGATAAGTTAATGAAAATAAATATATATAAGGAACATAGGAATAAAAAATTGTGTTAAAGGAATATGAACATAGGAATAAAAGTTAAGATACGATAAGGAATAAATATAAATAAGGAATAACAATTGTAAACAGTTAACACAGGGTTAAATAAATAATTTATCTTGCGTCATCAACATTTTGGAGCAAACCTAGGGTTTAACTTCTAAATATTTAACCCGCCGATTTGGGAAGGTTAAGTCGCTAAACGTGCGGTTAAGTCTCTTTGTGGGTAGATAGATAGATAGATAGATAGATAAAAGTTTATTAAGGCAACAATGCATATACAATTAAACTTAGCTTAAAAGACGACAAAAATAACTAACTATAAACTAATTAGAGTCTAATGTATTACATTGCGGCCAAAATTAGGCCCCAGCTCAGCATAATGCTTTGCTCCTAAGAGCAAAGCGCTGGTAATTCTGCTGGTACCTAGATAATTATGCGGCAATTACATATTAGGCCAAGTGGCGTCTTATAGTGATTGTCGAACATACTACCAATATACAAAAATAGGTACAGTAAAAACTACATGAACTATTTTACCCATATAAAACACCTTGAAACATAAAAACACACAATAGCTCTATTATTGTGAATAAAAAAATAGGAAAAAAAAGCATAAGCACATCTGATTAAGACTAACATCTAAAAAGTATACGCAGTAACAAAAAGTAAGTGTTATTATTAGCTAAGTGTGCCAGTTTCCGCTACACACCACAACTCTGTTTTTGAAGGAAACAGACTTTAAGTTTTGATAAAAAAGAGATGCGGTAAGTAACCTGACGTAGAGGTGGAGGAATAATATTCCAACATTTTGTTGCACGGTAACGGAAACTACCCCTAAATGCTGCCGTCTTATGTGCACGTGTCAAAAGACGGTTACCAAGCCGCGAATCGGCATTGGAATTAGACCAGTTAAGCTTGTGGTAGAGGTATTCAGGTTTTCGATATTTCATAAGATTAAATAAGGGTAGGTATTGTGTAATCAATTTTGTGGTTTATAGTTAAAATGTTACTACAATGATCATGAATTGTTATTCTATGATGCTGAAGTAAAGTCATTGAATATATAAGCTCAATTTTTTATGATAAAAGGGTTGGAATATTATAATACACATAAAGGGGCAATGTTTGAATTTTTCATGTGTAAAGTAATGTTATGTATTTTTCGTCAGAGTACGCCGGCAACTTGGGTGACGCAGGCAGCGAGGAGTGGCGCCAACAAGAACAGCAACACATATTGCAACTTGTTGATAAATTCTAGAATATACTAATTATTCTCGTAACCTGTTTTTTTTAAACCTCTATGTATCTAATCTAAAGTCTATTTGAAACGTTAATATTATTAAATAGGGTTACTATTTCAATCATTTTAGTAAAACAACGTTAATATTATATGTAATATTAAAATTATAGTTCAGAATTTTAACATGACAAAATGTCGTGCTGTGATGATTTCGGATCAGAAATCACACAAAATAATTTATACTAGCATCACCTCAAAATCCCGTCAATCAGAAATTCCTGGGTAAGGGGCCAATGAGTCAATTCAATATTTTTAATATAATAATAATAATAATACTAGCCCTGTATTAAACATTGTCCCACTGCTGGGCACAGGCCTCCTCTACTAATGAGAGGGGTTAGGCCTTAGTCCACCACGCTGGCCTAATGCGGGTTGGTAGACTTCACATACCTTCGAAATTCGTATAAGAATTCTCAGATATGCAGGTTTCCTCACGATGTTTTCCGTCACCGTTAAAGCAAGCGATAAATGATAATTATCATTTAATACACACATAACTTTAGAAAAGTCAGAGGTGTATGCCGCTTGGGTTTCGAACATACGACTTTCGTCTTGGCAGTCCGTACCGCAACCAACTAGGCTATTTTTAATATAGGCTTTATTACACTTTAGACTCTGATTACATCCATAAATAACGTTTAGCGTTTATTATTATTACTATCTTGCCTATTAATATAGATAAATGAATACATACATTAGTTTTCGGAGACAGACTGCCTCGGTGGCGCAGTTGTAATTGCGCATGCGTTACGATTGCTGTGCTGAGGTCTCGGGTTCGATCCCCGGGTCGGGTAAAGTGATATTGGGTGTTTCTACCAAGAAATACTCAGTATTAACCCGGAGTCTGGAATGGTGCCCGGTATGGCGATAGGCTCGCCCCCTATCACATTATGGGACCGAAATTCGGCGAAAAGTGGGTGTACTGGTTACACCTCTGCCTACCCCTTCGGGGATTACAGGCGTGAGTGTATATGTATGTATGTATACATTAGTTTTGTCTGTGATGATGCCATCGATGTAGGTGTGCATCTACTTATGTAAAAAACTAATAGAAGTTCTGAACTTGCCTTACTCCTGAAGCTTGATCCCGATTCTTTTTGAATATAATTTACAGATATTGTTAATTTTCCTAAAAGGGCAAATCAGAAGTACCTCCAACCGTCGTAAATGTATGAGAAGATGTATGAATGTGGAAGAGGCGAAAGAAGTGTCAGGATCGTAGCTTGTGGGACTCAATAGTCTCTGCCTGCCCCCATGGGATACGGGCGTAAGTGTATATGTATGTATTTTAATTTATAATTAACAACATTTGATATTATGTAGATAACCCAGGGATCTTCACATGAAAATAAAAACTATTACAAGAGAATTTAAACCAGACATGGGCAATAGAGAACTCTACTGGCGATACTGTTACCGAAATTAAGCTGATAGTCAAAGTGTGGGAGGATTACTGTAAATCCTTGTTTCTGGATAACCTAAGATTAGTGGCCCCAGAACCTGAACCTATGTACGTAATGCCTGATGAACAAGAACCTTCTATATTAAGAGCAGAAGTAGAGGCCGCTGTAAAACACCTAAAGTGTGGCAAGGCTACAGGTACTGACGAAATTCCCATAGAAATATTTAAGATCATGTGGGATGTTGGTGTGGATATCTTACACTCCATCTGTACACAAATATGGAATACGGGAGAGTGGCCGAAGGATTGGTCACATTCCTTGTTTATCCTACTCCACAAAAAAGGCTCGTCCAAAAAGTGTAACAATTTCCGCCTGATATCTTTGATATCCCACGCTAGCAAGGTCCTTCTTCATATAATTAATACGAGGCTACAGGCATATATAAGCCGGGAGATTGCTCAGGAACAAGCCGGCTTTGTCAAAGGAAAGGGAACACGGGAACAGATCCTCAACCTAAGACAAATCATAGAAAAAGCGCGTGAGTTCAATAACGCGCTGTATATTTGTTTTGTAGATTTTCGTAAAGCTTTTGACACCGTTAAGTGGTGGAAGCTATGGGAAGTACTGTTGTTAATGGGTGTACCACGACATCTAGTTTATCTCATCAGGAGACTCTACGAAGGCGGTACAGCTGCTGTTCGCGTGGACGGAGTCGATTCCAGCAATTTCACAACTCAGGCTGGTGTTCGACAAGGATGTATTATCTCCCCTCTCTTGTTTAACATCTATACCGAATACTTAAAGCGAATAGTTTTAGAGAACTGGGATAAGGGTATATCAATTGGAGGTCGTTTGATATCAAACTTGAGATATGCAGACGACACTACTCTTCTTGCAACATCACAAGCAGACATAGAAGGATTTCTTTCGCTCCTGGAAACAACCAGTCCAGATTTTGGCCTCACCTTAAACCGCAATAAAACCAAAATGATGGGGGTGGATCGCAAAGCTAACAATCGACCTGATTTACGTGAAATAGCTAACTGCGAAGTTGTCCAGAGTTACATCTATCTGGGATCCACAATCACAAATACTGGCAGCTGCGAGGAAGAAATCAAAAGACGGTGTGCCGTGACACGATCAGCCGTGGAAAAACTCACGAAAATATGGAAAGATCGCCGCATAACTAAAAACACCAAGGTTCGCTTAATGAAATGCTTAATATTCCCTATTTTCCTATATGGAGCTGAAACATGGACGATCCATCAAAAACATCGAAAAAACATTGACGCCCTTGAGATGTGGTGCTGGAGGCGTTTGCTGAAAATAAAATGGACTGCTCACCGCACTAACGTTTCCATCATAAAAGAGCTTCGCATCAAACAAAGACTTTCGTCGACAGTGCAATTTCGAATCCTTAAGATGTTTGGACATATCAATCGCAACGAAAGCTCTTTGGAACCTCTAGTAATACAAGGAAGGGTAGAGGGTCAACGTTCTCGCGGCCGATATCCCACAAGATGGACAGACCTTATCAAATCATCTACGAAGTGTTCCCTTGCTGAGTGTACACGCAGTGCCACGAACAGGAAAGAATGGAGACGTATCGCAAATGCTGCAACCGAGAAATACGACGATCCATAATCACGACCATTCCGCCAGGAGTGCCCGACTAAGAAGAAGAAGATAACCTACATACATTATATGTTGAATTATATGTCCACATCTCATTATGATTGAAAAGGTATATGTGATAACAAAAACTATAACATATTGTAATAGTATCGATATTTATTATATTAATAAATCAGTAACAGTAAACAAAATAAGTATAACACAATATATATATACAACAAACTGTGTAAAAGTTATGCGAGCTCCAAAAAGAATTGCACATAAATTGTCCTGTGATTCGCAAAATAAACTTAGAATTTCATCCACCAAATAATTGCTGGGTATAAATAGGTTATCGCCCACATCCAAAAATGACATTTAAACGAGCTTTCTACCATGATAAATGATAATATATATTTCTAAATAGATGATTAGGTGAATTTTTGTTTAATGTCAAAAAGGGTCCAATTAAGTGTAGAGAAATTTACGCATCGCAAAGAACTCAATTAAATGTCGTTTTTGAATGCGGGCACATATCTGAATGTATGTGTACGTGAATTATATCTAAAATAGATAAAGTTAAAATTTCATAAGTACCTACAATATATTTTAATGTGATTTGCGTTATAACTACCAGTATGACTACGGCCCGCCCATGACGGATTATAATAAGCTTTGCGATTTGCAACACGCTAGGTGTTTCCCGCACTCGCGTAACAAACACGAACGCGTAAAGATTCTTTTTTTTTGTGCCTGGATAGATAGACGAGCAGACGGGCCATCTGATGGTAAGTAGACACCACCGCCCATAGACTTCTGCAATGCCAGGGCACAGCAAAGCCTCTGCCTACCGTTTACGAACTTACCTAACATGTGGCGTCGCATGCTGTTTAGATTTTTGTTTCCTGTCCGCATAATACGATGCATGCTTGAAACACACCTCCGTGTTGCGCCGCAGTCAACATCTTAATATAAGCAGTACCAGGAGGTACTAATTCATTTTAAGATACAAAGTACACATATAATGAAATATATGTTTAGTTTAATTAAGAAATAAAAACAAATTCATCGAAAAATAATTATTAAGATAATGTATGTGCAACCGAATATAATCAACAATATCCCCATAACAAGTCACAACCACACTCGTTTAATTAGCACGCTCAATGCTTACGTCATTAGGACAACAAAATGCTTATAAAATTCGCACAATTTTCTAGACATTCTGACATTAAGTATAAATCATCTATAGTCCGTGCGCAAGTGGTAGTCACCTCATGCTTTATGTCAATAATACGCCTCTTATGTCGCTCTCCTTCTGCCTCCTTCGGCTATTGATCTCCAAAATTCATAGCTCTTACTGCTACAGCTTAAATATAGCAGGAGGTGACTAGCAATTGCTGATGACTTGTCGAATATGGTACTTCTTGCAATCAACCTTTGTACAAAAAAACCCTGCAATTTCATCGACACATAGCCGAGTATCAAACTGATTGGAAACATAAAAAAATTAATACTGTCTTAAATGCTAGCAGATAACTCGAGCTATAAAAGTATTTGTAACTCGTGTCAACTAACGTTGTTTGGTAACTGTGAATCGAATGCATCGATTTAACCCCAGTGTTGCGACATTCTAAATGTGGACACACAACGGTACAATATACCAACTCGTTTTTAAAACAATTCACCTCTTTTATACATGAATCATTTAACCATACATCGAAGTGTTATGCAAAGTCACATAAAACACAATTTACACATAAAACGGTACCACAATTTTCTTAGTACTATATTTTAATGTGTTTATGGTGGAATTGCCTTACAGGACAGGTGTTTGATTTATTAATATGTCTTAGTAAAATTTTATATAAATGCAATATGTATAGCAATGAAGCTATTTAATTTGTTAATTATAGAGTATTGGTATATAAGCATTTAAAATTTTAGGCCGGTGAAGGGAATGCTCCTTCTCTTTCACGGAAAACGAGTATCGGTATGGAATTTTTAAGGTGTACAGTGACGTCATTTGTCAGTATAGTGCGTATTATTCTTAATCTGAACATAAACTGTTTTTGGTGGTCTCTATGGTCTCTTTGCAGTTGGAAGGATTATTCTAGTAGCAATTTTTTGTATAAATATAAATCCTGAATAAACTGCAACGGTAGAAACTAAGTGATAGACATTAGACATCTCAGAAGATAACCAAATAAACTTTTACGGAACGAGTTTCGGTAGATTGAACTGTTGTGTGGACGCACCATTAAGTTACATATTTGCTATCAACAACTCTTCTAAGAAGTTTTGCTAAATTATCACAATCTACATCACCGATTAACGTGCACGTGCTACTGCGCACATGTCTGCGTAACAAGAGAATCAGGTTTATAACAGGTTCAAATTGTATTTTATATATACGAGTCGTATAGAACCAAAGTCGGCAAAGTAGGTAATTGGGCATAAATTAAAAAATATATGGGAATATAGGAAATTAATTAAATCAGCATCGACTATTCCAATGTTTTATAATTAAAAACGGCTATAAACCCTTCTAACACATAAAACAAAAGTTGCTTTAGAACCGAAGTCGGCAATCTTTCACTATCAACCAATCAGAAGCGTCTGACAAGTTAACAATCCTATTTCTCATGAATTCAGTGAGAAACTTGGCAGGACAGTAGCAAAGGCGGCCATCTGACTTTAGTTGGGATCAAACTCGGCAATCTAAAAAAATTATAAGATTTTTCATGGTTAAGCTTATTTTTTTATCATTGTTGTTTTGTCATTGATTAAACTAAATATCTCTTCAGATTAAAATAAAATAAAAATTGACTATCGACTTAAACAAAAGTTATCAGTTTTTTTTAATTTTTCAAAAAGTCGGCCCTAGTTTACTGACTCTGCTGCTGACTTTAATTCTATACGACTCATATGAGCTCCCCTCCATCGTCAGATCACAGCGTTCATTATAAGGGTGCATCAACTCTAATACGTGTGAACACATAAACAGTAATTTGTAATTTTAATTTGTAATCATACAAGGTATGTGTTGATAATAATTCTGAATGGATTGAGAATAAAGTCCATAACCATGACAGACTAACACTGTTTATTTGAAACAGAATCCTGTTACTAGTAATACACGATTCAATTTTAATTACTAAAAAGTAATGTAGCATTTGCTGCTGACGTTGATCTACGTTCGAGATTAACTTTCTGCTATATTAGGTCCATACGATGAACATAATATATATAACACAAAATTCAATAATTCAGCAACTAATTTAATTAATTTATTTAATATATTAAAATTATATTTAAAGTTGATAAAGCATTTATCACTGAACAGCCAGTCAAGCAACAGTTCTTACATTCTGGTATTTAAAATTGAATCGTGTATAGCGACTGTAACAGTCGGTACTAACTAGACAGAGAGTGCACCCGGTGTGAACAAGGCACTACAACATGTAGAGTGTGTCTGTGTGTATTTTTTTTCCTTGCACGGCAAAGTGACCACACTGCACCTGATGGTAAGCACAGTGCCGTCCAATTAGAGTATGGAGTAGCGAGAGACGATTTATCCCCATTACTCAACACAATCATGCCGGCCTACTCCTTCACACTACGCTATGGTATGTGTGTCGTTATGGACAGTCCTTGCCCATCATCTTGGTGAATGCGTTGGGAATGTGTTCGTTGGTCTTGGTGCTGGTGCTGCCGCCGAGCAGCGTGGGCGCCGGCACCGCCCCCGCCTGCACGCCGCACGCCCTCTTCAACAAGTCGTAGTTTATCTTCTCGCTCACCACTGAGTCGTGTCTAAAATCAAAGTACGAATTAGATCAGATATATATTGATATTTGAGATTATTGATATATTGAGATATATTGATATTTTATAATAATTTATTAATCTACATGGATATTTATGTAAAATAAAATATTTTGCTGGTGGTAGGATATTCATATCCGCCCGTATAGCGACCACCGTACACAGGGTGTAAAATCCGCCATAGTGGCACACGCAAGTGTGTCGCGTTCCGAGATCAGCCAGTGACTATCTAGACCCCCGACAAAAACATCCGGTTTTTGTCGGGGGTCTAGAGTTGGGGTACAATGTTTGGCCGTTTCGCGGCCTTCTGAGTTCTCTGACAAAAGATTCTCGACCGCTTCTTCACCTTCTTGCGCATGGCGTAGTGTGAAGAAGCATGCCGGCATGATTGTGTTGAGGAGCGGGGGATAGATCGTCTCTCGCTACTCGATACTCTAATTGGACCGCACTGCGCTTACCAGGTGCAGTGTGGTCACTTTGCCGTGCCAGGATCAACTATAGCTTCTTTTTAAATGTAAGAAAATAAATTACAATAAATAATCCTAAGGCGGTGAAGGGTTTATATACCCATACGATAATTTATTTTTAATTCATATTACATACATTACATAAAACTGTTTCCTTTCAGCTCCATAATATTTAAGTAGGTACGTAAAAAAAGACAACTATTTCCAACTTTGACTACACATCTTTACTAAAATAGCTATATACGGGAGGATCTTTCTAGTCTTGTAATTTCGTAATTATCCATGTAATCATCATCATATTTTTGTAATCAACATTAAGAAAGTGTCTTAATTTGAATGAAGTGTAAATTATATTTGTTGAGAAGTTACCAAATTACAACAAAAAATTGGTAGTGGTAGAGCCACGCTGTAGACATATTTGTCTGCAGCATGAATGGGCCGGCTCGACCGGGGTAGTACCACTGTCTCACAGAAAACCAACGTAAAGTGACAGTTCACTGTCGCGTTTCGTATGGTAAGTGAGATATCCGGAGGCCCAGATTCCCCCTTCCCTTCCCTAATCCCTATTCCTGTCCTTGAAGGCCGACAGCGTATACATGACACTTTGGGTATTGTGGATGTTCATGGGCGGTGGAGATCACTTAACATCAGGTGACCAACTGGCTCGTTTCTCGGACTGATATAAAAAAAAAAAGTTCATTTTTGGAATGAGCTAATATCAAATGTTATTAACCAAATATCGATAAATAATACAAATAACTAACGGACATTACTAAGCCAAGTCACTATTGTTTTAGCTAAATATGTACATGGTCTTTTCATAGGTATACCAGAGCCTTGGGATTCTTGAGTCATTGGTAAGTTAGCACTGGCCATTTCTAAACTTTCTGTAGGTTTTATAATATATTCAAAATTTGATTTGACTGCCTCAGTGGCGCAGTCGTAATTGCACTTGCATTACAACTGCTGTGCTGAGGTCTCGGGTTCGATCTCAGATAAACTGATATTTGGTTTTTCTTCTTAGAAGTACTCAATATCAGCCCGGAGTCTGGAATTGAGTCCGGTATGGCGATAGGCTCGTCCCCTATCACATTATTGGACCGTAATAAATTCGGCGAAAAGTGGTAGTACTGGTTACACGTCTGCCTACTGCATTGGGGATTACAGGCGTGAATGTATACGTATGTATGTCAAAATTTGATCGAAGAATATTTGAAATATCGAATATTGTTACTTGTATTGCGGGTGGGTGGTGACGAAGTTCCTCATCCAGGTGGCCATGGTGGAGATCTCGCCGGAGGCTCGTCGCTGTATGAGCTTCAGGTACTGCTGCACGGAGCAGTGCGTGTCCGCGTCCACGTCCATGCCGGACAGGTACGACTCGATCAGCGGGATCAGGCCCGGGAATATGCCGTCCTACAATAAATACATTATTAGTAGGGATGTGCGAATAGCGTTCGATTCGAATGAATAATTCGTAATTTCGAATTATTAGGAATTTTATATTTGAAAAGACACGAGACACTATCATATATAAATAATTCGACAAACATTAAAGTACAATTGAGGTATAAAAACTGATGGTTAACAATTTTAAACATTGCTGTTTTAATTAATGAATAACAATGTTTTCTTAATCGAATAATGGAATAGAAACGCATTATTTTAGTAAAACTTAAAAATGACAGATATAAACTAAAAAAATATCTGCTTGCACGTGTCGCGTAACCTTAGTATCATATTATTATATCGTTCGATATTTTGAGAGAGTGGACAGTTAAGATCGTTGGCGTATATACAGTATGATGATGATTAGACACCGTGGAGAAAGCAACACTGATCTCTTGATCAGTGATGAGATAATAAACACTCTTGTGTTTATTACCTTCCCGTTGACGATTTCGTCGATGGTCATTTCTGCGTACTGTTCGTCGCTGGGGTCATTAGGGTCGTTGGGGTCGGCGGGGTCGGCGGCGTGTCGCGCCACGTCACTGGGCGCGCCCACGTCCCGACGCCACCAGAACTTCTGGTTCAGCACGGCACCTCTCTTCTGCGCACGCTGCATGTTCTCATCCACCTACAATTATTATATTTACTATATTACTACCGCTCCTAATGGAAAGTTATAAGAGATAGTAAAAATTTTTTTAGTGCCTCGATAGGCAGACTAGCAGACGGGCCACCTGATGGTAAGTAGTCACCGCCGTTCAAAGACTACTGCAATGCCAGGGCACAGCAAAGCTGCTGCCTACCGTTAAAACCTACAGTAAACCTATCGGACTATAAAGTGAAGCTGGTTGTTTTTAATATTATTTAAAACTTGCTAAATTCGCTACTCTGCTAATTTCGTATGTGATTGTAAACTCTATGAGGTAATTTTTTCAATTGTTTTTTATTGAAGCCACCGAACGGTCAAGTTCAACATAAAATAACTAAAGATATCCCAAAGTCCTCACCAGCTCATATTGAGCGCGGGTCTGTAATTCGTGATTATAAGCGGTCCGGCTGATGTTTGTCGCTTGTTCCTGGAGCCGCCTTGCAGTTTATGGAATTTGGTATTCCTGGCCAAATACCGCCTGCCATGTGCTTGTACTTATAGGATAAGTATAAAACAATATAAAAAAATATGTAATGACCTTGCTGATCGGCATGACGAAGTTGAGATGGTATGAGAGTATGACCCTGGTGAGCAGTACCACGAAGCAGACGTATGCGGCGTTCTCGAAGTCTGTGAGCTGCGCCTCGCACGGACGGAACTCGACGCGCCATCCGATCGACGAGTTCGGGGGCGGCGGCTTGAACCGCATCGTCTGCCAGTTCGTCGACTGGATGTTCTGAACAATAAATAACATATAACAGTCACTAAGACACGAGTCTTGTGTTGTGGGTATCGGGGACTACGAGAGACTGTCTGGCACACAAACATAGCGCGGGATAGATTCTCTCTCGCTACTTGATATTAAAAAAAACCGACGAATTGAGAACCTCGTCTTTTTTTGAAGTCGGTTAAAAAAAGTGACGTATTTACTTCGAAATGGTCTGTGTCGTTCTCGTCGTCCTGATGCACTTTCTCCGTGAACAGTGAGACAGAGTCCCTGATGAAGAGATGCGCGACGTGCAGCGCGAGGGGATGGTCGATGCCGCCCTCACGCAGCCTCTGGTAGATCTTCTCGTCGTGCACTATCGGAATGTCGTTGTATCTGGGAAATATTTCCTAATAATATAGGTACTATTGGTGAAGGAAAACATCGTGAAGAAACCTGCAAACCTAAGAATTTCAAAGGTATGTGAACTGACCAACCCGCATTAGGCCAGCGTGGTGGACTAAGGCCTAACCCCTCTCAGTAGTAGAGGAAGCCCGTGCCCAGCAGTGGGACAATGATTAATACAGGGCTAGTATTATTAATAAAGGTACAGGTTATTTTTTTTTATTGCCTGGATAGGCAGACGAGCAGACGGGCAGTATGATAAGTAGTCACCGCCGCCCATAGACTTTTGCAATGCCAGGGCACAGCAAAGCCGCTGCCTACCGTCATTACCGGTATTAGGCCGATAACAATGTTTGTGGTCGAATACAGACACGTCATATCCAAATATAGGATTTTGCAACAGCTATATTTTCATTCCGTGGGTTCTATTTATACTACAAACATATACACTCATGTCTGTAATCTGTGTAGGAAGAGCTGTAACCAGTACCCACTTTTCGCCAAATTTATTTCGGTCCCATAATGTGATAGGAAGCGAGCCTATCGCCATATCGGGCTCAATTCCAGACTCCGAGCTGATACTGAGGGTTTCTAAATAGAAAAACCCCAAGATCACTTTACCCGACCCTGGGATCGAACCCGTGCCCTCAGCACAGCAGTCGTAACGCATGCACAATTACAACTGCGGCACCGAGGCTGCCCCTATCTATTTATAATTTTTTACCCAATTAAGTACTTTAGTTTTACATGATTCTGATGTAAATTAATTCCAGAAATAGCAGATTAACGTAAGAATCCTTGCGAAACTTATGTCATCAAACATAATTTCTTTTTAATAGCCATCCCACATTTAGAAACATATCGATTATTGGCAACAACCACGTTTTGAATGTCGAATGTTTTACTCGTGGTAATTAGTTAAGTGTTGATGAATTTTCCAAACATTCTAGCACAGACTGATCTATGTTTAAAACCGCTTTACGCTTGACATGCACGAACAAACCCGAAATTTCTAATACGATATGACTCTAGTCAATGAGATTTTTAAATATTTACAAAAATTCATTCCAAATACCTTTATCGACTTCATCCATACTAATATTATAAATGCAAAAGTATCTCTGTTTGTACATTTGTTTGTTACCTTTTCACGACTAACCGGCTGAACGGATCGTAATGAAATTCGGCAACAGGATACACAGACACAAGATATCTTTCGTCTCAAAAAATAATCTTGAAGGGGTGAAATAGGTGTTGAAAATTTGTATGGGCAAACCATAATTCCTCAACTTAAGGTAAGAAATAGAGAAATACGTATTTACAACTTTCTTTCAAAATCATGCCTAAAGAGGCAAACTAAGGAGTTAAAATTATGAAGTATACTTTAGATGCATTCTCAAGATTCAGGCACAACACCTGAGAGGTAGGACGATTGGTACAGGAGACAACTACTTGAATTGTATTTATATTTATTTTTCTCGCATAAATAACATCCATGCGAGGGAGCCGAGAGCGTTAGTAATAGATCGATATTCTGTGCACTCACTTTTGATGTTGAGGCGAGAGATAGGAGTCGATGGAGTCGTATCGCGACTTGTGTATGCGGAACTTGTTGTTGTGGAGTGGCTGGAGGCCGCGCTCCTCCCGCGTGCGACAGTCCACCGACGCAGATATCACGTTCCAACGACAGTCCACGTCGGTCAGGAAGCCGCGGTAGATCGGCGACGCCGCTGACAATGCCAGCTAAACAGTTGTATGAGATGTGCTATACATTTTTATTAACCGACTTCGGGAAAAGGAGGAGGTTCTCAATTCGTCGGAATCTTTTTTATGTATATTCCCAGATTACTCGCAGACGCCTAGACCGACCGACCGACTTAGCCCGTTAGAAGTTGGGCCATTGTGCGTGCCAATATTATGCCACACCAAAATAAAAGCAATAAAAGGAAATATCTTTAAAATTACATATTAGAACTTCCATAAAAGTACATCAACTTAGGAACACGCATTAATATGTGAAAACATCTAACTGGTACTTAAACAACCATACTGTTAATTTCATAAGTTATTATTTTACTGTTTGTTTTCCAAATAAAATAAAATAAATAATCTAATAATTAAATGTGATGAAAAGTATCGCTTTTTGTTAGTAAGTATCGAGTGTTGAAAAAAATAGAGCTGTTTGAATAAAGTGTCAGCAAAACAATTTCCTTCTATAGAATTCTCCTGAAGCAAGACACACTAAGTGCCATTACAAAATGATTGATTATTATTAAAGCTTAAATGCAATAAAATTTTACGCAGTTTGGCATACATAACAAATTGATTTATGTACAATGTAAACAAACTGTGGTTCGTACAATAAGACAGTAACAATCAATCACTCCTATATCTAAAAAGGAAGGAATTATGAACATCTTATGAATGATGTTGTATTGTATTGTATACCCTGAGATTTGGTACAATCCGTTAAGTATTCGTTATGCAGAATTTGTGTAAAGACGAATAAGATAATAATTATTTAAATTCACTACACAATAGATTATGTAAAACGTATGTTTAATTAAATTGACAACATATTATAATTAATAAGTTTGTCAAAAGTTGAGCTTGATCAGAATATTTTGTTAATATAAGATACGTAAAAAAGTATTATATTCTAAAAAAGATTCCTCAGCAATAAAAACTTAATCCATTATAACTTGCACTAAAGCTTCATTACAACTACAATTGTTAGCTCATGTTCGTTTACTATGAGTTTAAAGACTAGCTTTCATAATTCTGAAGTAATAATAACCTGTATCGTGGGTATCAAGAACTACACGGAAGTACGGTCAAAGACCCGAAACAAATATCTATTTGTCACACAAACATTTGTCTCGCTGCGGGAATCGAACCTATGGCCTCCCATTTCACAATCGGCTAATCGCCTACTGCGCCACTGATGCTGCCGTTATAAAAATAGTTAATGTATACTGACCATGATAGGACAGAGGGGCGCCAGCTGGTCGTACAGCGTGCGCGCCTCCGTGATGCAGCACGCCTGGAACGTGAGCTGCAGGCAACAGCAACCCATGCCGAAGCCCATCGCGTCCATGTACACGCAGTCCGGCAGCGCCGCGTCGGGCTCCAGGCGATGCGCCGAGTCCACGGGGATCTTCGTGTTCACGTCACGGAACACTATAACATACAATAGTGTTAGCTTTACTAATATAATTTTTTTATCCTGGCACGACCTAGTGACCACACTGCACCTGATGGTAAGTGCAGTGCCGGCCAATTAGAGTATCGAGTAACTAGAGACAATCTACCCCCCGCTACTCAACACAATCATGCTGGCCTGCTTCTTTACACTATGCCATTAGCAAGAAGGTGAAGAAGCGGTCGAGGGTATCAGAGTACTCAGAAGACCGCAAAACGGGCAAACATCATACCCCAACTATAGACCCTCGACAAAATTCGGATGTACACTGGCTGACCCCGGAACGCGACACACACGTGAGCCACTGTGGCGGGTTTTACACTCTGCGACCACCGGGTCGCTATCCGGTCGGATATGAATAACTTACCACCAACATAATGCTAGGGTAGTCCATTTATTGGGAATGTCAAGGGTCTCTTACAAGAGAAGTACAGGTAGATTGACAAGTTTGACTCAGTGAAGGAATTTTTACTATAAAGGAGAACGCCTCGGCGTTCTGGCGTCAGTGTAGCTCAGTTTCAATCGGTGTGCGTCTGAGTGCAAAGTGTAATTGAATATCAGTTATTATAATATAAAATGTGGTGTGTTTAAAAGAGCTACCATGGGTTTTCTTAGCAGTTCTTTCCCATGGATTACTGTATTACGAACTGGCAGTAGTTTAATAAACGGCGAATAACTTGTGTTATTTCTATCGCAACAATTATACGATTACAACGAAGAGTATAAGCCCTCTCAATAGCCTCGACATGATGACATGTCTTTAACAACAGGTACTACTATGAAAGTTATACGCTTCGGGAATCATCATTTTTTACGAATTAGGAAAAATACAATCAATACCTGGACTTCTGAGCCTGGTCAGCCATTTAGAACAAAATGAGTATTAATTTAAAGGTTTGAGGTGCTACCGACATTTTACTGCAACACGTCAGCTTTAATAACTCGATTTTGAAATATTTTTTTTGTTAGATTTTTATCACATAACTTTTTCACGAGCTTTGTATCTATTACTGAGAACAAAAGATGATATAACACCATTAATATTATTGTTTATTTTGCTCTGGAACTGTAAAGAATTAGTTTTCCAGAATAGTTTTTTGTATTCATCCGCCCATCTTTCATGAATTTCAAGTGACTACTAACGTTATTAAAATTGATAGCCTCCAATGTCGATTTTACAATTTAACTGCCTTTTTATAGGTACACATCTTAGTCAACAAATGAACCTTTTTTACCTACGAGCGTCTTTATGTGTTATATGGTATAAGATCTAAAACTGATTGATGTCCAAAATTTCGTAAACTGTTAGCTTTTAACAGCTGACCTTAAGCTCAGTCATGAGCTTTAAGTGACGCCTTCCTTTCAAACATTTATAAAGAATCCATTGCACATAACACGTCTGATGTTTTTTGCAGGCCGGCATGGTTGTGTTCAGTAGCGAGGGATAGATAGTCTCTCGCTACTTGATACTCTAATTGGACGGCACTGCACTTACCATCAGGCGCAGTATGGTCACTTTGCAGTGCGAGGCTAAAAAGTCAATGCTTCGCAATACGCACCTGGTAAGTTGATGGCAACTTTTTCTCCTCGCCTTTGCCGTATATTTTGAGTTAATGTCTTAAATCGAGGATGTCCGGGAAAAATGCCTTCGTCAGGAAAATAATGTGATTTGGTTACACCATCTTTCGGTGTCGGCGTATACGGCGGGCTGGTAAAGTTCGGACATCCTAATCTAAAACAGTATTATAATATTAACATTACAGTCAGAAAAATAAAACAAATAAATGTGATGAAAACTTATTTAAACTTTACGATATACAACATGTACCAGTACAAACGAATACTCTGAAAATAGTTTGTTAAGGATGAGCCACTGAATCGATTTCAGTATTCATACAAAAAGATAATTTTAACAATGGGTCGACTTTCGTAAAATAGTACAAACAAACAATATTAAAACATAAAGACAGGCGATCAGGTATTCTTAAAAATGCAACAATAAATGAAATCCTTTATTCCAGGGCTTCCTAAACTGTGCGTCGCGACGCCCCGGGGCGTCGCAGCACTATCACAGGGGCGCCGTTTTTTGCTTATGTTTTGTTTTTGTTCTTATTTTCAATAAAAATTATAAATATGGTATTTTTGTCCTGAAGAGGGGGGGGGGGGGGGTTAGGGTGTTGACGGGGTGTCGTTAACAAATGTGAAATTCTCAAGGGCGTCGCAGTACAAATAAGTTTGGGAAGCCCTGCGCTTTATTCATTAAAATTAACGAACTTTATGTCGAGAGAAATAAAGGTTTTTACAAATAGTTTCAAATACGTAAGCTTAAGGTGACCACAGTACAATTTCATTACGATTGTAAGTTTACATACATACACATACATGCACTCACGCCTGATGTAACCAGTACACCCACTTTTCGCCGAATTTATCACGGTCCCATGATGTGATAGGGGGCGAGCCTATCGCCATACCGGGCGCAATACCAGACTCCAGACTGATACTGAGTATTTCTAAATAGAAAAATCCAATACCACCTTACCCGGCGCAAGGATCGATCCCGAGACCTGAGCAAAGGAGTCGTAACGCATACAACGTAATTACAACTGCGCTACCAAGTTTGAATCGGATTATAACTTTATGTTTCAATTAGGGTGTCTGAGGGTGTGTGTTATTCCTGTGATGTGTTGTATAGCATAATAATTCTTTTAGTTTAATAACGCAAACGACATGTAATAAAACAAATAATCGTTTCTATTATTCGTTTTCGTTATTAAAATAACAAAGTGAACTACCATTGTCAGTAAAAAAATCTCACAATATGTCATTAAAGTTATTTAGAGTGTAATTATTTTAAACGCTACGCTCTTAATTGATTACTTTTGGTTATCCATTTGGCTTTAAATTGCCAAAATAATGAATTTAGCGAATATTACCTTGGGAAGTTAGTTATGCTCATGATAACTTCGCCGTCCTTGAGTAGCGCGGTCGCCTCAGCTCGGCGGTATTGCATATTGGCTTCAACTATATTAAAATGAGCGAGGAGTCCGCCGTACGGCTTCCCAGGGGTTCCTTCCACCATGTAGGCGCCGTATTCCGGACGCCATAAGGATTTAACATCTGCAACAAGTTATTTATCCCTTAACTAACCTGTCATATTCCTTAAACTTATAACTGAAAATAGTGTTTTCTTAAAATAAAGATAAGTTTTCCTCATTCTCCCATGGCTTATAATTTGAATGCACAAAACATTCTCAATAATGTATAAACATTCAATCATACACTTACTCGGTACTAGCATTTCATTATGGAAACTTACGTTTTAATATCTTTATTTAATTTATACCCTTTATTACAAAGACAATTTTCACTAACATGCCCCTAAATAAATCTCTAATAAGTTTCAAGACACAATATTGAGCATATTATTATACTTTAAACATCGATTCATCCATGGTTATACACCCTCAATATTATTTACATATTATCATTTTAAAAGTATTTAAATGACATCGAATTTATTTACCACACTAGCTTTTGCCCGCGACTTCGTCCGCGTGGAATAATGACTTCCGGAAAAAAACAATTTATCCCCCTTTTCTCCCCGTTGGGAGGGAATTTCCAATAATCCTCTCTTAGTGGTAGCCTACTCCTCCCAACAAACACACAGGCCAAATTTCAGCTCTCTACTGCCAGTAGTTTCGGCTGTGCGTTGTCTGTCAGTCACTCAGTAACGGAAGAGTTTTATATATATAGATATAGATAGCTGTGGCCGCAACTCCGTCAGTGTGTAATTCCTTGTTTGTTATTATGTTAATGTATTGGTAATATTGTTTAGATCACGTTCACATGAGGCTTAAGTACCTATACAACGAAAATACTTCAGCGCAAAGCTTCCGGGTAAACTATGTTGAAAGTCGACCCGTCCGGCACGTGAACATAAAGATTTCTAGAATTGCTAACCCGGGAAAGACCGACGTACAACTGACCATGCGAGAAACAACTGACACTGAGATCTACTCCAGCAACACGAAAAGTCTGCCCTTGAGCCTTATTAATTGTCATTGCATAACACACAGATACTGGGAATTGTGTTCTTTTAAATTGGAATGGAAAATTGTTTGGTATTATGGGAAGTTCGCGTTTGGATCCCCCGCCCTTTTATACCTCCCGCGGCGACCCGACGCGACGGTTACACAAAAATAATCCTTATAGCATGATTCAGTATTCACGCGCGATGGCTTATTAGCGTATTTCATGTATAACTTTGGTGTTTCTGTACCTATTTCTATAATTCTTTTTTTATTAAATTAATTAAATAGGTAATAATGTTAACATTTATTAATTAGGGATGACTGAGAGTGTTATAAACGTAAGAGTAGACAAATATAATCAGAAATCTCTGAACTGCTAAGCTATCGGGAGTTACACGTGTTATTGTGAGTCAACCATAAAATATAGACATTTGCTGTCGTGGAATATTTTTTATATAATTTTAAGGAGAACATTTCCGTCATACATGATTTCTGTGTAGCTTTAACTATTAAGGCTGCACACGCGACGGAAGCTTAAAAAATGGAGTAAGTTTGTTGCACAGGAGTGTTTTCCCAACATTTCCCTTCACTGCTCTGCTCCTATTGATCGTAGCGTGATGAAAAGTATACTATAACCTGCCCAGGAGTATGAAGAACAATTGTACCAAGTTTTGTTGAAATCCGTCGAGTGGTTTTTGTTTCTATAACGAACATACAGACAAAAATTTTACTGATTGCATTTTTGGCGTCAGTATCGATCACTAATCACCCGCTGATAGTTATTTTGGAAATATATTTCATGTACAGAATTGACCTCTCTACAGATTTATTATAAGTATAGATATAGATAATAAATTAATAAAGAAAATTTGCTAGTTTCGCATGCGTTGTTACGCTTATCTGTAGCGTAGAAGAGTGAATTTCCATAAAAAAACACTATCAGTTTCCCAAATTGATCACATGATAAATCATTAAGTCAGTGGTGTCAACTATCACAAGCAGTACTATATATATATATACCGTCTGCGTAGCGCAGCGGGCGAATAGCCGGTTGTGAAATGAAAGGCTGCGGATTCGAACCCACACCGAACCAAATCTTTGTGTGATCTCCAAATGTTTTAGTCTGGGTGTGGTGGGTCACAGGTCCCACAACTAGGGACTACAGAGTCCTTTATAGTTCAATTTCTGAAAAGTACCTAATTCGGTTATATGTAGTCTGTGGATATATTCTTAAGTAGTGATTTCAAACAATGCATGTTATAAGACTTCCTCAAAAACGATAACTCATGAGAATGTATCACTAATTTAGAATGGAGATTGCAAAAGAATGTCACCATTGAAAAAGGAAAAGCACAACAGCAAGTTTCACATCAGTTGACAGTAATAGTTATACTAAACAAGTTGAATTGATCTATTATTATGCTGTAGCAAAATTTAAAGCTAAATACTCTGTTAATATTAGGTATATTACTCATATAGCTGTGACTTGCAAAATAGGAAACTTATTTTAAGCCGTAAGAAACATACAAAAAAGTGACAAACAAAAATGAGTTTTAAAAGAATTAACAATGAAGCATTTTTAAATTGTTTGGCAAAAAACAATTACATTTGTTATGAGGAACTGTTTGCTAATGTAACAAAACCAGGAATAAAAACTGCAAGTCATGTCATTATCAGTTCTTGCAAGTTTCCTATTATTGTATAAACCTATTGTAAATGTATAATGGGTAGAATGAGTTGCAATATGATTAATTTGTTAGTGGTGTTGCTTTTAAATTTTAGAATCTTGTAACTTCTTTTTGTTTAGAAACTTGTATATTTTGTACAGACCGAGTTGCAACAAGTGATTGAGGAAACAATACCACTAAAATATCACAAAATAAATTCACTTGCTTTTTATAATTTTTAACAACATCAGATTATATCGATAAATACACAGATATTACATTAAATTAGGAAAACAATTAGAAAAAAAAAATTACAACACAATATAACATTAATACAAAGTAGACTAATGCTTGGTTTAACATGCAGATGCATGTATTGGAGCAGTGATGGCAAGCTTTGATTATTTTGTTTATTTATAGACTAGCTTTTGCCCGCGGCTACGCCCGCGTGGTGGTTATTTTTGGAAGAAAAGGTATAAAATCCATGGAGACCTCTTAAGCTATTACATCTTCCTATATTATGCTATCCCGTAAGAACTGTGCATTTTCTAGTATAAAAAGTAGCCCGTCAACTAACACTATGCAAAAAATCACGTGGATCCCTTGCTCTGTATAAAACAAAAATAAAACTATGCCACGGGAACCATACATTTTACCATACAGACTATAATCTATCTCTGGGCCAAATTTCAGCCAGATCCATTGAGCCGTTGTAGCCTGATTGAGTAACAAACATCCATATATCCAAACATTCGTATTTATAATATTAGTAGGATTGATAAACCCCCGATAAAAGAGTTCATACAAAATGTCTTCCCCTGTTTTACCCCCTTAGGGGTGGAATTTCCAAAGATTCTGAAATATATATTTTTTATTTTTAACTGAGAGGCAAAATACTAATATGTTTTTTTTTATTTTCAAATAAAAAGCCAAATACTAAATCCTGAAATACATATTCTTTATTTTTAACTTAAAGGCCATATACCAATGTTTATGCGTTTAACTGCAAAAATGACGGATTTTCAAACAAACTTTCTTCCCCTATTTTACTTGGGGTGGAATTTCCAAAAATCCGGAAATATGTATTCTTTTTTTTAAATAAAAGGCCAAATACTAATTTTCATGCGTTTAACTTCAAAAATCACGGATTTTCATACAAACTATGATCCCCTATTTTACCCTCTTACCCCTAAGGTATTTCCAAAAACCCTTCCTTAGTGGATGCCTACGTCATAAAAGGTATCTACTGTCAAAATTTCAAGTCTCTAACCCCAGCCATTTTGGCTGTGTGTTGATCGTCAGTCAGTCTTTTATATATACAGATTAGATATCATAGAACAGATTTAAAGTAAAAAGAATTAAATAAATTGAACATTAATAAAAAAACCTGTATACATAAATACAGTTCATTATAATGGAATATATCGCTGCCTTGGAAGAATACTGTTGCAACTCAAAAATGCTATTTTATTCAAGAGAGCTGATTGAAGTTTACTATTATTTCAAACTGTTATAACTCTTGACCTATTGCACTTTTATTGATGAAAATTAAATAAAAACAAAGAACATTTATTATTGTATTTATTTCATAGATAGGTGTTAGGATTTGACTTTCGCCGTGAAACAATACTTATAGAAAATAAAAGATCTTCGACATACTTCAGAACATCTTTGGTAATTTTATGATGTATACTGACTCAATTTCGTAATGATACATATAAAGCAATATATATTTTTCATCATCAACGGTGTTTTTTGCAATAACTCCGCATAGATATTACATTTTTCTCAAGAACAATGTCACATTTTGGGTTAAGACAACCACACGCAATGATATTCATAATTATAGAGTCAGAACACGAATTCAGCCATTTTTTACTAGAAAATGTTGTGTAACAAAACATAGAATTTGGATATATATTGTCACATTGAGTCTTATGACAGATAAAATATACCTAGAAAAATTAAGAATAAACACTAAAACTAGAATATTGGTGGTAGTTTTGGTATCGTTCTTCCATGTCGTGTTTATATCGAAACTTACGTAGTACCACTATAAATAAAATAAACACTTTTCAAAAAGAAAATCAATACAGGTATTGATTTTAAAACGACGATTTTTTTTTATTTTATTTATTTTTGTTAGGTCTAACTTAAAACGTAATTAGATTTACACTGTGTGAGATTAACTTTTAAATCACAAAAATAAAAATAAACAAACAATGAAATTATATTCTAAAGATATCTTTTTCTTTTTTTCTTGCGGGTCCGCGTAAAAGAACATATAGCTGACGTAAAACACCGACGCTCTACGAAGTCTGCAGTTGCTGAACATTCAGAGGAAGGCTCCAAGCATTATCTTCGATTTGACAAACCACAAATCCTTGCTAAAGAACACCGATTCCTGCCTAGGATGATTCGCGATGCTATTGAAATTAAAAAACATCCAAATTTCAATAGAGAAGATGGTTGGAAGCTAGCACCAGCCTGGGATCCAATTATACATTTAATTAAATCGGAACCCCAAAGACCAACTGCCAGACCTCAAGACATTGTGAGCTCTTTCTGCGTAGATCGGACTACAACAAAATAAAAATTAAATATCAACTATATGGAGGGTAGAAACATTGCACTATACTTTCGTGACGACATACAACTCAGTCTCCCCCGTGACCATGAAGGCTGTAAAGCCTTCGAAACGTCGGGTTAAAAAAGTAATATAAACCGCGATAGAATCCGTAAATTTCGTTTTATTACAATGTATAATATTCGCGTAAACATAAGAAACCATTATGTGAGCTTGAACTTGGTGAACTTGTGGAATATATTTTACTATTTTGGAAGTACTTGGCTGATTATCAATATAATCTAATATGTTTTGTGGGACTCATCAAGTAAAACAATTGAAATGGGACTGGTATCATTCAGATCAAATTTACTACTAACTGCATTCAATTTTATTCGCTGTGTTTTTTTGCAATTCTCCTTTTGAAAGGAATCATCGCGATAGTCAGAATCTGAATCAGAGGTATTTGTGGAACTTAGAGTCCTTTACGCTGTCATCCGAGGGATAATCTTGTATTTGTATGTGTCCGCAATTCGTAAAATGTATGTTGTCTTGACACGGTTGTGGCGAAAGTATTTCGTGTTCCATAACATTTTCATTTTGTGCGTAATTGATCTGCAATAAAAGTTAGTAGATGAAATAAAATAAAACACAAAATCTTTATATTTACTTTAATAATTTGTTGTTATATCGCCTAAAAACAATTTAAACAGTTTTGAAAATATTCTTGTGGTAAAAAATGTGCGAAAACAGAAAAGTGAAGTTTGTCTTTTAATCCCCGCCCCCTTTCGTGGGTGTACAGTACGCACTCAGTGCGCACTGGCACTTGACCGGTTTTTTAAACCACCACACTTTCCACCACAAAAGTAAGATTCAAAATACTCCGTCTTAATAATAAATACAACTTAGGGTTTATCAAAAAATACTTACATCTTCTCCTTGCGTGTTTAAGGAATATTCATGTTCTGAAACATTTGCAGTGTTCGTCGATTAGCCACTGAAATAGTAAAACATAGTTAAAGCCGGCAGGTACTTTTTTACGTCAGCTTGTCGCGCAGAGTATGGCATTCAGTACTGAATTATAATGTAGATTTACTTTGTGAGATATTTTCTAAATATTGGTTGAAGCTTTTAATTTTTTTACATTTAAGATCAATAATTATGCCAAAATACATAAAAAATCTAACCGTAATAACTACTGTTTTTTTCTGAAATACAATATTAAGTTGTAAAATCTACTTGATATTTTAGGATAAAGTGTCTTATTTAAAAACATAACAAAAACATCATAAGTTATATTATCTTATAAACAGTCTTATTTAGAATAGTGACAAATTCATTCTTTTTATTTATTTCCAATACGGTATTATTTTTTATTATTACAAAACAGTCATACTTACTTTTTCTGGAATAAGGTACTAAAGCAAAAGGCAATAAAAAAATTGCAGTGTTTTTTTATAGAATAGTGAACTAACACAAAATAATACACTTTACTAAAAAAAAAACAAAACACGATCGTGATATTATTTCGCGTTACGACTGTTTTACGGAGAAATAACGTATCTTCGCCTTAAAAATCATGTCACAACTGGTGAAGCATCACTGTCAAAAAAAATGTCGACCATAATCCACCAATGGCATAAAGTCTTACCGTGGCGCCACAGTTACAAGAGTTGTGATACAAATATGATCTTTATAGAGTATGTAATTTGGATCATTCTTCGTCGAATGGTCTAACTAACTTGAAATTGTGGTATTTTGTAATAATACAGTATTCTTCCAAAGCAGCGATATATTGATAAGTATTTATAAAAATAATTCAACCATATTATTATTTTGATGGTGATTGGTTGCTATGTATTATAAGGCATGTGTTGTTTATAAAAAAATTATCTACTTAATCAGTGTAAATAAAAAATTGTTTCATAGCTAAACTTGTAAATGTGAATATGATCAATTAATAATCTTAATTACATGATTACTTAGGTTATCTTATAAGCTGTCTCTCTTTGAATTAGTATATTAAAATTAAGTTTTCTTTTACTTTACATAATTTTTACTTTTAAAACATATATAATATGTATTGATAACTCACTTTGTGGATCAGCTAGTTCTTTTTCTTGTAATTTAGGCAGAAGTTCGTCTGCCCTGAGACTCACTGTGGCTTTTTGGTTTTCATCATCAAATTTTACTATTATGTATTCTACCTGAAAATTTAAAGTTAATGTAATACATCTACCAGTTTGCCTTATTTGTAAACTATGAATAAGAAATCTAATAATAAATATTACATTTTTATAATGAAGAATAAATAAATACTAACTTCAATACTGATTACTACAATCAATAGGTAAGTTCCTGCCACAATATTTCATAATATTTCTCAAAGTTGATATGATATGGATTACAAAGTTGTACAATGCATGTCAGGCTGAAAAGTTTCAGTCTAAGGTAGATTTAAATATTGTAAAAATATATCAGGGAGACCAACCTCGTCACCCCACTTGAGTACGTCACCGGTCCTGTCTTGTAGCTTCCTGTACAAATTGATGAACTGCTCAACACCATGCTGTCGAACATGCTCCGCCAACGCCTTTGTCTCTTCCCATGAAAGTGGACTTCCTTCAGTTAACAAACCCATTCTAGCTGCCAGTGATGGCCGCAAATTAAAATGTGCTCCACACAGAGTTTTTACAGCTTTAAAGCCACAGTAGACACTTCTCACTTTAAACAATATGTGCATTTAATGCTGCATGCGCGGCACCACATTTAATTTAAGTTCAATTTGAGTTTAATGATTTAGAATATCGAAAACGCCTAAATTATCTATTAACTGCAATGAAAAACCACAATATAATAACTAATTGTAGTATTTAGTCGCCGCAACTTTTTTTATCAATGGCTGAATAAAAGTTGGAAAAATGACAATGTGTAGCCACGGTCCAGAAATAATTTATTATTTACCGCATGAAATGAGTGACAACAGGATAACAAACTATATGACACAACCTTAGAAAAGAAATGAAACATTCTTTAAAGGCTACAAAACATTAAGACAGTTTTAGGGAGTGTGGAATGTTATGTTCTTATTCAAGAATGGACCAGGGTTGCCACACATCTTTGCCAGAACAGAATTGGGTATAATTGGGTATTTGACAATTTTTGAAAATTGATGGACATCGATAGAGGACTCTTCACTTATAGCCCCCGTAATATTTTTATTATTGAAATATACTCAATTTCTATAAAATCCGTGATTTTATTTTTTCATATATAATTACGGGCTAAAACGCGTTGTCACGTGACATTATCTCTATATGACGTCATCGCACATATACAAACATTCGTGACCGATGTCACACCTAACAACATAACAAATTATTTGCATTTATCTGTTAGTTTACCGCAAAAATGAATGAGTCAGCATATAAATATTGTTCAATACCTTTGTGTAAAAACTCGACACTAAATCCCGATAAATTATTCATCCATGTGCCAAATTCAAAAGTTTGAAGAAAGAAGTGGCAGATTTCGACTATCAGCCTTTGTAATGCCTTCTTCCATTCTTATAGAAGACTTGAAGATGAAATTAACACGTTTACACATCGAAAAATATGTTCTTCCTTACAATTTTATTTGTCGTAGGATGCAATATTTATGTGCGATGTCGTCACGAGTAATGGCGGCCGGTATTGCTACGTTTTTGGCACCGAGAGATACAGATTAAAAATGTAAAATTTTAATGACGAAAATAAAATATTTATAATACCTTTAAAATAAAAAAATGTATTTAATAAATATGTTTGCCCACTATCCTTTCTCCTAGTGCAGTTTTATATTTTTTGGTTACACCAGTCAAACACCCTATTGGTGACTATACTATACTATTTAGACATAATATTTGAAAGTTTGCGACATTTTTGAATAAATATATGAGAGAGATTTAAAGTTTTTGTTTTGTTTTTAGTGAAAAACACTATAAAAATCTTTGGCATGCATTTTTATTTAGGCACGTATCTTTATTAGCATTATTTAAAAAAAGTATATAAAATATTTTGAGCCCCGCGCCACATGATGCAGAAAAAATTGATAATTCCGAATATGTAAATATGTATATAAATGTAATTTAACTAAATATCGTAAAGTTAATCGATATATCGATGTAATGATATGTTGTCAACACTCCTTACCCCTATTTCCATTTCCCATCCATCATTCCGTCAAGCAAGAAATCATTATCAAAGCATTATTTTACTTCAGTCGCTTGTTGTGAAAATTAGAATAATTAGTTCAGTCTTGACGCAGAAAATGTAACTCAAAGTTGGGAGGACTAACGATAAAAAGTTAGCTGTTTTCCTGTGATTCCACCATGGTTCCTGTGGCTATAGAAGGATGCACCCAAGGTGCCGAGGGTGGTGGAGCCCGAGGTGGTTCTATATCTCTCGCTATGTTAATAGACTTCATTGTTCAACGGACCTATGATGAGCTTACCGTCTTAGCCGAATTGTAAGTTAAATAAGACATTATAACTATGGTTCATTTATTGTGATTTATTTACTAACTTCACAAAACTTAAAATGATTTTAGGTTGCCCCGCAAAACTGATATGGAGCGCAAGATAGAAATCTATAAGTTTAGTGCAAGGACTCGCCAACTATTTGTTCGGTTATTGGCTCTGGTGAAGTGGGCTAGCAGCGCAACGAAAGTTGATCGTTCAGCACATATTATGGCTTTTTTGGACAAACAAGCGCTGCTATTTGTTGAAACTGCTGATGTATTAGCAAGAGTGGCGAGAGAAACACTTGTGCATGCACGGTAAATACAGTTGTTCTAATTAAACACTTTTAAGGGAAAAAAAATTACATGTAATCATATGTTACCAGCTTTTCAATCATCTCTGTTGTATATGGTGTAAACAGCTAGATCTATAGTGGTATTTAAAACTGAGTATTATTTGTTTATGGCATCAGTGAAGACGGTATACTAGTTTGTAGCCTGTATATTAGAGATCATAACCAACTATAAATCTACAATATTAATAATGTTATATTTATATTGTAAATTTAAAATATTAGCTAAATAAGCATCAGTTTTTTTTTATTATTTAATTTTTGAACAGCTGGATGGATCTGATCAAAATTAGGCATAGAAAATTTGGGATAGCATAATACAATGTAATAGCTTAAAAGATGTAATAGCTCAAGATATCTCCATTGATTATATACCTATTCTTTCAAACATAACTACCACATGGGTGAAACCATTAGCAAAAGCTAATATTAGATAATTATCATCAATTATATTATTGTTATTTGTTTTGGAGATCATATTAGATCTTACACAAGTGTGGTACAGGATAAATTCATATAATATGTTGAATGTATGAAAATATGTTTAACTGACAAATCTGGCGCACATTTTGTCCTGGAGTGTATAAGATAGGAGGCCTACCACTCTGCAATTATAATATGTGTATACTCACCACCTTTGGACAAAGGAGCTTAAATAAATGCACCCCTTTGCAACAAACTTCGCATTTCCATGAACAGAAGTTACGAAAGAACGAAAAACCAAACAACATGAAAAAAAAATTATTCACATAATTTCCTCACTAATAAGATATTTGATTCATTAATCAATATTTGAATTATTAGCCTGCCTACATTCCACATGGCGGCCGCTGTTGAGGTGCTGACATTAGGCACGTACAGTCGACTGCCGGCTGTGATCCGAGAGCGCCTGGTGCCGCCGCCGTCACTAACGCCGACTGAGCGCCGCTCTACATTGCGTGCCCTTGCTCACATTGTTCGTCAAAGACTGACAACTGCATCCTTGCCTAGTGATGTTAGAAATTTAAAGGTATGTACTAAAGATTTTACTAAGAATTTTCATTAAGGTGAGGTGGACTCAGACAGTTCAGTTCAAACTACATTTTTAAACTAATTATTCGATGTTAAAAACTAAAAATATTAACAATATAAAAATTAGTCATGAAAGATGAACATATTTACAAAACGATTGTGCTTCTCGATACACGATTCATTAAAGTTGGCTCGATAGAAAATATTCGCAAAGATGCATCGAAATTTTAAAATTTCAATCCACACGACAACAAATTAATCCGTTGTATACGGTTATAAAGAAAAATATTGAAACGAAATTTTTCTATAAAATTTTCAATGAACTGCATTAAGCGAGTGTGTGAATATTTTATCACATTTCATTTATAAATACAAAGAAATAAATGTTTTAAAATTACGAAACATAAAATGGCAGTTGTCTCTATGTTGAAATGTATTTTAAACATGATGCGCATGTGCGAGACTTGTCAGACGGCAATTGGGCCGTGTTGAGAGCAGACGTATACGCGATTTTTCGCTCGCGCTGTCAAAAATATTTTCTGTGAAAACATGATGAATATAAAGTGTATAAAGTGTTGTATAACATAAAGTGTTCACAAATAACACTAACTCATGACAATATATTGAATATAATCAAATATATTTAACTTATCATAATAATTTCAAACGATATATATTTTATTTATCATAATGACTGTCAATTCTTATCAAAAGTCGTGAATACAGGTTGAGTGATTTGAACAAACTATTTGAGAATAAAATTATGGTATGATACTTGATATAACAAAAATATACTAATATTATAATTACGACAGTGAGTCTTCCAGTTTGGAAGGTTGCATGGTTAAACCGCTGAACTCTTTTTGATAATAATCGATAAAAATTTACATTAGTATTATTTAATTTAATACCATTATTAAAATGTTGGTGTTCGCGAGACGAGAGGAACCAACAGTTTATGTCCTAAATAGATGTAGAAATATAAAATAAATACATCCAACCGACACACACATAGTCCTGACCCCACACCACGTCAAACGTGTATCCTAGGTATCAAGAACTACGAGGGACAATGGTCACACAACACCCAGATCCTAAACAAATGTCAGTCTGTCACACAAACATTTAACTCGATGCGGGAAGCAGGCCCACGGCCTCTCCTTTCACAACTTACTAATCGCCCGCTGCGCCAGGAGGCTGTCAAGAAATGACTAACTTATGTCCAAATTTGATTAATATTTGGTTGGAAATGAAAACGGTCATCAGCGGGCTCATACTATTTCCCACTACGATTGCGACTGATTACCAGATCCCTAGAGCTCGAAGACCATAATCGTAAATAACTGCTTTGGATACAGCACTTTGAATTTCTTTCAATTATATATCATAAGTTCTGCTATATTTATTTTATACTGATTGCGCAAGACTAAAATACGATAATAACAATTCAAAGTCAACCTAAGGCGGGCGACTACAAAGTTCATTATTATAATAATTTTATTAATTTAGCAGTTTGACACACAATACGTTTTAAAGTACTCGTTTGTTTTCGGCGGACGATCGATTATACGTTATTGTGTTCGTGTCGATAAAAGAGAAATAATATATAACTATTCTTGTCATTTCGTGCATGACGTCAGATATGGATGACAATATTAATTGTCAGAAGAATAGATCTTGCAAAATTTATGATTTCGGAAAATGTATCAACTGAAGATATATACTTTTTACCCGGTTCCACCCCTATTAAATATTATCTATACATTTTCTCACTTGTTTACGGCAATGAGTTACTATTATAATTTCCATAGCCAATTTTTATCCTATGATATCGCTGTTACTTTTTCGTATAAAAATTACCCTATTCAGTTTCACTTATCTCGATACCTGCTGGTGGTAGGATCTTCATATCCGGCAGGATAGCGACCACCGTACACAGAGTATAAAACCCGCTATAGTGGCACACGCAAGTGTGTCGCCTTCCGGGGTCAGCCAGTGTACCTCTGGTTTTTGTCGGGGTCTAGAGTTGGGGTATGATGTTTGGCCGTGTTGTTCTGAGTACTCTGACACCTAGACCCTCAACCGCTTCTTCACCTCCTTGCCCCATGGCGTATTATGAAAAACTGAACATCAGGCCGACATGATTGTGTTTAGTAGCGAGGCATATATTGTCTCTCGCTAGTTGGTACTTTAACTGGACGACACTGCGCTTACCATCAGATTCAGTGTCGTCACTTTGCCAGGATAAAAAAAATATCAGATTCCATCATCATCGGAGCTACCCTGACAAAATAGTAAATAGACAAACAGATATTTTTTTTGTAAATTCTAATATCGATTTTCTATTACTATGACATTTGATATTACTTTTTGTTTTGACAGAATATTTGTTTCTAATAATATTCATTCATACCAACGAAAAAGTTTTTATTCCACAACGAAATATTATATTAACATTATTAATTCAATTAACAATATATTGAGTTCTATTATTTTGATAATAGAACTCAAAATTCAACGGATTTATGACAATTCATACTTGACGGTCTGCATTGTGCAGTGGACGTTTAGTCGGTTGTGAAATAAGAAGTCCAAGTTGGATCCCGAAATCGAATATCGAAAGGATACAATTCCTTTACCGAAGATCAAGAGAAGTGACGGGAGATGATGATCGGGAGAAGGGTAAAGAATGGGAGGGTAAAATGAAAAGGAAACTGGACGGATTTGGCAGAGATGGGTGTAATCCCTAGTCTAGCTTAGCTTAGCTAGCTTAAGATATTCCATCTATATGAATATGTTTAGTAACCTTTGCCGAGCGGATACCGTGAGGAAACGCGAGGATCTTATCATTCAGCTCAATCAGACCCTAGATCTCATGTTTATTTTTCTTAGGAATCGGCTTGAGATCTATAGCAAGAAAACCTAGGTGATTGTGTTCTCGTGCAAGAAATCCCTGTTTCCTCACGTCCCCGTTCTTACAGGTGTTCCACTCCAAACGCACAGGATAAAAAAAATATTTTCATAAAAATCGGTTCAGTGTTTTCAGTTCAGTCGTGAAAATGTAACAGACAGAAAACTTTCAACCACTACTAATTCACAATTTTAGAGGCTACATTTTAAAAAATACGTGTACGTTTATTTGTTTGTTTGAACGCGCTTATCTCAAGAAGTGCTGTTTCTAATTGAAAAATTATTTTAGTTTTGGATAACCCATTTATCTGGGAACGCTATAGGCTATATAACATCACGCTGTGACTAATAGTAGCCGTGCAGCAATGAAAAATGTTGCAAAAACGGGAAAATATATTCCTTTTGAGAGCTTGTTTTGCGTGCGCTGCGTATACTGTTAAAGTTACGCAACAATCATGTATGACGGATTTGTTCCTCTTAAAAATTTATAAAACAAGTCCGCGATAGCATATATCTATCTTTTTCGGTTAGCTCACCTTAACCTGCCTCTGCCTTTTTAATGGTAATGAAATTTGTCCTAAAACAATACATTATATGCGAAGGGGTTTTTATAAACTTGGTATTTATTGTATACTTTTTCTCCCGAAAATGACCTCCACGCGGGCGAAGCCTCGAGCAGCAGCGAGTAGTACATAAAAGACGTGATTACTTTCATTCATATTGCAACTTATTTTACTGAACGTTAAAAATGAGTAATAATTGACATTGTTGTCATTATAATTTGTAATAATATAGGTACATATAAATAATACACCAAAAGTCACACACATATTTCTGACCCCACACTACGTCAAACCTATATCGTGGGTATCGAGAACTACGAGGGAATATGGTCCCACAACATCCAGACCCGAAACAAACATTAGTCTGTAACGATAACATTCGGTAACTTTGTTCCGAGAATCGAGCCCACTGCCTCCCGTTTGAGGCTGAGGCTGTCATATAGGTTTTAATTTTAATAAAATAACATAATAGTTGAGGGTTTTTAAAAAATAAAAATTTATGGTATTTTACGTTCTATTTAATCTGATTTATTTGACATTTGCTCATTTCACTGTTTCAAATAATGAACATCCTTTATATGAGCGCCTATCGCTACTCGTTGGGGGGGGAGCCCCCGCGCACGCCGCCGCCACCCGTCGCATCTCACCCCCTCAATCATACCTCAGCCCAGAGCCGACAAAACCTTAAGCATCTGATTTTATTTGTCTAAGATAAGGATTTTCATTAAGGTTTATTGAGTTTTTTTAATATTTTGTAACCAGATTACTATGTAAAATAAAAAAAATACCTTGGCTTACACATTTGTTTATTTAGGTAGAGAATGGCCGTGCGACATTTACAGTTGGCCAGGACTTCAGTGTTTCGTTGACTGTTATGGGAGATGCGCCTAATTTACCTTGGCGTCTACTGGACATTGCTATACTTATACAAGACAGCGAAACTGGAGGTAATTCTTTTTTTCAATATTATAGACTTACGTCAAAAACATTGAGTGAAATAGTAGTTTCAGTATATGCTAATCATGATTTTAAGTTGTCTGGTTAAAAAACTTAATTTGCTTTGGTTGGTTTTTAATGGCTCAAGTATTACTGTTGTCAATCAATATTAATTGCAAAGTTGATATTTTATAATCTTTGCAGAAGGCAAGCCACTGGTGTACAGTTCTCAACTGGCATGGTTGCGCGGTGTAGCGCAGGCTCGACTAGCGGCCGCTGGTCTCAGCGGCGCATTAGCTGCACTTCGATTTTTTTGTCGATCACTGTCGCTAGAACTGCTATATACACAAACTCTGAGGTTGTGTCGAGACAGACTCTCGCGTCATCTACAGGTTGATAAGTACATACCTGGTCAAAAGTTGCAAGTTTCATATTGGAAGTAAGTGTTACCTAATAATAGTTGTGTTCAGGAAATACATGTGAATATTTTTTGATTAATATAAAACGGTTTGTTTTCCGTTGTCAGGGAGCTAGGTTGCGAGCTGGGGTATCGGCTGATCGTGGGCGTGGAGGGCGACTCCCTGTGCGTGTGTCACGTGCCGGCGCTGACGGGAGGCGAGCGTGTGTCGTCCGCGCTCACCCCGCACGCGCCCTCCATGGAGCGGCTGCTGGCGCACACGGTGCACGTGCGCTCTCGTCAGCGCCTCGCCGACCTGCGCGTGGTGCTCAGCGAGCTGGGAGTGGAGTGCAGCGTGGGCGGGTGGCCGTGCGTGCTGGCGTGCTCGGTGGTGAGCCCGTGCCTGCGCGCCGAGCAGCTACTAGTGTCGGTGGGCGCGCACGGCGGTCGGCTGCGCGCGCGCGTGCCTGCGTACCCGAACACACCACGCATGCCTGAGCTCGCCAGCGCGCTCGCCGCCACCGACGTACGACTAATACGCAACTTGCTCATGCACTTAAGGTAAAACTTTTTTGTTTACATATCCCGGCTATTTTTATTTATTTTTATTATTAATACTTAGTATCTAAGTTCGGACATTAATAATATAGCTTGTAAGGATGCATGTTTTGTATCTGGTCCTAGATTACTTCATTCTAATGTTGTGAACTTGTTTGACTGTAGTCTGTTATGCATCTTAAATCCTACTAATATTATAAATGCGAATGTTTAGACGGATGGATGGATGTTTGTTACTCAATCACGCTACAACGGCTGGACGGATCTGGCGGAAATTTGGCACAGACATAGATTATAGTCTGGAATAGCACATAGGCTACTTTTTATCCCGGAAAAGTGTAAGGTTCCCAAGGTACAGAATTTTGTTTTTCACAGTGCAAGGGATCGACATGATTTCTTGAACAGTGGTTGTTTACGGATCAGAGTATCACATCGGTGACTTTTATTCCGGAAAAAATGTACGGTTCCCGTGGGATAGTTTTTTGTTTTTCACAGAGCAAGGAATCGACATGATTTTTTGCATAGTGGTAGTTTAGGGATTAGAGAATGACATAGGCTACTATTATCCTGTAAAAATGCACGCTTCCTATGGTCTAGCAAAATGTAGAAAGGTGTAATAGCTTAACGTGCCTTCGTGGATTCTGTACCTTTTCTTCCAAAAATAACCGCCACGCGGGCAGAGCCGCGGGAAACAGCTAGTAAATAAATAAACAAAATAATCAAAGCTTGCCATCACTACTCCAATACATGCATCTGCATGTTAAACCAAGCATTAGTCTACTTTGTAAACATACACTCAACCATATTTCCATGAATTACCATGGGTGCGTGATATTGTAAACTTCTACTTTTAATTTGTATGACAGTGACGCGTCAGCCGTTATCTTAAACATGCCAATGAAATTTAATTTAGAAACACTATAAAAATGCGAGTGATTTGCGCAGATTTTGGCTGGTGGCACGCAGATGCGAGAAGACACTGCAGCACCTGCCGGCGAGTGTGTGCGAGCACCTGCCATTCCTGCACGGACCAGACCATCCACTCAACAAACTGTCGCCCGATAGACTCTACGTCACCTTACATCGACACACTGATCACATATTGGTAACTTATCAACAATACACTTTTAATTATCGCTCGATTTTCCGGTGAACGGAAACATAATAAGGATACCTGCATAGCTGAGAATTATGAAGGTATATGAAGTCTACCAACGCACATTAGGCTAGCGTGATGGCCTAAATTCTAACCCCTTTTAAACGACTTCCAAAAAAGGAGGAGGTTCTCAATTCGTCGAAATCGGAATTTTTATTAGCAAAAGAGCCTATCTGTACGACAGTATAAATACAGAGGTAATATTATTATTTCTAGATAGTGGAAATGAAAGAAGTGGCAGCGGGCAGCACGGCGACCACTAGCAACAGCACCAACAGTGGCAGCGCCTGCTCCGTGGCGCTGTCCTTCCACCTGGCAGGCGCGCGACGCTGCACGCCTGATGAGTGCGAAGACGAGGTAACGCGTTCATTACAACTACTAAAGACGTGACTAACTTGGATATAATCAAATAAGACATTTGCCATGTTATTGTTTACAAAGGTACCCTATGTCCTTAGAGTTTAAGTTTTCTTCGTACCACATTTGATCAAAATTGGTGCAGTGGTTAAGTGGACAAAACATAACAGACAGAATAGGCTAGTTGACTTTTTTTGAAAAACAGTTTTATTTTATTCTTAATGGTCCATATTATTAAAATATTATCATTTATAAACATAAGTTTTCAAAACACCAAAACGCTACCAACTATCATGACCTCTCATGTGACGTGACCATCTGCAAAACTAATAGACGTTTGGCTCAGCGTTTTAGATGTTTCGGTGACGGTGACGTCATGCATGACTGATGGGTGTTTTATGTCACATTGCTTTATTTTTGGATTTTTGTTTCTTTCAAATATTAAATAATCACATATTAATTAACTAATTGGCTTTATTTTTGAAATTTTTAGACTAAAATCGATTATAAAAAACTAAATTCTATCAGTTTTTACTAACTGTCAACTACCCTATTGTTTTCACATTTATAATTATTAGTATGGGAGTGTTTCGATTCAATTTATTTCTGATAATAAATGTGTTAGTATGGCGGTTGTTTTATTGGTTGTATACAGGGCGGTTCCAGTGCTGCAACAACTCCGGCGGGCGTCGCACGCGCCTTCCTCAGACTACACTCGCTGGTCGAGCTGGACACGTTCACTCTCACCCACGGTCCCTTCACACCACTTGACACACCAGGTTTGTTAGCATATTTTGTTGAAATATCATTTGGTTAATGTTTATGTAACTTATTTGCTGGCATAACATATTTGATACTGATAAGATGCTATTGTATATTTTAAAGTAATACATATTAAATTACAAGGTCAACATAATTAGTGATTATGGGTACATAAAAAAAGATCATATTCAGAGTGATTATGAACTGTACTTAGTTTTACAAATATTGCATTTTAAATTGGCAATAATAAAAATAGCAACTGTAAAATATTATCTTACAATATGTTACTGTGTGTAGGTAACGTCCCTATTTTTTAAAAATCAAACTGAGTTGATAAGGACAAGAAGCTTTTTTCAAATATATGAGTTATAAATCCACTTGTCAATCCTTATGACTAGGTACGCTTCAATTGTTTATTTTTGTGTATAAGAAGTATATATCGACGGTTGGCGATGTACGGATACGCACATTATTATTTTATATACATAATTTCTTGCGGTTCATGAGTCAGCGTTGCACGACCTACTTTTAAGTATGCTATTCCGCACATCTTGTATCGTAGGATTTAAAACAATTTAGTCGCAATAAAGCACTAATTTAACATACCAAACATTAACATAAGTATTGGGGAAACAATAAAACATATTCAACAAACAACCCAAGCTTTAACTTCCCACAAGCCACAACTTAATTGTAGGGATTACGACTTGCTCATGACCCCTACAGGCGGGACATTTGATTTAAGCGACATTTTTTGCCATACTAATATATAAATTCTACTAAAATCCATGCAACAGGTTTTTATAATGTACTTTTTTTCAAACAAAAAAAAACTTAAACCATTCTCCTTTTAAAAAATGTCGCTTAAATCAAATGACCATATTGTAGTGTGATAGAGTTGGTGTGTGTTGGTCGGTGTTGCAGGCATGCAGGCGGGCAAGCGCAAGCTGTCGTCTGCGAGCGTGCGTGCGGTGCGCGTCCGCCAGCCCGCGTACTTCCTGCCCGAGCTAGCGCACGTGGTGGCCGCCGCCGACGAGCGCGTGCCCTTCGTCAACCTCGCGCAAGAGGTTACTATGCCTATTTCATTATTTTTGAAGTGCAACTTCTTTTGAATCGTTGTGATCTGAAACTCGATGAAACGGAAAAAGCGACAGTAAAAAGAGACAAACACATCAGTCTATAGGACTAAGCCTACGAGAGAATGAGACAGAATATTTAGTCGAGGGGATTCGAGTGGGATCGAGTGGCATCGAGCGGGAGCTATTAATTAAGTAAACACTGTCTTGATTGTTTCAATGCTTTAACGACGTTTCATTGATTATTCGAATTCTCAATTGCATAAAACCTTAGAGTATTTAACACTGGAGACGCCATTGAGCGCTTACCCCGTATGACAAATGTAAGAGCACGGTGCTCATACACGTTCTATAAAACGAGTTGCGCTTCGTGATCCGCCACTAAAAAAGTGACATCACGTGCGAATGGAGCTCCCTGAAAACGCGAGCCTGTAGCGGTATTAACATGTAAAAATAGATCTGACACATCAAACTTACAAAAATACAAAATTATTTTTCACCTGGACATATTTTTTTAAAGTAATATTATCATTAAAAGCAACAAAACATATAATCTCTAAAAATTATCATCGGGTAATAAATGTTGCCATGTTAAACTTTTAGCCACAGTAGTGCAAAATTTATTTGCATTCAATATCTTAAACGCAAGTTGTTTTTATAATATTCATTTTTAACCAATGTTGCCCGCGGCTCCGCCCGCGTGTAGGTCTTGGAGCATTTTAACCTTCTATATTTTGCTATCCCATAAGAAGCGTGCATTTTTTCGAGTTAAAAGTGGTCTTTGTCATTTTTTGATCCCTAAACTGCCACTATGCAAAAAATCATGTCGATCCTTTGCTCTGTGAAAAACTAAACTATCCCATGGGAACTGTACATTTCTCCGAGATAAAAAGTAGCCTATGTGCTTTTCCAGACTATAATCTACCTCTGTGCCAAATTTTCAGTAGATCCGTCCAGCCGTTGTAGCGTGATTGGATATCAAACAACCATGCATCCATCCAAACATACGCATTTATAATATTAGTAGGATTACTTTATTTATGCTTCTTAATTTATAATTTAAAAATATTAGGAGAGTTGACATATCGACTAAGTTTACAATTTCATAAACTTTATGCCAGTGTAGCATTTTGGGTGGTTTATGTGGTAACACTGTCGTTTATGCAAGACTCAAATAGTGTTGTAGATAAACTTATAAAGGTTATCGATAAAATTACTAATCCATCTGGACTGTCTTCTAAACACATACTTTTAATGTAAATAGTTCTAACACACTAGGAATGTCACAAAATATGACAAAACCAGAATAAAGTTTTTGTCAAAAAAAGTGATCCTAAAATTGTATCCGGTATATTTAAAAAATATTTATGTATGATGTGCAAAGCAACCAAAAACTGATAACAGTAATACACCTTTACGTCCCATTGACTCACCCGGGAAGTCGAGGAACAATAATGACTCGCTATCTTTTAATGACAATATTACGCATCGAAAAAAGCCACTGTTGATACTAGCGCAATTAGTGGAAGTTCCGGCTTAAACTCTTCCGCGTCAGTTATTACAAAGAAAGACGCTAGGGAAATAATAAGAGAAGAATTCAATGTCATGAAATTGGCTTTAGCACAGGAGCTTAACCAAACACTTAAGCAGATGGTGAGAACCGAATTTCAATCTCGAAAATCAATTCATAAAACAGGAAATAAATGCTTTGGATAATAATGTTTGTTTCTGAATGAAAACTATGAAACCACCAAATCCGCCATCGCCAAATACCAAGACACACTGGGAGAGCTAAAGAAATAGAACGTTCAGTTAACATATACGTTACAGGATCTGCAAATCAGGCTTCAGGTTGCTGAGCAGCATAACCGTTCTAACAATCTTGAGATAGAGTGTGTCCCCGAGCACAAACAGTAAAACTTGCTATCTATAATTACTCAGCTGTCTAAGGTATCCTGCAACTTGAAAGAATCCGACATTCATCATTGCACTCGTGTGGTAAAAAGTAACAGAGACGACAAGAGACCTCGCGCAATCATTGTTAAATTGGCTACCTCTAGGCTTCGGGATACATTTTAGCGAAAACAATAAATTTTAATAAGGCAAATCCAAACGACAAGCTCAGTACTGCTCACATAGGCATCGGAGGTAATAAATCGCCGCTTTACATTGTTGAGCACCTTTCACCTAAAAACAAATTACACGCAGCGGCTCGCCAGACCGTCAAAGAAAAAGAGTACAAATTCGTGTAGATTAAGCAAGGTCGTGTTTTCATTAGGAAAACAGAAGAAGACGAGTTTACTTATATAAGAAACCAAGAGACCAGAACCGACCTAAAACAATTCTCTGCCATATCCATACTAGCTGTTGCTCGCGGCTCCGCCCCCGTGGAGTTTATTTTCGGGAGCAGAAGTATCAATGCAAGGAGTTGTCTTCTGCACTGAGACACCTATAGCGATCGTCCTGAATCTCAGGTGTTGTGACTGTCTAGATGGCTAGACAGGCACAACTCCTAACTTAAACTTCTAGCACTCCTTATAATACCCCGGGATCACTCCGTAAGTGTCGAAGAAGGCCACCGCGGGGTTTTAGCTGGTAGTGTCCGGTTGGGTGTACATAAGTAGTAGGGACTCGGCCCAGCCGCAGCCCGGATAGCCATCATCCGGGCAAGGGGGTGCTGGGTCGTAAGACCGGCTAGTCCAGCATAACCGTTTTATTCTCATTCCGCTTCCCCCCGAAGCGGACGGCAGTAATAAAATGCTTTCCCCGCGACAAAAAAAAAGTGTTGTGCCTGAAGCTTGAGATTACATTTAAAGAATACCTCATAAGTTAACTCCTCACTTCGCCCTTTAAGGGATGATTTGGTAAAACCGTTGAAACACGTATTTCTTTATTTTTTACCTAAAGCCTAAATATGAATTTTCAGATCCCCAAGTTGAAGTATTACGGATTGCCCATACAAACTTTTAACCTCTATTTCACCCCTTTCAAGATATTTTTTGAGACAAAAGATACCCTATGTCCTTCCCTAGGATATAATCTATCCCTCTACTGAATTTCATTAGGATTTGTTCACCCGTTTAGTCATGAAAAGGTAAGAAACAGACATACAAACAACAATATTAATTTTGCTGCGGAGATATTTTAAAACTGTAATATCTCCTAAGATATTCATTGAAATCAAATGACGTAAAGGGCAACTTTGTTCAAAATTAAATACTTGTGATGAATAAAGTATTTATTTGGATAAGGATTAATACCATGTTTATAAAAACCCCTTTCCAAATAATACATTGTTTCAGAACAAATTCGATAACCATTAAAAAGGTTATAGTGAGCCAACCGAAATAGATAGACATATGCTATCGCGGACTTTTTTTAGAACGTTTTATGAGGAACAATTTCGTCGTACATGATTGTTATGTAACTTTAACCGTTAACGCAGCGTACGCAACGGAAGCTCTCAAAAGGAATCAATTTTCCCCGTTTTTGCAACATTTTTCATTGCTGCTCCGCTCCTATTGGTGATAGCGTGATGTTATATATCCTATAGCGCTCCTCGATAAATGGGCTATCCAAAACTAAAAGATTTTTTCAATTCGAACCAGTAGTTCCTGAGATTAGCCCGTTCAAATAAACAAACAAACTCTTCAGCTTTATATAATAGTATAGATTAAATAAATTAAAGGCGTATTATTTTAAAAAAAATCTAAAAAATAAAGATTTTATTTTTGCTTATTTGGCTTGTATTTTTCTCAGTACTCATTACCTTTATTATCTTTACAGTATTTCGATTAAATTAGAAATATTAATTTACACAATTTTTAACTATACCTCTCTACTTCCGTCCCTTTTCACGAAATCACACCCAGAGATTGCAAGAAAGCGATAGAAAAGATGATACACATAAAAAAATATCTTAAAACATTTAATAAATTATAATTGTTTTATTTTATCTATCGATAGATAAGGACAACGCTATCTATACCTCGTGTCGACATTGCTACGCTCTACTGTTTTTACACAGTTGTCAATATATGACACTGTAAATATATTTCACAACAAGATAAATTTGTAACTGTGCGCATAAATTTGCCAGTGTTGTATGAAATGGTGTAGTGTGCGTGCGTAGCGACGTGATTACATTTTGCATTTGAGTGCACATGTTTATTTGTAGTTGTACGAAGCCCCCCACCGACATTGCTGAATTTTTTGTTCAAGATTCGAGCGTAATGCCGTCTCCTTTTGGTTGCCTACTCTAAGCATAAAACAGATATCATTCATTACTCATTTTGACATTTCAATTCGACGTAATGTAAGTTTCACTGCCGTGTGTGAATTGCACACACACACTTTTTTTTGACAGATTGCTGACGTATCACTTGAGTTTAGTTGATAGTATGAAAATACGAACATACATTTTTGTATTAGGATTGACACATTATAGCAAGAAATTAAAAAAAACAGCGATTATCTAGTAGCAGGGTTGAATGTGTTGTTCTGTTTTTATATGGTAGCTGGAGTGTTAGTGCGAGAGCGAGCACGGAAGGTTATTATTAGCCACACTAGTTGGTGTTGAGTTGTAAAAACAACCTGCATATTTTTACATTTTATGATGTATTTCGCCATAAACGCGCCGAGACCATACTGTACGGTCGCAGTGCCGTCCAATTAGAGTATCGAGTAGCGAGAGACGATTTATCCTCCGCTACTCGACACAGTCATGCTGGCCTGATTCTTCACATTACGCCATGGGCAAAAAGGTGAAGAAGCGGTCGAGAGTCTATTGTCGGAGTACTCAGAAGGCCGCGAAACGGCCAAACATCGAAACCCCACTCTAGACCCCCAACAAAAACCGGATGTTTTTTGACTGGCTGATCCTGGAACGCGACACACTTGCTACACTACACTCTGTACGGTGTTCGCTATCCCAGCGGATATGAATATCCTACCACCAGCAGTTTTATTTGCGGTGAAGGCTTACATTTAGGTCATGGTCTGTACAGTTGGCGTCCCGCGGCGTGACTCACGGCGGGGTGCAGCCCGAGTGGAGCGGGTCGGCGCTGGCGATGCGCGTCGTGTCGCTGCCAGTGCCGGAGGGCGCGAGTGTACCGGCCGCCGCCGCGCTGCTACACCGTCTACTGGCCGCCACCATCCGCCTCACCACCAAGAACCAGGCGCGCGTCTGGACAGCGGAGATCGTCTTCCACGGATCTCCGGTGCGCACGCCCAACCCCAAGGAACAAGGTGTGTTAGCTCTTTAATGTTGCCGAAATAAGAAATATTTTGAAGTGATAACTTCTTATGGGATGGTAAACCGCTTCGTAACGTAACGCGTTACGGCGCTACTCTGTCTGGCTTCTTAATTAATTTATATTTCTGTTGTTCCATAATCACAGAGCTATATTTTTTTGAAGTGAAAGTTCTTTAGAATCGTTGTCATTTGATTTGAGTGGGTAAAATATATTTTATATTCAATAAAAGATTTTATTAATAAATTACCTTTCCTCACATTATCATATTAATATACATAAAGTTTAAGTAATAACCTAAGCTTTTCTCAAGTAAAACAATTTCAATATTAAATAGTTCAACTAAGATTAGTTTAAGTTATCACTTCTGTCGAGCGTCCCGAGACGCACACGTAATTTTTTTTTTCATAGGAGTCTTCCAATCTTCCACACTCAAACGCCACAGTCGCTTCAGCTGACACTCATTTTCATTGTTTATTAAGTAAAAACTACCATATTCAATCAAGGTAAGTTATGGTGAAATTACCCATGAAAATTTGACGCTACCTCCCGGACTATACGCTTTCAGTTGATTAGCCTGAAGTTAGGCACTTCAAACGAAGTGTGACGTCATTATATTTTAGGTATGCACAATTTATAACACGATAATTATTCATGTAGTTGTTATTAACTATCAAATATCGTTAACACAAAACAAGAAAATTACGATTGACTACTTTCTGGACTTTGACCCCTAAGTTCAACGTAAACAAAAGTCCATTTCAAGTTCGTTGTTGAATCCCTAATTATTTGATGACAGGCGAGCGCCGTTGCGTGTACCTGCAGTACGAGCTGGGCACGGAGGCGGCGCGCACGGCGGAGGCGTTCCTCGCCGACTGGGCCGCCATCGTGCATCTACACGCTCTCATATACGACTTCATGCAGCGACCAGCACAGGGTATGTAGCGTCTATCTTATTACATACAAACTGTATATAATGCCTATTGTTTTAATGAAACACTGGCTGAAAAGATGGCTTCATATAGCTGCAAAATGATTCTCTGAACTGCACATTACTGAAGTGAAATTTCTTTAAAATCGTTGTGATTTGAATCTCGATGAAACGAAAAAGCGACAGTAAAAACACATAAATCTATAGGACTAAGCCTACGAGAGAATGAGACACAATATATATTCGAGGGGATTCGAGTGGGATCGGGTGGTATCGAGTGGGATCGATTAGGATCGAGTGGAATCGAATCGGTTACGGTTATTGACGTAGTTCTTTAATGGTTTTGAAATATTTTAGTATTTAGTACTTAGTATGTGTGTGAATACGCGTGTATGTGCCTGCGTATTACAAAGCTTACTCGTAGGTAACTTTTCTAAAGTTTCACTTCTACCGTGTGTGAATTGCACACACTTTTTGTTTTTTTTATGGTACAGTAGGGTCGAAAATCCATCGTATATAACGTTTACAAGTTCCAATGAAACTGTTTGTATGTACAAGTGTGTTATATTGTTATGTTGTTGTGGTCAGAGCGCGAGACAGTGTGGCAGGGCGTGTGCGTGCGCTCGTACTCGTACCGCGCGCTGGTGGTGGGGGCGGGGCCGGCGCAGCGTGCGACGTGCGCGGTCACGTGGCACGCGCCCTCGCAGCGGTACGTGGTCGCCACGCCTGCGCACCAGCCCGCCGCCAATGCGCACCATCTGCTGCACCACCATCTCGACCACTATCTCAACACGTACGTACTACTCACGCCTCTAATCCCCGAAGGGCAGAGGTGTAACTTGTATACCCACTTTTCGCCGAATTTCGGTCCCATAATGTGATAGGGGGCGAGCCTATCGCCATACCGGGCACAGGTTCCAGACTCCGGGATAATACTGTGAATTTATAGATAAAAAAAAACTAATATCATTTTACCCGATCCTGAGATTGAACCCGAGACCTCAACACAGCAGTCGCAACGCATGCGCAATTACAACTTCACCACCTAGGCAGGAGTACTACTTACAATACACGTATATGCACTCTACGACCTAACCACTTGCTCATAAAAATATATTATAGTAGTGCCTTATACTCCATATCTACATTGACTACATTACACGTAATATGATGAAATAATACCAAAATATTAATATTACATATTTTTTCAATTTATTGTACCACCCTGAATTGTTTGACACCTACAAATCTATTGCAATTGTAAGTAACAACGCCACAATAAGCACGACGATGAAGAGACTTCAAGAGCAATTAAAGTTCAACAATATGCTATTCTACATACGGCTTATTATTGTTTAACAAAATGTACTATACCGAATGTCAACCGTATGCAACTGGCAAAAAGTTGAGTAGTGGTTGTTTTGCAGACACAAAGACTTGATGTCGCTGGGCGTGGTGTTGCGCGAGACGTACGCGCCGCTGCTGGCTCTGTCGCGTTTGCCCGCACTCCCACAGCTGGGCCTGCACCACGTGCGCACGCAGATGCCCACGCCCACCTTCACACTCATCGCGCACTCGTGGAGAAAGGTACCCACACACTATGCACCATACATTACCACCACATTGGCCGTTTTGCGGCCTTCTGAGTACTCTGAGACTAGACCGTCGACCTTTTTTGTCAGCTTCTTGCCCATGGCGTAGTGTGAAGAAGCAGGCCGACATGATTGTGTCGAGTAGTTGAGGATTGATTGTTTCTCGCTACTCTATCTGTACTCTCATTGGACGGCACTGCGCTTACCATCAGGTGCAGTGTGGTCACTTTGCCGTGCCAGGATAAAAATATATGATATTCAATTTTCCACACGCTCACGCAAAATAACTTCATTAGTTTGCCTTGTCACTTAACCTGTTCTCTACAATTCCTAAGCTTACGGTCAAACAATAATTGTGACGCGTTTTGTAAATGTCCTTATAAATTGCAACAATATTTTAAACATTGTCAGCCTGACTTCTAAAAGTTTGTACTCAGTCTGTCTCTTTCACTCTTTTACTGATGTAAGGTTAAAAACGTCAAAAAGTTAAAGCAATGGAGTAATGTTTATAGTAAATAAGTTTAGCTCATAGCTGGACCGGTTGTTAGGTTGAACCTATATATTAACACATATAGAAGAGTGAATAAATTTCTATTGCATGTAGACTTGACGAAAACAACAATTTTGTTTCTAGTACATTCTCGTTTCTGATCATCAGAGGTTTCCTTACGAAATGAGTCTTTGGTTTTATTAGTCTATTACCATTTGTGTGAAACATTACAATGAAATGTAATTCAACAGATCCGCATAATATACGCTGGTGCGTATTGTATAGAAGTGGGTATACGCGGCGGCGGCGTGGTGACCATCCGCGACGGTTCGTACTCAAAGTTCGACCGGAGTCCAGTTGTGGATGAATTCGCGCCCGCACAAGGATTGAAGGTGAAAAAAACATTTACATACTGACTTAATCTCTAAAAAGTTTTTTAATTCATAAAAAGTACAACCGAAGTTCAATAAAAATAATGCGTCCCTATAAAATTTGAGGGTTGCCCTCGATTTTTCTGAGATCCAATCATCAGATCCTGACTTGGTGCCAATGGGCCCATCTGGGAAGTATAACATTTTAATCAAAAAAAAAGAATTTCTCGAATCGGTCCAGGCGTCTTCGAGTAATCGAGAAACATACATAAAAAAGATTCCGACGAATTGAGAACCTCCTCCTTTTTTTGAAGTCGGTTAAAAATATTGATTGGTAGTCGTGAACAGGTGCTGCTCGTGTGGACTGATCTACCCATATTGCTCATTGATTGTTAGTATAACACAATTAATTGACAGGTTGTATTGCCTCATTTACAACTCTGCCTTGTATTGACGTGTATATCGGTCATAAACAGATTTTTTTTCTGTTTTATGTGAATGTCAATTGTTTTACAGAATGTATGTATTTAAATGTATATTATATGTGAATAAATTGTATATAATGTAATGATAAAATATAAGACCCACGGCTGAGTTTCTTGGTGCTTCTTCTCAGACCAGTGAGTTTCCGAAGCACCAGTAGACTTCAACATTATTATGACATGTAAAAAGTGCCCCTAGTGGCCTAATTTACCAAATAAATGACCTGATGGCATTTTACAGACATTTTTATCGCGATACGTTGAAGATAATATGAGTGCGCGGTTGCTGGCAGAAGACGACAATCCACCGTCTCCCATGTCCCCAATGCCTCCAGGTAAATGTACTATTTGACTTCATAACTAACAATTTATATTGGAATTTTGTTGTTGGATAATCTCTTCATTTATCTAATAGCAGCACGCCTGATAATCCAACGTAGTCCTAAAAATCGCACACATGATATTTCCGAGGTAGGAATTTCTGCCTGATATAACAATAGACTCGCCACCTTCTAGTTTATGGGACGGGTAGAAACTCGATGAGTGCAATAGTTGCGCCTACAAACATACAGGGTATATGGTCGTGTGCTTGTGATATATGTATATAATATATACAACATTATTTTTAGTATACTACAAAGCCGAAAGTAGTTTGTTGAGAATCAGTAGCACAATTCATTGCGCAAATTTTTAACGTGTTGCATGCATCGTTCAAGAAACGGGATAAATTATTTTTCCATGTTACCGCGTGAGTTTTCCTTATTATTTCCTTATTATATTTATCTGATCATTTATACCAAAATCTAATTTGGGTGTTTCGGCTCTATGGTATACAAAAAATAATCTTGTATGTGTCCAATGAGAGAAAGAATACAAATTTCAGTTTAACATTACGTTTTGCAATTTGTTTGCCAGGAGGTCTCCGTTTCTCGGCCCCGATGACTCCGCCGCAGCCTCACACTCCACACTCGGCGCCGGTCACTCCTCATCCCGCGTCTCCTGCACACCAGGTAAAATCCCCATGGTATCCCAGATTTTCTAGGAAAAAATGTTTTTTTACGTTATTCATATAGTTAATGATTTATAAATAGGCTGTAGTCGAAACATGCCTATTTAAACTATTAAATAGAATATATAGATGTTACGACCTCAGGAGATAAGACATTAAGCTATTTAAAAAAGCTTAGTCATAGTTACCGCTAGATAGCGGAACTCTTTGCCGGAGTCTATATTTCCCGAAAATTATACCCTGGGTATCTTTAAGTTAAAAGTGAATAGGTAACTTCTAGACATGCGTGCTCCACCGTAGACCAAATCATCACTTACCATCAGGCAAAATAGTGGTTAAACGCAAGCTCATTTATAGTAAAAAAAAACAAAGTTTTTTATCCACTTAATTACTTAAATTATTATTAATTATTAGATGGGTGGCGGATCGTTCAACCTGACGTCTCCGCCGAGCGGTGCAGGTGGCGCAGGCGGTGGCGGAGGGTCGGCTGGGGGCGCAGGGTTGTCCGCCTCCCCCGCCTCGCCCCTCGCGCCCTCCCCGCACGCTGCGCCCGCCGCCTCCCCGCATCCGCCGCCCACCTCTCCGTTCACCACGTGGCCCGCCTCACCTTCATTACCAAGACCTTCTCCTGGCCATCATCCCTCGCCGCGGCATCATCTTGAACATAAAGGTATCGTTGAGTCTTTGGACCTTGATCCACATTAAAAAGTATATTGTTTTCAGCTTTTAGGCTGTACGAACATTGCTCCGTTAATGTCTGGAAAAATTCGGATATGTGATGAAATATGTTGGCAAGTACGCTAACAGGGGAATGCAATAGTCAGGCATTGTACAGTTAGAGTTGCAGTTACAGTGAAAGTTGCAGCGAACTTCAGTTTGCCCATACATAATCCCTCTATATATTAAACTAGCTGTTGCTCGCGGCTCCGCCCGCGTGGAGGTCATGTTTGAGACAAAAAGTATACACTACAAAATACCAATTTTCATGCATTTGACTTCAAAAATGAAGGATTTTCATACAAACTTTCTTACCCTATTTAACCCCCTTAGGGGTGGAATTTTCAAAAGACCTGAAATATGTGTTTTTAATTATTAACTGTAAGGCCAAATACCAAATTTCAGGCGTTTAACTGCAAAAATGACAGATTTTCATACAAACTTTCTTCCCCTATTTTACCCCCTTAAGGGCGGAATTTCCAAAAATCCTGAAATATATATTTTTTATTTTTAACTCAAATGCCAAATACTAATTTTCATGAATTTAACTTCAAAAATGACGGATTTTCATACAAACTTTCATCCCCTATTTTACCCCCTTAGGGGTGGTATTTTTAAAAACCCTTCCTTAGTGGATGCCTACGTCATAAAAGGTACCTACTGTCAAAATTTCAAGTCTCTAACCCCAGCCGTTTAGGCTGTGCGTTGATCGATCAGTCAGTCAGTCAGTCAGTTTCTTCTTTTATATATACAGATGGTGTTGATCCTTCCACAATTATTCGTGAAATTTAATCATTCAAACACCATTTTAAAATTATGTTTGCTGCTATTGATGAAAAGTACCAAATGACAAAATATGTTTTAAAATTGTAAGTTTTAAAAAAAGATGAAAATTAATAACAGTGCCATCTGTTGACGGTAATTCAACTAATTTGTTGTATTGTTAATTGTCAACTAGTGTTATTATATTTGTCAAGAGCTGTCGGCTGTATAGATAATGTGGTGTGGTCAGGTCCGATGTCGAGCTCGTCGACGGCGGGTGGTCGTGGCGGCGGCCGCGCGTGGCCCGGTGCGAGCGCGGCGCCGCTGCCGGTGGGCAAGCTGGAGGCGCTGTGCTCTCCGTGCGATCCGCCGCCCGGCGCGCCGCCCGGACCACCGCTCGCGCCGCTGCAGCGCTTCCTCGCCTGCGTCTACATGAAGCGCACGCTGCAGCGGTTTGTGCACCAGGAGGACTTCGTGAGTACACGCACAATACACAAATACTTAACCATTACATAATACCAAAACCATTATGATAACCTCAAAAAGAACACCGACTTCAATAAAAAACACATTATGCGTCCCTATAAAATATTAGGGTTGCCCTCGATTTTTCTGAGATTCCATCATCAGATCCTGACTTGGTGCAAATGGGACCACCTGGGAAGTATATCCTATTAAACAAAAAAGAATTTCTCGAATCGGTCCAGGCGTCTTCGAGTAATTGGGGAACACACATAAAAAAGATTCTGACGAATTGAGAACCTCCTCCTTTCTTTGAAGTCGGTTAATAAACACCTTCATCTCTATGAGTTTAAAAATGTAGCCTGCACTCTTCACACAACACATATTGAAGAAATACAACATCCTTATGAAATTTTTGAAATGAGATCTGGAAAATTAGATTCGTTTCCCAGACCAGGCAATACTAAATACTTCTTACCAAACAGATGCACGCATAGTTCTGACCCATCACTAAGTTACGAGTCTTTCTGTCATGGGTATCAGAAACTACGAGAACATTACCGCTTCAAAACACCCAGACTTTAAACAAATATGTTACACAAACATTTGTCTTGGTGCAGGGATCAAACCCGTCACCTCTCTTAACAAATGGCTACTGACCCACTGCGCCACGGAGGCCCTCACAAACATCAAACAATATATAACACTGTTTTGAATCAATTATGTATACAGGGATAGGTTTTGTGCTCGATATGTAGATAGGCTTGTTCTCTGTCATATTATAAAGCCAATTAAAGTTGATGAACCATGAAGGTTCTTATCGCCGTTACTCCTTTGGCAAGAATGTATGTTTGCTGGTGGTAGGATATTCATATCCGCCCGGATAGCGACCACCGCCATACTGGCACCGTCAATAAATATGTGTACAAGCATCTGTACAGTCTCTCGTGGTGTGTGGTGTGTTCAGTTGACGCTGGTGTCGGTGGAGGCGACGAGCCTCACGTTCCGCTGCGAGAGCGCGGGGCTGGCGGCTCGCGTCGCGCTGCATCCTCAACACATGCAGTCACTGCATCTGCAGCTCACGCCGCTGCCGGACCACAAGGAGTCCTGGTCCGCTGACGACTTACAGGTTGCATTTTATACTAATCAAAATTATATTCTAAGTTTAAGTTATTATATTTGGTGTTCTAATGAAATTTCAATTAAAATAATGTTATCTATTTTTTATGAAAAAAAGGGGCATACGGGTAGGAGGCTCACCTGATGGAAAGTGATCACCGCCAACCATGAACATCTGCAACACCAGAGGGCTTGCAAATGCGTTGCCGGCCTTTCAAACTATCTATACCAATAAATATATTTATCGAAAATCAGAAACCCAGTATGTATCGATATTATCATTTCCATGAATTAAAAATTAATCATTATTGAAAGCAAACGTTGAAATTGAAGTTTTATTCCATCCCTCGCGAAACAAATTTTCATAAAATCTATTTAGCTTAAACGATCACCTGAATACATAGGTTGCTTTTCGTCGTCATTCGATCATTGTATATTTGCGTCCTGTCCTGTCTTTTGAGTCTTTCATACTACACATATATTTCAATGTAAGTCTACATCTGCACATTCTTTTAAATGGCAGCAAAGAGGTATTAATATTCCATGATTTGATAATAATCAAGATAGAATATTTGTTGTGTATGTGTGCATTTTAATGTATACAACTGGTTAGAACACAGTGAAGCATACCCTTTTTAATGACAAAAACACGGAGTGATCAGTTTGAGGAGTGTTACTAAATTAAGTGTGCTTCCTACATTTTCGTTCGACTAGATAGTAATAGATTTTGCGACATCACCAAGTAAGAACCACTATAATAATATGATATGTATGTAGATACATACGGTAGGTAAACAAATTGCATACACCTCTGACTCTTATAAAGTTATGTGAGTATTAAATGTTATTATCGCTTGCTTTGACGAAGGAAAACATCGCGAGGAAACCTGCATGCCTGAAAATTCTCATAAGAATTTCGAAGGTAATGTGAAGTCTACCAACCCGCCAAACTCATCTCATTAGTAGAGGAGGCCCGTGCCCAGCAGTGGGACATTGTTTAATACAGGGCTAGTATTATTTATATATTATTGAAGTTATACTTCTTTAGGCGCGTTATGAAAAAATGATGAGAGTGAAATTTTAAGATGCGCGCGCATACCGTGACACAAAAGTAACACTCTGAAGCTGCCCGCTTGTGCTTATATACTTTTTAAAGTGCCCCAATATAGTTGAGGTTAACTATCCGTATGTATTATTTATTGATATAAATTAAAATATTATTAATATCAATTATTAATATTTGAATGCAATTAAAAACGATTTTTTAATGATGCCAAAGAGGTATAACTTCTCACGCGCGTACATAAGTACACGCACTCATTTTTTTAATTTATTATGTATGTAGGTGATGGAGAAGTTCTTCGAGCAACGCGTGGCGATCGCTCCGTTCCGCGCGACTGCCCTGCAGGGGTGGGGTCGGTGGTGGGGCGCGCCGGTGGCCGCGCTGCCGTCGCTGGTGGCGCTGATGCGCGCGGACCTAGCGCCGGCCGCGCCTGCGCTGTGGCAGCTGCAGTGGGCGCTGCGCATCCCTCCCGCCGCGCCCCCCATCGTGCCCGCCGGACAGCCCGCCGTGCTGCTCGCCAAACATAAGATACTCATCTTTGTGAGTAACATTTATTACCATTAACCAGTCATGACTCATAAGCTCGCCGGCGGTGCGTTAACACTAGCAACACTCGCCGTTCTTCCATGCTATTTTTAACTTTAATGCTACGGAAATAAAAGCTTGTATTGTACTCCCTACTTTTTTTATATCCTTCTAGACACGAGTGATTAATTCAAGTTTATTTTTGTTACTAGATTATATTTAATACTGGCTAGTTTTTAAGAGTTGTTATTTTGTTGTTTTTTTTTGTAACATGTGTACGTCACTGGCTGGGTTCCCTGTTGAAAACCAGTGCTGCAGTATGGGTTAGCCTGTACTGAAGCATGTAGCTGAATAGGGGCTCCCATTGTCGGATCAATTATTATTATTGTAATTCTTTCTATTCTTTTATATATGTGTTTTAACGTTTCGACAGTAAAAAAACTTTTCTTTCTTTTTTCTACACAAATACGCACACGTACACACATACGGGCACGTGCACACGTATACAAGCACGCACGCATAACGCAACAATAGTCAAATGAGTGACATAATAAAAAGTTCTAAAAATAAAATTAAAGCGACATGGAGTGTAATCAGCAAAGAAACTGGAAAAGCTAAACTTCGTGACACCGAGTTTAGCTTAAAAATTGATGATACAATAATTAACACTGATATAGATGTAGCTAGAGCATTTGAAAAATATTTCACTGATATTCCAGTATCTACCACAAAAAAATTAAATTCGTCCTCAATCACTGCGGAAACATTCTTACAAGAAAACATCATAATGTGTAAAGATTCATTTGAATTCCAATGTGTTAATAGTATAGATATTATAAAATTAATCTTTGATTCATGTACTAATAGTGGTATATTTCCTGATAAGTTAAATATAATTCCTCTTTTTAAAACGGGAAGTACAGCTGACCCCACTAATTATAGACCTATTTATGTGCTACCTTCGATAAGCAAAATTTTCGAGAAGCTTAAGGACCGACTGCTTTAAGAAATCGAGATTTTTATCACTCTCACGACGGTCATGTGCGGCACTAGGTCTTGTAATGAGTTCTATTTCAAAATATTTCAATAAGGCTACTTAACATACATTGAGCTGCTCTAATCTAAGGTAATTAAACTTAAATCGTATATATTATATGACCTATGATTATAACTATATGACCAAATATTGTTAACCGGTGTGAAAAGAGCAACGCTACAGTTTCGTGCCCGTTCTTCTCTAGCGAGACTGCATTCCGAACTGGCGGTAGAGTGAAAAAATTTACTGAATCTAAATGATGTATAACATTTTATGGATTCAATAAATATTTGATTTTGATTTTTGAATGTTGTATATCAGATACATTAATAATATATTAGAATTAAAATTAATTTAAACAGTGTTTGTAATTATAACATGTTGTGCAGATCTGCTTGACGCGTGTGGACACTCAACTGGTGCTGCCACTGGTGTACGACATGCAGCTGAACGTGACACAACTGGCCGACAAGCAGAACGCACAGCCGCATCTTATCGCAGTCAGTTTGCATCTCAAACGGTAAGCTTTCACATAACACACCTTTGATATGAAACGGTTCTTTTTGCGAAATATATGTATGGTCACAAATAAATTTTGGAGCAATTTATGTGTAATTTTTAAAAAGATATCTCAATACTAATTGTGATTGCCCGTCCAGGGTATTCTTGCTCAGTCTAAATAAGTTGCAACTAAAACAGTGAGGCATTAATATGTGTATATTTGTATGTATTAAGAAGCGCTAGACTGTGACTTAACTCGCTAGGCTATGAGCACCGGACACCAAAGTATTTGATTTCAAAACACTTTATTATGTCCTTTTGCCATGTTTACTATTTAACAGTAACGAATCATAGATTCGATTATATTATTCCATACATTTGTTGTTTTTAGAATTACTTTCCATGAACGTAAAGTAACTCGACGCAATTATTCTTCTACAATGTTATAATTTTATTCATATCGCTGCTTTGCACGATTATTAACATAATCCGAGAGAGCGACATTTTAGCGTAGCCGATTTAAAATTTATCAGGATGATCCAAATAACGATATAAAGCCAGTTTTTGATTGGTATATTAACTAAATCTTTCAATGTTTTGGATTGATTACTTCCCGATAACCAGCGATGCCTTATTGCTATACGCTGATATCATTTGAATGTATTGTAATTGTACGCCAGGTTCAACGAGTTCAACCAGTCTCACTCGGAGTGCACGCTATGGCCGGCGGTGCGCGACTTGCTGACGAACTTCACGCTGCCCCAGGAGGCGCCGCCCGCCGCCGCGCCGCCGCCGCCTTAGCCATAGCCACCACCATCACCACAGCATATCTACCACCACGCGCTCTAGCGACACTACTACCGACCTACTCTAGACAAACACACGGACATTTACCAGGACCAGTAGGCCTACTCTTGAAATCAATCCCAATCTAGAAGATATAGGAACTCTAACTCACTCAACTAAATTAAATAGAATATTTACGAGCTAGCGATCGTAAATGCTCTATTTCATTTAGTTACTAAAAATTCCGCCGTGTTCAGTTACATCGTGCGCTGGTTTTGCGTTCATGAGTGCCAATTGTACAGTTTTCGAACCCAATTCCAATTTTAAATTGGAAACGAGTGTCAAGAGTAACCCTCCTGGCAGTCTACCACCACCTCTTAGAGCGGTATTATTATAATATTAAAATGGGAATTAACGGTACAAAATCACTGTAATATTACAACAAGACTGCTAGGTGAGAGAGAGAAAGGTGAGATACTAAGAGAAAATGTAAGGGTGAAGAAAGAGTAGTGGCAGCCCTAGGTAAATTTAGATGGCGCGAAATCTCAAAGTGGCCTCTAAATTAAAAACTTCAGTGTTCCTATACAATGCAGTGGTTTGGCCGTGATTATAAATAGTACTAGGGTAGACCTTGCTAATATCTGGGTGTATCTGCGGGTCAAGCACAATGAAGTCTGTCGTGCTTGACATAGCAGTTGCTCTGCTCATTAATTGATTTGGGCCCTACCTTATGGGTGCCACTAGTGAAGACGCTACTCAGTAGGTCAACGTGTTGTGTCGAGTAGGGATAGATACAGTGTTGCCAACAATATTTTTTCTCGTCAACTTAAGTAAGAAATTCCGTCAAAAACCCGTCAAAACAGTTTTTTCCGTTCCATGGGGGTTTGCTACCTCGTACTGTATGAGACGGTTTGTTTGTATATAATCATTACACGATATTAACATCACCTTTAATTTTTACGTATTTAATATGACAATCGAGTACCGCATTCCCAAAATATGATTCCATCAAAAAATCCGTCAGCCGTCAGACCATTTTGTTTCCCGTTTTCCATTCGTCCGACCCGTCAGAACTGGCGGGAAACCCGTCAAGTTGGTAACACTGAATAGATGTCTCTCGCTACTTATACGCTTCCTGGACGGTACTGCGCTAACCATCAGGTGTTAAGTTCACATTGCCGTCCTAGCATAAAAAAACAACACACAATAAAATGATTTTCAATATAGTAATACTTTCAATGTGATTTATCCAAAACTTGTAGATTTGTGTACCACTGGCATTTACGAGGTGATCAAGCTTCTGGAATGGGACACTTTTGATAAACTATGTAAAATAAATTATGGTTTAAATTAGTGCAAGATGTACAATTACGAGGTTGTTATAGTTTCACGATAAACGTCAATTTTATTATACGGAGATGTATGTCATGTTGTTTGTGGCCTTTACCATTGTAATTGCTCTGAAAGTGTAAATAAATTTTTATAAATTTTTTTTAAACCATTTTCGTTTTGCATAAAAAAGTTGTACATTTTATTGGGCGTGTAACCAATAATAATTTTGTTTGCTTTATATTTTCTGTCTGGTGCATCTATTCCATCGCTATTACCATACGTTACCTGGATTATCTTTGACATGGCATCTATAACCAATAACAACACAAGATTTTCCCGCGCTACTATTATTGTTTTACTACTCTAAGATATATTTTGGGTAAAATTGTACCTTGAAAACAATTATGAGCATATTATAAAAATACATATACACGAATTCTTCCCTCCCAGTATCTGTATGAAGACACGACGTATGAAAACCATTATTTTCTGTAAATATTTCCAGTTTCGGATTATAGCATGGAAATTAGTATTGAAACGAAGTTTGAAAACGAACAGTATAGTATAGAAAATCTATCACAGTAATATGTATTTTGAATGTAAACTACAAACAATAAGAAGATAAAGTCTCAGATAAAAATATTTGTAAAAGTATATTTTTATTATAACGTAGATAATGTGCTACGTTCAGAATATTAACGTAGCGCATTATTTACGTAAATTTTCAGTTTTATTGTAACAAAATCTCACAAAACACTTTGAATAATATTTTTTGTTATTATTAATTCTGGTTTCTAGTGGATTCCTCCGAGACGCAGTGGGCAAGTAGCCAGCTGTGTAACGATAGGCCGTGGGTTCGATTCCGGCATCAAGACGAATGTTTGTGTGACAGACAGATATTTGTTTCGGGTCTGGGTGTTGTGGGACCGTAATCCCTCCAAGCTCATCATTGATACCCACGATTTGACTTAGTGTGGGGTCAGAACTATGACTGTTAGGTTTATTCATTTTACGCAATTGCTTTTACTTACGACTTCATACTAATAAGCAATAGTAATTGATATTCAAATATTACTGTATAGGCTATTCTATACTTTCTAAACTCTCAAGTTTCGTAATTTCGTTTCGATTTACAACATAGCCAGCCAGTAACCACTGTATAATAAATAATATGAGTAATGATTGTATAGGAAACTGAATGTATGTTGTATATTTATATATTATATACTGTTCTTATTATACAAATGATATGTGTACATGGGGTCCAAAAAATACAGCGGCCATCAATAGTGTTGGGTCGACTGGTTGTAAATATTCGAATTTCTTTATATGGATTGTGGACGGTATGTAAATTGTTAAATATATATGTTTATTTTTGTAGTATTAATTGTTATATAATAATATTATTGTATTTCTTAGATTCTTAATCTTTATTATTTTCCCTTATGTTTTAGTTTTTAAGGTTATTTTTTATAGTAGGAATAGTAAGTACGAGTATCATACTGTAAGAATATTTTGTGAACGCCGCGATGTGGCCTGATTAGTTACTAGGACCCTTATACCATTCATGTGTAAGAATAAACAATGTTTTATACAGCGTGTTTTTTTCTATCTTAATTATAAGCAAATTTTTTTTATAGTATTAAAAATTTTAAACGAAGATAATTATGGAGGGTAGAGGTAAGGAGAACCGTCTCTGATTATGAAAATTGTTCGTCGTAATGCGTTAAATTAAGGTGGCGCTACAGTAGCAGCAAGATTGATTTTAAAGAAAACTTAAAGTTTTTAAGTAGGATAGAGAAATAACAAGCAAAGAAAAACTTTAAATGTTTTTACAGACACAAACATATATTAATCTCTAACAAAATATATAAATTATAACTTATCATTACGAGGTCGTCATGTCGTCATACTATATTTATGGTTTTGATGGCATGGTCCAAAGCATGGTCCATCTCTTGTGGATGAATATGTTTTCAAATGGTTTTCAAGAAGTTTTCAATCACTGCTTTAATCAATTCCCTATTTCTCAGTCAAAGAGTATAACACTATGATCTCAGTACAACACCAAAAAGTATATTAAAAATACTCTCTCGCTGGCATAAAATATAAAATAGTTCTGTGAATACGAAAGAGCATTATAATACTACTGAAATGAATACTCAAAGAGTATTATACTATATACGGAAATGAATACTCTTTGACCTTGCCTTGATCGATTCGACTGACGTTTTGGTATATTTATTTATTTATCATCAAAAAAGGCTAGCAAAATTATAGTTATTATGCTATCGAAAACGAACAGAACTGTAGAATCTCTAGAAACAATATTAACATTTGATAACAGAGATGCGGTAAGACTAAGTGTCCTGTGTTATCAGAAACTATAAAAATTTAATGATCATGGTAGTGTAATACGTTATTAACCGATTTCAAAAAAAGGAGGAGGTTCTCAATTCGTCGGAATATATATTTTTTATGTATGTTCCCCGATTACTCGACGACGTCTGGACCGATTCGAGAAATTTTTTTTTTGTTTAAAAGGATATACTTCCCAGTTGGTCCCATTGACACCAAGTCAGAATCTGATGACAGGATCTCAGAAAAATCGAAGGAATACCCTCAAATTTTATACGGACACATTGTGTTTTTTATTGAAGTCGGTGTACTTTTTAAGGCTATCATAGTAATATTTTTTGCTGTATAGCAAAGCCTGTGGTCGGTGGTATGGTCGACAACGCAAATCCCGGGCATGGACAATGCAACGGGTGGACATCCGCAGCGGCGCGTGGTAGGTCGCCGCCGCCTGCGCCTCGGCTCGCTCGCACTCGGCTCGATGCTGGCCATGCACTGCCGAGTCTCTGCCTCCGCGCTCACTGGCGGGTTCTGTTAGCGTCCTTTTATTCATTTTGAGATATTTTGCTTTTTAATTTTCTTTATAAAATTATGTATTTAGGTATAACTTAATAGATATGTAATTTATTCCAGTCGTGTTTATGATGTTCCTCACTTTAGCAGTGATGACACTCGCAAATCCATTACGGCATTTCGAGGTCTACCTAGGCCAGTGGAGCATCAGTGGGCCAGGACGCGCTTTTCGCATTATACCTATGCTTGACGGTAAACATATCTATACCATAATAAAACTGTAGAACCTTTGTGTCTGTACATCGAAAATATTACATTTTTAAAACTTTGAATAATCTTTAACACTGAACTAGGTTTTTTAGAGGTAGGTAGGTAACAGGTAACATTGAAATCAGCTTACGGAAAAAAAAACAACGAGGAATTCAGAAGTAACGAATTGAATATGATATTTTCTTTTTAGGAATTGGTCTAGCAATATGCATAAACGCGATAGTTCGCGCTATTACTTGTTGCACAGTAGCTGCCATAGCCGCGATGTATGTAGTGCATTCAGTGTCCGATGCTAGGCTGCCTTTCACATACTGCCGGTAAGTACATATTGGTCTGATTGGATTTCCAATCTATGAATCTGAAACTGACCGTCTCCGTGGTGCAGTTGGCGAGTAGTCGGCTGTGAAACGAAGGCCGTGGGTTCGATTCCTACACCGGGACATGTATGTGTGACAGACAGATATTTGTGTCCTGAGTCTGGGTGTTGTGAGAACGTGCGTCTCTCGTAGTCCCCGAAACCCACAACACAAGACTCGTATCTTTGTGTGGGGTCGGGGCTATGTGTTACTGTTAGGTGTTATTTATTTATGTGGGAAAATTCCACAACAACTATTCCAATATATTTTACTAATCTCACGGTTACTCAACGTGTCAACATAGGGCTTAGCAGCTACATTAAAAGAGGATGTGGTGGTCGGTATTGTCAGCGAGTCATTTAGCCATTTGATCATGTTAAACATTCCAAACGATAGGCCACAGGTTTGATCTTCGAATCAAGGCAAATATGTGTGTAATCCACAAAAAATTGTTTCGGGTCTGGTTCATGATCCACACGACACTAGACTCGTATCTTAGTGTAGGATCAGGGCTATATGTGTGACTTGAAAATAAAAATAAAATAAAGTATATTGTTTTAAGGGATTTCGACTTGAAAGCATATGAACCTCTATGGAAGGATATCTCAACCACGAAGTTGCAAGAGGTAAATATCTATTTTTTTTTACAAATGTTATTCAGTATCATAAAACAAATTTGAAGTGGTCTGTGTCATTATAGGCTCGTTTTCATTGGTCGATAGTGCATGCAGAGGGTGCGTGAGATTTTATGTTTGCGTATGCCAAGGAGCCAAGGTTAATTCATCAATATGAATTTCATATTGGTTATTGCCGCTAGCGGATAATACCCGCAAGCTGTATATTCCCTGAGATATCGATGACGTACTTTCATTATTCTTTATCCCGCATTCGGGATTGAGTTATAGCCCAATAAAAATAGCTTACTCCTGGGCATGTACGAGTAACGCTACTTTCAATAATTTCGAGAACATAAAAATGTTGGCAGAGATGCAACTAGGTAACTCAATACCGTATCTTACCATTTACACGGAGCCCGTACCCAGGGCCCCCATCCTTACGAGTTATCCGAAAGGCCGATATATTCGCTCACTTTTTTTCTATTTTAGGTACCTACATATAGCCTGACTAAAAAGTTTGAGAATAAATTTAATTGTATATCATTCACTTTCTTTATCCTCCAAGAGGGCCCAAATTCTTGCGTACCCAAGGGTCCCAGCATGGCCCAAGACTGACCTGAGTACACTTACGGTTCGCCGAGCTTATTGCCGTCTCATCATGTGATAGGTAGAGAGTCAATTACCACGTCGGGCAGAAAATCCAATCTTAGGCAGTTCATGTGTGATTTAGCAAATCGAAATCACAAATAAAATTTGAATTTCCCATCCTGAGATTTGAACCCAGGACCTTATCGGTTTCTCAGATAATAGAAGTTAAGGTATTTTATGTACCTTGCCACTAAACTCTATTATATATTAGTATTATTGCTATACTTTGGTTGGATATTGTTCCTCTAAGAAGAAAGACGGTAGGTAATGTTTTAAATAAATTTCTCTTGTTTATTAGACCAGATTTTCATTAGAAACTGGTGCAATAGAAAACAGCGGCCAACAAAGATTCGCACCTATCGGCACAACCGTCGGGCTTCATGACAAGGCGTGGCGAAATGTTTCCTACTTAAGGTGTAGTATTGTACATAATTGCATACTTATATATTTGTCTAGATATTTATAGCAAAGAATTACATTGGATCATTGTCCCAGATTCAATTTAATGGAAGAAACAACAGTATCAAGAAAAAAGCAACGTAAAATAGCTGTGTGTGAGGAGCTTTACTCAGGAGAATACCCTCCTTTATATAGTACTCCAGCATATAATTTTTTCTAGTAAGTATCCGATATTATTATAACTAAACAATTTATTAATACACTCATATCACAAATATACTCCGACAGCCTCCGTCTAGTGCAGTGAGCGGGTACCCAGCTGTGCACATGGAAATGGGTTTGATCCCCACACCAAGACATAATATGTTTGTGTGAACTATAAATGTTTCTGGATGCTGTGAAAACATAAAGCTCTCGTGGCTCGTGATGTCCTCGACACAAGATAAATGTGTCACTGTAGGTCAGGACTGCGGATGTGACTATTAGGTGTTTTATATATAATGAATTATAAAAAAAAGTACTCGGTGGAAAGATACAAGTCATGCGCCTTTGGTGATACAGGTCATCTTGTAGAGAAACCTTTTCTGCAGCACAAAATTTGCGGGAATCGAACCAGCAATCTCTCATTTTACAGACGGGTCACACCCCCTGCGCTACGAAGACTGTTGATTTATAGTCTCCTTTAATATATTATTAGAATAAATATTTGATAACTTTTAATAACAATAGTCCCGATTTTGCCGTCAGAAAATTCTATGAACCAGACTCATCACTAAAATTAAGTTTGTTTTAGTATTGAAAATTAAAAATTATAATCAGTGGAGATAAAATTTATGTGGTTGCTGCCACTGTTTATAATGCAGTCAAAATTTTATCCGGTAAGCAACAACAGAATAGTTTCCAGAATAGTTCGAAGCTAAAGAATTAAGAAACATTTTAATTTTGTGAGGTGTACTACAATTTACAATTTACCCATGCATATAACAGTTTGTTTATTTTTTGCAGCGTGGAGGTTGTTCATTTGCGCTCAGATTTAAGTTTAGGACAATTTAACATAACGCTGGTGGCCTGCCTCGTCCTAACCTGGCTCATGCTGTGGGGCTTTTTGGTCATTGAACGAATATTGCACGGAAGGGTAATAGTATCAAATATATTATATTTTTCGACTAAATGTATCAATAGAATACTGATATACATATTGCATAAAATCTAAAATTTAGTTAATAAAATTAAATAGTGTATAAACTTCCCCTCTCATTAGTAGAGGAGGCCCGTGCCCAGCAGTGGGACAATGTTTAATACAGGGCTAGTTTTATTATTATTATTATAAACTTCCTAAGGTGTATTCACATTTCAGCTAATTTGGAACAATGTAAAATCGTGGTTCATTGTAGTTCCTTGGATTTGGGTGGGGTTATTAGTCGTGGTGGCAGCTTCGAACTTTGCATCTTTGCATAAAGCGCTGCGTAAAGCATTTAGAATTGGGGCGAAAGAAATATTAGCTGTAAGTGGTGTTTTCTTAACACATCTATATCTTCTTCTATACTTATAATAAATGTGTAGAGAGGTCAATTCTGTACATGAAATATATTTCCAAAATAACTATCAGCGGGTGATTAGTGATCGATACTGACGCCAAAAATGCAATCAGTAAAATTTTTGTCTGTCTGTCTGTCTGTCTGTATGTTCGTTATAGAAACAAAAACTACTCGACGGATTTCAACAAAACTTGGTACAATTGTTCTTCATACTCCTGGGCAGGTTATAGTATACTTTTCATCACGCTACGATCAATAGGAGCAGAGCAGTGAAGGGAAATGTTGGGAAAACAGGAGAACTTACTCCATTTTTTAAGCTTCCGTCGCGTGTGCAGCCTTAATAGTTAAAGCTACACAGAAATCATGTATGACGGAAATGTTCTCCTTAAAATTATATAAAAAAAATTCCACGACAGCAAATGTCTATATTTTATGGTTGACTCACAATAACACGTGTAACTCTAACCGATAGCTTAGCAGTTCGGAGATTTCTGATTATATTTGTCTACTCTTACGTTTATAACACTCTCAATCATCCCTAATTAATAAATGTTAACATTATTACCTATTTAATTTAATAAAAAAAGAATTATAGAAATAGGTACAGAAACACCAGGCTATTTTAATTGCAAGAAAAATAACTCCTTGGATTGTATACTTCTGCTCCCGAAAATAACCTCCACGCGGGTGGAGCCGCGAGCAACAGCTAGTATTAAATAATCACCTTACTCCTATTCTGCGGTGGTAATTTTTTCTGGTGCTTCAGGGTTTAGCCGACGCATTAGAAGTAGCGCTTTATATTCATTCATCAAGTGTTGGCACAGAAATAATACACGGGAAAGGATTGAATCATTTCGGTAACGGTAACAATTTATTTTATATTTGTTTTATTCAAAGGAACAATATTGTATATGTAGTATTATTCAAATATGGCGTTCGATGCCTAGTAATAAATTCACATACATTTTCTTTCAGCTTCGGGCCACATAGACCCTCATTTACACGGTGAAAACGTGTGGCACTCGGGCTTAGTGTTGTTGCTAACGGCTTTACATTCAGGCGGCGCCGCGATGTGCGCGCTAGTCGATTACATACAACCCAGCCCTCAAGGGTTGCTAAACATGCGTGAAAGTAAATACCTCACCTTCATAATCACAATTCATTAATAAATCATGGGCGACCATTTTATATTAGATTATTTGTTGCTGTGTAACAAACGCAAGGATAAAACAATGCCTGGAGCTCTTTAGTGAATGAGAGAATATGTTTTTTTTAGATTACCTATAGTCATAATCATAACATATAGTAATTATACGTGTAAATAAATAATAATCAAAAATAATAAATTAATGTCTGATAGCAGCGATAGCCTAGTTGGTTGCAGTACTGACTGTCAAGACGAAAGTTGTATGTTCAAACCCAAATGGCATTCACCTCTGACTTATCTAAAGTTATGTGTGTATTCATATTGTTAATTATCGCTTGCTTTAACGGTGAAGGGAAACATCGTGAGGAAACCTGCATACCTGAGAATTCTCATAAGAAATTCGAAGGTAGGTATGTGAAGTCTACCAACCCGCATTAGGCCAGCGTGGTGGACTAAAGCCTAACTCCTCTCATTAGTAGAGGATGCCTGTGCCCAGCAGTGGGTCAATGTTTAATACAGGGTTAGTAGTATTATTATTAATGTTTATTCAATAATCATAAACAATGTTATAGGTGTTTTGTGGATCATACCAATGTATTCCAAATGCACGGCGACTGGGAACTATTCCCACCTTTTGTAAGTAACAACCAAGGCATTCTTAGTAAACGTTGTATACATCAGCCTACTTAAATGTTATTTGTCTTCTGACGTTAAATCTTAACAAAACAAGGCATACTATATTTAACTATTATAGCCATACCAATTCCTATATCAGTTATAAATATTAGAGCGGTTGATGTGTACCTAATATGTTATATTAAATATATTACTTTAATTATATTTAATAGACTGAAGTAGAAGTCATAGACTGCTTCGGTGGCGCAGTTGTAATTGCGCATGCGTTACGACTGCTGCTGTGCTGAGGTCTCGGGTTCGATCCCCGGGTCGGGTAAAGTAATATTGGGTTTTTATCAGTATTAGCCCGGAGTCTGGAAATTGTGCCCGGTATGGCGATAGGCTCGCCCCCTATCACATTATGGGACCGAAATTCGGCGAAAAGTGAATGTACTGGCTACACCTCTGCCTACCCCTTCCGGGATTACAGGCGTGAGTGTATGTATGTGTGTATAATATTTAACATATTTTTATTATTCAAAATAGGACCACATTAATATTCGGCGGACTTGTGTTCTCATACATGGCCGTGGCATTCATCTTACTCAAGACAGCATTACATACAATATTTGAATACAGAGTAAAACTTGTGTAAGATGATGTTTTTATTTTATTATTTTTTTAAGGCTTAAATTACAACACGTGTTGAGTTTAATTTTATTTTCAGGTTCATCGAACAAATAGTTGTCGGCGGTTTAATATTAACCTGTATGATGATAAGCTTCCTGTTTGCCACAAATGTACGTTATATGAATAATAAATATAATAATATATTCCATGTGTAAAAGCGGTACTGTAGCGGAGAAAGGTATAGAATGTTGATTGAAAATCGTAGGTTTAAAACCATATTTAGGACACGCACCCTTTTTTTTGTCGCGGGGCAAGCGTTTTATTACTTCCGCCCGCTCCGGAGGGAAGCGGATTAAGAATAAAACGGGTATGCTGGACTAGCCGGTCTTACGACCCAGCATCCCTTTCGCACGGATGAGTCCCTAACCCCTATGTACACCCCACCCGACACTACCAGCTAAAACCCCGTGGTCTTCTTCGGCGCTTGCGGAGCGATCCCGGGGTATTCTAAGGAGTGCTAGAATTGCAGCCGGAATCGCCCCTGCGCGGTGCTGCGTAGCAGCCCATCTCCATGGAGGGCTAAGGAGCCCCCGCGCACCGAACAACAACAGCGAACGAGGCCTTACCACCCGCGCCGCCGTCCATCTCGGGGTCGCACGATGCCCCGAATTTGGGAGTGCATCGATACGGACTGACAGCCCTCCGCTGCGCGCCCGCGACCCCCGATGGCCCAGGACACGCACCCCTGACTTTTCAAAGTCACTGAATCGTTTTTAATTATCGCTGGTTCTAACGATGAATCAAACTATTGTAATAAAACCTACGTTCCTGAGAATACTCCATCATTCAATCCGAATTTGTATCCGTCTAATTAAGCAGCGAATTACCATACTTCTTCTGGCTGTTATTTGGATTTGCTATAGCTATCCTAGATTAATTAGGTCGGACTCGAAGTGGTAGTAAAATGTGTAGAAAGAATAGCAGAAGAGTTTCTTTTTTACTTTCTTACTTTCGCAAGTCTGTATGTTGAAGAATTTGGTCGCAGTAATTATATTTGTAATAGTAGAACCTCGCTGTGGATATCGTCTGCAACTTGAATGGGCTAGTTTTAGAAGTTCACTATTTATAGGTGATTTTACCAATGGACCTTAGCTGCTCTTTACTATAATTTCACATAATCTGGCATAAGTAAGTAAGATACATATAAGTATGTAAATTTTTTTTAATTTATTTATTTAATACACACAAAAATGATACTGATCTATACTCTTACAATTATTCATAACTGAGAAACTACTACATAAGTAATATACATATTAGAGCATGTCAGCGTCTTCCACCCTGAGCAGTTCATTAAAAATGAAAACTTATGGTCAATTTGTCGCAGGGTGGCGTGGCGTTATTGGAAAGTGTGGACGCTGTGATGAGTGGGGCAGCGATGCCTTTCGTGTGTCTGTTGGAGCTGGTGGGGATGCTATACGTGTACCGCAGTCACGACTTTGTGTCCGACCTGAACCTAGCCACTGAGGAGAATGCGTGCTCAACGCGCATCGGCACTCAATGGCAGATTATACCTTTTATAACCTTGGCAAGTACAAGAATATACATACATATACTCTCACGCCTGTAATACCCGAAGGGGTATGCAGATGTGTAACCAGTACACCTACTTTTCGCCGAATTTATTACGGTCCCATAATGTGATTGGGGGCGAGCCTATCGCCATAACGGGCTCTATTCCAGACTCCGGGCATCACTTTATCCGACCCGGGGATCGAAGCCGAGACCTCAGCACAGCAGTCGTAACGCATTCGCAATTGTAACTGCGCCACCGAGGCAGTCAATATATAAAAAAATATATATTTTTTAAATGCATATATGGTAAATGCTTGTTGTTTGTGTACATGGAATACGTAGGTAATTATGTTAATCACTGGCAGGTATCCATCCCACTTTCGGCACGTATAATCGGCAAGTAACTTTAACCATCCGGCTAGCAAGTCCAGACACTGATTATGTTTCCCCCCCCCAAAGTGTAGCGAACATGAACGTCTATGTAGCGGCACACGCAGGGTGCGTAAACATAGGAACTTGCGGTCCATTACACATTGCATTGTGTGGTGCGCCGACGAAAATACAAGTGTGGGTTTGTTATTTCTGATTGGTCATTGACTTCATGAGAAATAGGAATGTTGACTTGACAGACGCTTCTGATTGGTTGATAGTGAAAGATGGCAGACTTTCGTTTTATAGCAACTTTCGTTTTGTGCTTTAGAAGGAGTTATAGCATATGAAACATTACAATAGTCGATGCCGATTTTAATTTCCTACATTGCCATATATTTTTCTTGTTCGCCAAACTACCTACTTTGCCGACATTGGTTCTATACGACTCAAGTGTTCAATATATGTTTGTACGTTTTCAGACTACGCTCGTGATCAAAATAACATTGCTGATGGAGGCGGAGATGCCGACGTTGTTGATGTACTTGTCGCTCGGCCCGCTGGCGGCGGTGGCGGCGGCCGTGCCACTGCGCGCGTGTCACAACGCGTACGTGTTCCTGCGACCCACGCCACGCCGCGGGACTTGACTAGTCACTAGTGTTAACACTCGTGGAAATGTTGTATGTCCGTTTCGTGCCATTAAATTCAGGAGTTTGTCTGTTTAAGTAAATTCAAATTATGATGTAGAGAATAAATCACGTTAATGTATTTGCTTGAATAAATCTGTTCAAACGTTACATTTGTATTTTCAATTTAAAAGAGTGCAGTAAGAAATAATAAAAACCCACTGATTGAGAATAAAATTTATTTTATCAATCACTTAAAATATTTATAAATATAGATCTTTGTACAATGCATTAATATGCGCACATATAATAACTGATACGTAGCCTTATGCCTCTTGTCCGAAGCGCCGAGTTCAGAACCGGCGCGGCGCCACTACGAGTCCACTCCGCAACCTTGTCTATTCTAATACTATGACATAATATAGTATGGCATAACAACAAGTGCCCGTAATATCCAAAAATACAGAGACAATATCGCCATTTACAACTACAGCACATTTAATGGCATTGTTTAACAATTACTTTTGACTAAATTAACACAATGAAGAATTATATTCTTGAAATATGCGAATATTCGAATAGTCGACTCCACGTTTAGCATTGTAGTCAAAGGAAATATTGAGTTTGATGTACGTTTACATTCACAATACAATTTTATTGTTTTTTTATTTTTTATATTTTCAACAAGTCATTCAAGTACTTTAGTGATTCAACAAAGACTAATAGCGTTAGTCCTACTAATACAAAAAAAAGGATCAACTGATACAGTTCATTCAAACAGGCGATTGCGCCGACTGACCACAATGATTCGTGCTGCACAAGAGGTCATCAGGACTTGTACAGAAATAACAGACGCAATACAAACAGAACCAAGGAAATTCATATACATAAACACGTTGCGATGGCTCGCCCAGGGATCTGACACACGCTATATACATGTCGGCGAACAATGACTAAGCACGCGAGAATATACAACGCCTTTAGGAACGCGCCACAACGTACCAGACGGGAATATGGTTAATGACTACTTTAACCTATGTTGCCTATTTGTTGATTAAATTAAAATATCACAATATGTACACATTGTCCTCAACACTAAATCTCAATAATATCAATAATAATAACCTGTGACATGTTACCGCACGTAAATATTCATTTTATAATTACAAAGACATTTCACTGATCCCGCATGATGGCGCCGTAATCGCACAGAAAACACCATGTACTATATTCAAACTAAGTAACGGGCTCATAAAACAGCAATCACACAGCAACACGTCAGCTTCCCACAACGACATTAGTGACACAGTCCCGGATTGTTCCGTTTCAAGAATGTCGTTTAAAATCACAACACGTAATTACACCTTTAGTAATGATTCAGTTAACACTTAATATTCGATTTGAATAGGCCGTCGACCGTAACAATTAATAATACTATGAAATAATTTAATGTTTTATGAGTGTATCCATCGTTCCTCCGTGTGTTGTGTTGTGTGGTGTTGTGGTAGTTAGTGGTTGTGTCAGGCGCGGCGCGGCGCACGTCGTCAGAAGCGGCGGAGCGCAGCGGCGGCGGCGGCGGCTCCGGCGGTGGCCTTGCGTGTGGGCTGCACCGACAGCGGCGCCACCAGCACCGCGCCACCCTCCCCCGACCCGCCGCTACCACCCATCTCCTGTCACAATAATTTATATCAATAAATATGGATAGTTAACCTCAATTATATTAGAGCACTTAAAAGTATATAAGCACAAGCGGGCAGCTTCAGAGTGTTATTTTTGTGTCACGGTATGCGCGCGCATCTTAAAATTTCACTCTCATCATTTTTTCATAACGTGCCTAAAGAAGTATAACTTCAAAAACTGTATAAGAGAAGAGTATTGGTCCGATGCCTTATCCAGGCTCAAATAGCATAAATATTATTTTAATGCGTTTACTCCTCCCACATTTTTGTTTATTATACAAAATACAGAGAATTTAACAAAAAGTTAAACAAGTACTTTCAGTGGTTTTTCCCTTAACATCATTACTTGGAATAATGATCTAGTACTCACGTTTATATTGTTACAGCTGGCGAGCCTCATCTGCGCCAGCTGCGAGGCGGGCGTCAGGTTGGACGTGGAGCCGAAAGGTGATATCATCGAAGACATCGCGCGCTTCAGCTTCGACGGAGTCTTATTGAACGACAACGCTCGACCCACCTGCAACGGCGTCTCGTTTTTAATCATCCCATCAAATAATTGTGTCAATGTGATTTTAATGGTTTCAATTTTAATATGACCCACACACGTTAATGTGATGCTAGACTTATATGGGAGCATTTCTGTACATCAAAAGAAAATTATACAATAGTATATAAATTATACTATTCATGTTAATATTTGTTAATTGTAATGTTTAATTACGAAATATTAGTTTTATATAGCTAAAAACCAAAACCACACAGTTAGTTTGGACGAAAATGAGGAACAAGTTTTATATGAAATGGTATAAAAACGTTACACGACTACGATAGTCAGGTATGGCACGCTCACAAATGATGGTTAATCACAAATGAGACCAAAGCGAAGCGTTAAATGGGACATTCACTCCTCTGACTCTCGCCTCTGATGGATGAACCGATGTCGTTAGTGGGTATTTGGTCATGTTTGTCAACACAGCTGCAATGACACTTGCCTATCGTGTCATATTAAAAAGCAGGTTATGGGGTACACTAGTAGTGGGTGGGACGCTCTGTCACTATGAACGCACATTGAACCATGTGGGTGAGAGGTGGGGGAGCTGGGAGAGATTCACACAGAAAGCAGCTCGTATGACGATTGATGGGTTGGGTGTAGTTTGCGAGAGGAGTGTGGATGGGTGTGAAGGGTGGTGTGGAGGGGGGGTGGTGGTGTAGGAGTGTGGCAGAGTGTGGTAGAGCCGCGTCAGACCTGTGCGAGTAAGTGAGCGCGCAATACCCATGTGTCTAGCAGCCCGGCGCGGGGGTCAGCGCGCAGCCAGCCGCCCAGTCCGGCCAGCGCCTCCAGCTACAACACAACTCCCACTGAACACACCCTTATACTACCTACACTACACTACACTACACTACACTACACTACACTACACTATACAACACTACACCACATTACACAGTGACACTGCTGTAGTGTAAACCCCAGAAGAATAAGATACACCTGCACGGCTACAGAACATCTTCACGAACGATGTACTATGCGATACAAATAATAACTAGCCACCATTATATCATAATATTCTCACGTCTTGGGTTATACATGTCCATGTCTCTTTTTCTAGTTTCCTTAGTCTTTTTAGCGCCAAAAACAAACATATAAGGAAATTAACGCAAACCAAAATGCTCACTTAAATATTGTTTGTGAACATGGGCGTAACTGTGGTGGTTGCAATAAATTAGCTTTAACAATAGAACAATAACGTTGTGCTGTGTAATCCCCTGGAAATTATATTTTTCATAACGAGTGGACTGGGTAAGGTCATTACGCTTCTATTATTATTTGGATCGCATACTATAATAATATGTATGTATGTAGCCATTGATGACCGATATTATTAATATTATTGACTGACACATGTTGATTTGAATGCAAACATTTGTATGCTTTCATGCCTTAGTTACATAATATGTGGTAAAGTTCAATGTTCAAAAACATTGCCCTTGAATTATCTAATTCTGATACATTATTTAATTATTACATAATATTATGATTATTCGTTCATAAAAAAGCTAAGCTTGGGCAACTATGGTTATCATATCTAAGTCATGCTCTAATTTTGAATAATTCTCATTCAGGGATACATTAAAAAAGACAAACATGAACATCAACTCATTACCGCAGAAGCCAAAACATTGTCATCTACTGTTATTAGTTGTTCATCGTTTAATTTAAGCTAAATGTTCATATCTGCTTTTAGAACGTAAACAATGTTATGTACACGTATTTACTAAACAGGAAAATAAATCTGTTGTTTCTCAAAAAAAATATACAGGAAAAATGACAGAGTACTAAATGCACATTCTATAAAATAAAAAGATTTTATGAAATTACCTTTATCCTCGTTCTGGCTGCAAATTTAGTTACTTTCGAGAAAGTGCTCAGCGCGAGGTCGCTCGTATCGATGTCGAGTTGTTGAGACTCGAGGCACGCGAGAAATTTGTCCTATTAAACATAACGCACAAACATTATACAAAATCATTTAAAATCATACAAATGATCGGACATCGGAACCAAATCAAGCGCCTAGGACGCACAGACTATACTAAAGTCCAAACATTGATGAAACGTACTAGACTATAGGAGCATAAGAAACTGGCACTACATTGACGACTAAAATGATCAATTCACCAAACCGCATCAGATGAGCCAGCCTGCGTGGTAGACGACAGACGAAATCCCTGCCAAGGTAGCGCTGCATTGGGACATATACAGGGTTAAGCATAAATAACTGCATTAAATACCTTAAATGACATGTGTCGTATTATATATAAAATATATTAAAAAAAAATAACAACTTTTAACTTTTGTTATGCTGGCACGGCAGTGACTACACTGCACCTGATGGTAAGCGCAGTGCTATCTATCTATCCCCCGCTACTCAACACAATCATGCCGGCCTACTTCTTCCCACTAAGTCATGGGCAAGCAGGTGAAGAAACGGTCGAGGGTCTAGTGTCAAAGACCTCATTAGGCCGCAAAACGGCCAAACTTAAACCCCCGACAAAACTGTTTTGAGAGTATATTTTTCTCATACTAGTATGAGTTTATTACACAGTGTATTGTTTATAGGGTTATCCGATCCGATATGCAGGGTTCATTCATCGACCTTTCTAGATCACCATCAGGTATTGTGTAGTTATTTAGTTGAATTGAAAATATATTAGAACTTACAGCATCCGCTTTGCACACCGTGTTCGCCATCTGTCGGCAGAGTTGTCGCAGAAAGTGCGACTTGTCGACCGTCTCGTCTGTGATCATGAACGAGAATAGCTTCTCTTTGAGCTCCTGATTATTGCGGCACATCAGTGCGAACACGTTGTGGCAATCTGCAATGTTTCATATTAAATTAAATAATAAGAATTTGAAATGTTCCACAATAAGTCCATAAAGTATCGGTACATGGATATAAAAAAATTAGATGTGGGTAGATATTTTCAAACTGAATTTGTTTTCTTATCGAGCCAATATTTTTTTAAAGCAAACGAGCATAGGGTGACTTTAACGAATAATTGAAAAAAAATAAAAAAAAATCGAGTTTTGAGTACTTAGAATCAGACGTCGATATAATAAAACCTATTCCGTATCGACAACCTATGTGGTAAACTCGTAAGTTATTGATCTAAATTAATAACGACTGACACAAACACATTAATTCAAATTGATGTATTTTTAAAATTAATATAATAAGTATATCAAGTATCTAATATATGTTTATCTCACCTTCAGCCTCTCTGATATCGACGACTCGCTTGACCGTACTCAACGGCATTAGCGATATATGTCGGTAGGGCTTGCTGGACCCTAGTCGCATTGTCCCCGTGCCATTCGTAGGGCTTTTACTGTTGAAAGCCTGAAAATTAAGAATATAATTTAAAAATAAACTTAAGACAGTTTTTTTAGAATAGATGCATTCGATATAGTGTGACTTACTTTAGACCTCTTTTTGCAAACTTCCATAGTATCAGTGAAGAGAAACAGAACTAAATGGTCTCCCCTGCCGGAAAGCTCTTTGGATAGTTCCACCACTTCGCAGCGGGACACGAACGATCGATGTGACGAAACCAGATGAGCCTGCACATATCGATAAAATATTAGTCACACATACAACAATTATATTATTAAAACACAAGTGGACTAAAGAAATTCAATCAACACTACAATTCTATTAATTGGCTTATTTTTAGCACTTTCAAATGATAGATTATGGACCGAATATGTAAATTATTGATGGCATATTATAGTCTATCTATCGATTTAAATATTCTTAATTTACATGCGCACATTCTTGTAATTTCATTATGTAAATAGCAACAATTATTTTGGTTTTGGGCGTTGTGAAATCGAGTCTTATAGTTTCGATACTCATGATACAAGAGTACCCTGCCACCACCTCTTAGAGCAGTATTGTTGTAACATTACATTTCTATTTTGTACCATAAATTCGTATTGTTATATTACAAAAATACTGCTCTTAGAGGTGGTGGTAGGGCAGCTGGTCCAATGTGGCGCTGGTGGTAGGATATTCATATCCGCCCGGATAGCGACCACCGTACACAGGGTGTAAAACCCGCCATAGTGGCACACGCAAGTGTCACGTTTCGGGATCAGCCAGTACATCCGGTTTCTGTTGGGGATCTAGAGTTGGGGTACGATGTTTGGTCATTTTGCGGCCTTCTGAGTACTCTGACACTAGCCCCTCGATTGCTTCGTCACCTTCTTGCCCATGGCGTAGTGTGAAGGAGCAGGCCGGCATGATTGTGTTGAGTAGCGTGGGATAGATCGCCTCTCGCTTCTATATATACTCTAATTGGACCGCACTGCGCTTACCATCAGATGCAGTGTGGTCACTTTGCCGTGCCAGTTTATATAAAAAAATTAGGTTAGGAGTGCCATGTGCACATGTACAGTGGACAGTAGACTAGAGTTGTGTGTGAGAGTGAGGTGGTAATGTGTACCGGACACTGGTCGATGTCGTTGTAGATGTCGAACATCTGCAGCTGCCCCTCGGTCTTGCGCTTGTCCTCGTTGATGTGCGACATGACCTCGCGCAGGCCTGCCAGCGCGCGCACCAGCGCCGCATGGTCCGGGTTGTTTTTATGCGTGTGCTTCAGTATATCTGAAACATTCATGGTAAATATATTTTAATCTCTATGTATTATTTCGCAGACATATTTTTGTCGGTATAACTTCCATAATAGGGTAGTTGACAGTAAGTGAAAATCTGATAGGACTTTGTTTTGCGTTTTGGTGGGAAAAATAAAGTTGGTTTATAAAAATGCAAATAAAATTTTGAAAACGTATGTTTTATGTTTATTAATGATAATATTTTAATAATATAGACCATGAAGAATAAGGTTTCCCAAAAAATATGTTAAATGAATAAATATTTACTCATTTCTACTTTATGATGTTATGTAACTGACCACTATCGGTGCAAAGTATTAGTATTGGTCAGGTAGTTTTAACATATTACTATTTAAATGCCGAGTACAGTTCCGTCGAAAACGAATGGGTCAGCTCGACTGGGGTTTTACTCACCGTCAAGTAATAAACTTATACTAGGTAATCGTTGCACTGGTCTTATTAAGAGTTCCTGTAAGCTCTGCCTACCGCACTCTGGCTTAGTTTGGCAGATTTTCAGGAATGCATGAAATCTGAAATTAAACGTTATATATACGTTACGAACTAATAAATTAAAATTGAAATTGTTAATTTATTAGTTAATATATAAATATTATAATGCTATTTATATTCACCTTGGGTTCTCACGATCACATTGTTGCAACATCTCCTTGGTGTTCTCGAAAAAGTTAACGAAGGGAGGGTACGCCTTCACCATGTCGGGCGTGTACTTGAGCACCAGCCTGCCGATACTCATCTCCTCGCTCCAGTGCATCTGTGTGTGGCGCAGGTCCTCCAGCATCCGTCTGCAACACAACCACTTGTATAACAACTGATCTACCCCTCATCGGTTCTCATCAACACAAATAAAAATACAACATAATGCATACTCACTGGTGCAGTTCATAAATAGGCGGTAAGTTGCCGAATATAATTTTGAGTTCAGTGTTATTGAGCAATGCTTGATATTTGCCATTACTGCTGTCCTCCTCCGCCATTACTTCCAGCGGTTGTTTGAACAACTAAAATATAATTGTAAAACATTTAAATGATTTCAATTTATGTATCAGCGACGATTTCATAAGAATATTACAAAAGTTCTCACCGTGACTATCGTTTGTAAAATTCCTACATAGTTTGATTCTGTCTGTAATAATTCCATAAAAACTTGCTGCCGCGGCGACATCAACTTTCTGACCACATTGTCGGGAACTTCAGACTCTATAAAAAATGCCGTCTCTGTTTAAACTATCGACACAAGTTTCATAAGCAATCCTCTGAAACGATCAGTACCTTCTAGTAGTTGTTTCCCGTCAGGCGAAGGCGTGCAGTCGAGCAGGTTACCGGACAGGCTCAACAGCACGGCGTCGCCCACGGACGAGCGCCGCTTGTGTAGCGCTGACTCGCCACCTCGTAGTTTCCGCTTGCGCAGTCGCTGCAGATGCGCCGGCGTGCCGCCCGCCCCTCCCGCCGCCGCACCACACCCCCCGCCCGCCCCTGCGCTCGCGCTCGCGCCCGCTTCATCACTGGTCGACACGCCCGTACCCGCCGCGCCGCCCACCGACGACCGTCGCGATACTTCGTCTAAGTACTGTGTGAAGTTGATCAATACGACTTAATTTCATGAATGCTTGAGCTTTAAGCAGTTTAAGTATTATTACTTACGTCTTTAAATAAATAATCCCTCTCGTCTTGGGCCTCCTCGTTCTGAACGGACGCCCAGAACCACTCGGCCTTGACGACGTGCACGCGTACCGAGCACTCGGGTGCAACCACCGTGTTGTGTTCGTCGACAACCTGTACGCATACAATACAAATATGAACCAAAAGCAAAGTCGTCGAGCGGTTTGTGTTTCTTAAAACCCATCACCCCGCGGGAGCTGTCAGCCGGCGTATTCGGCTCCCGACATGCTTCCCTGTGCTCACCCTACGAGTTGCCAAGCGTCCTACATATAGTATTTTATATAGTGTGGATAGTAGATATAGTAATCGTACGAAACATGCGAGTCGGCCGGGAGCGATTCGAGATGAGGGAGACCTCGATTCGAACGAAACTGACGAAGACTGCTGATTGGTAATGGCATGACAGGCTAATCTAATTAGTATTGAATAAAATGGTGTTAGTACCGGCAGCGAGATTCCATGGCATTGCGATATGGCGCGGGCGTCACGGATGGGGGGCGTCGAGGCGGGCTGCGTCAGCTCGAGGCCGGACCTGGGAGCGGATGGGAGGTGATGGTGGGGCGGGAGGGGCGCCAGGTGCGTGAGGATGCGTAGTGGGGGCGTCGGCGGGCCGGACGAAGAGCACGTCTGCAGCTCGATACCTCCGCAGATCGAATGCCGGTGGCTCCGAGGCCATACAGCTTGCGGGGTTTTAAATACTGTAGATTCGTCAAGCTCGTCCACCTCTGTGTGTCTTACCGGTGTGATTATTTCTGTACTGTCTACGGTATCAACTTGCACCGGCGAAATGTCTAATTTCATCTCGTCTGGATCTCTCTTTGGAGTCGATACGTTCTTAAGGTTAGGAGGTAAATGTCTAGCGTCCACTTGTACTGTGTTACGTTCCGCTCGCTGTTCGTATTTCTTTTTCCTTTCACTTCGGAATGATGCCGTAAACGATTTGACACTTCTGCGTAGCTTGGATGCTGATTTTACAGTTTTAGAACTACGTAATGAAGCGAAAGATATGTCGAAGAACCCCGACTGTTTACTTGTGTTCATTGAGCAAATTGAAGCGTTGTCATCTTCCCTGATCGGCGAGGACGTGGAAGCGACGAACTCTCCGGCGGGGTCGGTGGGCCTCACGCTCTCAGGACTGACAGGCTCCACGAAAATGTCACCCGTGGGTTTTGAAACAGACTCCTTTTTAGATTTTTTAAATATCGTAGGCTTGGTTTTGAACTTAAAGGAATCTTTGATTTTAAGCCTCTTAATAGACTTCCAATTGCTGTCTTCGCATTTATCGGGTGATAGATTAACGTCTATCGTACTCACTTGGAAATTTGATTCGGTGGAATTTCGACTCCTCTTTTTCCCCGAAGAAATTGTCGTAGTCGATTGCAGCAATTCATTATTTCCTTTGGAATTAGGTAAAAGAAATCCAGCATCATCTTTAGCATCGAGATCACATAAACTCTTAGTAAGAGAAGAATGCAGAGAGCCTGCCTCCGTGAGACAATCCACTAAATTAAACACATTCATTGACTTATTCCTAAACACTTCTCTTTTATCCTTGACGTTGGTCCGTAGCGAGTTGTGCAGTTTTTGAGGTATATCTTTATTCTCTTTGCCGCACGCTTTATGCTTTCGCGAGTCATCGTGCTCAACATATGAATCACTGTTATTGCCTTCGTAAGAACACAAATCGTCCGTGAACGATTTTCCTAAATAGTTAATACTGAATCCGTCTGTTTGGTCTTTGGACGTGAATTGTTTATCTCTAATACTGTCGAGGGCTTGTTGCAGCCGCGAGTCTCTGTCGTGTTGACAGTCTGCGCTGGCGTGCGCTTGCTTGGTGGGACTCGGTCGGCGGCCCGACAGCCGCGCCGACAGCCTGCGGTACAGGGAGGTCTTAGGAGTGGACTGGGACCGGTTGGGAGTCGACCGAGAGGGCTTCGCAGAGGAACTGGACGAGTTCAGGTGAGGTGATAGGATAAGCGAACGACCGAAAGTCTCCCCATTGGCCATTACCTGAAACATGTGTGAAACACACCACGCAATGATGTAATGAAGCCATTCCAGTACAAACATGCACAACTATACATAAATTATCGTGATAGAGGCTAGTTAAATACAGAGAAGCGTTACCTAATATATTTTTTTACTTTGATGTTTTATAACTTTCAAAAGTCAGCTTTATTAAACACGCAAGAGAACACATACAAAACGAAAGAAGATTTGTTGGTATGGTTTTTATTTACATTTTATAGCAACAGTTGGAGACAGTAGGCCAGAAGATTTGTTAACAGAACATGTGAATGCATACCCGACACAATGACGTGATGTTTATAAAAATCAGCATGACGTTAAGGATCAGCGCAGACAAACGTATTGTCAGCGAATAGTGAATTGGATTCATGTATGAAACTAAACCTTATATATCAAAATATATGAATGATATTAGTATAACGAAAACATTACACCACACGGCAAAGTTATTTTCATTATACTAATACCTGTAGTATATGTAAGAGCACAGGGTTCAGTTTCAGTTGCCATTGAGTTCTCTTCACCGCTATTCCGTCCGTGTGCACTGAGCCTATGTAGGCGTGGGCGTTACAATATATACATACCTACCGTGTAATGTTTACATCGAGCGAAAGTACACATGGTTGAGTGGCAAAGGTGTGGTGGATTTACAAACAAATAAGCAAACAATGGGTTGACTTTACGTCGTGCGGCGGGAGTGGTGGGGGTGCGGTGCGAGTGCTTCGGCGACCCTTTACTACGCTAAACTACCACCTTTTACTTAACGACCTACTAACCGCATGAAGGAAATAAAGTTACGTCAAAAATATACTAATTTTACATAACACAGTGTATCTCGTATTTACATGTATATGAGTAAGACATTAACATATCTGTTGTTTGGTTGTAAAATCAATTTTGTCATTGAGATCGCAAACCAGCTGATACTGGTTATTTGAACAAGTTACAGCATCTGTGTGTGACTGTGGGATGTTATTTTATTTTAGACGAAACAATTCTCATTTTTTACATGGCGCTTTACTCATTGTAAAGGTCACAGCTCATTAGAGCCACCCGGCATCCGACCCGCACCGCTTCGCCTCGTGCGGTTAGTATTCTTTATATTGACCTTTATGGATATGTGCTCACTACATCAACTCCGTAGCGTCACCGGAACGAATATTAACCGCACGAGGCGAGGCGGTGCGGGTCGGGTGTCGGGTGGCTCTAATGAGCTGTGACCTTAATACTTACTTAATATAGGGGTAGACGACACTACGTGCCTGAATAGATAATATAGCTGACATTGAAAACTCGTCTTAACTGATTACATGTGATCTAAAACTAACACCGGGAAAGATCGAAATACAATATAGAGGTACACACTATCATTATAATAACCGTCTAAAAACCACTAATTTACAATATCTGTTGCCAAGGTTTCTATGTGCATGCTGACTATATAATACTAAAATTAGTCACTAAGGTGCATATGTGGCAACAAGTATAGGAATAAACTACGTGTGTTATGAATATTCTTTTGTAGATAAGTTCTACGGTGCTTTATCATTCGTCTTACGTAGCTTACGTAGCTACGAACGGTAGGCAGCGGCTTTACAGTGCCCTGGTATTGCAGAAGTCTATGGGCGGCGGTGACTACTTACCATCAGGTGGCCCGTCTGCTCGTCTGCCTATCGAGGCACTAAAAAAAAAAGGGTTTCCGTTTTGAGCAATGTTTTGTTAACGCACGTTTGTCGCAATGTTATACGTATGTATAACATTGCGACAAACTGAACGCCGATATAACTGTCAACGTCCGTACGCGTTCAAATTAAAAATCATATGCCTACTGCGTACACATTATGAATGAGGTTTATATCCGGGAACGAGGCCACGCCATAGAAGGCAATCGAGTAATTAATCAACACTGTAAGTGTAAGGTGGTGTGAGGGAGAATGTACGCGGGCGTGCTGAGATAACGGCCCGCGGAATTAGATTCGTCTTAATGGATATCGATAACCTCTTTTCAAGGATAAAGAGTTTTATATATCGACAATAAGTGCCAGTCAAAAAAAAAGAGAAAAAGCATAACGCGAAAGTGACGAAGTGGCGAAGTTACACCGTTTATTTTGTGTGCGTGTGAGGGAGATAGCGAATGTGCTCACGTCCTCACTCTTTTTATACCAATATTTAAAATATTAATTGCAGTCTCATTTTACTATCTATTTTGATGAAGTTTTCGAGGACAATATTTTAATAACGTACGCCGTATAGTAAGATAGTGAACGGATAGATAGTATACGGTGATCGGGTGGTGTGGTGTGGTGTGGTGTGGTAGTGTAGTGTGACCCTTTTCTTATTTATCTCCGTATAATTAAGGTTGTCTGGCAGAGATCGCTTTTAGCGATAAGACCGCCTATATTGTAACTTACTCAAGTTTTAAGGTTTATTGTTGTAATATTGTTATGATGGTGTGCATTCTATATATGTATGGTATTATGATAGTGTAGTGCGGTAGTGTAGTGTGTAGTGTGTAGTGTGTATGGGTACTTACGACGTGCGTGCAGTCTGCGTGGTCGAGCGGACAGGCGGCGCCGCCGTTGCTGGCGAGCACCTCGGCCATGTGCTGCGTCTCATCCTCGGGGAAGCCCACAAAGCAGACGCGCGCGCCCGCGAACACCTTCAGCTTGTGCTCCTTCTGCAATACAGAGCGTATCATTATTTGCTGTGAGTGTAACTATTCTGTATTCGGTTGAAGGGATGTAAGGGAGCACAAATACCACCTCAGTGCTCCCAGCCAACCTCACCTGCCCGTGGTGCATCCTGCTGACTAACGAACGAGGCTCTGGCGACCGACAAATGGCGGTATAACCATTTTACAATTATGACGTAGCTAAATCTTACAGGCCGGTGACGGGCAGCAGCGTCACCGGTGCGAGAAGCTACGTCCTGCGATCGCCAACCCGCCTGCCCAGCGTGGCGATTAGGGCAAACCCTCCCATGAAAAGTCCCACAATGCCAAGGCCCCCAGTTCCCGGCCGCCCTGCTATTCCTGACCACGGCGGCGGTCATGGTAACGGCAGGGCAGGGGGTGCTAAGAATCCCCGGGCTACGGTAGGCCGCCAAAATAAACTGACCCTCGCAACGTATAATGGACGAACGATTCGGCTGGACGATCATCTGGCGCAGCTGGAAGAGGAGTTGAAACACATAAGATGGCACATCCTGGGGTTATGTGAAGTCCGAAGACAGGGAGAGGACACCATAACCTTAGAATCAGGCCATCTTATGTACTATAGAGAAGGAGATCAGCCATCCCAAGGCGGCGTCGGGTTTCTGGTCAACAAGGCTCTCAGTGACAATGTTGTAGAAATCTCCAGTGTGTCGAGCAGGGTAGCGTACCTCATAATAAAGTTAACCGAGAGGTACAGCCTCAAGGTTATCCAGGTCTACGCACCGACCTCGACACACTTGGATGATGAGGTGGAGAGTATGTTTGAAGATATCTCCAGAGCTTTACACACCACCTCCAAGGCTCACTACAACGTTGTCATGGGGGACTTCAACGCCAAAGTGGGAGTACAGGCATGCAGAGAATCGACAATAGGACCAAACGGATTTGGGAGTAGGAATCACAGGGGGCAAATGCTCGTCAATTTCCTCGAGAAAGAGGGGCTTTTCTTGATGAACTCGTTCTTCAAGAAAAAGCCCCAAAGGAAGTGGACGTGGCAAAGCCCCGACACTGTGACAAAAAACGAGATTGACTTCATCATTACGGACAAACGGCGCATATTCAGAGACGTCTCAGTGATCACTAGGTTTAATACTGGAAGTGATCACCGACTTGTGCGAGGCTCTCTGGATATCGACTTCAAAGCCGAGAGATTCCGATTGATGAAGTCCACGCTCAGACCAAACCTACTCCAAACCGTCGTTGGGTCCGAAACATTCCAATTAAAATTAGAAAATCGATTCACTGCCTTGGAAACCACAGATGACGTAGACCGGAAACTCGAAGAAGTGGTGGAAATCCTCAGGGATGAAGGGACGAAGTTTTGCGAGGCCAAGCGTATGGGAAAAAAGTCCAAACTTTCGGCAGAAACACTTCGGCTAATGGAAGAGAGACGAACAGACCCTTTGTCAGCTTTGTCAGCAAACCAGGTGCGCAATAAAACCATAAGGAAGCTGGTACGACGCGACCTCCGATCCTCTAACACGCTCTTGATTAAAAAATCAATCGAGCAAAATCGGGGGTCTAAGGTGTTCTTCCAGTCTCTGGGTAGAAGCCACCTCACAAAGCTGACAACATCAACTGGACTAGTCGTCGCATCCAAGTCGGAGATCCTGTCGGAAGTTGAAGACTTCTACGGCAAGCTCTACGCATCGCATGCTTCAAGGCCCGTACCCGATACTGAAGATATTAGAGCCACCTTAACCCGCCACTTCTCAGAAGATCTGCCCGAAATTAGCCGAGACGAGATCGTGATGGCCCTTAAACAGCTCAAAAGTGGAAAAGCCCCAGGAGAAGACGGAATCACAACAGAGCTTTTAACAGCCGGGGGAGCTCCAGCTGTTCAACATCTTCAACAGCTCTTTAATTCCGTTCTTCTCACTGGGAGAACTCCACAGGCATGGAACAGAAGCATGGTGGTTCTGTTTTTCAAAAAAGGAGACAAAACCCTCTTGAAAAACTACCGCCCGATTTCGCTTCTGAGTCATGTCTACAAGCTGTTTTCAAGGGTCATCACGAACCGTCTTGCGCGAAGACTTGACGAGTTCCAACCACCGGAACAAGCCGGGTTTCGAAGCGGTTACGGCACCATAGACCACATCCACACAGTGCGGCAGATTGTACAGAAGACCGAAGAGTACAATCGGCCCCTGTGCTTAGCATTTGTGGACTATGAGAAGGCCTTTGACTCAATCGAAACCTGGTCTGTTCTGGAGTCCCTGCAGCGCTGCCAAGTTGACTGGCGATATATCGAAGTGATGAGATGTCTGTACAATGCCGCAACGATGACTGTACAAGTACAGAACCGGCGTACTAAACATATCAACCTGCGTCGAGGAGTGAGACAGGGGGATGTAATATCCCCGAAACTGTTCACTAACGCCTTGGAAGATATGTTTAAGACGCTGGACTGGAAAGATTGTGGCATTAACATCAACGGCAAGTACATCTCTCACTTGCGATTCGCAGATGATATCGTTATCATGGCAGAGACGCTGCAGGACCTGCAAAGGATGTTGAATGGCCTAGCTGATTCTTCTCGTCGCATCGGTCTCCGGATGAATTTGGATAAAACCAAAGTCATGTACAACGAGCACGTTGTTCCGGAACCGATTGCCTTAGATGGAATCCCACTCGAAGTTGTTACGCAGTATGTTTACCTAGGGCAGACGCTCCAACTAGGTAAACACAACTTCGAGAAGGAAATCCAGAGAAGAATTCAGCTGGGCTGGGCAGCATTCGGAAAACTCCGTCGAGTCTTCTCGTCGCCTATACCGCAGTGTCTAAAGACGAAAGTCTTTGACCAGTGCGTTCTACCCGTGTTGACATACGGAGCCGAGACGTGGACACTCACAGCTCGACTGGTCCACCAATTCAAAGTCACTCAACGAGCTATGGAGAGAGCTATGCTCGGTGTTTCTCTGCGGGATCGAATCCGGAACGAAGTTATTCGCCAGAGAACTAACGTTATCGACATAGCTCAACGGATTGGCAAGTTGAAGTGGCAGTGGGCCGGTCATATCTGCCGCAGGACTGATAACCGTTGGGGTAGACTTGTCCTAGAGTGGAGACCACGAATCGGCAAACGTAGCGTAGGACGTCCTGTGACCAGGTGGAGCGACGACATACGCAAAGCGGTGGGCAGTCACTGGAAAAGAAGAGCTGAAGATCGGGCTCAGTGGCGCATCTTGGGAGAGGCCTACGTCCAACAGTGGACTGACACCGGCTGATGATGATGATGATGATTCGGTTGAACCGATTTCAATACAGATTTCACTACAGTATCAAGCGAAACGTCATCTGTATATATAAAAGAAGAAACTGACTGACTGATCGATCAACGCACAACCAAAACGTCTGGGGTTAAAGACTTGACATTTTGACAGTAGGTACCTTTTATGACGTAGGCATCCACTAAGGAAGGGTTTTTGGAAATACCCCTATTTTACCCCGCTAAGGGAGTAAAATAGGGGATGAACAACATGATCTCCACGCGGGCGGAGCCGCGAGCAACAGCTAGTGAGACATAAGATATGAAAACATTGAAAACCACTACTGTAATTTTATAGATTTTTTTACAAGGTTGGGGTCATGAGCAAAAGATAGTCTAATTTCACATAAACAAATTAAATACTGCCCTTTTGTAAGCGCATCACTTAAGAACGGACAGATTTGGCAAACAAAATTAAATGCTCCTAATAGTCCAAATAAGGTTTTTAGGGGATGGAAATTGGAATGGTTGCCCAGATAATAATACTTTAATGGGATTTTAGTATTTCCATAATGTTATCCGTCTTTCTGTCTCTGTGTTGCACATATAGTCGGCATAATATATGATACAAATAGACTCTCTATATATATAATATGATACAAATATATATGTATATCAATGAAATATGGGCTTAAAGTAATTAGTGAAATCACCTCTATTAACCTAGAGTTCTACCTATGCTAGATGGAAGGCGCAAAATTAAGGTGTTCGTGCGGTATCATATTAAAAATATGTAATAAATCTGCGTCTAAAGATTATCATATTCTGCATGAGCACTGAATAAACATGAGCATGATGTCACAGTTGCACAAGGACCTTCAAACGTCACAAGCATTGCGATCGTTGAGTCAATCTCCGTGTGAATAATGTAAAAATTATATTGTGCTAACATAAGCAAACAGCCAGTTTCAATTTTGAACATGATAAAAATGTTTAAATAGTAAAAACAAGTGACTGCTGTAATTTAGCTGGTGGTAGGATATTCATATCCGCCCGCGTAGCGACCACCGTACACAGGGTGTAAAATGCGCCATAGTGGCACACGCAAGTGTGTCGCCTTCCGGGATCAGCCAGTGTATATCCGGTTTTTGTCAGGGGTCTAGAGTTGGGGTACGATGTTTGGCCGTTTTGCGGGCTTCTGAGTTCTTTGACAATAGGCCCTCAACCGCTTCTTCACCTTCTTGCCCATTCCGTAGTGTAAAGAAGCAGGCCGGCCTGATTGTGTTGAGTAGAGGGGTATAGATCGTCTCTCGCTACTCTACTTGGATCGCACTACGCTTACCATCACGTGCAGTGTGGTCACTATGCCGTGCCAAGATAAAAAAATCGAGAACACACACTTCAGTGATAGGATAGCGTTGAGTGAGAGAAGAGAGCATATTCTTTCCTGAAAGGCCGGCAACGCATTTGCAAGCCCTCTGGTGTTGCAGATGTTCATGGTCGGCGGTGATCACTTTTCATCAGGTGAGCCTCCTACCCATTTGCCCCCGTTTACCATAAAAAAAGTGTTTACTAACAATGAGGGTGTCGTCTGTGGCGCGGCAGTCGGGGTCGTCGCGCCGCTGCCAGCACGCGTCCACCCACGAGCGCGCCAGCACGGGCAGCCCGAAGCCGGACGCGTACCGGTACTTGTCGCCGGTGGCGGCCGCCGCGATCAGGTGCGTCACCTTGCTCGACATGTCCTTGCGGATCGACCCGCCCATGTAGTGTATCAACGTTATCAGGTACGTCTGCAAGTACAAAACACATTTGCATATTCACCGTCGGCCGTCGGTAGAGGTGATTACATTGAAATTGCTTTTGTTACGGTTTCTACGCAGCCTTTTTTGCGTATCTTAAGGATATCAAAAAGTAGTTGACATTAAAATAAGGCTCTGAGAAAGTGAAACGAGCCACCGGCCGCAACCTCCAAGAACGCCACATTAACCTTAGACGTTCATTTGAATAAACAAACGGACGCACTTATGTGATATTGCCCGATTGGTTACAAATTGTTACAATAATAAACGTATTGTTACGACAGCTGTCTGTATGTTTGTTGTAGTTAGTCTGGAACTATGTATAAGCACGCGTTATAAAGTTTAATCCATATAAAGGTTGTCTGGAAGAAATCGCAGTTAGCGATAAGACCGCCGTTTGTACATTATATTTTAAGATTATTGCAATGTACTGATAATATTTGTATTCTGGTGTACAATAAGGCGTAAATAAATAAATAAATAAAATATATACTAACAAGTTCATCCTTCATCCTGAAGCCGGAGAAGCATATGACCGCGCCCCGCATCGCCAGCGAGTATAGAGGGCGCGCGTTGGCGGGCGGCGGCTCCTCGCGCTCCGCCAGCTGTAGCACCGCGGTCGGACCCAGCACCCTGCCGGGACACACATATAATAAACACAGAGTACGGACTACTGACTACCGACACACAGAAAATCCAACATTCTTAATAAATCTGTTGGTACATCAACATCAAGATGTATTATTTTAGAACACGATGCTGTAAGATGTTAAGTTTTATAAAAAAAGGAAATACGAACTGTTTATAAATAACACAAATACAGAAAAATGTATGTAAAAAGAATACAACTGGTATGCCTGAGCGTCTTAATCTAATTTAACTTCCGTATAAGCATAATAAATATATTTTTATGCAGGATAATCATAAATTAGTTAATTGATGCGCGCTTTAAGTTAATTACAAATACTTGAGGTCAGAGGTCCCCAAACTTTTTGTCTCAGACTCCTTGCCATGTTTTTCGGTTTTAGGTAGACCCATACAAAGCTAATATTGCATTTTTGAAGATTCAAATTGAAGTATAATTAAAATTGGCATCAATTTAGTATGGTGTAGGTGGGAAGTGAGGACCCCGTTTACTTTCAACAGACTCCTAATTCTTATTTCTTTCGCTCACATGGATCCCTAACAGGTCGTCGTCAACCCCTGGGGGTAGATATAGACCACTTTACCAGGTTAAACAGGTTACCACTTAAACACTTTCAATAGATCATGTAGACTGCGAAAGTCCATTTTGGATTCGCACATGTTACACAATAGAACGCCAGTCGAACGCACTCCGCGATAAAACTCTCCCTTGACATTGCTATAATACACAATCAAGTCCATTGTGTCATTAATAATAAAAGTTTTTTTCATAAAAGTACACAGACTTCAATAAAAAACAAATGCATCACTATAAAATTTGAGGGTTGCCATTCTGAGATCCCATCATCAGATCCTGACTTGGTGCTAATGGACCACCTGGGAAGTATACCCTTTTAAACAAAAAAAAATCTCGAATCGGCCCAGGCGTCTTCGAGTAATCGGGGATCATACATAAAAAAAAATCCGAGGAATTGTTAACCTCCTCCCTTTTTGAAGTCGGTTAAAAATAGATTTTAATATCAATATCAGCCCTGAATTAAAACGTCTTCCCACAGCTGGACAGGGGCATTCTTTACAGAGAGGTAAGGCCTTAGTCCACGACACTAGCCTAATGCAGCCTGGTAGACTTGACATACCGTTGAAATTCTTATGACAATACTCAGGTATACAGGTTTCCTCGCGATGTTTTCTTTCACCGTTAAAGCAAGCGATAACTATTTTTTTTTTAGTGCCTCGATAGGCAGACGAGCAGACGGGCCACGTAATGGTAAGTAGTCACCGCCGCCCATAGACTTCTGCAATACCAGGGCACAGCAAAACTGCTGCCTACAGTTAAACGTTACAAGCAACGAATACACGCGTAACTTAAATAAAAGTAACTGTACAGTAGCTTTGAAGGTTGTCTATTATGCTTACTGTATCGCAACGTTTTATATCCAAAGTAAGGTCTAAGCTAGTTTTAATTAAAGAATTTGATATTTATTGCATTGAACCAAATAATACTAAAATTACATATTATAGGAAAAGATTATTATTTTTTTGGTACTGTTTCATAATAATTCTATATTGATCAATTATTTGAGTACGTATAGAATATTACGTATTTATTTACATTTACACAAAATATTACGTAATCTCTTATCGGTACATACATACACACATACATATAACGCAACTATGGTACGCCGAGTGTATTTCCGAATTCTTTCCCATACTCCTATAGGTTGCACCGGGCACAAATTTCGATACTAGGCAAGTCATATTTAAAAAAAGTTTATTCAAATTGTTTATCTACAAGATTTCATCACATGCTTACAGGGCTTGGGCGATAGACATGGCATGGTAAATATAAAGAATTTTATTCTATGATATATGACGACATCATGAACTAACCATATCTACATCATTATGAATTACACACAGTACAGTTATGAGAAAACCTTTGGAACAAATATACATTTTAATACATAACTTATATCAACAAATATGTCGCCGTGAAATCTGTTCTCCAAACTGTATTTATTAAAGCTATTGCCTTGATCATCGAGCTATTGCTGGTTAATAGCCATATCATAAAGTGTACGTGAGACGCCGGCCGGTGTCGCCTCAGTTCTGTTGCACAGATGTATTGATCTGGGACGTAGCGATAGATATGTTCTCGAAGAGGTGGATTTATCTATCTTATATCACAACAGCGCCAAAAAAAAAATTAAAGTCAACTTGTGCCTTGATCTGGATATCGAATCTAACACCTCATTGGTTTCATAGTGTATGTACGCTGGCACTACACCAATAGAATTTGATTACGATTATTTGCCTCAAACACATAACGCAGTGAGTAAAAATATTTTATTCTAGCTGTTGCTCGCGGCTCCGCCTGCGTAGAGGTTATATTCGGGAGCAGAAGTATACAATCCAAGGAGTTGTCTTCTGCACTGAGGCACCTGTAGCGATTGTCCAGCCTCTCAGGTGTTGTGCCTGAATCTTGAGATTGCATCTAAAGAATACCCATAAGTTGAACCTCACTTTGCTCCTTTCAGGGATTATTTTTCAAAAACGTTGAAACACGTAATTCTTTATTTCCTATCAAAAGCCTAAATATGAATTTACAGATCCCTAAGTCGAGGAATTATGGATTTCCCATACAAATTTTGAACTCCTATTTGACCCCTTTCAAGATTGTTTTTTGAGAAAAAAGAGCCTATGTCCTTCTCCAGGATATAATCTATTCCCTTACCAAATTTCATTACAATCCGCTCAGCCGTTTAGTCGTGAAGAGGTAACAAACAAACAAACAGAGTTACTTTCGCATTTATAGTATCAGTATGGATTATGGATAACCGTGTATGTATGAATATTGTACTCTGAAGAGTACAAGTGTTGTTCCTATGCTCCTGTCACGTCCATCGTTAAACGATTGTGTCATTTCAGTTTCATTATTTAACAATTATACTATATCGTCATTTCGATATTTTATATTATATCAAAAGACGTATCTATGCTCGTACGCAATTAATTCATCATTCTCTGTTTTACCGAATGAGCGGATCGCAACTTTTATTTCTACAAGCGAGAATGCGTCTGTTTTGGGATAATAATGTCAATTTCGTTGTCACTAACCAAACATGATTAAAGTACAAAAGGGTATTGTCAAAAGTTGGGTTTGTTGAAAAAAGGGTCGCTTTAGTCAAAAGGGTTAACTGGCAACGTACTAGTAGTATAACAGACCTATAGATTAAAACACACAGAACAGTGTAGATTCAGTTTGAACTACAACTGGACTAAGTATAAGATCACTAAGTTCATGTTAGTTTATTCGGGCGACAACAGAATAAGCAGAATAATGTCTTAATAACGCATTTAACCGACGATCATTATCTAAGGCCGGCCTCGAACACGACGGTAGATATGAACATTAATTTGTTCATGCTTTATATTAATTGCAAACGCTAACATTATTAACGTGTTGCTTTCGCGAGCTTCTGTAGTACTCGCAAATAAATACATTATTAGAGACCATTTGAAATGTTTAAGTGCTAATAGGACATGAAAGCTGAGAGTTTTGCAGTCTTCTTACTCCCACCTGTAAAAACATGAATGAGTCAAGTCGAATACGCAACCGCCGTCTCTACATTTATTGCATTTCAAAACATCGATTTGTCTACGTGTGTATATTAGTTAAAACAGACGAGAAAATAATAATAGGAATTTATATTCATGTAATAAGATTACGCATGGTTTGATAGTTAAACTAGACGTTTTACCTCTACAATTATATTGAACATGAATATAACTATTAATATTGATCATAATTATTTATTTTCTTTACTGGACTCTTCATTCCTGAAGTACGCGTTTGTCTTGAAGTTTCATTAGCATCAATATTATTACCTTCTGTCGTCTTCTTTGTCTGTGCTTAGCCTATCTCATTGCTATTTTTACCGAGAGCCCTGTGAAAAGTAATCTAACTTCCAACTAAACAAATATAAGCGTCATTTACCACACGCAGAATTGCTAACATTGCCTTAAAACATAACTATCATCAAAGTAATAAATGATAAGTCAAATGCTCGCTTCACACTAATCTTGGAAATGTATTTGTAGATTTATTTCGTTAATAGGGCGCACAATTCGTTCTAGGAGACATGAATTAAAAGAGTTCATGGATGTAGTGGGCGTCTAGCAGTGGCGGGCCGTGACGCACGGTTCAACTCAATCGTAATGTACGTTGGGAACTGCGCGTGTGCGACGCTCGGCGACGACGTGGTCGACGCGATACCGACTCTAGGCGTCACACACACGATACGGTGCGGCGCCGCGGGATTGCTACGAGGTGCTGTACAAATAGTTGATGACTTACACCCGAATTCCGCGAGTTTATAAACAATCACCGCCATCACAATTACTAATAATGTTATTTTAAGTTTTGCAGAGGACTCTCTCATGCTTATACTATGTAACTATGTACACATACAATGGGGTTCTTTCGAAACGTCAACAGTGAGTAATTACAAGGTTTCAGTAAATTTATAAAATCTATGAACAAAGTATTCCTGTAACAAGCCTCAATACAGACTCACTCTATTTTTCCAGACTGGGGATAACTATTGAAGATAGAAGATATAGTAACATCTCATCGGTGGCTTGACCACGTTTCCTCGACCAGACCTCGAGGTCGATTTCAGTAACGCATTACTCTATCTGCATCATCTTGTGGCATATGTGCCCCGTACTTAAATGAAGTACCTCCTACTATCACTGCGGTAATGTCAGTGAGCATGATTCATCTCTATTTATCCATATTTGGGATTCCGTTTATGAATGAAACCAAACAACGTTCGCTCAGTAGGTGCTGTTGACTACTGCAGGACAAAGATGTATGCAGAGGTGCCACTATTACACCCGCGGTTCGTCTAGCTTACTTCGATCCCTATCTTATATACTCGTACCGTATAGGTAACTACACTTGAAGTTCATAGATGGACACATTCATTAAGATTTACATTTGTTAAGACACCTTACCACACGCACCCCATCCTAAACGATCACGGGGGTTGTTTTTCTTTGCTTGGCCGTTCTTTCTAGTCTCGGGCTTACCCGACGAACGCTTTTATGTCTTCCAAGTTTTCGGCAAAGACTATACCCACAAATCGATGATAACCATCACTAATACTTTTATTTGTCCATTTTAAAAGATTATCATTATATTGTCTAAAACAATAAATTCAGCCACATAGCTCGGATCCATTGGGTTAACCTGTACCGTGGGTATCAGAAACTACAAGGAATTTCTTTGTGGGAAGTGTGATTAATCCGAATGGTTGTCTGCACCAGGCAGAGCCGCGCCGCGCAGTATCGATCGATTTTTGTAGTCTATAGAGATACAATAACGGACCTAGACTAAGTACATTTTTAACGTGCTATGGTTACAACATAGAAAACGTAAATATATTTTCTAAACTTCGAGTGTTTTTTACAGAGTCTACAATGAATAAATTATTTGTGAAAGAAAAATTTGAAAAGTTGCACGTGAAAGTTTCGAGAAAAAAAGGCATGTTTTTTTTATTCTGGCACGGCAAAGTGTCCACACACTGCATAGTAAGCGGAGTGCCGTCCAATTAGAGTATCACGTAATTAACGGAAGGCAGCGGCTTTGCTGTGCCCTGGCATTGCAAGTCTATGGGCGGCGGTGACTAATTACCATCAGGTGGCCCGCCTGTCGTCTGCCTATCGAGGCACTAAAAAAAACAAGTAGCAAGAAACAATCTATCCCTCGCTACTCAACGTGAAAATGCGGTCGAAGGTCTTGTATCAGAGTAATCTCGACAAAAACCGGATGAACACTGGCTGACTCCAGAACCCCGGTTTTACACCCTGTTTACGGTAGTCGCTATCCGGGTGGATATCCTAGCAAACACATAACCACATCAATATAGTTATGAGTACAAGCTGTAAAAGTTTTGGAAAGTACTTCCTCTTTGTCAATGTCAAGTTAGTCAGTTTTTTGTTCAGTATTTTAGTTGTCAGAAGGAATTTCAACTTTCAAGTATTTACTTGATTCTGCTCGTCAATGCTCCGGGACACACACGTGCCCGGCCAGAGGCTCACATATTAGAGGTTATCCTACAATATGCGAACCTCCGACCGAACACACGCGCACCCCAACACATTGACGAGCAGAATCCTTTTGGAAAGTATTATCATTTACAAAAGCTATACCTACGAAGTGACAGAACCTCTGTATTCCTAGATTATTTGATAGTTACTAAATTAATGGCAATTATGGTGGGATAACTAATGAGGGGCGGCATGAATATCAGAATTTTCATTCCGTTGGCTACAAATTAATTGTTGTGTCTACAATTTCTTGCCAGCATTACAAGTTGAAATGCAATGTGATGAAGATGTGATTTATTTAAGTTGGTTGATTCGCCTGTGTGCCCGTGTTTTACACCTAACAGCGAGCAGTCTGGTAAAATGAGCGCTTACACTGGAGTTATAAACTATTGGATCCTATGGACTAGGATGAATTTCCGTGTTTTTTGCCGTACCTATTATTGAAATAAGTTTAATATATTGACTACGGCACAACACACCTGCTGCTGAATATGCGTCCAGAACAACACACGCATGCGGGGAAACATGCGTAAAATATGCATGGATGCGATATCTACACACTGCTTATGTTTTCTTCGACGCTACGCTTACAGCAGATGTTTAGGGTCGCGTGATCGTAGCGCCAATTTTGCACTCCCTGCGTGTGCTGTTTGTTACGCTAGTAGGAGAAACACGCCTAGTGCGGGTCGTCTAATGTGTGTCTCGGGTATCCTTTTTCCGTCGTTTGACAACTACCTCTACAAATAGATTTGAATGGCTTCTAATGTATTTAATTGTGAGTAGACGTAACTTAGTAATTTAAATTATAATTTTTTTCTTGTCAACTGCCCTAGTTCACAGGCTGCAAAACAGGATTCAACACTTTCTCCCATAGAATCACGTAATCTTTAGGTCACTTCTCACAGCCCCGTCTGATCTAAGGGCGGGCATTATTAGGAAAGTGGTTAGATGATCTGTCAACACAAAGCACCCCTCGACTGTCAAAACTACGTGGCTGCACACAAATGATGAATGAGCGATAGTTTCTCGATAGGCAGACGAGCAGACGGGCCACCTGATGGTAAGTAGTCACCGCCACCCATAGACTTCGGCAATGCCAGGGCACAGCAAAGCCACTGCCTACCGTCAATACTTAATAATCGATAACACTTGAAATATCTATTATAAAAGTGGATAATTCCTTTATTTTTTTTAAACAAATTTGCACTGTTTTTACTTTGATATCGGAATAAATGTTGTATAATCGTGATCCGTTTTATGGGTAAACAGCGTGGCTACAAAAAGTACCGTACCTACGCCTACATAGCAGTAAAATTATATTTTAGACGTTATAAAATTATACGAAACATTTTGTTAATTAAAGCAAAAAGATTTAGGTAAAGTAATATTTGTAAGACTTGGACTCGTTGTCTCCCAGACTGTACGCTTCTGTTTTGCTAAACTTATCTCGTCAAATATTGAGTTAATATCGTCGTTGCTAGGAAATGATATTAGAAGTACTGGACAGTTTAAATTTAACAACGCAAAAAGGTGAAAAATTACTTATACCAACATCTGTACAGCTATTTCACCAATAACGATATGAAAACAAATCGCAAGTGTTATTTATAGGGCTTTGTATATAATATGTGTACGAAAAAATAGATATTCTTTTTTCGCTCTCCGCCCAAAATATCTTACCTACCCAAACAAAAGTCCTGTTATAAACGGAGCTCGAAATTTTTACTTTAAGAGTTTATATGGAAAAAGCACTGAACTCGCGTGACCATCACTCTCAGATTACTTTTCTTTTTACATAAGCACGCCTATTAAGTTCTAATATGGAACTCTGAACTGTCGTAGAGCTTAAGAGTAGTACTGCCTACAAAGAAGGTAAGTAGATACGAGGAATGCAGACCATTAATACTTACCATAATGTGATTCTGCAAGGTCAGTTGCACGAGCTTCCTTATTGATGAAAAAAGGCAACGGGGAAGTTTCCCCAAAACTTTCATCGTCAGAGGAATCATCATCAATAAAATTACGCATATGCTAGTTGCCAAAATATTGAAAGTCTCGCCAAACTCGAAAAACTCGCCGCGGTTTTTCGGAATTAATTAGTATTTGTGGTTATTTTCATTCTGTATAAAGCGCTTTTGCATTTCTACATGATCAATAAATAATTTATGTTAAAAATTAACGGTATGAAGTTTTTATAGAAAAAAAAGACGTAATATAGATACTATTATGTGCCTGGATAGCGACCACCGTACACAGGGTGTAAATCCTGCTCTAGTGGCACACGCAAGTGTGTCGCGTTCCGGGATCAGCAAGTGTACATCCGGTGTTTGTCGGGGGTCTAATAGGTTCGGTGCGGGGAGTGCAATGTTTGCCCATGATGCGGCCATCTGAGTACTCTGACACTAGACCATCGACCGCTTCTTTACCTTCTTACCCATGGCGTAGTGTGAAGAAGCAGGCCGGCATGATTGTGTCAAGTAGCGGGGGATAGATCGTTTCTTGCTACTCGATACTCTAATTATTGGACGGCACTGCGCTTACCATCAGGTGCGGTGTGGTCACTTTGCCGTGCCGGGATAAAAATAATAAAACTTATCAATATTTAACTTTGGAAATAATTAATTACTATTATTAATAACACGTATAATTGAAACTATCGATTGTATTTGATATTTTAAAATACTAAAAACATAACACAAAGAATCAGTTTTCATTGATTAGCGTATAGTATTGATATTTTATATTTGTAGAAAATGTAGTCTTCTTACAAACGTATTTATTACAATGTACTTATAAAACACGGATAAGATTTTCCGTGTCAACCGTAAATATGCACTGTTTCTTAAGTAACATTAGTTACTAAGAAAAACTAACTGGAGTTGAGACATTTTGTGTAATTCAATCTAATATCACGGTAGGTATTAAACTAATTAATTTGCGGGAATAACATTTAAAATTATAATCTTACAAGTCGCAATTGAGAAGCGCGGGGTCCGGAGCGTTTGGCTCCATTAGCGCGAGGAACTCTTGTTCCTCTTCCATGGGTGTAGGTGATAACCGTGTGGGTCCCATCGTCATCCCGCTCACCCACGATTAGGCACTAGTCCGGCGTGTGTCCCACACAAACGTATAACACTGAACCCATTCACTGACACTATGAAACATTGCAACTCACACCGTCACGTTTAACTAGAGAAACCTTATAATCATATTTTCGTCGATTCGAGCTATTGTCGTTCTAGTGAATCGTATTAGTTCGAGAAAAGAAACAATTTATTCATTAATCGCGGCTAACACAATAACAAAGGCGCAAACGGCATGCGCGTTATGCGTTTCACGTTAGATTGAAAAACAGTCGTGAGGAATGCGAGGCCGAAAATAGCGAGAAGCGTCGCGTGGCCACAAGGGCGACCCTCGCTGTACGGCGGGTGATGTGCGCACCGCGCCGCCTCCGCCGCCGTGCCGTACTCATTCAGATACATACACGCCTTTATTTACATCCATGCTTCCATGAAATACGGTCACCAAATATAAGTTTGCTTTATGAGTGGAAGCTTCCATATGCGTGAATCCAACATTACAGTGATGTGGTACGCTGCACTCGGGCGTCGCGTCGCGTCGCACCGTTATACAACCTTACATAGTACATGTGTAAGACTGCTTTCACACCAATTAATATTGCACGGCATAATTTCATCATTCTAACACGACCGACCTTGTCGTACAGACCTTGTGCGTATATGAAAATCACAAGTATCGAATCGAAACCAGCAATTTAAATAAGGACAGTTTCAGAAAGTTTTGTTGAAAATTGATCAATCAATTAATATTTTAATGATGCTCGGTTTGGTTTCAATATTTAATTGAAAACATACACCAATTGACAATAAAGAATTGTAATTGAAATGTAACAGAGAACAAAATAACATAGATAATAGCATGGAAAATAAAAAAAAAACGCATGAAATTTTTATTTCTTGCTGAAATTTCCTGGAGCTCGAGATATGTAATAAGCCTTTGAATTATAACCAAATACGTATGACTAAGCATTTATCAGAAATCAAAAACGTCAGATCCATACATATTTGAACGGCATTGAATGCGCAACGTGTGATAAAACAAACAATTAAAGCTCATCAGGCCTGCTCGATTAATGTTCAGAGTACTTCAAAGAGAATGCATCGCATGCAGGTCTATTCAGGCTAACTTCGAGAGTAGGTAAAATTTTTGGCTGTTTGCGAAATATTCTGGTGCAACTAGCTCTACGAGCTCTTGTGTTTAATGGACTCAAATGTACATCAGCACCGATAATGAAGGAACGAGTAACTATTGTCGATGCATAAATCACATTCAGTCAATTGGGTGGTTGACAGTTTTTATACTACATTTTAGTATAAAAATATCGAAAATTAATCCAATTTGTTAATTTATATGTGATTATTTAATATTTTAAGAAACAAATATGTAAATTAAAGCATTTTGTCACGTGACATGAAACACAAATCAGTCATGCATGAACCGTTCGAAACATCTATTAAACGCTGAGCCAATCGTCTGTTAGTTTTGCGGATGGTCACCTCACACGAGAGGCCATGACAGTTGGTAGCGTTTTGGTAGGAAAAATAAAGTTGGTTTATAAAAATGTAAAAACTTATGTTTTATGTTTATTAATGATAATATTTTAATAATATAGACCATGAAGAATAAAACTAAAGGTTTCCCAAAAACAGTCAACTAGCCTATTCAAAGAAGGAATTTTTAAAATAAAAAAACCATAAGGGAACAATAGCGCATTTTATGCTAAAAATAGACCAAACCCTTATTACAAAGTATATTGTGTTAAAATTCTGAATGTAAACAATGAGTTGATAGGTGACATTAAGTTTGAAATAGTTAGTCTGCTTCTGCGTTATGATGTGCGCCCCGTTTCTATCTCGCGAGTTTGAGTTTGACAGCAAACGCAATGACCGCGTGTGACGGTGTGACAATGAATCCATCAGGAGCGTCATTCTCTACGTCCTTAAAAACGCGTAACGAGGCGTGTTACGTTAACTGCATGTTATTAGCATGTAATGGCATTACAAAATACAACAAAATGCGAATTAAATAAATAACACCCAACAGTCACACACATAGCCCCGACCCCCCAAGATACGAGTCTTGTGTTGTGGGTATCAGGGACTACGAGAGACGTACGGTCTCACAACACCCAGACCCCGGACACAAATATCTGTCTGTCACACAAACATTTGTCCCGGTATGGGAAACGAACCCACGGCCTCTTGTTTCAAGGCTACTCGCCAACTGCGCCACGGAGGCTGTCAAATGTTCAATTACATGTGAATAACATGCAATTAACGTAACGCGTTTCAGGACATAGAGAATAATGCCCCAGACGGGTCACGGGAGTCTGGCTCCAATCCGCATACACAACCGACACGCGTCTCAGAAACATGTTCTGAATAAAAAATATATATTGCCAATTTTTGACGATTTGTATCATTGACATGCGTAATCTTTAGAAAAATTAAATTGACCATGAATTGTTGGTAAGTTCATACTTGTTAACTGCTCTTTATTTAAACGGCTAATATTATTATATACAACAGTTGGTTTATTTTTATTTCTGATTTGGTGTACTATAACAATATTCAAGTATGCGTTTAAGTTTCTTTCTATGACGATATATGTCATAACTGAATAACTTGTTAAAAACCGAATTAACATTAAAACAATTCTTGTATCCGAAGTGTTGACTACTAGCATGAAACTCAATTTTGTGGTCATTGGCGGGTTTATCAGAATAATTAATCTAAACGAGTGCTATTTTCGAGAAGCTACGTCACAAGAAAGTGTGCGTGAATATGCAAGCAGTCGCGTAGGTAAACCAACACAAAAGACAACTAAACGCGTAACAAAGCATCCGTAGCTCGTTACGCCTAGCGAGCCACAGTGCCCACACCGGCTCCCGCTGCCAAAATAATGTCAATAACGTCTCGTTAACAACTTTATACACGTCACCACATTTATGCTAAAATATAATATTTTCCTAAAGGCTTTGTCGTTTAGACCTTACTCCTTAATAATCAAGACGTTACTCAAATATATTAAAATTAGTATTAAAATTTTAAGATGTCCCTTAAACAACGAAGCGGACGCTCGAAATCAGCGCAGGACATTGAAAATCAGTGTATGTATTAGTTATATAACTGACCTGTATTTTGCTCTGTGTGCGGTGTCAAAGAGTTCGCCATCGAAGGGAGAGGTGATGAGGTAGGAAGGTGTCGGGGGCGGCTGCTGCGAGTTAGGGAGATTGTCTGTGGTCGCCACCGGCACCACTGCACCCAGCCGCTCGCACGCCGCACGCACCCGCTCGCATTCCAGACACGTCTCATTTACGTACACCACAGGACTCGGCGAGCCTGACAACCAAATTTTTAAAGTCGAACAGTACATTAAATAGTACTAAGCTCTGTATACAAGTTAATACATTTGAACATGCGTTTCTTTCAACATGATCGCACAATACTTTTATAAATGTTAAACAATGAAAAGAAAAATTGGATCTCTACGACCGAAAGATTTCTTTTGTCTATATCACGAGCCAAAACATGTGTGCGAACTCCACAGTTGTTAGGATAAACAATGAATTCAATACAGCATGATAAAAGTTTCGGAGGTAATTCAATTTCAAATTAAGTTATTTCGATTATATTTTAATCGCATGAAAAATAAGTAATTTTGCGGCAACAGAAATATCGTTACTGACAAAATCTGTGAAGCAATAGTAATTAGGATAAACGGAAGTAATATTTGAATAAACAAATTCGTCGAACATTTTTTGCCATTATATTTTAAACCCATACAAGTGACAGTTCTGGTTAGTGTTCTAGTTTCTGTGTATCTTTGGTGTTTGTTTGAAGCACTATTCACGTGTTCATATATATTTATCTCATTTGACGTAAGTTTACAATACACAACACACGGCTACATTTTGCCATCCAAATGAAGCTACATGAAAACTTCGTGTAAGGAAGTCGTGGGCTATAAACATGATTAATCTGATTACAAAAATCCCCTTGAAAAGAAACAGACGCTAATTTGCAGCGCCTCCTTTGATCCTTCAAGAAATTTGGGCACAGATATGCAAACCAAATTCCAACTCGAGTAAACATCGGTCATCGGCAATATCAGCAATCGTTATTATTTCAGGTCGTATTCAGGAGCCGTCTAAGTCTTGAAATGGTAGCTAATATTTTTTTTTTTTGGCACGGCAAATTGATCACTGCACCTGATGGTAAGCGCAGTGCCGTCCAATTAGTGTAAGAATTAGCGAGAGACAATCTATCCGCCGCTACTCAACACAATCATGCCGGCTTGCTATGTAGCTTCTTCACACTACGCTTAAAGGACCCAGGATCATAGGACGGAGGTAACTAGCAAACTGTTCCAAAGCTGTCGGTGTGGTAAAAATACGAATTTGTGAACCTCTTGGTTCGGGCTGGGGTAGTAGACAACACAAAGCTGTGGTTCCACAAGCCAGTACGCGTGTTTCTGGTGTGGAAGGGAGAGGATGGGATGAGATTAAACAATTGAAACAAAACACTGTTGAAAAAGCTTGAGAATGCTGATTGCGCACCAAATCAAATAATTATTAAATAATCAGAACATCAGCTTTATTAGAGTATTGATAGCAAACATACTATGTCTTTATATCTGTGTATTCTACAGTACTAAATAAAATAAACAATAAGAAAAACTGAAATAACTTCAACAACTGTGAATGCGACAAGATTCAAGACAAATGAGCATATAATTTGAATGATACAACGTGCACTGTGGTGACTGATATCCTTATGGGTGAATAATATTTACAATTGTAAACAAGAAACATCCTTCCATATAATAGAAGGAAACGAAGTAAGCAATATCGGTAAGATTTTCTGATTATGCCGGCAAGTAATGTTTTGAGGATCAAGTGATTACTAAAAACCACAGCTTTTAGTTAAATACATCAAAAAATAAACACCATGCAAAACAGCAGTTAAATACATAACTAACATATTATTAATAATAAATAAATTATTTTGATCATCACACGTTTTTTAATAATCAGTTACTTCCAAGTCGACAAATCACGCGCGCATTTTATATTATTATTTCAAAGAAGTGGCAATTTCCTTGCGATGTCTTACTTCCTTATTACATCGTGTGTAGACAATATTATTATTCTCATCACAAACTGTAAAGTGACATACTTTTACCTTACTCTATCCAATGATAATAATTGTCTGTGTTCTATATTAGGTGCATAAACAAAGCAATTTTGTTTGATCCAAAATAGTTTTAATAATCCGATTTTAATGGTGCACTTGTAATTATATTTTATATGAATTCAAAGCTATTTTTTGATCAATAGGTGAATATATTTTGAAGTATACAGCGAGTATGTTCATAATTTTTTATTGAACCTATGTACGTATAATCTTTGGACGACCTAATTCTATTTAAAAAAGTTTTTAGAGATGTGACATTTTCGTATATCGGACATGACTGAATATTATTTTTATTATTCATTTCATTAAACAAATTCACTTCCTATATTTTTAGTTTATAAATAAATGGAATTTATTGTTTTCATATTTATATACAGTAGATTTAAAAACAACTTTTAACTAGGTTTTTCCCGCATATACGCATGCATGATAACGGACTAGATTCCCATAGAAATACTTTTAGTTCTTCCCGAAATTTCCAAATGTACGTATAATGTGTAATTTCTCAGATTTTTCTTTCCCTACAAAGCTTTATTCAGTCTATTATTAAAATTTAAGACAACAAAATGGTCACATGAATCTGCCGTTCACAAGTGATGAGCTTAAAAACGAACAGCATTTAATATAACAAAGAAATCAAAATATAATTCAACATTGAAGTTTGCTAAGTATTACCATTTTGCTGGATGCAAAAGCTAACAGAAAGCCCCCGATATGCTAATATTAATGTTTAATACAATCACTTTAATATTTATGTACAGTAGATGATGATGTATGAGCATTGAGCACAATGGTGATGAGGCCACACCATGCGACGCACTCACATCCTCCACTGAGGTACGACCGCAGTTGTTCTACCAACGCTAGCATGGTTGGCGTGCGTGCCGTGAACCACGCTTTACGCCATCTGCAAAGGCAGCGCTCTTCAACAATACCACCGGTACAACAGCCATTTCAAACTACCGCCAAAATAAGCAAATGTTCTATTATATAAAATAAACTGATATTGTTAGCTTTGGGTATAATGGGTAAGGTTAACTATAATCTCTCTAATTCAAATAATCAAAATTGGCAATGAAATTATGGGATTTATTATGTAGTTTTCAGTTAGTTGCTGAGTGTATTATGATATCATAACTGGAGTACATATTTGCCTCATGATCGGTGAAGGTCGGGCTCAAGGGCGTATATAAGGGGGGGGGGTCCAGGGGGTCCGGACACCCCCCTTAGCATACGACATAATAAAAAATCGCGGACTATTGATAGCGGATAATATAGACGGTTAGCAGGCTATTTGATTTAAGTGTAAATTTTTGCAGCATTCAGCTATATGCATATTTGGAATTAACAGATTTTTCTATTTTCTACGATTTTTTTTGAGCCTAGTTTAATTTTTTTCGTGTTCTTTTTAGCGCTTAAATCAACTGGTAAAACAAAACTGCTTTTTTTTCAGGGCACATCTATTTAAAAAAATACGACCGAGTCTTAAGTAGTGACTACTTAGTAGTGATGAGTGTGATAGTATATGATGTACCATAAGTACCTGGAGGGCAATTCTCCTTTCATTCAAAATAATTTCGTACTCGAATCTACAGTTCGAATCATTTCTCTATTACATAATTTCGAACTACGAAGTTATTTTTTTGAATGTTGCATCCATATCCATTTGAATTCGAGTCTTTACTATGAGATTCTACTAAAAAAAATTAATTTCGAACTAAAAATCTATAAGTATTTTAATATCCATAGTGTCTCGGGCCTCATCAAATATGCATTCACTATCCAGTTCTTGGACATGTTTTTGGACTCTTCCAAGTATTTTATCTTTCTAAGACTTTTAGTTAAATCATAATAAAAACACGAGATTGAGTCTTTTTATGGGTATACACATTAGCATATGGCATCATATACGCAGTAAATTAGGACCAAAATAAAACAATATCTTTGGTTGTCTAGAGGCCTTCATACGTCCAACATTACCGCACCACCTCCAAGAGCATAGACTCTATGCCGCTTAGCTATAAACGTCGTAAAATATTAATGTTAAGGAAACAATCTTGCCACTTTATCTGGAGAATTCACCTGATACAGTTCATATGAAATTTGCCAAGACGCCATATGGTTTAGATGCCATTAGGTTTCAGTGGTTTAAGGCAAACTCGGTCAAGAATGGCGTAAGCCTGGATGTCATTTTCTACCTACTACAATATCATCAAGCGTTACTTAGCATCTTGCGGCGTACCCTGCGACTGCTGGGAAAATCATGTGCACATTTTGAGGAAACATGTATGTATCCAATGCCTTGACGCCCAGCGTGAGCTGCAATAAATAAGACCTAAAACTGTGTACACTTAGGGTTGGCCCTAAGTGTACACGACGCGCGTCGCAATGCATTGTAGTTGAATAATAGGACGTGACGCGACGTTTCTACTCTGCGCCAGTTTGAGTTGACTCTTACAGCTACTCTTCTAGACAACTGTTCTGTACGTCCTTTGACAGGGCTTTTAAAACAAAATTAGGGCTAGCTAGTCACATATGCTCACATTGGCGAAAAAAACTTATTCCAAAAGTGCATGGTTCGCCGTCGAAGGATACTTCTTGGAGGACATCATCATCATCATCAAGTTAGGACACAATATTAAATGGTTCGAATTCGAGATGTACGTCTCGGACGGTCTGTACCAGTCGAAGCAGTTCGAGCGATAACCTTCGAGAAATGTTCGAATGGTAAATTTCAGAATAGCTGAAATATTTTGATTTCGAATTCTATTTTTAAAATAATTTATTTATGAACATTTGACATTGTACACTGACAATCAAAACCTTCGAGAAACACCGGACTCGACATTTCCAGAATAGCTTAACTTTACATTCACTCGAAAAAAGTTCGAATTTTAATTATTTTTCGTATACGAAGTTGATTCGAGTGCGTGAGAATTGCCCCCTATATTCGTACCATCAAGACCTTCGAGAAACACCGGACTCGACATTTCCATAATAGCTTAACTTTACATTCACTCGAAAAAAGTTCGAATTGGAATTATTTTTCGTATACGAAGTTGATTCGAGTGCGTGAGAATTTTCTCCCTGAGTTCTAACATCTCATCTTGGTAATAAGCAACATTAAAATAGTTATTTACCAAAAATAAATTGACTTCACTTGACATGTGATGTTTTGACAATTGTTATGTAAACAATAAAACAAAATAAATGAAAATCTGCGGCAGATTTTCATCCATCCGAAGTCCAAATCCAAATAGCAAGTAGCATTTTTTTATTAACTAGCGTTTTCCCATTCTATGTTTAAGTAATTTCTAAATAACTATGATTTGAGCGGTTAGATTTTTAGCTTTTACACGCGGACCCCCCCCATGTAAAAGCTATAGCTACGTCACTGGTCGGGCTTATAGATCACGTGGACATAATGTTCCATAGCGAATAAGAAGAAGAATATAGAAGTAATAGACGTTATTGTTATAATTTTAGTTCTTTAATAACCTTACTTACACAATTTACCGAATTCTGCCATTTGATAAACTCGACTCGAATTTATAAACAAAATCTCCGAGATACGTAGGAGGAAAAATTTAAGTTTCTGCGAATTTAAGGGCCAGATGATTAGATTTTGGTAGTGGCAAGCGATGCTTCCTATTGGCCTTCGCATGAAGCACAAAAACATTAGTGGCTTGAGATACATGAGTACCCGGCACCGTGCAAGGGCGTTTCCGGACGACGCCAAGGCGGTTCTCGTCGCGGGGTGCCCGGGTCCGGTCCTAATGCGCCGAAGAGGGTCACCGCGGAGTTTTTGTTGGTATTGCTGGTATAGGGTGAGAGACTCGGCCCAGCGGTCGTCCGGATGTAGTCATCTTTCCCGGACGGTTTAATGCTGGGTCGTAATGCGGGTGAGCCCAGCCGATAGATAGCAATATGGTCGATTCAACAACAGTAATCTCCTAAGTATAACTTTCACCCCGATTAATTCACATTCCATAATACATCAGGGAGTTAAATACTCGTAGTCATTGCCGACAAGTGGGAAGTATTTCACAATATGTAAATAAAGAATATCGTCGAGGGAATGTCTAGAATCCAGGCAGTGATTTGGCAAGACGTGGTCACACTCTATAAAATTATACATTTTTATCTTTTCTGTATTTAAAATCTAATAAAAAATTAACCAAACATGTTTAGTGCGTGCGTGATTTCTGTGTAAGAGATAGGTCAGTTTTTGTTTGGCGCAAACAATCACCTAATGACGTAAAACAGGAAACTATGCATAGCAAAAAGCTCTCATAAGCATCGTTCTTGAATAAGGGTGTCACTTTTTGTTTATAAATATCTGCAAGTACCCGTTTACGACGATTTCATCGACAAATTGTAAGAAAATATCCAAAATGATAACTGGATGGCGATCCCTAAAAGAGCCTACAATAATAGATTTTAACAACCCTTACGACTCGTGATATGCTGGGTGTGTTTACCGCACTCGGGTAGCAAATCCGAACATCTATGTGGCGACACTTGGTGGGTGCATAAAAATTACCGCTACGAGCATGCGGCCCAGCACACAGTGTGTCCGAAATCAAAAATTTATAGGATCCGTGAAATGCTATATGTATATTATTTAGATTCAATCAATCTTCTTTACTTTACCGCTAGTTCGGGATCCATATTCGCTAGAGAACAGGCAAGAAACTCTAGCTTAGCTCTTTTCGAACACAGGTTAACAATACTTTACCATACAATTAAAATAGGATTTAAATTTCAATACATTAGATTAGAGCAAGTCAATGAATGTTAATTGAATTGCCTTATGGTAACATTGTGAAATAAAACTTATTACAAGACCTATTTTAATGATATTCATTTATATAAGGCGTATAGAACCAAAGTCTGCAAAGTAGGTATGGCTTATTTTTTTGCAAATTAAAAATACTTATAACTTTTAATGAAAAAAAATTACGCTTAACCATGAGAAATGTTATACATTTTTCTAGATTTGCCAGGTTGATCCCAACTAAAGTAAGATGGCCGCCTTTGCTACTGTACTGCCAATTTGTACTTTGTTTTGCAGATATTAATTTCCTTTATCTCCATTTTTTTTTATATTTTCCCAGTTACCTATTTGCCGACTTTGGTTCTATCAACTCGTATAAAGTCATTAGAACAATAATATAACGCAAATATATATTAAAAAAAACTATTTTTTACCTATAAAGGTGAAAATATTTTTAATTATAGACATTTAAAAACAAAGAATCATGAAAAATTTAGTAGTTTTGACAGGTTCCAAGATAAAAGTGTTACACTCCTTCACTATATAGCCCAATCTCTTTAGAACATTTGTGAATTTCCTTTATTTATTTCACAAAATATTTACTTACATTACCAGTTCAGAACCTAGTAATGTGGGCTAAACTATTATAAATAAAAACTACCTTAAACTTGCTATTGTGCATTTTTAATTAATAATTTTACACTCAAATGGCTTTTACCACAGCATATGGTTCATACGCATCACCCAAAAGCATTCAGATCGGAAATGATAACAAGTAGGTATACTTACAGGATGAGATAATATCTCATACTGTGGCTGTCATTTATTTTATTTATTTAAAAAGCACACCAGTAGCACATGCATTCAAATATTACAAAAATATGTTATAAATAAATACAAATTCTGATGCACCTACTTATTGAAGGTGTGTACAACATTCACAAGTTTATTACATTATAATATAAATAACAATTTTTGATATAATACAGCAACCAATAATGAATAAAGAGGATATGATAACTTATGATTTTATACAAAATAAAAAGAATAATTACATCACTATTTGGATTTGTCGAGCAAGTGTGTCAACGCAAATCGTCATCCGGAAATTGCATGACAAAGTACCAAATATGTCAAGACCAAGTGACTTAATATTAAGGGCATTGTATATGTTGCACATACTAACTGTGGGAGAATTAAGACCAATGTTGGTACGGACAGATGGTATGTGAAAAGTAATTTTTATGGGATATCTGTGTGGAACTGTTAGGGAGATCAGTTTAAGGATGTCACGGTGGTTGATAATGCCATTTACCAATTTATAAAGAAACATCAAGTCACTAATTTTGTGTCTATCAGCTAATGTATTCATAATAAAAAAAGCTAAACATGCCCCATAGCTATTACAATAACTTATGCATGAAGAGTAGAATGCTAAATATCTTGTAAACCCTCGTAAGGTGATCCTCTTTTTATTTTTTCTGCACTGTGGCTATCTGTTTAAGTCAACAATGGGCCACTCTTTTAACTGATAGTTAACTTATCTTTTAATGTGGTATTCATCTGGAAGAGACTTATCAGTGATAATTAAGCCTCATTCAGTCTGTTGAATCTGCCATGAAGATTGGGAACACTGTGTCTTTTTAATCTTCTGTATTGTAGGCCTCCAACTCCACTTAGCCTGTGAGCAAGTTCGTTCTCATGTTTCGATAGTCTTTGCTGGTACTTTATGCTATACTGAGCTATCTCCTGTTTGACGGTTGGCAGTTTTAAGTCTTGATATATGTACTTATTACTGATCCATTGAGGGATGTTAAATATGCATCTCAGTGCCTTGTTTTGGAACCGTTCTAGTATTTCGATGTTACTATACTATAGTGGTAGAGCCACGCTGTAGACATATTTGTCTGCAGCATGAATGGGCCGGCTCGACCGGCGTAGTACCACTGTCTCACAGAAAACCAACGTAAAGTGACAGTTTACTGTCGCGTTTCGTATGGTAAGTGAGATATCCGGAGGCCCAGATTCCCCCTTCCCTTCCCTAATCCCTATTCCTGTCCTTTAAGGCCGACAGCGCATACATGATACTTTCGGTATTGTGGATGTTCATGGGCGGTGGAGATCACTTAACATCAGGTGACCCACATGCTCGTTTGTCGGACTATGCAATAAAAAAAAAAAAAAAAACTATTACTAGAAGTACCCCACAGTTGAATACCGTATGTCCATATAGGCTTGAGGATTGTTTTGTAGACTGTGACTTTGCTGTGTGTGTTCAGTTGTGAGTGGCGTCCTATCAACCAGTACATGTTACGGAGATTTGTGTCTAATTGCTTCCGTTTGGCCCATATGTGTCTCTTCCACATTAGCCTCCTATCAAGGTGCATGCCCAGGTATTTAGCGTGGTCGTCCTGAGGAACTTCTTCATTGTTAAGAATTACAGGAGGGCAAGTATCTCTTCTGAGGGTGAATGTTACATGTGACGATTTGCTTTGATTTGCTTCTCTAATTCTCCAGTTCATAAGCCATTTTTCTATTTGGTAGATGTGACGTTGCAGGTAGTCGGATGCTGTCCCTGGGTTTGTGTGTGATGAAAGAATAGCTGTATCATCTGCGTAAGTTGCGACCATGGTATTTTCGTTCGTCGGGAGGTCAGCAGTGAATATGGTGTAGAGTATTGGTCCTAGTATGCTACCTTGGGGGACACCCGATTTTATATCGTATAAGTCGGAATATTCACTGTTGAATTTGACTTCGAAACAACGTTTGCTGAGATACGATTCAATAATTTGAAAGAATGAATGAGGGAGCATTTTTTTAATTTTGTACAATAGGCCGTCATGCCACACCTTGTCGAAGGCCTGGCTTATGTCTAGGAAGACCGCCGAACAATACTCTTTTTCCTCCAGAGATCTACTTATAATATCGACAATACGATGAACTTGCTCAACTGTGCCGTGGTTTTCCCCGAAACCAAATTGATGATTTGGAATTATATCTGTTAGTTGCTCTTTCATCCTCGTTAGTAAGATTTTTTCGAAGAGTTTGCTGATAATTGGTAAAAGGCTGATTGGTCTGTATGAAGTAACGTCTTGTGGTGGTTTGCCAGGCTTGGCTAGCATTATCACTTGTGCTATCTTCCACTGTCCTGGAAAGTAAGAGAGTCGTAAGCAGGCGTTAAATATTCGAACTATTGCAACAATAGCTTTCTTTGGTAACTTTTTGAGTAGAGTGCTATCTACGTTATCGTATCTCGGAGATTTCCCTTCTTTGAGTCGTTTTATTTCTCTTAATACTTCCTTAGGACTAGAAGACGCCAATGGTAGACACATCTGTAGTGCACTTTTCAGGTAGCTATTCACTTCGACGTCCTGTTCCGGGCTTGATCCTGGGAATGGCTGGAAGACATTGCTTAGATGTTCTGCAAATATTTCAGCTCGTTCCAAGTCTGATCTGGCCCATTCACCATTGCGCTTTCTGATGGGTGGAATCTGGCTTTTGGGTTGTTTGAATTTTCTTGTAGCCTTCCACAGCGAGTAGTTTGTGTCCGATGATGGAGACAGGTTTGAGAGGAACTTTTGGAGGTTATTGTTATTCAATGTTTTGATGAGAGTTTTAAGTTCTTCGGAACATCTATTGAAAGCCGTTTTGTCTCTGGGGTAACGTGTTTTGTGCCATTCTTTTCTGAGGTATCGACGTTCATCTATTTTATTCTTAATCATTTTTGGATCATTTAATTTTGGAGCAATTTTTTTGCGACCTTTTGTAGCCTTATCTGCAGCCTGGAAAATGATTCTGTTAAGATGCTCGATGTCTTCTTCTATGTTTTCAGTCGTATTTAATCTACTGGTGAGATTGATTTCCGAAGTGATTATTTTCTCATATAGTTCCCAGTTAGTATTTTTGTTGTACATTCTACTTGGTGGTTGAGTCAGTACCACTGTTGAGTTGACATATAGTAATACCGGTGTATGATCAGAGGATAAGTCTGTCCGAGATTCTATACACATGTAATTGCGACTTACATTTTTGGTTATGAAGAAGTCAAGCACATCTGGAATTTTATTTCGATCTGTAGGCCAGTGCGTTGGTTCGTGAGCACTCATGCATTCAAGTCTACTGCTTTGTACAGCTTTGTATAGTTGCCTTCCTCTGTGAGTGATTAATCGTGAACTCCAGAATGTATGCTTTGCATTCCAATCCCCTCCACATATGAATCTGGGACCGAGTGAGTGGAAATAAGTGTTAAACTCCCCTTCTGTAATCGAATGTCTTGGTGGACAATACACAGACGATACGGTTAACTCAGCTTTGTCATTTAGCATTATTTTGATTGAAGTTGCTTGTATTTTCTCTGTCTGATGTTCTTCAAGTGCATAGTGCTTAATATTGTTTTTAATAATCTCTGCTGTTCCACCATGGCTATTCCCCGATGGGTGGTGTGTTGTGTAAATTTTGAAGTTTTTGATAGCTATAAAAGATTTTGCAGTAAATCTTGTTTCAGAGACAAGGGCTATATCAATCTTTTCCATATCCAGGTATGTTTGAAGTTCTTGACGACGTTCCGTCAAGCCATTGGCGTTCCAAGTGACCACTCGGAGTGAACGGAACACGGTGATCCTCTTTGTAAATAAAATTTTGACATCTATCAATTATTTCACTCAGATTTTCCATAACAGCCTAGGCTTTACCTGCAGTGTCCACTTTTTACAGAAATCTGCTGATTCCAATAAATAATACTGCATATTTACCAATAATTACTTTGAAGATGTTTATCGAGACAGTAACAAGATTTAGGTTATCTCAAGACAGCATAAAAACGTCATAAGGTCACACTGAGTATTAATTACATTTTGTATGTTTAGATAACTTTGAATAACAAATTAATTCATACCCAACTATGATATCATCTCGCCGCACTTGTGTGTCTCCCAATAGGGTGATTATTTATAATTATTATGAAACTGGTCATTATTCATATACATACTTTTTATATATGGTTGTCAGGTGTTGACTAAACAATTACTCTTTTTAGTGGTTGTCCCATATGTATATTTTATTCCTTAGAGTAGGGATGACAAACCAGTGCAATGCATGCTATTGATGCCATGCCACAGAATAATTCAGGCAAATATAAATTAAGGAATTAAAGTGCCCGGTTTTAACAATTTGTTTTTCATTTAATTAATACTTTTTTTTGTAGATTTCATTGCAGTTTATTTTTGCTTTTTAGTCCCAATGGTACAAAATATTTACAATTCATAGGCAAAAGGCAGAATAGTTTTATTTCAATGTGTGATATTTATATAAACTTAAGAACCCATTATATATTTTTTTATATTTTGATGACTAAGTTAATGGAGCTATTTGCAAATAGAGATTGTTATGTTGTTATATAATGTGAAAAGTGAAAACTTGATCTAATATAGCCACTTAAATACTCAACATGAGTTGGTTACCATTATTAATTATACATAGATTTCATAAAAACAAAATTTATTTGCCTAATGACAAGGCAATCTCATAAGTTAGACTTTGTTTCAGTGGAGTAGCTTGCCTTATACAGTCTCTGTATCAAAATATGTTGGGGTGCCCAATTGAAGGGTAAATATTTTTTGTAAAAATGGTCAGGGCCTCTGCAGCTACTTTATTAGTATGGCATTGCTTATGCTTAATACAGTGTAAACTCTATATAGCGACACTGAAGGGACTGTGCATTTTATGGCGTTATAGAGAGTTGTCGTTAAATGGAGAGAAGAAACATCAGAATTAGAAAAATAAAAAGTTTATTTCTGACTATTGTTAGTAGTTATGTGCATAAAAAAGAATGTTATTTGAACGCTATTGAGTATAGTCTGTTATTTTTGTCTGACGTCTTTTGCTGCACCAGTAATTTTGTTGTATTTTTTTAGTTATTTTATTAATATCTAGCAATACTGAGGCATCTTGGTTATAAAGGAAATATTTTTCCAATAATTTTGCTGCTTCCAGAGCTTCTTTAATGCTCGGCGGAAGCTCAGGCTCATCCGTCTCATCTTCTTCATCACCTTGTTCTTGATCCTCAGTTTTTCTCACTGAATCCAAAATTTCTTCGTCTGTGAGTGAAGCCGTTGTAAGCAGGCGGTCGTCCACTTCAATGTAGGTTTGAAGATTTACCGTATTTCCTGCCATGTTGAATTGTTGAATCCACTCAGTTAATGGAAGGTCGTCGTCGCTTTCAAACTCAGATTCTGTTTCCACCTCATCACTCGTAGAATTGGTACAAAGTCCAGCATGTCGAAGAGTGCTGTATAGTTGTGGGTGTCACTTCTTCCCAGGCTTTAGATAAAAAATTTACTGCATGCAGCATATTAACAGAAGTTTTACCCTCAGATTCGACTAGCTCCATCAATAATTTCCTTCTGTAGTGACCCTTGAGGCTTTTAATCACACTCTGGTCCATTGGCTGTAAGACACTAGTCGTATTTGGAGGAAGAAATGCCAACTCTATGTTTTGCATGCAGTTGTCAACAAGAAGTAAAATTTTTCGTCCCTTTAATTCTGCATCCCACTTTCGCACTTCTTCTTCAAAAAGCTGACTGGTCATCCAAGCTGATTTATTAGCTTTATACGTCACTGGCAATTTTTTGATGTTCTTAAAACAGCGCGGATTTTTCGATTTGCCTATTATTAGTAGCTTTTTTTTCTCTGTGCCATCCATATTAGCAGCCACAAGCACCGTAATACGTTCCTTGGAAAGCTTTCCTCCCACACACTTTTCCCCTTTAAATTTCAGAGTTTTATCTGGAGTCAACTTATAGAAAATTCCTGCTTCATCAGCATTGAAAATGTCACTTGGGGCGTATTTTTCTATGAATTTTGACCACACTCTGTTAATCCAATCATGAGTCACATTTGTATCAACACTTCGTGCTTCCCCACTTATTTTACCATAGTTGATATGATGACGCTGCTTGAATTTTCCGAGCCATCCTTCTGATGCTTTGAAAGAAGTTAAACCAAGTTCAGCAGCAAAATTCTCCGCCTTAGCTTTCACGAGCGGCCCCGAGATAGGCATATTATTCTGGCGCTGTCGATGAAACCATGATAGTACAGCTTTATCCAAATCTTCGTATATAGGTTTCTTTAATTTTTTGGAAGATTTTCCCTCGCCCGCAGCGTGGAGGATTTTTTCTTTATTTTTCCATATTGTGGACACGGTAGAGCGACTAAATCCAAAGCGTTTGCCAACATCACTTATCTTCTCTCCCGTTTCTATTGCGCGTATCAGTAAAACTTTTTCGTCAATACACAGTGATTTTCTTTTAGTAGCCATGTTTACAGTTTGCAAGTTTGTGAGCAACTAAGAATATGATAAGGTATAGATAATCCATGACTCCTAGTTATGAATCATGGTCAATAACAGTCTACACGTGCAAGCAATCCCAATTTGTAAACAAAAGAATGAATTTCTTAGAAAGTTCGGTATGCATGATGCCGACAGTCGAGTTTATTGCGGGCTAGGATAATAAAGCGACAATAGATCGTACACAGCTGCACAGTTTTTACTTATTTTAGCAACTTAATTGTTGTCGTTATTGAGAGTGGGTGTAATGCTATATAGAGTGAAACATTGTATGAAAAACAAGCTAAACCAACCAAAGCCAATTGATTTCGACGCTTAAGAGAGTTTGTCGTTAAATAGAGTTTACACTGTATATATACCTACCAAATAAGTATTCATGGATTACTAATGTCTTATTATGAACTATTATTTAGTTGCTATTAATTGTAGTATATTTTACTTATTTTTGTAAGTAGTATTTTGTTTTTATAACTTATGATACTGTACACTACATAATAGTAATTTTGTATAGAAATATCAAACATTCAACTATTTTAATTTGCATACTATATCAATCTATATTTCTAATACTAATAATAATATATCAATCACCACAGAATTGTGATTTAAAATAAAAATTAGTTTAGTTTGTAATTATCTTACCTGTACCAGAAATGAGAATAAATATTTACCCACTTATTAATTATCCACATTGCATTCAACCTAATTGCCAGGATTACATTTTAGAAACAGGTAATTAGACTTTAAAGAATCTTTTCAGTGCTTAGAAACATAATTTTGAATGTAAAATTATTACAGCATTTACAGTCTTTATATTCAGCCTTAAATAATACTCACAAAGAATAATAGATATAATATGCACATTAAAAAATGTGAACTTTACATATAAAATAACAAATACCATGGTAAATACATTCAAAACAGATACATTGCCAGCAACTTATGTTGTTTTATTTATGTACCTAGCATAACATTAGGAAAGAGTAAATAGCCCCAATGCCCCACGGTTACAGAGGAATAATTATGAAACAGAAAATATTTTAAATTATTTACCATTATTTTCTTGAATTTTGTCAGTTGTAGAGGTGCTTCCTGTTTGTGTCATGCCCTTAGACAATTCGTCCATCTTGCCGTGCACTGGTTCGTTACATCAATCATTAGATACACAACAACAATTATGTCAAACTATATACACACATAACATTTCACTATCCACGTTAAGTAAAACTCACTGTTTTTCGAAAATAACTGAGTTTATTCCGTATGAAATACATTTCAGAAAATCCAACGATAACTGCGAACTGATCAAATTGAAGTTAGCCAAACTCAGGCCATAAACAAAGCAAACATAGATTAAATAATAAAAAGTATGTCTATGAAACTATTGCTTTATGGTAGACATTCTTTTTATTTTCTATTACATCAACTCAAGCTGTCAGTTAAAATGATAAAGTAGGCAACATTTTTTAAGAGAAACTTCTATAGAATCGTTGTGATTTGAAACTCGATGATACGGTAAAAGCGACAGTAAAAAGAGACAAACACATAAATCTATAGGACCTATAGATTTATGTGTTTAGAAGCCTACGAGAGAATGAGACAGAATATATATTCGAGGAGACTCGAGTGGGATCGGGTGAGATCGAGTGGGATCGGGTGGGATCGGGTGTTATCGAGTGGGATCGAACGGGATCGGGTAGGATCGAGTGCGTAAAATATATTTTATAATCAATAAAAGTTTTTATTAAAAAATAACCTTTCCTCACATTATCATATTAATATACAATATACATAAATTTTAAGTCATAACCTAAGCTTTCCTCAAGTTAAACAATTTCAATACTAAATAGGTCAACTTAGATTACTTTAAGTTATCACTTCTGTCGAGCGTCCCGAGACGCACACGTTTTTTTTTATAAAAAACATACTGGATACATTAATTAACTACAAAAGACACATTTTGTATTCGATCTGGCAGCCCTGGCAGAAACAGTAAATGGCGTCGTGTCATAGTGTTGTATCTTAGAGTATTTAACACTGGAGACGCCATTGAGCGCTTACCCCGTTTGACAAATGTAAGAGCACGGTGCTCATACACGTTCTATAAAACTAGTTGCGCTTCTTGATCCGCCACTAAAAAAGTGACATCACGTGCGAATGGAGCTCCGTGAAAAAGCCCGCCTGTAGCGGTATTAACATGTAAAAATAGATCTGACACATGAAACTTACAAAAATACAACATTATTTTTCACCTGGACGTATTTTTTTAAAGTAATATTATCCTTAAAAGCAACAAAACATATAATTTCTAAAAATTATCATCGGAAAGTTGTTTTTTTAATATTCATTTTTAACTAATGTTGCCCGCGGCTCCGCCCGCGTGTAGGTCTTGGAGCATTTTAACCTTCTATATTTTGCTATCCCATAGGAAGCGTGCATTTTTTCGAGTTAAAAGTGGTCTTTGTCATTTTCTGATCCCTAAACTGCCACTATGCAAAAAATCATGTCGATCCCTTGCTCTGTGAAAAACTAAACTATCCCCTGGGAACTGTACATTTCTCCGGAATAAAAAGTAGCCTATGTGCTTTTCCAGACTATAATCTATCTCTGTGCCAAATTTTAAGTTTTTTTTTTATATGACGTTGGTGGCAAACAAGCTTACGGCCCGCCTGATGGTAAGCGGTTACCGTAGCTTATGGACGCCTGCAACACCAGGAGTATCACATGCGCGTTGCCGACCCTAAGTAGTAGATCCGTCCAGCCGTTGTAGCGTGATTGGATATCAAACAACCATGCATCCATCCAAACATACGCATTTATAATATTAGTAGGATTACTTTATTTATGCTTCCTTAACTTAATTTATAATTTAAAAATATTACGACTAAGTTTACACTTTCATAAACTTTATTACACTGGCATTTTGGGTGGTTTATGTGGTAACACTGTCGTTTATGCAAGACTCAAATAGTGTTGTAGATAAACTTATAAAGGTTATCGATAAAATTACTAATCCATCTGGACTGTCTTCTAAACACATACTTTTAATGTAAATAGTTCTAACACACTAGGAATGTCACAAAATATACAAAAACCAGAATAAAGTATTTGTCAAAAAAATGTGATCCTAAAAATATATCCGGTATATTTAAAAAATATTTAGGTATGAATTTTGGCGCCATTCATTTATTACGTAAGATGATGTAGGGGGGAGTCGATCATGTCTTATTTTTTCTTACAAGGGGGGGGGGAGGGAGTCTTAATAGTTCTTACGTAAGATCACACAAATGCGCAATTTAGGATTATACTTTGAAAAAGCGCGGGCCATGCCTATAATTTTAAAATTGCAACTTAGATTTTTTTATATTTTTTTGATAACCGGTATGACTTGCCTTTTCACCCGGTTCCGGCTTGACGTCGACTTTTGGGACACCCTGTATTCATGTCGAGATATCAAGCCCTTTTTATATGCTCTTCATAATAGATAGCCGTTAGCCGGCTACCACACCAAACAAAACAGGCGATAATCGCTCTCAATGACATACAATAATTTCATTCGCAGCATTTGCTTATCGCATTCGTTACCAGTAACACTGTATTTCTTGGCTCCGCTTATTTAATTTGAAATTTTATGGAATAACAGAACATTTTCTCACAAACTATATACCATTGGAAAGGTCGTTTTGTGTACTTTCCGGTGGTATATTTGCTGAATCAGAATACCTCAAAACGAGTGAGTAATCATCAAATACATTTTAAAATCATTTGCAACGGCCGTCATTGTTGTGTTCCATGTGCTGACATACCTGAAAAATGCTTCTCTACAATTAGTGTTGACCAAAAAAAAATGGAAGTGTCACGGATGATGTGCAAAGCAACCAAAAACTGATAACAGTAATACACCTTTACGTCCCATTGACTCAACCAGCAAGTCAAGGAACAATAATGACTCGCTACCTTTTAATGACAATATTACGTATCGAAACAAAGCCACTGTTGATACTAGCGCAATTAGTGGAAGTTCCGGCTTAAACTCGTCCGCGTCAGTTATTACAAAGAAAGACGTTAGGGAAATAATAAGAGAAGAATTCAATGTCATGAAAATGGCTTTAGCCCAGGAGCTTAACCAAACCCTTAAGCAGATGGTGAGAACCGAATTTCAATCTATAAAACAGGAAATAACTGCTTTGGAGAATAATGTTTGTTTCTGGATGAAAATTATAAAACCACCAAATCCACCATCGCCAAATACCAAGACACACTGGGAGAGCTAAAGAAAGAGAACGTTCAGTTAACAAATACGTTACAGGATCTGCAAATCATGCTTCAGGTTGCTGAGCAGCATAACCGTTCTAACAATCTTGAGATAGAGTGTGTCCCCGAGCACAAACAGTAAAACTTGCTATCTATGATTACTCAGCTGTCTAAGGTATCCTTTTTTTTTTGTTGTCGCGGGGAAAGCGTTTTAGTACTGCCGCCCGCTCCGGGGGGAAGCGGAATAAGAATAAAACGGTTATGCTGGACTAGCCGGTCTTACGACCCAACATCCCCCTCGCCCGGATGATGGCTATCCGGGCTGTCGCTGGGCCGAGTCCCTACCCCCTATGTACACCCCACCCGACACTACCAGCTAAAACCCCGCGGTGGCCTTCTTCGGCGCTTACGGAGCGATCCCGGGGTATTCTAAGGAGTGCTAGAATTGCTGCCGGAACCGCCCCTGCGCGGTGCCTTGTACGGACCCATCTCCATGTGGGGCTTAGGAGCCCCCGCGCACCGAACAACGACAGCAAACGAGGCCTTACCACCCGAGCTGCCGTCCATCTCGGGGTCGCACGATACACCGAAATTGGATTGCACCGATATGGGCTGACAGCCCCCCGCTGCGCACCCGCGACCCCCGATGGGTCTAAGGTATCCTGCGACTTGAAAGAATCCGACATTCATCATTGCACTCGTGTGGTAAAAAGTAACAGAGACGACAAGAGACCTCGCTCAATCATTGTTAAATTGGCTACCCCTAGGCTTCGGGATACATTTTTAGCGAAAACAATAAATTTTAATAAGGCAAATCCAAACGACAAGCTCAGTACTGCTCACATAGGCATTGGAGGTAATAAATCGCCGCTTTACATTGTTGAGCACCTATCACCTAAAAACAAATTACACGCAGCGGCTCGCCAGATCGCCAAAGATAAAGAGTACAAATTCCTGTAGATTAAGCAAGGTCGTGTTTTCATTAGGAAAACAGAAGAAGACTAGTTTACTTATATAAGAAACCAAGAGACCAGAACCAACCTAAAACAATTCTCTGCCATATCCCGTTTGTCCAAATCATATAACTCTATTTGTGAAACGATGTATGTATGATGTATTTGTTGAAAAATTGGCAAAATTCAAAAAATCTGTTGTGGCAAAATGGTTAGATGTACATATAGCTAACCATTTTTTCTTATAGCTACAATTCTATAATATTGTTATACTTAGATATAATATATATATATATATATATATATATATATATATATATATATATATATATATATATATATATATTATTATTAATTAAATTCATATTTGGTCATGCTATTATATATATATATATATATATATATATATATTATTATTAATTAAATTCATATTTGGTCATGCTCATTGTTATTTTTGAAAATTTAATTAACCTTTTACTTTTATTGAATACTGGTGTTACTTTTTTTTCTCAACGCATGTCGTGGTATCCTTAAAACGTTGTTCATTAATAGTAAGATTATTGTTACCTCATTATGACTTAGTCCTAAGTAATGTAACAACAGGTGGATATCCATTTTAAATAAATTTAAGGCGTATTATTTAAAATTCATTTTTTAAATAATAAAGTTTTATTAATTTACACTATTTTTAACTATACCTCTCTACTTCCGTCCCTTTTCACGAAGTCACACCCAGAGATTGCAAGAAAGTGATAGAAAAGATGACACAAATAAAAAATAATTTTAAAACATTTCATAAATTATAATTGTTTAATTTTATCTATCGATAGATAAGGACAACGCTATCTATACCTCGTGTCGACATTGCTACGCTCTACTGTTTTTACACAGTTGTCAATATATGACACTGTAAATACATTACACGCCAAGATAAATTTGTAACTGTGTGCATAAATTTGCCAGTGTTGTATGAAATAGTGTAGTGAGCGTGCGTAGCGACGTGATTGCATTTTGCATTTGTGTGCACATGTTTATTTGTAGTTGTACGAAGCCCCCCACCGACATTGCTGAATTTTTTGTTCAAGATTCGAGCGTAATGCCGTCTCCTTTTGGTTGCCTACTATAAGTGTTGTATGTATACTATTCGATATGTTTATCGATACTTGGTCTTGGTTGATACTGATTTGGTCTAAGGTCAATAAAATAACGTACAAATATCAAATTATGTTAAATTTATCGTTTATTATGACTAAAAATCCAGCATTGGAAAAATCCATGTAATTATACTATGATTAACGAGGCTGTATGGGCTTAAACCCTTTGCTTTCTCATTATAAAAGAATCTGAAAACAACAATTTAGACAGGTACCTATTTATATATAAATTAAATTTATATAGAGAATAGAGATTGGTGTGATCAGTCCTGGGAAACTTCGAACAAATTAAATTTTGTATGAAATTATTGCTTAATGCTTTGCCAACAATAAGACAATTCTACCAGTACTACCAACATCACGCTATAAAGAGTTGCCACTTAAGTATGATTTTTATTGTAGTAGAATGTATTTCTAAGTATATTTTTGTGAAAACTTCAAATAATCTTGCATTTGTTTTTTTTTGGACAGAATATAGTGCTAATAAGTTTTACATTATGTTCTGGGATATTTAATATGAATTAATAAACATATTTGACAACATTTATCAATTATGGAATTACGTGTAGGAGATATCGGTATAAATCTATGGTCACACTTATTCACAAACATGTCAGCCGTTTCGTAAATGTGTTTGTGATGTGATTTTTCTGTTTGTTTTTTCCGTTTTCTTTGTGAATGTGGAATATTACATATCAGATTAGTTTATTTGATTGTATGTATAACATTGAGTTGAGCACCTGCTCCTCCGTTTCGTCCTCACATTGTTTTACGAGATATTGACTCTTTAGTGTAAGTGACGCGAAATTGGACGCTTAAAGTGTTTTTATTTTATTATTAAGACCGTGACTCTTGTGATTTTTGAACCATCATGGGTAAGGGTCACAGAAGATGTGAAGTTTGCGGTATCCAGGAGGCGCAGCATCCTGAAAATAAGTTGTTTTTTTCCGAGTTCCCACTGGAGCCCAAGCGGTGAGTACCTTTTATCTTTGACAAATAATGATTATAATGCAAATATCGGTAAACTTCTGCTCTTATATTTGCGCTAACGCCTAATTTTTCCACTATGGTATGAGTATTGTGTATGCAAGTGTTTAGCTACGGGTTGCCACGAAAGAATAACAAGGCTCACTGTTAATTAGCTAATCACTAAAGGACAGCAAACATTTAATTTAGATTACATTGGCTGAGGATCGATTATATTGTATCAATCTATGAGGCAGGTATCATTCTGGATATTATATGTATATATATATAATAATTACATAAGAAATAGCATCAATTTAATTGACAAAAGCCAATAACAAGTTCTCACTTATATATTATGTAAATTAGGTTATTTGAGTGTGAGCATTACTCTTTAGACAAATAAATATATAATGTATAATATATTGGACCCTTTAGAAATGAAGTACATTTGTCAGCATTAAATAAATACTTATATTTTCTGCCAACAATTAGAAAATAATACATTCTAATTATATAGTTTGGGTCCAACTTAACTTGAATAGACTGGTAGCTTAATATAAGGCTATGTTGTTATTGACTTGTTACATCTGACAGCAAACAAAATTTGTTTAAAATTTTGCAAATCATATGTATACTTGTCCAAGGTTATATTTTTGTGCCTGATTTGGCGGAAAGCTTGCCCACTATCACTTGATTGCATGTAAATAAGTTCAGCAAAATGTGGGAGCATTCATTCACGTCAGCCTACCCCTTCATAGATACAGGTGTGAGCTTATGTATGTATGTGTGGTAAAATAAAAAATAAAGCTAGAATGTTATTGCTGGAATTAAATTTAAACTAAATTAAATTATGTTTATTTATAACATTATAATCTTTTATTTTTATTTTCCAGCTGCCAAGAATGGGTCAAGGCAGTAGAAAATGACAAATTAGTGTTTCTACCAATAGAAAAACTACATGAGCAACAAAATATATGTGCTAAACACTTCAACCCAAAAGATTTTAACAAAAAGGGAAATCGTCTGAAAAGACATGTAATACCGACTTTACATTTGAGTAAAGGTAAATACAAAAAATTATTATTTTATGAAATACATCTCATCTATATTGATATAAAAAAGCAAAGGAATTTTTGGTTGTTTGAACAAGCTAATCTCTGGAAATACCAGTCCGATTTGGTGGAGTGGGATGGGCTGGACTGGCTTTTTAGCATGATGTGTTAAGGGTGTGTGAAGATGGAAATATGTGTATCTGATGTCAACAGATAACATAATTTGATATACTTACTTCATTAAATATGTATATAATTTTCAGATCTACCTGAGCCAATGCCATCCATAAGCCAACAATCAAATATACTTATGGAGCTGTCACAAAAAGGTATGCAATTTAAATAATTATCAAATTCTTACTGACTACTGCCTTTCTGCCTGGACTGCCTCTGTGGCGCAGTCGTAATTGCGCATGCGTTACGACTGCTGTGCTGAAGTCTCGGGTTCGACTCCCGGGTCGGGTAAAGGGATATTGGGTTTTTATATCTTCTAGATATTATTCTCAGTATTAGCGCAGAGTCTGAAAATGTGCCGGTAATGGCGATAGGCTCGCCCCCTATCACATTATGAGACCGATAAAGTCGGCGAAAAGTGGGTGTACTGGTTACACCTCTGCCTACCTCTTCTGGGATTACAGGTGTGAGTGTATATGTATGTATGTACTTATTTGTATAAGTACCCCAAATCTCATATGTGTGAGCTTATTTATTTCTAACTCTGGAAAGTAACTAAGACTCATAAGCTTATCAGTCTTATATTTATGGTAATTGTAAGTACATAGCCGGTATAGTCCTTAGCCAGTATTATTCCACCATATACTTGATAGCGACATTATATCCTAGACATCATCTATACGAAAAATAGTTATCATTAGTTTTTATCATTAGTCACATTTTTATCACAACAATGTAACTGCCGTTTGCTTGATGGTAACTACAGAACTGGTTACACCTCTACTTACCCTCCCCTTTGGGGAATACAGGCGTGAGTGTATATGTATGTAAATTCTTAATTTTTTTGTTTAAAAGGTAAAAAAATGTGTTTTTGCTATATATGATGGTTAACCAAAATGAAATTCATATCAGTATGTACAATTTCAGACCACCTGCTTGAACCAGTGCCATCCACATGCCAGCATACCAGAACTGTCCTCGAGGAGCTGTCTCAAAATGGTATAAAATATTAATTTCCTATGGACCCAATAAATATTGTAAATGTGAAATTTTGTAAACATGTTTGTTACTCAGTCACAGTTTGGTCAAAGTTCAATGATAGATTACTAGAGATATATTATTATTGTCTAAAATTTTGAGACTCCAAAATGATCAATCGGTCTTTTTTGTGTCTAGAAGATGATTTTTAGTAATGATAAAATTTAAATATACCTTTTCTTTGAGTCACAGATATTCCAGAGTAAATTTTAAAACCAATGATAATTTTTTGTATTTCTTTACTAATTATTTCTTTGCATTGGTTTTTCAGGAACTATTACCATACCATTTAAGAGGCCCAGTGAAACTATTAAACATAAAGTTAAAAAGCCTCACCGGAAGAATCAAGTAAGTACTTTATCAATATTTATAATGACATAATTTATACTATAATAAAGCTGAAGAGGGACTTTGTCTGTACATTAAATACATTTGTGAAATTTTGATTGCATCGTGTTATATTATCGTTATAGAACCCAAAACAATTATTTTTGGAAATATTGTCTGTCTGTCTGTCTGTCAAGGCATCACGTCTAAAGTACTGTATTACTACAAATGAATTGGCAATAAAATCGTAGGGGGGTGTACCTCGAGGTAACATTTAATCTTTATTTCAATAAAATCGGTTCATTCAATCAAAAGTTATGAGTATTTATAGTTTACATCAAACAACAGCAAACAAACTTACAATACCCTCCTTTAGAATAGTAAGATCTAAAGAGTCTTTTATGGGTAACTGTGTTAAATTTTATAACAAAATCCCCATTAATGTATTTGATTTGCCCAATAAAATGTTTAAGGCTCATATTAGATGTGTTCTTATGGACAGGAGCTATTATAATGTTCAACAATATCTAGAGGATAGGGATGTCTGGCATTCAGTTCCTTCCTGCACACTGCGACCTGGCGCCCTGTAGCTTACACCATGTTAGTGTATACAAATAGTATAACAAAATAAAATAAAAACTAAATTAATAAAATATTAATAAATAACATGTTGTAATATTATATATAAAGAAAGAAAAACATTTATTCAGCACATAAAGAGACACAACACAAACAGAAATACTGATAACAAAAATAAAAAAAATTATAATTGAGGCTACAAAAGCAAAAAAAATATAATAAAAGGGTAGCGGGTAGAGTGTGTCTCATAAAAATGCTGAATGGGTTCTGGGTATATACTTAAAAAATAATAAACTGTGACGACCGATCGCGTATATAATAAAATAGTAAATTGGCAATGTAATTTGTGACAGGTCATCTACTAGAAATAATGAACCGGACCAAAAACAAGCCCGCTGAGTTTGATTTGCTGGATTCTCTCAGGACTGGGGGCGCCCCGTAGTATCCAGCGGTAATGTAAGCCTGCTGTGTTTGTTTCGCCGGGTCTTCTCAGGCGGGGTAGCGTTTGGATCCGGTGGTAGCTTTTAAAACAAGCGACGTCTCGGAAATACCCATGGTCCATATCAAACCCATTTAGTTAAAATATATATATATATATATTTGACTGGTATTACCTTGATATTAATTCATAATATAAAAATTAAAAATAATTAATAATAAATAAATAATAATAATGTTAAATACCTTATGAATAATTCATTGCTAGTGTATTGATGATGCTATGTATGTTATGTATACATAAGCTGATATGCTTTTCTTAAAATTTCTTTACTTTTTTTAATGTTCTGACTTGTCATAAGAGCTATGTAATTGCCTACTTGATCAATAAACGATTTCATTTCACAATAGCTGTATTACGGTGCTAAGGCGTGGTCAGAGATGAAGTGATTTTATAATTAGTGTAATGATAAGATTAGAAAAGGCGACGAAATTATGAACCGCACGCGTGCACGCACTCACTCCTGTAAACCCCGAAGGGGTAGGCAGAGATGTAAGCGATGCTTATTACCATCCCATTATGTGATAGACGGCGAGCCTATCGCTATGTAGACCACAATTCCAGACTGGATTGATATTGAGTATTTCGTAATAGCAAAACCTAATATTACTTTAACTCGACCACGGTATCAACCCGAGACCTCAGCATAACAGTCGTATTGTGTACGCACAATTACAACTGCGCCACCAAGGCAATAATTATACAAAATAATGTATAATAATTATATACTCACACCTAAAATACAGTAAATAAAGAAATAGTACATTTTTTCAAAAAAAAATTAGGATGTTTGTTAACCAATGTAATAGATAGATGGCGTTGTCCAACATATCTATCTCATTTTTATCCGGTTTTGTCGGAGGTCTAGCGTTGGGGTACGATGTTTGGCCGTGTTGCGGCCCTCTGAGTACTCTGATACTAGATCCTCGACGTTTCTTCACCTTCTTGCCCATGGCGCAGTGTTAAGAAGCAGGCCAGCATGATTGTGTTGAAAAGCGGGGGATAGATTGTCTCTCGCTAATCGATACTCTAATTGGACGACACTGCGCTTACCATCAGGTGTAGTGTGGTCACTTTGCCTTGCTAGGATAAAAATAGCTGTAATTTTGTTATTTCAATTACTTGGAGCATTCCTCATAATACAGACGGTAGAACACGCTAAGCGAGGAAATGTCCCTTTGTAGCTGTAGCTGTTGGTCATGTCTGCATCATTCACAATGCGGATGGCCCACCGCTGCAATCCATCCAAAGCATCGAGCATGCACCAAGTTGAACGGTGGCAGCCAACCAACCTGTGCTTTATATAATTCGCAAAGCTAATCGGGCGTTAAAAACCCCCGCACCCTGTTCAGGCTTCCGACTCTGCGTAAAGGTTTTTTTTTATCTTGGTACGGCAAAGTGACCACACTATACCTGATGGTAAGCGCAATGCCGTCCAGTTAGAGTAGCAATTAGTGAAAAAACTATGCCTCGCTACTTGACACAATCATGCCGGCCTGCTGGTGGATATTACGCCCTCGGGGTGAGTCTTTGGCTTAACATCACATAGGATATTTAAACCTAAGAGACTGTAATTTTCTTATTGAGAGAACAGCCAAATGGGAAACAGTACAAAATGGGGATTTTAGCATGATAACGGGCACACCTAGGGTGTCTTGGCATTGAATTCCACCATATTCTTAATATCCCATGAAAATATTAGATCTAGGGTCCGATGGAGCCCTATAACAAGATCCTTGCGACTTTTCACAGTATCCGCCTGGCAACCGGCTACTTGACAGATATAGAAATATGTAATAGCTAGATGCCTTCGTGGGTTGTATACCTTTTTCCCAAAAATAATATGGAGGCGGGCGGAGCCGCGGTCAACAGCTAATATATACATATATTCCTTTTTATTAAGTAAATAGAATTCTGTTGCACTGCCTTAGAGTGTCTCATAAATTATAAAATCAATGATATTTTAGGTCTATCAAAACTTATTCACTTATATGTTAATGGAGGATATTAAAACATAAAGCACATTCTTAGACATATATTTTCATAAGTTGGCTTTCCAAAAGTATTGCTATACACATTTAGGATACTAAACCATTTCCCAGATATTATTTCAAATTATGAAAATTGTTGAATTATGCTTACATAACGTTTTTCTTCATGATTGTTAGAATGCGGCGTGTTTGGTGTTTATAAAGTTTTGCTGTTTATTTCTAATATACAGATGTATCTTTACAGATTTAACAACATGCGAAAAGAACCTTATGAAAAATTACAATCAAGATTGTTTAGGGAAATGGTATCTGCAGCACTAAGAAATCAAAAAAGAAACCTAGAGGCTGGCGTTGGACGAGTAAAAGCAAAATCTCAGCCTTGGCTACATTTAAAAGATCGTCGAAAGCCTACAGATACTTACAGCATCTCGTGCCTTCACTAAGCGCAAAATCCTTACAAAAAGTTTTGAGAAAATTTCCAGTACTAAATAAAGTGGTCATGGAATATTTAAAATCTGTTAGCAATAAAAAATGTTGAAGACAAATACTGTGGCTTAGTGTTTGATGAACTAACTTTAAAGAGACTGCTTTTCTTAGACATAACAATGGACAAAGTGGAGGGCTATGAAGAATGATGACATATTATGTCAGAATTGGGACGTAGCCCGCAAATCGCTGACCATGCATTGGTGTTTATGTTGCAAGGCATAAAGGCAAAGTTCAAGCAACCAATTCTTTTATTTTATCTAAAAACAACACCTATACCACATACAATATTTTTATACCACATATTACCATAGTTATTGTATATATATTAATAAATATTTAAATACTGCACAATTGTTTTTTTTCCCGCTTCGATTTTAAATAAATTTAACACATTATGACCTTCTATCGACTTTATTTTATCGATATCGATAAAATTAAATATATCGATAATTTTAATTATCGACCCTTAAATCGCACATCCCTATCTGCCATTTTCACTTTAAGGTCATCGTTGTCACTGTCAGTGAATTTACGTTGGTAGCATTGTATTTTTTATATGGTTGGCTAAAGATTCTAAAAAATACCTTAAAAATAAATGTTCTAAGTTCCGTCTCTTAAAATTACATGCTCAGTGGGTGTGATATGTTCACATTTCAGTGTATTTTGTGGAGTGTGCGAAGAATCGGTTTATGTAAACGTGTGATGTGTTGTGAATTGTATTGAATTTTTGTTTTCTTCTATGACGGCGGTATTATAATTTGATAAGATAATTGTTAGGAAACAGTATTTGAATAGTGATAAATATCACATCACAATGGGCTAAGACATAATAAACGATTTATGTTATTGTTTATACGTGTCGCCGTTTAGGTTTGGAAGCAACATCAGAATGGAACATTTTGGGTTATCACACATATTATACGAGCCAGATAAATATAATCCAGACACACTTGACTTATTGGTTGACGAAGAAGCAAGGGAGTACTGGCTAAACACTTGTGAAAAACTCTGCGAGAAATATGTAAATTTTGCACTCTCCAATAACAGTGATCCCACCGTCGAAATACGAGCCCTTAAATTTAAGACTTGCTACGTAGAAGCGCTGAAGGAACTCAGGATAAATCCACTGTGAGTACACATACCAAACTTTTTGCTAGACAAAAGGCGACAAAATGTTTTAGCAAACATTCATATTTGTTTTGAATCATTTTAAATATTACAGAATCATATTGTATGTAATGTTTACTGGTTAACATTTTGTTTGCTGTATAATTAGTTTATATGGCTAATTTTTAAATTTATAATTTTAGTGCTCATGGGCAGTTGACAATACGATTACTTCTTGACATCAAAGCAACATGCCTTCGTTCTCAGGGATTCTTTGATTTATGGAAACAACAGAAGAAATTTGATAATGATACAGCCCTGGCAAATCTTGCCACCAGACTAGCAGAAATTGATGCATTGCCTGATCATCGCCAGCGCTGGATTGAACTCTGCAGAGGAGTATTAGCTGGTAAAAATATATATATATTATTTAATATTATGTTGTAAATTAATAAAATTATATAACAAAACATGTTGTCTCAACCCTAGTCAAATTATGACTATTGTTGAAGTTTTGTTCCATTAAGATTATCACAAAAAGATTTTGGTCATTTCAGCAATACATAATTAGATTTGGTAGTTTTAAATTTTTATAACACAAAGTCACAAAAGTTAAGTAAGTCTTTAACTGGAATTATGCTATGGTGTTATTTAAGAAAAAAAGACAATCAATACTAGAGATGTTATGGATTTGAAATTTTGGATCTGGATATGGATATGTGAATAATATTATATCGGTTTCGGATATGGTTACGGATATTAAATTATTTCGGATTATCTGTCAGTTTCGGTTATGTATATTAGGTTTTTGAAGAAATTGTAAAAGTAAAATAGAAATAGCTTTATTTTTAGTATTACATTTGGTACTATTTTATGTAAGTAAATGTAATCCCACAAGAGTAAATGACTGACAGGCTATGTCTAAGCAATAGAACTAAATATAATAAATGCATTGAGATACGCGCGCGGTTCATGTGTCGGTTCGGCCAGGCAAAAACAAAAACCAGTCCTAACATGTCTCAATTAGAAAATCCGAATACTTGCCTATTTATATCTATGAAATTATGTATTTTCGATTGATACAATGAATACCTCTTTGAGAATTGTTGTTTTATTATGATAAGAATGTAATGGGTTTTGTTACAGGAAATATGTTTGACTGGGGTGCACAGGCGGCAGCTGCTATACTAGACTGTGGACTATATGAAGCATTGGAAAAAATACAAAAAAGGCCATGGCTATTTGATGGGTTAGACAAATGGATGGACAAGTTAGAGGTAATTTAAAATAATGCCTAACAAGAAAATCATCACTACATACTACTAGAACTGATATTAAATCAATTAAGTATAACATGTGTATTATATTTTCAGAAAACTGTTCACCATTGTGCAGCAGTATTTGTTGACAATAGTGGTGTTGACATTGTTCTTGGTATCTTGCCATTTGTAAGAGCTTTGTTGCTTAGAGGTACATCTGTTATACTCTGTGCTAATGAATGGCCAGCCCTCAATGATGTTACCAATGTTGAACTAGAAGAAATTTTGCAACATGCTTCCCGTATATGCCCTGTTTTAGCAGCAGCTTTGACTACAGGAGATTTAGTTGTCAGGTCAAGTGGTCAAAGAGGTCCATGTCTTGATCTCAGAACAATAAGTGTAGGTAAGAAACTAGCCTTCATATATATTCAGATATGTTGTAACAATCATTACATTAAACTGTACTTCCAGGTTTATGCACAGAGATGAAACGTCGTGGAGTGGACTTGATTGTAATAGAAGGTATGGGCAGGACCATACATACAAATTTTAATGCCAGACTGTCTGTTGATTCACTCAAGCTAGCAGTAGTCAAAAATGCATGGTTAGCACAGCGCCTCGGTGGACCACTGTTTTCTGTAATATTTGTTTATGAAGAAAAACCATTACAAATCTAACAGTGTTATGATTTATAAACAAAAGATGACTGTCCTGTACTAGTATTCAATTTTGTAAGTTATTGATCGTCTACACTATGGCTGTATTGTTTCTCTACAAGTGTGCATTCATATTTTAGAATGCTTCAACAGTATGTTGTCAGTCTCTATGATTTTCGGAATATATTGAGTGTTATCTTCAATTGTGTCTTTTATTCATCTTTACAAGGGGGTTGTATAATTTAGTATCGGGGAAAAAGCTGTTACGAATGACATTTGAAGCGAGCGCGAAAACAGTCTATGCATCAGTTTATTTAAAAATGGGCTGATAGCCATATCTTTATAAGAAAACTCTTTTGTACTCGCGCAAGTCTTTGTAAGGTCAATGATCTCGGAACTAGGATTAAATAAAAATCACCAACACGAAAGATTTAATACGTAATAAAAGCTAAAAGTCTCGGACCACTTTTCGAGAGAGTCTCAAAGCGCCAATCACTAGATTTCTCCTTGAGGAATTCTAAAAATTGTACGGTCAGCACAATCAATTATTTAAAAAGAAAACCAAGCACTGTGTCAGATTTTCCTAGGCTGTATCTAGGATTGGCTTACTTTATTGAAGTAAGTAAGAAGTACGATGTTTGGACGTTTTGCCGCCTTCTGAGTAGGTACTCTGACACCAGAACCTCAACCGCCTCTTCACTTTCTTGCCCATGGCGTAGTGTGAAGAAGCAGGCCAGCATGATTGTGTTGAGTAGCGGTGGATCGATTGTCTCTTGCTACTCGATAGTCTAATAATTGGACGGCCGCGGCACTGCGCTTACCAACAGGTGCAGTGTGGTCACTTTGCCGTGACAAGATAAAAAAACCTAAGTGATTCGCAAATAAAAAACCTAAATATCAATCTGATATTATCCAATATATCATAAAAATTTAGGCCGCCGCAATCGATTTATATGACTAGATAGGGTCGTACGAACTAATTTCCTTCACCAAAACTCATTGACTTATATTCTATAGACACGAACTGTCGAACAAAAAAGATGTTCCGAAAACCTTGTCCTCCCACTAATGCCATCTATCATTTTACTAAGAACTATTTGGAAGTTATAACTCACGTCACTGTCTCTCGAACGGAGCTTTCCACTCGCTAAAACGGGACAAACTATATAATGCATTTGTTGTGAAAATGGCATCTATTAATTTTACTAACAAACTATATAATGAATTTTGTTTTGAAATATAGACTTCGCGTATTCAGAATTGAAATTTATTAATATTGTAATCTGTAATGTAAATCACTGTAAATCAATTTAAGGCAGATTTGTTCGGGAATGTCGCTACAAATAACTCAAATTAACTGATGTGCTTTCTTAGGTGGCATGAAGCATACTAACGTCGGTGTGGAGTTAGGTGCTCTTTTTACAAACGAGCACCAACGAGTTGGTGCCATTTTGCATATTCAATGACCCGGTCCATATATAATAAGTCTATGGCCGCCGCATATGGTTGGTGCGATAGTTTTTAGGGCTGAGTGCGTCTTGAGCTAAGCATGTTAGATGTCAAGTTAACACTTTTACTGCGGCGCACATGATAGGATGTGTTCTCAGCAGTTTAAAGTACAGTCGGACACCCAAGAATTGGCTATAATAATGAGTATTATTAAATAAAAACTGCATGATTGGTGTGGTCTACAGTTTATTTCAAATAAAAATTGGCCCATTTAATTATTTCTAGACACTATAATTCGGGCCATGTAACACCATAACAATTCATTTAAATCTGATGAATATGGAGGAATTAATGCATATTCAAATGTGTAAGGTTTTACTGTACAAGAAATGCATAATGTACACAACTGTATAAAAAAATGTTACCTAAACACTAATGAAACAATATTCTTTGAAGAGCTATCAACACTTTCATTGTTGCTATCAAGCAGGACATTTCTGGTAGTGCCATTAATTGATCACTAAAGAAAATTCATGAAGTCGACATTCCCTAAGTTCATCTTATTAAAAGATTTATATAAAATTAAGACCGGTTGAGCCAAGCTATAACTTTGAACAACAAATAAGCAATGCCAATAGCGTATGCTATTTTCTCTTTTTGTTGCCGCTGTAGCTGCTCCGCCTCTATTGACATCACGCGTCGATTCAGCTTCACGATTTGGCGGCGTAAATGAACTAACTCTTCTGCAGTTGAAAGGCCTTCGCCGTTACCCATAGGTGGAGTTGGGTCTCTGCGGGTCATAAAGTATCAATTGCAAAGTGATCTGCGCAAACTATCAAATTTATTCAGAATAGGGACAAAACACAGCTATATATAAATTTGACACAAAAAAAATATGTTCTAAATAAATTTAATTGAACGATACAACGGGTTCTTAATGTAAGTTCACGCCTGTACCCAAGAATGGGAAGGCAGAACTGTAACTAGTGCACACAATACCCACTGTTCGCAGAGGTTATTTAGTCTGACTATAAGTGTCAAATTAAGATTAATATTAGTATGGAGTATGAAATAGTATCAGGTACACCGTATGATAGAACCAAATAAAATCGACACTTCCTAAATTCGACGCCTAATGCATTATTTTGAGGACTCAGTTTGACCTGAAAGACATAGTGAAACAGGTCCCAATGTGAGTAGTTAAAACAATAGACACAGTAATATTGTAATTCACCAGTGGTCATTATATTTATATACATTAAGTTCAATTTCTTGTCATTCTATTTTTTAGTTAACTAAAAAGGGACATTTAGTATCACGAACCTCAAAACCAAACGTGATTCAGTCATAGTAGATTCGTTCAAGTTATCAGGGCGAGGTGTGATCGAGCGCGCTCCGTCTCCTTGGGACCTGTAAACCCGCAAATTCCTCGGTGGCGAGTTATTGGGCATTCCGTGAGGAAAGTCATCGGCGGCTGGGAAATAATGCTGGTCGAGTGTGATGACACGCGGGGGAGTGCTCACGCGGATCATGCCGGGGTCTGTTGGCAACACTGCGTTATCCAACTGGATCTCTCTGGGAGGCGCCTTTGTACCTAAAAAACACATTAATTATTATCAAAATGTAATAATATAAATTTACATAAACTTGATGAGTTCATTACCAGGTTTCATTGATTGTCTTGGAAAATAAATGCAATTATACCTACAATATATTAGTTAATTTGACAGCCTGCGTGGGGTAGTAGGCGAGTAGCCGGCTGTGTAACGAGAGGCCGTGGGTTCGATTCCCACACCGGGACAAATATTTGTGTGACGGACATATATTTGTGTGACGGACATACATTTGTATCCAGGATATGGGTGTTGTGAGACCGAACGTCGCTCGGTAGTCCCTGATACCCACAACACAAGACTCGTATCTTAGTGTGAGATCGGGGCTATGTGTGTGACTGTTAGGTGTTATTTATTATTATAATTACTTTACATTATATAATGGTTTTTCTATTTAGAAATACCCGGTATCGGTCCGGAGTCTGGAATTGAGTCCGGTATGGCGATAGGCTCGCCCCCCATCACATAATAGGATCGTTATAAAATCGGCGAAAAATGGGTGTACTGGTTACACCTCTGCGAACTCCTTCGGGGATTATAGGCGTGAGTTTATATGTATATTTCAGAAATAAAAATATATAAATACATAAATTTATTTAAATAGATAAAATTTAAATCTACACGAAAGAGGCTGTTTAAAGAAACGAATGGCCTATGACCAATGTCATATAGTAAGATAATAGACGATATCATTGAGGCAGACTACAGACTAAAGATGGTTTACGAAGAAATCTAACGCTAGTTTTCAAGTCGCTCATCCAAGTATCAAGATACAGCAGATTATATGGGGATCGTGCAGTAGCAAAAGGCACCGCGAGTTTAGGTTAGGTAGCTAGCTCTGGATAATTGTTTAACACTAAACTGGAATTACACAAGAGTGAATAAAAGTACAATGTAAACTCTATATAGCGAAATTGAAGGGACCGGATATTTTATCACGTAATATCACATAAACTTTTTTTTCTCCCATTTCCATCGCTCGAATTAAGGACACTGTCTCGTTAATACACAAAATCTTTACTCGCCATGTATACAGTTCAAAATCTTATAGTAACTAATAATAGGATAACGTATAGACAACGCATAGAAATAAGACGGTAATAGGAAAGAACAGTACGTAAACACGTGCTAAGCAAGAACAATAGACCACATTTCTAAGAATTCCATGCATGTACGAAATCCATGTTGTTTAAAGGGTATAAATAATTACGCATTATTTCGCTGTTGAGAGTGTTACGCTATAAAGAGTGTTCCAACATATGGGTAGTAAAGTAAACCAAAAAAACCTTATAACCAAAGAAACCATATTTTAGAGCCAGTTTTTGATGTATTCCACGTGGTCGTGTCAATGTTTATATCCTAATATATTCTGTATTCCTGGTTTGCAAGATTGTGGGCGTGTTAGATGGTTTCAGATGAACTACTGTAGTGGTTGTTAACAAACTAGGCGGAGGTGTGCTTCTCTTTTAATTAATGAATACTATGTTCTACTTAGATATGTTTATTGGTAGAGTACCGCAAAGAAACAATGCCCGCGTCAACTGCGCTTTTCCTTTTATCCCGCTGCGTATCGGTCAGGAAGTTTCATTTATGTCGACACGGGTGTCCAATGTTGCCAACATGGTGGCAAATGCCATTGGGTAAATTTAGATACGTCTATAATTACATTATCCTATTGTTTGCTCTTGGATGGCTTGGATTTCTTGAACTAGCCACTCATCGATACGATATTCGATATACGTATACGCATACGATTCATCCTTGACGACGGTGGGTAGTATTAGGACGTAAATATATCTATATCTAGTTTAGGATGCATCCTATTAACTAATTGATTATATACACAATGGGGCTATAATGTGATTGAGAAACAATAAATAACAACAATAGTAACTATTTATGACGTTGGTATTCTAGGAAAGTATAGAATATGGGCTATTGCAGACGTTAACTCGCGACGATACAATGGCAAACACAATCGCGATGCTGTCGCTGGCCGTATTACTTCGCTGTTATCGAGGTACAGATGCGGTGTAGATTAAAAATTATAGAGACTTGCTTCAGCACACAGTGCAGCGGTTAACCGCCTATTTATTTCCCCTAATATGGCCCGAAAAAGTTGCGTGTATTAGGGTATTCCTATTATCAGAAATACCGAAGGTATTTAGGAGAATAGTTGAGGGTACATTAATGACAACCTAAGTGGGGAGTAGTAAATGTTTAGGATAAAACGGAGTGCCTTCCGCGCTCCGGTGTTCAGTTGAGTAGAAGACGAGTCGATAGCCAGTATGTTCGCGGTTCAGTGCAGTGGGTTTAAGTATAATCACGTCCCGCTCTGTGGTTTGGCGGCATTTGGAGAATTCCACCACGGTATCCCCTGCATGTCGTAAGTGGCGACTGATGGAGATCATCGGGGGTCGCGGGCGCCTAGCGGGGACTGTCGTAGCGCCCTTTTCGGTGTGTCGAATTTTTGTACATAGTTTTACATGTTGTATATATTTACTCGGCACACTGGGCGACCCCGGGACGAACGGCATCGCGGGTGGTTGGCCTCGTTGCTGCCGTGGACGCCGAGGGCGTCCTTCGGTGCGCAGGGGCTTCTGAGCCCTCTCCCCCACATAGAGACAGGCCGCAATGCGGCACCGCGCAGGGGCGGTTCCGGTCGAAAATGGGGCGCTTGTCGCCCTGTGTGCCCGCGACCGTCTCTTATGCGCCGAAGAGGGCCACCGCGTGGTTTTTAGTTGGTATTGCCGGTATAGGGAATTTGTTAGGGACTCGGCCCAGCGGTCGTCCGGATGTCGACATCTTTCCCGGACGGGTTAACGCTGGGTCATAAGGCCTGCGAGCCCAACATAACTGTCCCTCCACCCCCCCGACGGGGCGATAGTGATAAATCGCTTCTCCCCACGAAAAAAAAATCACGTCAATGGCCGCGTAGTTCAGCTTAGAGGGTAATGCTGGTAGATTAATTATAATCCTGACATGCGGTTGTGTTAATATTAAGCACTGAGATGTGTAATGTAAATCAATTAATAAAATGATAAACATTGTATTTGTGCCTTTTTAAATATCCATCTTGCACAGTTTTGTTGATGTTGCTAACACGTGTTTGAAGTATAGCGAATAGACACAATTCTACTTTTTGCATTTTCACAGCTTCTGTTCGAGGTTCAAAATCGAACACTTGACGCGGTCGCATATTCACGAAACATGCTTTTGTATCATTCATCATTGCAAAAAGTTGTTGTGTGTCATGAACTTTATCATGTCATTAAAGTTTAAGTGACGAATTGACCATTCTTGTTTTAACATTGTTACTGAGATACATCCATACTAATACTATAAATGCGAAAGTAACTCTGTTCGTTTGTTTGTTTGTTACCTCTTCACGACTAAACGGCTGAATGGATTGTAATGAAATTTGGTAAGGGGTAAGATTATATCCTAGAGAAGGACATAGGCTATCTTTTTTCTCAAAAACAACCTTGAAAGGGGTCAAATAGGAGTTCAAAATTTGTATGTGAAATCCATAATTCCTCGACTCAAGGATCTTTAAATTCATATTTAGGGTTTTGGTAGGAAATAAAGAAATACGTGTTTCAACGTTTTTGAAGAATCATCCCTAAAAGGGGCAAAATGAGGTTAAACTTATGGGGTATTCTTTAGATGCAATCTCAAGATTCAGGAACAACACCTGAGAGGCTGGACAATACACGCTACGCTACAGGTGCCTCAGTGCAGAAGACAACTCCTTAGATTGTATACTTCCGCTCCCGAATATAAGCTCCACGCAGGTGGAGCGGCGAGCAACAGCTAGTATAAAATAATTGTATCATTTAAAGAGCATTATTTTCTATACACATCAATTGTTACAAAAAGAGAAAAAATTCTGTGTGTGTTTGGGAAATTTGTAACAGTGATGTTTTATTTATATTAAATGGAAAAAACTACCTTCCTACAATAATACTGCGTTATTTTAAACCAAACCAAAAGAACCACAATGTTGATAAATAAATGAAAATTATTTATCAAATATGGTCAATTGGTATTTAGTAGTGTATTTGTAACCACACCCCTGATAGCAATGTTATTAATAACAATGTGGAATTTTTGCTTTACAATATAATTATGATGTATTATATAGTTACTTCCCAGATCTTTACATAGATGACTATTTATATACATTAGTATTAGAAATATAAAATACTGTTAAATATATTTTTGTAACATCAAAACTAGGATCATTGGTGATCCTGCTCTACTATAAGTAAATATTTGAAACTATTTTTTCTGTAATGTGCAGCTAATTCAATTTTTAACATTTATTTGCCATGATATATCCAATTTTGACACTAGAAGTAATTTTTATTCTTTTTAATACTGCATTACCTAGCATCAAGAGTGGTATTATGATTTAAAATCATAGAGGATTCAATCTTTTTTCATCCTTGTTCCTTTTTATGAAATTTCACACATTTTTTTAATGTAATAACAAAATGAAAGCAAGGTTAGAAAGTCTATGCCTGTGGAAAGTTTTTAATTTCTACTATCTTAAATTACTCTTACTACTGACCTACATGTTGATCTTGACCCATAACCAGTATCCTCTCAGGAACCTTCATGTCAAACTTCTCATTGGCATAATCCCAGCCCGTGGCCATTCCATTGGGCGCAGAGTCATCATCAATGATGTCACCAGTTGCCTAGAACAATGTTTTAAATACCTGTGTTCAGATTGTATTACCTTTGGCCTACAATAATTATATGCTTTTGAGCTTCAATACAAACATGTGGTATGCCTACATAGAAACAGTCTGTGTATTAAATGATAACAAACATTTTATCAAAAACAAAACTTATGTGAAATGCAAATTTCCAGAGTTCAGTTAGAGTCTCCCAGGATTATCCTGCATATGTTAAAAAGGGCCACAGTGGTTTTTTTTTAGTATAAATGGCAGTGTAGATCTTTGCAGTTGAGAATACAGCTGTTTTAATAGGTCTCTACTGTGCATAATAAAATTTAGGTAGGTGCTATCAGTTTTGTGTGTTTCAATTTAAACAACATGGAAGAATTTGAACAGAAGACTTAGTAACTTATGTCTAGAGAAATCCACTGTAGTACAATGCACTAATTAATAATTTATGGTTGTTGAAATGAAATATAAAGGCTAATAATTTTTGTATTTACTACATATCTATGTATTAAGGAATATATAAAATGTATTGCTTTTGTTTAAGTTTTTATTAGGTTTGTTCAAAGTAATTAGGATTTAAAAAGTGTTCTTTACAGTTTATTATTATTATTACAATAATAAGTACATTGATTTATATGTCTTTAGATGTATGTAGCCACAGATGGGTAGGATGAATACTGTTGAGTTTGTGAGAACTATTCTTTCAATATTACCATGCATAATTGCAAGTACCCACATGTGGCATGTAACATAATAAAACTTTGGTCTGTGACGGGATTAGCCTTCAATTCACTTTTTATACTCAAGCCTCTCATGCTAAGCACACTTGGTGAAGTGTGATTTGCAGGAAATCCTTACTAAATTATCAACAAGGATATTGTTAACAGAAATACCAGAAAACTTCTTTTAACGTGTAGATAAGGAACTATCAGGAAGGTTATAATTAGCATCCCTATTTGCTTGAATATATAATGTTATTCGAATTACCTACCTTGATTCTCTGAGGTACAGTCATATTGTGACTGATGAGTCGTGAGTACGCTTCGTCCGATGTGTACTGCATCTTGATTACATAAACCTAGTACCTACGGGATACAACGGGGGTTGAATTCATGTACAAACTCTGTTTTTGAATGAAACTCATTAATACAAAGAGATATATGATTCCGATGACTTCCATACAATGAACGTACGGTAGGTACGTCAGTGAAATGATCTATGTTATCAATCGGGTAATATGGTGCACAGAGCAAACTCTACATGTTTTGATGCGTACCTACTTTATTTATATATCATAGCTTATTCCATTTGGCTTAAAATGAAAGTAAAATAATTGTTCAACAGACTTAGAAGAAAGTTAAATATTTTATGTCGGTTTATCAGAAGCAAATAGCAATTGACACATTTTTATGTACTCGTGTCCAGGGATGTGAAAATACAATCGGTTTTCATATTAATCGATTGTTTTTTTCTAATAATCGATTTTCTTACTAGTAACAATCAAGATTAAAAACAATATATTACACATATTTTTGCTGTAGTCTAAACTATAACATAATATTTATTATTTGTACTTATATAATATAATATTATTTATACTTAGCATTTTATTTTACTTTCATTCTAGTTAAACGTTAAATGCTACTGTAGAACATTTGTAGTAATAAATATTTTTAGTTACATCGACGGTTGGCGGTCTATTTGATTTAAGAGACTTTTTATGCGATATTGAGTTATATAAATATTCAGACTAAGCTAATTTTTCTGCACCTTTTGAGCCTAATTTTAATTTTTATGCAATTTTTTTTTGCGCTCAAATCAACTGTAAAGCAAGGCTCATTTTTATCCAGGGTACATAATTCGGCATCTAAATAGTGTCTCATAGTACGGGAGAATTGCGGCGATTTACCGTCATGTTGGAGCCACAAACGACGCAAGAGATTAAGATTTAAATAATCAAAATTCTCGCTCTGCACTTCAGACTTTTCTTGCGTCAGCACATTGATGGTCACGGCCGTGCACACTGCTATGAATATGATTGTACATGCGAATATACATACGTTAAAAAGCCATTGCTGACGGCAACGCTATAATTGCAATCATATTTTCGAGACAGGTTTCTACGGTACTTACTTATGGACTATTTTTAAAATTATATTTTATTTTATATACCTATATGTATACTTATACAGTGCAAGAAGCCTCAAGAGGATTTTAGTTACATAGTGTACAAAATGCATGCATTAATTTCTAACAGGAAAAAAAAAATTGATAAATCGATTCTTACATCTATGTATGATCGATTTTTTCACTCACTGTCGCATCCCTACCCGTGTCTAGTGTAGGACCACTGACGTCTATTATATGGACAAGATATTTGATCCGCGAAAGTGTGCCTATTTGATTTTCGCCATATTGGCGCTGATAGCAGTGCAGTCGAGCAGTGAGCGTCCGTGGAACTAACGATAGAGTTGAGACACGAAGGATGATATATCGACAATGATACACAACAGTCGATGGTTTACAAATCTTAAAAATAATAAAAACATCGCCTTAGCAAAACATATTTTAATCAACTATATTATGTTTAAAACGCTTAATATATTATTAAACCCACCGGAAAATATTATATTTTTTAACTGGGTCCGTGAAACATGTCTAATAAAACAATCTTCCATAAAATGTTTAGAACATAAATAGCTATTTATGTTTGACAAATTTTCAACATTCATGTTTCTTAGCCATAGTTTTTGTATCACCGAGTCAGTTGGAAACCTATAATGGGAATTTTATGATTTGAAATGAATATTTCCTATTTCTTAGACATAATCCTGGAGTATAAAAACAAGTAGGTTTACCGATCTAGAGCTCCTCGTAGTTTCTTTATGTTGTACGTATACAAATTTTATATCAAAATATATGATCAATCCTAATTCATGATTTTATATTTTGACGGCACAGCATGAAAGCCTAAATACTAGTAGATCCAAACTAAAAAAAATTTATAGATATGTATTGTCAATATGAAACTTGGGCAACCCTACCTAGATATAATTTATATATAAATTTGCTATTACAAAACAAATTAACATAAAAATATGTCTTATTAGAGTCATTTTTTGCTTACAAATTATAATTTCATCTTTAAAATGACTAGTTACAATATACATAGCTAAAACATGATGCAAGTTTACTAACTTGTGAAATGTTACTCCACTTCCCGTTTCGTATCGGGTCATACAATAAACACAAACTCTCATGGTTTATTAACCAAAACCACACACAAATAATTCTTCAAATTCAGGTCTTCAACGCAATAATCAGTTAAAAGCCACTGACAAGACAGACGCACTCGAAACAATAAAACGGCCATATATATATATATATACATATATATAAATATGGCCGTTTATATGTTATATATATATATATATATATATATATATATATTGTTAGGAATGTTTATAAAACATCGATATATCGATATTAGGATTTAGAAATATCGATATTTATTACTATTATTTTTTGGACGATATATCGATATTTCGATATTGAAATATAGATATCGGAGATCCATATTTATACTCGTAAATTATTGAAACTACTAAATCATCGTCAACTTAATCTACGGTACTTTATTTACACTTTAATATGTGTTTCCTCTTTCCCTATTTAATTTAGTTGCTTAGTATAGTATTCACTTAAATTTTTATAATAAATATAGTGGATTATAAACTGTATAGCTAAATAGTTTTGTAGCTCATTACCATTATGATAGTCTTTACACACTTTATATTAGCTACAATTGTATCTAAGAAGACTAAGTATATATGTAACGGAATCTTTCAACGTAATGTTCATCACCTTCAAGACATCCGATTTACTTCAATATTTACACACGTATCAAGGACCTATGATCTGTAGGTTCACCAAGATAATAAAAAATATAAGGTATCATTTTAGATCATATTTTTTTATGGGGTCTTAATTTGCAATCGAATATTTTATTATAACTAGGTTTGATGCTGTTTTGGGACTATAAATTATATTTAAAAAAAGCACGCTTTAATAGCTAGCCGAACTAAAAAGTAGAAAATAATATTAAGTTCATGGCAAAAAATTATAAGTTAAAAAAACTAAAAAATATCACGTTTTAAGGTGTCGTTAAATATGATTCCAAGATCTTTGAATCTAATAAATTCAATGGCGCACCGATTCACGAAGAAAGGATGTATGGCGTCAGGACCAGACCCTTAGACGAGTAAAATTTTTTAATAAATATATCGAAATATCGATATTTTTTTCGATATATCTAACTCCGAAATTGATATATTTAACAATATCGATATATCGGAAATCCGATATTTTAAAAATATCAACATCCTTATTTATGTCAAATTTAGTTTCAAATACGCTCGAGAGGGGCGCTTCAAATAAGTCAAGAAAATAGCATTATCATCATAATTTTGTATTAGATATCCTGTCCATATAATATACGTCAGTGTGTGGGACCTTTCTATCAAACCCCTTGCAATGTTGCTGCGACAAAAATTATGAATACTATATCCACTCCCGAAAAGTTGTCGAGCTAAAGTAAATTGAGTTTAGATATTCTTAACTCTTCAAAAGCCTATTTTCGGTCCCAGGTGCACCGCGCGTTTCAAATTCATTGAGTATTTGTTACAAAAAATATCCAATACCGTAACGGTTCTTTGTGTGTTTAGGGCTGGCAAACAAGAAGTGCTGTCAAATACGCCGTGTTCAACTGTCATTGGTGGCTCTGTTTTCTCATATAAAACATGAGTTTCGTAAATTTTATACATCGTAAATCGCAATTATAATAATTAATAATCATATAGAAAGTATGTCCATATCGAAATTGAGTTAGTGTAATTAGTAAATTCGTTTAAATCTAAGTCAACCACTGGCAAACTGTATAAAATGAAAGCCACCGGTTTTGTAATTCCTGTAGTTCTTTTAGCTTCTATTGTTTTCACTTTAGTATCTAGTTCTGAATCCACAAAACATTATGAAAAAAAATCTAAATCAGTGACCACTTTCGTTAGCGCCAAATGGGAGGCTACTCCTATAGTCTTGGAATTAGCGGAGTACCTTGCGGGCGAAAGCACGGACTTATTCTGGTCTTTTGTTGATGGTATAAATTCTCTCAAGTCTAGTCTAGAGAGTTTGGGTAAGTAGCAGCTATAACATTTTGTGTCTTTTATAGTATATCTTAGTTCTTTGTGTTTCCTTATTTTTCAAGGCAAGTAAATCAGTTTACAATTCCATTGCCTTTATCGCGTGGCTTAATCTGTCAGCCACGTAAATGCACATAATAGGCCCCTGCTCAGCAGTGAGGCAGTATCCACACACAGATAATAACAGCTTATAATTAGTATTATTAATTATAAGGTTCTATCTTTGCCTTATGGGCTCATGAAGCCTCCATTCAACAAAAAGCCCTGAAATATCTTAAATAAATTTACAGGACTTCTTGTTTTATGTTTTCTCATATAAAACAAGTTTGCAAGTTGATTAAAAATTAGTATAATTAAAAAAAATGTCTCTTTATTGATAATCCATAATTATTTAAATAAAAACTTCTTAAGGCACACTTTTGGAATGAGGAAAAAACACTGAACTCATGTGACCATCATGCTCAGACTATTTTACTTTGACATAAGCATGCTTATGAAGTTCTATAATTATTGACAAGAAAACATAAACAAAATGTAACTACTTCATGGATGCTGTTTCAAAAAAGGATATAGTATTTCCAAAGTTTAAAGTTCTCACTTCTGTTGGTAGACCCAATGACTGACTATTTATTTATGATTTTATATTAGTAACTAAAAACACTGTCTTTATGTGCTTTAAAGGCTTCCAAACTTTGTGTGGTTTTGTAAACCTTCTGGCTATAAATGATTATTTTCCAATGCATAAAGTAGAAAAAAAAACAATAAAATTCTGCATGTTATAAATGTGAATCACTATGTTTGATATTCACTGACTTACAGTAAGTTAATAATTAAGATATAAAATACCAGTTCTGTGATTTATGTATTGTGCTTCAGAATTAATTATTAATATGATTGTATACTCATTCCTGCACGATTTTCCAGGAAAAATATATGACTAAATAAAAAAATTAATTACTATTAATTTAAAAATAGGTTTTCTTTTAATTTTTCCTGGTAAAAGCCCAAAGAGCATAAAATATTTGTATTTCATTGCAGAGACTGATAAGCAGGTGTATGATGCTTGCATTGGTGTTGCTAGTGGATTCCTGGCGCCAGCACAGTTGCGAATGGCCAAGTTGTCTCTCTCCATGCACACAACATCTCCTACGGTCCGTATGTTTGATCAAATTGCCACTCAAAATGGGGCAAAGGATGTGCAATGTGATTCGTATGTGGAAATTGCCTCTAGAAAAATTTGTGACAATGATGCATTGAAGGATTTATTGAAATCATACAACCAGTATAAAGCTGTAAGTCAGGTGTTTGAGTAAATTTTTTTTTAGTGCCTTGATAGTCAGACGAGCAGACGGGCCACCTGATGGTAAGTAGTCATCGCCGCCCATAGACTTTTGCAATACCAGGGCACAGCAAAGCCGCTGCCTATCGTTCACTGTATATATTAAGATTAAACTTAATTTTGAGTTAAAAAGGTTTTTACTAAATAACATATTTTATGAATACATTACTGAACTGTGATGACAATAGATTTATACATTTACTAGCTGTGATTGATTGCTTGATTAATTGCAAGCGGAAGTATTGAGGTTGATGTTCTGGGGAGCCATTTAGCAAGTTCTTTTTTTTTGGGACAGGAACCATAGCGGGCGCATGAAGAACAACTCACTAAAGTTTCATCATACTCGGATGAATAGCTTAGGAGTCCATAAAGGACAAACATACTTACATTGATACATTGATTGTTGTTTTTATAGATTAAGTTTATTAGATGTATCAGTAAATATGAAATCATTTTCCCCCACAACTTTGATCTTACAAGTATTGATCCTTGGATTGAAGCTTTATGTTAATCAATACTCTTAATACAGTTTAATTTAATAATTTATTAAATGTTTTATCGATGTTATTAAAATTGTTATATTTATTATTTTTGAAGGAGGAACACCAATTAGAAACTTACCTCTTGGACCATTCATACCCAAGTAGTGACAACAAAAGTCTCACAGCCATCTTGTATGGAGAGCTTGGTACAAGTGATTTCAGTACAAAACACAAAATATTAACAATATATGCAGACAAAGGTGCCATTAATTATGTTGTAAGGTGGAATGTGAAGGTGTGTATTGATGTTAATTAATCAGATTATAATTTGTATAGTGTTTGTTCAACTGTAAATGTGATATTGTTTTTGAATATGGATGTTCAATTCATAATCAGATTATGAATTAGATGAATGGACATACTGGTTTATCAATTATTTTCATTTATTATTTGAATTTTGACAGCCTTAGGGGTGCAGTGGGCGAGAAACCGATTGGGAAACGGGAGACCCTGGGTTCGATTCCCGCACTGAGTCAAATGTTTGTATGACAGATATTTGTATCAAATCTGGGTGTTGTGGGACTGTAGTTTCTCATAGTTATTGATACTTACGATACAGGTATCGCCTAGTGTGGAGTCAGAACTAAGTGTGTGAATGTGTGGTGTATTTATTTATTATATTTATATAAAGTATATATTTTTTATCAGCACCGCGGAAGGCCTAAGTTGCGACTGTCAGGATATGGCGTGGAGCTGCAACTGAAAAGTACAGAGTACAAAAGTCAGGATGATTCCACACCCAAAGAGTCTGACGATGGAGACACACCCACACAATCTGAGGAAGAAGACGAAAATGACCCTCAGAACCAAATAGATGGATTTAATTTTGGTAAATTAAAGTAAGTGATTATTAACATATTAATTACAATATTAAATTAACTTATTAAATAAAATTGCTGAGTTTCAAATGCAAAGGGAATATAGTAATTACTTGTGGCTTAAAAATAATTAGTTCTTAAGCAAGTTTAAGGAACCACCATGAAAGCAACTGTAATACAAAAACAAATTATATATAATAGGTTCACATTTGGTGGAGTTACCATTCATAAAAAATTATGTTCGATTTGAGCACTATTTCCTTTTTTAACGCGTGTAAAATAAGACGGGGGGCCTGCTGGTGGTAGAAAATTCATATCCGCCCGGATAGCGATCAGTGTACATCCGGTTTCTGTCGGGGATCTAGAATTGGGGTACGATGTTTGGCCGTTTTGCGGCCTTCTGAGTACTCTGACACTAGACCCTCAACCGCTTCTTCACCTTCTTGCTCATGGCGTAGTGTGAAGATGCAGGCCGGCATGATTGTGTTGAATAGCGGGGGATAGATTGTCTCTCTCTACTAGATACTCTAATTGGATGGCACTGCGCATACCATCAGGTGCAGCGTGGTCAATATGCCGCTAATAATAATAATTTAATAGCTAGGATAAAAAAAGGGAACTTCTTAATTCGACGCGTTTTTTTTAAGTAACATACTTAAAAAAAACACGCGTCGAATTGAGCAATCGTGTCCTCAGGAATCTGTTCCCCGCTCTCCGCACGCCACTAGAGCGCTTCAGACGTCACCTGTCGGAGTCGAATGAGGAACTGGCGCCGTTGAAGGTATGGCAGATGCAGGCGCTGAGTATGCAGGCCGCCGCCGCCGTCGTGGACGCAGACGACGCGGGCGGCGATGAGGCACTCAAAGTGCTTACGTCGATCGCACAGAATTTCCCCTTGCAGGTGAGGCGTACTTCACATCTATCATTATTCATATGGCGAACAAAAGCGCCGAAATCCCCAAAATTATCGATGAAGCAGATGTTTTCCTTTTTTTTTTACTGTCTGGACAGACAGATGGGTCACCTGATGGTAAGTAGACACCGCTGACCATAGACTTCTGCAATGCCAGAGCACAACAAAGCCGCTATAATTTATAAGCCTAAGTAGAGAGTAGTGTCTTTGTTTTTAGTCTACTGTACTCGCTTGAATATATTTTGATATGTTGATTATATGAGGGTGACATAATCACTTTGAATGTAGTCGTTAAACATTCTTTTAAATAAATAAAACTAATAAAAAAAAATATGGCAAAATTAAAGTAATAAAATTGAATTTAATCAATAAAGAAAAGAAGTTAATGCCGATCCTAATCATGGTGCGAACAGCTGTTTCAATACAGAGAAATGAACACACAACTTTTTTTTTAAATAATTATATAGGCTAGGCTACATCTTTATTGCAACATTACCCTGAGTGTGTTTTCTATATATTGTAGACAAAGTCCCTAATTCACGTGAACGTGCCGCGCGCGTTCCGCGACGAGGTGCTTCACAACCAGGATGTGTGGTCGTCTGCGTTAGGGCTGCGTGCTGCGGAGCCGCTGCTGCTAGTGTCGGGCGCGCAGCACGACGCGGAGGAGGTCGACGTCATGGCGCTGCTCGCTGCCCTCAGAGAGGACATCGGACCTATGAACACTCTGTATGGACTAGGTGGGTATACTGACAACCCTAATAGCATAGAGGGCCAGTTGCCAACTTTTTTTTTATTCACTCTATAAAAGAGAAGGCAAAGGTTCTCCACCATGCAGCCATGTCTGTAATAAACCTCCAGTGGCCAACTATGAAACTAGAGAAACGCATGTTTTTTTTTATCCTGGCACAGGAAAGTGACCACACTGCACTTGATGGTAAGTGCAGTGCCGTCCAGTTAAAGTATCAAGTAGCGAGAGACAATCTATCCCTCGCTACTCACACTACACCTAAAGGACCCAAGGATCATAGGAAGGAGGGAACACGGTAGCTGGCAAACTGTTTCACAGCTTGATAGTGCGGCAAAAATACGAATTTGCGAACCTCTTGGTTCGGGCCGTGGTAGTAGACACCACGAAGCTGTGGCTCCGTAAGCCAGTACACGTGGTTCCGGTATGGAAGGGAGAGGATGGGATAAGTTTAAACAATGCTAATATTTGTTTGGATCTAGGTGTTGACAGACCGAAAAACTCTCATTATTTCTATTACCGACCAAGATGAATGTATCTTACTTATGGGCCAGGTAAATGTGTGTGACTGTGAGATTTTATTTTATTTGAATTTTTGACGTTTTATAATAGGGTCAGCTGGTGGATATAAGGTCATGATATAACGACTTGGGATTTGTCGTGGCGTGTATGCTAGCAGTATGATAACGTGTAGCCGTGTAGGTATTGTGATTTAAGGTCAATGTAGTCAACAATGTAGTCTTGCGTATTTATTTATCTATGTGATCCACCTATGTCTAGTCCAATGAGAATCATGACTATAGTAAAATACTAATACTTATGACTTATGAGTAAAATATAAAAGCCTATTTATCGTTTTTTGCCAGGCCTATCAAAGAAGCTAATAAACACACTGATCTCCCTTGAGTTGGGTGAGACATACTCCAAAGAAGAGTATGGACTGGACATCCGCGACACATCGATCACGTGGCTAAACGACCTAGAGACTGACGAGCGGTACCGACGCTGGCCCGCCTCCTTCATGGAGCTGCTGCGTCCTACCTACCCCGGCATGCTCAGGAATCTGAGGAGGAATATTTATAATTATGTGAGTTTCTCCTACTTTATGCTTCCGGGAATGTGATTCAGGCTGTATTATTGACGAATTTAACCAGTCATGACTCATAAGCTTGCCGGCGGTGCGTTCAAATACTGGCCAGTTTCGCCGTTCTTGCATGATATTTATAACTTTAATGTTATGGAAATAAAAATGATTGTGGCTTATATTTTGCTCCCTACTTTTTTTTTTAAATATTTCTATTGTCACGTGTGATTAAGGCAAAAATAGACAAATACACACAACTTTTCATTTAAAACGGTTTAGGAGGAGCCAGGTGACAAACACACGTACAGAAGAATTATACTTATTGAAACTTACATCTATCATTACATGAGGTAATCATAATGCGATAGAGAAGTAAGCTATACTAAAAAATAACAAAAACTAAAATTCCTTAAACATTATACACTATTTAAAATAAATGTATTATGGCCCTTGTCAACTCGTCCAGTAAGCAGCCATATATATTAAGATACCATATATATAAAAAAAACCCTTCATCCTCATTCAGTATAACAACTGCCGTTGAACATTTCAGCTCATATTAGTGGACCCCACCTCCCTGCTGTCTGGGCCTCCTCTCAAGCTGGGCGAGACGTTACTGAAGCACGCGACGCCCGTCCGCGTTGGATTGGTTTTAGCGCCGAGTCGTAATGACCCTGCACTCGAAGCGGCTGTACGATCCGCCTTCAATTATATCGCACAAGAAAGGAATTCCAACAAAGAAGCCTATTATTTTCTAGCACAGGTAAATAAATTTTTCTTACTTCTTTAAACGAGGCTTAAGAAGAGTAGTCCGTAAATGGTAGGCAGCGGCTCTGCTGTTCTCTGGCATTGCCGAAGTCTATGGGCGGCGGTGACTACTTACCATCAGGTGGCCCGTCTGCTCGTCTGCCTATCCAGGCAGTAAAAAAAAACACGTGATTTTACTATATGGTAGATCTTTCGTAGCGAGCGTCCGTATGGGTAGGTGTCACTGCTTTGTCTATTACAAGGAGCACTATGCAACCACTGTTGTGTAAAATGTTCAGCTTTAACTAGTCACGGATTATTCGGAAAGCGGTGTCCGGACAAAAACTGGCAATACTCGGCCTTATTAACATATTTGTAGTGGTAATAAAATTGATTTTGGCTTGTATTTTTACTCACTGCTTATTGTCTTTTTCCAAACACCGGTGTCCCTGTTTCCATGATTCTTGAGAGTTTAAAGCATATTGAAGCAAGTAATATTACTAGCCATTGTGAGAATTACACTTTTTGTCTCATCTGACGAGCTCACAAATTTCTTGGTGGTAATATGTTTATGAAAGCAAAGATGACGCTACCATCAGCCGGGCGACTAGATCTTCGTTTCGTTCAAGCAATTTCTTTTTATCATTTATATAGTGATTATATGAATTATCTTGGATGTTTATAATTCTTTGAATAAAAAATATCATCTAGAATTAATTATACAATCAATTGATTATACTGTTTAACTATGATAAAATGTACTCCACAGTTAATGAATCCATCTGAAGATGAGACATTGTCTGTTGAAACTGTGAAGAACCATTTGAAAAAGTATACCAGTGCTGATACTAATGTGGATGATATCATTTCTGAAGACTCTGAATACAACTTTGGAAGGCAATTAGCTGAGGAGTTTGTGTCCAAAATTGGATCTGACATATACCCACAGGTAATAATAATTTTAGACAATTCTAAGTGATATTTCTTTTTAATATTGTCTAATAAAATAAATACAACTATTGCTCAAGTGGCCATCTCATAAAGTGATGTGTTTTGGTTGAAGCATTCAAATTTCAATAAATTGATCGTAATATTTATTTTAGTCAGATGATATCACTTTGTATTTGTTTTAACCATAAATTGTATGTTGTTATATAGACTGTCAAACGACTGACAGTTATGTTAAACGCGCTATGTTTACATTAGAAAAGTTAATATGGTCGTGAAGTTTTCTTAAATTTTCTAATTTTCCGGCATATTTCTTATTTTTTTCTTTCTTATAAACCTTTTCCTGACAATAACAAACACAACAATAAAATAATTAGCGAAATCGGTCCCCGCCGTTCACGCATGATGCCGTGACCAAGGGAAGAAATAGGGATTCATTTTTGTATATATAGATGATATAGAGCTTATATTATTATCCTACTAATATTATAAATGCGAACTGGATGGATTTTTGTTACACAATCACGCTACAATGGTTGGATGAATCTGGCTAAATTTGGCACAGAGATAGATTATAGTCTGGAATAGCACATATGCTACTTGTTATCCCGGAAAAATGCACGCTTCCTATGGGATAGCAAAATAAAGAAAGGTGTTATAGCTTAAGATGGCTCTATGGATTGTATACATTTTCTTCCAAAAATAACCTCCACGCGGGCGGAGCCGCGGGCAACATCTAGTTACTAATATGTTGTAGGTGCTAATCAACGGCGTGCCATTGTCTGAAGAGGGCGTGTCCCCGGGAGGCGCGTGGTCTGTGGAGGTGCTGGAGGAGTCACTGGTTAGTGCTCTGGCGCGGCACACGGGCCGGCTGCAGCGTGCCGTGTTCCGCGGGGAGCTCGCCGACACTGACGACGCGCTCAACTACCTCATGAAGCAGCCGCACATCATGCCAAGGTACACTGAACTGACTGAACCAACTACGAGCTGTCTCTCACTACTCGAGGTATAGTTGTCTCTCACTACTCGAGGTATAGTTGTCTCTCACTACTCGAGGTATAGTTGTCTCTCACTACTCGAGGTATAGTTGTCTCTCACTACTCGAGGTATAGTTGTCTCTCACTACTCGAGGTATAGTTGTCTCTCACTACTCGAGGTATAGTTGTCTCTCACTACTCGAGGTATAGTTGTCTCTCACTACTCGAGGTATAGTTGTCTCTCACTACTCGAGGTATAGTTGTCTCTCACTACTCGAGGTATAGTTGTCTCTCACTACTCGAGGTATAGTTGTCTCTCACTACTCGAGGTATAGTTGTCTCTCACTACTCGAGGTATAGTTGTCTCTCACTACTCGAGGTATAGTTGTCTCTCACTACTTAGCAGGTCGGTATGATTGTGTCGAGCCACGTATAGTTATCTGATGTCTTTTACTTCATACTCTTAACTGAAAGACACTGCGCTTACCATCCGGTGCAGTGTGGTCAATTTGCCATGCCAGTTTGTGTTTAAAACATAGATAGAATATCTGTTTGTGTTTGTTATTACATATAGATAAGATGACGGCGTCAGTGACAAATCAAACTATATATTTAAAAGCTCGCGCACACATAGCACGTGAAAAAATAAATCGGCTTATCGTTAGTATTATGTCTTTACTGTAACAACGTTATTTGTATTTTTATATGTTGTTTTAAGATCGTCTTGTTGCGTTATGTTCTGAATATTTATTTATTAATAGTAGTAGACAATAACAGAAATAAACAAGTGTAATTACTCTGTTGGGGACTGTAAGCGATACGACCTGCAGTTTGCGTGTCGTCTTGTAATGTACAAATTCTGCATACTCTTAATTCTAGCAATAGAACTATGATATATGACAGGGGTGGCCAAGCTCCTTGATAGCCTAGCCATTTTTCAACATTAGAAATTATTTGCAAGCCGCAATTAAATACGCGTTTAATTCTTACTTGGACGGAAATTAAATTTGTTAAAATTTTTCACGTAGTCTTTCATATTTGTTGTCAGTAATATAAAAGATTTTGAAACACATATAGAATGATAGTAATTTTTTTAATTATAATAGCACAAAAATGAAAAGGGAACTTGGGTACATTTATCGAGAGCCACAAATAATCCTACAAAGAGCCGCATGAGGCTCACGAGCCGCAGGTCGCCCCCCTGATATATGATCACAAAGACCCCTCCAATAGCAAATTTGAAAGTAATTAGGTTTTATCAGTGTTTCAATTTGTCTGGCAGACTGAATCGTCGCGTGCTCGGATCGGAACCGTCACAGTATTTAGACTTGACCGGCGCTCCTTCATCGCCAGATCTCTTCTCGGAAGATAAGATTCATAAACTGCAGCATTTAACAGGTAAATAATCGTAGTAGACAACATGACTAGCAACTTTACAGAAGAGGCAAACACTGTGTGGCTAAGCTGAAATTTTTAGAATATTTATATTTTGCCTTTTATTGAAATGTAACACTAGCTGATTTTACCAATTGCTTAATATAAATGCGCGTGCTGCGACATGACGTTATTAAACTTAAGGCGGTAAGTATGCAATCTACCTGCAGTTAAAATTAATAATAGCTTTTCAATTTTTAAAGCATTTTCGTATACTGGCATTGTATTGGTCATTACGGACAAGATAATATCGTAAAAGAATCTTACTGTGTGTACTTATTTTTCACGCAACATCGTGATTGTATAGAACAACACACTAATATCTTATGATAGTAAAAAATCAGCTGGCGCTTGGGTCAACAAACGCATGAGTGTGCGACGCGAAGTAGCGCGTCTACTTTAATGGCTTCTAATTTCATTCCTCTATCTATTGGCTCGCGCACTCACTTATTTTAATGATAGGTATCGTAATATGGTGTCTATGTTTTATTGAAGTGAAAACTCCTTTAGGCATGTTGGGCACTATTGCAACGGGATAAAGCACTGAACTCGCGTGACCCTCATTCTCAGATTATTTTACTTTTGACATATGCACGGCAGGCAACGGCTCTGCTGTGCTCTGGCATTGCAGAAGTCTATGGGCGGCGGTGACTACTTACCATCAGGTGGCCCGTCTGCTCGTCTGCTTATTCAAGCACTAGAAAAAAAAATTATGCACGCCTATGAAGCTCTATAAATTATTGACAAGCAATCATAAATAAAAAAGTTACTATTTCGTGGACGCTGTTTCGAAAAAGAACACTGTAATTCGAAATTTCACTTCTGTCGGTAGTCCATACATGTTTTTTTAGTTTTAGATCTGATATTATGAATGAAATTTAATTCCTTATATTTTGTTAACAATAATTTACCTCATAAACGAATTCTGTAATCCTTAAAAAATATCCTATATGTAGTCTGTGCTAACTTTCATGATGATCGGTCAAACAGATGTACCATCATCAGTTTATATATGTATACAGAAAATGATAGCAATTACATTAGTAATATATTTTATGTCGTACAGGACGTGACGCTTTGGCCACAGCGATACCTATCTTAAAATATTTCACGAAATCAAGCAAAACCGAAAAGATCACGCAAACAATATGGGTGGCCGGAGATCTGAACAAGAAGGAGTCGCGAGAACTACTCAGATACGCCATCACGTACATGGTAAGTTATGTGTAAAAAATATGCTGGAAAACTTTAGGAAGCTCAACTCTTTTTGTCGGTTTATAACGATGTACAACGTGAATAATATGATATTAATATTTGTCGAAGAATGTACACAAAAATGAAATGATCTATGTTAATATTTTATAATAACACCCAACAGTCACACACATAGCCCCGACCCCACACTAAGATCCGAGTCTTGTGTTGTGGGTATCAGGGACTACGAAGGCTTTTGGTCTCACAACACCCAGAATCCGGATACAAATGTCTGTCTGTCACACAAACATTTGTCCCGGTGTGGGAATCGAACCCACGGCCTCTCGTTTCACAGTCGGCTACTCGCCTACTGCGCTATGGAGGCTGTCAAGTCAATAAATTCAAATACTTTATTGAAAACCTTATTAAATATGTTCGGTTATTTAATCCCATTATACGTATCTATACTGAATACTTTATTAACTGCCAGGCGGTCGAGTGGCCCTCATAAGGTGTCAAATTTCATCTTTTCGCTATGCTAATTCATATACGGGCACTTTCACGTTAACTTCATTTAATTTGATATTCATTGAACATAAACTTTCAAGGAGTAGAAGGAATTAATTGTTTTCTGTCTTATTAGGGCACTGTTTGCTGGTGAGATCCCGATTCATATTGGTACAAACTAGATGAATCAAGTCAAAGGGGCAATCATAAGTGAGGTGAAAAGGTGTAGGTCCTAGTAGCGTGTTCCAGTTGCGTTTTGGGATTGATTGCTGGCCATATCGGCAATTATCTGACAACCAATATATTTATACCGCACTGTACTTAGATGCTATTAGTATAGTTATTTCAATATGGCGTGTCAGGTAAAAATAAACAATTAATATTATACTTCTTTACAGAGGGAATCTGGAGGAGTCCGTGTGGCTTTCATTCCCAATGTGGATGGCGATTCCAACGGGGATCAGTCGCTTAACAAAGTTGTGGTGGCGGCGCTCATAACACTACAACCACCAGAGGCTACTAAATATCTAGTGCGCTTGTTAGAAGACGAGGGATGCCACGAGAGACAGGACTGCGATATATTGGTAAGAATGGTCCATTAATATTAGACACTGCGGTCTAAAGTATGGTAGTAATACTATTTTTTAAAGTATGAATGTGCTCTATTATGTAATTTTATTTTATTATTTAATATTAGAATAAATAACTCGTTAGTCATGGTATATTCTTGAACTGGTTAGTGAAGCAATTTGTTTGACTGGATAATTGTGAGATGCTCTTCGCTGAAACGTCAATGAAATATTGCGGTGAGTGACAGACTGATTTATTCATAAAACTATAACCATAAAGAACATAAGAACGTCACACTTCTCCATCTTAAGCCTAAAACCTTAAATAGACTAATTATTATAAATTGCAAATGAACAAGTAACAACATAAACTGAACATATTAAACTACTTATTCTATGAATTAAGGAGAGCTCGTTTAGCTCTACGGAACGCACGCATAGCTCGAGCTGATGCACCCGCCGGTGGTGGCGACGGCTCCGACCTATGCTGCTCGGGGCCCGTGCGAGATAACGACTCTGCTTCAAGAGATTGATTCCGGGCAGCGTCTCCCGGAACGCCGCCATTCCCATCGAGTGCATCCTCAAACGTTAAACCCTCAGTTCCGTTACTAATCTCTGGAGCACTAATCTCGGGAACCGCGGCATGAGCGGCAGACTCGCCACTCAAACGAGATAACGAGTGTCTATTTTTATTGCATGCAGAGATTATTTGATCCGCATGCCTACGCCACTCAACTCCACCATCTAAAGCCACTTTATAAGAGACTGGTCCAGTTTTTTTAACGATCTTAGCTTCGGCCCACTTATCTCCTCCCACCGAATAGTCACGTGCTAAAACTGCGTCTCCCATCAAACTGCCTATTGGAGCCCGCGACTCTAGCGATCTGCCGTTCCTGTCTGTCCCGTACCGTGGCCGCTACGTCAGGTCGCAGAGCATCTAATCTAGTGCGCAACCGACGTCCTTGCAACGCTACAGCAGGTGAAATTCCTGTAGTCGCGTGCTCAGAATTTCTGTATTGTAAAAGGAACTTACTTAATGCCGCGTTAATATCTTCCCCTTCGAAGAAGGCTCTCTTCAAAACCTTTTTAACTGTCCGAACGGCGTTTTCAGCAGCACCATTCCCTTGAGGTCTATAAGGCGCCGATGTTGTATGCTTAATAAAATTATTTTCACAAAATAGTTTAAATTCTTTGGAAGAGAATGGTGGGCCATTGTCAGTGACGAGCTGTGAGGGTAAACCAAAACGCGCGAATATACTCCTCAAACACCCGATCGTAGAAATTGCATTCGTATTACGCATAGATACCGCCTCTATCCATTTGGAGTGTGCATCTACCATAATTAAATATCTAGTCCCACTACAATCTGCAAAATCAGCATGTACACGTTGCCAAGGGTGTAGCGGAAATTCCCAGGGATGCAGTTGGGCCTGGGGTGGCGCGTCACGAACACTGTTACATGCAGCGCACGACTTACACAACTCTTCAATGTCCCTATCCAAATTGGCCCAATAAATGTAACTCCGCGATAACCCTTTCATTTTATTCATACCTAAATGGCCTTCATGGACTTGTTGCAAAACTTTGCTTTGCAACACTAAAGGGACTACAATCCTATATTTGTAAACAATACATCCCTGATCAACCGAGAGTTCTTTTTGTCTATCGAAATAAGGTTTCTCCGCATTGCAGCTTGGAACTGACGGCCAGCCGAAAAGAATATAACCTTTAATCTTATATAACAAAGTATCGCGTTCGGTTTCTTTGGCTATATCTCTAAAACAAACAGGTAAAGAATCCTCGACTAAATTTAAATAGTCTACAGCGTCAACAGAGTGACCCTCCTGAGATAAAGGCAATCTTGATAGGGCATCGGCAGGACCGTTGTCCACCGATCGAACATATTCTATCGTGAAATCGTATGCTGCTAGACGTGCCGCCCATCTCTGTAAACGACTTGCCGCGGTTTGTGGGATTCCTCCTTTGCTTCCAAAAATATAAGTAAGCGGCTGATGGTCAGTCCGCAGCGTGAATCGTCTACCAAACAGATACTGATGATGTTTAGTTACACCAAACAGTATCGCCAGAGCTTCTTTATCGAGCTGGCTATAGTTGCGCTCAGCTGCACTAAGCGTGCGCGACACGCAGCTGACAGGCCGTTCACTGTTGTCTGAATACCGGTGCGCCAAAACCGCACCCAACCCATAAGCGCTGCTGTCCACAGAAAATACGAGTTCACGTCCCTCTTCATAATGAGCCAGAACCTGCTCGCTCAGGAGAGATCGCTTAGCTGAAGTAAAAGCTTGCTCGCAGTTGAGGTCCCATTCCCAGCTAACACTCTTCCGAAGTAAACCGTGTAACGGATGTAATAAAGTGCTTAAATTTGAAATAAACCGTCCATAATAATTAAGCATACCTAGAAAACTCTTCAGTTGCGAAACGTTGCTAGGCCTAGGCGCTTTAGAAATGGCCTCTAGTTTTTCGGGATCGGGACGTAAACCATTTTTACTAATTATAAAACCTAAATATTTTACACTACCTTGCATAAAACAGCATTTATCTATATTTACAGTCAGCCCCATATCGCGTAACCTTACAAGTACAGCTCTTAGATTTTTCTCGTGTTGAGATCGATCCACTCCAGTAACACAAATATCGTCGAGAAAAACAACGCACCCTGGCACCCCACGTAGAGTTTCCTCCATTAATTTTTGGAACTTCTCTGGAATACATGACAAACCATATGGTGTACGGCGATAGGCGAAAGTACCAATATGAGTAGTAATTGCCGTATATGGTTGCGAATCGTCTGACAAAAAACACTGTTCGTACGCATGTCTCAGGTCAATCTTAGTGAACTTCTCACCCCCACTCAAATTCGCGAACAATTCGTCAATTCGCGGCAACGGATAATGGTCTCTTTTCAATTTTGGGTTGATAGTAACCTTATAGTCACCGCAGATACGAATATCGCCATTTTTTTAAATAACGGGGACTATAGGAGTGCCGTAATCAGAATATTCTACGCGATAGATGGAGCCATCTGCTTCAAGCCGTGCAAGTTCATTTTCAACGCGTGCACGTAGTGCCAGTGGAATCGATCTCGCACGAACATATACCGGCTTGCTATCCGAAAGCTGCAGTTGTATGGTTCGATTACATATACCAAGTTTATCGCAAAAAACTTCTGGAAATTCCTTACATAACTGGTTGACTAATTGATCATCGCTGATTTCATTGAGGTTTATTTTTAAAGCAGTCATCCAGTCACGTCCCAATAGTGGTCTGGCCCCACCCTTAATAATATAAAGTTTAAGTGAATTACCTGTGACATTACCTAGATCGACATCGACCTCAATGTAACCCAGCGATTCAATCCGAGAACCTGAATAGCTTCGCAACAACAAATTGTCTGCTTCGATCTTTTTATGTGAAAAAAATTGGTGATACGTTTCATCACCTATCGCTGAGATACGGCTACCCGTGTCAACTTCACATTCAAAGACTTTTTTGTCAATGAACAACTTAATAATATATGGCTTATTGCCCCGAGCTACTACTTCCATGTTAAACATGGTATCAACCGAAGTCTCGTTCACATAGTTTTGTCGACCATTATTATAGCTGGATCTACCCGTTTTGCACATCACTTTAAGATGCCCCTTAAGACCGCACTCGACACATTTATAATCCTTAAAACGGCACTTTACTGGTTTGTGCGCCTTGCCACAGCGCCAGCATAGTTCCGCAGCCTCCAAGTCACTCTTGCCTGTAGCAGCACCTGCAGCATCCATGCCAAGCACATGAGAGCCTCGTACACGCGGACCGGCTCGCCCGCCACGGGCGTGATGCAGACCTTCGCCCGCCGCGCCGTCCGCCAACCCTGATGAGTCTGTCTTCACCACGGTGGAGCTGCTCAATTCAGCATGCTTCTCTGCTGCCTCTAGAGCCAAAGCCAATTCCACCGCTTCCTTATACAAGATGTTCTTCTCTGCAAAGATCCTTGAACGCATTGAATCATTTGAAAAACCTGATACGAATTGGTCACGTAGATTTTCTTCTAGCGAGCGGCATGATTTGCATTTGCCAAAGTTACACGTAGCCGCGAGATGTTTAAGTGCCTGCAAGTACTCAGTGAGAGACTCGCTAGATTGTTGTCGACGTAGCCTAAATACATGGCGTTCGGCTATCTCCGAGCGTTATGGTTCTAGGTGTTCTGTCAAAAGCTTGACCAATTCATCTTACGTGTGATCTTCTGGGAACTTAGGTGAACATAAGTCGCACATTAAAGAATAGGTTTCTGCCCCTACAACCGTTATAAGCAATGAAACCTTCAACTCTTCACTAACGTCATTCAATTTGATGTACTGATTCACACGACGAATATATGCTGGCCACTGCTTTGAAGCTACATTAAATGCCTCTAATTTACCGATCGGCATCTTTACAGAGATAAAAAACTGCACAAGCACGCGTGATTGTTAAAATTTGTGTAATTTTCCATCCTCGTCGCCAATGAAACGTCAATGAAATATTGCGGTGAGTGACAGACTGATTTATTCATAAAACTATAACCATAAAGAACATAAGAACGTCACATTCGCAATGGGCCATTTATTAGGGAGGTGAAGTGTGATTGATGCGCGTTGTTTGTATATTTGTAACCACTCTGTGCGGCCATGGTGCTGGTGATAATATTCATATTCGCCCGGTTAGCGACCACCGTACATAGGGTGTAAAACCCGCCATAGTGGCACACGCAAGTGTGTCGCGTTCTGGGATCAGCCAGTGTACATCCGGTTTTTGTCGGAGGTCTAGAGTTGGGGTACGATGTTCGGCCGTTTTGCTGCCTTCTGAGTACTCTGACAATAGACCCTCGACCTCTTCTTCACCTTCTTGCCCCTGGCGTAGTGTGAAGAAGCAGGTCGGCATGATTGTGTTGAGTAGCGTGGGATAGATTGTCTCTCGCTACTTCATGCTCTAATTGGACCGCACTGTGCTTACCATCAGGTGCAGTGTGGTCAATTTGCCGTGCCAGGATATGAAAAAGATGGTAGACGTATGTGTATGATTGCAGCCGGAGCTGGTGGCTGCGTTGAACAAGTACTCGTGGGTGCTGAAGGCGGCGCGCGTGGCGTGCGCCCGCGGACTGCGGCTGCGTGCGGGCGAGCGTGCGCTCGTGCACAACGCACGCCTGCTCGGTCCGCTGCCCGGCGACGAACCATTCACCTTGGAGGACTTCATGCTGCTAGAACGGTACCAACAATACTACATACCATGACCAGGACGGCCTACCACTACCTCTTAAAGCAGTAGTAATTTAAAAAGTACACCGACTTCAATAAAAAACAAATTATGCGTCACTATAAAATTTGAAGGTTGCCCTTAATTTTTCTGAGATCCCATGATCAGATCCTGACTTGGTGCCAATGGGAAGCATAACCTTTTAAACAAAAAAATAATTTCTTGAATCGGTCCAGGCGTCTTCGAGTAATCGGGGAACATACATAAAAAAAGATTCCGACGAATTGTTAACCTCCTCCTTTTTTTGAAGTCGGTTAGTAATATTACAATGCGATTTCGTGGTACAAAATCGCATTGTAATATTACAACAAGACTGCTCTAAGAGTTGGTGGTAGGCCGGGAGTGCTCACTTCCCCTGCACCCATTACGTCTCTAAAAGCAATAACCACACACACACAGCTTTGTAGTGTGTACTGTCCCGGCCCGAACCGCGGTTCGCAATCCTATGTTTGCCCCACCATTTTCTCTTTGTTTGTATTATTTCGGAATCTTGAACATAGCCATGACAGTTTCATATTAACCTAATTTAAAGTAGTAGGATTAACTGCAATTATAGTTTGACAATATAATTAAATACTAACTAAGTCATACAACATTTTAGCTTGGTTTGACATAGGTTGTGATAAAATGCTTTGACATATACATAAGTCTAATTTATAGATTTTTAAACCTCCTATCATTCTTATTCTTTGCGATTCGTTCCTGACACCTTCCGCGAAAAGGTATTGCACATCCTCAACCTTTCCACATGAATCGCAGTTCCGTGAATCTACCTTCCTCATTATTAATTATAATTATTGTTAGTCGTTTTGAATGGTCAATTATAATGTCACCGCGCTGTTTTAACCGACTTCCCAAAAAGGAGGAGGTTCTTAGCAATAACAATTCTTGATTGTTCATGATTTTTATGCAAATAGCCAAATGACATAATAGTCAAATGTCATTATAGTTGACAATATACGATGCTGTAATATTTAACTACATTCAAAGAGAGTAATCATAGGTTAATTTTGGTTGAAACAACAAGGTCTAAGTTAAAAGAGTAACATTTCAAGATGATAATTTTGTTTTAGGTTCAGCATGGCGATGTATGGCGATAAAATCTCTGAGGTGTTGGACAAGAAAAAATCTAAGAATGATGTCCTCGATGATGATGGTAAATAAACCAAGCTTTATAACCTTTATTGTTTTATAAAATTATTATTTAACTTGTTAAAAATAAAAATTAAAGTGGCCAACGTTTTTTAAAAGTGATAAAAGGCTTTTATTAAAGGTTTGTATTTTTTATATAAAACAATTTTATATTAGTATTCTACACCAATATATATTTAATTCAGAGGACGAGTCGTCCGATATGTCGAGTGACGTCCGACTGAAGGTGGTGTCCGTCCTGGCGGCCCGCAGTCCGCGCACGCGCTCGTCGCTGCCGGCCGGCCTGCGCACTGACCACTCGCTAGTCGACCTAGCACCCGTGTACCCGGACGAAGCTGCTGTTGAGGTTAGTGATATAAGAATAGCTTCCTTGGTTTACAGCAGAGAACTTTGAAGTAATACTGATTTTACGGTTATCATCTCAATTTCATTTTTTCAACAAAGCTGTGTAACGATAGTAAAAAAAACAAAAGTGTGTGTGCAATACACACACGGTAGAAGTGAAACTTCAGAAAAGTTACCTACGAGTAAGCTTTGCAATACACGCATTCACACACGTACTAAGTACTAACTACTAAAATATTTCAAAACCATTAAAGAACTACGTCAATAACAGTAACCGAATCGATCCCACTCGATCTCATTCGATCCCACTCGATCCTACTCGATCCCACTCGATCCCACTCGGTCCCACCCGATCCCCGCACACATGACTTGTATCTTAGTGTGAGATCAGGGCTATGTGTGTGACTGTTGGGTGTTATTTATTTATTTATCTAATTCACCTGTAATGTTTCTAAGATAAAGTGTGTTGTGTTTCACTAGATCGTAGCAGTGTTAGACCCGGCGTCAAATGCGGCGCAACGTCTGGCGCCGGTGTTGTTGGTGTTACGGCGCGTTGTCAACTGCCACATCAAGCTGTTCCTCAACCCGCAGGACAAGAACTCGGACATGCCACTCAAGAGGTTTATATTACAATACAATGGATGATCTCACTATATCATTCTGGTAATTTTATTGCAGAAATGAATTTATAATACTAAGCAACATTTATTTCTGAATTGATCAGCTTCTACCGCTACGTGTTGGAGCCAGAGCTGCAGTTCACGAGCAGCGGATCTCTGACGGGCGGCGCTCTGGCGCGGTTCTCCCGGCTGCCGCACGCGCCGCTGCTGTCCATGGAGCTGCGCACGCCGGCCAACTGGCTCGTGGAGTGCGTGCGCTCCGTCTACGACCTCGACAACATCCGCCTCGCTGACGTCGACACGCTGGTGCACAGGTCTGTCTCTCTCTCTCTGTGTCCTTCTCTCTCTGTGTCCTTCTCTCTCTGTGTCCTTCTCTCTCTGTGTCCTTCTCTCTCTCTCTCTCTCTCTCTCAAACAATTTCTACTATACAACGATTTTTGACTGACAGTTTTACTTACCAATGAATTTGCTAGTAATATCAACCTTGCCTCCCACCACGCCAGTGGCGGCGTAGCATGGGTTGCCACCCGGGGCGGTTTTCTATTGGGCACCCTCAAAATAAAACAATAAATTCTAATCGAAGGGGGCGGGGGGGTGTTTGTCAGAGGTCTAAATCCCTAGTGAATACATTAAATCCAAGTTTGTAACTTTGACGAGTGTTCGCCCTGGGTTCTGGTTTTTTTTTCGTTTTTTTGAACTTCAACTGTAGATCCCACGGTTAAAACCATTCAATACAATTGAAGAAAATAAAATATCACATATAATATGTTGTTTAGTATTGTCACAGCTGTAAAGTTTTTTAAAAAAATCTTCACAATTAAAAGATCGGATTCCTAAGTCTTCAAAGGCGGATTTTCGATCCACTGCGCGTCGTCGACGTTCGTTGCAGGTCGATATCCTCCCTGTACGGATGTCCCGTATGGGCCGATTCCCTGAAAGCCCGCTGCGTCGCCTTGCTGCGCAAACCGCAGCGTTTGGTGGCGCAGCGAATAGTAAGGGGCTATCGCACGGTCTCCCACGAGGCGGCCTGCGTATTGGCCGGCACACTCCCTTGGGAGTTGGACGCCAAAATCCTCTCGTCAGCGTTCCTCTGGCTAGAGGAGGCGTCAAGCCGCCGTCAGGATAGACTGGCCCCGAGGGAGATTGAGGCCCGGTTTCGCAGAACCGCCGTGGAGGAGTGGCATTCCAGGCTGGAGAGCCCGACTGCGGGCTTGAGGACTGTCGCAGCAGTGCGTCCTGTCCTAAAGAGATGGCTATATATACCATTGTGGCAACTGCCGCCAGGACACGGCCCAACATAGGTTGGAAGAGTGCCCAGCCTGGGAAGAAGAGCGCAGCGCTCTCAGAGCAGTCGTTGGAGGAGACCTCTCGCTGACGGCCGCGGTGTCCATGGTCGCCAGCCGGAGGTCCTGGCGTGCGGTGGCCCACTTCTGCGAGAACGTCATCTTGTAGAAGGAGAGTGCTGAGAGGGATCGGGAACGATATGATCCCTCCCGCCGCCAGAGAAGACGTAGGAGGCGCCGGGTTGACGACTGACCGGCGTCTCCCGCCCTGTGGAATGGGGGCGTTTGAATTCCACCACGGTAACCCCTGCCTGTCGTACGAGGCGACAAATAGGAGCCATCGGGGGTCGCGGGCGCCCAACGGGGGGCTGTCAGCCCGTATCGATGCACTCCCAAATAAATAATCCTAATCGGAGCATCGTGCGACCCCGAGATGGACGGCAGCGCGGGTGGTAAGGCCTCGTTCGCTGTCGTTGTTCGGTGCGCGGGGGCTCTTTACTGTCGCGACATATGATATATTTCTTTTACAGCAACCAAGTCCATCACATGTTGTATGCGCTCTATTATTTGTCACCCCCATTCATTACCTTGTCCACGGTCCACGACCGCTTCTTGAAAAGAAATTCTGGCAGCTTCCAAGTGGCGCAGGGGTGCGAAGTCAGGAAACCTCCACGTGGTGCACCCTGGGCAACGGTGGTCATGTTGACCAACGGCCAATTTCCTGACAAAAGGTGGTTGATGGTTGTCGCTTTTGTGACGGCCCTTGCTCGAAGTTCGGGCTACTCCCGAGTTTTTATCTCGGGGGTGTCGGCGGGCTCGGTGTGCGCTCACCCCGCCGTCGAGCGCGCAGTGGGGGGGGACTCTCTCTCCTGCTGTCACCGTCGTGCATCGTAATCCGGTCTGGAGGTCTGTGGTCATGTCTCGCGCTCCGACTGGACCGAGGGTCTTGGCTTAACCGCCTGGGCCGCGAGGTAGAAAACCTCTATAAAAAGTCACCCCGAATCCCAAGCGGCGGCGCACCGCGAGGGGATGCATGGCCGATGGGTAGTTCGGTCGCTAGTGCGAACCACGCCGCCGGAGTACCTGCTGCCCCTCCGTGCGTGATACCTCAGGCTTACCCAGGTACAGGGGGCTCTGCCTGGATGGACCGTTTATTTCCCCCATACTCGTGGGATTCAAAATGAAAAATAACACAAAAAACTTTAATAATAACGATGTTGATATGGAGAAGTCGTCTATCCCGGGGGACGTTAGTGACCCTGGAAAGACGGACAATACTGGGCGTAAGTCCCAGAAGGCGGCTGCTGGAGTCACTTCCAAAGCTTTGGCTCCCGAAGACAAAGCCGGTATTAGTGGAATGATGACGCGGTCAAAGAGGGCGCTAATAGCTCGTCAACGGGACACGCCCGATAGCGATAGTGACAGCGACAGCGGACTTGAACCGGCGCGCAAAGTAATGGCCGTGTCGGAAAGCCCGGCTGCAGTGTCTGACGCAGACACTGCAACGATGGAGGTGTCAGCCTCCGCAGAGGTGGCTAGGTTAGAGGCTGAGAAGGCGGCAATGGCGCAACAGATCGCACTTCTCAAGGCCTCCCTGGCTGCCCAACAAAAGGTAATGGAGGAGATGCTGGTGACAGTCCAGTCTCTTGGACAGCCGCAGCCGGTGACCCAAGATGGGGCCAGTTTAGAAGAAAGAGGTCGCTTTGAGCAGTTCGAGCGCCGTATATTAAGTATAATAGACGCGCGCTTGGAGGCATTAAGCTCGAGGCTACCTCCGGAGCCCATTACTCGGCCCCCTCTGGCTGCGGATAAGGCCAGAGCTGGAGTGGCGTCACAGCCGGTATGCGCCATCGCCGGGCCATCTAGGCCAAACATAGCACCCGGGCCCTCAAAAGCCCTATCAGATGTTGCCGGGCCGGTCACTCCGAAGGGAAAGGGGCTGGGAAAGGGAAGGAGCAATGACAGGGTTACCCCTGTTGGCGCTCCCTGTCCCCAACCTACGTCTGTCGCAGTTGCTGGGCTGACGTTACCGTCAACGTCAGTGGTGTCCCCAAATCCTCGTACATCCCGAAGGGGAGGGAAAAGGGGAAAAATTCAAAAAAGAAGCGGCACCCCTGCTGCTCGACCACCCACAGTGCCGCGGCCACTTCCCCCTGCTCCTGCATCGATGGAGGAGGGGTGGAACGTAGTGGCCAAAAAAGGGAAGAAACATCCCCAGTCCATGCCGGGTGCTGCGGCGTCCGCACCGCCGCAGCCGCGTCGGCCAGAACCGCGGATCCGCTTGCCCCGTAAGGCAGCCGTCTCGTTGACGGTAACGCCAGAGGGGCTGGCGCGGGGCGTCACGTATGCCAATGTGTTGCGTGTCGTCCAGCAACGCGTGGATCTGGCCGGTCTCGGTATTGCGGAGACGCGGGCGCGCCTCATGGCAACGGGCGGGTACCTGTACGAGGTACCCGGCCCGGAGTCTGAAGTGAAAGCCGACTCCCTTGCGGAGAAAGTAAGGGAGGTGTTCCGTGGTTCAGAGCTGGCGGGAGACGTTCGCATCTCCCGTCCATGTAAAACCGCGGAACTGAGAGTGTCCGGGTTAGACGCATCAGCGGACCCGGAACTGATAGCAGGTGCCCTCGCAAGGGCTGGGGATTGTCTCATCGAGATTGTTAAGGTCGGGGAGATCCGCCCCGACCGGTCGGGCCTTGGTGCGGCGTGGGTACGGTGCCCCGCCAAGGCTGCCGACAAAATATTAAGCTCGGGCCGAGTGCTGATCGGCTGGGTAGCTGCACGCGTCCAGCTCCTTGAGCCGAGGCCTATGAGGTGCTACCGCTGCCTGCACAGGGGACATGTGCGGGCACGGTGCACCGAAGAGTGTGACCGCAGCGACGTTTGCTACCGCTGTGGTAAACTGGGCCACAAGGCCAAGGAGTGCTCCGCGGAGCCGCATTGCGCAGTCTGCGCTGATGCAGGTAAACCCGCGGGGCACCAGGTGGGCGCCAAGGCATGCGTCGCCTCCTCCCGTCCTCACCGCGTAAATCGTGGTCAGGTATCGGGGGTTGTGATCCAGCCGACAGCGCTCCCCCTAGAGGAGCAGATGGAGATCGCCCATTAATATGGCACAACGTTTCCTCCAGGCGAACATTAATCACTGCGCCAGGGCCCAGGACCTGTTAGTCCAGAGCATGGCGCAGTGGTCGATACAAGTGGCTGTGGTCGCCGAGCCTTATTTTGTTCCCCCCAGGGAAGACTGGGCAGGGGACCTTAACGGTTTGGTGGCCGTCATCACACGGGGCGCCGCCGGCTCCCCACCCTTCGAGAAAGTAGCGAAGGGGCCGGGATGTGTGGCGGTTCTGTTGGGGGGGATCTGGATTGTGGGTGTGTATTTCTCCCCCAATAGATCCCTGGCCGAGTTCGAGCACTTTCTCACTCGGCTAGGGGCCCTGGTGGTGCAAGGCAGTCAGCCTCGCCCCGTTCTCGTTGCCGGCGACTTCAACGCCAAGTCTCAGGCTTGGGGTTCGTCGGTCACTAGCAGACGCGGCGAGGCCCTGGAGGAATGGGCGATCTCGGCCAACCTGGCCGTCGTGAATCGCGGGTCAGTTAACACGTGCGTGCGGCATAATGGCGGATCGGTGGTGGACCTCACGTTCGCCACCCCAGCTATTGCCCGCCGTGTCCGTGACTGGAGAGTTCTGGTGGACGAGGAGACGTTGTCGGATCACCGATACATTCGGTTCGACGTCGCCTTATCCCCTAACCCCCAGTCCAGTGGAGGACCGACTGGCCCGCGGTCGGACGGCCCGCGTTGGTCTGTAAAACGCCTCGATGTTGAGGCCCTGAAGGAGGCCGCACTGGCCCAGGCGTGGCTCCCTGCACCGGAGGCACCGATGCAGGTCGAGCAGGAGGCGTCGTGGTTCGGGGCAGCGATGTCGCGCGTCTGTGACGCGGCCATGCCCCGAGTCCGACGTCTTCCCGAGAAGCGCCAGGTGTTCTGGTGGTCGGCGGAACTCACGCGGTTACGTGTCTCCTGCGTGGCCGCCCTTCGTCGTCTCGCCAGACACCGTCGTCGTCGGATCCGTCTTCCCGGCGACGAGGACCAGGAGCGGCTGCTTCACGGCCTCCACAGGGAGGCTAAGAGAGCGCTGCGCGTGGCAATAGCTAGGGCAAAGTCTGCAGCTCAGGAGGAGTTCCGGGGAACTCTCGATAACGACCCTTGGGGGCGTCCATATCGCGTGGCGATGAGGAGATATCGCCCGTGGACGCCCCCACTGACGCAGAGTCTCCGGGGCGACCTAGTCGAAGAGGTCGTCGCAGCTTTGTTCCCTGCCACTGAAGATGTCACTCCCCCACCGATGGCGTCACATCCATCGACGCCATCGTCGTTGAGTTCGGCAAGGGTTATTTCGGAGGTTTCGCCCGAGGAATTTCGGGCGGTGGTGCTTCGGCTGCGGGGCAAGAAAACAGCCCCGGGTCTCGACGGTATCCCCGGACGTGCGTGGGTGTTAGCCGTCGAGCATCTGGGGACTAGGCTTCGTGGCCTGTTCTCCGCGTGCCTGGAGCAGGGCCGTTTTCCGTCTCAGTGGAAAACTGGGAAGTTGGTCCTGCTCAAGAAGGAGGGGCGGCCCGCAGAGTCGCCATCGGCCTACCGGCCCATCGTGTTGCTCGACGAGGTCTGTAAGCTCTTCGAGCGTATCATTCACGCTCGCCTCGTCGAGCATCTTGAAGGGGTCGGGCCGGACCTGGCACAGTACCAGTACGGGTTCCGGCAAGGCCGATCGACAGTACACGCGATTCTGCGAGTCAAGGCACAAGCAGAGGATGCAGTGGCCCGGGGTGAAGTGGTGGTGGCGGTGTCTCTAGACATCGCCAACGCGTTTAACACCCTGCCCTGGGCCTGCATACTGGAAGCACTGCGGTACCACGTGGTGCCACCGTATCTCCGGCGTCTGGTGCGCTCGTATCTCTCAGACAGGTACATAGTGTATCCAGGCGCCGACAGGTGGCACCGAAGAGCGATGGCCTGCGGTGTTCCACAGGGCTCAGTCCTGGGCCCTCTCCTGTGGAACATCGGCTACGATTGGGTGCTCCGTGGTACCAATCCCCGAGGCGTCGCTGTCGTCTGTTATGCAGACGACACGCTAGTAACAGCGACAGCCAGGTCTTTCCAGGAGGCCACCCTGCTCGCCTCGTTCGCAACCGAACAGGTGGTGGGCAGGATTCGGCGACTGGGCCTTAAGGTGGCCCTGAACAAATCCGAGGCCCTTTACTTTCACGGTCCTCGGATTCGGCCACCTTTAATGCCCCACATCAATGTGGAGGGGGTGCGGATTCCCATCGGCTGTACAATGAAGTACTTGGGATTGATTCTGGACAGCCGGTGGGATTTCCGTGCCCATTTCAAGGAGTTGTCGCCGAAATTGGTGCGGGCGGCGGGCGCGCTCGGACGCCTGCTGCCGAACCTGGAGGGACCTAATAGCCCTTGCCGAAGTTTATACGCTGGAGTCGTGCGGTCAATGGCCCTGTACGGATGTCCCGTATGGGCCCAGTCCCTGAAACCCCGCTGCGTCGCCTTGCTGCGCAAACCGCAGCGTTTGTTGGCGCAGCGAATAGTAAGGGGCTACCGCACGGTCTCCCACGAGGCGGCCTGCGTATTGGCCGGCACCCTCCCTTGGGAGTTGGACGCAAAACTCCTCTCGTCCGCGTTCTTCTGGCGGGAGGAGGCGTCCAGTCGCCGTCAGGTGAGACTGGCCCCGAGGGAGATTGCGGCCCGATTTCGCAGAACCGCTGTGGAGGAGTGGCATACCAGGCTGGAAAGCCCAAGTGCGGGCTTGAGGACCGTCGCGGCAGTGCGTCCTGTCCTAAAGAGATGGCTAGACAGGCGCCACGGTGCGCCAACTTTCCGGCTGACGCAGGTACTGACGGACCACGGATGTTTCAGTTCGTTCCTGTGTCGGATCGGAAAGGAGGTGTCTGCCGTGTGCCACCATTGTGGCAACTGCCACGAAGACACGGCCCAACATACGTTGGAGGAGTGCCCAGCCTGGGACGAAGAGCGCAGCGCTCTCAGAGCAGTCGTCGGAGGAGACCTGTCGCTGCCGGCCGTGGTGTCGTCCATGGTCGCCAGCCGGAGGTCCTGGCGTGCGGTGGCCCACTTCTGCGAGAGCGTCATCTCGCAGAAGGAGAGTGCCGAGAGGGATCGGGAACGAAATGATCCCTCCCGCCGCCAGAGAAGACGTAGGAGGCGCCGGGTGGACGACTGACCGGCGTCTCCCGCCCTGTGGAACGGGGGCGTTTGAATTCCACCACGGTAACCCCTGCCTGTCGTACGAGGCGACTAATAGGGGCCATCGGGGGTCGCGGGCTCGCAGCGGGGGGCTGTCAGCCCGAATCGATGCACTCCCAGTTTCGGAGCATCGTGCGACCCCGAGATGGACGGCAGCGCGTGTGGTAAGGCCTCGTTCGCTGTCGTAGTTCGGTGCGCGGGGGCTCCTAAGCCCTCCCATGGAGATGGGCCCGTACAAGGCACCGCGCAGGGGCGGTTCCGGCAGCAATTCTAGCACTCCTTAGAATACCCCGGGATCGCTCCGTAAGCGCCGAAGAAGGCCACCGCGGGGTTTTAGCTGGTAGTGTCGGGTGGGGTGTACATAGGGGGTAGGGACTCGGCCCAGCGGCTGCCCGGATAGCCATCATCCGGGCGAGGGGGATGCTGGGTCGTAAGACCGGCTAGTCCAGCATAACCGTTTTATTCTTATTCCGCTTCCCCCCGGAGCGGGCGGTAGTAATAAAACGCTTTCCCCGCGACAACAAAAAAAAAAAAAAAAAAAGCTTCCAAGTGGCGCCTCAGTCCTTAAACTTCCAAAATAATTTCCAGTGTAGAAAATTCATCATAGATTTTGTCAGAATTGGAAATGTACCACGAAGTTTGCGTGAGCAGAACTTAAGGCTGAACAACACCAAATGTTATGAGAATGACATTAATTGCCTTGTAACTATGATCTAGGTCTCCGTGAAATCTATTAAGACGTTCTAAAATAGCTCTCTGCAGCTCTTCTGGCAATCTTAGTCCAGCATGTTGGGTCATTTCTCCTGGCCGCCCGTGCCGTCCTCGTCGGGCGGCTGCGCAAACAGCGACTGAGTTGCTCGAGTGAGTTATCACCACGTTGGCACCCCTTGGTGCTTGGTACCCGGAGCGGACCGCCCCCACCGCCCCCCCCTTACGCCGCCACTGCACCACGATAACCCCCTGCATTCGACTCAGCGGCTGGCAGGATGGCCATCATCCGGGCGAGGTGGTACTGGGTCGTAAGACTAGCTACTCCAGCATAACAGTTTTATTCTCATTATTCCCCTGTATCCCGAAGCGGGCGGCAGTAATAAAGCGCTTTCCCGGTAATAATATAAAAAGGGCTAACTGATAACTTATTTCATAATTGAATTGTTTTGTACAGTGAGTTCGAGCTGGAGTATCTGTTGCTGGAAGGTCACGCGTGGGACACTACTCTAGGAACGCCCCCACGTGGTCTGCAGCTTATCTTAGGCACCAGGGAGAAACCAGAGCGCATGGACACAATAGTGATGGCCAACCTCGGGTACTTCCAACTGAAGGCAAACCCCGGCGCTTGGATCCTGCGTCTTAGACCGGGGCGGTCTGATGAAATCTATGAGATAATCGGGTGAGTATACGTTTTTATGATCCAGGTGTAATGATCACGGTGAGCGCGTATGTCTGGTTTTGTTTTTATCGCATTACCTCCGTGACTGTAATTTAAGTACATTTAAGAATATAATCTGTTCTAATATACTATTTTAATAGAATGTTGTGATCAATATAACATAATAATCATATGTTAATGTTTTTAAATAACACCTAATTGAAAATCATTGTAACTAAATTTGAATGTATATTACAGTCATGAAAACACGGACACACCGGCCGGCAGTGACGATATCCAGGTTCTGATGAGCTCGTTCCGTAGTCACGTGATTAAGTTGCGAGTCAACAAGAAACCAGACAAACAACATCTCGATTTGTTGGTTGAGAACGATGAAAAGAATTCAGGTGGCATTTGGAACTCTATTGCAAGGTCAGTATGCATATACAACATGTAACATGATTAACGCACACTCTGAAAGTAGTTTGTTCAGAATAAGCGACTGAATCGATATCACAATTTTTTAATAGACGATTTTTTTGTCCAAAAATAATTAACACTCGGGTAAATAATAGTCATCCTTTAATTTAACGTTCAAGACAAACGAAACTGAAACATAACTCGATGCGATAAAGTCTTTTCTAAATGCAATAATAAACGAACACTTCAAAAAATCAAATAATTAAAATTACGAACTTTATGTCGAAAATTAGTACAACTAATTTCATAAAAAACAATATTTATATTTATCGCAATCTAATTTCAATACATGAATTATGAATGTAATAATATTTTTAAATTGGGGTGTCTGAGGATGTGCGTTATTCCCGTTACACGTAGTAGAAGTGTTATATCTTGTCTGCTTTGTTATTAAGTTGAATGTATGGTTCAACCATTCTTTAAATAAATAAAATAAAAATCTTTATTGATCATGTATATAAAAGGCACTTATGACAGGTCAAAACACAGATGGAAATTCACCGTACGGAAAAATAATTATGTTTAACGTCATGGGAACTCGCAAACCACCATCAAGGGCTGGTAGGCAAGGTAGGATACTGAAAGGGAGAAAAGACTTTGTCTTTCTAGTAGTCTTGGCCTTACTTTTCTTCTTACTACACATGACTAATTTCAAATAGGTCATTTTAGAACTGCACCTATTTATAGCCACTGGAGTTTTAACAAAAAAAAGTGTAAACTCAATTAAACAACAAATATATAAAAATTATTACTTTTCGAAAAGGTGTAGCTGTTAACTATTCTTAATAATATCGAATAGTAATATCTACTTTTAAGTCTGCTGGAAAACCTAAATGAATAAACTTAACTGAGTTTACTTTATACTGTTTTTTATCTTCGGGAAGATAGTTATTTTTTCCGCGCAGTTAGACCCTCGCTGCCGTTATGTCGCATGTTAATTTATGTGTATATTCACACACATAAGGAGCTAGGTACATTCTGATAGATGTTGGTAATAAAAAGGTTTTAATAAAATTCTTATGATTTATTATGTTTTTAAGCTCATTTGGCGGTGGTGAGGAACAAGAAACGTCCGACGAGACAATTAACGTGTTCTCTGTCGCGTCTGGACATCTCTACGAGCGGTTCTTACGTATCATGATGTTGTCTGTACTCAAACATACCAAATCGCCAGTTAAATTCTGGTTCCTTAAGAATTATCTTAGTCCGTCGCTTAAGGTAAGATTGACTTATTTTTGATTTTCATAACATACCAAACATGGTGTATAGGGTGTTGCAAAAAGGCGGTATACATAACAACAACGAAGTGAATGATTGGTAAATTATCGGTAAAGTTGAAAAAACCGTAAAACTCATCTTATCAGTCATTGCATTTTTTAATTAAAATGAAGTTATTGATAAAAGCTACTAAATCACCTTTGCAGCATCTATCTGTATATAAACTCATTATCTGGACTTTTAAAAGTTTTTTTACATGTAATAACTTATATTTTATGAGCACCTTTCTGTACCACACCATTATAGAATACAGTATTTCATTGTGTTTATTTATGGCTCTATAAAGGGCAGTCTGTAATGTGGATCGCATTGTGTGACTAGGACATACTGCCGTACATGGCGCAAGAGTACGGGTTCGAGTACGAGTTGGTGCAGTACCAATGGCCGCGCTGGCTGCAGCGACAACGCGACCGCCAGCGCACCATCTGGGGGTACAAGATCCTGTTCCTTGACGTACTGTTCCCGCTGCAAGTCAAGAAAATCATTTTCGTTGACGCCGATCAAGTAAGGTTCACTATTACCTGCCCTCCCAAAATTTCATCAGTGCTTATTTCTGTTAGCACTATCACTAACTTTATCAGTGCTTATTTCTGTTAGCACTATCACTAACTTTATCAGTGCTTATTTCTGTTAGCACTATCACTAACTTTATCAGTGCTTATTTCTGTTAGCACTATCACTAACTTTATCAGTGCTTATTTCTGTTAGCACTATCACTAACTTTATCAGTGCTTATTTCTGTTAGCACTATCACTAACTTTATCAGTGCTTATTTCTGTTAGCACTATCACTAACTTTATCAGTGCTTATTTCTGTTAGCACTATCACTAACTTTATCAGTGCTTATTTCTGTTAGCACTATCACTAACTTTATCAGTGCTTATTTCTGTTAGCACTATCACTAACTTTATCAGTGCTTATTTCTGTTAGCACTATCACTAACTTTATCAGTGCTTATTTCTGTTAGCACTATCACTAACTTTATCAGTGCTTATTTCTGTTAGCACTATCACTAACTTTATCAGTGCTTATTTCTGTTAGCACTATCACTAACTTGATCAGTGCTTATTTCTGTTAGCACTATCACTATATCTTTATCAGTGCTTATATTTCGCCCCTTGCCATCTTTACGGTCTCCCACTCTCCTTACCCCTAGAAGATACGACGTTTATTTTTCTGAATAAGTAAAATGGTTTCTACTAAGCCATCAGAAATACTCGTTGTATTTTAGTTTGAATTGCTAGCATATAAAACATTTGATTTAGTTAAAACTAAAATTAAATATTTAAATTTAAAATTAAATGATGCTTATTGGTAATTGCATTACTTGAGAAACGGATTTGTTGGCTACTTTTTATGTTTGTAATAGTCCAAATACGGTTTCTAAGGAAAAGAAAAATTACAATATATGCTAGGAAAAATCTAACTCGCGAAAAACTATAATAGTAATCACGCTTGCAAGCTGCAGGAAAAAACTAATAAATATTTATTTTCATAGATTGTGCGAGCCGATTTGAAAGAATTGGTCGACTTAGACTTGGGTGGAGCGCCTTATGGATACACACCATTCTGTGAGAGTAGGAAAGAAATGGAAGGCTTCAGGTACCTAGTATTGTTAATTATATTGTTTCTCGTTTACATCTTATATATTTTATTATAAGCAGTGATAGCCTAGTTGGTTGCGGTACGGACTGTCAAGACGAAAGCTGTATGTTCGAAACCCAAGTGGCATACACCTCTGATTTTTCTAAAAGTCACGTGTGTATTAAATGTTAATTATCGCTTGCTTTAACGGTGAAGGAAAATATCGTGAGGAAACCTGCATACCTGAGAATTTTCATAAGAATTTCCAAGGTATGTAAAGTCTACCAACCCGGATTAGGCCAGCGTGAAAGACTAAGGCCTAGTCCCTCTCATTAATAGAGGAGGCCCGTGCCCAGCAGTGGGACAATGTTTAATACAGGGCTAGTAGTATATTATATTTTATTCTGTGTGAGTTCTTTACCAAGTCTTTGATTGAGGTATTAACACGAAATTCTCAAAATCAATAGGTTTTGGAAGCAAGGTTACTGGCGCAACCACCTGCAGGGTCGCAGCTACCACATCAGCGCGCTGTACGTGGTGGACCTCAAACGGTTCCGTCGCATCGCCGCTGGGGACCGCCTGCGTGGGCAGTACCAGGCGCTTAGCCAGGACCCTAATAGCTTGTCTAATCTAGGTAAACAACTTTGTACGGTTTCGTACAGTGAACTTTGTTACCAACAGTTTGTGCTGATACGACTTTTCTGCACAACAAACATTTCTAATAATTTGCATTAGGGCGACGCGCTGTTATGACCGGCATAATAAGCATTCTTAGCCAACTCGGCTATTTACTTGTATCGAACGTTTCTAATACATCGTGTGTGCAATATCAAACGCCGACCCGAACACTCGTCTCGCACCAGAGTAATAATAGCTAAACTACAACGGTTGTGATTTAACAATAAATCGGTGGTTGTTACGACTCATTTATTGAACCCGGGACTCGCAACAACTACTCAAACCACTACTCCATCGAGCTACCTAATGTCACTGTACAAACTTATATTTAACAAGCCCTATCTTACAGTTACGTATTATTAGGTTTTAATTTGGAGAAGCTGAAAAGAGTATCAATATATCGATCGATATGTAGAAACCAACAAATTATCATCGGGGTAAACAACTTATCGCTCAGAACTGCGCTGAAACCAACACTGCGCCATACGGTACCTTATAATGGAAAGTCCTTAAAGGCGCGTTCTACTAAGAAAGCGATCTTAAGAAACTATCCAATGCATCGAATGTCGATTGTAGAGTTTTTGAAGTGAAACTACTTTAGAATCGTTGTGATTTGAATCTCGATGAAACGAAAAAGCGACAGTAATTAGAGACAAACACATAAATCTATAGGACTAAGCCTACGAGAGAACGAGAGACTGGGATCGAGTCTGGTCGAGCGGGATCGAGTGGGATGGGGTAGGATCGATTAGGATCGAGTGGGATCGAGTGGGTCGAGTGGAATTGAATCGGTTACTGTTATTGACGTAGTTCTTTAATAGTTTTGAAATATTTAAGTAGTTAGTACTTAGTATGTGTACCTTTCCACCAGCTCTTCATTTCATCATCCTGCCAAAAAATATATAATTATTGTAATTATTTATTTGCATCGTAATAACTAGAATATCCTGCTTACTGATATTATTATTTTCAGATCAAGATTTGCCAAATAATATGATTCATCAAGTAGCAATAAAGTCACTACCTCAGGAATGGTTGTGGTGCGAAACGTGGTGCGATAACGACTCCAAGGAGCAAGCCAAGACTATTGATTTGGTATGTCTAATGCAGTTATTCACAATTTTTGGTATTTCCCTGTGTGTTATCGACCGTTTTAACGTTTCATATATTTAATGAAATTAAATAATATTTGTATTGTAATTAAATAGGTGTGCCATAAAGAAACCCTTTTACGCGTAATAGATTATAGCAAATATTGCCTAGGACTGACTTCAGAGTGAAGGTATTAAAATGGTCCTTCGAACCGGATACCTATAACTGGTACCGGATTTCTAACTGATGAATATCCGGATACCTATGAAAACATCCTGGAATATTCTATCGCTCAATTCAATATTCTCATCTAATGTAATTAAACTGAAATCGTATACTAATTGTATGACCAAATATTGTTAACCGGTGTGAAAAGAGCAACGCTAGGAGTTTTTTACCCGTTCTTCTTTAGCGAAACTGCATTCCGAACTGGCGGTAGAGTAAAAAATTTACTGAATCTAAATGATGTATAACATTTCATGGATTCATTAAATATTTGATTTTGATTCAATGTAGTAACTACTAGTAGCCTGCTATTTGAGTACATTGAATGTATTGTATTGTGTTGTAATTGTAGTGCAACAACCCGATGACGAAGGAGGCGAAGTTGTCAGCGGCGATGCGCATCGTGCCGGAGTGGCAGCACTACGACGACGAGGTGCGCGCGCTGCAGGCCCGCGTGCGGCGAGGTCTCTACCAGGCAGCGGACCATGAGCAGGTCAGTCAAGAACCTTCACCACAACACCATGCACCTCTATTCTTTTTTTGTCGCGGGTAGAAGCGATTTATCACTACCGCTCCACCCTGGACACTCACAGTACGGCTGGTCCACCAGTTCAAAGTCGCTCAGCGAGCTATGGAACGTGCTATGCTCGGAGTTTCTCTGAAGGATAAAATTCGCAACGAGGTTATCCGACAGAGAACACAAGTCATCGACATAGCACACAGGATTAGCAAGCTGAAATGGCAGTGGGCTGGCCATATCTGTCGAAGGACCGATAACCGCTGGGGTAAACGAGTTCTTGAGTGGAGACCGCGACTCGGCAAGCGTAGTGTAGGACGCCCTCCAGCTAGGTGGAGTGACGATTTGCGAAAGGTCGCTGGCAGAAGCTGGATGAGACAAGCTGAAGACAGGGTTAAATGGCGCGTTTTAGGGGAGGCCTATGTCCAGCAGTGGACTGCTACAGGCCGATGATGATGATGCTCCACCCTGGGTATGTTGGGCTCAACAGTCTTAGCAGTCTTATGAAGCATTGAGGCGCCCGGGACGAGAATTAAGACGAGGTAGAGCATCAGAAAAACGTGTCTATTTGCGCTAACTCTACCGACACCATTTGACATTACATGGCATCACATCACATATTTATTCATATTGATTCGATTTCAATGTAACCCATCTTCACGCTGATATTTATACAATCAATATGTTTTGTAATTTACAGGAAGTTGAAGCTGATCAGGAGGATCTTACAGCTCCACACCAAGAAAGTAAGTTTGTTGTTATATATTATTCAATGAATTTTGTTTTGTTATTGCGCTCAATCAACTTAAAAATGTTATCGTTTATGTTACAGAGAAAGACCACAAGAAGCATACAGAGTTATGATGAACTAAACTGGGCGATAATTTTAGTTTAGTTTAAGATAATTCCAAAATTGTTGATGAAAATGCGTGCGGATCTTGAGTGAATGATTATGATTACCAGTGATCAATTCCGTAGTATGCTCAATATGTAGATAACTTTATAACAGTCTCTCGATGTACACTATTTTCTATTTCTAAGTGATTAATATCACATATATGCAATCCACTTTTTTCTTGCCATTTTTCTATACCTATATCTTATTATGTCAAACAGAATAAAACTATTAGAGCCCTGATAGGTCGTATCAAATCGTTTTTCCGTAAAAAATATTCTGAATTCTTAAACATTTACCTAGTCAGGTCATAAATTCTGCCACATGTTTAATATAAAATAATTGAAACAAGTTTATTCATTATGTAACCATTTATATACCAAAATGAACTTAACAAAACATAGATTCTTATGACACTAAAGTTTATTCAAAATGACCTCCGTGATTTTGAATACAGGCCATCAATCTACGCGGCCAGTTGTCTATCGCAGCACGAACGAGGTCCATGTCAATATCGGCGGCTGCCTTAATCAAGGATGTCTTGAGTGACTCCAAATTGGGATGAGGCTTTGAGCACGCCTTTTCCTCCAAGTGTTGCCATATCTTGTAATCTAACGGATTCAAATCTGGACTGGAGGAGGGCCAGTCTTCGTGCCGGATGAAGTCGATTTCACGCGCCGCCAGCCAGTCTTGTGTGCTCTTCGCTCCATGAGCTGGCGCCGAATCTTGTTGGAATACCCAGTGCCTGTTATTGAACATGGTATGAGAAACAGGTTCCACAAGGTTCGTCAGGACTGTATTTTGATAGACAACTGCATTCGTTTTTACACCTTTCTCACAAAAATGTACCTCTGTTAAGCCCCAATAAGAAACTCCCAACCATACCATGAGCGAGGATGGAAAATGACCTCGTTGGACACGCGGAATACGGTTGCTCGCTTCTTCACTACTGTGTGCGTACACCTTATCATTTTGTTTGTTGTAGCTCTCTTCTACGGTAAAATTTTTTTCATCTGAAAAAAGAATTTCCCGATATTTTTTTCCTGCGTACCGCTTCAACAAAGCGCGGCATCTCTTCAGTCTCAGGTCCATTAGACGAGCATTCAAACGATGTCCTGTTTTTCTTCGATATGCCCGAAGCCCTAAGTCTTCATTTAACACCCTTTTCACCGTGGTTCTGCTTAACCCCATCTGAAGGGCCAACAGTTTCTGCTTACGTTTGGGATTTCTTTGAATTCGCGCCTTCACAGCTTTTATCACTGCTGGAGTCCTAACAGACCGAGGGCGACCACTTCTTGACCTGTCATCTACACTAGAGTCTTCATTGTATCGTTTGATGGTACGATAAACGAATCTTTTGGTTATATTCAAATTTTTCAGTATGTCAAAAATTTGAATTGGCGCGTAACCGCAACGATGCAACGCAATTACGGCAACACGGTCTTCTTTAAGCGTCCACTCCATATTTAAAAATGAGTAAAATTCTAAAAAGTATAAATTTTTATTTTCATGAACAATTTGAAATTCGAATTCAATAAACTTTTTTGTGGCCAGCATTCTAAAATAAAAGTTTTTACTGTGTGACAATACTTATGACCTGACTAGGTATGTTGGTATACTTCATAGTAAATATAGGTGTTATAATAATAAACATGCACCGGTGCCATTCATTTGTAACCTTTAAAGATGTTCAGCTAATGTACCGCACGTCTCTCTAAGCATTTACGTTGTAAGAGAAAGTGATGTGATGATGAACCCATTTTGTATGTGTTAGAACTATGTGATTTTGGTTGATTAATATGTCTGCGTTTACGGGAATATTATTTTATTAATGTATTGGGTAATTTATGAATTTCTATTTTTCTTTGATAATTAAAATGGCTATTTCATGTTTAGTTGATTGTTAGTAACAATGTGCGACAAAAAAAAACTTACAGTAATACTTTTCTATAAAGACCACTTAAGGCACTTTGCCATGCGATTTCACTTGATAACAGATGCAGCCTGATCTCAAAATTAGTAAATAATAATTAAGGGGGTGCGTTACGCAAATCATAAAATTTGTTTACAATTTCAAGAAGTTCCTGCGTAATCTGCTGATTTAATACAGGAATACTTTTTAAGGCGCGAGGATATTATTTTATCTTGAAAGCTATCGTCGTTAAAACCGAATGATATAATTTATTTAGTTTTTATATGTTCAATTATATCCCACTTAAATAAAATGTGAACACAATACTATGCTTATTACAAAAATGGAAGAACGTGGTGCCAACGAAAGGGGCTGAAGTGGGGTGAGATTAAGGGAGCCGCAAGTCATCAGCGCCGTGGGCGACTACCATGCGACAATGACGTCAATGACAGCGGTGTTAATTCCTATAATAATAATCATACTAGCCCTGTATTAAACATAGTCTCACTGTTGGGCACGGACCTCCTCCTCGTTAGTTCCTATTTCCGTTATATCTTGGGTGACCAATACCTCTACTTCACTCGCTTTTTGTACGCCACGCTCATCACACAAATAGAGATGTACCCCCGTAAAAACTATTACGAGTTTTCTATCACATAGTAAATACAATTTCATGAAAACTGTAAATAAATTCTGTATGTAATATGTTGGTTGTATTATTATACCAATTCCTACTGAAAAATAGCTTCAGAGTGGCAACATTGAGCAAAACTTAGCTGCTAACTCATAAAACTGATGTAAAAAAAAATACACCCAACAGTCACACACATAGTTTTGACTCCACACTAGGTAAAACCTGTGTCGTGGGTATCAAAAACTACGAGGGACTACGGTCTTACAACACCCAGACCCGAAAAAGATATCTGTCTGTCACACATACATTTGTCTCGGTGCGTAATCGAATCCACACCCTCTCATTTGATAGCCGGCTACCCGCCCGCTGCGCCACGTAGAGCTGCATGTTTTTTTTGTCCTGGCACGACTAGGTGACCACACTGCATGTGATAAGTGCATTGCATTGGTAGAGTATCAAGTAACGAGAGACAACTATGTCTTACTATTCGATACAATCATGCCGGCCTGCTGAGTAGCTTAAACAATGCTTAAAGTATTTTAGGAAGGAGGAAACATGTAGGCCAGCACTATTCCAGCTTGATGGTGCGGCAAAGGAAGCAGAAAAGAGAAATCACGAAGCGGTGGCGCGGCAAGCCAACGCATAGTTTTGGTATGGAAGGGAATGGGATAAGAATAGGCGGAACAAAGATGGTCAAGAGTAATGAGCTATTTAATAGCGACCCGTCCCGGCTTCGCACGTATACTGCAAGACAACCTTGGGAGATAGACACATGATACCGCAAACTTTTTTGTAGGTCTATTTATACAACTCCGTAGTGCATTATTTTCCTATTTTTTATCTCTTAAGGCAGGATACTGCGTGAGCAATGTAAGGATCCGAAAGTATTGTATGACGACACAATAGGCTAGTTGACTGATTTTGGGAAACCGTTTATTTTATTTTTCATTATTTTAATCTATTTATTTATTTGGGAAAAAAAACAGGCGCAATAATACACACAATAATTAAAAATGAACAAACAATAATACACATTAAAAATAAAATAAAATAATATCATTTATAAACATAAGACATAAGTTTTCAAGATTGAATTTGCATTTTTATAAACCAACTTTATTTTTCCCACCAAAACGCGACCAACTGTCATGGCCTCTCGTGTGAGGTGACCATCCGCAAAACTATTAGATGTTTCGAACGATGTCGTCACGCGTGACTGATGGATGGGTGTTTCATGTCGCGTGACAAAATGCTTTAATTTTTCATATTTGTTTTTTGAAAATATTTAATAATCACATATAAATTAACAAATTGGTTTAATTTTCGATATTTTTGGAATAAAATCAATTATGAAAAATTTAATTTCTATCAGGTTTTCACTTACTGTCAACTACCCTATTACATCGACTTTTCTCTATAGAATTTATTACGTTTTCACCTAATAGTCACACACACATACATACATCCTGATCCCACACTAGATGAAACTTGTATCGTTGGTATGAACAACTACGAGGTACTACGGTCCCACAACACCCAGACCCGAAACAAATCTGTCTGTCACACATACATTTGTCTCGGTGCGGGAATCAAACCCACGGCCTCTCGGTTCACGGCCTCTCGCCCGCAGCGGCACGGAAGCTGTTAGTTGCGCATAATATAATGCTTTTATAAGAAATTATCTAAATTATAATCAGCCATATCACAATCAATAATTTATACTGAAATATTTAGTGCTCAGCATCTCCAAATATATGTGTGGTGGTGTGATGTCAAAAATAAAACACAATTGTTTCTAAGTACGACTTTTATTTACAATATTTAAATTTTAATTCTAAAACTACATTTTTAAAGAATTATGTACTCATGAATTAAAACTACTGCATCTAAATTCTAAGTTTTCAATTCCTAATATATTACAAGGAATATTAAAATGACAATAAATATTTAATCGAAATTTAAAATCTAACTACTCTAGGATGAAGCACATATTTTTACAGCTTTAAGTTCCTAACAGTAAAGAATTATTGTTTTTATTGTCTGTTTTTAAATACTACTTTTACGCGTAAAATGAACAACCGGCATCATATGTGCCTGAATTAGGTACTTAATTTAACAAAATATTTTGATGGACGATAACAGATAGTACATAATTATAATAAATAGGCTAGACAAAATAATGTTTACATCAGTATACTTAGAATAGGGTAGTTTCCTGTGTTTAATTTTGTACATTATTCTCTACGCAATCGAATATAATACACAAAAGAAACTCTTTTGCGAAAACAGAATCCAAATAGCTTGAAAAATGAGGTCACAATATTTATTTTAAGTATTGGTATGAGCAAATACTCACAGGCATAAGCGAAAACGGTGGCGTATTGGGAACATATCGCTATCTCCCTCGCACAACGGTACAGTACAGGCGATTCATAATACCGTGACGTCACGGTATCAGATATGCATCCTTGTACTGTTATTTGACAACTACCCCTTCCAACAGATTTGAGTGGTGTCTCATTTACTTATTTTTGATCGGATTCATAAAATTCTTTCGATAATAGGTTTAAGGTAATGTAACTTGTTGATTATAGTAATAAAAAAAATCGAGTCAACTACCCTATTGTTTAGTGACTAGCTTTTATTAGATCTTGGAGGGTATAATCTAGACCAGCATTTACCCAAGTATGGGTCACATGAATATTGAGAGGGCCCTGAAAAATAGCACAATAAATAAATTGACTGGGACTAGCACTAATTTGTATTTAAGTATTTTTCGGTTGCAACTGAATGTTTTTTTCTTATTTACAGCTCTGAATTCATATAATTATGTCCCTTTTCTATACATGACAAATAAAATTTGAGTCCCGAATTTATAATTTTTGTTAGGTTGGTCGTGGTGCGGTCAACTTTGGGAACCAATGGTCTAGACTTTATACCTGGTACAATAGATCTATGTAGTACATAAACCTCTGGTTTGTGATAACTATCGTGTTTGTTACATAGTATTAAGATTTTGACAACCTTTTAGTTAAAAGTTTTAATGTATGCTATACTATTCTATTTAATCTGAGTCTAATCATAATACTCACTAACAAATCTTTCCGTTCTAATCTTGGGTTCAATACTGAATCCGTAATAACTTATAACTTCATTTGAAGCATATGTTGAGATAATTTCTGATAGACTTACTACTAAACCAATAGTGATTTTTAAGCTTCTTATTGTCTTTCGCGTCTATTCCTGTCTTGTTAGTTAATTTTAACAGTGTTTGTTATATTCTTGCTAAAGGTTTTTTTTAGATTCTGGGACGGCGTAGTGACCACACTGCACCTGATGGTAAGCGTAGTGCCGTCCAGTTGGAGTAGCGAGCAGTGCTTATACTGCAAAAGTCATCATTTAAGAGCAAAGAACTTCAACGTCACATAGTCTAACACTGGCATTCTAGCCACTGGTACATCACAATTTCTACACTAGAACATCTAAAATAAACAATGTGTTAATACTAATCGAGATCATTGAGTGTTGCGTGGTGGGTAGGACTCAGTTGCAGTAGTGTTCCTGTGTGGTGAGACGACAGAGCTGGCAGTCGACGCGGCAGCACCAGTGGTACCGACAGTGGCACCGCTCCAGGCGCGAGGAGCGCACCGCCCGCCTCCCCCGCCCACAGCACAGCCGCGCACACCCCCCCGCACCGCTGCCCAAGCTCGCGTTGCACTTCCTGTATACCATAATATTTTTATTATACTAATAATAATAATACACCCAACAGTCACACACATAGTTCTAACCCCACACTAGGTCAAACCTGTATAGTGGGTATCAACAACTACGAGGGACTACGGTCCCACAACATTTGCTCGGTGTGGGAATCGAACCCACGACCTCTCGTTTCACAGCCGGCTACTCGTCCGCTGCGCCACGGAGGCTGTCTTTTACTGGCATTTAGTTTTTTTTATTATACTGGCACGGCAAAGTGACCACACAGCACCTGATAGTAAGCGCAGTGCCGTCCAATTAGAGTTTTTTTTTTTTTTTTTTTTATCCTGACACGGCAAAGTGACCGCACTGTACCTGATGGTAAGCGCAGTGCGGTCCAAATAGTGTACTGAGTAGCGAGAGACGATCTATCCCCGCTACTCAACACACTCATGCCGGCCTGCTTCTTCACACTACGCCATGGGCAAGAAGGTGAAGAAGGGGTCGAGGGTCTAGTGTCAGAGTACTAAGAAGGCCGCAAAATGGCCATTGTACCCCAACTCCAGACCCCCGACAAAAACCGGATGTACACTGGCTGATCCCGGAACGCGACACACTTGCGTGTGCCACTATGGCGGGTTTTTCGCCCTGTGTACGGTGGTCGCTATCCGGGCGGATATGAATATCCTACCACCAGCAGAGTATCGAGAGAGAGACAATCTATCCCCCACTACTCAACACAATCATGCCGGCCTGCTTCTTCACACTACGCCATGGGCAAGAGGTTGAAGAAGCGGTCGAGGGTCTAGTGTCAGCAAAACGACCAAACACCGTACCTCAACAGACAAAACCGGATGTACACCGGCTGATTCCGGAACGCGTCACACTTGCATGTGCGTCTTATTGACTAAATATTGTGCAAGTTAAGTGATAAGAATACATACCATTTTTTTTGTTGTCGCGGGGAAAGCGTTTTATTACTGTCGCCCGCTCCGGGGGGAAGCGGATTAAGAATAAAACGGGTATGCTGGACTAGCCGGTCTTACGACCCAGCATCCCCCTCGCACGGATGGTGGCTATCCGTGCTGCCGCTGGGCCGAGTCCCTACCCCCTATGTACACCCCACCCGACACTACCAGCTAAAACCCCGCGGTGACCTTCTTCGGCGCTTACGGAGCGATCCCGGGGTATTAAGAATACATACCTGCCGTGCGTGCCCAGGGAGCCGGCAGCGGGGTCCGGTTCGCAGTAGTCTGGGCTGGGCGTGACGTACCGGAGCCGCGGGCGAGCGTGTCGGCGCGGTCGCAGCGGGCCCGCGCGCGCCGCCTCCTCCGCCAGCGCGGCCGCCACGCGCGCCAGCGGCGGCAGGGCGCGCCAGCACGTGCGCACCGAACACGACCCCGACACGCCGTGGCACGTGCACTTCGTACGCATGCCGCCCGACACCACCTACATACACATACACATACATACATACACATACACTCACGCCCGTAATCCCCGAAGGGGTAGGCAGAGATGTAACCAGTACACCCACTTTTCGCCGAATTTTCTTTTTGCAGAAGTCTATGGGCGGCGGTGACTACTTACCATCAGGTGGCCCGTCTGTTCGTCTGCGTTTCCAGATACTACAAAAATACATATTACGGTCCCATTATGTGATAGGATGCGAGCCTATCGCCATACCGGTTACAAATCCAGACTCCGAGCTGATACTGATAACTTCTAGATAGATTATTACTTTTTAAATAAAAATAAAACCGTCTTCAAAAAAACCCAGACACAACTAAAAAGCAAAAAATAATTGGTTACATTTACAGTGTTAAATACTCTAAGCATTTACATTAATTAATTACATACAATTTAAATCAATTATTTTTGGAGTTGGTTAAAAAACTCAATATCGCTTTACCGGACCCGGGGATCGAACCCAATAGACCACCGCCATAAGATCACAACCGAAACCTAACATTTATATGGAGAATGATTACTTCAAGGCCAAAGCCGTCAGCGCAAAAGTGGCCTAAGCCTGAGACAGTGAGTATGAAAATAATGGGGTTTGTATATTCATGAATTTTAAATTAATGTACATAAATGTAATTTTTGCGACGCCATCTTGTTGTTATCATATTGGCAATTGGTGAAACTAGAGATAGGCCGGTTTTGCATTGAAATTTTCGCACATTTTAAATCATTTGTAGTAAATAGGTCAGATTATGAAAAATTAGGCCACTTTTGCACTGACAGCCTCAATTATAGGTACATATCGAAACCATTCCTTAGGTAGAGCTACAAAAGCGACTTCGGCAGTTTATGATTGGGTTAAGAAGTGGAATCCCAATTACATTTGCTCCACTTTGGCAAATCCATAATATTATCAGATGGGTACAGCGTGAACATAGCATTGAATTTGTAGACGAAGGGTTTGAAGACACAATTCTGCTCTACCCGGGTAAAGAGTTAGAAGGTTAGACAAGCGCTGCAACTGATATCAGTTGAATAATGTCAATTTTAAATAGATGTTACATACAACGAGAGCAATTAGCTACGTACCTTCCGTCCAAAACGTCCATTGATGAGATTGGCTGACGCAATAAGGGGTCGTAAACGTTCGAGTCGTGTTCGCAGGTCCACCTGAGGGTCGAAGCGCGGGTCGTCGGCTGCCATGCGGTACTCTATGTTACGGTACCTGGAACCTCGGTCTTCGTATTCATACCTATTGGAGTATTACAAAACTGTCTTTACTGTCTAAATTACCCTTTTTTACGTTAAAAAGCTACAACACGTCGCGACAGAACAAAAACCGTGAAAGCAGCGAAGTGACATGAGCTTTCTGAATAGGATTGTTTCAATAATAGAAATGTGTTGTGGAGTATTCTTATGTATGCTATTATGGACTAAGTACAAAATGGAAGCTTTGTAATTAATTATATCTCATTTTCCTTTGTCCTGGCACGGCAAAGTGACTACCTACATTGCACCTGATGGTAAGCGCAGTGCCGTCCAATTAGAGTATCGAGTAGCGAGAGACAATCTATCCTCCGCTACTCAACACAATCATGTCGGCCTGCTTCGTCACACTACGCCATGGCGAAGAAGGTGAAGAAGCATTCCAGTGTCAGAGTACTCAGAGGTCCGCAAAACAGCCAAACAGCGTACCCCAACTCTAGACCCCTGACAAAAACCGGATGTACACTGGCTGACCCCGGAACCTGCACGGTGGTCGCTATCCGGGCGGATATGAATATTACCAGCCTAGTCATTGCACCGACAATAAAATATATTAAGATTACCTGGATCTAGTTCTAAACCGTTTCCTCGTAGGCCTGCCACGTCGAGGCGATCTGGGCAGTCTCTTCCGTCCGCGACGGTACTTTCTTCTTATCTTCGGCGCGTCGCTGGTATTGGCCGGAACAGGTTGGTCGTCCACCAGTATCACAACTGGAGGCATCGTGGTTGTCTCCAATATTGTTGTCGTTGGCATTTCCGTTGTAGTTTCAATGTCTAATATGTCTTCGACTCTACCATCACGCACGTCAATCTCGTGAACGTCTAGGAACTGCCGCGCGAACCTCAAATATAGATATGTTATCTAAGTAATCACACTTGAAAGATTATTAATATACAAAAGATCATACAAAAAGGTTGCAAGAAAATGTAGTGAAGTACATAGGTAACGGCTTCGGATTTCCCCTGAATTACAGGCAGTTTTTTTTACCATAAATAGGCTTGTGTTAGACTACTATCTCCCCTGATGGTAAGTGATGATGTGGTCTACGGTGGAGCACGCTTGCCTAGAAGATACCTATTCACTCTTGACTTAAAGATATAAAAGTTTGCGCAATAGCCCCAGATAATCTAGGTTCTGCTACTGTCTAGGTTCTGTCTACGCCAGATAACTTAAAGTCGTCTGTATCGCCTTGGCGTTAAGGCGCATTGTATTTAAAATTTTCAAGCCATACACTCCACCAATCACACAAACCTACGTCACATACAGCCACCCCACTTACAGACACACTTGCACACGACAGTTACACTAGACAAGTGTATGTTGATTCATTGTACAAAGATTAAGAATATCAAGAAATACAAGATTAATCATTGTAATAAAACGAAATTTACGGATTCTATCGCGGTTTATTTTACTTTTTTAACCCGACGTTTCGAAGGCTTTACATTACAGCCTTCATGGTCACGGGGGAGACAACAAAATAAAAATTAAATATCAACTATATGGAGGGTAGAAACATTGCACTATACTTTTGTGACGACATACAACTCAATCTCCCTGCTCCCTGCAATTTGAGTTTAATCAAACCTAGAATGAGTAATGTTTGCAAATAGGGGGTTAGGGCAAGAAATCGTATACCTTTCAGCCCATTGGAAATTATCCCCGCATCCGCCCCATTTGAACTGTGCGTGTGGCTCCGCGCGCGTGACCTGTGCCTGGCGAGGGGGCCGCGGCGGCGCGCGGGGCGGGGCGGCACACGAGCACGCCGCCAGCGCCCCCGCCGCGCACGCCCGCGACACCGACCACGCGAGAGCAGCCGCCGACATCGCGTATACGTACGCCTGCTCGCGAGTGCCTAACAGAATAAATATTGCAATGTCTTAGATATAGTCGCCATTAGGACCATGTCTATCTAATGGTTATAGACTTTCGCGATTTCTATAAATATTATAAAACTAGCTGTTGCTCGCGGCTCCGCCCGCGTTGAAGTTATTTTCGGGAGCAGAAGTATCAATGCAAGGAGTTGTCTTCTGCACTGAGGCACCTATAGCGATCGTCCTGACTCTCAGGTTTTGTGCCTTACATTTAAAGAATACTTCATAAGTTAACCCTTCACTTCGCCCTTTTTAGGGATGATTTGGTAAAAATGTTGAAACTCGTATTTCTTATTTTAGTACCAAAATCCTAAATATTAATTTTCAGGTCTCTAAGTTGAGGAACTTTTAACCCCTATTTCACCCTATTCAAGATATTTTTGAGACAAAAGAAAGATAATTAGATCTCCAGCAGATTTGAATGGCGCCTAATTTACTTAATTTTGTTCGGTTTATCATACCATATATCATCGGATATACCATATTAGATTACGCAACTTTAAAACAAAGATGCGTCCTGTTTTTAAACTGAGTTGTCCTGGTTTTTCTAACTTCATATCCTAGTATTTGAATTCCGGGGTTGGTAACCCTATATTAAGACCATGTGTATCTAATGATTTTAGACTTTCGCGATTTCTATACAGGTTATAAAATTAGAGAATATAACAAACATACAACGTCGGGAATAAATTTGTATATATGCCAATAATTATTGCGCGCTTAAGACCCGTTCACTAATTTTATAACATGTCTATTTAGTCTGCTAATTTTTTTGTATTTTCCAGACATTATTTATCACTATCTATGCTGGGTATAGGTTTTCTCTACTAATAACTGATTACTCATAGTTACCTGTATTTAATTTTCTACATTATTCGATATGCAACCGAATATAATACGCAAAATAAACTTTTGAGAAAACAGAATAGGTACAAAATTGCTTGAAAAATGAGGTCACAATATTTATTTTAAATATTAGTATGAGCAAATACTCAAAGATATGAGCAAAAATGGGTGCATAGTGGGAATATGTCACTATCTCTCGAGCACAACAGCAATGGCCATTCTGAGAGGTGACGTCACGGCTCATATGCATTTTTTACTGTCGTTTGACAATTACAACAATTTACTTATTTTTGTTCGGATTCATAAAATTCTTTCTATAATAGGTTTTAGGTAAATAACTTGTTAATTAAATTAATAAATAAAAACGAGTCAACTACCCTATTAGGGCAGCGTGGTAATTGTTTGTGCGGTGATTATGTTTGACTGTGTTTGTAAAAAATATAATAATTTGTTAGTATTAGAGCAAAACAGTAACATTCGGGAGTTCGACGACCAAGCGATCAGTAGGAAATTAGATTAGACAGACCATATTAGATCGTTATAGCTACGACGCTGTACGCGAATTTCAATAGTATCTAAACTATTCTAAACAGTTTTAATCTTTCCCTAATATAACGTAACATAGCTTTGTATTAGGCGACACGGTTCATCTAAAGTTACGGTCCTACACGTGCTGGTAGAGCCAATCTTTTAGAAAAGCTCTTTATTATAATACTGCGAAATCATAAAAAAGAAACTGCAGTATATATCGTTTCTATTTATATTCTATCTACCATAATTGCTACTAGAAGCCTGTAATAAAATATTAATTTATTGTATGGTTATCTTAAAAGTTTTTTAGAATGTTTTTTTTATTCTGGCGAGGCAAAGTGACCACACTGCACCTGATGGTAAGCGCAGTGCCGTCCTGATAGAGTATCAAGTAGCGAGAGACAGTCTATCCCCCGCTACTCAACACAATCATGCCGGCCTGCAAATGTTTAGTAAACTTCAATTATGTAGCAAAATTTTGCAGCCAGCAGACATTATATTGCCGATATGTTAATTATAGCTGATGTTATTTCTGTTTTTAATAATGGTTCCTATAATTAAGTATAATTTAGAAAAATACTCTTGCCTATACATTTATATTTAAATCAATTGCAATCTTGGCTACGGTATCAGTTTTTAATTACGAGCAATCTTATCATGATAGAGGCGCACACTGGTCTTCAGTCAAGCTAAACAATAGCGTCGACCGAGCTTATCGCTTGGTACATCGAAGCATGGCCCATGGAGAGCGCGTGAGTGCACAACTCACGGTTATCGCTGAATGACGCCCCCTACTGCCTACCCCTACCCCCTAACACCTCGCCGCCCGCTCCCTGGACGCTTGATTCATGCGTGTAATTAAATCTTTTGTCCGCTTCACCGTAGCTGAACCCTCAGGACCTTGCTGATCGCATTGTAAGACAAACGCATGACAGCCCTTCTAATTTAACAGGCCAAAGATAACTTGTACGCTTTTCACATATCTACTTTCCTCTCGTCGATCACGGTGAGCCTATTTGATGTATTATTTTAATTTGAGAGACATTTCTACAATGTATACATCTCGTTTTTCTTAGATTACTGCAGCTATACTCTTTTAAATATATATAGTCATATTAAACTACGAGTAATTTGTAATGTCTAAAAAGGTATTTATTTAACAAAGACCTTGAAAAGAATTGAAAATATATCCGTAGTCGATACCTTTCTATAAGTTCGAACATCCGAATGAAAGTTCTCTTCTGCTACCCGCAGACAACTTGGAAAACTTTTAATTAAAATGTATCAAGCGAGGAGCGCTCTAAAGATTCGTAACGGTTTGTTTGTATCTGACGACGTTCCGTGTCAATTAATTTCCTAAAGAGGGTACACGACGCGACGACGTAATGGTGATCAGAAACAATGGTCTATATTTCGCAGTCGGCATCCGCCCGCGTCCGCTGCCAACTGTACAATGTCGGCGACCGCTTACAACTAGAAAAACTCCACCATTGTTTAGTTTTTCTATTTCTTATATGTGTCTGTTGTTTCGGAATTAAGCTATTGTGAACGGCCAGGCATAAGAAATATAACTTAGTTACTTTATTAAAACTATTATTACTTGATTTATAAGATAGTTATATTTTAATAGTATAATCACGCCTATAGCCTACGAAGGGGTACTAACTGTACCTAACCAGTACACCCACTTTTCGCCGAATTTAATTCGGTCCCATAATGTGATAGGGGGCGAGCCTATAGTCATTCCGGGCACAAATTCTAGACTCCGAGTTAATACTGAGAATTTCTAGATAGAAAACCCCAATATCACTTAATCCGACGCGTGGATCAAACCCAAGACTTAAGGACAGCAGTCGTCACGCATACGCAATTACAACTGCGCCACTGAAGCGGTCAGTCAGTAGGAAAATTGAATATAAATAAATACACCCAACAGTCACACATAGTCCCGACCTCACACTAGGCCAAATCTGTATCGTAGGTAGAACTGCAGGACTACAGGTTCTACCACACACAGTCCTAGCCAAATATTTATCGATGACACGAACATTTTCTCGATGCGGGTATCGAACCCGCGGCCTCCAGTTTCACAGCCGCGCCGGCTACTCGCCCGCTGAGCCACGAAGGCCGTTATTATAGCATAAAAATATAAATTTCGATTCGCATAATTTAACATGTTGAAACGTGTGCGTAAAGAAAGTAACATTGCATTAACCTGATTTGATTTTATTATTTTTAAAATGTCCAGTGCAAACGCTACTCATCTAAAAAGCACATGAAAAACTATTTTAAGAGCTGATATTACTTCATCTCTGTAATGGATAGGTCGCCTAACTATGTATAATAGTTAACAGTGGCGAAAGTTATATCTTTACTGTATTTATTGTTACATTTATTCTGTTTTTTTTTCATTAAATATCACTCTACATGTCTATTATTATTATTATTATTAAGCTTAGAGTAGGTTAAATACTCTAAGTTATTAAGCTATGGCGCCGGCATTTTCTACATGACTGAATTTAAGCCTGAGACTAAAACCAACACACAGGTTATGGTATCAATGACATCAAAACTGAAGACCGCTATTTAACAACTTATTAGGTTTTTTTATTTTTTTTTGTTAAGGGTTGCTCCACTTGTACATAATATTTCAATAATTATTGTGTACAAGCCAATATAGATATTATGAGTGGCCGATGTATAGACAGGGATCAGTTACAAATATATTATATGTATAGATATAAAGTTATGATATACCGTAATTTATTAGTTACTTTTATATTTAAAAACAGAAGTCGGAAGGAACGTGTTAAAGGAGCCTTCGCTGCTGTCAGTGAACTAGCGCATGTATCGAACAGTCGCTTCCTGTCACGACAGCTACGCCGCGCGGCTACGTTGCTACGTCGCCGTAGTAAAAACGTGCCAACTATGTGCAAGCCGCTTATAAGTTGCAAACAGTTCGCGTGACGTCTTACTTATTTTATTTACAAAAATATCCTATTTTGTCATTCCTGTACCAAAATGAGTAGTGAGAAATGGTAAAATATAAACAATAGAGTAGTTAAGAATTAATTACCCGACCAGTGATAAATGTAGAGAGTGCTCGAGGCGGAACGTACACTGCGACCAGTGAGAAGAAAGGACGTTGTCGTCACGCTGTCCGCGTCCGCACAATGCGTATCTTTTTTAAAAGTCTACAAAACTTTATTTTTCAATTCTGACGGAAGTTCTTAGTGAATGCAACATGCTTTTACTATGTATCACACATTTGATTATAACAGAAACTTTCGATCAAGACTGATAAAATAAATTAACATATGTGAAAATGTTACGTCCGCGTGCCCATTCGGCAAGCAGAGGAGCATGGAGTTGCCCACGTTTTACCACTATAATTATCCTCTCCTATCCCGATAGGTGGGAACCTTTTCCTACATAGGAGTTATCTTGAGAGTAGATCAGATGCCGTCATACAGTAGTCATATCACACATAGGAATGCATATTTATGTATAAGTCATTTTTTATTTAATTTTTTATTTGTGTTGTTTCTAAAATAGTCTTTAAGTAAGAAATTGTTTTCATTTTTATTTTTTTTGTCTAATCTTAGTCTTTTTATTTTACTAGAGTTAATTTTAGCACTTCATAGTTGTACATACATTCTTACACTTAAGCGTTTGGTATATTTCTACTATGAGCTTTCGTGTTAATTAATTATAAATAAATAGGATCAATTAAATGAATTAGTAAGTTTAATTTAATGAATCAGCATACTATACCTGTGAGTAAGTCAGGCGTAAACTTGGGCGCGAGTTTGATGGCGGAGCAGTTCCAGCGGTCACCTGCGTGTGCAGTAAGACAGGTGGAGCGTGCCAGGCGGGCTGCTGCGGCCACGTGTGGCATGGCCGTGGGCTGACGACGGCACGCGCGCATCTGCCCGTCCCACAGCGCGCCCATCGCTCGCGCTTCCACGCACTCTTTCTCCGTCCAGTTTCCTTCACTCTCGTGCAAGGCTCTGTTTGATAAGTAAAAGTTTTTTAAGTCATAAAAAGTACACCGACTTCAATAAAAAACAAATTATGCGTCCCTATAAAATTTGAGGGTTTCCCTTGATTTTTCTGAAATCGCATCATTAGATCCTGACTTGGTGCCAATGGGACCACCTGGGAAGACAAAAAAAAAAAAAAAAAAAAAAAAAAAAAAAAAAAAAAAAAAAAAAAAGAATTCCTCGAATCGGTCCAGGCGTCTTCGAATAATCTTCTCCTTTTTTTGAAGTCGGTTAAAAAGCGTTATAGAATTAGAAAAATCATGGAAATAACCATATCCTGATAATAAATATCTCGACCATTAAATCTATTTTTACCTATACTTGTTATATAAATAAGAACGGAGTACCTATGTATATCAACTTTAAATAAATAAATTTATCTGTATATGGACATAGTTTTCTAGGCACAAATGTTTTTTAATGGCTTGCCTTATTTATTTGGGGTAAATAGCATAAATACTAAATAGCAATAATGGTATTGGTAATTTATTATTTATGTAATTTTAGGTCGAGTTTTGTAAAACAGCGTGGATAATTTTATTTTCAAGGTATAAGAATACTTAGAAATAAAACAAACGATTGTACCACATTTACATATTTAATTATTTTAAAAAAATCTACTTATATTTTATAAATGTTTATATTCTATTTACAAGAGGATTGTGCCGTAATCAATCATTTGTTTTCTTTATCTTTCATCGTAGCTTTCGTTGTAGAGTCCGGTTGCGCGTCAGGCCTTCTAGCGGAGTCAGTCCGTTGCCCCCGTTGAAAAGCTTCGCACATTTCATACAGATAATTAGGTAGAAAGTCAGCTCCTTCACCTTCTCTACGGCGCAGAACACGATACGCGTCTCGCAACGTCGGCTTTGGTGTTAAACGTAACTCCAACTCCACGGCCGTAGGAAAATGTGCCGCCAAAGAATATACTATTTCCAAATCTGAAGGCGGTGGAGTTAAATGACGATAATTTGAAACTTTGTGCAAGAAATACTCCGACATACTCATTCGTGGTCTCTCTTCGTCGTATTTTCCCAGTTTCAAGTCATAGAGTACCGCTTTTTGTCTGTCCGGGCCCCAAAACTCTTGTTCAAACGCTTGGTAAAAACTCTCAATATCTTTAAATTCGCATTTGAAACATCGCACCCACATAAGAGGCACTCCTTCTAAACAAGAAATTATAAACGATAATTGTTTATTCTCTCGCATGTTTAGTTCAGAAATATAATATTTGAGATTTTCTATAAAATCCATAGGATGTATGTCGCCATTGTCATCAAAGTGCGGCCGTTTGTTTATCGTAGCAACAATCCAATCACTAAGTTTATCAGATGGTATTTGTATCATTGGTTTAGTTTCATCGTTTCCTTCATCATCTATTTCGATTATTTTCCTCTTATCATCATGTCGTGGCATGGAGAGTTTATCGTTTACTCTGTCTGCTTTACCCAAATTAGGGAGTGACATATGGCTGCGAAGTCGTGACGAGGGCAATTGGTAGACGTCCTCCTGGCTAGAAAAACGAACACCAAAACCCAATGTTGTCGGTTTATACATTGAAGTGGTTCTATATTCGGAATCCTCTTTTAGTGGCCTATCGTCATTTTTCTTTTCTTGAACTGATGATATTTTGTCCACCATATCTGAGAGGTTTGTTACTGACGACTTAATTTGGCGCAAATCAATGAATAAGCTCATATCGTGTCTTCAAAAACTTATAGCTTTATAAACATTTTGATATACCCACGAAATATAGGTATGCGCGACGTAGAGCTGCAACGAAATAAAACACAAGGTTATTTATAAAATGTGAGACTCCTTATATTGAAGTATTTTGTAAAGAATTAGTCTTTACAAAAATTTTATTGCTTTAAGTACAAAATAAGTTAATTTAAATTTCTGTACAAAAATATTTAAAACTATATAAAGAACTTGAAATTAATGGCTTAATCTAATCTAAAATGACGCCCAATTTATCAATACTTATATTACTTAATTTTATGTGCAGTAACATTCAAAATTAGTGGCTCGAGTTATTCTAGGTCGTGAATTATATATATACAGTATATCCAGGCCTGTATTAAATACACGAATATTTTTTTAAACCAACATGTCTCATGACGTGTACACTAATGTTCATTAAAATTGAATAACAATCAAAGTGCGATGTAAAAACGTATAATTCATATTTCCATGTGTAGGGTTAGTGCAGGTGCGGGATAGTGGTACAGCGTCGTGCCGTTTGGTGCGTGCGTAAGTTTGTACTAAGGGTAGTCAGCTTACGTGCGGCGGCGGCGGCCGGGCAATCGGTACTACCCGCTGCCACCATCGGATGCCGAAGTACGCGTTTTTATACAGGCTTACGTTACCATAACTGGGTTATCGTACTCAGTATATTAAATTCCATTGACGTTTTGTCGTGCTTCCCAAGGACGCGCGTTGCCGATGGCACCGTTTCCAATATTATGAGGGAACGCACGCTCTGCGCGAACTTTGTACTCGAAGGCTGATTCTGAAGCTGCTTGATAATGAAACTTGTGTATTGTTGTCACGGTAAATATTTGTCTGTCCTGAGAGACATGTTTACAATTTATTTGTTAAATTCGATATAAATTAATTTACAGTGACTCACTTTAACCTAGCCCCAAGGAAAAACTCATTATTGATGCATTAGTTCCAAGTTCCTCAACGACATGCCGCGGCCGCGCCGCCGTCGTGTCGTTTATATTTTTACAACAGACGGAAAGCGATAACTTAACTTATAACTTTTCTTATTGAACTCAAGAACAGCTGCATATAAACGAGAAATTAGGTTTTAACTTATTAACTTAACAAATATTTTAGTTTTTATTAACTTCGTTTGGTAGTACCACTGTCTCACAGAAAACCAACGTAAAGTGACAGTTTACTGTCGCGTTTCGTATGGTAAGTGAGATATCCGGAGGCCCAGATTCCCCCTTCCCTTTCCTAATCCCTATTCCTGTCCTTTAAGGCCGACAACGCATACATGATACTTTCGGTATTGTGGATGTTCATGGGCGGTGGAGATCACTTAACATCAGGTGACCCACTGGCTCGTTTGTCGGACTATGAAATAAAAAAAAAAGTAGTTCCTCTCTAAAGATTTATCAAAAAGACTCTAAAGACTTATTGGCTGGTTATAGGATATTTGTATCCGCCAGGATAGCGACCACCGGACACCGTACAATAGTTTTCCAGCTAGCATGCCAAAGCCTGGGTCCTTTACGCGTAGCGTGAAGAAGCTATTCAGCAGGCCGGCATGATTGTGTCTAGTAGCGAGATTATATTTGTCTATCGAGTACGATACTTGAAGAGGAAATAATGAATATTTCATATTTACATGTATATATATACTCACTTATAGATATCGATCAATGTTATTTTATATTTTCAAGAAAAACAAAAATAGTTACCTACCTAATTAAAATTTAGTCTCACTATATTTAATATATATACTAAACCAGAAATAATTAAAACTTAATCGTATTACGTAACTTATATGAAATATTTTGCTTTGCTTGTAGCAACTGTGTATCTACCAAATATCACGGGAAAAGCAACACACGCGATGTCAACTCGCTTTACATTACATACGCGTGATAGGTACTCGCCAGTCACGGTGTGCATCAACCATAATTAGCAAAACGCAGATGGATTCCTGTAGCGTGCAAAATTATAGGTTACATTCGCCGAATCGCATAATAGCAATTGACTCCGGGACATGGAGTCAGGATAATGCGGGTACAAAGCTTCCGCAGTCTGGCTGTATTATAGTTAATTCATGCGGAATGTAATTGTTCCGTTGTCAGACCCGGTGCCCGGTGTCGGGAACATTATCGCATTCGTCACGCCACGCACGTGTACGTTTGAACTAATAAAATAATTCCCGTATCAAATTTTACGCGCCTATCTCGATTCCGTAGACAAAGCAATCGAGAGAAGGGGCAAAGGGATTCGCTTTGTAATATTACATAACTGGTCGCGCACACAAAAGACAACCCAACTTTTTATACATTTTACTGTATTGTAATATACATAGATAAAATAGGCCATCAAGTTTCAAATTCTTTTGTAACAATTTTATTATTCCAAACGTGTAATGCTCAATGCGCAATATTTATGTAAAACAGTGCCAGATTTTGGAACTTTGAACAATTTCTATTATAATACGCCCTGTTAAGGTTTTTTTTGTCCTGGCACAGCAAAGTGTCCACACTCCACCTGATGGTAAGCGCAGTGCCGTCCAGTTAGAGTATTAAGTAGCGAGAAACAGTATATCCTTCGCTACTCAACCCAATCATGCCAACCTGCTGTGTGATTTCTTCACTCTACGCCATGCGGCAATGAAGTGAAGAAGCGAGAGTCTAGTATCAGAGTACTCAGAAGGCCGCAACACGGCCAAACATCGTACCCCAAGTCTAGACCCTGACAAAAACCGGATGTACACTGGCTGATGCCGGAACGCGACACACTTGCGTGTGCCAATTTGGCGGGTTTTACAGCCTGTCTACGGTGGTTGCTATGCGGGTGGATATGAATATCCTACCACCAGCAAACATACAGCAACAGAAGTTATGTACAACCTAAACACACTGTCAGTCTAAAACATTAACCGTGCAAAAAATATAATTTTATGTTTTACTTTGATACAAATATTCACCCTTTACAGAATAATTATATCCAAACAAGCGTTTTCAAAGCTCATTTAGAATAAGGTGATTATGTTTTAAAAAGTGGAAAAAAATTAAAACGACGACGAAAACAAAAAACAACATGTTAGGGGGAACGTTACAGCTGACGCGACTGAAACTGGCTCGCCGCTGATTCCGCTTTAATAATGATTAAATGCTGTATGATTGTCGTAGCGTGCCTACTCCGCCCCTGTGGCGACCGCGTAGCCTGCACCGACCAAATCGGGGGAAAGTTAACTTTTGCCATACCAAATGCAACTGCCATTGTTTTCATATTAACTTCCACTAATCGAAGTTTTACTGTTAACTTAAAAAGGATAGAAGGTTTTCTGTTTACTACATGCGGAGAAATAGTACTGTTACAAAACATACATAAATCTATTGGATACTAGCTGTTGCTCGCGGCTCCGCCCGCGTGGAGGTTATATTCGGGAGCAGAAGTATACAATTCAAGGAGTTGTCTTCTGCACTGAGGCACCTGTAGCGATTGTCCAGCCTCTCAAGTGTTGTGCCTAAATCTTTATATTGCATCTAAAGTATACCCCATAAGTTTAACCTCACTTTGCCCTTTGCACTTTTTTTCTTAGGTATGATTTTTCAAAAACGTTGAAACACGTATTTATTTATTTCCTACCAAAAGCCTAAATATGATTTTCCAGATCCCTAAGTTCAGGTATAATGGACTTACAAATTTTGAACTCCTATTGGACCCCTTTAAAGGTTGTTTTTTGAGAAAAAAGATAGCCTATGTCCTTCTCCAGGATATAATCTATCCCCTTACCAAATTTCATTACGATCCGTTCAGCCGTTTGGTCGTGAAAAGGTAACAAACAAACAAATAGAGTTACTTTCGCATTTATAGTATTAGTATGGATTTAAATGAATATTGAGCTTAGTCATAATACTGAAAAAATTATGATTAGTCACAATCAAATGCAACAACGGGCTACCCTCGAGTCACAGCACGCCCGCGCCGCTACGGTTCATTAGCCACGGGACAATGATACTTTAATTGCGTACCATTTGACACACGCGCAGCACGCGTAGTTACTTCTGAGTATCAATAATCAAGATCAATGATTATCATTTATCTACGGTCCCTGCATACCCTTGGTCCGATGTAATATTTCGCGACCCAAATATAACTCACGTGTATAAATCCGAAACGTGCGGTTGAGAATACGAATTAATACGAGGGACACTGCGTCTTTGAATAAAATTGGAATTATACATGGATCACATTGAATTTAGTAACATTAAAATAAGATTCAATGTGTATTCTGAACACGTATCGGCAAATCCCATTAGGGATGTAAATTTAGGTAAATCGCCGTCAAATGGGAAGTTGGAATAATTGAAACAAATGCAGGGATTACTCAACAATTTGTTTAATATAAGGGCGATTTATCTAAGTCTCCTCGGCGAAAGGAACAATTGTAAGAGTTTATTGGTACAAATTTGATGCTGGGCGCTTAAATAATAAGAGTTTGCCTTCCAGCAACAAAGGATTCAATGGTTGTTCATATCTTTATTTGCGCTTTACTTTTAAGTCATGCATCTGAGAAAAGTTAAGTTAAAATGTAATCAGTTGGGTAAGTACGTAACCTATATAAAAAACTTCGTAATTAAGTAAACTGAATACTTAAAAAAATAATAAACAAACATCAACAAAACTACGCAAGATGGATATTTAACAAAGCACAAATACAATGTTTACCATTTTATTGATTGATTTACATGTTATGTACACTGTTACACATCTCAGTGCTTAATATCAACATAAACTGATGTTAGGATTTACTTAAGGCTTCTCATTATAATTAATCTACCAGCTTTACTCTCTTAGCTGAACTATGCGACCATTGAACTGTTTACACTTACTTACTGTCCCGCGAACGAACCACGAATACCCTGGCTGTCAACTAGTTTTCTTCACAACACACAGAACACCGGAGCGCGGAAGGCACTCCGTTTTATCCTAAACATTTACCACTCCCCACTTAGGTCATCATTATTAATGTACCCGCAACTAATCTCCTAAATACCTTCGATATATCTTCGGTATTTCTAATAATAGGAAATACCCTAACAATGGCAGCTTAATTCGACTCACTAGTGACATAATATTATAACCTAAACCTGTTGCATTAAATAATAGCCATATTCCCAATAACTATATGTACACATATCCGGAGCCAAAATAAATATTTGTCTCGGTGCGGAAATCGAACCCACAGCCTTTCGTTTCGAAACTCTCGGCTGTTAAGAGCTACTATTATTTTGCGCCACTGAGGCACTCAAATAATGTTAGTAGATTAAGTAATTATATTTTATTTCATAACAGACACAACAGTCATAGGTGCAAGTGACGTGATGGTAAGTGATGGACCTTATCATCACATTTGACCAGAGCACCATTAGGAACTCGCTTTTATTATTTCTATTAAACTCATATGCTAAAGTTTACTGATGAGTAATAATTTATATGAAAGTTACTCAATCATGATATGATTATGGCTCACTTATTCAGAGCCACCAAGAATGATTATAATTTTATTCGTAACAATGGTGCATACTATCCGTACTAATTAAAATGCATTTAATTATGTGCGAGAATTTCATCTACAAGCAGTAAAAGCAGTAGATAATTAACCACTGAAATTATAGCAACTGTAGATATTTTCGCAAGCCCTTCAACTCCACAAGCCACGAGGGTTGTTGAATAAAACGTTGTGCCTTATCTCAACATGAATGTACGCTATCCGAGGGCGTATATTACTTATATTAGAAAGATTAGCGAGAAACAGTACAGAGGGCGGTCATTAGCTGCGAAAACTTTGTAATTAATTGAAATAATTGCACGAGCTTTGCTTCATAAATAAATACTTTAACATAATTCTAGTTCCGTTTGTTCCTCCTTTGAATTACCACGTGTAGTTTTGATGATGATTTTAAAAATAATCCAACAAATAGTAAGCCAATAAAAAGGTGATTCGTCAGAATTGACAACATTTCATTTTTCTATCATACTCCAATTTGTATACTATATGAAACTTGAACTAAAATTATGAGACCCATATTTTTTCAATATTCAGATATTTTCCATCCATGATTTTCATTTTGAATTTTGTTTTATTCTAAATCGTTGTAAGCACCAAATGACGTCATATATAGGGCTCAAGACGCAATGACCTTTGCTGACAAGTGACAGATGTGAGTTGTCACAACTGAAACTTCTGTCTTTTGATTGGCGAATTATTGACGTATTGTGAAATTGACATTTAACAAATGACAATGTATTGGTTTTCAAAACAAATAGTATGGTGAGCCAAGAAATTATTTCATTCGACCGTATGTGTGACGTCATCAAGCATTTTTCGGTTTTAATTTTTTTGTTCGAAACTAAAGTATAAAAAAAATATAAAATATATATTTAAACTAAGAATAGAAAACATAAGAAACGGAATTTTTACTTTACACTAGTTTAGATTTTGAAATGTTGTCAATTGTCCACTATATCAACCTACCTACAAAAGTCTCTATCTATATACGAGTATAAGCATTATTAACGAAGCCGATACTCGGTGAATGTTTTCTGCCACCGATCTAGGCAATTGGTGTTTACTGCTTAAGGTTTTCTCTATAAGTGAAATAAATACACCCAACAGTCAGTCACATAGTCCTGATCCCAAACTATGACAAACCCGTATCGTGGGTATCAGGAACTACGGCAAACTTTCGGTCTCACAACATCCAGATCCGAAACAAATATCAATCTGTAACACAAGCATTTGTCTTGGTGCGGAAATCGAACCCACGGCCTCTCGTTTCACAACTGGCTACTCGCCTACCGCGAGACGGAGACTGACAATAAGAGAATAAAATAACTCTTTCAACCCCTAATAATTAGCTAATAGGAAGGTGGCATTTAGTATCCTTAGCAATCGCCACATGACGATGCTTTTTATTTGAGTTTCTCGACACAATAGCTATCATCACACATCATTGTTTCAGTGTAGTGTAAAAAGACTTGCCTACCACTGGTAATTCAGGAAACTTTAATGAGCAGCAATCATTAAGCCGCGCCGTTCTAAAATATCTATTTGTATTAATTACATATTTATATAAATTTTTGAAGTTATACTTTTTAGGCGCGTTATGAAAAAAAGATGAGAGTTAAATTTTAACACTCCGAAGTTGCTCTAAGTACCAGGCTGGCATGAAATGTAAGGAGATTTGATAACGTTTCATTTCTAGTGACTTCTAGGTAATAAAAATGCAAGGTTTGTTTGTTCCTAGATACTTCTTGGTTACGTCATCCTACGTCACTGTCATTATTCAATTTAAGTACCAGGCTTGCATGAAATGTAAGATTTGATACCATTTCATTTCTAGTGACTTCTTGGTAGATAAACCTTGCATTTTTTTCACTTTAATTACCAGGCTGGCATGGAATGTAAGGAGATTTGATACCGAAATTTAAATTGAATATTATTTACTAATTGTAAATATGTATTAGTAAAAAAATTGTGCTTATATACTTTTTCAAGTGCTCCAATATAATTGAGGTTTTAATGTATTATTTATTGATATAAATTAAAATATTATTAATATTGATTATTAATATTTGCATGCAATTAAAAACATTTTTTTAAAGATGCCAAAGAAGTATAACTTCTCACGGGCGTACATAAGTACACGCACCCATTTTTTTTAACACTGACTGAAATATTTGTAGCAGAACCTACCTTGCTACATTAGCTAATCCTGATTGAAAATTTAAGCTCTAACATTTTTTTTTATATTTTGTCTTAAGTAATACATACATAATACTGATTTATTTTTTAATAATTGGGTTCTACTAAAGTACACATGGTATTTATGGACATGTTAACACCTGTTTTAAGTCGGTACGTAGCGGCTTTGCTGTGCTCTGGCATTGCAGAAGTCTATGGGCGGCGGTGACTACTTAACATCAGATGGCCCATCTGCTCGTCTGCCTATAGATGCACTAAAAAAAATATACTATACACATTCAGGTCATAACGACAGTACTTATTTTAACTTAGTAGATACATAGTACATGATCATAGTTTAGTCCGCCCATAAAGCTTTGTCCGGTGGGTGGCGAGCAGCGGGTGGTGGAAATTCGCGCGTGAGTCAACGCTCGGCGCGTCAGACTGCTTGCCGCCCGTGCTCTACGGTCTAAGCTGTTTTTAACTCAAACATTGTTTATTTGATCGGTTGATAATTAAATCGTGGGTAATAACATAACGGTAGGCAGCGGCTTTGCTGTGCCATGCCATTGTAGAAGTCTATGGACGGCGGTGACAACTTACCATTAGGTGGCCCGTCTGCTCGTCTGCCTATCCAGGTACTAAAAAAAATCTCAGGGCAAAATATTTTATAAATTTAATTAAATAAAGTGGAGAAACTTCTGATATAGATAGATAGATATAGCTATTTCATAACCGTTTAATAGGTGGGGTTGGTACCCATGATATTATAGGCAGAAAGTTCCAAGATACACGATGAAGTGCATGCTTTAAAGACAGTAAACATTTTAAAAACTAAAACAAAAAAACATTCCGTACAGCGAAATCCGACAATGTTGATTAATGGACCCTAACATCAAAGCGTCACGTCGATACGCTCGAACGAGAGATATCTGTGACAAAAATAAAAGCCACACAAATGTGTTGCACTGAGGATGTCGGTAATTTATAAATTTGTCAGGACAAACTGAACATCGTCGGCGGTGTAAATAAAGAGCTCTGCGGCACGGATAAATTTGTGTCAGATCAAATGAATCGTGCGAGAACTTATTTGTTCCAGCTTCCATTGCACGTGTTCCATCCTGAGCATTAAATGAAAACATTGTCTTGGAAATATAATGCTTTATCAAGTTCTTATTTAAATGACTAATTTAAAAAAATAACCAAGTACTTGTCATTCATTATTGAAGTTTCATTTCTTTAGTATCGTTATGATTTGAAAGTCGATGAAACGAAAAAGCGACATTAAAAAGAGACAAACTCATAAATCTATAGTACTAAGCCTAAGAGAGAATGAGAGCCTACGAGAGAATGGGATCGAGTGGGATCGATTGGGATCGGGTGAGATGGGGTGCCATCGATTAGGATTGAGTGGAATCGAATCGGTTACTTTTATTGACGTAGTTCTTTAATGGTTTTGAAATAATTTTGTAGTTGTTAGTACTTAGTATGTGTGTGAATACGCGTGTATGTGCCTGCGTATTACAAAGCTTACTCGTAGGTAACTTTTCTGAAGTTTCACTTCTACCGTGTGTGAATTGCACAAAAACTTTGTTCTTTTTAATAGTAAGTTTCCAAAGAATACCAGTATCTAATAAAGTTTAGTTATAAATGACTATACACAATCTACCAGGAAATGCTTTGTGGTAATACGTTTTGTGTCATTAAGAGAAAACCATTATTTCACTAATACTTATATTCAGTGAATAGTGGAATTATTTAATTGATCATTTTCTGAAACGTAATGTAGAAATGAAATACAACGCTGAGTAGAAACACACCTAATTAAAACAGTAGTAGAGTAGTTCTCTCTCTCTCTCTCTATGTTTGTCACTTATCCAATTATTTTTTTTAGTCGTCTGTCGAAATTATAATAAATGTAATAACCATTACAATTAGTAATCAAATCCACAGATGTCCTTATTAAGGAGGTCACTCGCTTCAAATTTTTAAAGCGCAGAGTAACCTACGATGGGTTCATGGTTATATATTTGCATATTCGGTAAGAATAGAAAATAAATTGTACCAAGAACCATTCATAGATTGCTAACATAACTTCCCCTAAGCGCTCAGATGGTTGCAGTACCTACATATATTCAATTCATGTAGTTGCTATATGAATTCAAATGTTCGTGTTAACTATAACTTACCTTCGAACGACAAGCACCGACACCACAGAGTTTGACCCTTGTGAAGCCCTATACGTTTAAAACTATCCGATACACCCATTGCTCTTGTAAGATTTCCAGTGTGGATATTTTGGTGTATTATGAAAATATATCTTACGGCACTTAGTTACCTAACATAACGGCATCAGTTTTTATAACGGTGTAAGAAAATAAATGCTTGTAATGAAAATCAGATTTTTTATCATACCGTACCTAATATTGTGAGATTCTTCCGGATAACATTTAAGTGTGATTTGTAGCTAAAACTTATCTACGCCTTTGTGCTACGTTTCACGTGTTCATATATATAGCTGTACATTTCATCAGATCACTTTCGAAGACTTTCTAAGAATTTCTTTTCTTTGGAATATTTTAGCATAAAATTTGTTTAGAGACAAAAAATAAATAATTACGAGATAATGTTGTATTCGATTTATATAATGGCAAATTCTATTAGTGAACGTTGAACTTTATAGCTTTTTAAATTTTCCACGTAGGAAATAAAACTGTAGCAAATTTGAGCCCGACATGGTCGAATAAAATAAATCCTGATATAAAGTGGGTCGTATTTCACTTTCGTCCAGAGACGATACCTACACGCTGCTGAAGGGAGAATTCAATAAAAATCACAATCGTAAAAACTAAGACGGCAGCCATATAAAAATACCTAAGAAAGCATTAAGATCCGTCCCCTAATAATAGGTCCCGCCAGATGCACGGGACGGCCGACTGGAAAAGTCACAGTGGCAACTCGAGCGAAGGAAATTATTTTTTTCGGTCTGCCACACACGGCCCTTACTAACTCAGCGAAAACTCGAGACCATTCTTTCGACTTCAGCGGCTAGTGCTGAGGATTTCTAAGAATTCTGAAGGATGAAGCTTATGTACAAATATCCAGCACTTAACGACTATTTATGTAGAGTACGTCATAATTATTTTTTCATGCGATAGCAGTATTACTACTTAACATAATCCACAATGTTCTTCGATACTAAACGATACTCTCCCGAGATTTTAATATCTAAGTAAAGCCCGCAAAGACTACGACTGCCTACTGCATTAATGTGAAATACACAATATTATAAAGACATTTACAGAATTCATTTCCAATGCGTCTTCGTATTAAAAAAATATCCATTTTAACTTCAAATAGATTGGTTTAAATATTTTTAGGTACACATCGTAGACAAAATCTTTTTACCTTTTGTATTTTAGCCAAAGACACATATAGAGATAAAAAAGCAGACAAGACATCAAATTAGCTAAAAAGCTTTGATGCGCTTACGGGCGGCTGCGCGTTCGGTTAACGTACTCTATTTGTATAAACGCGAAAATAAATACATATTAACTACAGCGCTTTTGGACAGGCGTGTTACGTAGGTCTTAGAGTCTTTTTGTGGTATTAAAAATGATAAATGAGGACGATGTCTTATAAAGCGTAACTGGAACCAACACACTACGTTAACATTCATTTTAGTACTATGTAGTTAACAATTATTTGGAGTATAAAGCACTGCGGTCCGTGAAATGTAGTAAATCAATTTTGTTTCGTGGAACGTAGAAAATAACTTTGGAAACAATGTGAATTGCATTGAAACTGTAGAAAAACTATGAAAAAGTTAAAATATTTTTACAGAGATTTATGACAGTTAAAATGCGCATATTATACTAGCTGCCCTCGGCTCCACTCGTGTTATTTTGGGAAGAAAAGGTATACAATCCCTGTCGGAGTCATCTTAAGATAGGTATTGCATATTTCTATCTTTTGCTATCCCATAGGAGATTCGAGATAAAAATAGCCTATGTCATTCTCTGTGGAAAACAAAAATCTATCCCGCTGGACCCTGGACATTTTTGCGGGATAAAAAGTAGCCTATCATTTGCGCGATCGAATGATCTAACTGTATTCAAAATTTCAGGATGATTGGTCAAGCCGTTTTCGAGTTAAACCCGGACATAGAGACAGACAGACAGACAGAAATTATAAAAATTGCAGTATCGGGATCAGTGAGTCATAAAATGAATATTTCACGCAAAATCGGGTAAATTACCCAAATGTACAGACAGACGCTACAGATTGATATATTAGTATATATATATAAAAGAAGAAACTGACTGACTGACTGATCGATCAACGCACAGCCAAAACGGCTGGGGTTAGAGACTTGAAATTTTGATAGTAGGTACCTTTTATGACGTAGGCATCCACTAAGGAAGGGTTTTTGGAAATACCACCCCTAAGGGGGTAAAATAGGAGATGATAGTTTGTATGAAAATCCGTCATTTTTGGAGTTAAGTTTATGAAAATTTGTATTTGGCCTTTTAGTCAAAAATAAAAAATATATATTTCAGGATTTTTGGAAATTCCACCCCGAAGGGGGTAAAATAGGGGAAGAAAGTTTGTATGAAAATCTGTCATTTTTGCAGTTAAACGCATGAAATTTGGTATTTGGCCTTACAGTTAAAAATTATAAACACATATTTCAGGGTTTTTGGAAATTCCACCCCTAAGGGGGTTAAATAGGGTAAGAAAGTTTGTATGAAAATCCTTCATTTTTGAAGTTAAATGCATGAAAACTGGTATTTTATAGTGTATACTTTTTGTCTCAAACATGACCTCCACGCGGACGGAGCCGCGAGCAACAGCTAGTATTAGTATATATTCTTAGCATAAATTTTACCTACGCGTCTTTTCGGACTAGATTAATTTCGTTACCCGAATAAAAAGGGATACTAAAGCTTGTGATTAAGTAAAACAAGGATGAAGGTTATACAATTACCTACATACATAATTTTTGACAGAATGCCTTAGCTTTTGCAAATCCGATGTATGACCGAATTATTTAATTATTACTGTACTTTTAAATAATTATTGCTTAATATTATTCAATTAATATAATGTGACGTTAATGAATAGTGTAAGTGGTGTTTCTACCGTTCTATTCAATAAATAATAAATCGCGAAGGGGTAGGCAGAGGTGCAATTAGTACACCCATTGTTATTTCCGTCTCATGACGTAATGGGTGGTGAGCTGGACGCATCGCATCGAGTGTACATTCCAATCCCAAGCAACACGTGTAAGAATTTTCAAATTATTTTTATTTAAACTACGCAGGATATGAATGAATATTATAATTTATATATGAAATAGCGATAGCAAAAGCAGCGATAGCTTAGTTGGTTGCGGTACGGACTGTCAAGACGAAAGTCGTATGTTCGAAACCCAAATGGCATACACCTGTGACTTTTCTGAAGTTACGTGTGTATTTAATGTTAATTATCGCATGCTTTACCGGTGAAATAAACCATCGTGAGGAAACCTGCATACCTGAGAATTCTCATAAGAGTTTTCGAAGGTATGTAAAGTCTACCAACCCGCATAAGGCCAACGTAGTGGACTAATGCCTAACCCCTCTCATCAGTAGAGGAGGCCCGTGCCCATCAGTGAGCCAATGTTTAATACAGGGCTAGTATTATTATTATACATGAAATAATATACCATCTGACTAAGTTAAAATTTATCGCTCCTAAGTTCCATAATCTAGGTAGGTACATTCCATATCCATCTAGCGATGTAGTTAAGTTGGTGGTCATAATAAATTAAAATACTAAAAAATTAAGCATGTGGTCTGTAATTTTTTTTTTACTTTGAGTTTTTTTAGAAGACCACATAAGTTAGGACGGATAAGTAGGTAACGCGATGAATGAGAAATTTCACAGAGCAGATTTTTTTTGCAGAGCGATTGGCATTAAAATTACAGAAAAATCTAAAAAAATATATACTCTTGTAATACGGGAATATACAGGCCACGGTTTGGCGATAGCAAAATATGTAATATACGAATATGCGGTGGTCCTATAGCAAAATATGTAATATACGAATATGCGGTGGAAAAGACCAAAGCACATTTAAAGATTTGAATATTTAATTATGCTTTGGTCCTTTCTATTTAAATAGAGTCCTCGGACTCGCTGTATCGGAAAGAACGGCAAGCTTTACATCGGTGACCGTGGTTGCCAAATAGAGGCAGTTATTGTCACTTCAGATACTTTTGAATAATCTGATGAAATTAACATAAATGCAAAAATTTATATTTTAAATAATTAATGTGAAATACTTTAAAAAGTACACATTGAAAGGTTTATGATATGTCAATATTATACTTAGTGGCCTTCCCATTATAAGGGAAAAAGGATAAAACATATACTCAGTGGAGAATTTTTTGTGCATTTACGTTGTATTTTGTCCATCGGAAAAGTAGGCATTTACTCTGCATCTGATATAGTATATAAGTCTATACAAGTAAGATAGAGTCCAAATATTATGTAGAACTGCGAGAGACGTCGCACAGTGGGCGGAAACGATCAAAACTACGCGCGAGGCAGTAAATCTAATCCAAATGAAATAATTTTTTTTTAAATACTCGTAATTATTTCTGCTTTCTTGTAGCACTGCGGAAATTTTTTAGGGGTAAAAACCACCCCTATCAACCCCTAAGCAGGCTAAACCACCAGATTCTGGGTAAAACGAGTTCGATCAACTACATAGTGCTTACTGCTTAGGGGATGTTAGGGGTAGATTATTAGGGTTGTAAGGGTATGTAGAAACGAAGTATGTGAGGGTTAAGGTGGGTTAGCTTGTCTGTAGTTGAAATCTCAATTTATTTACAGAAAAGTAGTTGATTAAATTCGCTCTACCCAGCGCTAGGTGTGTTAGCCTGCTTGGGGGTTGTTAGGGGCAGTTTATGAGGTTGTAAGGGTATGTGGGAATAAGGTGTATCGGGGTTGAGGTAAGCTAGGCTATCTGTGTATAAAATATATATTTCTTTAATATGTAGTTGATCGAACTCGTTTTACCCAGAATCTGGTGGTTTAGCCTGCTTAGGGGCTGGTAGGGGTGGTTTCTACCCCTAAAAAGTGAATTTCCGCAGTGCTACAAGAAAGCAGACATATATACCAGTATTTAAAAAAAAATGATTTCATTTGGATTAGATTTACTACCTCGCGCGTAGTTTTGATCGTTTCCGCCCACTGTGCGTGGTGTCTCTCAACAGGTAGGCAGAAACATAAAACATAATAATCGTTCCGTGTAAAACAAAAAATATAATATTCATAGGTAATCAGGGTGTTACATAATATGTATACCTACATAACAATAATAAATCATAATTTCCACGTAAATGATAGCTTAATAAAATCATTTTAATCCATGTTACAACAGTCACAAACGAGATTGAACGTTACGTCGAAATAATTAGAGTAGCCCAACTGATATCCGAAAATCCGGTTTCGCAACCCGAGCTCTCCATTCCCGAAACATTACCGGGTGTAATCTCGGGGGCAAATAATTGCGGGCTGCAGCCGAACAACGCCGCTCATTAGTGCAATGTTCAATTAGGGAACGCCGATGGATGCGGCACGCTTCACTACACACCAATACGCGATACACTAGTTTTGCATTCTACACATTTCCAATTACAAACGATCATTGTTGTTTCACCTCAAATTTGCTCTATAAATTTCAACTTTACGATTTTGGTGTGATGTTTGAATAATTTGATGCGGGTAAGAAATATATATATAGGTTTTTTCAAACAAAACATACAATTTCGAACTTTAAGTAAGGTACAAACACAGTTAATTTCTTCTTTCAAGCGATTCCGATATGAAAATGATATAAAATTATTTAATTCTACTGTGTAAATAAGATATGATATGTAAGTTTGCTTTATATCAAAATAATAAGATTAGGCAATACTGTAAAATAGGTGCCTACTTGAATTAAAACCGAAAATGTACAATTAATTGATAAAAATATTAATAAAAACATGTAATACTTACAACCATCGAATCGCCTCATTGGATCTTGGTAAAAATACAAAGAAAAAACTCAAAAGCACAACAAAACAACGCATTGTAAAATATATTAAGCACTGCAACTATGTAATGATAAAGATTTGAAAGTAAACTGAAAAAGCGCGCTACGTTTAGGCGGGAAAATCTCGAACACTGGCATGTACGGGCGGCCGACGGCCACAGCGAACGCTGCGTAGTCGAACGGCGAGCGCGGTCGAGATACGTCTGCGAGTTGCGACACACGAGCCGAGCGCTCCGTCCGCGACCACCTCTGCCACACGCGGGCCGCGGCCAGTGGTCAGCGTCAGGCAGACAGCGCCGCCGCCGCGCGCCCACTCCTCCACACCCTAGACCAGAGGGGGACAACCTGCGGCTCGCGAGTCACATGCGGCTCTTTGAAGGATTATTTGTGGCTCTCGATAAATGTACCCGAGTTCCCTTTTCATTATATTTAACCGACTTCAAAAAAAGGAGGAGGTTCTCAATTCGACTGTATGTTGCTTTTTTTTTTTTTTTTTTTTTTTATGTTTGTTACCTCGTTTCTCTGTACTGTGTGAACCGATTTCGACCATTCTTTCTTTGATTGAAAGCTGGTGCTTGTCATTTGGTCCCATAAAATTATGGTGAAGATCTGATGAATATCTTCGGAGCTGGAGAGGGTAACTCCTTAAAATTAAGTAGTATTCCAGTGGTTCTTTTTGCATTACGTTCATTATAAAAGTTAAGTTTCAGTGAGAGAGGGTAAAAGGGGTGGGGGTGAGGGAGGGGGGTGATAAAATTAAAATACACGTAAATTCTAATATCTTCAGCAGCTTTTAACCGATTTTATATAATTTACCACTAAAAAGCAAAAAATAAATTATTACTTTTTAAATAAAAATTAAACCGCCTTCAAAAAAACCCAGACACAACTAAAAAGCAAAAAATAATTGGTTACATTTAAATCAATTAGTTATATGCAATTTAAATCAATTATTTGGAGTCGGTGCCAGCCAAAACATGGAAAAAACAGAATAATCAGGCATACAAAAAAATATAAAATAGATCCAGACTTGGTTTATATAAATCTAAAAGTAAAGAAAACAACACCGGCACCGACTCCAAAAATAATTGATTTAAATTGCATATAACTAATTGATTTAAATGTAACCAATTATTTTTTGCTTTTTAGTTGTGTCTGGGTTTTTTTGAAGGCGGTTTAATTTTTATTTAAAAAGTAATAATTACAAAAAATATTCCTTTTTATTCATTAAATATGTGTTTCAAAATATATTTTAAATTACTTACAACAAGTATGAAAGAGTAAGTGCAACGTTGTAACAATTTTCATTTCCGTCCAAGTTATGAAAAATTTCAAATTTTGAAAGTGGTTCGACTATCATGGAGATTGTCCACCCCTGCCCTAGAATACACATTCACGGGGCGGCAGAACCGACACATACAAAAAAAACCGCTCGACATAATTAATGGTACATTATTCAGTATAAGAACTCAAGGCTATCACAAGATTTGATTTAGGTTTATGCAATGGTTTATGGATGCAGAATTGTGTACTTTTAAATTCATTACTTAAAATGATACACGTCTATTCAGTTTTAGAACCTTCAATGTTAAAATTAATTATCATTTATTATTTCAATAGTCAGGGGGGGTTTTTCTCTCTCGGGTTTTTTATTTTTTTCTCACCGTACATACGTTTGCTTTCTACACTTTGACATTGGCAAAATTGTCGTTGGCTCGACACGGCTAATTTGAGAAATAAGTAAAGTCAAGTCTATTAAGTTGTCCAATTTAGATGAGCCTTCGTGCGACTTGCTAATGGTAGGCAGTAGGCACTAGGCACCAGGCACCAGGCATTCTATTAGTGTGGTAGTAGGCGGCCGCGGCGTATCGGGAGGCGGGAAGCGGGAGGACGCAGCTCCCCACGCAAGCGGTACAACCCACTTATCAATTCAGTCGAGTGCGCATTCATTCATTGTGAAGCATTGTGCCTATTATGCGTAGATTCGGTGCTTATTTACCCGTTGCTTGTAATCGTGAGCATAATCGAACTCTTGAAAGCGTTACTTTATTTTCGTGGTGGTCAATGACCTAATTATAAGTGGGGAAGCCACTTAAGGTCTAATTATTTATCGTTAATGAAACGCTGTTTCTAAATATAAAAGTCATTTATTTCTTTACATATATGTTTGGAAAGGAAAAAACAATCATAAGAATGTCATACTGAAACCTTTCACACCAGTCACCTGACACTACACTAACTTAATCTTAAAACGCACTAACACTTAAACAGTGTATATATTGTAATATAATGTACTTAAAAAGCTTCATTATGTCAACAAGTGTCTGACAAATCTTAAACATAGTTGCTCAAACTGCACATAAAAGATATTATGATATTTATGACATATTGATATAGCTAACATACATTTATGATACTCAATTGTGGTTCATAATAGACAATATATTTACATAAATCGTTAATAACGCCGGATTTAAGGCAAATAATTAAAAATATTATTTATTAAACTAAAGTGCTTTCTGCCACAGAATAGCCATATTAGCTTCTAATATTATATAACTATAATAGCATTTATAGATTAAAATTTAAGCATATTTTTTCAGCAGAACAATGAGCACTTGATATTACACCTGACAAATAATGCGGGGTTAATGGAACCAACACTAACAGACCCAAAACTCTGGGCTTGGTCATCATATAAAAAAGCGCTACCCTTCGGCTTCGCTAGTGTGAAAGGGTGTCTGTTTATTGCACAAAAATAAAAGTGCGTTAATTATTTTTCTTCCTAGTGTATTGCTTGATGATGGTGAAGTTCACGGTGCGCGGCTGTCAGGCGAGATGGGAGAGGTCGTCGAGCTCAGGCGGCGGCGGCTGCGGCCCGCTCCCGCTCATGCCACCGACCCCGCCCCCGCTACCGCTCACACTCACGCCACGCGCGAACACAGGCTTGGCCACCACCGACACTGGAGCCTTCGGGGACAAAAGTTCACAACAATCTATTCAATAGGAAAGTTGACATGATTTTTTTAATCAACAAGTTACATTACCTAAAACTTATCATCGAAAGAATTTTATGAATCGGAATAAAAAAAGTAAATTAGACGCTGTTCAAATCTGCTGGAAGGGGTAATTGTCAAATGACAGTAAAAGGATGCGTGATATGTTCCCACTACGCAACCAAAATTGTCACCTTAATTTTGATTCTGTTTTCGGAAAAGGGTTTCTTTTGCGTATTATACTCAGTTGCATATCAAATAATGTATAAAATTAAACACAGGAAACTACCCTATTGTCCACCAACAAATATTATACATACTTACACTCATGATTCATTCATGGTGATTTTAGAAACTAATATATATCACAAGCAAGCAAAACATTAATAATTTAATTTAAATTTTGCAATTTTGGTTCTAATGGTGATCAATAATTAAAGAAAACGGCTAATTAATAGTTTTAACAGTATAGCTTATGTAAGCAAACATTGTACCAACGCATTTTAGTACTAGATGAATTTCGTTACCTAAATAAAAAGGAACATTAAGCTTGTGATTAAGTAAAACAAGGTGCTGAAGGGTTATACTATTGTACATACATAAACACACGCTTTTATACCCGAAGGGGTGGGCAGAGGTGCAAACAGTACTCCAACGGTTCGATAAGCTTATCAAAGAAATCTTATGATGTGCTAGGCGGCGAGTCTTTGGGCATATTGTGCACAAATTCTAACATAGATCAACTCATGTGTGATTTTTTTCCAATTTGTTGAATTTTAATTACCTCTCCTGGAATTTGAATCGAAGATTGAACAGTTTTCTCTGCCTAAGTACTAGAATAATATGGTAATACTACTTGAATATTATGGCCACAAATATTATGGTAACTTTTACTTCTTATGTCATATTTCATAAAATAAATCTAAACTTTACTCCTGAGGTAAGACAGTTAATAACAGGATTGCGGTTATAATTGCCGGCAGATCGGATCAAATTAGTATTACTAAGGACAATTACCGTATAATACACAAATACCAATATTACACACCAGGCCAAATAAGCATCGTATTATAAGTACACACACCATTCCACATACTAAAATAATAATTGATACATATATTCACTCTCAGAAATAAACCCAAACGAAATATTTCTATATATAAAATTACATCATACAATTTCAAGAATACAATAAGTCGATGGAACGAATTTCAGACATGGCTTCGGCCTAGCGAATGGAGAAATGTTAGTTAGACATGGCTTTGACTTTTTCATTGAAAGAAATTACAGACATGTCTTTAAAGATGGCTTTGACACTTATTTATCAACTTGAGCCCGGATTTAAACACATTAATAACTGGTAAATTAATTATTAACGAAATAATTGACAAGGCTGCGTGGTGCAGTACCATTGCCTTTTCTCTTTTAAAAAAATAATTTTGACAGGAGTTGGTTATGAAAATTAATAATGGAACGTTCCAACGATACCTGACTGACCTGTCCCTGCGCGGGTGGCTGCACGCCCACGACCACGACCTTCTGTGGAGGCGCGCCGCCCGGCGCCGGCCCGCTCGTCACCACCACCGACTACGCAGAGCACGTGCAACCCCTCGTATAGGTATCGGCACATAGTTCTCGAGCGCTCCACAGAAATCGACGAGATAGTTACGTGGGTTTACGCGCGCACAGAATTACTACTCTCAATATATACGGGATAGCTCTATATAAATAATTAGCCCATGACGACTATAATAATATAATTAATCAATCACAATGGGACACACAGCCATTGACTTCCAAGCGCGTCCTAGACCGCGATCATCCATTCAAATATCCCCGCCAACATATGTGCCGATACCTATAACTACCTCTAATGCATTTTATATCACTATGTATATACTGTTACTGGGTTCCATGGGCATCGACAATTACTAATTATAGCTTTATATCTGATTGTATTTATACCATCTACATTGGAACAAACTATCGCGAGAAAACTACAAATATTTCTATATATTGTCAATCTTTCAAATATACATAGCATTCATGAAAAAACACATACTCAAAAAGAAATTCCTTAGAAAAACGTCACAAAGCGAAAGAAGAAATTTTAAAATAGACGTTCGGTCTTTTTATGCAACCTTGAAGGCACCTAGCTGTATGAATCATGCTAGCATGGACGTAGCATAGCTGAAATAGTGTTAGCCCAAAGGGAAATAGCGCTAATCACTGGCCAGGTGTTGTTCATAACATCCTTTTTGTACGACTCTTTGCTGGAGGGAGCCTGATATATATTTGTACTAGTTGGGTACTTGGAGTTTATATTTTTACCATCAGGTGTAGTACAAAAATATATATTTTTTTTTATCCTGGCACGGCAAAGTGACCGCACTGCACCTGATGGTAAGCGCAGTGCGGTCCAACTAGAGTATCGAGTAGTGCGAGACGATCTATCCCCGCTACTCAACACAATCATGCAGGCCTGCTTCTTCACACTACGCCATGGGCAAGAAGGTGAAGAAGCGGTCGAGGGTCTATTGTCAGAGTACTCAGAAGGCCGCAAAATGGCCAAACATTGTACTCCAACTCTAGACCCCCGAGAAAAACCGTATGTACACTGGCTGATCCCGGAACGCGACACACTTGCGTGTGCCACTATGGCGGGTTTTACACCCTGTGTACGGTGGTCGCTATCCGGGCGGATATGAATATCCTACCACCAGCAAGATAACTAGAAACAGTATTTAAAATCTGGCCCCGCCTTGAAAGGTATTGTATGACCTACACCCTTACGTGCTGGGAGTAATATAGCTTTTACACTGATATGATTTGTTATATACATGCTACCTACAACTGCATGCATCTACCAACGTCCAAACTGTCGTGGTTATCACATCTACGCGTGTGTGTGTGTGTGTGTGTGTGTGTGTGTGTGTGTGTGTGTGTGTGTGTGTGTGTGTGTGTGTGTGTGTGTGTGCGTGCGGGTGTGTGTGTGTGCAACATTCAGTATTGAATCACACGTACCTGCACATTCTGGTTGCGGACGATGGCAGGTTGTGAGCTGTGGACCACGATGTGTCCCGGCCCACTAGTAGACTGTGACTGTTTGACAAGATAATATACTCTATTATTTGATTAATGATTTTTGAACCCCCCATCTTTATGCTCTTATGGTGCGTTAAAGACTAATGTCGAGATGTCACCCAACATTTATTGGGCTTCATATGGTACTAGACACCAGAAAAAAAAAACAGAAATTTCCAAAGACTCATCAATTGTTGTCGCTTTTGGAGGGCGATCTTGAAATTGTTAAATGCAATACTATTGTCAACTTTCAAATTGATCAAAGAATTTGCTACTGTGTCGAACAGTACCAACGTAGGTAACGGGGTTAAATCGATTGTATAAGAAAATTTAATAACAGGACTTATTTAATAAATATAATTACATATACGTGAGAAAAACTCATGGATGTATGTACAAATTACAGGACACTAGCTAGAACTTGGAACTAAAACTGGACTAAAAAAATACTTAATTTACTTCTAGTTGAGTTGTTTAAAATAAAATTTGCTAATAATTGTGTTTGCTTACAGTGGCTTATCTAATAGATAACTTTTACAATGATTGGTTATATTATAATAAGTAGGTACCTGTGGCGGTTTCTGCTGTGACGTCACTATGACGAACTTCTGCGGGGGAGGCGTGGAGGGCGCTGGCGACTGCGGCGCGGGAGACGCGATCACAACGTTCCGGGTGTGCGAGCCCACTGTATCTGCGGAGAACCTTCTTCAGTTATTATGTCATTGAAAATTATATATATTATAACGACTTGTATCGACACACGAATGTGACTGTAAGGGGTGGTAGAGGGCGTCCGAAGAGTCAGCTGTGGCGCCTACACGCCAAACCAACTGGTAGTACTGTCGTATATTCATGGCCCGAAAAATTTCGAATCGGATTACCGCGCAATTGCTGCATGCGTCATAATATGATACATGAAAACTTATACATTGTATGTTAATATCGCACTAGTGTAACATAGGGTTGGCAACCCCAAAATTCAAATACCAGGATTTCTATTTTTTGAAGTTAGAAAAACCAGGATAAATCAATTTAAAAACAGGACCCATATTTGCGAGCCGAGACGCACCACAACATTGCAAAAGTGGTGTGCCAATTTTTAAATTCAGGTAGCTTTAAAAACCCAGGACGCTGCCTAAAACCCCAGGACGATGCCTAAAACCCCAGGACGCTGCTTAAAAACTATCCAGGACGTCCCAAGACACTCTAAAAATACGTGTCGATTCGAAATCAAAGATCTATTATATAAACGTCAGTTTTTAATTTGCAGATAACACAAGCATGTTAACTTTTATATGTTGTCACTGTAGTGTGACTAGATCGATTATAGTGCGCGTTGCCTAATAAGTTGCCCATGATGTTAGCACGTAAGTGTAGTGAGTCATACGGCATGTATTTAAATATTTGATCTGTGATACCTATGGGCGTTAGTTGACTAATGGCTTCATGTAGATTGTAGAAGGAGAGGGTAGAGTATAGTTTTTTTTATTCTGGCGCGGCAAAGTTCCACACTTACTGCCAGCCTCACTGCACCTGATGGTAAGCGCAGTGCCGTCCAGATAGAGTATCAAGTATCCCTGAGAGAAATCCCTCACTACTCAACACAATCATGCCGGCCTGCTGTGTATAGTGGGTATAGTCATATGTATAATGAAGTAAGCAGTAGGTGATATATAGTTCGCGACAGGTCGACATGGCAATCGGGTTAGGGGCTGAGGCGCGGGGGAGGGGTAACCCCGCATACCCAATACTAACCAATTACCATCCACCCAATACTAACCTATTACCCATAACCCAACAATATTATTATAAAATAATAAAATAAACCTTATTTAATTAATTTTAGTCTTATTTTCTTGCATTGCAATAAAATAAATATCGATATAAACTACCTGCAACATTTTGCCACATCACTAGAAAATTGCCATGTCGAGCTGTCGCATACTATAGGTGTGAACAGTACTGACCGACGGTCTTGGGCGGGTGCGCGATGTGTGCGTGCGCGTGCGCTGGCGGCGGGGCGGCGGGCAGCAGCGGCGGCGTGCACGTGACCACGGCCACCGCGCCGCCGCCCCCGCCGCCGCCCGCCGGCGACGCGCGGATCTTGCTCACCGCCTGCTGCAGGCTCGGCCCCAGGTATCCGTACTCACGTCTGTCACGAATAAACCATTTATGTAAGTGTTGGAGTCACGTTGTATGTAACTTTCACTTGCTTGCCGACGCTTTGACATGTCCTCTCACCCGGCAACAGTATATAATCTATACTTATATATAGCTGAAGAGTTTGTTTGTTTGTTTATTTGAACGCGCTAATCTCAGGAACTACTGGTTCGAATTGAAAAACTCTTTTAGTGTCGGATAGCCCATTTATCGAGGAGCGCTATAGGCAATCACGCTATGACCAATAGGAGCGGAGCAGCAATGAAAAATGTTGCAAAAACGGGGAAAATTGATTCCTTTTGAGAGTTTCCGTTGCGTGCGCTGCGTTAACGGTTAAAGTTACATAACGACCGTGTATGACGGAATTGTTCGTCTTCGGTTCTCACTATAACCTTTTTAATGGTTATCAAATTTGTTCTGAAACAATGCATTATTTGGAAAAGGGTTTTTATAAATATGGTAATAATCCTTATCCAAATCAATACTTTATTAATCACAAGTATTTAATTTTAAACAAAGTCATTTGATTTCAATCAATATCTTAGGAGATAGAACAGTTTTAAAATATCTCCGCATCAGAGTTAATATTGTTGTTTGTAACTTTTTCATGACTAAACGGGTGAAAAAATCTTAATGAAATTCAGCCGAGGGGTAGATTATATCCTGGGGAAGGACATAGATATCTTTTGTCTCAAAAAATTATCTTGAAGTGGGTGAAATAGGGGTTGAAAGTTTGTATGGGCAATCCGTAATATCTCAACTTAGGGATCTGATAATTCATATTTAGGCTTTTGGTAAAAAATAAAAGCAACGATAGCCTAGTTGGTTGCGGTACGGACTGCCAAGACGAAAGTCGTAGGTTCGAAACCCAAGTGGCATACACCTCTGACTTTTCTAAAGTTATGTGTGTATTAAAATGTTAATTATTTCTTGCTTTAACGGTGAAGGAAAACATCGTGAGGAAACCTGCATATCTGAGAATTTTTCGAAGGTATGAGAAGTCTGCCAACCCGCATTAGGCCAGTGTGGTAGACTAAGGCCTAACCCCTCTCATTAGTAGAAGAGGCCCGTGCCCAGCAGTGGGACAATGTTTAATACAGGGCTAGTATTATTATATAAAAAATAAAGAAATACGTATTTCAACGTTTTTACCAAAACAACGCTAAAAAAGGCGAAATGAGGGGTTAACTTATCAGGCACAACACCTGAGAGTCAGGACGATCGCTATAGGTGCCTCAGGGCAGAAGACAACTCCTTGCATTGTATAATTCTGCTCGCGAATCTCCACGTGGGCGGAGCCGCGAGCAACAGCTAGTTATAATTATAAAAAATTTTGTTCCAGCAAGGAAGGCATTGAAATCAAGTGATATTATTGAACATTGAAATAAAACTAATTTTACAGGTGTTATCGCGATTTATTTTTACTTTTTAGTCTTGATGTTTCTAAAACTTTACAGCTTTAAATCCCGCGATAAAATCCGTAAAGTTAGTTTTAAATATACGCGTAAACATCAGAAATCATTATTATTGGGCATTATGAGACGGATGGTGTGCTGTACAATTCCGTTATCTGTATAGCATAAAGTTTTCTAGGAGCCTGACGGCACTGTGAAAGGAAAGGACTGCCAATAGAAGGTATGTGGTTCGATACCAGCTCCTGTTTATAATGATAATATTGTAAGCGTACTTGTATTCGTCGGGCAGGTCCGGCAGCTGTCGCAGTTGTTTGACGACTGGCGCCAGCACCTTCAGCAGCTGGTGCTTGAGGTTGCCGGCGGCGAGTCGGTCCGCGCCCCCGATGCCACTCAGCGCACCCTCCACCCGCTCGCCCAACCATCGCACACGCGGCAGGATGAACACCTGCACACATAGCATATACATGCAATATACCAACTTCTGCTTATATAATAATAATACTAGCCATGTATTAAACATTGTCCCACTGCTGGGTACGGGCCTCCTCTACTAATGAGAGGGGTTAGGCCTTAGTCTACCACGCTGGCCTAATGCGGGTTGGTAGACTTCTCATACCTTCGAAAAATTCTCAGATATGCAGGTTTCCTCACGATGTTTTCCTTCACCGTTAAAGCAAGCGATAATTAACAATGAATACACACAAAGCAGCGATAGCCTAGTTGGTTGCGGTACGGACTGTCAAGACGTAAGTCGTATGTTCGAAACCAAAGTGGCATACACCTCTGACTAACTTCTGCTTATCTTTTTTTTATAGTGGCACGGCGAAGTGACCACACTGCACCTGATGGTAAGTGCAGTGCCGTCCAGTTAAAGTATCAAGTAGCGTGAGACATCAGTCCCCCGCTACTCAGCACAATCTTGAAGACCATCATTCATGGACTAAAGATCTAAACGAGCGTGCCGACACATTGTCCAACGAGCATTATATCATGATCACACATCACTGCAAGTCCGCAGGTTCAATTCCGGTACAAAGTCAAATATTTACGGATCCACCAGGGTTTAGGTATTCATGTTGTGGGACCGTAGTGCTTCGTAGTCCTTAATAAAGGTTTGACCTGATGTGGTGGACTATATGTGTGATTGTTGAATGTATTAATATTATCTACTGTACATCTTAGTAACAAAGTGAAACGGCACCATAGGTTTTATTATGGGCGTCTATTTAGATCGTTAGTCTGTGGTACTGTTAATTGAAAACTATTCGAAATGACATTTTAAATGTTACATAGAAAAACTGACAAGTCTCGACAATACGGTTAAGATTTTTTGTAAATATTTTTGACTTTCGTAACATAATAGTTTTACAGTATTTTTAGTACAATTTCCCAATTTTCGGGTGGAAAGAGGGTAAGGCCTTTTCCCTGCAGTGGGACGATCATGGCTAATAATAATAACAATTTCCCAAACCTTAACAACTTCAGGGCCTAGTTCCGCCAAGCCTTGCACGGCGCCGTACAGTGAGGCGAGAGGCGTCTTCTCAGACTCCTTCATGAGCGCCATCGACGGCCCGGACTCGCTGTTAGTCTGCGACGGACATTGCAATGCTTTTGCGAACAGCCTGTAGACAACATTATTGTTTAATAAGTAAAAGTTTTTTAATTCATAATAAGTACACCGAGTTCAATGCCAATGGGACATGGGAAGTATACCCTTTTAAACAAAAAAAGATATGATATGTGTCCTGAACCAGACACTTCGAAACACACTTCAGTGACAAATATTTTATCATACCAACCATAAGGGCGAACACACATAATAATTAATTATCATAACTTTTTTTCATCCCATTTTTTTTTTTTTTTTTTTATAACGTAGTCCGACAAACGAGCCAGTGGGTCACCTGATGTTAAGTGATCTCCACCGCCCATGAACATCCACAATACCGAAAGTATCATGTATGCGCTGTCGGCCCCAAAGGACAGGAATAGGGATTAGGGAAGGGAAGGGGGAATTTGGGCCTCCGGATATCTCACTTACCATACGAAACGCGACAGTAAACTGTCACTTTACGTTGGTTTTCAGTGAGACAGTGGTACCACCCCGGTCGAGCCGGCCCATTCATGCTGTAGACAAATATGTCTACAGCGTGGCTCTACCACTTCAGGCTCTACCATTTTACGGTAAGCTATATATAGCATATCGGGCACAAATACTAATCACAGGCAGCTCGTGTGACTTTAGTGGTCGTAACTCAGACGGCAATTGTGACTGCCTGACTTAGATCAGATTTCTTATCGTAAGTATATTGCCACATTACCAAACAAATAGTTTGCAGTAAGTATGCGACAAAATATTTATTACCTACGTTGATATTAGGCAGTAGTTTAATCATACATTTTCAAATTCCATATATAGGTACCTACATTTTTTTTTTGTAATGATATAAAAATATATCTCGTTAACAAATGGTGTTATTCATTTTTAGTATCACTGGAACAATTGATTAGGTCTATTTATTTACCTAGTAACTCTCGTCTGCAGGTTATTTGTGGAAGTATTGAACGTTTTGCATATTTGCGCCATCAGCCGAGCGGCAAAATCACGCAACGCCCAGTGGTTGTCAACTTCTGGTCGAAGGCACAACTGTCTGGATACAATACATGTGGACACAGCCGGGATCAGCTCGTGTAACTATACAGAAAAAAAGATAAATTATTTTTTTATTTATGTTTATTATTATTCTAATCAATGAGTTTCATTACCTAAAAACTATTTTCAATTAAATTATTAAAATCCACTCAAAAATAAGTAAGTTGAAAGGATGGCAAATCTGGCATGAGTAATAGTTGTCAAATGACAGGAGAAGGATGTATGATGAGTCATGACGCCACCAGCACGAATGTTCATTACGGTGCAATCGTGTGAGGGAGACATCGATGTTACCACTATGCATGCACTTTACCTCTTATCGATATCTCCGATTTGAATGATTTTTTTTGTATGTGTTGGGGTGGCGCCATGGAAGGTTTAGATTCACAAACCAGCTCGGTAGATGGCGCTGCAGTCGGTGTGGCGCTGCTTTTATGGACAGGACGACGTCTGCCGGGCCCCCTAGTCTTTATATATATAATTCTACTGTACGTGTGTATGTCACTGAACTCCTCCTAAACGGCTGGACCGATTTGAATGAATTTTTTTGTATGAGTTTGGGTGGCGCCCTGGATGGTTTAGATTCACAAATCAGCCCGGTAGATGGCGCTGCAGTCGGTGTGGCGCTGCTTTTACGGGCAGGACGACGTCTGCCGGGCCCCCAAGTTTAATATAATAATTGCAACCTTATTTTTAATCAACTTTGATTCTGTTGAGCCATAAGGGTTTCTTTTCCGTGTTATTTATGATATGAATGTAGCTGTTGTAATCAGAGTGAAGTGTGCTGCATACACCACTTACTGCGGTGGCGCCACCCTAATTTGTCGGTTTTCGCCAGGCATTTTCATACACAGAGATTGTACTCCTTATACTCTAGTCTCCATGCAGTTAATCCAATTCAAAATCTAACATATTTCTCTAAGTACAAAGATTGATTGTCCAGCAGAGCCTTGACCATTCTCATCAAATATATGAGGAGAGCCAGATTGTTTTGCACAACATTCACTTTGACTCCCTCTGATATAAATGTGCACATCCTTGGCAACATTTCATGTAATCCTGGATCACATGCCAGGGATTGTAATGCTTCCTGTAACAAAAAAAATATTTATTTAATTAAAAGCTAATTTACTTAATGTTTGACGTTTTATTTAAAGTTACTTCAATTGCTGCATGGAAAACATATATCTATACAATAGACTTTGAGATAATCTATACACAAATAAGCGTGGATGCCATAATCACCTAGCGAAGAGATGGAAAGAAGCAACGCAACAGAGGTCTCAAGTTTGATCTCAACTAACATAGCTCCATTGATTTTGGTTTATTGTAACTTTGACAATCAAAGAAAAATTTGTGAGAACTGTATATCTGAGAATTCTCCATAAGACTTTGAAAAGTATGTAATGTCTACCGATCCAATTCAAGCCAGTGTGGTTGGACTAAGCCCTAATCCCTTAGTAGAGAAAGACAGTGTTCAACAGTCACATAGTGTGTTACAGGGCTGAAATTATTCGTAAATAAATATATTACCGCTCGACGAGCTTCATCACTCCCAACACCTGCTTCAGTGATTTCCTTGTAATACAGTTGCTGCTCCACACTTAACTCATGTGTAGCAAGTTGCTTCACATGCACCGACTCAGATGCTTTCAAACGAGCCGCTTTACCACACATCGGTTTTCCTGTAATATTAACGAAATTATGGACAAACGCTACAGATTTATGTAAGCATTTGTTTATTCAGAACAGTAAACTAATGCTTTTGTGACAAAATATTAAAAAGCACATCTACTCTAGCATGGAATGGAATGTACTGTTCAGCCCACAGGGCATACTGGTTTTTCAAAGTTATATGTTTGTTCATTATAACTCATTATTAATTTTAATGGTGCAGGAAAACATAGTGAGTTAACTTGCATATCTATGAGTTTTGAAGTTATATGGACTTTACCAATTGCTAGCATAGTGGTCTCAGGACTGACCCTGACCCTGCCCGGCTTGAGAATAATACAATGTTAGTAATAGTATGCTAGTTGTTGCCTGCAGCTTAGCTTGTGATTAAGTTTGTCAGTACCATAGGTACTTGTGACCTGAGCAGTAAATAGTGCACCTAACAGTTTACTTCATAAAGCCCTTTTAAATTGTATCAGAATCAAACCTCTAACCGGGGATTAAAACACCATATATTTAATCCAAACTTAATACATAGCTGAAAACTTAATAATAACTGATCTCCAAACTACTGTAGGTATTTAATTATTTATTTGACAAAGGTTCTCCAACAGTACACACATTATTTCTTAAATCTAATATAAAATTACAAAAAACATATTCTAATGTATATACCAATTAAAGGAATACACAACATTGGCAAAAAACTTATACACATATAATTATGGCTCAGAATAGATAAACTAAAACACAAAAAAAGATATCACTTAACAGCCTTACCTGCAGCATCTTTATTGGCAGGTTTGCTTAGCTTGCTGATAGGATCTACAGACTCAAGTTTCTGTGCCTCCTTGGATAGAGGTGGAGGGTTCTCGGGCACTGTAGGTTGCACACCATCAACACTGAGCCAGTGTGCTCTGACTGAAACATCTAGAGGTATTTTGGGAGGTGGTGCTGACAAAATCTCAGACAAATCTATTTCTTTCTCTTCAATAAAGTGAAGTTCCCTCCCACCACCAGAGGCAAACCTAAAGGGTAACGAGTCTGGCTGTATGAAACCATATTGGCACTGAAATAAAAAATATATTTTAAATACTTAGTTTAATTTTAGGATATTACTTCTTTGAAAATTATAGCTATAGAAATTGTGAAATAAATCATTTTGAAGTGATTATGGTAAAATAAATTTAGACAAAATGGTCATCAGCTGGGCAAAAAGACACAAAGTTTACTCAATTAAATGTGAAAGCTTTACTTTACAGAAGATTCAATGGAAGTTAATGTTAATTGTTAATACATAATATAATATTTATGTTGTAGTCATTATATTTTTTTTTCTTTTCAAATTGGTGGCAGAGTGAAAGTTGTACAGTATCTAAACTTTTTATAAAATACAACTTTGAATGGAATCTTTATTACATTATTATATTATACATTATGAACAATAAATTGAAAGTCGTATGACACATGTCGGCTCTTCTTGGTCCTCAGGATAGACATGGTAGGCACCGGCCTGAACATTGGATACAGAGAATAAATATAATATTTACAAACCTCGATATTCTTGATTTTTAAAGCATGATCAATGTCTGATATTGACAACTTCTGTCTCTTAGAATGGTGCATGAATTTCATAGCATCTTGTACGATTATTTTGAGACGGTACGTGACATCGTCGGCAAGTTCTTTAGCAGCATCGTCCCCAAGACTCGCGATTCCCACACTTTCCGCAATCACTTTCATCGAGTCCATTGACAAAGATGATCCATACGCGAATTCGGAATCCCCCATTTTGATAATATTTAATATAAATGGATTCACAAAATTTTAAGGTCTCTTAAAAGCAAATTCCTTTACATAGTTTTAAAATTGCCAAAATGCCAACAGAGAAAATTCCATATTGATAAACATTTATATATTAGTGATTCGTTGTACGAACGATTGTATTCAAAGAGTATTATACTATATACGGAAAGATTGTATTGATAGATCAAACAAAAATAAGTAATTGCTAAAAGTATTAACTATAAATAAGCTTCCTCTTCACGCAAAATTAAAAAAACACAGCGACACAGATAGTTACAACTGTCAAGTGACAGTCTAAAACGGATTCCACACGATCCAATTTTACGGGTCGGGCAATTTGACTAGGGCTATGTTCCGTTATACACTGCGAGCACTGTTCAGTGCTCTTACTGGGAAGAAATTCGTTCCGTTATGGACTGACAGTAGGAGTGTTCGTTATATTAGATAACCGATAAAATAACCTATTATTTATACATAATCATATAGCCTATTATTTATTACATCAGGCAAGCGTTATTTATACGGAACGATTATTTTTATTACATGCGACCAAAACCGCCGGCCACGGGCACGCAAAAGACGTCCATCACATACACACTGCATACGCACACTGCGAAAGTGACGAAACGCAACGGCCCGTCCACTAACACTTTGTTGAATAATATTTTTGTCACATGCCAAATTATGCTCTAAGATAAACCGTATAAGAACTGTATTCAATTGAATAGTAAAAATAATAGGCAAACTAATATTTTTATGTTCCGCGCTAATATATTCTTTCGCACACGTTAGATTATTTTTTGAATATAATCACTGCGTATGACTTCGTTTCGTTGGACTTGTATGAAGTAGTTTGCGGTGTCGATATATGTTTTAATTGAGTTGTGAAATTAATCGCTGTGTTGGTTTATTTGATGATTATAAAAATGAAAATAAAAGTTAGTTTCATGTAAATATATTAAAATTTTTATTTTATTTTTATTTATTACACACGAAACAGGTTATAATCGGTTACAAATTGTATACAGAATTGTTTAAAAAATAATTATAATCCAAAAATAATAATAAATAGGTCCATAGAAATAAATACTAAATATGTAATGTTTAACAGCGCACGGATTGCTTTGTGTCGATAACCTAAATCAAATCAAATCAAATCAGTTTTTATTTGTTAAACATACGTAAAAAATACAGTTCTTATATTACATTCATAGTGCGCTATGTTTTGCCACTAGAGCGTACAAATATTATAACAATTAATTAATTAAATTTAAATCCATACAATGTCAATAAAAGAATTAAAATATAAAAAGACAGAAAGAAACAATACTAATATAACAAAAGTCAAATATAAAAAATTAAGTAAATGTACAATATAATGTCAGTCATAAATTAGTCCGTCAACGAAATTTAATTTATAATAAACAAATACACAATTGATCATATCTATCCAATCTATTACAAGTATTATCTATTATTATATTAGTTTAACTTTTCTGTAAGAAACTCTGTAATACTATAATATGCTTTTTTAATAAGGAATTCTTTAAGGCGTCTTTTAAAAAGACTATCATTAAGGTCCTTAATCGAACACGGTATATGATTATATATAATAGGCGCCATACAGAACACACTTTTATGCATCAGGCTTGTGTTAGATTTTCTCACACACAGTCTGTGGTTGTCGCGTCGGCGACGCGAATTAATATCTGATAGCTTAGGGAATAAACTTGGATTGGTTTTAACAAATGAAGAGACTTCGAAAATATACAAAGATGGTGTAATCTAATCGCGTCGTTCTACGAAGCGATGTGATATATTATACTAATATATTATAGCGTAAAAAATAATAGACGTTTTAAAAGTAGCATATCGTTGTAACGCGTTTTCAATATATAGCCGTTGCGAACACTCCTAACTGACAGTATACTGCCGCAGTATCATAGGGAAATTTATGACGTCATAAATCGTCACAATTTTTGTACTGTGAGCACTGGCGTTTTTGAGGTAAGATGCTCTCAGTGCTTTGATCACGTAATCAACAGCGTCCAGAAATTTAACAGCCGACACTATTGATAAGATACCGGCTGTTAAAAAAACATAGAAAATTTTAAGAAATTGTTTTTGTTGCAGTATAAAGTTTTCATTAAAAATTATATTAACTTTTAAAATGCGATTAATTCAATTGACAATTAACTTGAATATTCAATTTTTAAAACTACATTCAAACAATATTTTTTCTTGTAAAACAGTTAACTTGTCTATCTACAATTATTTTCTCGAGAAAACAGCTCTGAAAATCATGGGTGACAGTATAATGGACTGCGTTCCGTTTTATACAAGCTAACTATAAAGGAACGGCTTCGCAGTGTACTAGATTGATGTCACACCCTACAGTGCTCGCAGTGCATATCGGAACACGGCCTAGATTGACAATTGAACTGTGTAGTGTGGTGTGTGGAGAGAAATATGAAATCAAAGGTCATTGGTTGGTCGTGACCGCTCGACTCGATTGTGTCCAATCAAATCGGGTGGTTTAGACGCTAGTTGGTAAATTTTTTGGCGTCAGGGTTCCCAACTTGGTTTAGGTTTTCACCCAAATATAAGGGGTTAATAAAAGGTTTGGGGTTTATTAGAGGTATTTTTAGAGACTTTTTACTATAAAATATATAGGCCCAGGAATAATCCAATTTAGTCAATCATATTTATTAGTTGACTTAACTACTTTTTATATCTTACAACCTTTCTATAATAGGCGTAAATTGATTTTTGTATTTTTTATGGGGATTTCCGTGTAGTTGTGACAATTTTAGGGTATAGGGATAAAGTTGTTTTTGGGAGTTGGTAACACTGAGCAGAGGCAACAAAATAAAACTGAAATTGGGGATCTTCTTCTATACGTGTGGACGGACAATAAAATTGTAGCCAATAGGCTATTTGACTAATTTTCGAAAATGATTTAAAACTATTATTTATTACATAATAAGCACACTATATTGATATTTCCGGGAAATCTACTGTATTTTTAATAAAAATCAATGTTAAAGTTTAAATCTCCAAAACCGCGGCAAAAACGCTATTTCTGTGATGGCGCTGATCATATGACACGTGTGACGTCACATGCAAGTAAACAAGCTAATAATGATTAGCAAAGCTAAGTTTTATGATAATTGTTTTATCTACAATTATCATAAAACTACTTCAAAAATAGATCAACAATAGAATTTATCACCCATAAAACATAAAACGCGAAATAAAATCGTGTGTAAATGCGTGTCCACGTCACGTCACCAGAGTTGCAATCAATCACAGAGTGTTCACATCTCATATAAAATTAAAAAAAAATGTACTTTATTTCGTTTAATTTGCAAAAAATATACATAATTTTGTTTAAAATTAAGTGAAATATGGTTTTTTAAGCTATTGTCTAACAGAATGACCACAATTTGCAGTGTATTTTCAATGTTGTCAAATAGCCTATTCTATTGGCAAATCTGATTGGCAATTAAATCGTATCGTGTGGATGGCACTTAATAGGGCTGCCAGAAGCAATAATTTATTTTATACCGCCATCTCTCTGAAATTATACAAAATCGAATCTCGTTATACAAATTACATACCAATGAGATGCTTTTGAGAAATGGTCTGTAACAAATATAATTATTATTTGTTTATTATTTTGACGTATCTAAATAAAATGAAAGTGTGTAGATAAAGACTGCCTCGCGCAGTTGTAATTGCGCATGCATTACGAATGTTTGGTTGAGGTCTCGGGTTCGATCCCCGGGTTGGGTAAAGTTATATTGGATTTTCTATTTAGAAATACTCAGTAACTGTCTATCTCAGAGTCTGCCCGGTATGGCGATAGGCTCGCCCCTATCACATTATGGGACCGTAATAAATTCGACCAAAAGTGGGTGTACCGGTTACACATCTGCATACCCTTTCGGGGATTACAAGCGTGAGTGTATAAAATAATCAATATTATTTAGGTATGGGAATATTTGGTAAACACTTCGTAGATTTTACGACTGACTGACTCTACTGACCGGTTTGCGAGAGGGGCATAAAATACACTACGTGAAAATACTTACTGAATCTATGAGAAATACGTTCGAGTTGGTGATGCTGGTGGCGCTAGCGACTACTTTTATAGAGAGCGCTATTTCCAATTGGACTAAATTTTAAAAAAGCTCCATATTGCCATCAACAATTCTTTTCTCAAAAAGTTCACTTTACGCCAATTTTTTTTATTTTTGTATCAAATTAATCACAAGGCAATCTGCTATAATAACTTAACACAAATTTTGTATACTATTATTCGCTCTGGCAGCGCTTGACAGGCATGGCAAGGTTGTGGCTGTGAGTCTGGACATAGCCAAGGCGTTTGTTAGGGTCTGGCATCGTGGCCTTCTCTTCAAGTTCCCGGTATACGGTCTTCTAGACAACCTATGCAAGTGGATTTCCGGCTTTCTGGATGAATGAAGAATGCGTGCCCTTGTTTATAGATACGCTTCGCAGCTCATGTCTGTAAATGCCGGAGTACCACAAGCACAGAGGTGCTTTCGCCCATGTTGTTTCTTCTACATATTATGATATGGTGTTGCATGGCAACATTCATTGCTATACATATAACAGCACGGTTAATGGGCGTTATTGCAGCAAGCCTCCTGATTGCCGGACGGATACTGAAAGCAGATCTCATTTTATCGTGGGGTACCAGGAATCTGGTTGAGTTTAATACCCAGAAAACGCAGGTGTGCGCTTTCTCATGCAAGAAATCCCCGTTCACTCCCATTCCTATTCTCAAGGGTGTTCCACTCTTAATGCGGAATAACCTAGTGTCCTTGGTACGGATAGCCGCTGTGCTCTTAATCCAAGGAGCCACAACCAGGGCGTAATGTTTGCCACTTTAGCAGGGTTGAAATCCTGTACAGGGTGCGGTGGTTTTCACGCCCCGTCAGCTCAATCACCTATATAAAAGTGCAGTCAGGAATGGAATACTACACGCACCTCTGGAACGGTCCCGCTAAATACCTTGTTTATGCCTTGGATGTGTTGCAGTGGCAGGCGATCGACATTTTGAATGATGCAGACAGAGTCACAGATTCGTGGTGTCTACTAGAGATGTTATGGATTTGAAATTTCGGATCTAGATGTGGGTATGGATATGTGAATAATTTTATATCGGTTTCGGATTCGGTTACAGATATGAAATTATTTCGGATTATACCTTAGTTTCGGATAGTTTCGGTTATGGATATTAGGTTTTGAAGTAATTGTAAAAGTAAAAAACAAATGCTTTAGTATGAGCTTACAATGTTGTACTATTTTATGTAAGAAAATGTAATCCCGCAAGAGTAAATGACTGACAGGCTATGTCTAAGCAATAGAAATAAATATGATAAATGCTGATAAATGCCTTGAGGTACGCGCGCGGCTCGTGTGTCGGTACGGCCTGGCAAAACAAAACATTCATTTAGAAAATCCGAAATTATTTGAAACTTTTATATCAGATTCGGTTACGGTTATGGATAGAATTTTATTTCGCATATCCGATAGTTTCGGTTACTGTAGTAGTATTATAATGCTCTTTGGGTTACTGTTACGGAGCTCCGTAATATCCCTGGTGTCTACTATCCCAGCCTGAGCCAAGAGATTCGCAAATTCGTATATTTGCCGCAACATCGAGCTGTGGAAGTTTTTGGCAGGTACCGTATTCCCTTTCACGGGCTTCGGATTCGGCCACCTTTAGGGCCCCACATCGATGTGGAGGGGATGCGGATTCCCATCGGCTGTAAAATGAAGTACTTGGGATTGATTCTGGACAGCCGATGGGATTTCCGTGCCCATTTCCAGGAGTTGTCGCCGAAATTGGTGCGGGCGGCGGGCGCGCTCGGATGCCTGCTGCCGAACCTGGAGGTACCTAGTAACCCTTGCCGAAGTTTATACGCTGGAGTCGTGCGGTCAATGGCCCTGTACGGATGTCCCGTATGGGCTGAGTCCCTGAAAGCCCGATGCGTCGCCTTGCTGCGCAAACCGCAGCGTTTAGTGGCGCAGCAAATAGTAAGGGGCTACCGCACGGTCTCCCACGAGGCGGCCTGCGTATTGGCCGGCACACTCCCTTGGGAGTTGGACGCAAAACTCCTCTCGTCAGCGTTCTTCTGGCGGGAGGAGGCGTCCAGTCGCCGACAGGAGAGACTGGCCCCAAGGGAGATTGCGGCCCGGTTCCGCAGAACCGCTGTGGAGGAGTGGCATACCAGGCTGGAAAGCCCAAGTGCGGGCTTGAGGACCGTCGCGGCAGTGCGTCCTGTCCTAAAGAGATGGCTAGACAGGCGCCACGGTGCGCCAACGTTCCGGCTGCCGCAGGTACTGACGGACCACGGGTGTTTCGGTTCGTTCCTGTGTCGGATCGGAAAGGAGGTGTCTGCCGTGTGCCACCACTGTGGCAACTGCCGTGATGACACGGCCCAACACACGTTGGAGGAGTGCCCAGCCTGGGACGAAGAGCGCAGCGCTCTCAGAGCAGTCGTTGGAGGAGACCTCTCGCTGCCGGCCGTGGTGTCCATGGTCGCCAGCCGGAGGTCCTGGCGTGCGGTGGCCCACTTCTGCGAGAGCATCATCTCGCAGAAGGAGAGTGCCGAGAGGGATCGAGAACGATATGATCCCTCCCGCCGCCAGAGAAGACGTAGGAGGCGCCGGGTGGACGACTGACCGGCGTCTCCCGCCCTGTGGAATGGGGGGGGGCGTTTGAATTCCACCACGGTAACCCCTGCCTGTCGTACGAGGCGACTAATAGGGGCCATCGGGGGTCGCGGGCGCGCAGCGGAGGGCTGTCAGCCCGTATCGATGCACTCCCAAATTCGGAGCATCGTGCGACCCCGAGATGGACGGCAGCGCGGGTGGTAAGGCCTCGTTAGCTGTCGTTTTTCGGTGCGCGGGGGCTCCTTAGCCTCCCATGGAGATGAGCTGGTACGCAGCACCGCGCAGGGGCGATTCCGGCTGCAATTCTAGCACTCCTTAGAATACCCCGGGATCGCTCCGTAAGCGCCGAAGAAGGCCACCGCGGGGTTTTAGCTGGTAGTGTCGGGTGGGGTGTACATAGGGGGTAGGGACTCGGTCCAGCGGCAGCACGGATGGCCGTCATCCGGGCGAGGGGGATGCTGGGTCGTAAGACCGGCTAGTCTAGCATACCCGTTTTATTCTTATTCCGCTTCCACCCGGAGCGGGCGGCAGTAATAAAACGCTTTCCCCGCGACAAAAAAAAAGGTACCGTATTCCCTACTTCCTGGATCCTTTAGACGTAGCGTAAAAAAGCTACTCAGGAGGCCGGCATGATTGTGTCTAGTATAGTAGGTAGAGTATATGTATAGTTGTCTCTCGCTATTTAATGGCGCTCTAACTGGATGACACTGTGTGGTCACTGTCCCGTGCTAGGATAAAAAAGCATCTCTATAATAGTATACAAAATTGATTCTAGTCTGGCAGAGACTAAGCATAGCAGACTAAGTCTGCTATGACGAGGAATATTTGATGTTGTATTAGTAGGTAATTAATACATATATATGAATTATGAGTGTTACATGACGTAAATAACAATTATAAGTAGCGTCTTGTCTAATTTCATGTAACTTACAAAGTTATTGAACTTTTAGTACAGTCTACCAAGAATCTATTTAAAAGATAAGGTTAAATTATCGGATCCTCTCAATCGATTATAGTTCATCGATAAATTTTGACAGTTGAAACAATTTTATTTCCATACTGATATGGTAGTAATTAAAAATTAATTCCTGGCAATTCAGAAATAAAAAATGACGAAGACCGAATACCGATCCTTGGCCCCACGCGATTTTTTCCTGTACAAAGCATTGAAAGGCGTTAATTTTTAAACAGTCGGTCAAATTTTACGAAAATGTATAAGAATAAAAAGGATGTTGATAAGCACGTGGAACATTTACTATCTAAATTAACCCCAAAGGAGGTAAGCGTCGTAAATTCTTGAATTTTTGCAAGGATAGCGCGTCATGACGTATGTTTTACTTTATTGGTTATTTTCAGTTCAAAACCCGAGCATTTTCCGTTGCGCGTCTGTATTTTGAAGTAGGAGACTATGCAAATTGCCAGAAATATGTCGAGCAATATCTCACTCAGAAAGATAACAATGCAGCAGCGTTCAAGCTCCTTGGGCAAGCTTTGCAGAAATTGGGACAAAAAGAAAAAGCTCTGGAACACTTTAGTACATCATTGGACATAGATCCCGCTCAGACCAGCACCATCCTTGACAGTAAGTAAGACTAAATAGTTTTTTTAGTTTAACATACTGCATATGTAACTACCTACTTAATAAGATAATAATATCTGTTCAAATTGGAATGTTAGTGCACAGCAATGGTTATGTCACTGTTGATTTATAGCATCAGTCACAAAACATAGAATAACTATATGATATAATTACTAGTTACAATGGGAACTTGGCCTACAATTAGTATATGTATACATCTGCTATAGTTATAAATCAACACCTACATTGAAGAGGGTTGTAAAATGAAGTAAAGGGATGTGTAATGATATTAATACAGTGGATTTCATTTCATCTACCTTGGATGCAACTAATTTGTTGCAGGATGTAACACTTAAGTCCCTTGACTTTGAAGAGAAAAATAATTTGATTATAAGGATTTCGGGTATGGGGACTAGTTTTAATTAGCCCCTAGTGGCAAGTTCCTAGAAATTCTTTCTACATATTGCAACTGAATCTACTCAAAGACAGAGTTAACACACAAAGGTTCATTCATAAAATTGTTAAGGTTTCTTATCTTTTGTATACATCTGCTGTTGGTCAGCAGTTGAAATAAAATGCTTTTGTTTACAATTGTTCAGGTAGGTTTGGTAAAGTTAAATCTAAGAAGTATATGTGTTTATTAATGTTTAAAAGTTTCTTTGATCTGTGCTAAGAATTCAAAGTTCACATTATGATATCAACAATATGGAAACGGCTCTATAATAATGGGAATTTATACTCAACGTCCTTGAAAACAAAACAATCATAAACCAACTCATCAAGATTTCTGAAGTGCTCTTCTAGTATGGTTCAAAGATCCAAAAATGTTCCTATAAGAGGTTGGTTGTTACAAGAAAAAGCTAATCATTTTATCAGCGTCATAGTAAATCTGATTTCAAATGTCCTGTAAGCTGGATTTTGCCTATATCACAGTATTATAGTTGGTAAATTTTGTAGAGAAGCATACAAAGGTTTAACTGAAACTAACTGCGGAATATACTGACATTTACATATGAAATGCTGGTGAGACAGATTTTAAGAACAATTTCTTTAGAATCATTGTGATTTGAAACTCAATTAAACGAAAAAGTGACAATAAAAATAAACTAACACCTAAATCTATAGGACTAAGCCTACGAGAGAATAATATATTTGATTTTGATCGGGTAGGATCGAGTGGGAGAAATGATATAAACTCATTTGCAAAAAAAACGGGCACCTAAGCATACAGTACTAGTGAACTTTAGCATTAAAACCCATAAATTTTATCAAACTTTTATGATAATACTGACGAAAACGATTATTTGCTTATTAATTTACATAATTGTGAAAGTAAAACTACCTATAATTATCAAACATACCAATAGTAACATTTGAAATGGTTCATTGCTTAGGTGCCCGTTTTTTTTTTTGCAAATGAGTGTATTATTGTTGAAATAAGTAATTAAGCTCTAATATTAATTGAGTAAACACTGTTTTGTTTGTTTAAATGCTTTCACAATGTTTAATTGATTATTCAAATACTCAATTGCATAAAACAGATATCATTACTCACAGTTTGGCTTCTATAGATTGCAGGCAGGTGACATAATTTGATGTGACATAAGTTACACTTCTGCTGTGTTTGACAACTAGATGTTTCAAAATTGTCAAAGTTTTACCAACTGATTGTGAAGCAAACACAACAATCTAGATGATGTCTGATATTTTCAAAAAATGTTTTAAGTAAATGCGCTCTGAGATACAATAAGACAAAAAAATATAACTATTTATTGATAATTGTCTAGCTCATCCTCAAATTAATAATTTGACCAATAATAGAACTGGCATTTATCCCACCAAATACCACATCAGTGATTCATCCAAATGACCAAGGAATAAGTCTTAGGAGCCATTATCAAAAGATTCTAGTACAGAAAATGACAAACCCTATTGAAAAAAGTACTCCATTTTCAGTCAATCTCCTGGATGCCATTGAAATGGTAATAACACCATGGACAAGATTACTCTTGTCTTGTGAGAAGAAGTGTTTTAGTTTTAGTGTCGAGGGTCTAGTTTCTGAGTACTCAGAAGGCCACAAAGCGGTCAAACATCATACCTCAACTCTAGACCCCTGACAAAAAACCAGATGTACACAGGCTGATCCCGGAACGCGACACACTTGCGTGTGCCACTGTGGCGGATTTTACACTTCTTACATCAGTTCACAATAACACTTTTCACAGATACGCGTTTTACATTGACTTATTACTTTAACTCGTTAGTACTGTTAATCTACCATTAATTCGGCATTACAACCACTCCTTTATCAACTGTTCAATAATTATTTCTGATTTGTCTAACAAATGGCGAGGCGGTCGCTTTTATAGAGTGAATTCTACTGTGCCCCACTCTGTGAGCGTGATCACCTGATAAATAACTCAAAACCACCTTCAAAATAGCAAAATGACTTAGCAGTACCAACAATTTACTTTACAATAAATGGAGTTATTTGAAAGATCAAATCAGGAACTGTTTTCATGTTGCTCCTATATATACTTTTTATTATTATACTTATTATCTACTTGACAGCCTCCGTGGCGCAGTAGGCCAGTAGCCGGCTCTGCAACGAGAGGCTGTGGGTTCGATTACCACACTGGGACAAATGTTTGTGTGACAAGACAGATATTTGTGTCCATGATATAGCATTTGGTTCAAATACTGCCCAGTTTCCTCAGTGTATGTGGGGAGATCATTTTCTGTTTATGAAAATGTTGTATAAACAAAACCACAATCTTGAGATATTACACACTGTAGACTAGTCGCCGACGGCCGACGGCTACTATATATACTATGTATTATGTATAATTTAATATAGAGCTATTACATACTGTCGACTGGTCGCCGGCAGCTGCGACTTTCTAAAATAGTTTAATATAAAGCTATTACACATTTTCTTCTTCTTCTTGTTTCAATGGACTATGCGGAGGAACGATTCCACAATTTTGCCAATGTCACGTAATAAAATTAACAAATGTTCGGATCGAGGTAAATTACACAAACTATGGACACTAGTAAAGATAGTAAAATTATTACACATTTATTCTATGTTTTGTAATTAGCTGTACCCAGTGATTTAGAAATATATATGTCATAGATTTATACATTGTGTTGCTATTGAAATATCAATTAAAAACTGTATTTGATATGTTTTTCTACATTGTTTTAGTTTGTGAACTCCTTGCCGACAATGATGTTGTTATTGAAGCTGGAGTAGCTAAGTTTTGGTGTGAGAGAGCTGAAGCTGCATTTCCAAGACATCCTATCATCTTCCGCCTTCAAGAAAGACTTGCCACCATGTCTAATAGGGACCCCGAGGCACTAACTAAATTACTAACTGCTGAATTAGCAATAACACCAAAAGATGTCCAACTTCATGTTCGTCTACTGAAACACTACCTGCATATGAATAAGGTGAAAGAGGCCTTTGACCACGGTTGTGAGATTGAATTTAGTGGAAACACTTTCCTTAACAGCTATGCTTGGTATGAAATTCTCATTGAAATTGTAAAGTATCAAGGGCAAAATGGCAATGATTGGCTTTTCCAGCTCTTTCTCTTAACAGTACGAGAAAGAATATGTATGTTGAGTTTGACAGAAAGTCCTAGCGGTACATCTAAAAGCTTAGTTGAATCATGCGAGCTTCTACATGCTTATGATCAAGCTATAGAGAATGTAGTTAAATTAGGGTCTCCTTCTGGGTTTGGCGAGTTTCATGCATGTTTATTACAACATCACAGGGGGCAATTTGCTCTCCATGCAGCAACATATTTGCTCAAAAAAGCTAAAAAAGACCAATTAAGCTGGAGAGACGCTATGAAATTTGCTGCTCCCTTGATGTTGAGTGCATGGCATTCAGTTCCCTTGGATCCTAAAGTAAATTGGCTTAAACATTCTCCTCAGAAACAGATAAATAGTGTTATTCGCTGGTATTCTGAAGGTACATATAGATGCTCTCAATCTGGACATTACCTTATATCATGTTCTCAAGACAGGAGCCAAACATTTTTAGATCAAATTTCTCAATATTGTTCTGGCACTCATTGGAGAGATAAATTATACGAGAAGCTATTTACGAGTCAGGAACAGTTTATAAAAATCAAATCATCACATTTTGTGTCAAATGCTTATGGCACACCACCTCTTAGATTACCTCGTAAAATTGAAGTAGAAGCATATGATGCTGATGCACAAAAACAATATGGCAACTCATTACACCATTTTGTGTGGATGCTATTGAATTATAAAGATTATGCACAATATAAATGTACACTTTTTGATATGCTAAAGCCAACTAAGAACAGTGGTGGACCAGAAACTTTAAATAAATTGGATATTTATGCTTTCTTGTACTGTGCTAGCCTTACAGCTAAGCAGCAGAAATCTCGTAAAGGAGTGTACATATCTAGTGACAAACCAAATTTGCTTCCTGCAAGCATCACTGATTTACTTTGTTCATTATCTCAGATGAAATGGTGGGATTGTGTTTATAAATTTAGTCACGACGGTTTAGGTACTGAATTGACTGATATACGTTCAACACTGAGTCGTGGTATTGAAGTTGTTCGTTGTGTTGATAATCATGGCCTGGATCCTGAATTGCTTTGTATTCTTGGCCAATTATTTGATAGAATGTCCCAATCAACTACTTATATTGAAGAAAAAACACATATAGAAATGAAAGCTCGTTTGTATTATTCATCTGCTATACCAATACTTGAAAAACTTAAAAGTAAAATGACAGTACAGATTCCAGAAAAAAGAATGTTTGATTATACGCACAAGGAACTAAGTGCTAAAGAGCTAAATACCTTGATTGAAGAGAGTAAATTGTATGTAGCCATTCACTATTTCAATGATTGTGAATATGACAAAGTCATTGGAATTCTGTCAAATTTAACATCACCTAAAGCCTACTACTACCTCAGTCAAACTTATAAAAATGCAGCATTGGAAGAAAACAATGTGTCTAAAGATGCCACTCCTGAAACGAAATCAAAATATGTTTCGTTATTGATGAAGGCGAAAAGTTATGCTTATAAAGCCCTAAATAAATTGAAGGAAACAGAAATGAACCAAATGCAACCTTTATATATTGATACTCAGGAATTGATCGAAAATATACAAACGTGTATGAATAAAATAGACATGGATTTATCTGGAAATTTAAACTATGATGCTGATGACAAATATTTGTCTGATGATAATATATCAGAAGGCCCATTACCTATAAGATCTCAACAACATTTACGAAATCTAAATTCTACGCCAAAATTACAATATAAGTTTAATGCTACTCATTATCGTACTGCTGTAGACTCACCAACTTTGGACAGAACCCATATTGATCAGCAAGTTTTGGAGAGAATAGAAAACGAAATTAAGAACTTGCATAAAAGAGATTCCACAATCAATGATTTCATGGAACAAACTAAAAATTGGTTTGATGATAATCGGAGATTTGGAAATCAGATTATGAGCACTATTCATTCAGACATTCAAAACACTACAGATCAATTTAAGCTTCTAAAAATTTCCATAGATCAGGTTAAAGATCAAATAGACGCATGTAGAAACGAATGCAAAGATGTTGGAGAATTAAAGAAGCAAATAGCAGAACTTAAAAAAGAAGTCAATAAGCTAAAAAAATCTTCATCGGAACAAACTATAAATGAAGGTGATTTATATAATATGGAAGAAGATTACAGAACAAATGACAATACTTCAAATTTTACGTCACAATTACCTTTTACACCTTCCCAAGTAATGCCACCTTTAAACCAAAGACTTGTGCCACCTTTCCACGTTGCGCCAAATCCATATCAGTTATATGGACAAAATCTTTATAATCTGTATAACCAGTATGCGCAGTTTGCACAACCCACATCGGTAGCGCAACCTATATTCGATCCAACCAGGCCCCAAGTGAACTATACTGGTGTATACCCTACCCCAGACCAAATGTATCTTGACGTAGCTCATCTAGTACCACCACCAACAATTCCGGCGGCACCTGTAGTTCCTAACGCTCAAATAGGTCACACTTTACAAACAACAGCACCAATAATTCCAACCGCAACAACAACAGTTTCTGTTGCAGCAACAACATCAGTTACAACTACTAAAACAAATGTTAGAGAAAGTAGAGATGTCTCTCGATCTTTACCAGTCAATGTTGTAATTACATCTTCTGATCCTTTACCTACTTGCACTACTGCACCAGCACCAGTACTTAGTGTGACAATTCCTCCCAAGCACATTAAAGGAACTCCGCATAATTATCAAATACAGATGCCATCCGTTAGTGAGTCGAAAGCAATTACGCCACCTGTCTTTAGCTTCCCATTGCAAGGAAACAAATCAACTATTACTTCAACTCTTACTCCATCAATAAACTGGAGTCAAACAGCTACATTTAGTACCATTCAAACAACTGAGGCTGTTGTTCCTTTACTAAACAGTTCTTCGACTTACACGAGCGGAAAAGATTCACTGGAAGAATCAAAAACTGTCGTAGACGGTTTTGGTAATTTACCAAACACTAGTCTTAATAAATCTCGAACACTTTCCGATAGAAGTAACACTTCAGTAGAAAACTACGATCCTTGTCCAGACTTTAAACCAATAATACCATTACCCGATGAAGTCAAAGTAAGAACTGGTGAAGAAGACGAGACCGTTATATTTGCATCCAGAGCGAAACTGTTTCGCTTTGCTGATAAAGAATGGAAAGAAAGGGGGCTCGGTGAAATGAAATTGCTTAAGCATAACATTACTGGCAAGGTTAGGGTTTTAATGAGACGAGAACAAATTCACAAAATTTGCGCCAATCATATTATCTCTGGTGAAATGGAAATTAAACCAATGAAAAATGAGACAAAGGCCTACTTTTGGGTGGCTAATGATTTTGCTGACGAAACGGTTGTTTTAGAAAAGTTTTGTATTCGGTTTAAAACAGCAGACATTGCTCGTGACTTCTATAATACATTCGAAAAAGCAAGACAGGAATGTTCAGCTATTTCCACACAAGATTCTAGCACAACTACTAATGCTGCAACAAATAAAGTACAAGATAAAGTTGACTCAATAGTACAAGAAAAAACTGAATCGTCCTTTACACCTGGAAAAGCTGTAGTTGGTGGATTTACATTTAGCAGTACTCCTACTTTTAAACCAGTTCTTGATCGTAAAGTGCCTGATACAAAACCTTTAGAAACTACCCCAGCTACCAAAGGAAATGTTTTTAGTAGCTTAACTTTCAAAACTACTACAAGCGCACCATTAAATAGTTTATTTAATGTTACGTCTGCTGCAACTCCTAGCTCTAGCATTCCAATACAGAAAGAAGAAAAGTCTAGTAAATTAAACACATCTGATACTGTAGATGAATTTGAACCAACAATTGAATTCAAGCCTGTTGTACCACTGCCAGCATTAGTAGATCAAAAAACAGGTGAAGAAGATGAATTAGTTTTATTTGAACATCGTGCTAAACTTTTGCGCTTTGATGCACCAACGAAAGAATGGAAGGAACGGGGCTTAGGTAACATTAAATTACTTGTTCACAATGAAAATAACCAAAAGGTGCGACTACTTATGAGGCGAGAGCAAATCATGAAAGTATGCTGTAATCACGCACTTACTAAGGAAATGATATTCCAAAAAATGCCAAACATGGATAAAGCTGTTACCTGGTGTGCTAAAGATTTTTCAGATAACGAACTCGTCACTGAAACATTTTGTTTAAGATTTAAAACTGTGCAAATATGTGATGACTTTGTTGAAGCTATAAAATCTGCTCAATCTAAAATGAAAGATGAATCAAAGGCGGCAAAAGAAGAACAAAATGTAGCTAAACAAAATAATCAAAGTGGATTTGGTGACAAATTTAAACCTAAAGCAGGGTCATGGAATTGTCAGTCATGTTACACAAATAACTTGGAAAGTTTTCTCAAATGTGGTTGTTGTGAACAACCAAGGCCACAGACCACTAAGGTCCAGACAACTATTACAGAGATACCACCAAATTCCACTATGAGCTCAAACATTACACCTTCAACTGGCTGGGGAAATAGTTTTAAATCCAAGCCAGGGTCATGGGAGTGCAAAGATTGTCTCGTGCGTAATGATGCTAATCTACAAATTTGCTGTGCTTGTAATAGCCCGAAGGTACCGACACCGGTTTCGACGCAGAGTACGGATAACATTCGAAAGTTCAATTTCTCAATAATTCAAAAAGATAGCAACAGTGAAGTAAAAAAAGAATCGTCAGCAGCACCCGCTATATTTGGGTGGGGTGATCAGTTTAAACCCAAAGAAGGAACTTGGGAATGCAAACAATGTTTTATTAGAAATGAAAGCAATATTGAATCTTGTAGTGCCTGTAATAGTCCAAAAGATCCAAATTCTAACAAATCAGATAATAGTACAGTAAAGTTCCAATTTGGTTCTCTTACACTGTCCAGTGAAAGCTCCAATTCAATATTCGATGGCACTGGTACACATAAATTTAAATTTGGTATACCATCCACTGCAACTGTTGTACCGGTTAAGTCTAACCCTACAGACTCGGTGAATGATCAGATACATTCAATATTTAGTACACCAAAATCAAGCACAGATGCTGACAGTGAGCCAGTGCCTTTAAATTACACTGTAAAAAAAAGTGATGAAGATGGCAAGATAGACACTCCAAAGCCGCCTTTGCTACCTACACCACAAATAGACAGCCACATGTCATTTGGTGCTAAAGAGAATGGTACATTTAGCTTTGTATTTAAACCAAAAACTCCAGTGAAAAGTAAAAGTCCAATGAAATCTCCAAAAAGTCCTGGTGAAGAAAGTGATGACAATGAGTATGCACCTGAAGATGAAGGTCATCACATTCATTTCAACCCTGTAATACCCATGCCGGACAAGGTAAGCTCTTCAACCAGTAGTATGTTTCCAATCAGTCTATCTAATAATTACTATAATATCTAATATTTGTTACTTTAAATAACAACTATTACATATCATGTTTTAATATTATATACATAGATTAGATTTTTTATTATATAATTATAAATTTGATATCATGATTACTATTTTTTCTGCAGAACTCATTATTTTTTGTTCTAGGTTGAAGTAGTAACTGGGGAGGAAAATGAGATTGAACTTTATGGCCACAGAGCAAAACTATACCGATTCACAGGTGGCGAATGGAAGGAGCGTGGTATAGGCATCGTTAAAATATTGAAGCACAACGAAACAAGGAAATTGAGGTAAAATACTAATACTTTTAGGTGTTATGTGTATGCTTTTATTATATGAAGTGACATAACGGGATCATCAACAATTGTATATATAGCATTTTTTTATATAAATAATTTTACTTTTCAGAGTCGTAATGCGGCGCGAACAAGTACTTAAAATCTGTTTGAATCATGCTTTTACCCCTGACATTATTTACACGCCAAAAGATGACAAAACTTGGCTATTTGCAGCCAACGATTATAGTGAAGGAGAATTGAGTTTACAACAATTTTGTCTCAGATTTGCCAGTAAAGAAATTGCAACAGAGTTCAAAAACGCTGTTGATAAAGCAAAAGAAGGAAAAGCTGTAGTTAAAGATAATGATAATAAAGACAATAATGATGAGAAAGATGTTGTTAGTGATGATGTAATCTTTGTTTGTCAAATACATGCTAGCACAGAAGAAAAACAAAAAGCCAAAGAGCTTATGCTTCCAGAAAATTTTTATAACTACAAAAATAAAGAACCTTGTCGAGGTTGTCGTGGGTGCCGAGAAGACAACGACGACACCAAACCTGATTTGCCACCCAACACATCAGCTGAAGACGCAACGACTTCTTTTTTGTCAACACCAGTCAAAACATTAACAACGCCATTCCAGAGCCCTGCTAGCTCCATGTATGGCACACCATCAAATTCTGAAAAAACATTTGAGACATCCATTTTCCGAACGCCTTTAAATTCAATGGGTTCTAATATGAAACCTACTGTACCTTCAGCAGTGACGTTTACAGGGAGTGACACAAATAAGGAAAACACATTCAATCAAAATGCTAGCATTTTTGCTCGTGCAATGGATCACAAATTAATGACTGAATCACAAGAAAGTAAACCTTCTACTTTATTTGGTGCAGGGGACTCGCAGAATACAACAACAAAAAGTTCTATAATTGCACCGCCAAAATTAAATATAAGTACCACGCCGCCAAAAACTGAAAATACCGAAACTAAAACTGAACTAGAACCTGTCAAGCCATTGTTTAGTGATGCAAAATCTCTGTTCGCTAATGCAAATTTAAATACTTCGAGCAATAAATCTATATTTGAATATCCAAATGATAAAAAGACGGACAACACGAATGGAGAAGTAAGATCTATATTTGGTGGAGATAATCAAAAATCTATTAATATATTTGGTAGTTCAACGCCAGGTAGTATGTTTGGCTCTGGGGCTGTAGTGGGTAGTGTTTTGAAACCTAGCCCCAATATCTTCGGATCAGGTGCAGCGACGACATTTGGTGCATTAGCATCACAAAATAAAGAAACTGATACTAAGAGCATTTTTGGCAACACTGATCAAAAATCTGAAACAAATACTCCAGTTGATAAGAAATCAGAAAATGAAAAAGATAGTAAGCCTCTTTTTGAGAGTGGTTTATCTTACGATGAATTATCATCAACTGCCACAGGTTCCTGCTTCCAAAGTAAGTAATTAATAATCCATGACATCTAATTATAACAAAATTCGTAAATATAAAAGTGCGGATTTACTTTATGAACAACAATTTTTGTGCAACAAAGTTGTCTTTATATACAATCAATATTTTAGAAAAAGCTGATTTTCAATGGGAGGGGGCCGGGCAGCAATTGTTTGGTGGAACTCGCAAGGTGCCTACAGATGGGTCTGGTGATAAAACAAGAAATGAGAGTGGGGCAGTTGATGACACTAGCCAAACATCTGGCGCGGACGAAGAGTACGACCCGCATTATGAGCCAATAGTCCCACTGCCTGATAAGATAGTGGTCACCACCGGAGAGGAAGATGAGGTGAGCTTTTGGTTCAGTGGATGTTTACATCTCTCATTTAAATAGTGCACTTATACATAAATTGACCTGGATGGTACCACTGCCTCACATAAAACCGACCAAATTCCCTCCAAATTCTAATCCCATTCCTTGTCTTAATTGGCAAAGTACCCTTGATTGTTCTGCTTGTGGGTGTTGATCACTTACATTTAGGTGTTTACCACTTCTTTAACGGCAACCAAATAAAAATTAAATGTTGTTTGTTGGTAAGCGCGTTATTGGAAGACTTGACCAAACTGGACTTTTTTATCAGAATAGTAAATTTAAGGAAAGCATAACTGGAACAGGTACCTGAAAAATAAGAAAGTATGGGAAAAATGCAAAGTTTTTATATGGGATTCCAGTCACCCATGGCATTGATAGACTTAATCATGAAAATAAATGCTCGCAGATGAAAAACAAGTATTAAATAAATATTACAATGTGAAAAAAATGTTTATATGATTAGAATAATAGAAAAATGTTACAGACTGCAATATAGTATGAACTTGTATTGTAAATTGATTTCGTTCTTATTTTTAATTTTAACTATTCAACCTTTATTTGTAGCAAAAATTATTTGGCGAACGTTGCAAAGTATTCCGCTACGATCACAAAACGCGTGAGTGGAAAGAGAGAGGAGTAGGCGAATTAAAAATTCTGTATCATCCAGAAAAGAATACTTATAGATTACTCTTGCGACGGGAACAGGTACGATTTTCATATTACATGTTAAAAGATTACATTTCGCACTTAAATAAAATACCTAGAGTAATAACACTCATAAGTGAAACAGACAAAAATTTCCCAGTCTTGGAGACAGACACATGCTAAAAATACAATTTATTCAATAATAGGGTAGTTTCCTGTGTTTAATTTTGTACACTATGTGATATGCAACCGAATATAATACGCAAAAGAAACCCTTTTGCGAAAACAGAATCAAAATTGCTTGAAAATGATTGAGGTGACAATATTTATTTAAATATTGGTATGGGCAAAAATGGTTGCGTGGTCGGACATATAACTATCTCCCTCGCACAACGGCTCAGTAATGGCCATTCTGAGAACCGTGACGTCACAGGACATATGCATCATATTACTGTCATTTGACATTGACCCCTTACAGTAGATTTAAACGGCGTCTAATTTACTTTTTGTTCGAATTCATAAGATTCTTTGGATAATAGGTTTTAGGTAATATAAATTGTTGATTAAATTAATAAAAAACTACCCTGTTGTGATTTAAGGTGCTAAAAGCGGTTCTTAACATGTTGCTGTTCATGGATCTGGAGATGTTGTCGATGAAGACTTCGGACAGGGCGTGGACGTTTGTGGGTATTAACTACGCCGAAACACCTTCGGGCGAGCAAGAGACTCTTGCCGTCAGATTTAAGTCCATTGAGTTAGCCAACACTTTCCACCAGAAGGTCACTGAATGCATAAGAGTAAGTAATGCGTTGTTTACTATGTCAAATACTAGTAGTGAAGTCTTTTACAATATGACAGCCCCCGTGGCGCAGTGGGCGAGTAGCTGGCTGTGAAACGAGAGGCCGTGGGTTCCATTCCCGCGCCAGAACAAATGTTTGTGTGACAGACAGATATTTGTTTCGGGTCTGAGTGTTGTGGGACCTTAGTCCCTCAGTAGTTCTGCTACGTGTGTGACTGTTGGGTGTTTGGTGGGTGTTATATAAAGTGCAAAGTGTGGTGTTTCTTATTACTAAATATAAAACCAAGCATTTTAAGTCCCGATAATCTAGCGTCGGTGGTTCGAAAGCAGCCCTAATGTCATGCAGCACTCTAAGAAATTTGTGTGTATTCATTGTAGATTATAGGTTGCTTTGATGTCGGAAACATCGTGACGAAACCTGCATAACTGAAAATTCCTCATAGGAAATTCGAATGCACGTGAAGTCTATCAATCCCCATTCGTGTGGTAGACTTAGGCCTAATTGAAGGCCAAGAGTAGTTTATTAGCATATGAACATACCCAGCTGTAGGACCGTATATTATAAAAGTTGATAGTATTATTTCTTTAGCAATATCACTGGTTAATATTAAAGAAATCCACTAGAATTTAGTTTCTCTGTGTTATAGTTAATAAAAAACATTTCTTCTCATGTATAGAAATTACAAGCGGCGGCTGCGAACGCAGTGAAAGAAGCCAAAGAGGCTCCAGGAACAGCTGCTCCATTATTGAGGCTACCAAAGCATTTACAGGACAGTGCTAGGGTCGATAGCGTCATATCATCTAAAGCGGAACAACCCATCCAAAGCACCGCAACTGTTGCGCAATCTCAGACTACCGAATCCAAGTCTGAACAAGGCCCTAATAGGGGAGAAAAATCGTCGCTAGCAGACTATTTCAAACAAGTGCACTTCCAAGAGCCTGGTGAGGTAGAAGCGCACTACGAAGACGACGAAGAGTACGATCATGATTATGATCACAATGATTACGACGCGTATTACAATGAAGAGGTGAGTTATTTACTTATTACTATGGTGGAAGCTCTTGTAAGTAAGAATCCACCTGAGTATGTATAAGCGCTGTCTGTTTTTGAGACCAACCGCAGTGTGTAAACACTGTAGTATTACAATTTGAAGAGAATGAAATACAGTGAAATTACTAAATATTGAGACTGAACCTTCTGAAGATGATGAGTGCAATGTAGTGTGATGCAGCACTGATCGGGGTCCTGTTGTTACTGTTTATAATATAGACAGGCTTGGCGTTTTGTCCAGAGGGAATGACCTGTATGTGTCTTATTTGAGACAAAAAAAGCTTAACGGATATTTCTATTGTATAAATTTAGTACTTATAAGTGGAGCATGCAAACAGACGGACTGTTGTAAAAACAATGGAAATGTATTTAATTACGTATACCCTCCCAATCTTTTTTTTTAATATCAAACTTACAAACACATTAAAGTTATAGAACCATATTATACACAATATAATGATTTCATAGCAAATTGATACTAAACAAAATAACCACTATTCCAGAAAGTTTACCATATTTAAATCGTAAATTGTTTCTATTTTGGGTTTTCTCAATTATGTATATTAAATATACCATCTCATATTAAATTAAATTGAATTGCTTAATAAGCAGCCTTGTAGCCCAGTATATATTATGTGTTAAGTTTTCCGTCAAGTCCACATCCCAGCACAACTCCTCTGCATATGTTGCTGCACAGAGGATGTGTTCTAGTAAATATCTGAGTGTGGTGCATTCAATCTGTTATCCCACTTTGTCATTGTGTTAAAGGAGGAGGAAGACGATGAATCGGGGGCGTACTACTCGTGCGATGGCGAGGCCACCATGAAGCAAGGCAACAATGAGACCAAGTGCGAGCAGGCGCGCATCATCGTCACCTTCGACCAGGAGATCTACTCGCCCAAGATCTTGGTCACCGATGCCGTCACTGGCGAGGTCATGGCAGATATGCTCATACACACAGACACAGAGTTTCAGGTGAATATAATGTTACACTCTTGTTTTAAACATGATGTTGAGGATAATAACAATATAATCGCTCCTTTGTAATGTCGAGATATTTTTTGTGTGTCCATATTTATTACATATTAATGTGTGACAATAATATTTTTACTAAATCTGATATATTATTTAGTACATCATCATCACAATCATTGCGCGAAGATTCCTGCTGCTGTATTAAAATACCACTTTTCAACTCTCATTTCAAACTTAGGAGTGAATATTCGTAAAATTCTTGATGTATACTATGTGATCGAAATTTGTAATATACATTATACATAAAGCAATAAAAGAAATGACTATAATAAGAAAGAATAGGTTGACTTGCCATGATATTGCTTACAGACTAACTATGTGTTTGCTAATATTTTTTTTATTTTGGCACGACAAAGTGACCACACTGCGCCTGATGGTAAACACAGTACCGTCCAATTAGAGTACCGAGTATCGAGAGACAATCTATCCCCCGCTACTTAACACAATCATCGGCCTGCTTCTTCACACTACGCCATGGGCAAGGTGAAGAAGTGGTCGAGTGTCTAGTGTCAGAGTACTCGGAAGGCCGCAAGACGGCCAAACATCGTACCCCAACTCCAGACCCCTGACAAAATCATATGAAAATAAATATTAAGTTTTAAATAAACAAATTTTGTTGGGAAATGTGGTTCCTTCGTAAGCAAATCACTCATAAGTAGATGGGCCAGTCACAACATTCTGAAAACAGTGGTGAAGACTGTTAAGTCACCTATTATGAGGCATTCTGTGTGGAGGATGATCAATTAATATTGTTAGCTTGATCTCTCTCCATATTCGGCTTATTATAAATAATATGTTACTAACATTACTTTTAATCACTCGTGTCTAGTAAGGATATTAAAAAAAAGTAGGAAGTAAAATACAAGCCAAAATCATTTTTATTTCCATAAAATTAAAGTTAAAAATAACATGTAAAAACGGCGAAACTGGGCAGTACTTGAACGCACCGCCGGCAATCCCTATGTGTCATGACTGGTTAAGTTATTGTATGTTTTACTAAAAGAATGATTATAACATTGTGTCCAGCTGTCGGGAGAGTCTTGCACGTGGTCAGGCACCGACTTCACCAGCAACGATCCTGTCGAGAAGAGTGTCACTGTGAACTTCTTTGACAGCGACATCGCCATGCGGTTCTACGACAGTTGTGAGGTAATATTTAGGTTCTATTAGTGAAAACTTCTATCAGTTGGTCAAAGTCAGGCAATCATATAATTTCATTCATGATAAAAAGATACAATGAATCAGTGTATAAAATTACATCAATTAGATTTTTATGGAATAGATGTGATTTATAATTATAATTTTAACTTTAAATGCAAGTACAATATTCTTCTTTTGATATGATAATGACACGGATAATGAATTAAAATGAACACGCAACTATTGATAGTTACATTTTCTTTTTAAGAATAATTAGTGTAATTTTTGAATGTAATGCAATTATTAAATAAAGGTATTTGTTTATTCAATCAATTGTATTTAAATTTTATTTTATAGTTTTGTCGCAATAATTTTGCCTTATGTTTGTACTGATGAAATCCCATATTAATATACTTCATGCATTACAATCGACTATTAAAGCCAATACATTCAAAGAGTACTTTAATCATAAGTCAGTAAATTAAAATTAATAGAAATGCAATATTGGTTAGTGAGGGGATATTAGCAGAAAGAAAGTTGTAGAGGGGAACCAAACAGCAAGTACCCTCATCAAAACCACGGTCACAAAGAGCATGATCTATTATTCGGATAGCTATTATTTCTTTATTTAAATTCCTTCAGACGTGTCGCACAGTAACTGCCAGATATATATTTTTTTCTTTTTATTGTTTCAGACCAGTAAGGCTGCGACTTATTCTTCAACAGATCCAGAATCTTAGTAGTTTATATTAGTATAAAAAGTATTGTAACATTTAATATTATTCTATATTCTATTTAGTATGTATGATGTGTTTTAATTGATATGTTTGGTCTGAAGAAAATTGAATTTATTTAGAATTCCATTATAATCACTTCATTGTTAACTATAATGCGAACATAGAAAAAAACCTAATGTGATTGTGTGTTGAAATTGTGGTGTACAATGTGTGTAAGATTAAATGAAGGAATTGTGGAACAACTCGTAATATATCTTACCGCGCTTGTTTCAGTGTATATTTTTAGATTAGTTTAGATTATAACTGATTTAATTAAGTTTATTTACCTAGAGTGCGATTTTGTTTATCAGGACTGTGGTTGCAGAGTTATAAACCAGCTAGCTTTATTCTTTCTTGTGCTAGTGTTTTTTCTCTAAACTTTGCAACAACCACAAGGAGGTCTAACCAATGTTTGTTTATATTTGACATTGATAACTTTGTAAGACAAAGTATCTATTCTAAATTAATTACGTAATTTAAATGTTCCTAGTTGGTTAGATCTTTTTGTAATTTTTTTTTATATGATATGGCTGCGGTTTATAGAGAAACAGCTGGTTCGTAGTTTTAATGATATATTAATGTGTTGATTCATTACTTAATTCATAATTATCAGCAAAATCCAGTAAAAATGCATGGTAAATAATGTTAAAACTTATTATAAAGCCCTTGTTATTATTGATCATGAAAAAATGTGATATTTTTTTTTTCTTAAGACTGCCAATTACTTTGTATTAACAATAAGATTTTTAAGTGGTACGACGACAAAATATTATGAATTTAGTAAAGAAATCCTTGGGATATAAAATGAGTAAAGGATAATGAAAATACTTGATCAAAGTATTAGTTCCAAGTGTGTCTCGTATTTATAGTAGTTATATAGAAAAAGATAATTTATATCGTACCAAATCCTTTCCTCATTTTGTAAGTTTGACATGTGACTTTATTCAGGAAATTAAAATAAATGTTAGTAACAGAAACTAGTGTATTCAATCCTATATATTACACTATATTGGGCCCTATCATAAATATCTATACATATGATATATTTGTAACTGATCGCTGTCTGTACATGGAAGATATATGAGAAAAACTATGGTTGGGGGTCTTTATTAACGCAATAGAACTCAAATCAATGATTTTTAATTTTTTTGTCTTTTTGTCTGTATGTCTCTTTGTCTGTTTGTAGGGGGCTTTGTTCACGCTAGTTTTTACTATTTTATTGTAGTAAGTTTCACTTAAGATTTAAGGTATTTTTTATTCGAATCGGTTCACAAATAAAAAAGTTATATCAATTTAAAGAATCATGCACGATCATTTTTTCGAAAAAAATGCTATAATTAGTGCAAGATAAGATTATCTTGGTAACTCAGTATCTACATACGCGGTATGACCTCTATGCGTGAGGTCACGGGTTCGATACCACGTTCGGGTAAATGATATTAGATTTTTCATCTTTATACTCACTCATTGTGGCGATAGATTCGCCCCCATCATTTTATGGGACGGTAATAAACTCGCCGAAATGTGGGTGTACTGATTACACCTCTACCCGCCGCTTCGGAGGTTACAGGTGTGAGTGCTTACTTATGTATGCATCTTCTTAATATCATAATACAATCGGGTGGTCACTTAGAGGTGCCAGGATAACAAAAAATCTAAATCGACATGTCAAGATTCTCCGCGAGTTAATAAAATCATCTAATACATTTAGATCTGCCTGACTAATATTAGACTGCCTCAGTGGGGCAGTTGTAATTGGGCATGCGTTATGACTGCTGTGTCTCGGGTTCGAACCCCGGGTCGGGTAAAGTGATATTGGGTTTTTATATTTAGAAATACTCAGTATCAGACCGGAGTCTAGAATTATGCCCGGTATGGCGATAGTCTCGCCCCCTATCACATTATGGGACCGTAATAACTTCGGCGAAAAGTGGGTGTACTGGATACACCTTTACCTACTCCTTCGCGGATTACAGGCGTGAGTGTATGTATATGTATGTACATTTAGATCTCGGTTGCAGGCCAAAATTAGATTTTAGGTGTTAGCTGTAAAATTAGCACTCGCTTGATGTGAATTGTTGTTTTCAATAGAGGACGCCACGCGTGGCCAGCAGTGGGTCGATGAATATGTACATAGTGTACGTATACATGACTACATTATATTTATTATCATTAAGATGCTTGCGTAATATTCGATGTTTTTTTAATATAATTTCGCTGTATACGAGTACAAATAAAACGATTTTTTTATCCTGGTACGTTAAAGTGACAATCATTTCAGTCAGTCAGAAGCTTCTTTACAGTACGCTTAATAAACCCGGGAATACAGGAAGTAGGGAACATGTGCGCTGGAAAACTTTACCACGACTTGATGGTGCGGCTAAGATACAAATTCGCGAACCTCTTGGTTCAGGCCAGGGTAATAGACACCACGCTGTTGTAGCTCCGCAAGCCGGTACGTGTAGTTCTGGTGTGTATAGAGGAGGATGGGATTAGACCAAACAATTCTTCGAATTCATTCGCCATGATACAGACGGTAGAACATGCTAAGCGAAGAAATGTCCCTGGGCAGCTGTAGCAGCTCTAAGCTGTTGGTCACGTCTGCATCATTCATAATGCGGATGGCCCGTCGCTGCAATCCATATCAACCATCGAGCAAGCAATTATCGGAACTATAACAGAGGTGGAAGCAGTATTCCATTCCCGGCTGTACCTGCGCTTTATATTAGCATCCTGCTAATATACGCTGACCGGGCTTTAGAAATCGCCGCCGCAAAATGAAATCCGATATCTACACCTAAGATCCTAACATCATTCTGCGTTGTCACTGGAACACCCTGAAAGTGGAGACTGGAGAAAAGGGGGATTTGTGGCATGAAAACGCGCGCACCTATGTTTCCCTGGCATTGAATTCAATCCTATTCCGGATATCCTGCGAAAATATGAGATCTAGGGTCTGGTTGAGCTCAAATACAAGATCTTCGCGTCTCCGCATAGTGTCCGCCCGGCATCCGGCTACTAGGCAGATGCTAGAGGGATGTAATAGCGTAATATGCCTCCATGGATTGTATGCCTTTTCTCTCAAAAACAACTTCCACGCGGGCAGAGTCGCGAGCAAAAGCTAGTTCATATATATAACGGAGCGCGACATTATTGAATAATGAAAATCAGTCAATTTTGAGAATTATCCATTAACTTTATTATTTCTAAGGAATTATGGTTTTGTATTCGATTAAATACTATTTGTAATTAAGAGCGGGTAACCCCGAATGGAGTTGCGTCTGTCATTACGTGCAAATAGCTGGTCAGTTGGTTCTCTGGTTGACAGCGGTAGTGCGTTGTGTGAGTCGTAAACTCATTGGCTCTAAATCGCTAATTATTATTGTAATCCCTAATTGTCTAAGTTATTTAAATGTCTGTATTATTAAAATATTGTAAAGTCAAGACCATAGTCCACTTATTTAAACGATTCCTGAAGTTTAACGCCTACAATGGAATTTCGTGATACAAATTCACGAATAAGCAAGATGGAGCAGATCGGCTATCCCGACGTCCCGACATCAGAAGTGGGATAAAGGATAACGCTCACTATCGTAAATCAGGTGATGTTATACAGTAAATTGTTACTATGCTATTTTTGTTAATTGAGAGATTAGACAATATTGGTAGTTGTCTATATGTGTGAACTTTGTTGGGTTATACAAGAGGCTATCTTTGATTGGTATTCTATCATCAAAACAATAGTGATGGTATTGTGTGGTATTCTACGGCGTTATATGTGGTAAAAAGGGCTCAATGCACTATAGTCTACTATACATGGAAAGGGTTACGAATATTAAGATCATTTTAACATGCCATGTTCACAAATTGTAAAAAGACTAACGTTATAGTCTTAATATTATACGTGTGGTTCTGTCGTTTATTTAAGATGAACTATATCATAACTAATACATTCCTTTAGAGCAATACATAAGAAGTAAAATACAATTTTCTATTTATTGACAATGTAAGATTGACAGCAATCCAAATTTAAATCTCTTTAGGCACTGGGCAAATATAAACCTCCTTGGTTTATTATTTATAAAATCATTACTTTCAACAAGTCTTAATACTAACATCATAAAATACATCTAGAAAATATGAAGCGTCAATGATTACTGTGTTAATGATTTTGTGTTCAAATTTCATACGCTGTGGATGGTTTCCCATGGAGCCGTAGAGGTGCTGTGGAGGTGACAGCAATGAACAAAACCTCCTCGCCTACGTGTTATTGCTGCAACAAGCCAGGTATCATGCCGCTCGCTGCCCGAAAAGGAACATCAAGAGTAGCGTCGGTAACGTAGAACATAGAGTGAAAACCTGCACTATGAAATCAGCAAGCAACTTATGACCCTAACGATTGAACCCGGTGAGATGTTTTCATTTTGTTATGATTCCAATGCTTAGTGCTCTCTAGCTAAAGAAAGTTGGCAAATAAGCTCCCTGGTAAGTGTCTACGTAACGGCACAGATGATTTGTACGGCTAATTAACTTGTCAAAATAAATGAATAATGCGAAAGCTCTTGGTAAAATAACTATGGGTGACAAAAGACTGTGACAATAGACTTTGACAAAAGACTGACAAGAGCCTATGTGGCAAGGGGTCAGAAATATCAGGGTTTATTGTCTATACCTTGCGTCCGTAGCCTGGTTATTGTCTACTCAATATATCTTGAGTGACCTCGGGTCCGCGGTCCGCGCTTAAGGTATATGAGGGGGATCTGTGTGGAGGGGGATCTGTGTGAGGAGCCTATGTGGCAAAAGGGTCTGTGTGAGGGGAGACTGTGTGACGGAGACTGTGTGACGGAGACTGTGACGGGGTCTGTGAAGGGGCCTCAGTGGCAATAACTTATGTGGAATTAATCTGTGTGGTCATCATGTAATTGTTTCGTGTTATCCGATAAACTGTAATGACTGTGATTTCTCTGTGTGATATTGTGGTCAGAATGACCGAGTGTTAAGTTGTCTATTTGCGCTGTTTTATGATTGTCCACAGATGATGAGATAAACTAGACACCCGAGGACGTGTGAAGATGCAGAATGGCCGTAACGGAGCGCGACATTATTGAATAATGAAAATCAGTCAATTTTGAGAATTATCCATTAACTTTATTATTTCTAAGGAATTATGGTTTTGTATTCGATTAAATACTATTTGTAATTAAGAGCGGGTAACCCCGAATGGAGTTGCGTCTGTCATTACGTGCAAATAGCTGGTCAGTTGGTTCTCTGGTTGACAGCGGTAGTGCGTTGTGTGAGTCGTAAACTCATTGGCTCTAAATCGCTAATTATTATTGTAATCCCTAATTGTCTAAGTTATTTAAATGTCTGTATTATTAAAATATTGTAAAGTCAAGACCATAGTCCACTTATTTAAACGATTCCTGAAGTTTAACGCCTACAATGGAATTTCGTGATACAAATTCACGAATAAGCAAGATGGAGCAGATCGGCTATCCCGACGTCCCGACATATATAACACTTCGTCGCATTGATTCACTTTAATTAATTGAGCCGAGATCTATAAAGCAAATTTCGACGATCATAAACCCGTCTTAAGACTTTTAGAAAGTGACAACATAATAAGATTCACACATTTGTCGAGCAGGGGCAGTATTCGATGCTAAACAATTTAAATAGGTACTACTTGCGGCAGACTTAAGGAAAGTAACCAAGAAAAAATATTCATAACTACATTTGTTTTTATGTACCTATGTTCGAATTTAAATCCAGGTTCAGCTACGTCATTTTTATTCAAAATGAGAAATAAATAACATACCATTATAGATCTTCGCTAATTATTGAAAGTGATAATTGGTCCGGGACGTAACCCATATAATAAATTGATTAGGTCGTGGGAATCGAACCCATCGCCAATCGGCTCATGTGACCGTCTTGCCCCCTGTGCCACGGAGGCTGTCAAAGTAGTTAAACATTATGTTATGAGTGATTATGTTACATTAGTTTATACTTATAACCTTTGGATTACAATCTCTTTGATATGTAGCTTAATAACTATGAATCATTTTGAATACATTTTGATAAAATACTCTTTGGCGCGTATCTTCTGTGCTCTTTGGTCTTTGCCTTCCGTTCCTTACTTATTATGAAATGAATAAAAAACTTTTCATAATATCTAATACTCTTAAAAAATTATAATACTCTGTCTAGATATTTTTATTTTCATTATAGTGCAGTGCATTTGATATACATATCTATACGATGTTTCTTTGTAAGTGTAAAATGAATCCAGTGCATAGATTTCTATTTAGCTACCGGTAAGTACGTTTATAATTTTTTTACACAATGATTTATTCATTTTAGGTATTTTACTTTCAGGTCAGCTTATTCTCCTGCTTGTATTTCAATTGCATGTCATAGCTACGTGGAATGCTAAGGAAGCTAATGATAACGTTCAGATGCAAGTTCGAGCCGTATTCATTAACTGTGATGTACGCCGAACTATTTATTACCCTTATATTAATTTATTTCATACAAACCATCATCCTCTATTTTACCCCCTTAGGGGTGGTATTTCCAAAACCTTTTCTTAGTGGATGCATATGTCTTAAAAGGTAGGTACCTACTGTCAAAATTTCAAGTCTCTAACCCCAGCCGTTACAATGATATTGTATAATATCATTGAGCCGTTAAGACTGTGCGTTGATCGATCAGTCAGGTTCTTTTATATATATACAGATTATCTATAAAAACTTTTTATTGAAAGTATATTGTCCAATATTTTATAGGCCTTAAATATTAACAGTTTAAAAATATATATATCATGTAGATACAACTATGATACAATGTTTGTCCTTACCACCTCTGAGAAACATCGTCGCTGCTACTAATTGATGCATAATATCGAAAGACTTAAGCCTCAGCACAGCGGTAGAGTCCTTCAACAACTTCACAACTAATCAGATTTTAAGAAAATATTTTGCAATAGCTTTTAATATCTACGTGATTTAGTTTATTAATACATTATGTACGTTTTTTCTTTTACAGGAAAGTGATAGTACTTTTCCAGAAAGTAAAAGTACCCGCTTTGCTCAAGAAGAGCTTTTCAGATATGGTTCGCTAACTAACTGCAACAAGAAACTGGCTCTCACAGTAAAACTGGCCGGGGAAACAGATGTCAGATGGGTCTTATAATAGTTTTTTTAACCCTTACTTACTAAATATTGCTTCACTTATATGACCATAATTATTTTCCAGGGCAACTTCGGAGATGAATATATACCTATCGAACATGTAATTAATGGTCCCGGCAAAAGGCGTACACGTCTCCTTAACCCTTATGTGTTGCGTCTTCGACGAGAACCATCATTACAAGCTTATGAACTGCGTAGAATTGACGTACGGCAATTCGTATTAATTTACTTACTAATTTATTTACATTTGCCATTAAAAAAATCACATCCATATAGTAAGTTCCTAGTAGGGTCGCTACCATACGCGTATAATTGCCTATAGGTTCGCGGATGGGTGCTACGTTATTTATTTCTTGGCCATTATCTCCCTTTACACTAGGCATAGCGCCTAAACTTCTGCCTAACTCTATACTGCAATATTATCTAATTTGACTACTATATTATCAACGCATGTTCTGCAAACGTAACTACGTTGCGTTTCGCCACATTACAGCTCCCACCTAAGACGGTGATACTGGTCAGGTTGGCCCATTTGGGTTGTAGAGTCTACATTGTAGACGAAGCTGGCTACCGCCTGGCTTTATCATCGTAAACTTAGCCTCTGCTTTGCATGAATATTAAGACAAACTCAAAGAGCAAATATATCAAGGTAGCAGATTCAAAATAACGACACTGTCATGGCAAAACGCAATTCTTTACAAAATCATTGTGAGTAATTCACCGTAAAGTAGGTATTGTTTCGAATTGCACTGTATTATTAAGTGAAATTGTAATTATTTTGCTTTGTGTGGTTGTCCAATAAAAGCAGCAATAGGCGGAATCATAACAATCGCGGCCATGCCACCGACGCTTCCACAGTAAATAAAAGCAAACGAGCAGCATTTTAGTCACCTGATGGTAAGTTATGTGCACCACCCATGGACACTCGCAACACCAGAATAATCCTGGTCCGTTTTCGAACATAAAGGAAAGGGATGGGGATCTGACATCTAGAAATTTCACACCAAACGAATTGAACCTATAAGTTGCTCCTTCACGTAGATTTTCTGTGAGACCAATACCTCGCTCGAGCCGGTCCATTCTAACAACATTAGGTAACGGGTGTTCTACCACATAATATCAAATGTGTTTCTTCCTATAATCCTGGGTCCTTTAAAGAAGCTACTCAGCAGGCCGCTAGTATTTGACTGTCCCTACTTGATACTCTATCTGGACGGCACAGCGCCTTTTTTTTTGTTGTCGCGGGGAAAGCGTTTTATTACTGCCGCCCGCTCCGGAGGGAAGCGGATTAAGAATAAAACGGGTATGCTGGACTAGCCGGTCTTACGACCCAGCATCCCCCTCGCACGGATGATGGCTATCCGTGCTGCCGCTGGGCCGAGTCCCTAACCCCTATATACAACCCACCCGACACTACCAGCTAAAACCCCGCCGTGGTCTTCTTCGGCGCTTACGGAGCGATCCCGGGATATTCTAAGGAGTGCTAGAATTGCAGCCGGAATCGCCCCTGCGCGGTGCTGCGTAGCAGCCCATCTCCATGGAGGGCTAAGGAGCCCCCGCGCACCGAACAACGACAGCGAACGAGGCCTGACCCGCGCTGCCGTCCATCTCGGGGTCGCACGATGCTCCGAATTTGGGAGTGCATCGATACGGGCTGACAGCCCTCCGCTGCGCGCCCGCGACCCTCGATGGCCCCTATTAGTCGCCTCGTACGACAGGCAGGGGTTACCGTGGTGGAATTCAAACGCCCCCATTCCACAGGGCGGGAGACGCCGGTCAGTCGTCCACCCGGCGCCTCCTACGTCTTCTCTGGCGGCGGGAGGGATCATTTCGTTCCCGATCCCTCTCAGCACTCTCCTTCTGCGAGATGACGTTCTCGCAGAAGTGGGCCACCGCACACCAGGACCTCCGGCTGGCGACCATGGCCGACACCACGGCCGGCAGCGAGAGGTCTCCTCCAACGACTGTCTAGCCATCTCACGGCACAGCGCCTACCATCAGGTGCAGTGTACTCACTTGCGTGCCAGGATAATAAAATATGGTTTCATTTTACAGACTGTCAACGGCATCTTAACAAATACTGATTATGAAGAAGACGGCAATCTAAATATTGTAAGTTATAGTAGGATATTACATCATGATTACACTTTACTGGAAGTGGTAGAGCCACGCTGTAGACATATTTGTCTACAGCATGAATGGGCCGGCTCGACCGGGGTAGTACCACTGTCTCACAGAAAACCAACGTAAAGTGACAGTTTACTGTCGCGTTTCGTATGGTAAGTGAGATAACCGGAGGCCCAGATTCCCCCTTCCCTTCCCTAATCCCTATTCCTGTCCTTTAAGGCCGACAACGCATACATGATACTTTCGGTATTGTGGATGTTCATGGGCGGTGGAAATCACTTAACATCAGGTGACCCACTGGCTAGTTTGTCGGACTATACTATTAAAAAAACTGTCAGTTTATTCCCGTCGCGTCATTCGTATTTGAGAGATATGTATGAAAACGTTTCCAATGTAGGGTATACTTATACATGTCTCAATATGTACATATTTATATATATAATTCTAATGTACGTGTGTATGTCACTGAACTCCTAAACTCCTAAACGGCTGGACCGATTTGAATGAATTTTTTGTATGCGTTTGGGTGGCGCCCTGGATGGTTTAGGTTCACAAATCAGCCCGGCAGATGGCGCTGTAGTCGTTGTGGCGCTGCTTGCCCAGGCAGGACGACGTCTGCCTGCCCGCTAGTATTTTATATAAATCATATCCGCTAATTTATTTTCACAAGACTATTCTTTCCTTTTTCTTTTAGAATTAGTGATATTCATTAAATATGAGAAATAAAAAAAAAACTATTTCTTAAAAAATATTTTGATTTATGAATATAGATAAAGCTACGGGTATAGGAAATCTAAATGGGGGCACAGATTACGTACTTTTTAAAATTATACAGCTGACTATTTCTAATCAATTATTAATTTCCAGAAACGCCACATAAATGAATTGGAACACCGTAAATTAAATTGGTACCAAAATGACAACATAAACAACGTACAAAATAAAGACTCTGATATAATACACCAATTAAAGCAAAATGAAAATTATATAACAGGTGAATAAAATTAATAACTATTAAATAAGAAAGCATTGGACGCGGCCAGCCGAGCCATCTGTGGCGCAACTGTGTGGCCGAATTGTCGAAACGGTTGTTAAACGAGAGGACGCAGTTTTGATCCCTTCACAATAAAAATATTTGTGTAATATGCAAATAATTGTTTTGGGCTTAGGTGTTGTATAAATTTTTTAGAAGAACACACACACACATACACTTACGCCTGTAATCCCCTAAGGGGTAGGCAGATGTGTAGCCAGTACACCCGCTTTTCGCCGAATTTATTATGGTCCCATAATGTGATAGGGGGCGAGCCTATCGCCATACCGGGCACAGTTTCCAGACTCCGGGCTAATACTGAGAATTTCAAGGTAGAAAACCCAATATCACTTTACCCGACCCGGGGATCGAACCCGAGACCTCAGCACGGCAGCAGCCATAACGCATGCGCAATTACAACTGCGCCACCGAGGCAGTCGGTGGCGCATTTACTGGCTTCTTTTTAGAAGAAGAAGCCAGTAAATGCGCAACTGGATCATCTGAGTAAGTGATTTCTACCGAAATGCTTAATTAAGAATACCTTATAATAAGAAACTTGGCATTTGGTTGTCAGGAAATCTCAGGTGCGAAATACAACAGCAAGCTGTTAGGTCACATTTATTTTCAGTGAAGCAATTGTACCAACCCAGCTCATTAAAGCTTTAGACAATTTGCCCACACCGGTCGAAACGCAAGCACACCTTCCAATGGATTTTGTATAAATTCATATAAGTTTGCGTCCACTATATGAGTACCGTCCACAGTAAGAGAATTCTATTGAATCTGTTTCCTGCGTGCGTCCCTAACGGCTCTTTTCTGCAAGTCGCGTACTACCTAAGTAGTGGGTACTTAGTTTGTGTGGGATCAGTAATATACTGTTAGATGTACTATTTATTTAAGGAGGTCATGCACATCTTAAATCAGTTTTTAATGACATAATATATGTATAATTACTTTTCTGCGTGATATCGCATATCACGCGATATCGTTTTCCCTTATTCCTATACCTAAGATGAGTTTGTAATATTGTCGTCAAAATATAGGTGTAATGGGTCATGAGTGCATCACTTTCAGATGTGTCGGTATGTACATGTGTTTAACTCTCCTACCTTCACTTAGTTAGTAGTCAAGATTTCCGTATATATATTTCAGATAGTGAAAAAGAACTCACTAATGTAACATTCGAGAACCGATTCAAACGCCATGAATATAGTCATAAAGCACAAAATATTTTTGATGACGGAAGCCAATTGTGGACTGCGACAGATAATTTAATTTCAGAAATTCAACAACCTGTATACGACAGTGGTTACAAGAAATATAGAACACCAGAAGATGATTCATACAGTTATCCCAAAATAAACAAGCAACAGAGAATGATACCCTCAAATTATAGAAAATCTGATCTAGATACATTTGCACCAAAATCATTACTGTTAGATAATAAACTCAAAACTGAACGCAATGTAAAATATGACAATTTTACAACAGTTCATTCCGAACTTAAATCAAGCCAAGCAGAAGCTATAGACAATATTGATAATATAGAAAAGGCTTATGCCTTGTATGAAATTGGCAATCCCGATATGTGGTCTACAGTGCAGGTGCAACTTTTTGAAAAGTTAAGTGCATCGAGCGGAGGAACTGTGTGGAACGATATTACTAAAGGAGAATCAGCAAGGTTTGATGATAATTCTTATTTTGTGACTTATTATTACCTACTTGTGTTGTATGAAGATCTTCCCAGCTGCGTCGACTTTTAGATTTATGCTTTATTAATTTTACTTAACACCATGTTTATTACGGCTTATCTTACAGTGTTAGTTCCTTAATTCCCGATTGGGGTAATGAACATATGAAAGTTAGATACCAAAACCCAGAATGGGTTGCTCCAGAAGATTTTACTTTTGCCACTTCAGGTGTTTATCTACTTACATCCACACGAAATCTGGAGGCGGATCATTTAGTTGACAATATGAGCTTTGTAAACGGTTAGTTAGCTATGAATTTAATCAAGGCATTGGCTATCTACCCTGTTCCTATACACTTTATTGTTTTTGTGATAATTGTATGCAAAGGTCAGAAATACTTCGTGTTACCGGCTGACGCTATTATTACTTTAAACAAAGATCCTAACAATCTTATAAAACGGAGCAACACTGACTCTGATCCTTCATCTTCAACGGAAAATAAAAGCAATGAACAGGTATAAAAATAAAAATATTTTGTAGTATGTTTTATATACTGTATAACCTAGTTGATAGTGGTACGGACTATCGAGATGAGAGTCGTGTGTTCGATACCAGCCGAAATGTCATACACCTCAGATTTTTCAAAAGTTACGTGTATATTCATTTGCTTTAACGGCGAAGGAAAGCATCTTAAGGAAACCTGCATACCTGAGAATTCTAATTCGAATTTTAAAGGTATGTGAAGTCTACCAACCCGAATTAGGCTAGTGTGGTGGACTAACCGTCCACTCTTATTAGTAGAGGAGGCCCGTTCCCTGCATGTTGATAATGATGTTGTAGTTCCGCCGTCGCGTACAAATTCGCTGGTCCAGAGCTTTGTTCAGTACTAATAACAAGAAAATGAATATCGCTGCACGTGGAAAGGATCAATTCCTAACAATACCGTATGGACGAGCGTGTCGCGGTCAGATTGATTTAGAAGCTAAAGCAGATGAAAATCAACTTGTGACAGTAGGGTAAGTATGCAAATAAAGTTACTCTGTATGATATATTTAAATTCACTGTAACCATACCCTGTTAAACAATTTCACTGAAAATAAATAATACCCAGTGCCTTCACTTTAAATTCAAGTAGGAAGCGCTATTTTGGCTCAGTTTCCCCTGTTGTAAACGTTTTTATTGCCATTGTTGCCTCAGGTTTGAAATTGGAATGTAAGTAACAATTTATATTCGCATGTATGTGTCAATCATTTTTGGTTTTCGAGCAACAGAGAGCATCTAGATTATAGACAGTAACAAGGGGAAGAACAACGCAAGTGCCTACGGCTTACACAAGGGAAATAAGTTCTTTATAGGTCGCAGTTGGTCAGAATCTAAATTGTGTAGGCATGATATGTTATAATGTTTCTTATTTCTAGTTCATCGGGTCGCATTACTACTGCAGTTTCAGATAGCACCAGACCGACGTCTACAGTTTTAACAATTCAGTCTACGAATACTGGTTTGGCTGCGGCACGATTTAGGTTTAATTTAATTTATTTATAATATAATATAATAAAAACCGAACTAGGGATAAATTTATATTATTTTACAAGCACTTCTAGTCACACACTATAGATACCTTTGTCTATCGATACCATAGATTATGTGTGGCAAAAGTTTTTTCCTATTTCGTCGCCAACAATTATGTTTGGTGGAGGCTTAAAATACTATTCCTCCATTACCCCATTCTATCACTTTGGTCGGCAAATACTCATAATTCTTCTAGTATTGTAAATATTCACGGACAGTGGTGTAATTATTTGCCATCAGGTGACCCAAATGTGTGCTTGCCGACATTGTTATTTTTTGTCTATGGAAAGAACATGGTAATTGTTACAATTTAAAATATTTTTTAGAGCGCTTGTTCGTGAATGTCATCCAGCAATTCATAGTGAATTTGATAATGATTCTAAAGGGATTGTTACTGATCGCATCTTGATACCTCCTAAACAAACACGTATGTTGAAGCTCCAAGTTCCCAGCGAGATACCTGTGGACTTTTCTCATTGTTCAGGTAAAGTCAGAAAACCAAACCGTCAATATTTTATTAATTTAACGGTCCAACGGTTCAAATAAACGATCTTCTCCTAAAAGGGCAAATCGGGAGTATCTCCAACCGTCGAAAATGTGTGAGAAGATGTATGAATGTGGAAGAGGCGAAAGAAGTGTGTCAGGATCGTAGCTTGTAGCAGTCAATAGTCTCTGCCTACCCCCATGGGATACGGGCGTGAGTGTATATGTATGTATGTACCTTACGGTAGCAACAGTTTATTCTGAAGAGGTATTAAATCGCCAGATCGTAACCAGCCCCAGGGCATGTACTTTACAGAGTGCATGTAGCGTATTCGTTATTTATTATCGCGATTACTTTAACTGGCAGAAGAGGCCTTTGACCAACAATGAGACAACTATAGACATACGGCAAACAGTACACTGCATGGTGGTCTAAATATATGGGAAATATCAGTAATTACTCTTCGGCGAGGGTCAAATAATATGTCAAAAAGTAGGAAAAAAATAAAATTAAAAATTGTATAAAAGAATTAACGCCGCACCCATGCTAGAACTGATATATATTATAGTTTGTTGAATGGTATTTTCCATACGTTTTTAAAAAAAAATACCTTTTACTATGACCTTAAAATCAATTAAAAGCGTAATTTAACAGACTCCAATAAGAAAACAAAAACGCCAAATTGAAAAAAAAATCGTTTAGTACTAACGGTACTAATAAAAGGGCATTAAAATGTGTGGAATTATATAATCATATAGCAATATACCAAATTTCTTATAAAATTACATTTCTTTATAATTATAGTGGCTTTATTGAACGACTTCGACGAAGAACTAGCTGTGCGAGATGTAACAATAAGGAAGGGTGACCGATGCTTTTGTGTGTGGCACTGTGATTGTGTTTGCCTAAGTTAGTATACTGTGTCACATTTTACATTTATACACCAATTATATTATTATCCGTGAGTTGTCCTGAACAGTACAATAGCTTCTTATTTATTGGTCTAATGACAACAAACATAGACTGTAAAACCTCTAATTCACACTGCACCTGATGGTAAGCGCAGTGCCATCCAGGTAGAGTTTCAAGTAGCGAGAGACAATCTATCTCTCGCTATTTAACATCATGCCGGCCTGGTGTGTAGCTGCTTCACACTACGCCTAAAATACCCATGATTACAGGAAGGAGGGAACACGGTAACTGGCAAACTGTTCCACAGGTTGATGATGCGGCAAAAATACGAAATTTAGAACCTCTTGGTTCGGTTTGTTACGTTTGCATCATCCACAATGCGGATGGCCCGCCGCGCCGCTACAACCCATCTAAGGCATCGAGTAGATATTAGCGGAACCGTCCAAGAGATACGAGCAGTATTCCATTCCGGGCCGCACCTGCGCTTTTTACATTAAAAGCTCCACCGCTTATACATATAAACGGTTGAGCTGATCGGGCGTGAAAAATCGTCGCGCCCTGTTCATAATTCCGACGCTGCGTGATGTGGCGGATATTACGCTGTCGATGTGACACCGTGGATTAAAATCACAGTAGATATCCATACCGAGGACACTAAGGTCATTCTGCATTTAGAGTGGTATACCCTGAAGAATGGGGATTGGAGAAAACGGGGATTTCTTGCACGAGAATACGCACACCTGGGTTTTCTTGGCATTAAACTCAACTCAATTTCTGGTACCCCATGATGAAATGAGATCTAAGGCCCGGTTGAGCTCAATGACAAGATCCTCTCGTCTCCTCTCAGTATGAGCCCACAACCAGGAAGCTTGCTGCAATAAAGCCCATGGGCCGTGCTGTTATCGGCATAGCAATGAATGTTCCCACGAGACAACATATCATTAGTATGCAGATTTCTACGTCTTACTATCTATTGACTTATTATAGTGGATTTTGCTAATTTGGTCGAGAGGACATTGTGGGTTTTGGACATATCTACGCATGCGCCAGCATGAACTGGCCTTAACCAGGTTCTTACCACCGCTTCATAGAAAACCTATGTGTAATAAAATGTTTCTGTTTCATTTCGTGGTGACGGAGATTTCGGAGGCTAAGTCTCTTTCCTCTTCTTAATTTCCATTCTGCCCTAAGGCCGCCATCATTCTTCTAGTATAGTGCGTGGGCGGTGGAGATCACTTGCCATCAGGTGACCCAATTGCTTGATTGCCACTATATGCAGATACTGTGAAATTAAATGAGTTCTTCACAATTGGGTGTTGCCAGGTGAAGACCCAAAACTGCTATGTCGAGAGATGCCAGTGTCTCGTCAGATAGCGGCAGGTCTATCGTCGTATAGTCTAAGGCGCCACGCTCGCTCAGTTTGCTACCACGATATAGTCTCTATTGATATGTGTGTAATAATCATCGGTGTCATCACGGCGTTGCTATTACTGGGTATGTAATTTTTAACATTTTCGTTATATTCTAGAATGTGTTGAGTGCCAGGGTAAAATAAAATCCTTAACATGCATTCGATCAAATACAACAGCTGATGGTACCGCTATCGAAAATCAAATCGACTTTCCTTTCCTAAGGCAATGTACTCAGGTAGTGCACACCTTTTTAGTCAATATGCCGGTGTGTGTAAATTATTTAGGGCATTAATTGAATGTGGATACTCAGGCCGGCGAAATCGAGAAAAAATTCGAGGTGGAAATAAAATCCTTTCGGCTGTTACAAGAGATGGTATTTCAATAGGAATTGACTTGACTGTAAACAAACATTTTATTAAATTTTTTTTATCTATTCATCTAATGATAGGTATAGTGCAGCCTAAATAATATCGAAAAACGCTGCCTTTTTAGCCTGTAGAATTATTTGTACACAGTCAGTGAACCATAAAAGTGTGGCTAGCTGCTACTTATTTTAATTATACTTTTGTTATAGGATTACTCAAGGCTCTTATTGGATTATTTTTTGTTTCTGTGAGAAACTGGGGTTTGGACCATATTTTGCAAACACCCCGGAAACTCGATCATTACTATGAGAAGTCGCTCAGTTCGCGCCCGGTGGAATACGATACCGAAGGCTGGCCTGTACACCCTGATACAAAAAAGAGAACTGTACTCCTCGTTAGTAGGCATGTTTCCTTTAATACTCATTAATGACCTTGTGGATGTATTATATTGTAAGTCCCTATATACCAGATGACAGGTATGTAGATGATGAACGCAGTGCATTACTATCTAATAATTTAAAATTCTGACCAGTATAGTAGTCTGACTATTGTTTATGGACAGACGTGATACCTGCCGTTAGGCGAGTGACTTGCTATTTTACCATTCGAATGAACCCACTTATAAAAAATACACTTTAAGATAATATTACCATAAATAAAGCCGGCCCAGCATAAATAAATAAAGAGCAGCGATAGCCTAGTTGGTTGCGGTACGGACTGTCAAGACGAAAGTCGTATGTTCGAAACCCAAATGGCATACACCTCTGACTTTTCTAAAGCTATGTGTGTATTCTTTGTTAATTATCGCTTGCTTTAACGGTGAAGGAAAACATCGTGAGGAAACCTGCATACTTAAGAATTCTCAAAAAGAATTTCGAAGGTAGGTCGAAGGTAAGTCTACCAACCCGCAATAGGCCAGCGTGGTGGACTAAGGCCTAACCCCTCATTAGTAGAGGAGGCCCGTGCCCAGCAGTGGGACAGTGTTTAATGCAGGGCTAGTATTATTTTATTTATTATTATTATAAAGCCGGCCCTGGAGTGCCGCAGTGACTACGCGACGTATGAGTTCCAATTAATCAAATTTACAGCTGCACCCTTGCCCCTCGACGAAAACTACCCGGTCCAGTCTAGAGCGCCTCTGTATCTTGGGCTGTGTATTCTCTCTACACACGTAATACCCGTTCCACACGTCACACGATTACCACGTATTGATAGTGGTAGAGCCACGCTGTACACATGTTTGTCTACAGCATAAATGGGCCGGCTTGACCGGGGTAGTATACCACTGCCTCACAGAAAACCAACGTAAAGTGACAGTTGACTGTCGCGCTTCGTATGGTAAGTGAGATATCCGAAGGCTCAGATTCCCCCTACCCTTCCCTAATCCCTATTCCTGTCCTCCGACAGCGCATACATGATACTTTCGGTATTGTGGATGTTCATGGGCGGTGGAGATCACTTAACATCAGGTGACCCACTGGCTCGTTTGTCAGACTATGCTATAAAAAAACACGTTTCTGGTGAAATTACTATACCTTTAAGATCTCGGGTATGTTTCTTCTAATGTGTGGGGCGGACTTAAGCTATAGCAAGCCACGATTATACAGTAATTCGTTGTTAATTTTGCAGACCTATGGTATTTATTTTAAATATAATATATTTTATCGTCACACCCTGCTTGATTTTACGCAATATCATTGCGACAATGTTAAGTTGCTGTAAAGGCCCAAGAAAAAGTGAAACAGGGCAACCGTGTTCCAAGGAAACTAAAAAGTGTTTTAGTTCTCACGACATGCAGGTAAAATCCTCAAGCTTTAGAAAATACAGTGAGGAATTGCACTTGTAAAACTGCTTGTTGTTGCTAAGAATTTAAATTTCTTTGACTTGTACAAAATAAAGTGCAATTCCTGACTGCTTTTAGAGCGTGGAACCACGCTGGCAGCAGCGACGGGGAGATTTGCGCAGATGGATGACTCCTCAAGCTGAGGAGCTCTCTGCTGATCTTTGGCGGAAAGCGATACCTTCTCAACAGCCGGTTAAATGCGAACTTGTAAGAATACAGTACAGTAGTCCTTGTATTTAACTAATAATATACCTAATCTTGTAATGATCTAAACTACAAAAAAAACATATTTGATATGTATGTAGACATGTTTATTCTTCTTAGGGCAGTTACATGGGATAATTTTGAAATTTGTGACCAGTAAACCACTGGGAGGTATACCTTACCGTCTACTTAGCTTCGGTTTCTACCATCAACATCAACCAAATCACAATAGAAATGTAATTTTATTAGGGAAAGTTTTATTGTGTATCACCGAAGATCCTTATCAGATCCCCACTAAATTTGAAAAGGACTATATCGGAAATAAACACTTCGTAACAAAAAAACAGAATCATTAATTCGGTTCATATTATATCATCTCTTTCTCTTCGCCATTTAAATGAATGTGTAGAGAAATTATACATGATTATGATTAAAAATAATACAAGTATTGATGTTGGTTCTAAGGTGGTGGTGGTTAATGGTGGCAGAACAATCCCCTTTGCAGTTTACTTGATTGATATTTTAGATGCAGCCACTGCTTCATAAACACAATTATCATAACGGCAAGAATGTGATTGAGGGCCAAGATTCATGTATGGACTCCGAACAAGATGATACCGAATATGTTCTCGTGCAGATGCAGAAGAGCAAGGAGTCATTGAGGGTAAAGAAAAATTATGATGTTGCTCTTTCGCCCAGGTCAGATGTTAGGGGGGAAAGTTGATTGGACGGCCGCCTAGGATATCAAAAATGAAGCAAGCGGTGGCGCCCCCTTCCTATATAAGTTTGCTAAGATGTATATTGCGACTTGTTGCATATGTGGCACCGGCCAATTCACCATAAAAATGACAAAATCGCTACAGTGCATAAAGCATAAGAACGCAAATACATTTTATAATTTTATTCAGTCCCTTGTTTTTTTTACTGCCTTCACCTATACTATAGGGCGTGGTATTCATAAATCTCGCTCTATATTTTTAATTACGGGGAAACGTGTATGCTTTCGCAACACTTTAGTTCAGCTTCATAAAAAGCGTCATCGGTGTTAGTCTTGTTTTAGAAGGATCTGAGATTTACTCGGATGCCATATTACAATATTATGTGGAGGCAAACTCTAAGATTAGGTGTGGATCGCAAGTGGGGAAGTTATCTATACTAATATTATAAAGAGGAAAGATTTGTATGTATGTTTGTAACGAATTGGCTCAAAAAGTACTGGACCGATTTTAAAAATTATTTCACCATTTGAATGCTACATTATCACTGATTAATATAGGCTATTTTAATTGCAAGATAAAAATAAGGATCCCTACTAAAACTACAATAATGTTACCAAAGGTGTAAAAAAAAACCACGCGGGTGGACCCGCGAGCAACAGCTAGTCTGTTATATTATATCGACGGTTGGCGGGCTATTTCATTTAAGCGACATTTTTTGCGATATTGAGGTATATACATATTCGGAATTAGCAACATTTTCTGTATCTTTGAGCCTAGTTCTAATTTTTGGCGCTCATAACGTAAAATAGAGCTCATCTTTTTTAGGGCAAATTTATTTTAGATGCAATAAGGATATAATGATAATAAATTATAGATAGAATAATGCTCATGAATGCATGAAAAGAAGTCATATTACGTGCTATAAGTAATATATTAGTTCTTCTAAAATACACGCAATAGTTTTTTGTTTTTTTATAGTGGATGTTTTTCCGAAAAACAAAAGCAGTTTTAAACTTCTCCCCTGTAACTTTCAAAAATGTCGCTTAAATTAAATAGCCCACCAACCGTCGATATTATTTTTTTACGTAATTGGTATAATTTTTTTTCAGCGAAATCAAAGAATTTATGGTCCTAAAGATTTTTCCAAAAACTATGCAAAAGGAAATAATTAACGAAATGTATTTTTTTAGAATTTCAAGAATTGTATGTATCTTTTAAACGTTATTTTGAATTACTTATTCAATAAATTATTTTGATTTCCGAACGGCTGTTAATTTTTTATAATGACATATGTCTAGATTGTACTACAAAGTGATAAGTTTTCGTAAATACTGTCAGGAATGCTTAAGATAAAATATAGCTATCCTTTTTTACGCACATACATTTATATTGGCTTGATAGAGATTGCACTATATTTATGTATACAATATCGAATTATTCTATATTTGTATAACCTAATGATTCTATAGCTATTATAAAGTCCTTCCAAGTCTTTGTTTAATGGAAAAGAATTTTCCTTTAGAATGAAAAAATCGGTCGTGGCTTCCCCCCTTTTGTATAATGGAAAAAAGAATGGAAAAGAATTTTCCTTTAGAATGGAAAAATCGGACGTGGCTTCCCCCTTTAAAATGTATAAAAACAAAAGACATTGCTTTGGCCTTTTGTATAAGTTAAAACCAGAGAAGAAGAAGAAGACTTTCAATTTTAGCCCAGATTTGGAAAAAAAATACGGCAGACAAGGCTGCATGGTGGAGAACTTTAGCCTTCTCTTTTATGTGAAAAAGAGAGAACGAAATAAAAAAAATGTCATACTTGACATTGGCAAAATCGCTGAATATAAACGGTGGAGCCATAAAAAATCTAAAAGAAGAAAGATTTTACCAAGTTCTTCCGTTATCTTATCATTAGTTATTAAACTAGTAAGCAACATTATTTAGTTGCGCAATATTTAATATTATGTGAGGCATGCGTAGCTTACTAAGATCGATTGTTCTATTTAGAAACGTTTTACCGCATAGAGGTGTCCAGTTGAAGCACCCATTTACCACAGGTAAGGCGCGACACTTGGCCATGTAACGTGCGCGTGTATATTATTGCTACATAAATAAGGAAGACCTCGCTCGTCGACTATTTTGGAAGTGTGCCAAATCCAACAGTTAATACATACAAACTTGGTCTGTACTTTTAGCATTGGTGTGGAGAGCCATGGAAGATAAAGAGACTTTAAAGAAGCGTCTAACGCCGCTGCAGTATCATGTTACTCAGGAGGCTGGTACCGAAAGACCATTTACAGGTTAAATTATTTTTACATATTTTACAAGTTCTATCCAAATTGATAATTTATTCAACCCTAGTTTGATGAGAGAGTGTTACAACTTAATACTTGTGTTCATGTTTTAGGTTGTTACAATAAATTCTATGAAGAGGGTTTGTATGTATGTGTAGTGTGCAGACAAGATTTGTTCACTTCAAAGACCAAGTTTGATTCTGGGTGTGGATGGCCGGCATTCAATGATGTCCTTGCCAAAGAAAAAGTAACTTTACATCAGGATACAAGTGCAGGTATGTTAACTTAACATTTTTTTTTGGGTTAATTATATTAACATCCTGGTCACCATAACATGAATGTACTAATGAGTTGTTTTAAAAACTTACATTATGTCTTAAAAATGTTTACTCACCAGTTTGATTGATTAACTGAGATTTTCCCCAGTGTTGAGTTCATTGAATGTATCCATGTGGAACAAAATTTCAATGTCATTGAATAATAGCCAGACATAACAGAATAACAATTTAACAATAGCCGCAAATAATATAGTTCAAGGCCCTCACTTCCTCTTGCTGTTAATCTTTATTGTGAATACATCCTTGAACTTTCAAATTCCAATTTGGCCACCCCTCCAATAAATATTTATGGTTGATTATAATTGTGTTGATTTTAGTAATTTTATTAACCAATGTAGTACAGTATATACTTTTATTTATTGTTTATCAAATCATTTATTTTGTAAATTAGGCCACTAGGGGCACTTTTTACATGTCATAGTAATGTTAAAATCTAAGTCTACCGGTGCTTCGGAAATGCCCACTGGTCTGAGAAGAAGCACTAAGAAACTCAGCCGTAGGTCTTCTGTAATTTAAATAAAATTAATATCAACTTGTTTGGCCTTTTTATGTAACATATTATTTTATTCCCCGTCCATTACCATAGTCCAAGCACACCTAGACCTGTGACCATTTAAAATATGTAATACAATTTATAATTAACTGATAGTTATGTTTGAAAGAAAAGGTATAAAATCCATGGAGTCATCTTAAGCTTTTACATCTTTCTATATTTTATCCCATAGGAACCATTCATTTATTAGGGATTTAAAATTAGCCTATGTCAGTCTCTAATACCTAAACCACCAGTTTACAAAAAATCATGTCAATCCCTTGCTATGTAAAAAACAAATAAACTATCCCACGGGAATAGTACATTTCCTGGAATAAAAAGCCTATGTTACTCGCTGATCCCTAAACTACCACTATGTATAAATCATGTAGATCCCTTGTTCTGTGAAAAACAAAAAACTATCCAGTGAGAACCGTACATTTCCAGGAAAAAAAATATAGGCATATCATTTTCTAATCCCTAAAGTACCAATATCCAAAAAATGTAACAAATTAGTAACATGCGAAAACTTGTAAATGGTAATATGTAAACTAAATTGTTATATTTATAGATTTAAGAAACTGTTTGTTTTCCATACTAAATAAAAAAAATAAAAATAAAATAAAAAAATGATGTTGATTTATTGTCTGTGAAAGTCAAAAATTATCCCACGGGAATTATTAATTTTTTTAGGATAAAAAGTATACTATATTCCATTCCAGACAATAATTCATCTCTGTAAAAAAATTCCACCAGATCTGTTCTGGCGTCATTTGTAACAAGCATCCATCCATTCATTCCAGACGTTCGCATTTATAAGTAAGATTAATAAAGAAGTAAGATTGATAAACCCCCAATAAAAGGGTTCACATCTTTTAAACGGCTGAACTGATTTTCATGTAACTTACAGTTTTGTAATGTACATATCATGCCATTTTATTTAATACCCCACTTGTGTATATTTGAAAATATTTGTTCATCGCCACTTCCACCCCTTTTATCTCCTTGCGTTTGGGGTTAAAAATAGATGAAAACAATCCTTGAAGCAGATTGTATATTGTGTCAAAATTTGAGCTCAATCAATGCAGAACTTTTTGAGTTTTTGAAGCATACACAAACCAACATAACATTTTTATATATATAAATGAACACATACATGTTTGTGAATTGTACACATTTAAAACATTATATGTATATGCCCATGATATAATATAGACATATTAGGCAATATGGAGTCCTAGAATATAGAAGTATAATTTCATAAAACTACTTTATATACCAGTGTAAACTCGATAGAGTGATTTTATTTGTTTGTTGATAAGCTTTAATAGACTACCTTGAAATATTTCATCATAGTCTGTTGAGATTCTAAATGCCATATATTTTTATAATAATGATGCATTTCAATGCAATCATATCCATATTATATATTTTCGTTTTTTTAATTATGTACAAATAATTCAATACAGTTTCTAAATTATTCATCTATAATAAAGGATGCATGCAGTGCATGATACAATCTGGAAATAGATTAATATGACCTACAATATAAATTTACTCAAGGCATTATTCAGACTATTATTTTCATATATTGTCAACTCTAGAAGTTTTGAATTTTAAAGCACTGCATGAGCATGATAAACACTTTGAAGTACTAATATAACATTACTGAACTTATGGTGTGTCTAGGAGAGGGTTAAAGCTACATGAATTTCCTGGACATAAATAATATACGAAATCTGGCATTAATATGGATTTTTTTTATGTGTGCCTAAATAATATACAATGTACAGACACTACTGTTTTTTACTATCACTATTGACTGTGTCCAACAATAATTGCTGTGACATCGAAAAATAAATTATCAAGGAATTATTTATGGTGCTGATGTAAAAAAAAGTGAAAACCATTAAAACTCTGCCACTGTGTTATAACCTGTATCTTGCCTGCACAATACCTCATCATTGCTGCCTATTTGTATGGATTCAAACGATTAGAATCATCAAGGTTATTTATGGAAGGTACAACTTTAAGTCTCTTTGCAGAAGTTCCAAATGCACAGTTTTTTTAAGTTCAAGTTCCACTAAGTTCCTGATTTGACCCTCTCCCTTTTAGGACGAAAGCTGGGTTCACAATTATGTTTGACTAACTGCAATATTTGAAGTAATTTATTAGTATACACTATGCTCCACTGCTCGTTATGGGTCTCCTCTATTAATGAAGGGGTTAGGCCTCAGTTTATTATCACTAAACACGACAGTAATAATATATATATAAAATAGTAATATATATTTTGTAATCTCACATATTACCTAAACATCCACTATTAACCATTGTATGTTTGGATTTTTTTGGATTGAAATTACATTTTATTGTCCCATTTATATCAATATAAACAATAAATGATTCAAGATTATGAATTATATAATAATATATGTATGTTTTAAATGCCTTATAATACACATATGAAAATTTACGATTTGGTGTCGGGACAATGGACACTGGTGCTAATACATTTTTATCTTTCTGTCTGTCTTTCCCGTATCCTTGATCACCCTCCGACACAATCCTGACTCCACGACAAGCGTAAGTCTACTTCGTTTGGTAACTTTATTTTACTCTTTATGCTTATTTATTATAACTTATCTCAACTAAAACTCAATGTTTGTACATTTCATGACTCACTACACGTTTAACACTGAAATATTTTATTGTTGTGGTACCATGGTACTTCTGATCATTTTAATGTTACAATCTATACAAAAATTAACACTACATTGGTCATTTTTTAAATCATCATTCATTTATATCATTCATTTAACCAATCTGGAATGTGCATGATGAATAATGTGCATTTGTCCTCCTTATCCAAATGACCCTGTCTTTTCCCGTCCCATCTCTGCTCATCTTGGATGGCTGCCGGCTGGACGACGTATGCGCCGTGGCCGATGTGACTGCGCACCTCCACGAAACATAAACCCTACTACATGAACTGTCAACTGTGAAAACCTACCCGGATGTGTTCATAAATCATGCATTGTTCAATGTAAATAAATCCTTTGGTGGTTGGACGTGATGTTTTCGTTAAAAGTTGGGGCAAATATATTACTGGTTTTAACACGGCCAGGTTTGGTGCGAACTGAGGTGCGGTGCTCCAAGTGCTCCGCTCACCTGGGCCACGTGTTCGATGACGGGCCGGCACCGACCCGGAAACGATTTTGTATTAATTCTGCCTCACTGGACTTCATACCGGCCGAAGAACGGAAAGACTAAAATTTTAAGACCACACAACACGATAACATTTTAAGATACATAGAGAGTCTGACGAACTCTGTGACTATATTTTGTGCTAATTAAAAGAATAAGTTTTAGCAATTAGTTTTGCATATATTTTAAAAAATGTTTACCCATGTAATAAAATAATGTGTGTAAAATGTTACATAAATAAAATTTAGATATAACAAATGAGCCGCAAAAACATTGCTATTTTATGATTGTCGTTTTAGTGTGAAAATTTAAATGTCTGCTGCCATAAAACATCGCTTGCAGTAGTTACTTCCTTTTATGACGTTTGCCTATATCTGTAATAGTATACCAGCTTTATTTTATAAATACTTAAATAATTTTAATTAGCTATTTATTATGCCTTCGTGATCACTCACATAGTGCGTATCTTGGTTACCATATTGAGTCATTGTTATATAATACTTAGAACCTTAGATAAATTGTTAACTCCGCATATTTCGCTACGGAACTGAGCAGCTTCAGTACAAATATATTATTTATTAAACAGTTGACTATTCTATTGTATATAGTAATGGCTATTTTATTATTGTAATAAAATACTGCAATAAATAATATTGTAATATAGCAAATTCTTTAATTTATTCCCCCTTTTAACGTATTGTCATTTCACTTGTACTAATAATAATGTAGGCATAGGATTCCTTGATAGAGCTAATGAACCAATTGCCAAATAGAAAGTATGTATGAGCGGTCTTCACAAAATCAACAAATTTTGAGTCCAAGGAAAAGAGTCAAACGGGCATCTTTTTTTTTAACGAAATTAATTTTCTTATCGTCAACAAGAAGTGTTTTTTTAGAAGAGGTCGCTTAGGAGCTGTTTGTCTTGACGGTAAGTGTATTCCATCATCCATAAACATTTACACCCGGTATTGCTCGCCCCCTATCACATTATGGGACCGAAATAAATGCGGCGAAAAAGTAGGTGTACGGGTTACACCTCTGCCTACCCCTTCGGGGATTACAGGCGTGAGTGTATATGTATGTATGTATATAAACATTTAGAATACCACATTTTGTAAGGATCATTGTCTAACATTGTAGAACTGGTGTTAGAGAGGATTTTTTAGACCTGAAGAAGTACACCGTACAAAACCCGGCCACATCAGGCTCCCACTTCGTTTTTTGTTAGAGTTGTTAAAACTACTACCCCGGTTGAAATTACCAGCGCACGCAATTATTTTAGTATTTAATAAAATAATTGCGACCACCGTCTCGTCCGGGGCACTTTAAATATCGACTACCAGCTGGAAAGAAACCGCCTGATGAAGTCTACGCTCCGTCCTTCACTGAGCCAACTCGACGTGGTATCGAAAGAGTTCCAATTGGAACTTAAAAACCTATTTGCCCTGCTGGAAATCACTGAGGACGTTGAACAGCTTGCTAACAATTTCACAGATGTACCTAGTTCACGAAGTGGGCAGTGCTTTTTATAAGCCAGGGCGCAAGAATAAGGAGTCCAAGAATTCACACGAGACTCTAGACCTGATGATGCAGAGACGGCAAATGTCATTAATTCCAACTTGAACGCCGTCCACTTTCATCTTGAGACGGCGAAACCGGCCTTGCTCTTCCTTACCGAGACGCAGATTTCTTCTCCGGCTGACACCTCTTTCCTCTCCTACCCGGGGTACAAACTGGAACATTCCTTTGTACCGCGGGCTGGGGTGTGCGTGTACGTTAGAGAGGATATCTGTTCTCGTCGCCTCGGCAGCCTTGAAGGGCGGGACCTTTCCATACTCTGGCTACGCGTAGACTGCGACGACCATCCGCGAATCTACGCGTGCCTGTATAGGTCCCATAGCGGTAATGCCGAAATTGACCGACTCGTTGAGCACATGCAAATGGCTACAGATTCTGTGCTGCAGCAGACCCCAACTGCAGAGATCGTGATTCTCGGCGACTTTAACGCCCACCACGCCGAATGGCTTAGATCACGCACCACCGATCATGCGGGGAGATCTGTTCACGATTTCGCTTTAGCATATGATCTGACACAACTGGTCACCTCGCCAACGCGAATCCCAGATGTGGAGGATCATACACCTTCCCTGTTGGACCTTCTGCTGACCTCTCATCCGGATGGCTACCTGGTTTCCGTCGAACCTCCTCTTGGTTCGTCGGACCACAGTCTTGTCCGGAGTACAGTACCAGTCACGCACTCAACACGGCCTCGCTTTGCGGGCTGCCGCCGCGTGTGGCACTATAGGTCAGCGGATTGGGACGGAATGCGGTCATTCTTTGCGTCCTACCCATGGGGACAGATTTGCTTCTCGCCGGATGATCCTGACGTCGTTGCTGACTCTGTCACTGATGTGGTACTTCAGGGTATGGAACTCTTTATTCCGTTCTCTGCAGTGCCCATCGGTGGCAAATCCCAGCCCTGGTTTGGTCGCTCCTGCAAGACGGCATTACGTCGAAAGCGGGAATGCTACCTGGCCTGGGCTAACGCGTCTGCGTCTAGTGATGTAAATACCGGCACATTTAAAAAGGAGTACAACTTTGCCTCTAGGTCCTTCAAAAGCGTCATTGCTAAGGCGAAGTCGGAGCACATTGGCAGAATTGGCGAGAGACTGGCGCGTCTCCCGTCGGGAACACGTGCGTTTTGGTCTCTCGCAAAGGCTGTCTTAGGGAATTTCTGTCAGCCGTCTTTTCCACCCCTGCACACGGAGGATAACTCGCTGGCCCATGCCGCGAAGGTGAAAGCCGATCTTCTGGGCTCTCTCTTCGCGTCCAACTCGACTCTGGATGACCGAGGAAATTCACCACCGACAATCCCGCGGTGCGATACAACAATGCCGGAGGTTAAGTTCCGGCAAAGTGTAGTTCGCAAAGCACTTCTTTCCTTGGACATTCATAAGTCGAGTGGGCCCGATGGCATCCCTCCGATCGTGTCGCAGACATGTGCTCCGGAGTTGGCACCGGTTTTAACGCGTCTTTTCCGGCACTCCTATACATTAGGCGTAGTCCCGAAATCCTGGAAGGCCGCTTTAGTGCACCCGATCCCTAAAAAAGGCAACCGCTCGGATCCGTCCAATTACAGGCCTATAGCCATCACCTCCTTGTTCTCCAAGATAATGGAGTCCGTTATAAACTGCCAGCTCCTGCTGTACCTGGAGGAGCACCGGCTGATTAGCGACCGCCAGTACGGATTTCGTCGGGGTCGCTAAGCCGGTGATCTTCTAGTTTACCTAACTCATAGATGGGCAGAAGCAGTTGAGACCAAGGGGGAGGCGCTTGCAGCCAGCCTGGACATAGCGAAGGCCTTTGATCGGGTATGGCACAAGGCGCTTCTTTCGAAGCTACCTTCCTATGGGCTTCCCGAATTATGCAACTGGATCACCAGCTTTTTGACAGATCGGAGCATCAAGGTCGTCGTCGACGGTGCATGCTCTGATCCTAAATTTGTCAATGCTGGTGTTCCACAAGGCTGTGTACTGTCTCCTACTCTGTTTCTTCTGCATGTAAATGACATGCTGCTAATCAGCAACATTCATTGCTATGCAGACGACAGCACTGTGGATGTACTGTACACTGGCCGTGCTAATATTTCTCGGGAATACGTCGACGAGAGCCGGAACAAGCTTGTGTCTGAAGTCGAGTCTTTGTTAACCAAAGTCTCGGACTGGGGTCGACTAAATTTAGTCCAATTCAACCCCAAAAAGACACAAGTCTGCGCGTTAACCGCTAAAAAGTCACCATTTGTCGTAACTCCTCATTTTGAGAACACTCCCCTGTTGGCCACAGCCAATATCGGAATACTTGGCGTCGACATTACGAGCAACGTCCAATTCTGCGGTCAATTGGAAGATAAGGCTAAATTGGCCTCAAAGAAGCTTAGTGTGCTCAGCAAGGCGAGACGGTACTTCACGTCGGGTCAACGCCTAAATCTTTATAAGGCGCAAATTCGGCCCCACATGGAGTACTGTTCTCATCTCTGGGCGGGAGCACCCCAGTACCAACTACTTCCATTTGACCGCATTCAACGTAGGGCAGCTCGGGTTATCGACGATCAAATTCTTTCCGATCGGCTTGATCCTTTGGCTCTGCGTAGAGATGTTGGATCACTCTGCATCTTCTACCGCATTTATCATGGGGAATGTTGAGGAATTGTTTGGATTGATCCCGGCCGCTGAATTTCACCATCGGACATCGCGTCAAAACAGCAAATTCCATCCGCACCACCTCGATGTCCAGCGTTCCACAACAGCGCGATTTTTGCGGCATTTTCTGCCTCGCACAACCACTCTGTGGAACCAGCTATCGCCAGCGGTCTTTCCGAACCGTTACGACCTGGAAACCTTCAAGAAGAGAGCATATTCTTTCCTGAAAGGCCGGCAACGCATTTGCAAGCCCTCTGGTGTTGCAGATGTTCATGGGCGGCGGTGATCACTTTCCATCAGGTGAGCCTCCTGCCCGTTTGCCCCCTTTTTCAATAAAAAAAAAACAGATTCGGCCGATTACTCCCTTCTCAAGCGTATTAAAAGGCAAATTCGTTTTGACCTACGCCGACATAATACTCGTTTCATTGAGGAAGCGATACAGCGAAATAAGGGGTCAAAAGTTTTTGCCCAGCGGTTGGGAAGGAGTCATCTCACGAAATTGAAGACATCGGACAACAAAACCGTTACCTCTAAGCCAGAGATCCTCGCAGAAATCGAGAAGTAGGTACTATGGGCTCCTTTATTCTTCACACGCTCCCAAGCCAACTGCCTGTGATAAGGACGACAAACGTGCTCCTCTGTTTCGGATTACACAGATGAACTCCCGGATGTCGACATGGATGAGATTAGGATAGCCCTTGAACAGCTAAAAAATAACAAAGCCTCAGGCGAAGACGGTATTACATCAGAACTATTGAAAGCTGGAGGTACTCCCATACTCAAACAACTACAGGGGTTATTTAATTTCGTGATTCGCACTGCAACAATGCCAAAGAAGTGGAGCAGGAGTCTGACCATCCTGTTCTTAAAAAAAAGGGGATAAAACTCTTTTAAAGAACTACAGGCCAATGACGCTCTTGAGTCACACCTACAAGCTGTTTTCAAGGGTTATCACGAACCGTCTCACCCATCGTTTTGACGACTTTCAACCTTCTGAGCAGGCTGGGTTTCGAAAAGGCTACAGTACTATAGACCACATCCACACGCTAAGGCAGATAATACAGAAAACACAAGAGTATAACCAGCCGTTATGCTTAGCCTTTGTGGACTACGAAAAAGCCTTCGACTCTATCGAAACCTGGTCTATTTCTTGAATCCTTAACGCGATGCCAAGTCGACTGGCATTATGTGGAGATGCTGAAATGCTTGTATGACTCGTCTACGATGCCCGTCCAATTACAGGGTTTGCAAACAAAACCGATACACCTTCAGCGCGGTGTGAGACAAGGGGATTTGATCTCCCCAAAACTGTTTACTACCGCGCTGGAAGACGTTTCAAAACACTAGACTGGAATGGACGAGGCATAAACGTAAACGGAGAGTATATTTCGCATCTTCGCTTTGCCGACGACATTGTCATAATGGCGGAAACGCTGCAAGAACTGATCGTGATGTTGCAAGGACTAAGTGTTTCTTCCAGACGTGTAGGCCTAAGGATGAATTTGGACAAAACTAAGGTCATGTCCAACTGTCACGTCATCCAAGGGCCAGTAACCGTCGATATTGTCAGCATCGAAGTTCAACAGTATGTTCAAACTATTCAGCTAGGTAAAAACAACTTCGACGCCGAGGCTGACAAAATAATCTGCTTGGGGCGGGCAGCATTTGGAAAGTTGCGTCACATATTTACGTCGTCAATACCGCAATGCCTAAAGACTAAAGTATACAACCAGTGCGTCCTGCCTGTTATGACGTACGGCGCTGAGACGTGGACACTAACAAAAGGCCTAATCCATCGATTCCAGGTCACTCAACGAGCTATGGAACGGGCTATGCTGGTGTGGATGTGCGATTGCACTGGTTGCGGGCGCATATCGGCACGCCCGGAAACGAGCGTGCTGATGAACTTGCGAAGGCCGCAACCAGGGGCAAAAAAGCCGCCGATTATGGCCAATTCACGGTCACGTGCGCGAAGAGGTTCATCAGGGAGGAAAGCATAAACAAATGGCTACAGGAGTACCAAGTGGAGATGAGGAGCAAACACATAAGTATTTTCTTCCCTGATGCTCTCTCCGCGCACAGATTCGCACTTAAAAACAAGCCAAATGCACTGGTAACGCAGCTGCTAACGGGACATGGTGGGATCGGTGCATACCTGCACAGGTTCGGGCTCCGAGATACACCGTGGTGTCAATGTGAGCCCGGAGTTGTGGAGGACATAGTCCACCTCCTAACCGAGTGTCCCCGCTTTTGCGGAGCAAGGTACCAGCTGGAGTGCGAGATCGACGTAAATCTGGTGAGAGAGAGTATCCCGACAATTATGAGCGAAACGGCTACGCAGAAAAAGTTCCTTGAGTACTGCATGAGAATGGTGTATGTGGTGGGGCGTAGCAACGGTAGCACGGCGAGTTGGACGAGGTAACAAAATGATTTCTCGTATATCATTATTATTATTAATTTTAAAATTATTATTTTGGTCTTAATTACCGATTCATATATTGACTGAGTAGAATATGAGTTTAATTTTGTATTAGATGTTTAATTTGGCACTGATTTTGAATTTATTCTTTATGATTTTGACTTTACTTTAGCTAACTTTAATTTATTTTAATGCTGATTTGATTAATTTTGTTCTTGACTGAATCTTGCGTAGACTGTAACTTGACTTGGATTTTAAGTTTAATTATATTGTTTATTAAAACTATTGACTTATCATAATTTAATTTTTATCATAATTGTTATACTTTTTTAGTTTGACTCAATCGATTAATCTTAATTTGACACGATATTAATTTTGAACTTGTTGTTACATTTGGCTATATTTGACTAATAGATAATGACTATGATTGTTTGATTTGTTCAAAATTGGATCTGTATAAATTGTAACCCATATTGTTGTAATGTACGTGGTTAGTTGATAAATATTGTAAGTGAATTTTGGGTGGATTATTGTTAGTATATTATTAGAATTGTTATATTACACATAAATTGTAACTGCCAGTACAAAAGGAAATATATATATTACTTATATATATATAAAGGCAACTTTAGAAATACAAGTACAAAAAAAAAAAAAAAATAACGAAGCAGAACTACTGGCAGAAGATAGTAATTTTGTTGAGCTGAATAAATACAAAACTGTAAAAAGAAAAAAACGAGCGTAACTAAAATATTAGCTCACAAATAAAAGAAATATGTAAATAAATAAACAACGAAGACAAGGACCCTGGTTCATACCAGGGGAGAAAAAAAAAATTTAATAAATAAAAATAAAAAAACGGGCTATGCTTGGAATAACTCTGATGGATAAGATCCGAAACGAGGAGATTCGTCAGAGAACCAGAGTAGCCGACATAGCCCAGCGAATTAGTAAGTCGTAATGACGGCCGCTGGGGCCGAAAGGTACTGGAGTTGAGACCACGTCTGTCCAAGCGTAGTGTTGGCCGACCTCGTGCCCGCTGGACTGACGATCTAAGAGATGTTACGGGATGCGGCTGGATGAGGAAGGCGGAGGACTGTCAAGGGTGGCGTAATCTGGGAAAGGCCTATGTCCAGCAGTGGACGGCTACAGGCTGATAGAGAAAATCATATTAATGTGTAATATGTTCGAATTCGACTTCTGCCCTGGACTACGCACAGCCTAAGCTTTGCGTCTACATAAACGAGGTCGTAGACAACGAATTAAATAAAACCAATGTAATAAATATGGTGAGTCTTTTATTTATATAGTATGATTGTAATTTATATGCACAATTTGCTCATACATGGCACTGGTTCTTATAGACTGTCAAAAACATGAAAAATATTCTAACCGCATTGAAAATCTTGCTCAGTAACCAGTTACATTTATTAATACATTTTTACCTTATACTACATGTGTAATTATAGATACTTCTCAATATAACATTCTAATGCATACTCAAATTCATCTTCATGATCACAATGTAGTTAATACATTTCTTAGAATTTTAGTTACAATAGATACTGAATAACTTTGTTCAAGCTCTCTTGAAGATTTGGCTACAATTTTTACATTTCTACATTATTGCACATATTTGATGTGGTTGGTGCAGCTCGATACTGTTGACTGTTGACTGCTGTGCATGTATTGAACTATCATTTATAAATAACTTTAGGCCTCTATTATGTATCATCAGTCAGTATGTATTGTTCGATCACCACTCATCACTGTCACCGTGTCTCCCACGTCTCCGTCCCGATCGTAATCGCTAACTACAAAATACAAATTATAGCCAAAAACATCCAAAGAAATAGGTATTACATACTTAAAATTATCAAATTTTTTATCACAAAAATTATCATAATGTTAAGAAGAATATATTTTTCAAGTTTAACATTTTTAAATATCCACATTCACGGGTCAATACCGAAATGACAAGTTCAACGTCATCGCGGTAACATACACAATATATAAATTATATGAACACACAATATGTAAAAACTGATACTTTCAAATGCACCAACCGGGACTGCACAGATTCTACGTAGCGTTAATTGGTCACATTATATTGTCAATGAATAACCTATTTGTGTCTAACTGTCTGTACAATAGCGCACTGGCGCACTCTTCTGTTTACCACTACATAACCATTACAACCACTCATGACTCACACCATCACAACCAGCGCTCACTCATACTGCACTCACCGCACTCACGCTTCAATCACTGATACATGAACAAGTCGAAACTAACAGCGTCTTACGGCACAACCTAAACAATATAAGCAGAGAGACAACATACAATACTTAAAAATAAATGTAGAATACTTCAGTGTCCCATACTAAGTGTTAACTATAGGATTGTCTATCGGCTACTATTGTCATAAAATGTAATGCAATCGACTATCTAGTACAAAAATAATATTGATTTGTGTTAATTTACTTTGAGTCGCTCAACTGTCACATGACAAATAATATGTAACAAACCCAAGTTTGACAATAAAATTAATGGGATATGCTGATAGACTTTATAAACTTAATACTAAGTAAATGCTCATGTTTCATGACTAACAATACAATTATAGCATTAACGTAATTTAATAAAATACCCATAGATTATTTTAACTATTTGTTGCAACACCAGGATGTTTTTGCATAAAAATATAAATCGTTCAAAAAAGATTTTACAAGCTTTATGGAATTTATGTCCTATCGCTGACGACCGATGTACAGAGTCGTCGTAATAAAGGTCTGCCATAATAAATTTAATAATACTAAACAACGCGTTAGTAAAGTGACTGCGTTGATTTGGAATAAAATCTGATACCGACAAAAACCGTACGTTGCGATAAAGACATATTATTAAAATATTTCATAATCTGAATACGTTTCTTATAAAACAGTAGTAATATTTGGGTAAAACCTTATAAAACATACCCATCACAATAAAACGTCGAAAATAATATGAAAAACATCGATCAATGTATCGCTAATAATAATCTCGATAACTCAAATCAAATCGTATGCATTAAGCGACTATTAATAAATTAACAATATCGTACATAAACCTAATACTAATTAGTAGTAACTATCAAAAGCTATCGACGCTGCGATTTGAATCAATACACTATAAAAATTGCGAATACTTACTCCACATAATCTCATAATAAAATGCGGTTTTGGTACACGATTGCCTAGTTTTTTCCGAATGAACACAAAAAATACAGAATTCAAAACAGAAATACACTAAATTTAAATATTCAATATCCTCAAACACTCACATCTATCATCATACAGCATCAGTCATTCCAAATATATCACTTGCGCCCATCGGACGATGCATAGTGGGAAGAATCACAGCTACAACAAATAGCCATTCCAAAAAATCTACTCTCTATCAAGTGGAAACCGGTGATGTAATTCGATTCAGATACAAATTATAGACTTTTTTCTTTAAATGTTTCCAATATTGTGATTTTTGTTGTATGGAAATGGGTTTATAAACAGATTCCCTTTCCTTGAAGAGTCTAAAGTTGAAACTAATACTGATGATCGAAAGTTGCAACCTTCACAGTTCAGACTTAGATATTGTAGCTACAATAAGTTTTATAATTTTTAAAGAGACCAACTACATAACGGTTATCCACTAAATATAATTATTGATTAGAATGGCTATTCTCTCTAGCTGCAACATTGCATATGCACGCGTTCGTCCGCTTCCCGCTGCGTGATACGTCCTGTCCCCCTCGCACACGAGAGGATCACGATTCCCGATCTCGCCTCTATTGATGTGTTTCCACTGAACTGTTCTCACCGCCGGCTAACATCACAGTGAAGCTGAATCGGTACTAACGTAACGCGACTACGGCACTCTACTATTATATTTTACAATTACTCGCCTAAACGTCTGCCAGTCTTAGTTCGCAGCTACAATATTTCACGTTAGTAATTCACAACACTATCCTCTAATGGTCTATCTACGTCCTATCCGATAGCGCGCTCGCTACAGTCGTGCGAAACACGCCAATAAGAGATCGCGGCGCCAACTAGAATAAGTTAACACTATCATTCGACTCTATACGATTTATAGTTAGTGGACTGCGTTTTTATCTATCGACATTTTTGTAAAAATATGATCACCTCTATGACACGATCGGGCTGGGCGTCAGGGCGCCAGGCCGGTCGTCGGTGTCGGGTCGAGTGTGGGTGCAGCGACTTGCGAGTATTCGCTCTGCAGCGGTAGGCACTGTGTCGGTGTGGCGCTGGTGTGGCGCTAGCGTGGCGCTGCGGCGGGCGCCGCCGGCCTGCGCTAATGTCCCTTGGCCGCCTCCTTAGCCGCCATGATGAGCGGCGTCAACGATGCCAACGGTCGCGCCAGCTTCAGGAACGGATGCTGCCACAGGAATAACAATAACAGTATCAATATCACTGAATATACACATTGTCTTATCATGTCTGCGAGATCACGCTTCAATAGGTTTATTGACTCGATTTTTTATTATAATTATTTTATCAATGTGTTACTTTACGCAAAATCTATAATAAAAGAATTTTATTTATCCTGAAAAATAAAAAAAATGTGTGTGCAATTCACACACGGTAGAAGTGAAACTTCAGAAAAGTTACCCACGAGTGAGCTTTGTAATACGCAGGCACATACACGCGTATTCACACACGTACTAAGTACTAACTATTAAAATATTTCAAAACCATTTAAGAACTACGTCCATTACAGTAACAGAAATTAATAAAGAAGCCTGACAGAGTGGCTATGTATGAACGCGTTACGTTACGAAGCGGTTTACCCTCCCATAAGATGTTATCACTTCTAAAATACTTTATATTTAATTTACGTGTATAACATTATCGCCAAGAAAAATAATCTGTGGCCATAGCATACCTTTAATAAGTCAAGCGCGGTGGCTCGCCTCTCGACGTCCACCTCTAGGCACTGGTCGAGGAAATCCTGGAAAACTGTACTGAGTTTCTCCTTGTCTTTGATGTCGGGTTTGCCATTAGTGGCAATGAGATAAAGGGCACGCAGCGGGTTCTCATTCAAGTACGGAGGTTCGCCTTCTATCATTTCAATGGCCATTATACCCAGCGACCATACATCCACCTAGAAAAGTAATTACACACTACTTATCTGTATATATAAAAGAAGAAACTGACTGATTGACTGACTGACTGACTGACTGATCGATCAACGCACAGCCAAAACGGCTGGGGTTAGAGACTTGAAATTTTGACAGTAAGTACCTTTATGACGTAGGCATCCACTAAGGAAGGGTTTTTGGAAATACCATCCCTAAGGGGGTAAAATAGGGTAAGAAAATTTGTATGAAAATCCTTCATTTTTGAAGTTAAATGCATGAAAATTGGTATTTTGTAGTGTATACTTTTTGTCTCAAATATGACCTCCACGCGGGCGGAGCCGCGAGCAACAGCTAGTTATGTATATTTGCAACATACACTGCGTGTGTCAGTGTTCAAACACACGCGCCTATCACTGTGTCGGTACACTACAACTATTTGGAACACTAGAAAATCTGTTCTCTTTAATCTACGTATTAAAAACAATAATAACAAATTATCTAAATAAAATTCAGGAGAGAAGACATCTCATTTTTCCAACTCAATATATCGATTTAACAAAAAAAGGAAAAGAGTAAGCAAGAACAAGGCTATTCGGCTTAAACAAAAAAAAAATTACAACAAACACCAAAAAGGATAAAAACAGAGCTGCAGCATATACTATAGGGCTGTTTTTTTTATAACAAAATAGGCTTCCGTTTGACCACTATCTCGCCTGATGGTAAGTGATGATGTGGTGGTCTACGGTGGAGTAAATTTGCCTAGAAGATCCCTATTCACTCTTGAATTGAGGATACCCAGGTTAATATTTACAGATTTGAAAACTGTGTTATAAATTACCTTTGGTCCATACTGCTTCCTCGTGACGACCTCGGGCGCCATCCAATACGGTGTGCCGACCATAGTCGTGCGTTTGTTTTGTTCGGGTGATATTTGCGCGCAAAAACCAAAATCGGCTGTAAATAAATAATATCCAAAAGTCATACACAATATCTTAAGCCCACAATAAATATTCATTTTCACAAGGAAAATTGATTTTCGAATGGTGTTTTTTTAAGTATTATTATTACTTTTAATAATTTTATGGTGTGACGTTTTCCCGAGTATGTCATCTATTATATTACTTTATAAAACCTGCAATATAATGGCCTCTTATATCTGGTGTCTAATACAATCAACTTTTGTTATGAACACCAGAAACAAACTTAGCCAGCTACTCGCCCATTTTGCTATGGACTGTTACATAGTAAAATAGTATCAATTAGTGTGAAGCATGGACTTCATTGTTCTATGATTTGAACAGAGAATCTATAGGCCACTTGTCTTCACATATGTAATTAATATGGTTCATAATGCATTTTTATTATAATTAAATTTATGTTAAACACTGGTAGGTTTGACAACTCCAAACCATATAACAGCATGCATTGCGGTATGATGTTAATGGTCAGTTGTGATTATGGATTTCATTGCAATGGCATGTGTTGTGAATCAACCATGACTTACAGTGATGCGTGCGCCACTGTACGATTATACACAATTTGAGCGTTTTGGACCTGACAAATTGTAGCAGTAATGTGTGATGGATGTTTTAGGGTGTTTATTTCTAGAGAGCCCCTTCATTAAACCTTTCGGCAGTTCCAAACTGACTGCCTACTTTTAATTGCAATGCACGCTAAAGATTTGAGTGATGTTAATAAAACAAGTTAAAAAAAACAGAATAGTATGATGAACTCACTGAGTTTGACTTGTCCATCAAGGCCGAGCAGTATGTTGTCAGACTTGATGTCTCTGTGTATGACATGGTTGGTGTGTAGGAAGTGCAGCGCCTGCAGCACCTCGCGACACACGGCCGCGATCTGTCCCTCGTCCATGCACGTCTCCGTCACCACGTCCGTCAGCGAACCACCCGCCAAGTACTCCATTACAACCCATAACTCCTAAAATATACACATGAATAGGGTATTTGACAATTTTTGAAAATTGATGGACATCGATAGAGGACTCTTCACTTATAGCCCCCGTAATATTTTTATTATTGAAATATACTCAATTTATATAAAATCCGTGTTTTAATTTTTTCATATATAATTTCGCGCTAAAACGCGTTGTCACGTGACATTATCTCTATATGACGTCATCGCACATATACAAACATTCGTGACACCTGACAACATAACAAATTATTTGCATTTATCTGTTAGTTTTTCCACAAAAATGAATGAGCCAGCATATAAATATTGTTCAATGCCTTTGTGTAAAAACTCGACACTAAATCCCGATAAATGTTCATCCATGTGCCAAAATCAAAAGTTTCAAGAAAGAAGTGGCAGATTTCGACTATCAGCCCTTGTAATGCCTTCTTCCATTCTTATAGAAGACTTGAAGACGAAATTAACACGTTTCCACACGTTTACACATCGAAAAATATGTTCTTCCTTACAATTTTATTTGTCATTATGTAACCATTTATATACCAAAATAGCTGTTGCTCGCGGCTCCGCCCGCGTGGAGGTCATGTTTGGGAGAAAAAGTATACAATACAAAATACCAATATTCATGCGTTTAACTTAAAAATGACGGATTTTCATACAAACTTTCATTCCCTATTTTACCCCCTTAGGGGCGGAATTTCCAAAAATCCTGAAACATATATTTTTTATTTTTAACTAAAATGCTAAATACTAATTTTCATGAATTTAACTTCAAAAATGACGGATTTTCATACAAACTTTCATCCCCTATTTTACCCCCTTAGGGGTGGTATTTCCAAAAACCCTTCCTTAGTGGATGCCTACGTGATAAAAGGTACCTAAGGTCAAAATTTCAAGTCTCTAACCCCAGCCGTTTAGGCTGTGCGTTGATCGATCAGTCAGTCAGTCAGTCAGTCAGTCAGTCAGTCAGTCAGTTTCTTCTTTTATATATACAGATAGGATGCAATGTTTATGTGCGATGTCGTCACGAGTAATGGCGGCCGGTATTGCTACGTTTGTGGCACCGAGTGATACAGATTAAAAATTCTAAATTTTAATGACGAAAATAAAATGTTTATAATACATTTAAAATAAAAAAATGAATTTAATAAATATGTTTGCCCACTATCCTTTCTCCTAGTGCAGTTTTATATTTTTTGGTTACACCAGTCAAACACCCTATTGTTAGGCAATCTTTATATATATAATTCTACTGTACGTGTGTATGTCACTGAACTCCTAAACGGCTGGACCGATTTGAATGATTTTTTTTTGTATGCGTTTGGGTGGCGCTCTGGATGGTTTAGATTCACAAATCGGCCCGGCAGATGGCACTGCAGTCGGTGTGGCGCTGCTTTTACGGGCAGGACGATGTCTGCACGGTCCGCTAGTATAATTATATAATACTTGCTCTGTATTAAACATTGTCCCACTGCTGGGCACGGGACCTCCTCTACTAATGAGAGGGGTTAGGCCTTAGCCACCACGCCGACCTAATGCGGGTAGACTTCACATACCTTCGAATTCTTATGAGAATTCTCAGATGCAGCTTTCCTCGCGATATTTTCCTTCGCCGTTAAAGCAAGCGATAATGAATACACATGTAACTTTAGATAACTCAGAGGTGTATGCCATCTAAAATGGTCTCGAACATACGACTTTCGTCTTCACAGTCTGTACCACAACCAACTACGCTATCGCTTGCTTTATGCTTGCTTTTAGGCAATATCATTAATATATTTTTATTTATTTATTTTTAATACACCTGAGCTTAATTTACTAACCAAAATAGCTAATAGTAGAAGTGTAACAGCATTAAAACTAATAAATAATTACACCCAACAGTCACACACATAGTCCTGACCCCACACTAAGATCTAGTCTTGTGTCATGTCAGGGACTATGAGACACTTTCAGCCTCACATCGCCCAGACCCAAAACATGTATGAATTATATAAATGTTGTGATAAAGTGCCAAAAAAGAAACAAGTGAATAATTATGGTTTTATTTTAGAATTTAGATTAACTTCATGAAAAATCTAAATTTCGATTTTCCTATCCACATTCAACTTCTAATGGATCAATTTATTAGAAGTAGATTTTTTCTAGTATGAAAGATAATTTAAATTTAAACATAATTGTCTATTCTCATACAATCATATGAAGGTTTGTACTTTAAAGTGAATCCTGTAATTTTGAGAATATTATCATTACCATACATAATATAATAATAATAATAATACTAGCCCTGTATTAAACATTGTCCCACTGCTGGGCACGGGCCTCCTCTACTAATGAGAGGGGTTAGGCCTTAGTCCACCACGCTGGCCTAATGCGGGTTGGCAGACCATTACCAACCATTACCATACATAGTTCCTGTTTAAATAAAGTATAATTACTTGTGGTCATAAGTGACAGTGTGTATACTGACCTCGTTAACAAGATAGCTGTCGAGATAGTTGACGACATTGTTGTGTTTGTTCTCCCGCATCACGAGGATTTCGTTTATAATGAGCTCCTTCTTGGGCTGCTGGCTCAAGTTCATCTGTTTGATGGCCACCTCCATGCCCGTCGACGTCTCTATTGCTGTATACACCGTGCCCGATGCACTGATATAAACAAAATCATATTGAACAAATTAAAAACACGCGTTGGGGTAATTTATACAAACTAATTATTTGTATATTAGAAAAACAAAAATAATACATAATAACGGTAGGCAGCGGCTTTGCTGCACTCGGTCATTGCAGAAGTCTATGGGCGGCGGTGACTACTTACCATCAAGTGGCCCGTCTACTCGCCTGTCTATTCAGGCAGTAAAAAAAGAAAAAAAGCAATCTAAAAGATATTTTCACTTACCCTTGTCCAATTTTTTCCATTTTCGTATACTTTCTATTCGGATCGCCAACACTAACAATTGTTCTTAATTTTTCTAAGATTTCTTCATCAGTCATTTTCTTTTTCCTTTGTTGCTGTCCCGTCGCTCTTCTGCATAAAATAGAAAATAATTAAATGTCAGTAATACATAATAAATACACGCAACAGCTTTATTTAAATGGACATTTTATTATAGTTTTTTAGGACACACTGGTATAATATGGGAATCAACATAAATAATCATGCATGAATTCTATTTTAAATATGACATACCTCCCAAAAATTACAAAAAAGTTTTATTGTTTTTTTTTTTTAGTGCCTCGATAGGCAGACGAGCAGACGGGCCACCTGATGGTAAGTAGTCACCGCCGCCCATAGACCTCTGCAATACCAGGGCACAGCAAAGCCGCTGCCTACCGTTTATTTATTTGACTTATTGTAATATTGCTCCAAAAAAAATTATATTTACAGTATAAGAAATTGCCGTTAACCTAGTCATATTTTTAATAGATATGCAAATGTTACACACTATAACCTTATAATAATGGGTACAATGAAGCTACTTTGGGTATCAAGGCTTCATGGGCAGAATTCAAATAAATCATACATGCTTTACTATAATACCCAATGCAATTCATACTCTAATGTAGTACATATTTTAAAGACTACAGTGGACCCGCGGTAAACCCGCCCCTGTCTAATCCGGCACCCCCTGTAATCCGACATGTCTATGTATTAATGTATTTTTTTGTCAATCTTCGCTAATGTAGCTAATGCATGATTGAACAGGTTACAACTTTTACTTTTGAGAAGACTGAGGGACAAAACTTTGGTCTCGCGTTTCAACAATGTTAAACAAAAAAGACCATGTACATGCCAGATGGTCAGTCATAGTCCTTTTACCATTAGGCAAAATATGAACCTATTCAAGACGCCTCCTGAATACGAGCCAAACCACACCACAAGTCACATAGCCGTGTGAGGAATGCGGTAACTCACCCGGTGTCGGTGGTTGCGGCGTTAGCGGCGGCCGCGGTGGTGAGGGGTGAGGCTAGTGCGGACGCGGGGGCGGCGGCGGCGGCGGCGGGGGCGGAGAGCGCGGAGGGAGGCGCGAGCTGCGCGGCGGCTGCCACGTTCGCAGCGGGGTTCTTGTTGCGGTCCAGCGCACCCACGCCTTCCGCTCTGCACACCTGAACAACAAACAATATCACAACTGGGAACTGATTTGACTACTGACGGTAGGCAGCGGCTCTGCTGTGCCCTGGCATTACAGAAGTCTATGGGCGGCGGTGACTACTTACCATCAGGTGGCCAGTGTGCTCATCTGCCTATTCAGGCATTAAAAAAAAAACTTGAAAAAAGATCATACACACTGACACATGTAATCGGCGGAGGTGCGACCAGTGGACCTTTCGCCGAATTTATTACGGTCCCATAATGTGATAGGGGGCGAGCCTATCGCCATACCAGGGCCATCGCCGTACTCAATTCCAGATTACGGGCTGATATTGAGTATTTCTAAACAAAAAACCCGATATCACTTTACCCGACCTGGAGATCGAATCCGAGACCTCAGCACAGCTGTCATAACGCATGCGCAATTACAACTGCGCCACCGAGGCAGTCTCAAAAAAGATCAGTTACATATTTTTTTTGTAAATCTACAGTGGTTGAGATTGTAAAGTTCACATTTGTATCATTGAAAAGTAGCGGATTTAAATAACAACGAGATTCTTACAGCTCGTCTTTTGTGCTGTAAGTATTGTTATAATAGTTATTTTGTCCCCCATTTGTCGTTTTACAGCTCACATCTTGATTACCTGCTTGACTGCAGCAGTACTTTCAAAAGGAGATTATGGTCTAGCTTTTTATACTGCATCTCAAAATCTCAGCTTTTTCTGACATTTATAAAGAGGACTTAATTAACTAACATTCGAGACATGATGTTCGCTCTTAATACTGTATAAAATAACACAGTGACTTACGGAATGCGTGGTGAGGATGGGGTATGGCACGTGCGGTGGTGACGCCGGCGCGGGCGTCGGTCTCGGCGGTGGAGGTTCTTCTTCTTCTATAGGCTTCGTATACTGCAAAAAAAAATATTTATTTAAATGGATCGCCAGTGGTGGTACATATTGTAGTATAATTAAACAAAATTTTTGGTCCATGCTACCCAGTTACAGGCAACCACAGCTAACACAAGTATTACACCAGACAACAAAATATAAACTTAGTTAATAAATACTTTATATAAAACTAAATTCAATTGAAGACAACAAATAAAAAACAATATTTCAGAAACACTACAAAACATGAATATGGAAAACTAAACTGACTTGGACTCATAAAATGTACATATTTTCTTCTTAAATAATAATATATCATCATTAAATATATCTAAAATTAGAGACCTAGGTTGGTTCTATGGTTGCGTATGTTAAAAAGTTAAAATTATTTAAATAAAATGATATATAATTAGTAACTATAAAAACGTAACTGATGAAAATCCAATAAGACAATCTATACAATTTCATGTAAAGAAACTGCAGACAGCATACTAACTTACATATAACTCTATAATTATACATACAATACTTTTGGTGCGATCAGGCCGAGAAGGTGGAGGTGGAGGCGGCTCCGGATGCTCTGTGTCTGTGGGTGTCGACGATGAGGGACTACTAGAAGACACTCGCGATACAGACGAACCTATTAAGATTATTTAAAAAATACTTTAGATGCGCACATGAAATATCGAAAACAGCGCGCACCAAAACAGGCGAAAATCGCCCTTATAACATGCATTAAAGGCGTATTTAAGGCAATGGCCATTGGCGGTTTATATTCTTTACTAAGTGTGATTACCCAATCACTTTATTTATTTCTACTTTAAAAAAATCGTATTACCGGTTTTATTGGTTTACCGGTAAACAAATTTCTGTTACCGTTTTTTTTAAAACAAAATCTACGATAATTGCAAGCCCTAATAGAGAATAACATATTAATTGTGAGTAATACCTGAATGTGTTGTGTGCATCTGAGCTGATGTCATATATTTGGATGGGGGTGGTTGCGTTGCAGATGCATCATACCACTTAAGAACATCTAACACTGCCTGAGGATTATTCTTCTGTTCCTGTTTGCTGATATTGGCGGCCATAAGCAATCGGGCCCAAGCTTCCGGCATACCCTGTTAAACAAATATGATATTCATTATAAAAACACCATTTTCATAGTGAAGATTATTGACAATTTTAGCATCATCTGTACTGCATATGCTAAGATGCACAGAAAGCCATTGGAAATAAAGTTTTGGTAGAAGGAACATGCAGTGACAGTGAGACTAATAGAGTTTAAGATAGATTTTGTCCTTCAGTGATATACTAAGTACAAAAACACATTTGTATGTAATACTGTCACTTTCAGTTGATTCATAAAGTTCCATTAGCTAGATTTTTATGTTAATAATTACTAAAACAAAGTGGATGTTTATTATAAATTCCACTTTAGCAACTATTAAATATACAATACAGTATTACAGCATGTGTAATGGTGCTAATCATAAAACTAACATATGAAAATTTGCATAAGCTTAGTAACTAAATAAATATTACATAAAATACACACATTTCACTACTATGCATGCCACATAATATATTGCATTACATAAAAAGAATAGTGTATATTAAAAAAAATATTGAGAAATGATAAAAGAAAAATAATAGTTCTCTATAAATGATCAATAGTTGAAATGTAAGTAACATATTCCCTGTTTTACAATACATACAAATATAGTATAAGCTATTACTTACTGTCATAGGCAGCTTGAAACAAAAGCGGTAACACATGGAACTCAATTACATGATTACAGTATACTTTTGTTTTATTGTATACTTTTTAAAACTTAGCTAAATCTAAACATGTTGTCTCACATGATATTTCTTTCTATGTGGTATACATTTTGAATATTAAGGTTATTTTTATCATAATCAAAAATAATTGCTAGTAGTGGAACATGCATCCATAATGCTCCTATAACTAAATGCAATATCTTTTGTAATTTAACTACATGTTGAGCTAATAATTTAGTTATGTTATACTTCTATGGTATAGTACTTTTTTCATAATATAAATTGTTAAGTGTATTTCTATTAATGGAAAAAAAAGTTTTTCTTTTCAAAGAAGCAAAGCACCAAAGCTATGAGGCAGTGTGTAAAGGCATTGAAACTTCTTATTTCCATTCTTATATTTTTAAAGCTCTTATGACTTGTAAAAAGAAACATTTGCATGGTCGTCTCTTCTAATAAGTAGGTTGTATGTAAATACACAAATTGAGATAATATTGTAAGATAGTGCAAATTGCCTGGCCTGTAATTTGCATTACTTGGTATCTGATCTAACATGAAGTGCAGCTCAGCTCTTTGACTTGTATATAGCAGTGCAATCACAAGACAATTTTCCATATCATGCAATTAGTGTACCTAAGGAGGGTCAAATTAAAAATGTCTCCGCTTTGTTGTGCATGTACTAAACGTCAGGATTAGCATTTACATATAGTAACAGAGTATTCTGTTGCAAAGCATTTGGATAATTAATTTACCCAACCTACATTGGAATTAACTAATACCTGTATATGGATATAAATAAGTGAATAAATATATATTAACATGTTTACTTACGGTGAACTCTCCTGTAACAGCATCAAAACCCACATGGACTGTATGTTCAAAGTTAGTTGGATAGCTAATATTTGGTTTATTGTCATTATGTGCAGTACTTTTGGATCCTTTTATTTTAGCTTTTAATGTTTTCTTTTTCCTATCACCACAATCATCAGGTTCTGTAATAATATTACATAGTTATATTAATACACAAAAAACATTCCATTCGTCATGAGAACTCATTATTATGCTTCATTCAAACAAGGGACAATTCATGCACATTTTCAAGCTCAATAGCTATTGTTACCTTTGGGCAGGGGCCTCATGTCGACAGAGGCGACGGAGTCTCCGCGGTCCGTAGCACGGTTGCTTGTGAGACGCACCGGCGGCGCCGGCGGTTTGTCTTCGTCACTAGACATTTTATGTCCTTACGGGTGCCCTGCTAACACAATAAACTTTATAATTCAGGACGTGCCGCTTCACAGGCACTTTTCACTTTCGTATATTAAAACATTTACAAATCCACTTATGTTTCATTCAATAATCTCAAACACATTCAGATATCGCTTCATGATTCACATCGTATAATATGAAAGTATGATCGTTAAAATGACAAAAGCGGCACCTCACCATTAAGTCTGACAGACATGATACAATAAAACCTAAAAGTAAACCACAATATTACTCATGGACGCGCCCCGTGAGGATTTGCAACTGCGACAAAAATCAAAATGATACAGCTTTGACTTTAAAGTATTTTTTTCAAATTACCTGATTATATATGGAATCCAGCCTATTATAAAACTATACTATTTAAACTTGTTTCACATTTCAATGAGTCACAACACATAAAACATATTTTATGAACTAATAATTTATTCATTCACACACATGAAACGATAGCAATGATGACTAGAGCCGCCATTACACTATGATTTAGTGATGTGCAAATGTTAAAAATTAGAATAGTACATAGAGTCGATACTGTTTACTAAACCTTTTGTAATTGGAAGTTTAACATTTAAAGTGATTGTTCTGTATTACGCACAACTAATTAAACTAATTTCCTCATGTTCCAAATAAAGCTATATTATTTGAATATTATATTCAAAGTTTATAATATACTGTACTATAATGTTGTTGATTGTAAATGTTATTAATTTCAAATTTATATGGAAATAGTTTATGTATCATGGGCAAATTACGTTTGCATATTAATTACCTAAGTAGTTACATCTCTACAAGCGTCATTTATCCATATAGATCATAGATTTAGTTTAAACAGATTGATTACATAGATCGACATAGATGAATAGGCTATTTGACAACATTGAAAATACACTGCAAATTGTGGTCATCCTCTTAGACAATAGCTTAAAAAACCATATTTCACTTAATTTTAAACAAAATAATGTATATTTTTTGCAAATTAAACGAAATAAAATACAACATTTATTTAAAATTTTATCTGTGATGTGAACACTCTGTGATTGGTTGCAACTCTGGTGACGTCACACGCAAGTAAACATAGTTTCTTCGAGTGATTTAAGTACGCGTTTTATGTTTTCTGGGTGATAAATTCTATTGTTGATCTATTTTTGAAGCAGTTTTATGATAATTGTTGATAAAACAATTATCATAAAACTTAGCTTTGCTTATCATTATTAGCTTGTTTACTTGTATGTGACGCACACGTGTCATATGATCAGCGCCATTACAGAAATAGCGTTTTTGCCGCGGTTTTGGAGATTTAAACTTTAACATTGATTTTTATTAAAATACAGTAGATTTCCCGGAAATATCAATATAGTGTGCTTATTATGTAATAAATAATAGTTTTAAATCATTTTCGAAAATAAGTCAAATAGCCTATTGAACCGATTGTAAGTACACACTCTCTGAGACAGCCCGATGTCGAGCGCGAGACAGTCTGAAAGCGCCGTACGACGGGGGCAAAATCGAGCGTCGTTTTCATAAGAATTTTGAAATAATATTAGGGTTATTATCTGTTTTTAACCAGACAATTAAGAAAAGTGGACTTTGAAGATTTTAAATGTATTACCGTACCGATTACTAAAACTCTTTGACCTTGACCTCTAACGACTTTATTATTTATAATTATGATTGTTTCTGATGAAAATTATATGAATCTGTAAGTAACGTGTATTTTCGTAATATTTATAAAGATTTGTAAAAATAAATTAAAAATATTGATAGTATACTATCTTCTTGGTATGTCTTGCTTCAGAAGTAAAAGAAATAAATGCTAAACTAATTTTAAATATCATGTTTTAATTAGTCAAATTCGGAAATTGTTTATATGTCATGTGCCCTCATTTGCAGCGCTTTAATTTTTTAGCTGTGCCTGACAATTTTAAGTGAATTTAATATGGCTGCATAATACACATTATGGGGACACCAACGTTCATGACATTTAATTACCTCTTATTTATACATCTTATATTGGCGTTTGCCTTTGCCGTATGTCTTTATTCATCTATATATTATACCACTTAATGTAAATATCCTCGAATATTTGCTTAAGGTAAATAAAACTTTGTATTATAATAAATTGAAAACACTATTTATACGCAGCAAAACGAAAGTTTCTCTATGTTTTAAGTATTTACAAGTATTATATAGTTTATATTATCTTCACCTGTATATATTGTATGTATGTAACATAATCTTTTAACTTAATTTTCAACACCTTCAAGGCGTACGATTTATTTGAAAATTTGCAAGTGTCATGGACCGATGATTTGTTGCTATAATTTCAGAAAAATAAATGAAATTGCAAACTATCACTATGCTATACTTAATTAGTTAGGAATCAGAGTTAAAATAATAAATAATATGAAACTACATTGTTTCATTTCATTGACTTGATAAATTATGATATTTTGGACATCTAAGAAGAAACAGTATAATTTAGGCAAATAAGCATTTATTTGGGGACTGGAGTGAGTGGTAGGTAGCCCTAGAAAATATCTCTATCTCATGTGGTATATTCAAATGCTCCGTCTATGTATACTCTGCCCGGTTAGAGTAGAAGAAAAATTGACAGTTGATATTTGACAATTGACATGGACATCCTTCATGATTGCTTTGATTAATGTGATGTAGTTTTTGTAGTTTACTTACAGCAATACGTAGAATATTTATGTCAAAGGTGAGCTTTACTAAAATCAAATTGCACGCATAACCAATTTAAACTTTTAATCTTTCACAATATCCCTGCGGCGGCGCCCCTGCTGCTGAAATGGAAGAAGTGTAAATAATCAGAGAACTTGACCGCAATATTGTTTAGTATTTTTTGTTGAGTATGGGTTTTTGGCCTATCCATTTCAAGATAAATGACATATCGTTATAATTTAACTATTTTCATTACAGCTGATGGCTATAAAGTTTTTATAAGTGGTCAAGAATCTTCTAAGTGGTATCAAGACACTTTTCGTCATAATGGAGAATCCACCTGAAACCTCGGTGTGTATTAAAATAAGTAAATTACACACAATTTAAATCTGCTGGAAGGGGTAATTGTCAAAAGATGGTAAAAGTATGCATGATATGTCCCGTGACAACACATTTCTCAGAATGCACATTACTGTGCCGTTCTGTGAGGGAGATAGTGTTATGTTCCAATACACAACCATTTTTGCTCATACCAATATTTAAAATAAATATTGTGACTTCAATTTCAAGCAATTATGATTCTGTTTTCACAAAAGGATTTCTTTTGTGTATTACATTTGGTTTGCATATTGAATAATGTATAATATTAAACACAGGAAATGACCCTATTATAACATACCTCTTGTTGTTTCCACATAATATATTTTAACACAATTTGGATTAATTCATTTAATTGCTTATGATTTGAGCAGCTGCAAATTCCATTCTCTCCATACCATGACACTCATTTGTATGATCTTAAACATGTTACAAGGCTTAATAAGGTTTAAGGCTTAAACTGAGCTACTCAAAAATAACTTATTAAGATAATAATGCCTTGATAATTGTCAATATTAATCATAATAATTTTATAAAAGATAATATTAAACATTAAATATATGTATTTTGTACCAACCCAATTATCAGCAACATCAATCAGAATCAGAAAGGGTAGTAACTACCACTGTCTCACAGAAAACCAATGTAGTCCCTGTTCTTTACTTTCATCAAATCATACATGACACTTTTAGGATTGTGGATGTTCTTGTGCAGTGGAGATCACTTAACATCAGGTGCCCCTTTAGCTCATTTGCAAGACTATGCTAATAATATATATTACAGGATTAATTTAATGAGTGAAATGCCATCCTGATGTTCCTCCACTATATAGTAACAATGTTATTGTTTAAGGTGTTTGATGAAATGAAAATGAAAAATTGTTTATTACAGCAAAATACATACAAATGACATACAAATAAAATTTGACTTAACTTAAAAAGTAGAACAATGTTTTTGCTGATCACATTGTATCTGCGAACATTTCCTTCGATTTCCTCACTAGGCAAGCCTGTATCGAGGAAATCGTCCTACGAGAATACAATTTGTGTTCAGATAGCACTATAATTCTAAATAACTTATACAAAAATATAAATAAAAAAATAAAAAAACATTTCTGAACTTAAAGACTATCTTTACTATACAAACATTCTGATATACCAGTGATACTGGCTTTAAGCTTTTGTAAAACTACCATGAATATTAGTATAATATATTGTTGAAGTTAAAAAGAATAATTGGCCTGGAAAATACTGAAGTTAATATCTTTGATGATCACCCAAATATTAAAATATACAGTGTAAACTCCATGTAACGTCACTCTATTTAACGACAAACTCTCTTAAGCGTCGAAATCAATTGGCTTTGGTTGGTTTAGCTTGTTTTTCATACAATGTTTCACTCTATATAGCATTACACCCACTCTCAATAACGACAACAATTAAGTTGCTAAAATTAGTAAAAACTGCGCAGCTGTGTACGATCTATTGTCGCTTTATTATCCTAGCCCGCAATAAACTCGACTGTCGGCATCATGCATACCGAACTTTCTAAGAAATTCATTCTTTTGTTTACAAATTGGGATTGCTTGCACGTGTAGACTGTTATTGACCATGATTCATAACTAGGAGTCATGGATTATCTATACCTTATCATATTCTTAGTTGCTCACAAACTTGCAAACTGTAAACATGGCTACTAAAAGAAAATCACTGTGTATTGACGAAAAAGTTTTACTGATACGCGCAATAGAAACGGGAGAGAAGATAAGTGATGTTGGCAAACGCTTTGGATTTAGTCGCTCTACCGTGTCCACAATATGGAAAAATAAAGAAAAAATCCTCCACGCTGCGGGCGAGGGAAAATCTTCCAAAAAATTAAAGAAACCTATATACGAAGATTTGGATAAAGCTGTACTATCATGGTTTCATCGACAGCGCCAGAATAATATGCCTATCTCGGGGCCGCTCGTGAAAGCTAAGGCGGAGAATTTTGCTGCTGAACTTGGTTTAACTTCTTTCAAAGCATCAGAAGGATGGCTCGGAAAATTCAAGCAGCGTCATCATATCAACTATGGTAAAATAAGTGGGGAAGCACGAAGTGTTGATACAAATGTGAATCTTCAAACCTACATTGAAGTGGACGACCGCCTGCTTACAACGGCTTCACTCACAGACGAAGAAATTTTGGATTCAGTGAGAAAAACTGAGGATCAAGAACAAGGTGATGAAGAAGATGAGACGGATGAGCCTGAGCTTCCGCCGAGCATTAAAGAAGCTCTGGAAGCAGCAAAATTATTGGAAAAATATTTCCTTTATAACCAAGATGCCTCAGTATTGCTAGATATTAATAAAATAACTAAAAAAATACAACAAAATTACTGGTGCAGCAAAAGACGTCAGACAAAAATAACAGACTATACTCAATAGCGTTCAAATAACATTCTTTTTTATGCACATAACTACTAACAATAGTCAGAAATAAACTTTTTATTTTTCTAATTCTGATGTTTCTTCTCTCCATTTAACGACAACTCTCTATAACGCCATAAAATGCACAGTCCCTTCAGTGTCGCTATATAGAGTTTACACTGTATTTTCAGAATAAGGACCAGACATCTAAGAAAAGTCCATTTGATGAATTGAGCCGAGATGAGCTAGCAAGTAAATGCAAGGGATTACTTGCTTTAGCTCAAAAAGCAAAACAAGCTAAATCTGGTAAGGCGGGATTGATAACACATGTTGATGGATCCATCAAAATGCGAATATTCATTTCTTAGTGTTTTATAATTAAACTATTTCTTTTTTCTTGTATGGTAAAATGGTTACAAATTAATATAATTTAATAAATTTTAATGATGAATTTTTAAGCTAAAGCCTAATGTGCAAGTACCTTTTGAAAATAACATTTTTGATACAACTATAGTAGAGTACAAAATAGAAAATTATAGCAGAATATATACTTAGTAAAATATATTTTGTAAACAGAATATTAAAAAAAAGAAATATCAGTTGCATGTTCCCCAGATTTAGTTTAGATTTATTCTATTTAAATTTTAAATGGGAATTTGTGTTATAATTTGTTACAGAATTACAGAATGAAGTTGAAAGTTATAAATTGAAGTTGGAAAAATGTGAATCTGAGAAAAGAGCAAGTACTGAAAACATACAAACGCTTCAAGAACTTGTTGATTCCTTGACTGAGCAAAAATTAAATTTTATAACAGAGGTGGATTCAATGCACAGTAAAATTAACACACTTAACAGAAAATGTGATAACTATGAACAAGAGATCCAGAAGTATAAAACAGATGTAAATATAAAGGATAAAAAACTAAATGATGTTGCACAAAAATTATCAGACTTTGACAGTGAGATTATTTCTCTTAGAAGACAGAATAAAAGACTATTGGATGAAAATGAACAACTTATTAATCAACTAAGTGAAATTGAAGCGAAAACTACTGAATTTAATAGCATTGGGTTGCAACAACAAGAACAGTTAAAAATTTTAGAGGAAAATGTTGAAAGAGGTAGGTTATTTGGATAAATCGAAATTTTAATTGTTTTAATATAATTATCACTATATCATCAAAGATCCATGTAATCTAGTTCATAATCATTTAAAACTTTAATTTTCCATTATATTTTATTACTTACAATATTGTTACAGATGAAGCCAATAAGGCAACCATTGATGAACTCAAATCTAAGTTAGATGAACTGGAGGCTCAGACACAAAAACAGCAAGAAAATTATAATGACTATGAAAAGAAAATACAAGATATTACTGAAATGTTTGAATCAGAAAAGTTGAAAAAAGAAAAGGCAAATATCAAATTAAAGAGTTACAAAGATAAAATTTTGAAATGTGCAGCATGCATTAACCAACTTAAAAATTCTAGATTTATTTTATCAAAAACTGTAAAAGAATACTCCGAAAACATACCTAAATGGCAAAATAGTTTAATCAAAGCATCTAAAGTATTGGATGAACAATTAAATCATGTGAATAATGAAAACAGTTCTCTCAAAGAAAAACTACAACTAGCTGAAAAGCAGATTAATGAATTGTTAGTATCTCAAAGTCAGTCTGAAATAACAAATATCGCAAAGTTTGAACTTAAAAATGAAAACGATTCATTACAATTAGAAGTTCTACATCTGAAAGAGGAATTAGATAAAATGATAAAAAATAACATTAAAGTAAATAAAGAACTTTCTGAACTCACATTAACACACCAGCAGTTACATGATGAATATACAGAGTTTACTAAAAAATTCAAAGACATAACAGAAATAAATAATGAATGTCAGAAAGCAAGAGATATACTTAAAAAAGAAAATATAGATTTAAGTGACTCTTTAAAGCAAGAAACTCACAATAATCAGTCATATAATAACTTATTACTACAAATCAAAGCATTGGAGAGTGAAAAGTCTATTTTAGTAAAAGAGAAACTTAATGCTAGAGACAGTGTTGTAGATTTGGAAAATAGGAACAAAATATTAGCAGATCAAGTAGCAGCAATGACAACAGAAATTCAGACAATTAGTTCCCAGTTGCAAACAATCACCCAAGAGAAGGTAGCATTAGAAAAGAGCTATACAAGTGAAAAGGAAGGTGAAATAAATATGCTGAAATCTGAAATCAGGTCTTTACGAGACCAATGTGATAGCCTTAAAAAGGATTATGACGATTTGCAGGATCTAAACGGTATTTTAAGAGAAGAAGTAGAAACTCTGAAGCTCTCATTAGAGCAGCCTAAAGATGAATGTGATAATCTGTCAGATCTAAATGCATCTTTACAAGCAGATGTTGTAAAATTAGAAACAAAATTAGGTGCCTATAAACAAGAAAACTCCTCTCTTCTCAGTGAGATTAAAGAATCACGTAATAAAATAAAAGAATATGATTCTCTTCTTGGGGAATATGAAAATACAAAATCGAAACTTTTGAGCTACAAAACTGAAAACAGTGAACTTTTGAATGAAATGAAAGAAATAAATCAAGTGTTAAAGGAACGTGGTGAGTCCATATCCAAACTACAAAAAGCTGTAGCTGAAATGGAATTACTAGTGGAAACATTAGAAAAAGATAGACACAATGTTATTCAAGATAATGCTGATCTGAAGCTGAAAATAGATCTACTTGAAAATACATTAAAAAAAGCTGAGCAAAAGACTCATGAATCATGCGATTATTCTAATCAAATAATTGCTGAAAGAGATAATGCTATAAAAGAATTAGATAAAAAGGAAGATTTAATAACTTCATTAAAAGCTGAAATAGAAAAGTTGAAACAACAACATTCTATTCCACCTGAAATTCCAACTGAAGACAACATGTCCACTTCAACTATTTCAAAAGCAGATGAACATGCCCGGATGAGAGATTTGGATGAAACATTTGAAGAAAAGTATTTTTTTTTCATACAATACCATAATATTATACCTATTGTTATACATGTGCTTTTTTTGTTAATTTAATATTGATGTTATTTATAGGTATACCAAAATAAGAATATTCGCATTAAAACTTAAGAAAAAATTAAATGAAACTGTAACTCAGTTGCAAAATTCTGAGCAAGATAAAACCAGACTTGAGAAATTACTTAATGAAAAGGTACCGATAGAGAACAAAGCAGAAGCTCCAAGCCAAGACAATATTGATGGCATAATTAATGAATCAAGTAAAATAGAATTACAAGACAAAATTGATAAACTAACTGCTGCTCTTGAAACAGCCGAACAAAAAGGCAGAGAATTGGAAAAAATAAAAGGTAAATTTTTTATTGATTTTACCATTATTACATTTGTTTAAAATCTTTAATTATTGTTTTACCATTCGCACAGCCGAGTTAGCAAGCAAATGTCAACAATTGACCTCAGAAATTGAGTCTCATAAGGTGACTAAGGATAATTTGGAGAAAGCACGACGCGATGTTAAAAAGAAAAATGTACTCAGTCTCGAAATGGAAGACTACGAAAGGTCTATGAAAGAGCTCACGACAAAAATGGAGGACAGCAAAAAGAAAATGGTGCAGGTAAGATAATGAACTGTTTAATGAAACATTTCTTTATATTATCAGTGTACCTTAATAATAGTTGTTCGCAGATGGAGTCGACAATAGATACACAAGAAGCAACAATCACGGCAATGAAAACGCAAATTAAATTACTCGAGGAACAAATAAAAACTGAAGAAACACAGTGCAGACTTCTGAAAGAAGAACTACAACACGCCGTAGAAGAGAGTAGAGAAAAAGACAACGTGGTAGTTGTCAAAAATGGCATAATATCTAAATTAGAACAGGATCTAGAAGATGAAAAGCGAAAAAATGAAGAATCTGACATGGAATTGACCTCGGTACTTAGTGATAAGGAGAAAATCATCATGAATTTGGGCGAAGAAAAAGTAGAACTAAATAATAAAGTGAAAAGACTGGAATTCAAGTGTGCCGAACTCAATGAAAACTTAAGTATTTTAAATATTGAGTTGGCTGATCTTAAAACTGAATATACTAGTTATAAAGTATGTATAATATGAAACAACATGTGACTAAAGCATAATATACGTAAATATTTATCAAATTGTCTTTATTCGTTGTAGGTACGGGCACAAGCAGTATTACGCCAGAACCAAACAGTGGATCACAGTCAGGAGGAACAACTTAAAGAAGAAACAGCGGCACTGAAGGCACAAATTGAAACATTAACAGCTAAATTAGCAATTACACAGTTAGTTTTATGATCATTCACCGTTTTTGAAGTTATACTTCTTTAGGCGTGTTATGAAAAAATGATGAGAGTAAAATTTTAAGATGCGCGCGCATACCGTGACACAAAAGTAACACCGTTATGAAAAAATGATGAGAGTGAAATTTTAATATATGCGCGCATACCGTGACACAAAAGTAACACTCTGAAGCTGTCCGCTAAACCACTTATTAAGTCTCGAAAAATAGCTACAACATACAAATAGAACCTTTAAGTTACTTATAGTTATCTATTATATTCAGTAGTTAGAGTTATATTCAGTAGTGATTTAAATTGAATATTATTTACTATTTAATGATGCCAAAGAAGTATAACTTCTCACGGGCGTACATAAGTACACGCACCCATTTTTTTTTGTAGAATCGATTCATAACGATCCGATTTCATACTGAACATATTTCATCCTATGCCAATGAATAATTAAAAGGGTAAGTTTATTTATTAATTAAATTTATTAGGGAACAACTTAGTGAGCAACGATCAGAGGCTGAGAGTGGGCGGAGACGAGCTGCTGAGGCAAGCAACGAAGCCACGCGCGCACAGCAGCGGACTGCTCGCTTACACGCAGATCTCAATCGTCTGTCACAACAATTAGAATCTGAGAGATCACAACATAAACTACAGGTATGATCATTTTCTTAGATTGCCTTTTATGATAACATTTGCATTGAGATCTATAAACTAAATAAATCTTCTAGAAAGTTGATTCATGTAGTTAAAAGATTACTTGGAATAAAAGTAACGTAAGTAAAAATATAGGTCTTTATTCAAGAACATTAATTTGGCTTGTTTAATTTTGACTGATGTTATTTTAGCACACTGACATATACTGCCTCGGTGGCGCAGTTGTAATTGCGCATGCGTTACGACTGCTGTGCTGAGGTCTCGGGTTCGATCCCCGGGTCGGGTAAAGTGATATTGGGTTTTTCTATCTAGAAATTCCTCAGTATTAGCCCGGAGTCTGGTATTTGTGCCTGGTATGGCGACAGGCTCGCCCCCTATCACATTATGGGACCGAAATTCGGCGAAAAGTGGGTGTACTCGTTACAACTCTGCCTACCCCTTCGGGGATTACAGGCGTGAGTGTATGTATGATGTGAAATATACTCTTTGGGCCCAATTTTTCCATTAGGCCCATTCATTAAAGCACGAACTGAATCTATGTATTCAACTGTATCTTCTGTCTGCCCTAGCTTCAAAGTGTTAATTAAAATACAAGAACGAAATTAAATCGTTATTCTGCATATAAAATAACAAAAATGTATAAAAATTTACTATGGAATTGGTAAATATATTGTTCGGAGCTTAATACTAATAATTTGTGTCTACTTATTCAATCTCTCACATTGAAGACTACTTTTTGGCAAAGTTTTAGACTACTAAATAATTTAAACTTCATTATTGAGTATGGTTTAGGATTTTGTTGTACAAACTTATATTTTGGTACTTACGTATTTTGATTCTTTTTTGGACTCTAATCATAAGTAACATCAGTATATTTTTATCTAGTATTAACTTCATGAATGTTTTATTGTTAAAACATATATATCAAGTAGCGAGAGACGACTATTCTCTCGCTGTTCCACACATGCCGGCCCGCTGAGTAGCTTCTTCACACTACACCTAAAGGTTCATAGAAAAGAGAGAGTACGGTAGCTCGCAAAGAGACGAATTTGCTCTGCTCTTGGTTCAGGGTAGTAGACACTACGAAGGTGTGGCTCCATAAGCCAGTACGCGTGGTTCTGGTGTGGAAGGGAAAGGTTGTAACAATATAACAGGGTAATAACCATAGTGCCTTGTTTCGTCAACTAGTATTTCGGGGCTAGCTTGTGTATTGCCAAGTCAATCATCGATTAGCCTGATACTTGATCTGAACTGTTAACGTCACTATGGTTTCTTATGTTTACGCGAATATTATTAAACTTTTAACTAAAGTTTAATAAACCGCGATAGAATCCGTAAAATTTGTTTCATTTCAATGTTAACGTCACTGTTAACGTTAACTGAAATGTACTTTGCCGTGTCACGATAAAAATCCTTTATAAAATTGTACATATCGAAAGCTCTTGTTTTTATAATTGTTTATCAAGTGTGTTTGTATGTTTTCAAGTAAGATTTCGATCTTAGTGTCGATACGAGTTGTAGATTGTTATTCATGATATGAAAACAAATGGATTATTTTAAAACGGTAGAGCCAATCTGTAGACAATTTTTTCTATAGCGTCTCAACTGGAGAGTATCACTGTCTCACAGAAAATACATAAAGTGTGAACTTGCATGCTTTGCTTGCATTTCGTTCGATGAGTGAAATTTGCGTCAGCCCAATTATCCTTCCTCTTTCTTATTCCCATTTCTTTCAGTTACGGTTGTTAACATAGTATTGTAGGTGGTTGACCACTGACTCACTTGCTAGTCGGTCACCTCTGCTGTAAAAAATAAAATTAAAGATATATTTGTCGTTACTAAGGAGCCCCTGTGTGTAGCTGGTTACAGAATGATTTTCTAAAAATATTAAATTACGGAAGGTAGCGGTTTCACTGGGCCTTAGAATTACAGAGTCCATCTACCCACATAGACATATAGGATATCATACACTGGCATAGCCCTGATTGAAAGGCAGATTATCAACAAGTGCAGCTAAGGTTTATCGAGCTTATATACGTCCCAAGAAGTGATATGATTTTTTATTCCACAAGTGTTTATTAAATGTTGATTATTACGTAAACCATTTAATAGGTACTTACTTATCTATTATTATATTTTTTATAATGTTGATGTAAACGCGGTATTTTTATAAACCACGTAGTAGTATTTTTTTTTTACCTAAACAGGCTCGCGTTTGACCACTATCTCGCCTGATGGTAAGTGATGATGTGGTCTACGGTGGAGCACGCTTGCCTAGAAGATACCTATTCACTCTTGACTTAAAGATTATAATTTTCGGGAAATATAGACTCCGGCAAAGATTTCCACTCTCTAGTTATTCTTGTTTATTGTCTTAAATTAATAAGTTGTTCATCGTTTTATATTGCCCTAAAATAGATTGCTATATTCCTTAAGATATGAAAACGCCTAGATGCGGTCTCCAGATAGGAATTTTTAATTTTTAAATTCACCTAACTCCATAATTATACTTTTAATTGCTTGCAGATTTCCACACTCACACAATGTTACAAGACGCAAATCAACGAGTTAGAAACCAAACTACAAAAAGAGACGGAAATTTTAAAGAAGCAGTTGTTGGCCGCCCAAGAAAACGTTAGGGCAGATGTGCCAGAAGTGACCCACAACAACCAGTATATGTTGCCTGTTATACCGAACCGTACCGATGAGAACAGCGACGGAGAAATGGATATCAACGTGTCCATGATACCGAGGGAGGAGGGTGAGGTAAGATGGACTTATAAATATTTCTATGGATATATTTATGGTAGATACATATTTTCTTTTTTATATATTACTTAATATTTTTAATCTGTTCTATAGAGGTATAGAATAGTAACTATATTTATTATACGAATTTCGCGTCCACCAGTTCGAGGCCTCGTATCATTGATACCGCTGATATTGCGGTAGCTACGCCCCTGGTTATGAAGGTTGAACATGTAGTTAAATGCTTATTGTTAAAGATGTCACAACACGTCTTTTTTGGACAGGATTGAATAGAATGAGATGAATTATATTCGAGAACCACAACATTTTTCTTTAAGAAAATTAAAGAAAGTATATTGAGTCACAAAGTTTCATAATGAAGCCATATTTAACATATTTTTACACAGTCATTGGTTCAGCAGACTTTTCAGAAACTTCTTAGAACTCGAATAACGATTTGCGCAACGTACGTTCTAAGAAACCATGTTGCGTTAACTAAAAAACAAATCAAGAGTTTGGAAACTTTGCACGTGCAAAAGTGCTCGACGCCATATACTACTCGCAGCGAACGTCATTTTTTGTTTGGTTCGATCGCTAAAAATACAATATGTTCGACTTTTTCTTCGAATTGCAAAATTAAGGCTGTCAGTGCAAAAGTGGCCTAACCCTCATTTTTTCATAATCTGACTTATGTACTACAAATGATTTAATATGTTCGAAAATTTAATGCAAAACCGGCCTATCTCTAGTTTCACCAATTGCCAATATGATGACAACAAGATGGCATTGCAAAAATTGCATTTATGTACATTGATTTAAAATTCATGAATATACAAACCCCATTATTTTCATACTCATTGTCTCAAGCTTAGGCCACTTTTGCGCTGACGGCCTCAATTAAGGAACGGGTCTTAATTGTGCAATATTTAATGATATAAATTATTTCTCGACGTTTCAACCAAGTTGTATCGGTCGTGGTCATGGCTTGACTACCAAATTGTGTTGACCATTAAATATTGCACGATTAAGACCAGTTCCCTAATTTCATAAGGTGTATACAAATCGCGAGTCGAGTCGCAAAGTCTAAAAACATTTACGTTTCTTCTGAGTTTTAAATATCATTTTTTATTCTTTATTAATTTGGGGTTTTTATTTACAAGGACCTTATAACTAAATGTTCAAATAATATTAACTAATAACATTAGTAGGTATTTACTAGGCTAAAATAAATTTTTTAATGTTTAGAAGACTGCCAAACTACAAATTTGTTTTGAGAGGTCTGATTTAGGATTAACTAAATACACTCTGGTTAAATCCAACATCCAAAGTATTTAGACCGAGTTTTGTAATCAGGACCTCCGTTTCCTTTTTGTTCTTTGCACATTCCATCAGCAAATGATGCACATCTTCAATTGTATTGCATGCTTCATAGTTTCATGTTTTAAATTTCGATATGGTAACCTAATCCTCTTGAATATTGAATATTCTCTTTGATAGACAAGAAGTTCAAGTTTGTCCATGCACTAGGTCAGTGTAAGGTCATCGGCTTTATTTTGATAATAGTGATAACTGACCTACAATCTAAATTTAGCAGCGACTTATTACATAAACACACTAATAACAATTTATATTGCGACACTACCGCGTGTTACTCAGTATTAGAAAGTATTGGTTAATTTTATTTTTACTTTGGAATTACGTCAGTCGATTCCATTATAATACAAAGAATCGCTGTATTACTCAAGCAATTTTGGTAATATAATTCTAATTACTGTTAAAAGATAGATACGTAATACTACTGCTTAGTAATATTAAAGATAGTTATTTTTCATTGTTCGATAAAGTTGACAATTCTTTATTTCTCTCTATCAGCCTGTAGCCGTCCACTGCTGGACATAGGCCTTTCCCAGATTACGCCACCCTTGACGGTCCTCCGCCTTCCTCATCCAGCCGCCTCCCGCAACATCTCTTAGGTCGTCAGTCCAGCGGGCACGAGGTCGGCCAACACTACTCTTGGACAGACGTGGTCTCCACTCCAGTACCTTTCGGCCCCAGCGGCCAGCGGTCATTACGACGGCAGATATGACCAGCCCACTGCCACTTCAACTTACTAATTCGCTGGGCTATGACAATTCTTCATTAACATATTTTAATTCTGACCTTCAAGAAGATATTTTTAGTTTTAGGATTTGTGCCTCGAACTTTAAACAAGATTTCGTCGAAACCGGTCTATCTATCAACGAGAATTGTATAATCTATATGTAGATAATTAATATATTCGGTTTACCTACAAAAAACATCTTCTATAGATTTTACATGATTTCTAATAAAATAATGGCTTAAGTACCTACCTAAGTGGCGATAGACTAACTTGCAATATTTCATTATATATACATACATATACACTCACGCCTGTAATTCCCGAAGGCAGTGGTGTAATCACCCACTTTTTGCCGACTTTCGGTCCCATAATGTGATAGGGGCGAGCTTATCGCCACACCGGACACTATTCCAGACTCCGGGCTGATACTCAGTATTTCTAAATAGAAAAACCCAATATCACTTTACCGGACCCGGGGATCGAACCCGAAACCTCAGCACAGCAATCGTAACGCTTGCGCAATTACAACTGCGCCACAGAGGCAGTCGGTATAGTATTTCATTATGTAACTAATATTAATGACGAATAACGAGTATCAACTCCTCTATCGGTTATAGAGACCCTCAACCTAGTGATGCTTTTGAGCCTAAGGGTGCGGAAGCGTGCGTTTAGGAAGCATTTAACATTTAGATAAATAATCTATATATACTGCCTACTGACTGCCTCGGTGGCGCAGTTGTAATTGCGCATGCGTTACGATTGCTGTGCTGAGGTCTCGGGTTCGAACCCTGGGTCGGGTAAAGTGATATTGTGTTTTTCTACCTAGAAATACTCAGTATTAACCCGGAGTCTGGAATGGTGCCCGGTGTGGCGATAGGCTCGCCCCCTATCACATTATGGGACCGAAATTCGGCGAAAAGTGGGTGTACTGGTTACACCTCTGCCTACCCCTTCGGGGATTACAGGCGTGAGTGTATATGTATGTAATCTATATATATTTTTTTTTATCCTGGCACGGCAAAGTGACCGCACTGTACCTGATGGTAAGCGCAGTGCGGTCCAAATAGAGTACTGAGTAGCGAGAGACGATCTATCCCCGCTACTCAACACACTCATGCCGGCCAGCTTCTTCACACTACGCCATGGGCAAGAAGGTGAAGAAGGGGTCGAGGGTCTAGTGTCAGAGTACTAAGAAGGCCACAAAATGGCCATTGTACCCCAACTCCAGACCCCCGACAAAACACACATTAACACATATTATAGTGTACCTCGCCGTACCATGCTTAGGTACTGTCAGTGCCTAAGACACAATTTGCCTGTGTCACGAGTCATTTCTCATGTGGGGCTCGGATTTGCGATCTGTCTTTTGTCAGCCGGCTACTCTCTCACTGCGTCACGAAAGATGTCATAATAAGGAAGCTAGCGAATAATCCGAAAATATAACTAAAAATTTACTCGTACTAACTATAATGTACTGATTGATTGATTAGATACCGATGGTTATCGTGCGTTTTTAATAACACTTTTTTAATGATTATATTGTTTGTTACATATAGTACATTTAGTGGTAAAGTGTCTTTGTCATGTCTATAATTTCTATGATTGTTTGTATAGTTTGTGTGAAAAATAATAAGTGCCGTGGGTTATTAGAAAATATTCGGAGAAATGGATTTTATTTACACCGTGTTTGCGGTTAGTTGTAATTAATAATATTGTAGTAACGTAGTCTCGAAATAAATATATGTACTGTAGTGCTAAGGATACTTAAACCCGATTTCATCGACTGTGACACAATTTAAAGGAATCCGATATAGCAAAAACAAATCAAAGCGGCACGGCGTAACGCAAAATGGGCTTACAGCCTTGAATCATAGGGTTTCAAATTTTGTGTTATAAACTAATTCATAAATAAGAAAATACCCACCTGGTGTCAGTACCATTAACTAATAAATTGGTACCTATAATATTCAGATCCGGAAATAAAATAATGATTAGGTACACAACGAAACCTATTAACGAAATGTATTAACTAAAACTAATGTCTGTTCGGTTTATTGACTCATTTTGTGTTGTTCAATTTGTGTGGACTTAAAAACAGCCATTGTGAGCTGCTGACAGAAGAAAACTTAATATTGTTTGTTAAGTTAAGTACTTAAGTTTGTTTTGAGTTGGATACATAAATTAATTATAGTACCTATCAAAAATCAAAGTCATAATTTATCTAAGTTTTTTTTTTTTTTTTTTTTATCGTGGCTCGGCAAAGTGACCACACTGCACCTGATGGTAAGTGCAGTGCCGTCCAGTTATAGTATCAAGTAGCGAGTGATAATCTATCCCTCGCTACTCAATACAATCATGCCGGCCTGCTGTGTAGCTTCTTCACACTACGCCTAAAGGACCCAGGATCATAGGAAGGAGGGAACACGGTAGCTGGCAAACTGTTCCACAGCTTGATGGTGCGGCAAAAGTACGAGTTTGCGAACCTCTTAGTTCGGGCCGGGGTAGTAGACACCACAAAGCTGTGGCTTCGTAATCCAGTACGCGTGGTTCTGGTATGGAAGGGAGAGGATGGGATAAGATCAAACAATTCTTCAGAGCATTCACCATGATACAGACGGTAGAACACGCTAAGCGAGGAAATATCCCTACGCAGCTGTAGCGGCTCCAGGCTGTTACTCACGTCTGCATCATTCACAATGCGGATGGCCCGCCGCTGCAACCCGTCCAAGGCATCGAGGAGGTATTTTGCGGAACCGTCCCAGAGGTGCGAGCAGTATTCCATTCCCGGTCGCACCTGTGCTTTATATAAGCGGTAGAGCTGACCGGGCGTGAAAAACCGCCGCACCCTGTTCAGGATTCCGACCCTGCGGGAAGTGGCGGATATTACGCCCTCGATGTGACTCCTTGGATTAAGATCGCAGCGGATATCCATACCTAGGACACTAAGGTCATTCCGCATTGCGAGTGGAACACCCTGAAGAACGGGGATTGGAGAAAACGGAGACTTCTTGCACGAGAACGCGCACACCTGAGTTTTCTTGGCATTAAACTCAACCCGATTCCTGGTACCCCATGATGATATGAGATCCAAGGCCTGGTTGAGCTCCATGACAAGATCCTCGCGTCTTCTCTCAGTATCCGCCCGGCAACCAGGAGGCTTGCTGCAATAACGCCCATGAACCGTGCTGTCGTCTGCATAGCAATGAATGTTGCCAAGCGACAACATATCATTAATATGCAGAAGAAACAAGGTGGGCGAAATCACAGAACCTTGTGGTACTCCGGCATTTACTGACATGAGCTGCGAAGCGTGTCCATCAACGAGGACACGCATTCTAGGCTCATGCAGAAAGCCGGAAATCCACTTGCACAGGTTGTCGGGCAGACCGTATGCCGGGAGCTTGGAGAGAAGGCCACGGTGCCAGACCCTATCAAACGCCCTGGCTATGTCGAGACTCACAGCCAGAGCCTCGCCATGCCTGTCAATCGCCTCGCCCCAGTGATGCAATACAAACGCTAGAAGATCACCCGTTGATCGGTTATGGCGGAAACCATACTGTCTGTCACTGATCAACGAGTGATCCTCCAGGTAACGAACTAATTGGCTGTGAAAGTCTAAGTCACTCTAAGCAACAATTATTTACATATAATAAAATGCTTATAGCTACAGATATACTGCTATTACAGCATATTAGTGACGCGAACTCATAACATTTGACCCATCCAAAAAAAGCGTCCACGCGCAATTCATACGGGCATCACGTTATTTTATAGCTACAGATATACTGTTAACATGAACATGTCGGTGAAGCGAACTCATAAGATTTTATACTACTACTACTAGCCCTTTATTAAGCATTGACCCACTGCTGGGTACGGGTCTCCTCTACTAATGAGATGGATTAGGCCTTAGTCCATCACGCTGGCCTAATGCGGGTTGGTAGACTTCACATACCTTCGAAATTCTTATGAAAATTCTCGGGTTTGGTTTCCTCACGATGTTTTCCTTCACCGTTAAAGCAAGCGATAATTAACATTTAATTAACACGTAACTTTAGAAAAGAGATGTATGCCATTTGGGTTTCGAACATACAAGTTTCGACTTGACAGTCCGTACTGCAACCAACTAGGCTATCGCTTACATAAGATTTTACCCATGCTAAATTCTCCCAATGCATCGTAGAAATTTTAATTCTATTTTCTCTCAGGGGTCGGAGTCCGCCCCGTCTCCTCCGCCGTCGAAGTCGTTTATGACGGGCGCAGGAAGCAGTCGGTCTCCAGTGCCTCTTGAGAGGTTGTTGGAGGAAGGAGTGCCGGATGACGAGGCCCTCGACTCAACCTCCTTAGCGCTCACACCCGAACAAGAGATATCAGATTTGAAACGAAAATTACTGGCGCAACAACAGAGGTATATATTATAATTTGAATAAATGATGGCATCTTTTTCAAATGTCAAAATGCAGAAGATGCAAGTGTCGATTTCACATTAGTCTAAAGACACTTTTAGCACGCCAGCGCACCACTGCACAGATTCCTGTTGGTTGTTTGTTGAAAAATGTTTCACACATTATGGGTTTGGGGTAAATTGGCCTTGAATGCTCGCATTCTAAATTGTCGGCTCAAACCCTGATAATACCAATACTGGTATATGTATGGAGGCTTAAGCGCAGACGAGGGTAGGGTAAGGTAGATTTATTGGCAGTTTCTTTTGAGTTGTATTTGTTTACGTTAGATATAAAGATCTGGTAAAGCACGAGTAAGATTGTACCATAAATTATTGATTGTCGAGTTTTTCACTTATCCCAAAACGAATTTTTAGTCCAAATTTCAAAATTATAGTTCACCGAGACATACGCTACAAATTTTGGTGATGTAATTTAGTTCAATTTCATTTTGAACTAAATTTTTTTTATTTTTTTATTGCATAGTCCTACAAACGAGCATGTGGGTCACCTGATGTTAAGTGATCTCCACCGCCCATGAACATCCACAATACCGAAAGTATCATGTATGCGCTGTCGGCCTTAAAGGACAGGAATAGGGATTAGGGAAGGGAAGGGGGAATCTGGGCCTTCGGATATCTCACTTACCATACGAAACGCGACAGTAAACTGTCACTTTACGTTGGTTTTCTGTGAGACAGTGGTACTACGCCGGTCGAGCCGGCCCATTCATGCTGCAGACAAATATGTCTACAGCGTGGCTCTACCACTATAATAACATAACTTAATTGCATTACACTCAGTAAAGGCAGAATTAATGTTAATATTTATTTATTTTAACTTGGCTTAACACATCTCCGTTTGAATCTCAAGCTATTTTAGAGAAAAATAGACTAAAATTAGAGAAATATGGCAATAAAGGGATCGTATACAGGTTTTGTTTTTTTTTTATTTGGTAAGTAAAACTTCCTTAGTTTGATATACATTATTCCGCTGTAGTTAAGTTTTCATGCCTACTATTAATGTACTACATGCTATGTAATGTTGTATAGAGACATTAAAATGTGTATGTATGTGTGTGTGTTGTAAGGGTGAAGCACGTGACGGTGCTGCTGTCGGAGTCGGAGCGGGAGTGCGCGCGCATGTCGCAGCTGAGCGAGCTGCTGAAGGCGGAGCTGCGGCGCGCGCGCGGCACCTCGCACCACGCGCACAACGCAGAGTACATGAAGAACGTCACACTCAAGGTACACCCGCACCTTCACACCGCCACACCGTCACAGTACTAAGAGTCAAAGATCTTTACATATTTATTGAATTAACTAGATGTTGCCCAAGAAGAAAAGGTATACTATCCATGGAGGCATCTGAAGCTATTAAACCTTTCTATATTTTGCTATCCTGTAGGAAGCATTTTTCCGGGATGAAAAGTAGCCTATGTGATTTTCTGATCCCTAAACTTCCACTATACAAAAAATCATGACGATCAATTGCTCTGTGAAGAACTAAACTGTCCCACGGGAACTGTATATTTGGGATAAACGTAGCCTGTGTGTTGTTCCAGGCTATAATCTATCTCTGTGCCAACATTCACATTTATAATATTAGTAGGATTAGGGGATGTTCATATAATTCGTCACGCAAAATGTTACCATTTTAGACCGCCTCACTCCTCTTCGTCCCATATTAATACTGTATCACAAAAGATAAACTGGTAAACTTCCGTTCATTGTTTGTTTTTATTTTTCTTGTTTTTTCTTCTTGTTATATTGTTAGTCAACGGTATTTTTTTTTATTCATGTATTACTCTAAAATATGTTGCATTAGAATTTAAACGTGTTCTTTACATTAATATCTTGTATACAAGTACTTTTTTCGATTAAGTTGTAAATACCTTCAAGAGGTGAACACAATCGTAGATATCTGCATTGTTATCATATATGTATGTGCTGTGTATTACCTAATGGTACTTCAAAATAAAATAAAATAAAAATAAATCTCCCTCCCCGTGCGTGATATATAGCAATTTATAGTACATAAATAAGCAAAATTATTTATGCGAACGTCACGTTTCCTTAGACCCCTCAGCCTCCCCTTGTCACACTAACCCTCCCCCCCTCCCCGTAATGAGAATATATTTTATTCCCTATATTATAGCCAATTAATATCATACACCCAACAATCATACATAATCCTGACCCCACCCACTGTTAAGCCTGTGTAGTAGGTATCAATAACTCCTCATAGTTACTACTGCGTTCCCACAACACGCAGACCCAAACCCCAAAAAAGAAATATACAGTGTAAACTCTATATAGCGACACTGAAGGGACTGTGCATTTTATGGCGTTATAGAGAGTTGTCGTTAAATGGAGAGAAGAAACATCAGAATTAGAAAAATATAAAGTTTATTTCTGACTATTGTTAGTAGTTATGTGCATAAAAAAGAATGTTATTTGAACGCTATTGAGTATAGTCTGTTATTTTTGTCTGACGTCTTTTGCTGCACCAGTAATTTTGTTGTATTTTTTTAGTTATTTTATTAATATCTAGCAATACTGAGGCATCTTGGTTATAAAGGAAATATTTTTCCAATAATTTTGCTGCTTCCAGAGCTTCTTTAATGCTCGGCGGAAGCTCAGGCTCATCCGTCTCATCTTCTTCATCACCTTGTTCTTGATCCTCAGTTTTTCTCACTGAATCCAAAATTTCTTCGTCTGTGAGTGAAGCCGTTGTAAGCAGGCGGTCGTCCACTTCAATTTAGGTTTGAAGATTTACCGTATTTCCTGCCATGTTGAATTGTTGAATCCACTCAGTTAATGGAAGGTCGTCGTCGCTTTCAAACTCAGATTCTGTTTCCACCTCATCACTCGTAGAATTGGTACAAAGTCCAGCATGTCGAAAAGAGTGCTGTATAGTTGTGGGTGTCACTTCTTCCCAGGCTTTAGATAAAAAATGTACTGCATGCAGCATATTAACAGAAGTTTTACCCTCAGATTCGACTAGCTCCATCAATAATTTCCTTCTGTAGTGACCCTTGAGGCTTTTAATCACACTCTGGTCCATTGGCTGTAAGACACTAGTCGTATTTGGAGGAAGAAATGCCAACTCTATGTTTTGAAGGTTTGATATAAAAGGGTGGGCAGGGCAGTTGTCAACAAGAAGTAAAATTTTTCGTCCCTTTAATTCTGCATCCCACTTTCGCACTTCTTCTTCAAAAAGTTGACTGGTCATCCAAGCTGATTTATTAGCTTTATACGTCACTGGCAATTTTTTGATGTTCTTAAAACAGCGCGGATTTTTCGATTTGCCTATTATTAGTAGCTTTTTTTTCTCTGTGCCATCCATATTAGCAGCCACAAGCACCGTAATACGTTCCTTGGAAAGCTTTCCTCCCACACACTTTTCCCCTTTAAATTTCAGAGTTTTATCTGGAGTCAACTTATAGAAAATTCCTGCTTCATCAGCATTGAAAATGTCACTTGGGACGTATTTTTCTATGAATTTTGACCACACTCTGTTAATCCAATCATGAGTCACATTTGTATCAACACTTCGTGCTTCCCCACTTATTTTACCATAGTTGATATGATGACGCTGCTTGAATTTTCCGAGCCATCCTTCTGATGCTTTGAAAGAAGTTAAACCAAGTTCAGCAGCAAAATTCTCCGCCTTAGCTTTCACGAGCGGCCCCGAGATAGGCATATTATTCTGGCGCTGTCGATGAAACCATGATAGTACAGCTTTATCCAAATCTTCGTATATAGGTTTCTTTAATTTTTTGGAAGATTTTCCCTCGCCCGCAGCGTGGAGGATTTTTTCTTTATTTTTCCATATTGTGGACACGGTAGAGCGACTAAATCCAAAGCGTTTGCCAACATCACTTATCTTCTCTCCCGTTTCTATTGCGCGTATCAGTAAAACTTTTTCGTCAATACACAGTGATTTTCTTTTAGTAGCCATGTTTACAGTTTGCAAGTTTGTGAGCAACTAAGAATATGATAAGGTATAGATAATCCATGACTCCTAGTTATGAATCATGGTCAATAACAGTCTACACGTGCAAGCAATCCCAATTTGTAAACAAAAGAATGAATTTCTTAGAAAGTTCGGTATGCATGATGCCGACAGTCGAGTTTATTGCGGGCTAGGATAATAAAGCGACAATAGATCGTACACAGCTGCGCAGTTTTTACTAATTTTAGCAACTTAATTGTTGTCGTTATTGAGAGTGGGTGTAATGCTATATAGAGTGAAACATTGTATGAAAAACAAGCTAAACCAACCAAAGCCAATTGATTTCGACGCTTAAGAGAGTTTGTCGTTAAATAGAGTGACGTTACATGGAGTTTACACTGTATATCTGTAGCCACACAAACATTTGTCTCGATGCGGGAATCGATGCCACGGCCTGTCGTTTACAACTGGCTTACTCGGCCGCTGCTCCACCGAACCTGTCATCCATCCATCCAAGAATTTTTTTGAATTGAAGTCTTCAAGAAGGGAGTAAATAGGTTTTGAAGGATCGGCAACGCGCATGTGATACTCCTGGTGTTGCAGGCGTCCATAGGCTACGGTAACCGCTTACCATCAGGTGGGCCGTAAGCTTGTTTGCCACCAACGTGGTATAAACAAAAAAAACCAACTTCGCTGGGGAACGGGCTGGACTCTATAGCGCTGGTCTTTTTTTTTATACCACGATGACAAACAATCTTCCGGCCCGTCTGATGGCAAGCGGTTACCGTAGCCTATACATTACTGAAGTAGCTAAATAACTTATTATTATGGTATATCTGTAAACAGTTCTTAACTCTACCGCCGGGTGATGAGAGAGGTCGCCTGGTGCCAGTACTTCAGAAGATTTTAACCCTCACACAAGACGAGACGCAGAAAATACAAGCCATAGCAAAAGGTATTATATTCGTACATTGTATCATAAAATTATCCATATTTTTAGTAGTTAAATAATTGAGGCCGTCAGCGCAAAAGTGGCCTAAGCTTGAGACAACGAGTATGAAAATAACGGGGTTTGTATATTCATGAATTTTAAATCAATGTACATAAATGCAATTTTTGCAATGCCATCTTGTTGTCATCATATTGGCAGTTGGTGAAACTAGAGATAGGCCGGTTTTGCATTAAATTTTCGCACATTTTAAATCATTTGTAGTACATAGGTCAGATTATGAAAAATTGAGGGTTAGGCCACTTTTGCACTGACAGCCTCAATTGCCGTTGTTTATTGAGTATCACGATTTGGATTTTAATTGTTTTGAAGTATGGTTTTAATTTTGACTTTACTCATATTTTATTATATGCAGGTATGGATCCGAACCCGAGTAAAGGTTGGGGAAGCTATCTACCGTGGCCGGGCGGGAAGTAACCTACATAGACGAATACTGGTATATCTGTGATCTAAAATTGACAATTCTTGTATGTTACCAACTTGCCGCGGAAGTTAATGTATAAAGGACATTCAAGGAGTCTACAAATGTATTTGTATAAGGTAGTTCATGAGATCAGAGTGTTTGTTAAAACATTAAATATTTAATGAGGCCGAGTTAGTACTTCCTTTATATGACGTGATTCGTTAATTATTCGAGACTTAAAGGTGTGTATGAAATTTGTAAGACGACAGGTAATGAGATCCAGATAGCGTTTCATTACAAAAGCGTAAACGGCTTATTTATCTACTAGAATTGTTCGATAAATATAGGTTTAGTTTTTTTAATGCACTCAGGCCAAATGCCACGCACAAAATGTCCGAGAACAAACATTTCCGTGTGACAATGAAATATTACATCATTTTAATATATTTAGCAAAAATGGACTCTTGAAGCTGTCACATTTTTTGTCTCTACTACTATACGACTAATCGAGTTCAGGACCATCTGTTCTCATGGTTTAATATGATTCTTAGAACGTTGATTGTTGTTGGGTTCAATACCAAAATGGTTTGTTCATAAATACTCTATGAAGCCATGATACGCACTGTATCATCTCGTATATAGGCACTATACCATATAAATATAGAAACGTTAAAACAACTACTCGTCAGATCGCACTTTCGGTTAGACAAGGGCATAACTATTTTTAGGGATTTTAGAAGAATCAAAACTGAAACTTAAGAAAGGACTTAACCTAAGAAATTACATAATAAAACATTTAGACGGAATTTTTCCGTAAGCGTACGTTCCTACGGCTCTACAATAAAATTAAATTTAATTTACCTAATAAGCAATTTTAATTTTTCTAAATCGTTTTTCTAGACATAACAACAAATAAATTCTTTATTGCGATTATTATTTTCAAACTAGTATATTAATTGTATCAAACGTCATAAGCATTTTTTCCTATTGCGCAAGCACAATGATCCATTAGTATAAACGTGTCGTAAAAATGTAGAATGCATAATGAAAATAGTTATAATATTAATTATGTATAGACCAGTAAACCTCGACATTATAGTAATTACACGTATAATTAAATCTGCTTTCATGTTACAAGCATTTTTAACATAACATTCCGCAATAAAATTAATATAATCATGATTACTCGATAGGCAAGACCACTCGTAATTATAAATACTTAGGCACAAATTATTTTTAAATTAAAATACGGAAAAAACATTGTTATTATTACTTTAGACACTCGATCTTTCTCGATCTCGATCTAAATCTGGAGGGTTACTCTTGACACTCCATTCCAATTTAAAATTGGAATTGGGTTCGAAAACTGTACAATTGGCAATCTTGAACGCAACACCAGCGCACGATTTAACTGAATACGGCGGAATATTTAGTATCTAAATGAAATAGAGTATTTCCGATCGCTAGTTCGTTAATATTTCATTTAGTTGAGTTAGTTAGAGTTCCGATATCTTCTAGATTGGAATTGAAACTGTATCGAGTTCGAGTTTGGAATTGATTTCAAGAGTAAACCTTCTGAGCCTTTCAATGCATCACGTCAAATTAGCACATAGGTCGTTCTTGCTCTCGTGGCGCCAAAAGATGTATTAGGGTTACCTCATTACAATAATGAATGTGTTCTTTCTTCTTGGCACTGTGTGTATCGATCTAGCGGGGCCCCTCGAGCTGGACCGACAAAACAAGTGGGAATGCTTTGCTTGTTCAATATAATACTAGCCCTGTATTAAACATTGTCCCACTGCTGGGCACGGGCCTCCTCTACTAATGAGAGGGGTTAGGCCTTAGTCCACCACGCTGCCCTAATGCGGGTTGGCAGACTTCTCATACCTTCGAAAAATTCTCAGATATGCAGGTTTCCTCACGATGTTTTCCTTCACCGTTAAAGCAAGCGATAATTAATATTTTAATACACACATAACTTTAGAAAAGTCAGAGGTGTATGCCACTTGGGTTTCGAACCTACGACTTTCGTCTTGGCAGTCCGTACCGCAACCAACTAGGCTATCGCTGCTTATCGCTTGTTCAATGTACCTCACGAATTAACAAGATCCAATGTACCTCAACTATTATGGTAGAAATTACAATAAATCGCCTCATCCACCCAGCGGGGCCCTCGGTTGTTTTACGCTCGGAATACATAAAAATAATACTGATCGTATCTTGAGCCAATGTACCTTTCAATTTATGTATAAACTCCAAAGTATCTTTAACAGAACAGGAGATATTCAGCAAGAAAAATTTGTCTGCCCAGCAGGGCCCTTTGTAATTTGAATCCATACATGCAAAAAAGCACACCGCTGTTATGTATTACCTTTCTGTTTTAAAAGCTAAATCAAATTTGAATAATAACTGATACAGTGCCATAAAAGAAAATATGACAAATACTTAAAATTTTATTAATTTTGATCATTGATTGCCATTTGAAATTGCACTCTAAATATAAAAGAAAGAAAAGGTTTTTTATTGTCGGATGTTAAAAACACATAACAAAAATAGAAAAAAAAAGCACAAAATTGATCCGTTAATGGGAGTCCCTATTCAGCTACATGCTGCAGTACAGGCTAACCCATACTGCAGCGCTGGACATAATATAAATGATTTAAAACATTAATACGAGGTCAAGTTGGATATGCAGAGATAGACGACACTGCTGCCTATATTGTAAGAACGATATAATTTTATTGAACCGATCATTTATACCTAATTATAATATGATTAAGAAAATTGATGGATTTCAATATTGTTAAATAATTTAATGGAATAAGAATTATTTATGTATTACGGATTATGTTAATGTACCTATTTAAATAAAACCTATATCAATATAAGTCTTTTATTTACCAACAAGGCGTGAAAACGTTTATACCCTTTGTGTTTACATGTATTTATTTCTTAATAACAAGTTTTAAATGAACACAAAAGTAAAGATAATGAAACTGCTACTTTGATACAAAAGGCAAAATGTTTCAAGCAGGTATACTATAACATTTATTTTATACTATACTAGATAAATTTGTCGTTTTATAGTTTAGAACTCTTTGAGTTATATTATTTTTTTTTAATTATTTACTCTATAAAAGAGAAGGCAAAGGTTCTCCGCCATGCAGCCATGTCTGTCGTTATTTTTTCCAAATCTGGGCTAGAATTAAAGTCTTCTTCTTCTCTGGGTTTAACTTATACAAAAGGCCGAAGCCATGTCTGCAGTCTTCATCCATTCAAAAGGGGGAAGCCATGTCCAATATTTTTCTCATTTTAATGGCCGAAGCCATGTCTGTAATAGTCACAATTTAAAGGCCTAAGCCATGTCTGAAATATTTTTTTCACTTATTAATCACAATACAACATCACATCACATTCCCGCCATTTTTATCTCTTTGAGTTATATTAATGACATACCGTTTGCATTGTTCTATATTTTGTCTATGGTTCTGTACAGTGTAGAGTATGCATATCGAGCTGTATGCAAAAAGTATTCAATACGGAAACAATGCGGTGCTTAGAAGAGAGATGCCTTGCAAAGAGTATAAATAATATATATTTTTAATGTCTTTGGGACGATGACAATCTATTCTAAAAATTGTTAGTTTGTTGGTGCGTACGGGTAGTGTCGCTGTAAATAATTAACCGATTTTGTTGAAATTTGGTAAACTACCCAGCTTGAATTACGACAGCGGGCATAAGATAAGCACTTCTTGTAATGGCAGCTTGTACATAGGGTGTAAAACCCGCCATAGTGGCACACGCAAGTGTGTCGCGTTTCGGGGTCAGCTAGTGTACATCCGGTTTTTGGTTTTGTTGGGGTTCGATGATTGGCCGTGTTGCGGCCTTCTGAGTACTCTGACATTAGTGTCAGGGGGTCTAATCCCTCGACCACTTTTTTATTACCACCTTGCCCCATGGCGAAGTATGAAGACGCTACATAGCAGGCCGAAATGATTCTGTTGAGTAGCGAGGAATGTATCGTTTCTCGCTACTTGATTCTCTAATTGGCCGTGCCTGCGCTGCGACTGCGCTAATACCACCAGGTGCAGTGTGGTCACTTTGCCATGCCAGGATACAGTAATATATTTTAAAATTTAAAAATAATTTAAAATATTACATTGACATATACACTCACGCCTGTAATCTCCGAAGGTGTAGGCAAAGGTGCAACCAATACACCTACTTTACGCCGAATTTATTTCGGTCCCATAATGTGATAGGAGGCAAGCCTATCGCCCTCCAGGTACAAATTCTAGACTCCGGGCTAATACTAAGAATTTCTAGATAGAAAAATCCAATATCACTACTCGACCCGGGATCGAACCCGAGACTTCAGTACAACAGTCGTAACGCATGCGCAACGACAACTGCGCCACCGGGACAGTCAATTAAAAACATTAGTTTGAGATATATTAAACTTGTCCCACTGCTAGACATGGGAAGTGTGGGAATTCTTCCGTAGTGCAGATGAAGACAACCATGGGGTTTTCAGCCGGTATAAAACCGGCATACCCCGTATTAACGACGGGAATGTAAGAGAATTTTCGCAGTGGGACAAGTTTATAATTTCTTTAAATAATATATAATATAATAATAATAATATATCTAGTACCTAAACCAGAGTGTAGCTGGCTGGTGTATCCCAAACTTATGGAATAGGTTTAGAAATATAACGCATCCGGTTGCTGTACTAATAGCCTGGAGAAATAAGGCCATACAATATTAAACTTTAATAAGAACTATAAAATATTAAACCTAAAAAGTATTACTAATATTTGGTACATTATTTAATTATTTTTTAAGGTTAAATTGTCTAAAATGGATTACGTTTGATTTTATTGATTGCATTTCCCGGGTAAACGCGGTACGGCGCATGCTCAAAAAGCTCTCGGAAAATTCTGCTCTACGGTTGCAAAGGTGAGCTCTCATTATTAATTTATTGTTAAAGGTGCTTGAGACAACTATTATCCAATATTTAAGTGTTGCAATTGTGTCTAAAGGATTTGCAAATTCGGTAAATAGTATTTTTTACATATTTTTCATTCTGAAGTTGTCAAAGATATCCATTAACTGTTACTGCCGGTATCAGATATTTAAATTACGCATTCATTATAAAACGAAAATACAAATCAAAATATGTTTTGATTTTCTTTTATGCGAACGATTTTATTTTTATAAAATAAATTATAAAAAGCTATAATCTTTTTATATTTTGCCTACTGTCATTCTGTAAAATGGTAGATATAGGACCTATGGACAAAACGAAGTATATTGTGACAGCTAATATAAAAAATATCAATTACCTCCGTAAAGTGTTATTTAATTCCTTGCTATTTTAAATTTGAAATACATATATATATATATCTTGGAAACACTTCAGAAAGTGAAGAGTAAGAAGAGCGAAGTTTTGTGTCATATATTTATGTGGTACGGTATATATGAGATGTTTAAATATATAGGACCTATATATATGTATATTATAAACATTGAAATTAAATCATGTAGGTACCGACTTATGATAAAGATTAAAGTTGTTGTAGAAATAAGGTTTTACGCAGCATCAAGATTCTCTATGTAAATGTTTTACTCTTAAAATATATTATAAATAAAAAGAATGTGTCAAATCGTTCAAAATATAACGACAATTAATTTTAATAAAAATATTATTTAATTGGTAAAATTCTTTATTGTGTGTTCCAAAAAACAACAGGAAAAGATCTTTATTAATTTCAATATCCATACTTGCGAGTTTGTCAACTGTATCTGAAAAATCTACTTAACGAGCTCCACGTTGAGATAGCAACAGTGACTGTTTGGAATGATAATCAGGCAGCACAAAAATTAGCAAATAATCCTTTAATCAGTTCTAAATCAAAACATATCAACATAAAGGAACATTTTATCAGAAATACTATAAAAGAAAACCTGATAGAACTGAAGTTCAAAGGTACTGAAGAAATGAAAGCTGATATGTTAACTAAAGCTACGACAGCAATAAAAATGAACAGCATCAAGAAGAGCTTAAACATTTATTAGAAAATGCTTCGTAAGGGGGAGTGTAGAAATAAGGTTTTACGCAGCATCAAGATTCTCTATGTAAATGTTTTACTCTTAAAATATATTATAAATAAAAAGAATGTGTCAAATCGTTCAAAATATAACGACAATTAATTTTAATAAAAATATTATTTAATTGGTGAAATTCTTTATTGTGTGTTCCAAAAAACAACAGTTGTGTTTACTTGTAACAGTTGATACAAATCCGCATTGTATTTTCTCAAAAATTGGCATTATTATAATTTAACAAATATCCACCCGTATTAAAATTTTCCGGGTGCCTAAGACTTTTAGTCCTTAATATCTGTTGCCGTTCCCACAGAAAGTCTGTATACATTATGAACTAAATACAACAAGGTATTCTAAATGTATGCTAAATTTGTAGCATATAGAAACCCAAAAAAAATATTTGGTATACCTATTTCTGTTTGTTTTGATATAAAAACGTATATTGTTGTGTCTGTATATTAATGAGCGTTTTATCTCGTGTGTGTTTTGCAATAATCTTGATCTATGTGTGCAATATTGCGCACAGGGACTGAAGTGAGCTATTGTCTATATTTGGAAGGCTAGGTCCGCTGTATCGATGTCCCGGACATCCTATGCGCACGCCCGGCCCGGCGCGGCGCTCTAGGTTGCTGGAATATTGCGTCTGTGTAATTCAGTCGTAAGCTTGATATGTTCGGTGCATTATCAGTGCAATTTGATAACTTGTGTAAGTACCTACAATCAGTGGTTTATACCTTGCAGATAATATTTGAGGACTCTGGGTTGTCTAGTGGTTTTATTGCATACCATTACAATTGCTTTGCGGTCATTTCGGTATATTTGATATTTAAAAAGTGACGAGAATCGAAAGTACTATGCTCAGATTTTACTTGCGCAGTTTTTTTTATTGTTACGCAATTAGCTATTTTTTTTTTCAAACATAAATAACTAGTATTTTTTGCGGACGTCATAGTAGGTCTTAGATCCTTTAGTTGGTTCAGGCGTTAAAGGACAATCAAACGGTAATTCTTCCAAAATTGCTGTTCGGCGTTTGTTATCGGGCAGATTAAATAAATAATCGACTGACAAATAACCTGTTCTGCCTGATCTGCCCTTAGGTTTCCATCGTTGAATTCACATTTCCAACACAAGAATGGGTAAGGAGAAGACTCATATCAATATCGTGGTGATCGGTCATGTGGACTCCGGCAAGTCCACGACCACCGGCCATCTCATATACAAGTGTGGTGGCATCGATAAACGTACCATCGAAAAGTTCGAGAAGGAGGCCCAAGAGATGGGGAAAGGCTCTTTCAAGTATGCCTGGGTACGTATGGCTAGCTAGAGTTTGTAGTTTTACCCTGCGTAGTTGAGATGTAAGTGATAGGCGCTCCTGCAAGTATGTATTTTCAGCGCTATCAGAAGGTTTAACAACAAGCAAATGCTAAATAAACAGCAAAACCGGAGAATTAAGATTGTAAATAAATAATTTTCATATTTCTGTAAACGAAACAAAACTATAATTTTCTTACGAGACGCAAGGTGAGAGGCTATGAAGAAACCGCAACAAAAATATTTCGATTACCATATTTAATTGCATAGACTTAGAAATTAAAAAAAAAATTATTATCTATTTATGTTTACAAAATTAAATATCCACACTGTAAATAAAATTTGGCTTATTGGAATCATTAGAATTAATATAAAAATAATAAACTTCTATAATAACTATCTAGTTATAGTATGAAGGTGCACTAATAACTGCCATTGACCTCCGACAAAAATCTGTAGGTGTTGGACAAGTTAAAGGCGGAACGCGAGCGTGGTATCACCATTGACATCGCCCTTTGGAAGTTCGAGACTGCGAAGTACTACGTGACTATCATCGACGCGCCGGGACATAGGGACTTCATCAAGAACATGATCACGGGCACGTCTCAGGTAGGTACTTACCGGCTACGCGGCTGAATGGTGAATCATCAGACTTTCCCCAGAGCGCCACAGAAAAATCGCAACTTCGACATTTGTGTCTACTATTCCGGCTCGAACCAAGATATTCGCAAATTCGTATCTTTGCTGCACCACCAAGCTGTGGAATAGTTTGCCAGCTACCGTGTTCCCTCCTTAGCGTAGTATGAACAAGCTACTGAGCAGGCTGGCATGATTGTGTCAAGTAGCGAGGTATAATTGTCTCTCGCTACTGGATACTATAATTGGACGGCACTAAGTTTACCATCAGGTGCAATTTGCCATGCAAGTATAACAAAAAACAAATTGTCACGACTGTAAGCGGATGTTTTATGAACAGTATTTCGGTCCAATGATTTGCTGAGTTGTGAGCGTCACGCTTCACCAGATGATTGTTTCCAACTTTTAGTCTAAATTCTAGTAAAATCATAACCCTCGCGTAACTTATTGGCATTTGGGAAATTATCTCTCGAGGTACAAAGTAATGAGCAGTAAAACATAATGACTCTGATTCCAAAATCACTCTTAGTTACTGCGAAATTCTGACTAAAAAGAAATTCACCAACGATTGGAAAGAATTTTTTAATGTAATATTACTAGAGAAGAAACTAAAGAAAGGTATTTAGTTTAAAACTGAACAAAACCTCCTGACATTCGTTGATTGGTCCACTTTAAATAAAGTAGGAAATTAATTATAATTGGTAATAGACTACGTTCCGGACATGTTCCATTAAACAAGTTTCGACACCTCATGGGAAAAGTGCTACCTCCAATTGTGAAGAATGCGGCTCTATGGAGGTCGTTCAACACTTGTTAATGAAATGTGTCAGGAGGGTTGTGACAGACTCTGATGAACGAATTTAAAGTAAATTTGTTGGATTTGGAATTTGCCAAAGCATTTTATTGGAGCCTTTATGTGCAGCCGGTATTGTCATTTATAAAAAATCATTATGATAGCCTCAAAAAGGACACCGACTTCAATAAAAAACACATTATGCGTCCCTATAAAATTTGAGGGTTGCTCTCGATTTTTCTGAGATACCATCATCAGATCCTGACTTGGTGCCAATGGGAACACCTGGGAAGTAGGTATATCCATTAAACAAAAAAATAATTTCTCGAATCGGTCCAGGCGTCTTTGAATAATCGGGGAACATACATAAAAAAAAGATTCCGACGAATTGAGAATCTCCTCCTTTTTTTGAAGTGGGTTAATTAATAAATAATATAGTTTTTAGAGTACGATGGGGCTGGCATGGTGAAAATGCCACCAAAATAAAAATATAAAAAAAAATAACCGAAATAGTAAGACTGCGTTTCGAAAGTATCTTAAAAAAACAAGCTATGGCGCATTTTAACTCAAGGGCACGGTCAGCCCGTGAGTTAAAAAGCGCCATTAAACCAAATGTCTGGCAGGCTGACTGCGCAGTATTGATCGTGGCCGCCGGCACTGGCGAGTTCGAAGCTGGTATCAGCAAGAACGGCCAGACCCGGGAGCATGCGCTGCTCGCCTTTACCCTGGGGGTGAAGCAGCTTATTGTGGGCGTCAACAAGATGGACTCCACTGAGCCACCTTACCACGAGGCTCGCTACGAAGAAATCAAGAAGGAAGTCTCTTCTTACATCAAGAAGATCGGTCAGTATATGCGAACTGTTTTATGAAGCATTACAAAAGAATAAATATATATATGTATATATAAACATTTACATGATTTCTAATAAAATAATGGCTTAAGTACCTAAGTGGCGATAGACTAACTTGCAATATTTCATTATACATGCATACATACATATACACTCACGCCTGTAATTCCCGAAGGCAGTGGTGTAACCAGTACACCCACTTTTCGCCGAATTTATTTCGGTCCCATAATGTGATAAATAGTAGATAGTAAACCCAACAGCACTTTTCCCCACCCGTGGATCGAACCTGAGACCTCTTCACAGCAGCGCCACCGAGGCAGTCAAAGAATAAATACTAAATAAATTATTTATTGCGTAATCTATCTAAAATCTATAAATATACTCTAGTTTAATTTAAGTACCTCAGATTCTTGTTTGCTGCAAATTTTGCAAGCTAACATCGATAACAATCTATAATACACAAATTAGTATTGAAGCAGTTCTTACATAAGTTTGTTCAGTAGAGTTGAACGCAGTAATTTGTTACAATAGGTTACAACCCGGCTACGGTGGCCTTCGTGCCGATCTCGGGCTGGCACGGCGACAACATGCTGGAGTCCTCCGACAAGATGCCCTGGTTCAAGGGGTGGAACATCGACCGCAAGGACGGCAAGGTCGACGGCAAAACCCTCATCGAGGTTAGCGATTGTTACATAACATTTTTGAAGTTATACTTCGTTAGGCGCGTTATGAAAAAATTATGAGAGTGAAATTTTAAGATGCGCGTGACACAAAAGTAACACCTCTGGAGTTGCCTTAAGTACCAGGCTATCATGAAATGTAAGGAGATTTGATATTGTTTAATTTCTAGTGACTTCTAGGTAGATAAACCTTACATTATATATTTTTTAATGATGCCAAAGAAGTATAACTTCTCACGCGCGTACATAAGTACACAACACCATTTTTTTGTATATCTCGCGTTATAAGTTGTAGGTATTTGCACGCCTACTTCTTTCCATCTCTGCATCACCGAAGGTTCAACGGTAAGAGAATGCCTCAGGCATTAAGTCCACCTTTACATTTGAATGTATGTATGAAGTGTAAATAAATAAATTTTAACCCTGTTCAGCAGAAAAGATCCAACTGACGTTTTCATACTTTTGAGTAATGCAGTTTCAAGTTTGACAGCGAATTCAAAAAAAATACAACGCAGTAACATACATACATACAGTCACGCCTGTAATCCCCGAAGAGGTAGGCAGAGGTGTAACTCGTACACCACACTTTTCGCTAAATTTCGGTTCCGTAATGTGATAGGGGGCGAGCCTATCGCCATACCGGGTACAGATTCCAGACTCCGGGCTAATACTGAGGAATTTCTAGATAGAAAAACCCAGTATCACTTTACCCGACCCGGGGATCGAACCCAAGACCCTAGCACAGCAATCGTAACGCATGCGCAAGTACAACTGCGCCACCGAAGCAGTCTACTATGCAGTAACTAATTGAAAATTAGTTGGATAATAAAACATGACAAGTTTTTTTAATGTAAATGTGATCAAACTGCCTGGATCTTTTGTGCACATATGAAACTTGATTAGGAGGTTATGGCTATTGTATTTAACTCAATTTCATAAAAATTCTTGGTTGGAACTTTCTGCTTAACAGGGTCCGTTTGATGCAAATGGTTCTTGTTGATATAACTGGATTCACTACATACAATAGACAATTATCAACTGGGTAGTTGACATATTATTATTTTAATCAATAAATGACATAATCTAAAACTAAATAACGAAGTAATTTTATATCTGCTCAAAATCAGTAAGTTACAATTCAAACCTAGTGGAAAGAGTAGTTGTCAAATTATAGAAAAACGATGCACGACTTGAGTTGTGACGTCACCACCCAGAATGGCCATTATGATGCAGTCTTGGTAGGGAGATAGAGATATCCCCACTATTCAAACCTAGTGGAAAGAGTAGTGTCAAATTATAGAAAAAGGATGCACGACTTGAGTTGTGACGTTGTATTAAAACACACCGATGTCTGTTGAGAACTGTCTTTATTCTACCTACTAACATATTAATGTTGACTACCCACTCTTACATATAACAAAATGATACCTACAACATCATCCCCTTTTACTAAAACAAAAGACAGATCCTTAATACATAATATTAAATTTATACCATCACCAAATGTTTAAATACCTACATAATAAGTAAATGATACCCGCTACAACGTCACCACCCAGAATGGCCGTTAAGATGCAGTCGTGCGAGTGAGATAGAGATATCCCCACTACGCAACTAGTTTTGCTCACACCGATATTGAAAATAATAATTGCGACCACATTTTCTTCTGGATCTTTTCATTATTTTTAAAATTAAACACTTGAAACTATCGTGTTGTGTTTGTCATTAGGCCCTTGACGCGATTCAACCTCCGTCCCGACCCACCGAGAAGCCCCTGCGACTTCCTCTACAGGACGTGTACAAGATAGGTGGCATAGGCACCGTGCCCGTCGGTAGGGTCGAGACCGGCATTCTGAAGCCAGGTAAGATATTTCATGGTAGATGAGATTTTTGGTGAATTAACTTAGCAGTTATCATTATTGTTTGTCTTTTTTCATAGTAAATTATAAGATAATTGAATTATTTCAGCGATAATCAGACTTGATTGTTCTCTATTTTTAAAACAAGTATTCACAATTATTATTAAGTTTGACTATGTTGGAACTGTGCGGAGATCTTATGAAGTCTTTTTGCATAGTACATTAACAATAAAAAATACTTTAAATAGTCATTACTTGACTATGTTTCAAACAACACACCCTGAGTCTGTTATTTTGAGGGAAATTATTAAATCATTTCCGTCAAAATAACAGTTGTTGAAAATGAATTATATTAAATACCTACTAGCTCTTGCCCGCAGCTTTGCCGGCGTTGAATGAGTTTGCCTTTATGCCTCAAAACTGTAGTGTATGTAATAGTATAGAAGTAAAACAACCGGTCAAGTTTACGATCACTTTATTACTGCACACTATTGGTTTGCAATTCTCGATGCAGCCCGGGAGGGGACACGTACAACATAGGTATAATGATAGGTGCGTGTATATACATCATTCCTCCCGCCTTATTTTGAAAACCTAATAACAAAATAAACAATTCATAACAACACAATAGGTACTGATAATAAGCTTACTTATTAAAAATATTTAATTATCTTATTCCTAGGGCGCAAGTTGTAGCGTTGACGAGGTGGATCTGAATTCTGTGTAGCATTACTGACCGTCGGTAAATCAGAAGATTTTCCTTCGGGTATCAACGAAACAACCTGCTCGGAGCTAGATGCAGGCCCTTCGCAGTTAGCGACCGTATCGCTAATATTATCAGAGATCGACTCACTCTTCGCCTCTTCATCCACATTTGTATTGCTTGGTCCATTACTGTAATTTGACATGTCAACATGACTCGATCTCTGAGGTGGAGAGACACAAGTTATTGTTGATTGGTTACCTCCTGAATACCGCAACAGTTGATCAACATGTCTTGTACATAACCCGAAACCCTCAACTGACACAACAAACATTCGGTTACCTAAACTTTTAACAATGTGCCCCAGTTTCCAAATCGGTTTTTGTGAAATAAAACATCTAACCCATACTTTTTGATCCTTTAAGAATGATCTACATTCCGCGGGGGTCATTATGTTATTTGTGTCTGTGCCTCCTGGTGGAAATACAAGATCAAGTCGACCTCTAAGTTCCCGGTTGAACATTAATTTTGCGGGTGATTCACCTGTGCTACAATGGACGGTGTTGCGGTATTCAAACAAAAATGTTAACAGTTGATCCCTTATTTGCTTACAATTTAAATCATCCATATCTTTTAAAATACATTTGATCATCTTTTTGGATGTCTTAACGGAATTTTCCGCCTGACCATTACTGCTAGGGTGGTATATGGGAGATGTCAAGTGAGTAATACCTAAATATTTACAAAAAATATGAAATTCCTCATTACTAATTTTCGGATCGTTATCTGAGACAATGACTTTAGGTAGACCGAACGTGGAAAATAACGTTTTTAGTTTACTAATTAACACTTTAGTGGACAAACCGTCTTGCACGTGCAAGCATTCTAACCACTTACTATGTGCATCCACTACAATAAGAAAAACCATTTGTGCTATTTGCATATAATCTATATGGATGCGCTCCCAAGGCGCTGCGGGGCGCGGCCAGGGCGCGGGGGGCGCACGCGGCGGCGCTGGCCGTGCGGCCGCGCACAACCGACAAGCACCCACGGTACGCTCAATGTCGCCGTCGATGCCCGGCCACCAAAGCTTCCCACGAGCGATACTCTTTGTTTTTATAATACCAAAATGACTCCTATGTAATTCTTTTAACATTTGTTCACGGAGAACCACAGGAATTATAATTCTATAGCCACGCATTACACATCCCTTTTCTACCTCTAAATCTGTCTTACAATTAAAATATGGCTGTATATTTTTGCAGGTAATTTTACGTGGCCAACCATTATAAATGTATTTAATGACGGTTTGAAGAGTATTATCTTTTTCAACGGCTTGTTTTAAAGTACTAAATGACACCGGCATCTGACTGTCGTCAATAAAATTTAAATACCTAATCTTGTCTTCGACATCGATTGCCGGTAAATTATTACATAAAGGAGCTCGGGAAAAATAGTCCGCTACCACATTATTTTGACTTGAAGTATAACAAATCTGGTAATTATATGCCGACAGGAAAATAACATAACGTTGTAAACGTGATGCAGCCATTACTGATACACCATTCTTTTTGCCAAAAATAGCAATAAGTGGCCTATGGTCTGTCTTAAGTACGAAGGGTTTTTCCCTTCCATATAAAAACTGGTGAAAGTATTTCACTCCGAATACAATAGCCGTTGCCTCTTTTTGGACCTGGCTATAATTTCTTTCACTCACTGAGAGCGACCTTGACGCAAATGCAAGTGGTCGCTCCCGCCCCTCGTCACCCTGTTCGAGCACGGCCCCGAGGCCGGCCGGGCCCGCGTCCACGCTTAGTACGAGACGGGTCCCGGGTTCGAAATGCGTCAGCACTCGATCTGACAACAATTCGTTTTTTACTAAAGTGAAAGCATCCTCTTGTCGTTTTTCCCAAACCCAATGGGTATCTTTTCTGAGCAATTCGTGCAATGGACCTAGTATAGAGGATGCACGGGGTATAAACGTTCTATAATATGTAATAATTCCCAGAAATCTTTTTAATTCTGTCACATTCGTAGGGCGAGGAGCACCTAATATTGCTTCTATCTTCTTTGGACATGATCTAAGACCATTTTTGTCTATTACAAAACCGAGATAAGTCACACTGTCTTTCAGAAAATGGCATTTCTCCTTTTGCAACTTCAAACCGGCATCCTTTAATCTACGCAAGACTTCCCGTAGCCTAGCCATATGAATTAACCTAGTCGGTCCCGTCAGACAGACGTCATCGAGCCAGCAACTCACTCCTTCTATGCCCGCGAGTAAAGTCTCCATTGTCCGTTGGAAAATTGCAGGTGCGTTAGCTAGGCCGTACACGAGACGCGTGTATCGAAATAAGCCACGCTCTGTATTTATTGTGGTGAGCAGCTGCGACTCATCGTCTAATACCAGCTGATTGTATGCGTTGCTAAGGTCTAGTTTTGTATATTCCTCACCCCCACCTAACCTACAAAAAACCTCCTCTATACGAGGCATTGGATATTTATCGATACATAGATCTTTATTTAATGTTATTGAATAGTCCCCAGCAATTTTTATTTTTCCGTCATTTTTTAAAACCGGTACAATGGGAGTCGCATAATCGGAATGAGTCACCGGGACGAGTATACCTAAAAATGTCAAGCGGTCAATCTCGGCATCCACTTTAGATTTCAATGCAAATGGCACGGGTCTAGACTTAAAAAATTTTGGAGTCGCAGATTTTTGAAGTTTTAAAGATATGTATTTCAAATTTATTAAATCTACCTAAGTCATCGCTCCATAAGTCCTCGTATTTTTTTAGCAAGCTCATTATATCATCTCCCCTACAACAAATATGATTCATATTTTTATTGTTAATGGGTAAAATGTCTAATTTGAATTTGTACATGAAATCTCTGCCTAAAAGAGGGGCACCGCCATTTTTAATAACATAAAATTTTATTTCTTGTGTCATATTATTATGAGACACCTTTGAAATAAAATAGCCCATGGGAGTAATTTTATGGCCATCATAAAAACACATTTTCACTTTGCAAGTAAACAACCGAAGATGAGAAAAATGTTGTTTATAAAACGTGTCAGATATAGCGGAAATACTAGCCCCTGAATCAACCTCCATTGCCACATTTTTACAATCAACCATAATCTCAATTATAATTGGTTTATAGTTTTCGTACCTTATATTATAAAATTTACATTCCTCACAATCGTCGTTCATCTCGCTGTATTGTTCATCTACGGAAATGTTATGCACACGGGTTTTACACACCTTCTTCAAGTGTCCTTTCTCACCACACTTTTGGCATCGGTAGCCCTTATATCTACACATTTCACCACGATGGTTTTGCAACCCACACACATCACACCGGGATCCGTGGGTAGGTGTGCCGCCACGACACGTTGCTTGCCGCGGCGATGGCGTGGCCGCTCGGCCGCGGCTGCTCCCCGCAACCTCTCGCCCGGCACCGGCACCGGCACCTCGAGTCTTGTTGCTTGGTGTCCACATCTTGTATACGGGCTCCTCCTTCACAGATGTCTCGCTGAGTTTCAATCCTTCGACTGATACTTTTGCCAGCCTTGCACTCGCCGCCTGCTCGGCGACCTCTAATGCTCTTGTGAATGTCAATACAGCCGCATCTTTTTCGAAAAGTTTATCGCGCTCGGGTCCTGTTGGTAACCCGAGGACGAAACGATCCCTAAGAACTGTGTCTAAGGCAGGACCAAAGTCGCAAAAACTTGCCAGGCCCCGTAGTCGCGCCGCCCAGTCTCCCAAAGATTCACCTGGTTCTCGTATGGCGCCGTAAAACTTTGCTCGATCCGCGAACGAACAGCGTTTTGGTTCAAAATGATCGTTCAGTGCCTTGACTATCTCGCTGTATGATAATACTTCCAACTCTCGAGGAAACACCAAATTCCTTGCTAAACGGCATGAATCATCCGTGAAATGAGTTATTAAAATAGCGCTTTTGTTCTCGTCCTTCACCGAATTTGCTTTAAAAAACTGATTTATACGTATGTAAAATAATGTCCAGTCGCACGACTTATAATCAAAATTAGAAATACTGCCTAAATACATCGACATTTTACTTTTCTTTTTAAAACGGCGGTGGAATAAAAAAATCCTCGTCGCCAATTGTAGTGTATGTAATAGTATAGAAGTAAAACAACCGGTCAAAAAAAACCGAAACAAGAATTACTCCTGCCCAAGAAATTTTGACATAAATAAAAAAAAAATGCTATTCATCTTTTTTGTCTATGAGTCAGACATAGTCCTAACCTTACACTATATTACCTATACCCTGTATCGTAGACTTTTCGGCCCCACAGGTGATCAGGTAAATGTGAAATGAGTGGTGGCGCTTTACCGTTTAAAAAATATACAGGAGAGCCAGACCCGAAACAATGCTTTTTACGGCTTATTGAGCTAAAGGTCAATCGCCCATTGCAAATATAAATTGGAATCAAATCCCAAATATTCTGATATATGGGTTTTGATTCCGACTCTGGTCAGTAGCGGACTAAGGTCATTGCAGGTCCAGAGCGGCGAAACAAAATATACCTCCCTGGTTTGCTTCGAAATTCAATGATTGAAAATGACCACAACACTCAAGCCTGTAATCCCCGAACGGGTAGGCAGAGGTGTAACGAGTACACCCACTTTTCGCTGAATTTCGGTCCCATAATGTGATAGGGGGCGAGTCTGCCGCCATACCGGGCACAGATTCCAGACTCCGGGCTAATACTGAGGAATTTTAGATAGAAAAACCCAATATCACTTTACCCGACCCGGGGATCGATCCCGAGATCACAACATAGCAGTCGTAACAATTAATTATAACTGCGCCACCGAGGCAGATTGAAAATGAATAAAAAAAAATGATTTAGGGCCCTTAAAACCAGGGTCCAGGGTCCTTGGTCCGCTACTGCATAGAGTTAATAACTTACAACAGGCATGGTGGTGGTGTTCGCTCCGGCCGCCATCACCACTGAGGTGAAGTCCGTCGAGATGCACCACGAGGCGCTGCAGGAGGCCATGCCAGGAGACAACGTCGGCTTCAACGTGAAGGTAGGCGGACATAATACTAGTCCTGTAAAACATTGTCCCACTGCTGGGCACGGGCCTCCTCTACTAATGAGAGGGGTTAGGCCTTAGTCCACCACGCTGGCCTAATGCGAGTTGGTACAATTCTCAGGTATGCAGATTTCCTCACGATGTTTTCCTTCACCGTTAAAGCAAGCAATTAACAGTTTTTTTTCTTTTTTTATACCACGGTGGTGCCAAATAAGCTTACGGCCTGTCTGATGGTAGGCGGTTCCCGTAGACTATGGACGCTTGCAACACCAGGAGCATCACATGCCCATTGCCGACTCTTCAGAACCTATTTACTCCCTTCTTGAAGAACCCCATACTGTAGTCCCCTGTCAAAAACCGGATGTGCACTGGCTGATCCCTGAACGCGACACACTTGCGTGTGCGACTATGGCGGGTTTTACACCCTGTGTACGGTAGTTGCTATCCGACTCGTGATCATGATCATCTCGTTTATTTCAATAAACGAGTTTTGTTTTTTATTCAACACAATCGCAATAACAACATGGATGGATAACAGCTGTTATATTGTTATAGAACGTGTCTGTGAAAGAGCTGCGTCGTGGCTATGTGGCTGGAGACTCGAAGAACGCTCCGCCCAGAGGCGCTGCCGACTTCACCGCGCAGGTACCTTGTCCATGATAGTTTTATTATAAAGACTATATCGACAGTTGGCGGGATATTTCATTTAAGCGACCTTTTTTGCGATATCAAGTAATACATTCGGAATAAGCAATTTTTTATGCATCTTTTGAGCACAGTCTAATTTTTTTTGCACTTTTTTGGCGCTCAAATCAACTGGTAAAACATAGCAAAATTTTTTAGTTCATGAGAAAATGGTGCTCATAAATGCATGAAAATAAGTCATAAAGATGCAGTAGGTACGTGCTTACACTAGTAATATATTCATTCTACTAAACTTTAAACGTCAGGTTACAGGAGACTAACCTTTTAATAATGTCGCTTAAATGAAAAAGCTCGCCAACCATTTATGTGTTTAATGAATTTTATCAACACCTTGTTGTTGCTCGTAGCATGGCCCCTGTAACAGTTTTCAGCTATTTTCTCCCCTCCCGAGGATCGTCTAATGTTCCTCAATAAATAGGCTAAAATACGAAAAAAAAAATTAAATGACTAGTAGCCAATTCCAGTGATAAGCGCGTTTAAACAATCAATCTGTTAAGCTCTATAATATTAGTTGAGATTTAACCTGTATACCTCAAATGTAAAAGCAGAAAAAAGTCTGTTAGCTTTTCAAATCCAGTGGAAGGGGCAACTATGTAATGAAATTAATTCATAAAAAGTACACCGACTTCAATAAAAAACAAATTTTGCGTCCCTATAAAATTTGAGGGTTACCCTCGATTTTTCTGAGAACCCATCATCAGATCCTGACTTGGAGCCATCAGCCAATGGGACCATGGTAGTATACCCTTTTAAACAGAAAAATAATTTCTCGAATCGGTCCAGACGTCTTCGAGTAATCGGGGAACATACATAAAAAAAATGATGCCGACGAATTGAGAACCTTCTTCTTTTTTTGAAGTCTGTTAAAAAATAATACATTACCAAGTTGTTGCGTCATCGCTATCAGCTGGTGTCCGAGAGAGATAGCACTACATCCCAATGTGTCTCGACTGCTCTCCAGCTCCATTGGCTGTGAACATAGACCATAAGGATCATGAGTGCGTTGCCGACCTTTGTAGAGAAATTAGGGCTTTTGTAAATCTCCGCGGTAAAATCATTAAAATTAGTTTTATTTCAGCAATCTGGCACTTCACGTATTTCTGCAAGACAGTAATATTCTGGTGGAGCAGACCTATACATATTGTGACTAAACTGTCTATAGCATGACTGAAAGTGGGTCTATCACTATAATTTTTACTTAATTTTAACCTTTAAGATCGGCAATGTAGCCAAAACTTTTCCTGTATTGTGGGTGTTAATGGCAGTAGGGGACCTTTTACCATTTGGTGACTAATTTGCACGTTTACTGTCTCTGCTATCTCAATACCTTATATATCTCAATATCTTTAATCTATAATTTTATTGTTCCTATTACCAATTTTATTGAATTTTAATTATTTCCTTCATTTCATTATTTCAAATATTTCATTCAGTAATAAAATCAAATCTAAAACTGTTTTTCCTACCGTTGATGCACTGTGGTATTTTGTTTTTGTCAAACATGCTGTAGGGTTCTCACGATACAGGCTGTGCCTAGTGTGAGGGGCACTAGTACACTATATCAATGATGTCAAGTTTTCTAGGTCTAATGGTAATTATCCGTTGTTTAATTTTAATTGGCATATGTACTTTTTTTTGGGAAATAAAGATTATTATTATTATTATTATTATACATTTATGATTTAGGTGATTGTGCTGAACCATCCGGGTCAAATCAGCAACGGCTATACCCCGGTGTTGGATTGCCACACCGCCCATATTGCGTGCAAATTCGCTGAGATCAAGGAGAAATGCGACCGTCGTACTGGTAAGGTTTCTATCATGACGTGCTTGTCTAGTGTTTAAATTGTAATCATAAAAATTTGGAAACCGACTTCAAATGCTGTGTTATGTTATTCATTGAGGAGTTTCTAATTGTTCCTATGTACACTTATCACGACAAATTTATACCGGAACAGTTTTGCGGTGAACCTAGTCGACAATAAAAAGAAACATTTTTATTGAACAAGAATAAGAAAGATAAAATCCCGTGCATCGATAAAATTACATACATACATATACACTCACGCATGTAATCCCCGAAGGTGTAGGAGTTGTAACCGGTACACCCACTTCGCCGAATTTTGATCATGTGATAGGGGGCGAGCCTATCGCCATACCGGGCACGGATTCCAGACTCCGGGCTCGATAAAATTAAACAGAATTTATAAACTGTCGCCGCCAGGTAAAACAACTGAAAACGATCCGAAGTCCATAAAGTCTGGAGACGCGGCCATCGTGACGCTGGTGCCGACCAAGCCGCTGTGCGTGGAGTCGTTCCAGGAGTTCCCGCCGCTCGGCCGCTTCGCCGTGCGCGACATGCGACAGACTGTGGCCGTGGGCGTCATCAAGGTGCGTTATATTACTGTAGAGTTGCCAACTGTCCTGTTTTCCCAGGACATGTACTGGTGTTTAGAGTGTCCTGGGACGTCCTGGATAGTTTTTAAGCAGCGTCCTTTGAATTTCGGGGTTGGCAACCCTATATTACTGTCACTCCAAACTCATAAGCTATTTTATCTATTTTAGTTTATCTGGTGCTGGTGGTAGGATATTCTATCTGCCCGTATAGCGACCACCGTACACAGGGTGTAAAACCCGCCATAGTGGCACACGCAAGTGTGTCGCGTTTCGGGATCAGCCAGTGTACGTCCTGTTTTTGTCCGGGGTCTAGGATAGGGGTACGGTGTTTGGCCGTTTTGCAGCCTTCTGAGTACTCTGACAATAGACCCTGGACCGCTTCTTTACCTTTCTTGCCCAGCGTAGTGTGAGGAAGCAGGCCGGCATGATTGTGTTGAGTGGCGGGGGATGGATTGTCTCTCGCACAGCAAAGTGACCACACTGCAGCTGATGGTAAGTGCAGTGCCGTCCAGTTAGAGTATCAAGTTGTAAGTAGAGACAATCTTTCCCTTGCTACTCAACACAATCATGCCGGCGTGCTGAGTCTATGTGTTGCATGGACGACTTGACTGGAGCAGTGCCGCTGTCTCGTGTAATGACAGTAGTGGTTGTTCGATTCGGGGACTTCTCCCCGTCTCATTGTCTGTGTTCATGTACAGTAGACATCACTTGACACAGGTGTCTCACTAGTCCGTTTACCGGTCTCTTATTTGAATTTGATTAAAAAACGATTGCTGTGATTCTTGTTTGTTGTGGTTCTATGAAAAATATTTTTTTCAGAGTGTCAATTTCAAAGAAGTGACTACTGGAAAAGTCACCAAAGCCGCGGAGAAGGCTCAGAAGAAAAAATAACTATGGGGCTCTCCAAAACAAGTGTTGCATAAGGCAACCGTCGTGTGGGTGGTAACACCGTCGCCCACCCCCGCCGCTGATGTTGGCACCGCCGATGGTTCCTGTGCATCACCCACGCCCCCACGTTACCCGTTGTCGCTGTGGACCCCTCTTCGTGTACGATCCCTTCGATCCCTACGATCCCCACGTTCCCTACGATCCCCTGTAGCGCCCCCCACACACACACATCGGAGCTTCTTCACTGGTGACATCACGCTCGTCTCCTATATATGCATTTATCATAGCGCTATATTCTTAAAGTTAGTTTGTTTCAGTTACGCTTATGTGTTAAGTTTATATTACATATGTGATTATGTTAGAAGTAAGTTACTCTCCAAGTTTGAGTTTCCGTATCTGAAATCTCGTTATGTTCTATTTTTCCATCGCAAGGAGTTTAGAAGGAAAGGTAGAAGAGTTGTTATTGAATTTTTAAACCGTATTCGTGCATAGATCTGAGCGATACGTTTTCTATTTAAATTTGTCAAATAAATATTATTTTTATATCAAAAATCTACTATCTTCCAAATTTCTTGTTTTTTTTATATTTCTTGCTTATGTTTAATTATCATATTTCGGGATATATATACTTACTTGTATAAACTTATAAATGATTTGATTGTTAATAAAGTTGTAATTATTGGGAATTAAAAATGTTTGAGTTTGAAAAGGTTGAAGATATTTATAATGGTCTCCATCGCGTAGTTAAGGCATAAGAGGTTGGTTGAAAACCAATAGTAGCAGTATGAGTAAAGCGTTAAAAACGTTTTAATATGAATTTTTGAAACTTTGTAAGATATAGATAATATAATTTTGGTTCCTAGTAGTGACATTATTTTCAACAGTTAGTGAAGGTTTAAAGGTTCAATATGTATCAGCTCGTATTTCTCAAAGTGATTAGAATTTCTTATATAAGGAAAATAATCCCGAAACTCATTTTAAGCTAAACATAATTGTAATTTCAATAATTTTGTATAGACCTTGGATCCTGATAAAACCAATAAAGAAGCTACTGGTAAAGAAACCAATTGTTTTACTCGTCGATATCCGCTACTATCGCCAGCTGATCGATGGTCATATTCAACATAGCTTTTGCTCAAGCTGGTCACGTCATAATAAACCTTTAGGAAAGAGCCATGTTGAACATTCTCCGCTATCCCACAAGCTTTGTTCCTGAACTGATTACACATGTGGGATTACCATACATTTAATATACACCACATCAATAGAAATCGCACTTAATAGGAATGTTTAGCTAGTGTAGTAAGAGTGTGTCCGTATGAACTGAGGAGCCACTCCTGATTTTTAAAAGAGTCTCATACCATTATTTAGTAGCAAATCAGGTGATTTTGTAGGCGAAATTCTGGAATTTGTAGTAAAATATATCAAAAGTTATAGCTATGTAAAAGTGGCTCCTCAAACTAAATGTTTAGACTGAGGAGCCACCTTGTATCTCGAAAAGTAGTAGACGTACATTTATGAAATTTTTGTATGATTTAGTAGTCATTGTGTATAGTATCTACTAAAAATATGGGTCCACTACAATTACTATAGGCATTGGTATGGCTCCGCAATTGCTAAATATATAAAAACACGAGTTTCTGTGAAAGTGATCGGTCAATCGGCATATTTGACTTAATGATAATTTAGTAGTAAGTGTGTTCTAATTTGTAGCATAGGAATTAAATATAAACACTGAGCGAATTTGGAAAATCAACGTATTTTATTTGGCTCCTCAATCCAGACGTTTTGCAAATAAATAATTGACTGTACGTACCTCAGATCACAACGGATTCGTAAGCTAGATACACCAATATTTAGTAGAAATTTCTACTAAATAAGTACATACATTTCAGCGCTCTACATATTCGGAAACGGAGACAGTAAATACTTTTCATCATTTTTTGTAAAATTCACCATTAAGGGTGACCATGTTACCTATGAGTTAAACCAGGATAACTAGTAGTTGAATATTATTTTTGAAAAGAATAAGACCGACATCATGAAAATAGTATATAATGTGTATTTTTTATGTTTTAATTTAGTAGTTAATTTCGGCATAATTTAAAGAATGAATGAGTATTGGTTGGTCGGTGCTGGTATTGGTTGAAAACGGGGATTTGTTGCAGGAGAACTAGCACACCTGAGTTTTGTTGACTTTAAACCAAACGCAATTTCTGATACCCCATGTTAAAATGAGATCCAAGGTCATGTTGAGCTCAATGACAAGATCCTCGCATCTAATCTCAGTATCCATCCGGCAACCAGGAGACTTGCAGCAATAACGCTCATGAACCGCAAATGCACAGAGCCTTGTGGTACTCCAGCATTTACTGACATGAGCTACGAAAACATAGTATACGTGTCCATCAACGAGGACACGTATACTTCGCTCATGGAGAAACCTGGAAATCCACTTGCGCATGTTGTCGGGCAGACCGTATTCGCTTAGCTTGGAGAGAAGGCCACGATGCCAGACCCTATCAAACGCCTTGGGTATGTCGAGACTCACAGCCAGAGCCTCGCCATGCCTGTCAATCGCCTCGCCTCAGTGATGTAATACAAACGCTTCACATGGATTTTAAAACTGCTTTTATTTTGTGTACTAAAAGAAGAAATTTATATAAGAGTTCCCGAAGGTGTTGTTCATAAAAATAATTATGTCTGTAAATTAAATAAAGCCTTATAAAACAGCTAGATATTGGTTCGAGATATTTGAGCAGTCTCTTATAGAAAGAAAAGAGGTTTCAAAACTTATTAGTGGATCGGTGTATATGTGTAGATAATATTGATATTGGTAAAAATATTTATGTGCTGCTATATGTAGATGATTTGGTTTTAGTATGTTTTATTTTAATACATATACATATACACTCACGCCCGTATCCCATGGGGGTAGGCAGAGACTATTGACTGCCACAAGCTACGATCCTGACACACTTCTTTCGCCTCTTCCACATTCATACATCTTCTCATACATTTTCGGCGGTTGGAGGTACTCCTGATTTGCCCTTTTAGGAGAATATCGTTAATTTGATTAGAATAAGTTCTCCTCGGGCGCCCTCTACCCACTCTTCCAGTCACATTCGCACGATAAATACCTTTCGTAAATCGCCTTTCATCCATCCTCTCCATATGGCCAAACCATCTCAGCATACCTCTTTCTATCTTAGTCACCACATCATTCTTCAACTCACAACGATCTCTTATCACGCTATTCCTCATACGATCAGCAAGGGTGACTCCACACATACTCCGTAGGGAACGCATCTCCACCGCATTTACACGACTTTCATGCTTCTTCTGCCACACCCAACATTCACTTCCATACATAAGTGTCGGTACCAGCACACCATTATGAACAGCCATTCGCGCCTTTTGTGACACCGCCTGGCTGCTCATTATCGCGCGCAAGGCACCATTCACTTTATTACCTGCCATCACTCTCCTTTCAATATACCCCTCATATTTCCCATCTCTCGTTATCACGCTTCTCAAATACACAAACTCTCTCACTTGTTCCACTCTCTCACCATCTATAGTTATGCTACACTCGGTAGCGTCTTCCTCTCTTTCTATCACCATAACTTTCGTCTTACTTCCATTTATTTTCATTCCCTTCTCTTTAAATCTCATTCACTACATTTAACATGTCTTGTAGCTCCCCCACCGATGACGCAAGCAATACCTGGTCATCGGCGTAGAGAAGACACTTGACATGCAACTCATTCATTCCCAGTCCACATTCCATATCTTTCAAAACTGTCAAACAGCTGTCCATATAAAGATTAAAGAGCCATGGAGACGCAACACATCCCTGCCTAACACCTCTAGAGATGTTAAACCAGTCTGAGTGCGCTCCATTTACCCGTATACAGGCTTTTGAGTCCTTGTAAAAAGACCTCAAAGCACTCACTAGGCGGCTCTCAATCCCATATGTCAGTGACAGTGTTGACCATAGTTCATCCCTCGGCACACGATCATAAGCCTTTTCCAAGTCTACGAAGGCACAGTACACCTTTTTAGACTTAGCTAAGTGTTTTTCTACAATGCACCTTATGGAAAAGACTTGATCAGTGCAACCCATTCCTCTTCTAAATCCTGCTTGTACATCCCATATTTTTTCTTCACTTTCATTCATCACTCGTGTGATCAATATCTTTGCATACAATTTACCGACAACGCTGAGAAGACTTATGCCTCGATAGTTTTTGCATTCTTGCTGTGACCCTTTGCCTTTATAAAGTGGAACAATGACGGCTCTACACCAGTCCTCTGGCACTCGACCATTACTCCAACACATATTAAAAAGTAGCCACAACAATTTTGCCACTATACTTTTGCCGCTTCTCAACATTTCAACAGTAACCCAGGCAGCCTTGCCTATCTTCATATAATTCAACGCATTCATTATTTCATCTTCCGTAATCACCTTGTCTGCATCGCCTTTTGAATGAGCCGAGTCTATAGCATCCTGTATATTAGCTACGCTCTCATCGCCATGCTCAAAAAGATTTTTAAAATAAACTTTCCAGCGATGCAAGACTTCTCTTTCATTGCTCAACATTCTACCATCCTCACTCCTAATCACGCCTAACTTTGACGCCCCTGATGATCCCCTAGCCAACCGTACCTGTTTCCAGAACAGTTTGATATTTGCTTTGAAATCACCAGAAAGCTTTTTGTCAAGCGTTTCTTTCTTACTTTCTTTCTTTCTATCAACTACTTTCTTAACTCTCTTTTTCGCTTCAGCATAAATACCCTCTGCTTTTATCCTTTGTGGATCTGCGTCCCCTATGACATTCAAAAATCCTTTCGCTTTTATAGCTAGTAAATCTAGCCATGCCTTTTTCTTCTCTTCCACGACCTCTTTCACTTCATTATCCCACCATTTATCATTAATCAGTCTTTCCTTCCTTTGTAGCTGCTCCAACCAGACTAGTCTTCACGGTTTCCCAAACCACATCCATTCCACCCTCATATTCTTCTTGCCATACGTGCGACGTCTTAACTCGTAGTTCTTCCAAATATCTTTCTTGCACATCTATCTCTTTCAACTTCTCGACTTTGATGCGACTGAGGCTTGTTGTCGATTTCTTCGGCCTGTGTCGCCAGCATTTGAACAGACCACTAATTCGGCTTTTATTTTAATATATTCATAAAATGAATTTATTTAAAAGTTATCTTATGAGTACAATGCATGATTTAAATGAAATAAATTTATTTAATAGTATTAAAATAACTAGATATTATGATAAAATCACATTAAATTATTTATAATTTTAATATATTAAAGTGTTTACATTAACACAATATTGGATAAGTTTAGTATGTCCAATTGCAACCCTATAAGTACTTCCTTAGAAAATAAACTTGATTATGAAGCTTCAAATATAAATAGTGAGTATAATGCTTCTTGTCACAATCTTATTGGGTGTTTAATGTACGTAATGTTATGTACTCGACCAGATTTGAGTACATGTATTAATATATTGACCAGATACACCAGGTCATCGTTTATTGTGGGCTAACACACATATGCGATGGACCAACAATCAGTGGGCTCATGTTCTGTTTTCAAATGAGTCTCGATTCGGATTTCATCTCGATTCCAGGAGAGTGCGTGTTTGGTGAGTTCCTAGTCGCCAGAGTTGACTACAGAATCCTCAGGTAGTTCATCCTTATCAAGGCGGAACAATAATGGTTTGGGCCGGAATTCGCCTAGGTGGAAGAACAGATCTCGTTTGGATACGAGGCAATTTAAATGCGGAGAAATACCGTGAGGAGATTGTGCACTCTATGGTCATCCCTCATCGACAGCAACTCGCCCAAACTTTCATGTTCATGCATAATAATGCACGTGCACACACCGCAAGGCTGGTGATGAGTGTGTTTTTTTTTGGTTCCAGCACTATGTTAGTTGTAATAAATTTTTATTTTGTCACTAACAAGCCCTTTATTAAATTGCAAAATTAAAATGAATATTAAATTACGCTTCTATTGATGTATAACATCTAAGACAAAAAAATATTGAATTTAAAATAAACACTATTTTTCCCTTGTTCCCTATCCCTAGACTTTGTTGAGCAGTGTAGATGCAAAAATTAATCTAGTGGTAATTGTACTGGTCACAGTCTTGATGATTTATGTCAATAGAATATAGAAGAGTGTATTATTTAAAAATGTCTATATTCCTTTATTTATTATACATATTTTGTCGTGCTAGACTACAGACGTAGCCTTTCCTTGTTACATTCCCATACTTGAAATACAAGTGATAGTAATTCACATCTCTTATTTTATTTCTCTCCTATAACCTGATTTCCTATAAAACATTTAATAACAACAGGAGTAAAAATAAATCGAATGTTCATGTCACGGCTGGTCGATGAATCCTTCATAATCGGCCATACTACAGCATTATGCTCTACGTTCACAACATTCAAAAAAAGAAAAGGTCGATCGCAGCTGTCACTTTAGTCTGCCTAATTAAAAATCAGAGTATATCAACTTTATTGAATTGAATTTATCAACCTCTTTCATTCAACGTCGTTGAATCAATGACAGACGCTAAAAAAATGGGAAATTAACGTATAGATCTGTGAACGTTTCTGCAAACCAGTTAAAAACGTCAACTGGTCTTTCAACTAGTTGACCGTTTATAGGAAACGGTTTCATTTCGTTAACGCAAAAAAAATATACTTAATAAATTCAATACAAAAATCCAACAAACAATACTACACAGTACTTCATTTATTTTTTTAAACTAATATTCAACTACTAGTTATCCTGGTTTAACTCATAGGTAACATGGTCACCCTTAATGGTGAATTTTACAAAAAATGACGAAAGTATTTACTGTCTACGTTTCCGAATATGTAGAGCGCTGAAATGTATGTACTTATTTAGTAGAAATTTCTACTAAATATTGGTGTATCTAGCTTACGAATCCGTTGTGATCTGAGGTACGTACAGTCAATTATTTATTTGCAAAACGTCTGGATTGAGGAGCCAAATAAAATACGATGATTTTCCAAATTCGCTCAGTGTTTATATTTAATTCCTATGCTACAAATTAGAACACACTTACTACTAAATTATCATTAAGTCAAATATGCCGATTGACCGATCACTTTCACAGAAACTCGTGTTTTTATATATTTAGCAATTGCGGAGCCATACCAATGCCTATAGTAATTGTAGTGGACCCATATTTTTAGTAGATACTATACACAATGACTACTAAATCATACAAAAATTTCATAAATGTACGCCTACTACTTTTCGAGATACAAGGTGGCTCCTCAGTCTAAACATTTAGTTTGAGGAGCCACTTTTACATAGCTATAACTTTTGATATATTTTACTACAAATTCCAGAATTTCGCCTACAAAATCACTTGATTTGCTACTAAATAATGGTATGAGACTCCTTTAAAAATCAGGAGTGGCTCCTCAGTTCATACGGACACGTAAGAGTGTAGTACCAGAATGAGAATACCTACCTACTTTGTAATTCAGGATGCTGTATTTTGCCGCTGCTCATAAGCGTTACGCTTACAATAGAGGCTGTCAGTGCAAAAGTGGCCTAACCCTCAATTTTTCATAATCTGACCTATGTATTTTAAATGATTTAAAATGTGCGAAAATTTAATGCAAAACCGGCCTATCTCTAGTTTCACCAATTGCCAATAGATGGCATTGCAAAAATTGCATTTATGTACATTGATTTAAAATTCATGAATATTCAAACCCCATTATTTTCATACTCATTGTCTCTGCTTATTATTATTTAGCTTAGGCCACTTTTGCGCTGACGGGCTCAATTAGACGAGCCACCTTTTGAGGCTGTCTAGAATGTATTACTATGATTGAAAAATGAAGAAGCTTCTAAGTCCTGTAACTGCAACTGATGGTAAGCGCAGTTAGAGTATTAAGTAGCGAGAAACAATCTATTCTTCGCTACTCATCTTGTTATGACCACTTGTCTTTATCTCGGTGGATATAACGTGGAATATCTATTTTTGTGACACATAAAAATATATTTTTAATTTGTCACCACTGGAATTAAAAGCCCTCGTGATAACAGCGAATAAGTGAGGGCGAAGGTCATCTGGTTATAATAATATAATGTAATAATAATAAGCGATAACTTATATCTGTTATAATAAAAATTGCAGACATTAAAGAATAGGGTTTTCGACTATTTTTAGAAGTGGGCCTAGGTATATAGCTCATTATATTAAATTATAGCGCGTGATGGGCCGCGTAGCAGCCCATTTCCATGGGGGGCTAAGGAGCCCCCGCGCACCGAACAACGACAGCGAACGAGGCCTTACCACCCGTGCTGCCGTCCATCTTAGGGTCGCACGATGCTCCGAATTTGGGAGTACATCGATACGGGCTGACAGCCCCCCGCTGCGCGCCCGCGACTCCGATGGCCCCAATTAGTCGCCTCGTACGACAGGCAGGGGTTACCGTGGTGGGATTCAAACCCCCTTATTTCACAGGGTGGGAGACGCCGGTCAGTCGTCCACCCAGCGCCTCCTACGTCTTCTCTGGTGGCGGGAGGGATCACATCGTTCCCGATCCCTCTCAGCACTCTCCTTCTGGAGATGACGTTCTCGCAGAAGTGGGCCACCGCACGCCAGGACCTCCGGCTAGCGACTATGGGCCTTGTCTTCGCGGCAGTTGCCATAGTGGTGGCACACGGCGGACACCTCCTTTCTGATTCGCCACAGAAACGAACCGAAACAACCACCGAAGTTCTTCCATTATGCAGGCCCAGGTAGGGTGTTAAACGCGTTGGTGATCTAGAGACACCGCAACCACCACTTCACCTCGAGCCACTACACCCTCCGCTTGTGCCTTGACCCGCAAAATCGCGTGTATTGTCGATCGGCCTTGCCGGAACCCGTATTGGCACTGTGCCAGTTCGGTACATCGACGACCGGGTTGAATCGGGGCACTAAGGGCACTAAGTATTGTTTCAGTTTCAAACCATACACTATTACGAATAAATAGATATTAAACTACATTAAAAATACTTTGTGTTCATTTTGTGTAAGTGCCGCATAAATGTTATAATTTACAAGGATTTTTCTGGGACCATTCAGACTTACGGCTATATTATTATTTCTAGCAAACCGTAATTTGAATTGATCAAGACTAAGTACATGTAACATGCATATCTAGTATTATTTGTAATGGAAATCTTTGGGTACAAATGTATAACACCTATATGTTGAAGCGAGTGATCATTACTTATGAATACATAGGTTCGAAAAGTAAGATATATAATATGCCCGGGGCCTAGGTGTCCAGCCTGTGTCAGTAGTCTGTTCCACTCCCCACTCGGCTATCGCTGATATATTTAAATAAAAGCGTGCTTAATGCGAAAGGCATTCACTGCTCGTCAACCTGAGGTGGTGTAGACATACAAGAAGGTAGGTGTGAAATTTTACTTGGTACTTGACTAATAACCACTGTAACTTGTAAAATATATAGGTACACAATTTTAAATCTTGTGTCATTCTGTATCAGTCTGTGTTATTATTGAGTGTTTGATGGTAAAAATTTATTTCGAGATATGGCTGAAGATACCATTAAACAGGGGCATAATATTTTGATGGCAATAGAAAACTAATGAGAAGAGAGGCAAATTATCTTATAGTTTGACGCCACTTGCTGCAGTGGTGTAATTTCTAATATAGCGCCAAAAAATATTGGAGTAGGATAGTGACTCAGCACCCTTCCCTCCGTTTACAACTGCTACATTAATATCATAAAGCGATCAATAATTATTAGTAGCACACCACTTGCTAGCGCTATTGTGGTCGGTTTTGAGTTGTAATCTGCTACTTACAGAGAGCTAGACACTTTGTTGTTGTCCTCCATATTAGATTGCGCTCCTTATACTTCTAGTCTCCATGGTCACAGACTAATAAATGTTTGACATTGACAGTATGAAATATATCCTAAATCTATGTAAGCAATGGATGTTTTATTTATATAGTTATATATTTGTAACACATATTTAACATACATATATAGCCACGCAATGATATTGTATTAAAAAGAGGTAGATATCGCACTAGCGCGCGCAAATTGTTGCAACCAAATTCAGACAATTGTTGTAATTTCATTTAGTCCGCTAATAGCCACGAGCGGAACAAAACGTGTCTATAGTGTGTCAATAATATTACCAAAATGCCAAGTTGTGTATTAAGAAAGTGTAAAAACTATGGTTACAAGATTAATAAAAATGAAGGAGTCTCATACCAGACTTAAGTATATATAAAAGAACGTTTGTCATTGTTTTTTCTCATTTACCGAAATTAATAAATAATTGACGAACTTTCAACATGATGATTAGAAAAGGATAGAGAATATGTTGGCAACTGCAGCGCGACAAGGACAAATAGCATTGGACAACAGTGCGTTGCATGCGTCATAGATTAAACAACCAGAAGCGAAATCGTAGGCATAATACATATCATGCTTCCGCTTGATTGCGCAAAGAGAATAAACTCCCTTTTTTTCAATAGCCAACGGGAGTTTTCTCTTTTCTTGTTAGTTAGCGAGCGTCTTTCTTACATAATATGATGATCATAATAAGTTATCGCATTAAACATTTTATAATTAAGATTACGACAGCCTCCGTGGCGCAATTGGCGAGTAGCCAATGAAAACCGACTGTGAAACGAGAGGCCGTGGTTTCGATTCCCACACCGGGACAAATGTTTGTGTGATGGACAGATTATTTGATGGTAAATAACAAATTTAATAATTAAAAATAAAGCAAATTAAAGATATAATAAAAACCCGACTGCATAAAAAAAAAACTGATAGAAAAATAGCTCCGAGGCCTCGTACTTAAAGGCAACAGTCTTCATTAATATTAATAAAAATAAATACTCACTGTGATTATGAGAAACATTTCGTTGTGATTGTGAATAAACAGATAGAAAAATATTTGTATTTTTATATAATATTTTATTTAATCATAACACCAATCAGTGTAATATACCTATTGTTATATTCAATGTCTCTTCTGTTTGAAATTTCGCATACTATATGATTCCCTACTGTACTTCAAGCGCAACACACCACAGATAGCTATCTCTTTCTGCATCATATGTTCCGTATTATCTATCGCAGTCACTAGTTGAAATCTAATAAACACCTTTAAGTAAGTACGTATAATAATAACGCAACAATACTGAATGCCGCTCAGTATAAACGTAGCATATCTTTATATACAATATCATTGTAGTCACGCCTGTAATCCCCGATGGGAATGGCAGAGGTGTAACCAGTACACCCACTTTTCGCCAAAATTACGGTCCCATAATGTGATAGCGGGCGAGCCTATCACTATACCGGGCACAATTCCAGACTTCGGGCAGATACCGAGTTTCACTATCTAGAAATCTAGATAGTGAAACCCAATATCACTTTAACCCGACCCGGAAATCGAACCCGAGACCTCAGCACAGCAGTCGTAACGGATGCACAATAACAACTGCGCCACCGCACCGTATTATACATTAGAATACAATACATTTTAGCTTTCTGCTCTCATTCTCCGTTTAAACTTTAACAATAAAATAAATTATTACTTTTTAAATAAAAATAAAACCGTCTTCAAAAAAACCCAGACACCATTAAAAAGCAAAAAGTAATTGGTTATATTTACATCAATTAATTAATCAATCAATAAAACTAATATTGGTGTATATTTCATTTCAATAGAACTTGCATAAAATGAATAAATTCAACTGACTATAGTTATGAAAATAATAATCTATTATAAATAAATTACGTTGCCGCGGCCGTGACAAAAGATATGTATTCTTGGATAAAAAATAGTATTACTAATTCTCAAAATACATACATAGTCTGTGCTCAAAGTTTTTAATTTTGTGATTATGACATTAGCATTGACGTTTGACAATTGACACCTGACATTTGATAAAATGTTTTTAAGTTTCCGGACCTGGCTGAGTTTTTGCCGCTGATACTTTATTTTACGACACCAACCAGTTGTTGATAACGAAATATGATGACGTGTGCTTTGCCGTAAGTGAAAGTAACTTATTAGTGGTAGGAGTAATACGTGTAGGCCTTCAATATCGGCCGTATATTCTTACATCTGCAGTCTCTCGCGTGCCGTGGTTCAGTTCGCTCGAGTTCTCCGTTACGCTCTACTTACGATGTGTGGAATTTTTGCGTACATTAATCACCTGACGCCCAAGACCCGGCGTGAAATATTAGAATTGCTTGTAAATGGATTAAAGCGGTTGGAATACCGTGGCTATGATTCAGCAGGTGTCGCCGTCGATGCCGCAGACCAGAAAGACATAGCTGTTGTGAAACGAAGCGGTAAAGTAGCAGCGCTCGAGGAGTTGCTGCAGGAGCGCAGCGTTGAGCTGTCTGTGGAAGAGTGTGTGGAATCACATTGTGGCATCGCTCATACACGCTGGGCAACTCATGGTGAACCAAGTGCTATCAACTCTCATCCGCAGCGTTCCGGTGAAGATAACTCGTTTGTAGTCATTCATAATGGAATTATTACCAATTACAAGGAAGTTAAAACTTTCCTAGAGAACAAAGGCTATGTTTTTGAATCTCAAACCGACACTGAAGTAATTGCTAAACTAGTTCACCACATTTACCACCAGCACAAGGATTACAGTTTCCAGGAGTTAGTGGAACAGGTAATCCAACAACTGGAAGGAGCTTTTGCTTTGTGCTTCAAGTCTCGCTTTTTCCCAAATGAATGTGTTGCCAGTCGCCGTGGTAGTCCACTTCTGGTGGGCATTAAAACCCCTAGGCGTTTATCTAGCGATCATGTCCCTATTATGTACACCAATAACAAAGCTACCAGAGGAGTGGTACCACCCGTCCCCAGGGTAAATAGTCATGCTCACTTTGAACCAGAAGAGGAAAGAGATGTGGAATATTTCTTTGCATCAGATGCCTCTGCTGTTATTGAACATACCAACAGAGTACTGTACTTTGAGGATGATGATGTTGCTCATATCAAAGATGGTGTTCTCAGTATCCACCGCATGTCTAGTAGCAGCAATGATCCCCATGAACGTGAAATTCTGACTTTGAAATTGGAAATTCAACAGATTATGAAAGGAAATTATGACTATTTTATGCAGAAGGAAATTTTTGAACAACCTGAATCCATTGTGAACACAATGAGAGGACGCCTCAACTTTGCAGATGGCATAGTGACTTTGGGAGGCATCAAAGACTATATACCTGAGATTAAACGCTGTAGGAGATTAATGTTGATTGGATGTGGAACAAGCTACCATAGTGCAGTTGCTACAAGGCAACTGCTTGAGGAATTAACTGAGCTTCCTGTGATGGTGGAGTTGGCGTCAGACTTTTTAGACAGAAACACACCTGTCTTCCGTGATGATGTTTGCTTCTTCATCTCTCAATCAGGAGAAACTGCTGATACTTTGATGGCCCTGCGCTACTGCAAACGTCATGGTGCTCTTATTGTAGGCATCACCAACACTGTGGGAAGTTCTATCTGCCGTGAGGCACACTGTGGTGTCCACATTAATGCTGGTCCTGAAATAGGAGTTGCCTCAACAAAGGCTTACACTTCACAGTTTCTTTCACTGGTCATGTTTGCTCTAGTGATCAGTGAAGACCGCATTTCTCTACAGAAGCGTCGCGCGGACATCATTGAAGGATTGCATGAATTAGACACTAAAGTCCGTCAAGTCCTTGCCCTGGATAAAGAAGTACAAATCTTAGCAGAAGATCTTTACCGTCAGAGATCTCTGCTCATCATGGGTCGTGGATACAACTTCGCGACTTGTCTAGAAGGGGCACTTAAGGTAAAGGAGTTAACTTATATGCACAGCGAAGGTATTATGGCTGGAGAATTGAAACACGGACCCCTGGCCTTGATTGACGACTCGATGCCTGTTATGATGATTGTGATGCGTGATCCTGTTTACACTAAGTGCATGAACGCACTGCAACAAGTAACGGCACGTCAAGGTCGCCCCATCGTCATATGTGAGGAAGGCGACACAGAAACAATATCGCTCGCCTCAAGGAGCCTCCAAATACCGAAGACTGTTGACTGCTTACAAGGAGTGCTCACAGTCATTCCAATGCAACTCCTCGCTTATCACATCGCTGTACTTCGCGGTTGCAACGTCGACTGCCCTCGTAATCTAGCGAAATCGGTTACTGTAGAGTAAAATTTGATCATATTACCTAATTTGAAACCATATTGTTTATTGATTTTTTGGCGCAGCTGCCTTGTAAAGCACATTTAAATTGGTTGTACTTGTTGTTGTCAAATACACGTTCTTTATTTGACTTTAGTATATATTTGTACAGTTTGTACTCTAGGCGTTCATAAGATAAAATGGACCAAAAGGTTACGATGTTAGTTTCGTTGATAGTCGTTTCTGAATGATGGCATAATACATAATGTTATTGCCGTGCCTGGACTGGCTTTCACGTCTCAATTTAGAGAACCTAAATGAACTTATCGTACATGTGGCTATCTTATGTTTTTCTACTGTTTACAGTTTTTAACATTCCGAAAGAAATATCACAATATGAAATTATAGTTTGCATTCCATTTGTCTGTAATCTGATATTATGTACGAACTAGTTATACGGTTTTTAAAACTTATGTTATATAGCCGTATCAAGGTCACGCCTTTCGCTTTCGCATTCTATATAGGTTCGTTACAAAATAAACTATTTTAAAGCTTGCTAAAGAGCGTGTTCCATAGATTGAATATTAAAAGAAAGAAAATCAATGACTGTTTAAATTTACTTGCATTTGTTTATGTTAGAAAGAAATAGAATCATTTAGAATTTTATATGTTCCTTAGCTTGGTGTTCTACGTTTACATTTTGTATTACAATGTTTGTGTTGTTTACAAAGCTTCCGCTTAGTTAGTGTAGGTACTGATGGAAAATGACCGAAGTCTTAGATAGGTTTATTTTTATAAATCACTTCGAGGAAAGTTTATCGTAGAGTGATGGCGCTCTGATACAACTTGGCAAAGGTACACGATGATTATAATGCGATATCCTTATCACAGGGGTGTACCCCGTTATCATTATTTTAATCATATTTAAAAAAATATTATTTCATGTATGCCGCGCAATGATTAGTTGATAGGACACTGTTTATCAGATTTATTTGTGTTATGTTAGTAATATCTGTTTTCTTAGAAATCTCTAAATTGTTAATGTATCATAATTAAAAATATATTAAATGTAATATATTAGTATCGTACCTATTAGTATTAAAACGTCACATTATTGAGAATGTGTAATATTTTTATAATAATGTACATAATTATATATATTATTTCGGCGGCAAATTTGCTGCATTCTTTTCTAATGCGTCAAGGATAACTATTACATAAGTAAGTAATGTATTAGACAAATTTATATAAAAACACTTTTTTAACGATATTTTATTATTACGTAAAGTGAATCAAATTATTAATAGATAAAGCACTATGTTATTTTCATGTTTATAATTTATATGGAACCATTTTACAGAATCTGTAGATAATGTATAGAAAAGATTATTGATAAAAATCCAACATTTTGATATCGCGTAATTAATTTTAGTTGATGGCTGATAATTTTAAAATCCCATTAAAATGAAATTCAATATAAACCGGAAACATTTTTATGATTATCTAAGATAGTGATATAAATTCATGGAAAATGTACGTCTTACTAAAAAATACATATATTATTATTGTTAATGAATATATTTCAACTGATTCATATTGGGTGTGTAAGTTACGTGTGATCGACTATAAAACGTACTTACATACATTTTCGGATCATCATGATTCAAGATATAGTGATATTACATATGAATAGCCGAATTAAATTCCGTTATTTTAATTATTTTTAGGCATATGATGCCCTTTACAGTGATGTAGATCAAAATTCCAAGTTTTTCCGAATCTCATGGCCTGATTCGTTTTTACAAGGCTTTTCCAACTGCCTTTAGCCAAAATCTTTTAACATCCAAAGTGTCTGGAAATATTAGTTTTTACATATTTTTCTTCTCAGTTAAAATATTCTTTCTTAAATTCTAGATCCCAAATAATTTTTTATTTTATATATTTTTCAATATAACTAGCCGACAGTGAATAAAAACATCAGATCCATTATTTCTTCATGTACTTTCATAATATTTACAAAGGCAAAGAATAATCTGGTTTTTAATTGATATTGTCTTGAAGTTCATTTTTATTTGAAAAGTTTAACAACACCATAATATCTTAAAAAACTTATTATATTGAATGTTGTCATTATTTGCAAGATCTGTTAGAAAAAAACTATATTTTAGTTATCGGTATCTTAAAACATAAACGAAGTATATAATATTTACATGTTTCTATTTATTTTATTAATTCCCTAAGTTAACAGCTAGTCAAATTATTTTTAACTTGGGAATAATTTCGATCGTAATTACTTGTTTGTTATCAAAGTATGTATTTGATGATTTCATAACGTCAATTCGATCAAGAAGCTTGCGTTTCCGCATATGATACTCAGCCCAGCATTTTGATTAAAATATAAATTCTATGCCTATAATTAATGACAGTTACAGTATATTTTGTATAATACATATTATGTTATATGTATTTTGTATATATTAATATTTAAATGTACATATTACGAAAATACAGCATTTACGCAATATCCTTTGAAATATTTTCAATCTAATACAATAGTTATGTATGTAATAGTTAATGATTATTTTTAACTGTTTTGTAACATGATAATGTCCTGTGTACTTACGTATGGAATTTATTCATAAGTTTAATGTACTGGTTTGATTACTAGAATGCAATAATGATCTGTTCAACGGAAATAGAGCAATAGAGCTTTTATACTTGATTATATAATAATTGTATTTACTTTGATGAATATAAGTACTATTACTATATTACGCAGTTTTATTTCGTTATACGCGCGCCATTTCACAAATTGGTTGACACAAACCTACAAATTGAATGTCATACTATCTTAAAAAAATCATTATTATTCTAAATTATGTACTGTTGAGGGGCATTCGATTGTCTGACCTTCAGACTGATAAACCTGTTTGAGTGGTCCCAATCGAATAATTTGAATATTTTTGCAAGACTTGATTGTTGAGAAATCTCTACGACGACAATAACTTACTTAATAACTTGAAACTCACTACAATTTTGTATAAATGTGTGAATTATTACATGCGGACTGACGAATTTATTATGTAAGTAGTGACAATGAGAAATCCCCAACACTTGTCACCAAACAAAGAGTTTTTCTTTATTTCGTGTAAATAAATATACATGAGCCCACGCCTGTATTCCCGAAGAGATAAGCAGAGGTGCAAATAATGCACTTACTTACGCCGAACTAGTTTCCATGCGTGTAAATGAAAAGAGGAAAAAACAGTTATTGCCTTTATTTAAGTTGGAATTCCTTACACATACCTACTCTTATGCGTGAATTTAAGGTATATATAACATAATAAAGCTTTAAATTAAAATAATTAATAACATTCAAATCACTTGTGATGATAATGTCAACAATCTCTATCAAAGAGTATTAAACTATCTCTACACACTGATATTTCTTTGACAGCCTCCGTGGGTTCGATTCTCGCTCCGAGACATATGTTTGTGTGAAAGCACAGATTTTGTTTAAGCCTGGGTGGTGTGGGACTGTAGTACCTCGTAGTTATTGATACCCACGATACAGGTTTGACCTAGTGTGGTGTCAGGACTATACGTGTGTGACTGTTGGGTGTACTTATTTCCCAATTTACTTGGGTGTACTTTATTTAAGCAAGCTATATAGTTTGGACGTGTAATGTGTACGCTCGATACGTATTCGTCAGTGCTGCTTCTACTGCAGTGTACGTCGCGTTATCTAATCATTTAAAATTATGATTAACTTCTATAAATACATATTTTTTTGTTATGAATTAATATTCAACAATTGACTGCCTCGGTGGCGCAGTTGTAATTGCGCATGCGTTACGACTGCTGTGCTGAGGTCTCGGGTTCAATCACTGGGTCGGGTAAAATTATATTGGGTTTTTCTATTTAGAAATACTCAGTATTAGCCCGGAGTCTGGAACCTGTGCCCGATATGGCGATAGGCTCGCTCCCTATCACATTATGAGACCGAAATTCGGCGAAAAGTGGGTGTACTGGTTACAGCTCTGCCTACCTCTTCGGGGATTACAGGCGTGAGTGTATATGTATGTATTCAACAATTAATGCAAATATGGTTATTTTTAAGGCAGTATGTGTCCTTCTTGTCATATGCGAACTATATGTATAGTCAGTTTACATTGACTCTACCTAGACCTTTGCTGTATTGGGTTCCGGTTAGAGTTCTTAACCATCGCGTTTTGTATTTCCAGGGACACGGCAGAAAATCATCGAACTAATCATAAAAAAGGAACCGTAATTTTATGATTAGTAAATAGTTACTAGAAAAAAAAACAATCTGTATATTATATTTAAACGGCTGGGTTTAGAGACTTGAAATATGGAAGAAGTAGGTACCTACGTTTTATGACGTAGCAATCCAATAAGGAAGGGTTTTTGGAAATACCACCTCTAAGGGGGTAAAATAGGGGATGAAAGTTTGTATGAAAATTCGTAATTTTTGACGTTAAATTCATGAAAATTTGTTTTGGCCTTTTAGTTAAAAATAAAAAAAAACATATTTCAAGATTTTTTGGAAATTTCACCCCTAAGGGTGTAAAATAGAGGATAAAAGTTTGTATGAAAAGCCGACAGTTTTGAAGTTAAACGCATGAAAATTAGTACTAAATATCTTAAAAACGGCTGCCCCGATTTGGATGAAATTTTATGTGTATATTTCAATGGATTCCTGGATGGTTTGAAAACACAATTGGACTCGGTAGTTTGCTGGGATTTTTGGAAGAAATGCCAAAAATTGTGATCTTTAAAATATCATATTGAAACTTGTATTAGATATCCCCCTACTAGGACAAAAGTCAAAATTTGTAAAAAAAAATTTGAATGGATATGGAATAATGTTCGCTAAATGCCTACTCGATGCCTTGGATGGGTTGCAGCACAACATCCACATGAATGATGCGCGTGAGCAACAGCCTGGAGCGTGTTCTATCGTCTGTATCATGGCGAATGCTCCGAAGAATTCTTTAATCTTATCCCATCCTCTCCATGACACACCAGAACCACGTGTACTGGCTTGCGGAGCCAGAGCTTCGTAGTACCCCAGCCCGAACCAAGAGGTTCGCAAATTCGTATTTTTACTGCACCATTAAGCTGAGGAACAGTTTGCCAGCTACCATGTTCCCGCCTTCCTATAATCCTGGGTCATTTAGGCAAAGTGTGAAGAAGCTACACAGCAGGCTGGCATGAATGTGTTGAGTAGCGATGGACAGATTGATACTATTTGATACTCTAACTGGACGGCACTGCGCTTACCATCAGGTGCAGTGAGGTCACCTTTCCGTGCCAGGAAAAAAAGTGTGTGATTTACACACAGTGTAAGCTGCGACACTTCATTGTTACCTAATGCTAATTAATTAAATTTGTCCCACTACTGGGCACAGGGCTCCTCTACTAATGAGAAGGCTTAGTAGACGGGTTGATATACACATACCTTAGAAATTCTTATGAGAATTCTCAGGTATGTAGATTTTCTCACAATGTTTCCATTCACCGTTAAAGCAAGCAGTAATTATCAATGAATACATACGTAACTTTTCAAAAGTCAGAGGTGTATGCCATTTGGAATTGTTTCGAACCTACGACTTTCGTCTTAACAGTCTGTACTATTCCCAACTAGGCTATCGCAGCTTCCGACATCGACGTTCGGTTTGAAAAATATAATCTAAACATTTTGTTTTTGGATATTAATTACTAAATATTAACATTATTTCGGGTTCTGTTGTAAGAACTAGTTTCTCCCAAATACTTATTTTAACTGGTGGTGTTTGTAAGTATTACAAACACATCACAATTTGCCTGCTTTATGAGGGACTTTCATCCTTACATGGAATGTAACTGCTATTTCGCATGACACGGTTCTTAGAAACGAATGAATAGACTTTGTTTCACACAGTAAACATTCTTAAACCCAAGAATTATTTGTGTCGGAAATGATCTACATTTTATTTACAAAGTTATATAAATAATATGCAATGCTACATAGAATTATAAATACAGACACTAAATTAAACATCTCTGCCAAATTCTAGTTAAATTGTGTTTTCATATTTATTTTGTGGTTCTAGAACCCTCTTCATCGATACTGCATTCTATCGCGCCGAAATTTAGAATTTTACTAAATTAATAATTCAGTTTGACAGTTATTATAACTCAATTTTTAGTTTCAAAATAGGGATTACTGTGGGGCAGGTGCACTATTCTGCCGCAAGCTATCTTTCTAAACACTTTTCTACAACTTCCTTCAAAAACATCCTACCCTCTCCATTCTTTCCTAATTAGTTATCCTAATTATTTAATGAACCAGGAAGATCTTGTGAAAAGCTTATTTAAATCTTCGTGTTTCAAATTAATTGTCATCTCCTTTTTTGGACTTTATCTTTAATTTTCATCCTTAACAATCAATGATCGAATACCTCTCTATACATATAGATGGTTCCAAGCTCTTTGTATCTGATCCTCAACTTCATATGATCATAATATAACTTTAAGTGTCCTCAATCCTCTAATTTCATTGATGGAGCAATTATTATCCTAGGAGCAGTCCAATTTGTTCTCTTTTTATTAACCGACTTCAAAAAAGGAGGAGGTTAACAATTCGTCGGTATCTTTTTTTTTAATGTATATTGCCCGATTACTCGAAGACGCCTAGACCAATTCGAGAAATTATTTTTTTGTTTAAAAGGGTATACTTCCCAGGTGGTCCTATTGGCACCAAATCAGGATCTGATGTTGGAATCTCAGAAAAATCAAGGGAAACCCTCAAATTTTATAGTGACGCATACTTTGTTTTATATTGAAGTCGGTGTACTTTTTTACATTATCAATAAATCTATTATTTTTCGACTCAAGAGTCTGCTTCAAGATAATATTATCTTTAAAATTTCCTTTCACGAGCCAATATTTTTAGACCGCCTCGGTGGCGCAGTTGTGCGCATGCGTTACAACTGCTGTGCTGAGGTTCAATCGGGTTCAATCCCCGGGTCGGGTAAAGTGATATTGGGTTTTTCTATTTAGAAATTCTCAGTATTAGCCTGGAAACTGGAACCTATGCCCGACATGGCGATAGGCTCGCCCCCTATCACATTATGGGACCGAAATTCGGCGAAAAGTGGCTGTACTGGTTACACCTCTGCCTACCCCTTCGGGGATTACAGGCGTGAGTGTATGTATGTCAACAATAATAAAAGAGACAGTTTATAACGCCACATGTCTGGACTTGAAAAACCAGGAAATCAAATAGTTAATCAATGTGCCCTGTAATGCTGTTTTTCGGAGGAAATGCTTAGAGAGTAGGTACACGCGTATTACATGAGCTAAGAACAAGAAGATGATGGATGGTAATGATTATTTTACTTGTCATTTGTGGTTACAAACATTCTCATTCTTCACTAAGTATAGTAAAATGTTAAAATATGGACTAAATTAAAAGTTCGTATAAAAGAACAATCTTAATAATTCGCTTAATCTGTGAATCCCCCTGAAAAATGGCTATTGTTTGAAAATCAATAAATTATGATATACTTATTTCTTGAATAATATAATACTTAATGCTTTTATCACTTCGATAAGCCCTACGATCAAAGCAATAGGTATTTCGATGTTATACAATCTGGCTAGAGCATTCGATACCCGAGATTGATATGCACTTAACAGATTAGATTTAAAACGTTTCATGGAATACAGAAATATAAGGCTGGATACCGAATTACTGAAGTATATTTTAGAAATAAAGTCTTTTTTGTAGTTTACTTTTATTGATTCCATACAATATTTTAAATTAGAGATTTTGAAATATTGTTGTTTACTTGTGTCACAACCTGACGTCAAAAGTATCTGAAAAGTATCTTATATCTACCCTACAGGTGTTGATGATGACCATAAACCAGCCATACTCATTGAATTCCGCACAGTCTTGGAGCCTCGTATTAGCTGAAATACGAATAAGGAAGGAAACTAGAACATTAACAAAAATTTACACTTTTTAATTGTTTTATTAGTAAGAGCAAAATAGCTCTTTTTAACACCGATTAACGCTCTGTTGAAGAGCCAGGCCACTGGTCCACCAAATCTCCTCCTCCACTTGTTTAATCCTTCCAAAAGTTCTCCAATGCCTCCTTGAACATATTCTGAAGAAGCATTGATTTTATTTACACCTCTGACTAGCACTCCTTAGTATATGAACCCAAAATTAAATTTGGAATTTCCAAAAATGATACTGAAGCACAAAAGAAGCTCAATTGTATTTTTTAGAATCATGATATGACTGGAAACAGATGCCCCCTAACTCTCTGGTAGAGATTGTGTTGGTGCTGCTGTTTGTATACCTAAATATAAAATAATTTAAGATCTTAAATGTCCCCCATAACATCAATATTTTGAGGAGAAGCAATTGCAATGTTGGAAGCTATCTTGTGTGTCCAATCCCATAGTTTAAGCAGAGTCATTATTTTTTCAGACTCTTCCGACTATTACAGGACATCTTAAATCAACCTTTTCGAACTGGTTCTTTTTATATTTCTATTAAAATTATAGACATAATTATAAACATAGACATAGGTAAACATAGGTTTAGAAATTGGTAGTACCGTATACAGTATAATACTCTTTGACGTAGTATTAGCATGGATTCCTAGCCATTGTAGTCTAACTGGTGATGAAGCTGTTGATTTATATGCTCGCAATGCTGCCCTCTCTGGTAATATAGCTCACAGACTCTACCATGCAAAGGAGTTAAGATGCAAAACCAAATCTGACTTAATGAACGCATAGAACAACTGTTGGCAGATCACTAGTTTAAATAAAGGTATTCATTATGCCTCTATCCAACCCGCAGTCCCTCCGAACCCTGGTTAATAAAATAAATAAAAGAATAACGTGAACCATAATCTGTCTCCGTTTATGGCATGTAGCAGGGGAGCACCTGTCTTTCTTGCTAAAATCCGTGTTCGTGATCATTCCTTATGCGAATGTGGGTTAGATGAGGGCTCCCTGGAACATATCTTGTAGTGTCCAAGAGCATCCATTTATAACATTCTCCCTGATGAGTTTCCTCGTCCTGTAAATGTAAAAAGCCTTTTAACCTATGATTTTTCCCATAACATTATCTTACTGTCTAATTCTATTAAAATTAACAACGTATAGGTATAAATATTCCCACCTTAATCTAGTACAGTTCGTTCCTATCTCAGGTATTTAATAAATAATACGCCTCCATCACTGCGGTTTTACTTGCACTTACATTAACATTACAAATTACAATAATTTAATTTAATTTTAAATTAATATTATATAGCATCACTACCCAGTGAACACGTTTATGTAAATATGACATCAGTATGATGTCGTTCAATATCATGCTTTACATAACATAAGACTAATGACTGACTCATAAATGACTCATTATTTCGCACTTAGTGACGTCAGATAGTGACGTAAGTCACGTGACATAATGATGATGTCAACCTGACATTCTCATATACTCAGGTTTACGTACTACTGACGGAATAATGATGCTTCATTTATTTAGAAATTACATTGATGTCGCTTTTTATTTTTATTAAATTATTGATTTTTAACTAATTAAAACAACAAATTATTTCTTATTTTTTATTTCACAAGTATTTATATATTACATAAGAAATCTGTTACAATTTCTGGATAATAACCAACCAAATAATATATTAGAATAAAATTATTGACTCGTCACTTTGGCTGTTGTTTGCTACAGTTTAGCTTTTTTTTGATGACCAAGTTGTTCCATTGCGCGTCGGTTACCAAGTCGTAAGTTGAAAGCCAAGTTGGTTACCAGCGATTTTTTCCAAATTCGACAGAACCCCAAAAAGGAAATTTCGTCAATATAGTTTCTGGAATGGAAAAATTGTTAGCTTTGTAGGGGTTGCTTCTGCCCTACTTAATGAAGTATATAATTTAGGGTTGCGAATAAAACAATAACGTTGTATCTGACTCGAATGCCGACAGTGATAGGTGTATGCGGTGTCGCTCTATTAGATAGACTCGTATATAGCGTAGCGCGGCCGTGACTGCGCGGCACCCCCGTTCTGGCCATATGAATATCTACTGTCAGCAGTCGTGGTGTTTATTAATATAAACATAAAATACAATGGTTCTTACAGCTATTTCTCCGTAGGTAAAAGTTTACATTGAATCTAATAACTAGGCTTTGTTAAATGCGTCGTTTATTTTCTTGGTAATCCCGGCATACGTCCTGTATGTGTGTGGCCGTGATGCCACAGCTTCATTTTAATTTTAATAATAAATTTTAAAAAAATGGAATAGTGTCTGTACCTTGATATATATTTATCAGAGTCAAATCTTTAACAGGATATTTTGAGATTCTCCGATCCCGTTCTCCCATTTGGCAAACGGTGAAAATATTTTCTTAAATATTCTGTCCATATACTCTTTTCCGTTAGACTCACCGATTTGCAGTATAAGTTTCATCTGAAAATGATTATACTTTAAATTTCTCATTATCTAAAACAGACACGTCTAAATATATTATTATTAACAGTCACAATTTTATATTAAAAATAATAAGGATATACTTATTCCCAGGTGATATTACAAATAGCCAATAATAAAATAAAATTTGTCGTTATGTTAAAAACTTATTATGCGATGTAAAAAATTATTTGTAATTATTTAACCAAGACACTCGCTGGTCTATGTTCAGTGAAAATGGCGCCATCATTGAGCGGCGTGCGCGCCAAATTTGAAGGCAAAGGGTTCAATTCATACAGCCTCATCAATCGTAGTATATTTAACATGGAATTATTTGCAGTAAAGCCTAAGCCCAGTCTTCGTTTTATTTAAAATTGTTGTAAAATTAACATTATTTTATTAAAGTAAGTATTAAACTATTTCTTTAATACTATAAATTCATTTTTAACGTCTTATGTCAATATTTTCCCGTGCATATTAATACTTTTATTAATAAATCCAAGTCATTACATCATAATATTTTCATTATTAATGAAAATATGACTTCACTTTATGATTTAATTCTTGTAATTTTAATAAGTTATTTTCGAGCCGACAATTTATTAGTTATATTTATAAATAAAGATCACGTTTATCGAACGGCTTATAAGTAGCTTCTTTTCAAAAAGTTCTGCAACAAACAAACTATTAAAAACAAAATATATTTTTTAAATTAAGGTTTTTTTTTCGGGGTTAATTAAAAATGTCAGCATGCCCAACCTTATGCTAAAAAAATTCTCTAAGCGGAGGATTCAGCAGATGATCAGAGATAAAGTTTAATAATGCACGAATAAATGTGGAATAATAATTGATACATTTAGGTATAATTATTATCGGGCAGTTAGTAACTTAGGTCGTAATTCCGAAATAATGTTTGACTGACGTTACCTAAAAACATATTAAGTTTAGAATAATTATGTCTTAAAACATTAGTTTTGCGTGAGAAAATTAACATCATTGCTACGTCAAATGTACGTAGAAAAGGATATTAATATTATATCATTATGATGTCAGAATTATATCATAAATAATACCAATAAAGGATGTTACTTATACGTGAAAATTACATAAACGTGACATTATCTAACTATGACTTATCTGTTATATCATATCAAGGTCATGTGTTCACTGGGTACAAACCTCAGTGGTTTTTAATGCATGTATTACCAATTATTGTATACAACACAAATAAATTAAAAAAAAAAAAATTGACACAATTCACTTCACTAACTATTTATTTTTTTATTTTTCCGTAAAACAAATGTTTATGGAAAAACTAAGATTTAGTTTAGCTGTTTATAATTTATTATTTCTGTATATAGTGTAGGTCGCGTGGTGCCGTAACAGGAAGCTTGATAGGTTGACATTGGCAAAATCACCGATGAAAGTGTCGAGTCCAAATAATACCTAAAAGAAGAAGAAGTTAGTTAGCAAGGCCGTAGAATTACTAAAGGATGTATAGGTATTTGAATTTGAAGCACTAGTCAATTGTCTTCATCATATGCGTGCATATTTTGAGATATATTCTTGAAAAGACGAATACAAAACGGAAAATGATATTGGTTTCAGCATTTCGAATAGAATTTGCTGAAGTCAGGAAAATGTAGATATCTACGAAGGAGCAAGCGACTCATTTGATCATCATTTAAGTGATTACTCCTGTCCATGGATAAGGGACATCTACAGTACTAGAAGTTTGTAGGTGCGTTCGTAGTGCGTCTCCACAATTTGCCATTAAAGCTCCGACTCTTCTTTTATATCTAGCAACGTACGTTGTGTGGAATGGGATTCTCAGATATTTAGCTACAAAAACATTTCGTGATGGGTGCAGAATGCTAAACCTGAGGTACTCCGACCGAACCAACCGAATCCGACTCAATCAAACCTGACATTAAACGTTTAATGACATAATATACAACAAATATTATTAAATATATGTTCCTCTATTAAACGGCAACGGTTTATTAATGTAAATTTAATGAAATATTCATTGATTATTGAAGAATTATGTTTTACTTTTGTTTCTTTTGGGGCTGTACAAAATATTTAAATTTAAAAGCTGCTATCCTTATTGTTCAAATTTTGGCATTCTTAAATTTTCAAATAAATGTTAGACGAATAGAAAAATTGTTTAAGGCGTGTGGTTGTTTGGCATTAGCACATTATTGCGCCGACAGCATGAACTCACACGCCTCTCTCTGTTTCACAACGCGACCCACTTGAGTGACAGGCGGCAGAGACACCGCGCGCGTGGGGCACCTGTGTACGACGTGTCGCGGTGCAGCATAAAGCATAACAAAAGCACATTAACACTCGGTACCTCAGCAAGGACGTCAAACTCTAAATACTATACCCCCTATATCCACATTCTAACAGCAACTTTTGCAATCATTCAATATGATAGACAGTGTACTTGCGAAATAGTGACTTTCAAACTGAATGAATACCAACTACACATTGTGAAACTAATTAAAATATTGAAAGTCAAAACTTTTGTTTTCACATTGTGTTTATATAGTAAATACAAGTGTTAACTATTCTCCATGGAAGTTTTTACCTATCCAATATTTATGGGGTAGCCTGATTTTAAATTATCTACTTTTCCCAATATTTAAGCAGCGATAACCTAGTTGGTTGCCAAGACGAAAGTCGTAGGTTCGAAACCCAAGTGGCATACACCTCTGACTTTTTTAAAGTTATGTGTGTATTAAAATGTTAATTATCGCTTGCTTTAACGGTGAAGGAAAACATCGTGAGGAAACCTGCATATCTGAGAATTTTTTCGAAGGTATGAGGAGTCTGCCAACCCGCATTAGGCCAGCGTGGTGGACTAAGGCCTAACCCCTCTCATTAGTAGAGGAGGCCCGTGCCCAGCAGTGGGACAATGTTTAATACAGGGCTAGTATTATTATTATTTATATTTTTACTTTTCCCGATTACATATAATAGTGGTAGACAAAAATATCTTAGGATTCTGGAATTGGCCTGGCCTATCCGGCTTTCTACGCCTAAGCTTTCATCATATCTATTATTTTATACATATATGTATAATTATTTGCCCTGATTGACTGATTCATCAACGCAAAGCTTAAGCCGGTGGTGCTACAACTTGCTGAAACTTTGGTAGTTGATGCTCTTTGTGTTGTAAGCAGAAACTCCACTAAGAAAGGATTTTCACCACTAACCGGGTAAACTAAAGGAAAAACGGTTGTGTATTCGTGCTTTTGGTTAGAAATAAATTTACACGTGTATCGCCGTTTTTGAAAATGTAACCCTTAAGGGTGATTTAGGGGTCCAAAGTTTCTGCTTGTTACGTTTTAAAGCTAAACCAATGAAGCGATTTTGATAAAAATTTAGTATGAGAATACCTATAACCTCGAAGACGGACAGGTTACTTTATTAAATCCTCTCCACTCTCTATTTACGCGGGCGAAGCCGCCAGCAATTGATTGTATGGTATAACTACGTTTGTCCATTGATAATTTTTTATTGCTGTAGGCTCATAAACATGTGACATGACCATGAACACTCATAATAACAAAAGAACCATTGTCACATTGCATAAAAAGGCACAGAGTATTTTCTAATGTAACAGACAACGTAAACAAATATTTTACACAATATTTAACCACGGCGTTACGTGTGGATTGTTATTCCCTTTCTCCTACACGGGATATTTTACCTTTTAAATACGAAAGTCTGGTAATTTAATCATGATAATATGCTACTTAAAACCAAATTTTTAATAACTTTATTAAATAAATTGATGTCTTTTTCTCTTTCTTCTTCTTCAGGTGCCTCTCCAATTACTGAAGGTTGGCCATCAACTCCGAATATTTGTCTTCGTCCTTTGCAAGACAGACCAAGTCTGCAGCACTCGTTACTCCAGTCCACTCCCGAATATTGTAAAAATATGTCTTTTTTTAATAAAGTCTTATGTAAATAAATTAATGAAAACACCTATCAGTCACACACTTAGTTCGGACCCCACACTCGGTCAAACCTGTTCTGTTGTGCTCGGTCCACAACTCCCAGACCCGAAACAAACATCTGCGTGTCACACAAACATTTGTCTCAGTGCGGGAATCGAACCCACGGCCTCTTGTTTCACAGTCAGCTACTCGCTCGCTGCGCCAACGAGCATGTCTAGGAATTTAAAAAATATCCGATCTGTAATTCTTAAACACATTTTCTTATTAGTAAAACCACTAGGAATAAATTCAACTGTGATATTGTTGACAGCAAGAAACACTTGATAAAATAAAATGCATAATACAGTGGTAATAATGTTGTTGACCTGTTGTTGGTCATTAAAATAAATATATTTTAATGACCAACAGCAGGGTTCAAATTATATACCTATACAATACAGTCAAATATAACGTACAGCAACCCAAGGCGGTTGCGTGTACCTTCTCTCGCGGTCACAGACGGTCACTGGCCGATGCACACATGACTTACAGTCAGGCACCAGATTGCACTAAGGATAAACACTTGGCACGATTCAAGCCTTCAGAAACTAGGTATTTAGTGTCATACAAAGAGCTATGGTTAAATTTCACTGTAAACTGAATATGGTCGTATTACAGTGCTAGTGAAGCGTAATAGGTACATACGTAAAAACAGTTAAAAATAATATTAGCCAGCCGACTAAATATATAATAAATAATAAAAATACTAAATATATATATAGACTAAATATATAAAAAATATATATAATATATATGATAATAATAAAAGACAATAATTATGAATTCTGCTACATAGGCCCCATATCAGCAAGCCATTTTAGTGACTTGCGTAATTAATATTACGTTAACATCTATTCAAATAATTCGAAATAAAGACCTTAAAAGTTAATTACAGGTAATTCTAATCGCTGCGAGTTACATTAAGATTGTTCGTAGCTATTTCAACAGAACTCGTTATTGTAAAAATTGCACATTCTTGCATCATAAAGAAAGTTTAATGGAAACTAATAACATTTGGTTATCAAACACGCAATTTATAAACAAATCCCTTTTAAAATTTCTGGCGAATAAATTTTACGGATATTTTGTTAGCTTGGTAGTAATAAATTTATTACTCAAGGTAACAGGTTCACGACTTACTATCTAAAGAAAATTCCACGCTGAGAGATGTTAAATAGGGAAATAGTTATTCTCACGTAACATAACAAGAAGAAGATAATATAAATAACATTTAAAAATATGAAATTTGCACCCTACAATGGCGAGGCCTGAAGACCCAAGCCACCGGCGATTAGGTCTTAGGACCCCAAAGTAAGGAACTTCCTCACAATACCGACCCTAATAGTACTGCCTTTTTATCTACTAGGTACTGCCTTTTGACCCAATCGCCAATAGGGTAGTTTCCTGTGTTTAATTTTGTACATTATTCTCTATGCAATCTAATATAATACGCAAAAGAAACTCTTTTGCGAAAACAGAATCCAAATTGCTTGAAAAATTATGTCACAATATTTATTTTAAATATTGGTATGAGCAAATACTCACAGGCATAAGCGAAAACGGTGGCGTATTGGGAACATATTGCTATCTCCCTCGCACAACGGTACAGTACAGGTGATTCATTGTACCGTGACGTCACGGTATCAGATATGCATCCTTGTACTGTTATTTGACAACTACCCCTTCCAGCAGATTTGAGTGGATTCTAATTTACTTATTTTTGTGGATTCATAAAATTCGTTCGATAATAGGTTTTAGGTAATTTAACTTGGTGATTAAATTAATAAAAAAAATCGAGTCAACTACCCTATTGAGAGCATCTTGAGATGTTGGTCGAGGCTCTTTTGTATCAATCCACGGCGGACACGACTGTCGGTATAATTATTGCCGAGCCAACATCCCACATGTCAAGAATCTCGCGAACCAGATCTAAATATTTGGACATTTTCTCAGCTTTTAGGAGCTTTGTCGGCTTAAACGAGGATATCGTCATTCGGAATGGGGACGTCAATTTATCGGCGCGCTAATCGATCTATATCTATACTAAGAAAATATTAGGCTTATTGGCTACTTGACGGGCCACAGGTGTTTCGGTTCAATCCTGTGCCTGATCGGAAAGGACCGTGTGCCGGATCGGAAAGGACCCTGTGCAACCATTGTGGCAACTGCCACAGGACACGGCCTAACACTTGTTGGAGGAGGGCCCAGCCTGGAACAAAGGTAACACTCTCAGAGCAGTCGGAGGAGGAGACTTCTCCGTCCGGCCTATATTTTTATTATTCCGCTCCCCCGCTGAAGAGGCACTTTATCTGTACACTAAATATTTTTGCAAAACTTTGATTGTAAATCACAACAGGGTGTAAAACCCGCCATACTGGCACACTAAAGTGTGTCGCGGTCCGGGATCAACCAATGTACATCCGGTTTTTGTCGGGGGTCTAGAGTTTAGGTACAATGTTTAGCCGGTTTGCAGCCTTCTGAGTACTCTGACACAACCCTCGACCGCTTCTTCACTTTCTTACCCATGGCTTAGTGTGAAAAAGCAGGCTGGCATGATTGTGTTGAGTAGCGGGGGATAGATTGTCTCTCGCTACTCGATACTCTAATTGGATCTGCGCTTACCATCAGGTGCAGTGCGGTCACTTTTCCGTGCCAGGATAAATAAAAAAAATAAAATGGTATCGATATAGAATCCAAAACAATTGTTTTTGGAATTATTGTCTGTCTGTCAAGGCATCATGTCTAAAGTACTGTATTACGACAAAGGATTCGGGAATAAAATCATAGAGTGTAGGTAATTCGAGGTAACATTTAGTCTTTATTTCATTTAAATCGGCGCATTTAATCAAAAGTTATACCTGTTTGAACGAACATCTGCATTATGCAAAAAGTATCTAGAGAGATGAAATGATCTAGGTAATAAATAGTCTAAGATAACTTCCACGCGGGCGGAGCCGCAGGCTACGGCTAGTCTAATATAAAGTTGACGTTAGTGTAATAAATTCGTTGAAGATGGGTTACAGATATTAAATAAAACTATTTTATAGTATAGTGGGTATATACTTACTATAAATGACTAGTGACTAGACATTCAAAGTCGCACATCTTCTATGATAATATAATACTGACGGTACCTACTATTTATTCCCTGTTGTTTAAATAGGAATGTAACTGTTGGTATAACGGGTTGATTAAAACTGTTCGCGCGAAATCTTTATGTTTGTGTATTGAGTATGAATATGAAATTAGTTTTGTTTTTCGTCACTAAATTAAAATATAAACAAATATTAGAACTCTTTTACATAATACATCAAAATAAAACCTCTTATTTGTTCTTTTTTTTATTTGTTTCTTATATTTTGTGTATAATTATTAATTTTGCATACCTATACTATTTCTGTTTAATATTTTTTAATTAATGTGGCTTGATAATAAATCTGATCAAACTGAAGTACCAAGTAAGAACAAACTGGTAAAGATTCGTTCAAAAATGTTTTTACTTATTAATCATACAGGCAGTTGTCATGTAACTGATAATGGTTGTATCCAATATTATACTACAGTTATTGAGTTCCTAAGTAAATGTGGAGTGTGTAATACATTTGAGGTAATTATCCGGACGATTCTTGAACTGATTTATATTTTGGGCCGAAATTACGTGTTCTGGGAGCCCATTCCACGCTATACACAATGTAGACATGTAATGTAGAATATAGTGTACATAGTGTATATTGTGTACAAAAATGGACTTGCGACTGAGCCCTGCGGTAGATACACTATATGTCTGTCGTTGGTCTGACAGAGTTTCACCCACTCCTACTTGGAATGTTCTCTTTTGTAGAAATGCCTTTATCCAAGCTAGTAATTTTCCACGTATCCTTATAAATTGCAGTTTATGTTAGTCTCCGTATCGGTACTTCATCAAAAGCTTTTTCGTAATCTAGATTATGTAAGGCACAACCACTTCAAATATACTGTTCAGTCAAATTCTTAAAGATATTTATTTACCAAAGTCAATGACCTTGGCTATTGTAACTGTGCGTATATACGAAAAAGCGATGACGTTGAGGTACAGCACGGTCGGGAGTCGGTGTGGTAGTGTTTATAACGCTTTTTATTTGTTATTTTACTGTATTTCGTTATTTTATTATGAATTTGTAAGTCGATCCACTAATAAAATTATACAAATATTTAAAAATTGCTTTCGTCATTCGATTTTAAAATAACAGGCTGTATTAATTATACATAGGCGGACAGAGACACGTAAGAGTGATTCCATAAGTATTCCAGGTTTTCAAGACTGACTTATGAAAACCTAAAATGATGGGTAGTTGGTATGATAATTCTTATGTATTTTAAGATTAAAACTCTCAAAACTACAATCAAAGTAGATTATATAAACAAAAATAAAACGAACAATAGTATATGTACATTATGTACCTATATTAATTTGTCGCGGATCCGGGATTCCCTGAGTAGTAGAGAGGTTTTTTGTTCGATGTGCCGTGAAGCGGAAAACTAGGCTTAAATTTTTATCATGTTCCATTATAGTGCTTCGGTTTCAAATTCGCTCAGGAAGAGGGAAATGACTCCTTTTGCCCCCTCTCCTCCCCACCATTCATGGATTCATGTATCTAATAAAGCAATTTAATAATTTTTAAAACAAAAAACATAACCAGTCATGGGGACTACCGACAGACGGAAAACTTAAAACTTTGGAATTACTGTGTCGGTATTTTTAGAAACAGCGTCCATGAAGAAGTAACTTTTTTGTTTAGGATTTTATTATAGATCTTTATAGGCGTGCTTATGTCAAAAGTAAAGTAATCTGAGCGTAACGGTCACGCGAGTTCAGTGCTTTTTTCCCAACCCAAAAAATACCCGGTGTGCCTAAAGAATAGACAGCTGTGAAAACGAAAAGGTAGCTGTATAAAAAATAATATGATGAATTATTTTAAGGATAAAGTAAATGATTATACCCGTTAGATTTATTTCTAGACTCTAGTCTGCAGCGCCGTGGCTGCTGCTCGAATGAATTAAAGTCTCTACTTTAGAAACGACTTAATTATATTTTAATTAATGTTTAGTTTGTAATTTTGGTGAATCCACAATGTTATTATAGGGCTTTTTAAGTTTGTTAAACTTTATAATTATTTTATTTTTATTATCGTGTTGTCGCTAGATACAACTATTAGCCATTACCTTAATGTAAAATTATACCTCAAATTATTATAGTCGCAATAACGGAACTGTTATCCGTTACGACGATTCCATATTATATATAAAAAAACCAGTCTGCAATAATTGACAGTGATATATCAAATAAATAATTAAACAAACCATCAAAAAAAGATAAATTCCGTTGGATATAACCAGAGAAAAATAGCTATATTATCTATAGGATTGTGATAAAACATTGTGTCATGCATTTCAATGCACCGTGCATAATTTTGGTACTTAGGTATTTATGCAAATAATAAAATAAATTATTAACTAGAATGTTGTTATGTATTCACCTTAGACAGTTGGGTAAAAGACATTTGTTAACCTTTTTCTATTCGATTTAAAACAATATGTAAAATCATTTGCTGACAAGACTTGTCCTTGATACGATTAGATATTGGAAACTAAGAAGCTAAGTTAAAAACACAGATTAGGTATTCTTTTTATAAACTAAAAGTAAAATAACTAAAAAGTTTCGAGTAAATAACAAAAAAATAAGAACCTGTTGGATGCAATGGAAGTGTCAGTGGCCCCGAGGCGACCGCAGTCACGGCGAAATTCTACGGTCCATAATGACGCACTCGGAATAATAAGTTAGAATAAGTATTATCACAAGGGAAAAGTTCTGTTTCAAATGTTTACTAAGTATCCGGGTTTGTTCGTCTACAATCAAAGATAAAGATTATTCGCTTAGTTTGATATTAATTAGAAAACAGATTAGATGGAGAATTCGGTGTAGGTGATCTCTTACACAATTCACGTGTATTTTATGTCATCTAGCTAATTATTTCATTTTTTTAGAAATTACTCCAAGAAATAAACCGACTACCAAATGGTGCATACATAATATTACCTTGTTATCGAAAAAAAATTACTTACAGCTACTTACTGGAAATACGCAGACTTTTAAACAGTTTATTTATAAATTCAGATCATTTAGCTTGAAAAACTAGTGAGGTTCTAAGTTCGAATCTAGTTCATCAATTTGTGTTCTGTCAAAAATCACACATGAATTGCCCGATTCAGAAATTTTATGCTTGAAATTACGTTAAGTCATCTCATAAGACAAGGCAAATCTGCCTATCTATGTCCCCGAAGCTGAAATAGAAAAGTGCCTAATTAGTTGCTATTCTAATAAAAATCAATAAAATACAATAGACACCTGCTATCATAAATTATACTGCCTCAGTGGCGCAGTTGTAATTGCGCATGCGTTACGACTACTGTGCTGAGGTCTCGGGTTCAATCCCCGGGTCGGGTAAAGTGATATTGAGTTTTTCTATCTAGAAATTCCTCAGTGTTAGCCCGGAGTCTGGAATCTGTGCCCGGTATCGCGATAGGCTCGCCCCCTATCACATTATGGGACCGAAATTCGGCGAAAAGTGGGTGTACTGGTTACACCTCTGCCTACCCCTTCGGGGATTACAGGCGTGAGTGTATGTATGTATAAATTATATTTGTCCAATCGAACATTTAGAAGAAGAATAAAAATAATTCATACCACGCATCAAATTCAAGAATTAATTAATAAATAAAATTTTATATACTCTTTATTGTTGTGAGTATTGTTTCCTATTTAAATATAGACAAGAGAATGCAGTTATTTGAATTTGAGAGTGCAAGGCGTCGGGCACGCTTGCCTTGAACGGGCTTCCTGTCGGTATCGCCTGTGTCAGTGAAGGGGACTCGCCTGCGAGCCTTTGTTCCAACCAAAGCAACAGAGAAATGTTGCAAAACTGGTCTTTGACCTTTTGTATTCTTAACGCACTTCAATAGGTATAATAGACTGAAATAAACCTGAGTTGTTAACTATGTAGTTATTATATCCATGTTAAACACGATTCAGTTTCCAAAGTGATAGAGTACTATAAGACGTATGTACAATAAAATGTTGTTTATGCTAAAAATATTCATAATAAAGATAAAGATAGATAATGACAGTATTGCTTGCATGTCGATTCACTTTAAATGGGAATAGTGGTAGTTAAGGGATCAGAGAATGACATAGGCAACTTTTTATGCCAGAAAAATGTACGGGTCCTATGGAATAGCGAAATATAATAATTCATAAAAGTACACCGACTTCAATGAAAAACAAATTATGCGCCTCTATAAAATTTTAAGGATTCCCTCGATTTTTCTGAGATCCCATCATCAGATCCTGACTTGGTGCCAATGGGACCACCTGGGAAGTATACCCTTTTAAACAAAAAAAGAATTTCTCGAATCGGTGTGGCGCTGCTTTCACGGGCAGGACGACATCTGCCAGGCCCGCTAGTATATACTACTACATATATAATACTCATGTTAAATATGGTTTCGATGTGGATCTTCCAATGTCGATAGAATTTGTGTTCTCAAATAGTACCCCGCGCCAGTGACCTTGATGATTTCACACTAATCTATCCAAAAAGCAGCGGATGTTTCGGACGCCTGAGATACAACGTGTATTATGGTTTTTATTTCTTATTTTAATGTGTTCGAGAAGGTTGAAAATGTAGCTGGACCTGTTATTTAAAAGGCCATGTGAGTAGATTTCGTGGTTTTAAAGATAATTTGCATTAAAATCGATACCTTTCGATTTTTCCTATATTATTTGAAAACATTTAGGTACGGATATTCTGTCGAGATGGAAAGTTTCGCAATGGTATACATAAGCCATATCTATTCTAACAACTAATATTATAAAGCTGAAGAGTTTGTTTGAACGCGCTAATCTCAGGAACTATTGGTTAGAATTGAGAAAATCTTTTAGTGTTGGATAGCCCATTTATCAAGGAAGGCTATAAGTAATATAACATCACTCTATGACCAATAGGAGCGGAGCATCAATGAAAAGTGATGCAAGAACGGGAAAAAAATATTCCCTCCCGGGAAAAATTATTGGATATACCTACTTATATATAATTAGATCGAAACGATTATTTATAATATGATCCAAATATTTACAGGATCTAATTCTAACTACAACACGGTCACAATATCTGTGCACTTCTCTGGAATGCGATGCCCCTCCCGCTTCTCTTTTACGGTACGGTTTGCATCTTCATTGCCGATACGCATTTCGATATTTCGTTATTTTCTTCACACTATTGTTTTGTTTTAAAACTATATTGTTACGTTTGGTTTATTCTCATAAAATAAAACAAAATGCTTTGTTTATTACGCAGGGGAACAAAGTTCCCTTGTGAAACGTCAAAATAAATCATGACACCTGATTAAATTATAATAGGTAGCAGGTACTATTACTTTCGCTGACGGTGACGCCAGAGGGATTGGCGCGGGGCGTCACTTACGCCCAAGTCCTGCGGGAGATACAACGACGTGTGGACTTGGCCGGTCTCGGCATTGCTGAGACGCGGGCGCGTCTAATGGCGACGGGTGGGTACCTATATGAGGTACCCGGCCCGGAGTCCGAGGCGAGGGCCGATTCCCTCGCTGATAAAGTGAGGGAGGTGTTCCGCGGAATAGAACTGGCGGGTGACGTTCGCGTTTCCCGCCCCTTCAAGTCCGCGGAGATGCGAGTGTCCGGGTTAGATGCTTCGGCTGACCCGGAGATGGTCGCAGCGGCCCTCGCAAGAGCTGGGGATTCTTCGCCAGAGAATTTTAAGGTCGGGGAGATCCGCCCTGACCGGTCGGGCCTTGGTGCGGCGTGGGTGCGGTGTCCCGCCAAGGTCGCCGACAAAATTTTAAAGTCGGCCCGAGTCCTGATCGGCTGGGTGGCGGCGCGTGTCCAGCTCCTTGAGCCGAGGCCCATGCGGTGCTACCGTTGTCTGCACAGAGGACATGTGCGGATGCGGTGCACCGATGAGTGTGACCGCAGCGAACTTTGCTATCGCTGCGGCATTGTGGGCCACAAGGCCAAGGGGTGCTCCGCGGAGCCGCACTGCGTAGTCTGCGCAGGTGTCGGTAAGCCCGCGGGACACCAGGTGGGCGCCAAGGCATGCGTCGCCTCCTCCCGCCCTCGCCGCACTAATCGTGGTCGGGGGTCGGAGGTTGTGACCCAGCCGACAGCGGGCACCAGTAGAGAGCAGATGGAGATCGCCCATTAATATGGCGCAACGTTTCCTCCAGGCGAACATTAATCACTGTGCCAGCCTAGCCCAGGACCTACTAGTCCAGAGCATGGCTCAGTGGTCGATACAAGTGGCTGTAGTCGCTGAGCCCTATTTTGTTCCCCCCAGGGAAGACTGGGCAGGGGACCTTAACGGTTTGGTGGCTGTCATCACTCGGGGCGCTGCCGGCTCCCCGCCCTTCGAAAAAGTAGCGAAGGGGTCGGGATGTGTGGCGGTTCTGTTGGGGGGGATCTGGATTGTGGGTGTGTATTTCTCCCCCAATAGATCCCTGGCCGAGTTCGAGCACTTTCTCAGTCGGCTGGGGGCCCTGGTGGTGCAAGACAGTCAGCCTCGCCCCGTTCTCGTTGCCGGCGACTTTAACGCCAAGTCTCTGGCTTGGGGTTCGTCGGTGACCAGCAGGCGCGGCGAGGCCCTGGAGGAATGGGCGATCTCGGCCAACCTGGCCGTCGTGAATCGCGGGTCGGTTAACACGTGCGTGCGGCATAATGGCGGATCAGTGGTGGACGTCACGTTCGCCACCCCAGCTATTGCCCGCCGTGTCCGTGACTGGAGAGTTCTGGTGGACGAGGAGACGTTGTCGGATCACCGATACATTCGGTTCGACGTCGCCTTGTCCCCTAACACCCAGTCCAATGGAGGACCGACCGGCCCGCGGTCGGACGGCCCGCGTTGGTCAGCAAAACGCCTCGACGTGGAGGCCCTGAAGGAGGCCGCTCTGGCCCAGGCGTGGCTCCCTGCACCGGAAGCACCGATGCAGGTTGAGCAGGAGGCGGCGTGGTTCGGGGCAGCGATGTCGCGCGTCTGTGACGCGGCCATGCCCCGAGTTCGACGTCTTCCAGAGAAGCGCCAGGTGTTCTGGTGGTCGGCGGAACTCACGCGGTTACGTATATCCTGCGTGGCCGCCCTCCGTCGTCTTGCCAGGCACCGTCGTCGCCGAATCCGTCTTCCCGGCGACGAGGACCAGGAGCGGTTGCTTCACGGCCTCCACAGGGAGGCTAAGAGAGCGCTGCGCGTGGCAATAGCTAGGGCAAAGTCTGCAGCTCAGGAGGAGTTCCGGGGAAATCTCGATAACGACCCTTGGGGGCGTCCATATCGCGTGGCGATGAGGAGATATCGCCCGTGGGCGCCCCCACTGACGCAGAGTCTCCGGGGCGACCTAGTCGAAGAGGTCGTCGCAGCTTTGTTCCCTGCCACTGAAGATGTCACTCCCCCACCGATGGCGTCACATCCATCGACGCCATCGTCGTTGAGTTCGGCAAGGGTTATTTCGGAGGTTTCGCCCGAGGAATTTCGGGCGGTGGTGCTTCGGCTGCGGGGCAAGAAAACAGCCCCGGGTCTCGACGGTATCCCCGGACGTGCGTGGGTGTTAGCCGTCGAGCATCTGGGGACTAGGCTCCGTGGCCTGTTCTCCGCGTGCCTGGAGCAGGGCCGTTTTCCATCTCAGTGGAAAACTGGGAAGTTGGTCCTGCTCAAGAAGGAGGGGCGGCCCGCAGAGTCGCCATCGGCCTACCGGCCCATCGTGTTGCTCGACGAGGTCTGTAAGCTCTTCGAGCGTATCATTCACGCTCGCCTCGTCGAGCATCTTGAAGGGGTCGGGCCGGACCTGGCACAGTGCCAGTACGGGTTCCGGCAAGGCCGATCGACAGTACACGCGATTTTGCGGGTCAAGGCACAAGCGGAGGATGCAGTGGCTCGGGGTGAAGTGGTGGTGGCGGTGTCTCTAGACATCGCCAACGCGTTTAATACCCTGCCCTGGGCCTGCATACTGGAAGCACTGCGGTACCACGTGGTGCCACCGTATCTCCGGCGTCTGGTGCGCTCGTATCTCTCAGACAGGTACATAGTGTATCCAGGCGCCGACAGGTGGCACCGAAGAGCGATGGCCTGCGGTGTTCCACAGGGCTCAGTCCTGGGCCCTCTCCTGTGGAACATCGGCTACGATTGGGTGCTCCGTGGTACCAATCCCCGAGGCGTCGCTGTCGTCTGTTATGCAGATGACACGCTAGTAACAGCGACAGCCAGGTCTTTCCAGGAGGCCACCCTGCTCGCCTCGTTCGCAACCGAACAGGTGGTGGGCAGGATTCGGCGACTGGGCCTTAAGGTGGCCCTGAACAAAACCGAGGCCCTTTACTTTCACGGGCCTCGGATTCGGCCACCTTTAATGCCCCACATCAATGTGGAGGGGGTGCGGATTCCCATCGGCTGTACAATGAAGTACTTGGGATTGATTCTGGACAGCCGGTGGGATTTCCGTGCCCATTTCAAGGAGTTGTCGCCGAAATTGGTGCGGGCGGCGGGCGCGCTCGGACGCCTGCTGCCGAACCTGGAGGGACCTAATAGCCCTTGCCGAAGTTTATACGCTGGAGTCGTGCGGTCAATGGCCCTGTACGGATGTCCCGTATGGGCCCAGTCCCTGAAAGCCCGCTGCGTCGCCTTGCTGCGCAAACCGCAGCGTTTGTTGGCGCAGCGAATAGTAAGGGGCTACCGCACGGTCTCCCACGAGGCGGCCTGCGTATTGGCCGGCACCCTCCCTTGGGAGATGGACGCAAAACTCCTCTCGTCCGCGTTCTTCTGGCGGGAGGAGGCGTCCAGTCGCCGTCAGGTGAGACTGGCCCCGAGGGAGATTGCGGCCCGATTTCGCAGAACCGCTGTGGAGGAGTGGCATACCAGGCTGGAAAGCCCAAGTGCGGGCTTGAGGACCGTCGCGGCAGTGCGTCCTGTCCTAAAGAGATGGCTAGACAGGCGCCACGGTGCGCCAACTTTCCGGCTGACGCAGGTACTGACGGACCACGGGTGTTTCGGTTCGTTCCTGTGTCGGATCGGAAAGGAGGTGTCTGCCGTGTGCCACCATTGTGGCAACTGCCGCGAAGACACGGCCCAACACACGTTGGAGGAGTGCCCAGCCTGGGACGAAGAGCGCAGCGCTCTCAGAGCAGTCGTCGGAGGAGACCTCTCGCTGCCGGCCGTGGTGTCGTCCATGGTCGCCAGCCGGAGGTCCTGGCGTGCGGTGGCCCACTTCTGCGAGAGCGTCATCTCGCAGAAGGAGAGTGCCGAGAGGGATCGGGAACGAAATGATCCCTCCCGCCGCCAGAGAAGACGTAGGAGGCGCCGGGTGGACGACTGACCGACGTCTCCCGCCCTGTGGAACGGGGGCGTTTGAATTCCACCACGGTAACCCCTGCCTGTCGTACAAGGCGACTAATTGGGGCCATCGGGGGTCGCGGGCTCGCAGCGGGGGGCTGTCAGCCCGAATCGATGCACTCCCAGTTTCGGAGCATCGTGCGACCCCGAGATGGACGGCAGCGCGTGTGGTAAGGCCTCGTTCGCTGTCGTTGTTCGGTGCGCGGGGGCTCCTTAGCCCTCCCATGGAGATGGGCTGCTACGCAGCACCGCGCAGGGGCGGTTTCGGCAGCAATTCTAGCACTCCTTAGAATACCCCGGGATCGCTCCGTAAGCGCCGAAGAAGGCCACCGCGGGGTTTTAGCTGGTAGTGTCGGGTGGGGTGTACATAGGGGGTAGGGACTCGGCCCAGCGGCTGCCCGGATAGCCATCATCCGGGCGAGGGGGATGCTGGGTCGTAAGACCGGCTAGTCCAGCATAACCGTTTTATTCTTATTCCGCTTCCCCCCGGAGCGGGCGGTAGAAATAAAACGCTTTCCCCGCGACAACAAAAAAAAAAAAAAAAAGGTACTATTACTTAAATAACTTTTATAACTACGTAAGTATATGTTATACAGGATAGAAAACTGATAATGAATGGAAAAAACTTTTTATCCTGGAAATATTTACAGTTCCCGTGGGATAGTTTAGTTTTTCACAAAGCAAGGCATCGGCATGATCTTCTGCATAGTGGCAGTTTAGGGATCAGAAAAAAACGTAGATCACTTTTTATCCCGGAAAACGCTTTTTATGGAATAGCAAAATATAGAAGGTGTAATAGCTTAAGTTGCCTCCATGGATTGTATATTTTCTTCCAAAACTTACATCCACGCGGGCGGAGCTGCGGGCAACAACCATTTTAAATAATAAATGTAATCCAGTGCGCTTCATAATGTATTATTTCAATTATATTTATTTAACTTTTTTCCAAAAATAATTTTATTATATCAGTATCATATTATCTATACTCATATATAAATCTGAAGCGTCTGTCTGTACATTTGAGTAACTTATCCGATTTTGCATGAAATACTCATTTTATGACTCACTGATCCCGAATCTACAATTTTTATAATTTTTGTCTGTCTGTATGTCTGTTAACTCAAAAACTAAAACCTTAAAAGGCTTTAAACATGAATTTGAACATTTATAAATAGTACCTTATTTATGTAAGGATGATGCAAATATGTCGTGATATGGCAAATTCATACCGCCCGATGACCCAAACTAACCGGTTTTGTAGGTGCCGAGATTGAAAGTTCATTTCATGACATTTTAGGATCTTTAAACGTGTACATGGACTTACCAATAGATTATTCGCCGAGGTGACATTAGCTGAACACACTATTCATATTATCATAAAATAATTCGTAAGTTATTATTATGGTAAGCTTGCAGTCCAAGTTAGTAATTAAATTACATTTTTAATTATGTGGCTACGGCGAAGCAATGGAAGAGTAATTTTTAACAGTCAATGTAAGAAAGTGTAAAGTAACAAAGTGCCGAACGAGGGCTGACAAGTATTGTAACTTTCTTGAATTTATAACAAAGCCATAATTATGAGAGAAGTTATCCATACAGTAGGTATGGACCATACTACCTAAATTGCTGCAAAATAGTTATTAATTCCGTCCTGTTTCAAGAAATCTCAGCGAAGTCTAATCGTTAGATAACAATAGTGTCCTCATATAAGCTCGTCATTATAAAAACTTCGTATCTACTGTTCACCTACATTAGGGTTACCAACTCTGGAATTCAAATACTAGGATTTGAAGTTAGAATAACCAGGACAATTCAGTTTAAAAACAGGACGCATTTGTTTAAAGTAGCGTAAACACTTGCGAGCCGAGACGCCGCCCCTAAAGTAAGGATTGCAAAAGTGGTGTGCGAATTTTAAAATACAGGACCTTATCAGGGCGCTTCAAACACCCATGACGCTGCTTAAAAACTATCCAGGACACTCTAAAAACCAGGACATGTCCTGGGAAAACAGGACGGTTGGCAACTCTAACCTACATATACATTATAATAAAACCATAGTCTCTGCTCTCAAGTCTCACATCGTTTCGTTATTGTTCACACATCATGTAAAACGGGCTAAATGGATTTCGATGAGTTCATTATTAAATAAGTCCAATAAACCTTACATCTTATAACAATTAAAGAAATATCTCTATCAGAAAGCTAGAGGTAATTTGTTACCAAAATAAAATACATACAGTGTCGCCAATTTAAATTAAGTTTTCTTTGATTCGATTTTATCAAATTATACATTTCAAATAATATACAGTACCTTCATAAGTATAAGTAGATATAAATGGATCATTTAGAAATGGAATATTTTTATAATTGATTGAATTGATCCTTGGATTGTAATATGCGGCTTCGTTCCTTTTATAAACACGGATATGTTATGTATAGATACCTACATGTTCCACACTTAAAACCAAAACAAAATGAATTTAACATTAAATTAGCAAATAGTAAAAGTCAAAATTCAAGGTGATCAGGTAGTGACTGAATAGATCAAGTTGACTTTATTAATATTTCACGTGTTTTAGACCAGGCTGCTGGCACTTACAGCTAACCTTATATTAATACTATAAATGCGAAAGTAACTCTGTTTGTTTGTTTGTTACTTTTTCACGACTAAACGGCTGAACGGATTGATTCGAATTGAACAATTATATCCGGGAGAAGGACATAAGCTATGTTTTTTCTCAAATAACAATCTTGAAAGGGGTCATATAGTTCAAAATTTGTATGGGGAATCCATAACTCCTCAAGTTAAGGATCTGAAAATTCATATTTAGGCTTTTGGTAAGAAATAACGAAATACGTGTTTCAACATTTTTACCAAATCATCCCTTAAATGTGTCCCCGTGTCTCCCGTGTAAATCCCTAAAAGGGGCGAAGTGAGGGGTAAACTTATGAGGTATTATTTAATTGTAATCTCGAGCTTCAGGCACAGCACCTGAGAGTCAGGACGATTGCTATAGGTGCCTCAGTGCAGAAGACAAATCCTTGGATTGTATACTTCTGCTCACGAAAATAACTTCCACGCGGGCGGAGCCGCGAGCAACAGCTAGTATTAATATATGTCTTATAATGTCACTAAATGAATATGAAGATTAAAAAGGTTATAGTTCAAGATCAGTATGGTTAAACATTTACCTACATATAAAAATCTATATGAGACCTACCTTCATATGAAAATGATAGAATGATAAAAGTTTATTTCGTTCCACAAATCTCTCTCTCTCTCTCATATACCTAATAATACCAGCCCTGTATAATATATTGTCCCACTACTGGACACGAGCCTCCTCTACTTAGAGGGTAACCTCTCACTAGTAGAGGAGGCCTTAGTCCACCACATTGGCCCAATGCAGGTTGATAGACAATATATAGGTAACTTACCTTTGAAATTCTTATGAGGATTATCACATCTCAGGTATGCAGGTTTCCTCGCGATGTTTTCCTTCGTCTTTAAAGGAAGCGATAATTAACAATGAATACACACGTAACTATAGAAAAGTCAGAGGTGTATGCCATATGAGCTGGTTTCGAATCTACGACTTTCGTCTCGACAATCCGTACCATTCCTAGCTAGGTTATCGCTGCCTTTTACTAGACTATTGCTGCTTTTTTCACATAAATATAATAAAAGGCAAATGTTATCCAATACATAAAGCTTGTAGGTAGATAAATACCTGTAATATTTTTCTAAGCTTTTAAACTTCAATGGCGTATGGAATATTAATAAGAATATATTTCAAATAGAATATTTCGGTGCGGTAATACCTATATAATATAACAAACTACAAAACTAATTGTAGGTACTCTTAATATTACATTGAGCGGGTCAGAAAAATACATGATAAATATACACTCACGCGTGTAATCCCCGATGAGGTAGACAGAGGTGTAACCAGTGCACCCACTCTTCGCCTAATTATAACGGTCACATAATGTGATAGATAGCGAACCTAACGCCATAATACTGAGTATTTCTAAACAGGAAAACCGAATATCACTTTACCTGATCCGGGGATCGAACCCGAGATCTAAGCACAGCAGTCGTAACGCATGCGCAATCACAACTGCGCCACCGAGGCAGCCAAGTCAGAAAATGTTTGTCCAAAATAGTTGTAGCATATATGAACAAACCGAAATGTTGAAATCGAAAGGTCAAATTTAGAACATAGAACCATTGCGTGGTTTTAAATGGAGTTAGCGGATAAACAGACAGACAGATGCTTTACTGATGCCCTCTAACGAAATAACACCCCGATTCAGAGCAATCCGACTCGGATAGGTTAGTTTAGAAGGCTAGGATGAGCCGAGCTCCCGCCTTAGCCTTCACAGTATTTTTTTTTATAATCACCCAGAAATAAGTGTAACACATTTGAGAGCCTTAAACGGCTTAAGCGAGCCAAATCGCCAAGGATTTGTTAACAACATAGGGGATCTGGCTCTTTCATGATCTATAGTGGTCACTGTTCTAACATAACCTTTTTTCAGAGAGTTGGTTGTGCCGGACTCACCGACCTTCCGACCCAGTTCACCCGAGGGACAACTGGAACGGGGCCCTTAAATTTTCCTACGTCGGTGTTCCGACTAAAAACCCTGCGGTAGCCTTCTGCAGCGCACGTGGGACGGTCCCGGGGGATCTTGAGTGTACTCTGAATTACTGTCGGAACTATCCCTGCGCGGTGCCTGTACGGCCCGTCTCATCTAGGCCCTCACTATAGCAGCGCGCCGCCTCCCGACCGGGGTCGCAACACGAAAATAAGTAGATTTATAAAGGCCACACATCCCCCGCTATGGAGCCGCGACCCCCGTGACCCCTTTTAGTCACCTCTTACGACAGGCAGGGTATACCGAGGTAGAATTCTTCAGAGCCCCCAATCCACATGGCAGGAGGTGCCAGTCAGTCGTTAACTTAGCGCCTCCTTCTCGTTTGGTGGCAAGCGGGATCGGTTCATTCCCGCTCCCGTTCATTGCCCTCCTTCTGCAACATGACACGTTCGAAGAAGGAGGCCATCACAAGCGATGACCTTCGTCTGCCGACCATGGCAGCTACCAAGGCGGGCAGAGAATCGTCTCCATTAACAGCTGTTCTGAGAGCGCTGTGCTCTTCGTCCCAGGCTGGACACTCGTCGAGGGTCTGTTGAGCCGTGTCAATTCGACAGTTACCACAATGGTGGCACTTGCCGATCCGACACAAGAATGAAGCGAAACATCCGTGACCCGACAACATATATCTGTGTCAGACGGAACGTCGGTGCACCGTGGCGCCTGACAAGCCATTGGCTAAAAACAGGACGCACTGTCTCGACAGTCCTCAGGCCCGCACTCGGGTGCCGGCACACTCCCTTGGTAGTTGGACGCCAAACTCCTCTCGTCAGCGTTCCTCTGGCGGGAGGAGGCATCCAGCCGCCGTCAGGAGAGACTGGCCCCGAGGGAGATTGCAGCCCGGTTTCGCAGAACCGCCGTGGAGGAGTGGCATACCAGGCTGGAGAGCCCGACTGCGGGCTTGAGGACTGTCGCAGCAGTGCGTCCTGTCCTAAAGAGATGGCTAGACAGGCGCCACGGGGCGCCTACGTTCCGACTGACACAGGTATTAACGGACCATGGGTGTTTCGGGTCGTTCCTGTGTCGGATCGGAAAGGAGGTGTCCGCCGTGTGCCACCACTGTGGCAACTGCCGCGAGGACACGGCCCAACATACGTTGGAGGAGTGCCCAGCCTGGGACGAAGAGCGCAGCGCTCTCAGAGCAGTCGTTGGAAGAGACCTCTCGCTGGCGGCCGTGGCGTCGTCCATGGTCGCCAGCCGGAGGTCCTGGCGTGCGGTGGCCCACTTCTGCGAGAACGTCATCTCGCAGAAGGAGAGTGCTGAGAGGGATCGGGAACGATATGATCCCTCCCGCCGCCAGAGAAGACGTAGGAGGCGCCGGGTGGACGACTGACCGGCGTCTCCCACCCTGTGGAATGGGGGCGTCTTGAGAATTTCACCACGGTAACCCCTGCCTGTCGTACGAGGCGACTAATTGGGGCCATCGGGGGTCGCGGGCGCGCAGCGGAGGGCTGTGAGCCCGTATCGATGCACTCCCAAATTCGGAGCATCGTGCGACCCCGAGATGAACGGCAGCGCGGGTGGTAAGGCCTCGTTCGCTGTCGTTGTTCGGTGCGCGGGGGCTCCTTAGCCCTCCATGGAGATGGGCTGCTACGCAGCACCGCGCTGGGGCGATTCCGGTTGCAATTCTAGCACTCCTTAGAATACCCCGGAATCGCTCCGCAAGCGCCGAAGAAGGCCACCACGGGGTTTTAGCTGGTAGTGTCGGGTGGGGTGTACATAGGGGTTAGGGACTTGGCCCAGCGGCAGCACGGATAGCCATCATCCGTGCGAGGGGGATGCTGGGTCGTAAGACCGGCTAGTCCAGCATACCCGTTTTATTCTTAATCCGTTTCCCTCCGGAGCGGGCAGCAGTAATAAAACGCATTCCCCGCGACAAAAAAAAAAAAAAAAGGCCCGCACTTGGGCTCTCCAGCTTGGCTTGCCACTCGTACAAGACATTTCTAAATTTGACAATTGCGCCCGGCTGGCGGAAAAGTACCAACCGAAATAACGCTTTATAAACCTAAATTGTCTGATTTCGGTTTTATTTGAAATAATCGGCGTATATGTGAGTGGATATAATAACATCTTTCCTAGGCTTCCTCCATATAAGTGGCGTTGCGTGTGAGTTATTTTCTCAGGACCAGTGATCTATATGTACTACGTACTAGATGCGGCGACCAAAACAAATATTATGTTCCACCGAGTTGAGGTGTATACGCCGCACCGACGTTAGTTTGCTTGATGCGACCTTGCGCACCACATTGCATCTTTCAGTGTCGAGTTAATTTTAGTTATTTGTAGCGAAACTGTTAATAGTATATTCTTCTTAGTCGTGCACCCTTGGCAGAGTGGTCGTGGTTACGGCGGGTCCAGAATCCTTTGTAGTAGCCGCTTTCACGATGCGTCTCCATTGATCTCTGTTCTGAGCGTTGCGAGAACATTCCGTCATTGTAGAGTGTGTAGTGGATTTAATGAGGTCAGACCATCTTGTCGGAGGGCGGCCACGGGATCTTTTGCCTTCCATTATACCTTGCACCACCAGACGCTCCATTGAGTCTTTATTGCGGGTTACGTGTCCGAAGAACTTGAGTATTCGTGTTTGCACAGTCGACGATAATCTTTCCTTTATGTTGAGTTCTTTTAGGATCGATGTATTGGTGCGGTGTGCAGTCCAGGGAATCTTCAGCAACCGTCTCCAGCACCACATCTCCAGCGCATCGACTTTTCTGCGCTCCTTCAGACTCAAAGTCCACGTCTCAGCTCCGTAAAGAAAGATTGGAAAGACGAGACTTCTCATTAGTCGAACCTTAGTGTTTTTGGTTATTCTGCGGTCTTTCCAAATCTTTGTGAGCTTCTCGACAGCAGATCGGGTCACTGCACAGCGTCTTCGGATCTCATCTTCGCAACCCCCAGTGTTAGATATGTTGGAACCCAAATAAATGTAGCTTTGGACAACATCACAGTTTGCTATGTGACTGATGTGCGGTTGGTTGTTGCGAAGCCTGTCTACTACCATCATTTTAGTTTTCTCACGATTGATAGCAAGACCATAATTTAAGCTATTTGATTCCAAGCGTTGCAATAGGTGTTCCATATCTTCCTTAGTCGTTGCAAGAAGAGTGGTGTCATCCGCATAACGCAGATTGGAAATTTTCCGACCCCCAATACACACGCCTTTATCCCAGTCTTCAAGAACAATCCGCATTATGGCCTCAGTATAGATGTTAAAAAGTAAGGGAGAGAGTATGCATCCTTGCCTAACACCAGTCTGCGTTTTAAAGTTGTCGGAGACAATTCCGTCCACCCGGACCGCTGCTGTGCCGTCTCGTATAGTCTTCTAATGAGGTACGTTAGATGATCTGGTACACCCATTGTTGAAAGAATGTTCCACAGCTTTTGCCATTGTACCGTATCAAAAGCTTTACGGAAATCTACGAAGCATATGAAGAGGGGATTGTTAAATTCGCGAGCCTTTTCTATAATTTGTCGTAATATGAGGATTTGTTCTCTAGTTCCTCTACCCTTGACAAAGCCTGCCTGCTCGGGTGCGATTTCGGAAGACAAATACGACTGCAACCTTTTATTGATCACATGTAGGAGCACCTTACTTGCATGAGATATGAGGGAGATCAATCTGTAGTTGCTGCATTTTTTGGTGGAACCCTTTTTGTGCAGGGGTATGAAAAGGGAGCTAGACCAGTCCTTGGGCCAATCCCCAGTCTCCCATATTCTACAGCAGATGGTGTGTAGAGTATCTACTCCAAATTCCCCCATTGCTTTTATGATCTCGATTGGTATCTCATCTATTCCCACGGCTTTATTACATTTCAGGTGGCTTATTGCTACTCTTATTTCATCTTTCAATAAGACGGGTTCCCATTCAGATGGTTGCGGATGTAACAAATTTGGTGTTGTGCAAGAATCAGCAAATAACAAGTTACAGTAATCCTTCCAGGTGTTGACAATTTCTTTGATTTCTGTTATTGCTATACCAGCGGTGCTCTCAATAGCCCAGGTCCTTGGTTTGAATTGGCGAGTAATAATTCGTATTTTCATATGAAGATCTTTGGTTTCGAACTTTTGAGAGTGTCGCTCCAGCTCTTCGCAGAAGGTGTTAAGCTCTGAATTTCGATCTTTTCGACACGCTGCCTGTATTTTGGAGTTTAGAGAGTTTAGTTCTTGTACAGTAGCACCACTTGCTTTGAGCTTTCTTCGATTTTCAACCATAAGCCACGTGTCCGTCGACATCCAGTGCTGGCGTTTTACTGAAGGCTGCTTGGGCTGTGATTTTCGTACAACCTCTTTAATGTGCTTTTTAGCATTCTGCCAAAGTGTCTCAGGATGTTGAACGTGATCATCACGCCAACTGTGCAGAGTCTCCTGTAGAGTTTTGTGGAAATTTTCTCTATCAGATATTTCCATACGCCTACTAGTTGTCTTAGCCACAGAGTTGCGTAATTTGAGACTCAGATTACAAACCAGGAGTTGGTGATCAGAATGGCAGTCAGCTCCAGGTAGTGTGTGTGCATTGGTTATCGAACTCCTCCATCTGGATCTAATCATTATGTAATCGATTTGATTACGATGCTCGCCACAAGGAGACGTCCAAGTATAAAGTCTTCTAGGGTGTTGTTTGAAGACTGTGTTCATTATGGTCAGGTTGTTGTCAGCTGCGAATTGTATAAGCCGTTCTCCTCTTTCATTTCTAGTGCCAAGACCATAAAGCCCCACTATGTTTCTTAGGCCTGAATCCAGAATCGTAGATCCCAATTTAGCGTTGAAATCACCTAAAACAATTAGCAGCTCTCTTTTGGGAATAGTCGCTATGCTGGTTTCAAGTTGACAGTAAAATTCCTCGACAACTTCTTCTGTGGCGGCACCTGTTGGGGCGTACACTTGGATGATGTTAAGTGGTACCGGTGATGCGCATAGTTTAATAGATATCAACCTTTCACTGATAGGGTTGTAGCCCAGGACCGATCTGTTCCATCGTTTTGGTATTGCAATGGCGACACCGGCAAAACTAGAGTTCTCATTTCCAGAGAAGTAGATGGTATGGTTCTCTGTACTCCGGTGTCCACTCTCTTTCCAATGCGTCTCGCTTAGACCTGTGATATCAGTTCTGCATCGATCGAGCTCATGATCTAGAACATGTAGTTTCCCCTCATCACGGAGGCCTCGCACGTTCCATGTTCCGAGTCTGATGTTGTGACGTAGTTGGATCTTATTTCTTCCAGAAGCATAGTTTCCATGGGGAGCCTGGTCGCCTACTGGCCCATGGCCGGTAACCCATTTCACACCCTGATTCCCGGAAAATCGAAGGCGCCGGTCGCTAATCGGATCACCACGCATACTATCATTCGTATTGGACTTTTTCATAACTCTCTTGGGATTAATAGTGCAATGGTTTCCCGTTGCCTTTTGCACCAGACATTTAAAGACGTTATTTAGACGCCAGGCCGCTGTAGCCTCTTCCAGCCAGTTGCCCGACTGGGGTACGTGGTTATACCGCCATTACTCGGTCGCCAGAGCCTTGTCTGTTGTCTAGCAGGGAGCACCACGGAAACCATTTGGTCGCCGTCGCCTTTCGGCGCTTGCAGGTGAGGTTGACAATTGGGTCGGATACGATCTTATTTCCGTTCTCCCCTTACTCCCCTTAGTATATAATTAATAGTATATAAGGTAAATAACATAATTTCATAACGTTTAGAACGTAATATCAATAATTAGTCTATATTTCATAACAAAATTCATTATATAGTTATAACTTCCAAATAGTTCTTAGAAAAATGATAGATGGCATTGGTGGGCGGACAAGGTTTTTGGAACATCTTTTTTCTTCGACAGTTCGTGTCTATAGAATATAAGTCTATGCGCAGGACTCAAATTAAGGATTCTAGTTATGGTCATTTCCGTAAGATAACATCCTCGGATTGAAATCTATTTATTCCTTGATTGATATTTTTGTTTGTCTAAAGTTTAAACTCTAAACTAGACAAAGTGATTTTATTTATATATATATGGCTACAAGCACTGTGTTGCTGTGCTACGCCAAAAGTGATTAATTTTAGACACCTTTAGACTTTAAAGGACAGGCAGTCTTTCGATTATACAGCCTAGTCTTACATGAAATAAACAGAGGGTGCAATTGCTATTTACAATACCAATATACTCAAAATCGTACCCAATGTAACTAAATATTAATAATATTGTGCAAATAAAAATATAATGACTTTTCAATTTTATTAAAATCTGCAAATAAACTTTAATACAGTTGTTTTATGTGGATTCATATTTTGCCACTTATTTTGTATAGTAGTGTCATCTATTATGTAGTACCTCGATTATAAAAAAAAACGAGAGTAATTGTCGATGGTTTATTTCATGGAGACTTTAGAACAAGGAGCATGATCTCCGCGTATGAAAATTGAAAAGCGTCCGTCGAAAAGCGACAAATTAGGGTGGTGCCAGCGTAGCAAGTGGCGTAATTTCAAAGATAGCGATAGGTTTAATGGAGTAAGATAGTGAGTCACTATCTTCACACACTTTACTTCACTCTGTTTACATGTAAAGTGGAAAAATTACATTTCTTTACATGTTGTGGTAGTATGGTTCATTCAAGTAATTGTAAATAATAATGCTTCTTATAAAAACCGGATAAATCGCATTTTGGTTTTCTAGTGCGATATTGATTCAAGACTAGTTTATCGTTTTTTTTGGTATAAGAAATCGATACTACGATTAATCGATCTCAGTTCGCCACGGCGCATGCCTAGGTTGCAGTTTGCAACATTTAAAATGGCTGATTTATAGTGTACTATAAATTGTACGAAAATACATTCTCTTCTTTGATTATATCAATAAATTCCAACAATTTATTAAGTCTATTACGTATCAGAAAACGTATTAACAAAACTACATCATGGTTTCGAAAGGCGATTACAACGAAGATCTTTTTGAGTACATTAAAGTTAGTGAAGATGAAGATGATGGCAACGCCGTAGAAATACCGTGTGAACTTGATGGAACTCTGCTGCTTTCGACTCTAGTTGCACAGTTTCCAGGGGCGTGTGGACTAAAATATAGACACCCAGATAGTAAATCAATTCGCGGCATTCGTTTAAGTGAAGGAAAATTACATCCTCCGAGCGAAGTAGGTTGGGGTAAACATCTTTACATTTGTGTATTTCCTAAAGAAAACAAACGTAAGATGGAGGATGTGTCTCCTGAAAACTCAGCCGCCAAAACAAAACGTCTAGAGAAAAAACTTACATGCTCAGATCTTATATGCCTTGGACTGCCTTGGAAATCAACAGAAGAATCTATTAAACAATACTTTGAACAGTTCGGTGAAGTAGTGATGGTTCAATTGAAGAAAGACAAAAATGGATCTTTCAAAGGATTCGGTTTCGTACGCTTCGCAACATATGCATCCCAGATGAGAACTCTTGCACAAAGACACAACATAGATGGGCGCTGGGTCGATGTCCGCATCCCCAATTCTAAAGAAGGCGTAGTTCCACAGATGCCTTGTAAAGTATTTGTCGGAAGATGCACTGAAGACATAACAGCTGATGATCTGCGTGAATATTTTTCTAAATTTGGGGAAGTGACTGATGTTTTTGTCCCTCGACCATTCAGGGCATTTGGTTTTGTTACATTTCTGGATCCAGAAGTAGCCCAGAGCTTATGTGGTGAAGATCATGTTATAAAGGGAGCTTCAGTGTCAGTTTCGAGTGCCGCACCAAAGATCAGAAGCAAAACAAATCCAAATTGGAAAGATGAGTCCTACAATTCAAACAACTGGGAAGGAAACAGAGGTGGTCCATCTGGAGGATCAAGCAATAATGGTGGAAACAGTAATATTGATTCTCTTAATATGCAAAATTTAGGCATCAATCCGAATGGAGGGCCTCCACCTAATTTTAATTTACCAATAAGTCTCGTTGCTGCAGCACTTAATCAAGCTGGTTGGGGTGGATTTTTAGGTGGGCATGGTGGTAACACAGGCCCTAACAACTGGCAAGGAGGTCCGCCACCAGGCAATGCTGGCAAGAATTGGAATGGAAACCAAAATTGGGGGCAAAATGGCCCACCTCCATCTTGGAATCAAGGTGCTAATCAAGGTTGGAGCGGAGGTGGTGGAAAGGGTGGCAACTGGAACCATGGAAATTGGTCAAATGGCCAAGGCAACTGGAATGGTAATGGTAGTGGTAGTAGTGGGACTGGAACTGGATGGAACAGCAACAAACCACAGTCGTGAGGTGAGCGCACCATAACCACACGTATCAGAGATGTATGATGTGCTAAACGTTTAGAATGTATGTCTACAATAATTAGTACCTATATGGAGTTTGTATATTAAATGATAGAAAAGGGCTACTTGAATGAATTAAGATGTATATGTAGCATACTCACAGTTAAATTTTAATTATCTATTTAAAAAGTATTTGAAGGAAATGCTCTTAATCTTTGTTCACAATATGAAAGTATTGATACTTTATCCATAGTGTTATTTTTTTAATATATAGACAATTTATTTCATATCATGTTCTATGTGTGGTTTATGTGAAGACTTATTTCCTATGCAGAGAATAACACTGAAGCAGACTGCTGTGAATTGATATCTGTATGTATGAAAGGTCCGTTTTTATGTGCTAAAATTTACCAATGATTTATAGAATCAGAATTATAGAATTCTGTACATAAATCATTGGTAAATTTGTATAGGCATAGCAATGAGCTCATCTGAGTGTCATACTTGAATGCACATATTAGACAGGTTAACACAAAGTTGGACAAAACTATACACAAAAATGATTAAAACAAAATATATAATTATACTCAGAAAGATTAAAATGAAAGAACAATGCCAATGTTCCTTATTATTATAGGCTGTTGCTTTTGTCATGACTGACAAGCACTAATATTCCTATATCTTTTTATTTTGGTGATTAAATTTTAACTGTGTGTATTAGATGTAAGATAATAGAAAGCTAAAAGGGCATTGTGTGTAACATGTGATGTGGTGTGATGAGGGAACATGACTAATTTTGAAATGAAATTTGAAATAAATGAGTGTCACTTTGAGATGGATGTTTTAATTATAAGATTAGGCAAAACTAAATTTGTTGGCTTTGGGTGTCACTGATTTATGACCAAATGTAATGTTATTTTTGAATCAAGCCTATTTATAAATTGTGTGAATGTACATCTGACTGAGGAAATTCTTATACCTGGTGAACACAAGGACAGCGCGGTTATGTGTTGTGGAGTGTGCACAGCTGTGTGAGTCTAGGAGTCTAGCCATACAAGTGGTTATGCGAGATGTAGCTGCTTCATTCTTGGCATGTTTTTATGCGGTAAGTGCTGACTGGGATATGGTATGGTTAGATGCCAATTGGCAATGGTTGTAATAAGATATATTAACAGATTTTTGTGTCATTGATAGAATATAGGCACATGAAGATAATGCTGACTGAGTGTGAATATAACAAAAGTGGTAATGGCTTGTCTTTTGTAAGAAGTCTGACTTGAGGTATTGTTAGTTTTTTATTTGATTTATAATCCTTGTTTTCGCTAGTTTAACACATTTAACTTTAAAAAATTTGCAGGTTATATTGCTCTGAAGAAAAGGGCATAAATATCCATTGAAGAGAAATAAATGAAGGAAGAACAGCTAAAATGTAAAATACATTTATTATCCTATTAATGAAAATTATGATATTAACAATTATTCGTAATTTATTTTTTCTACACAGGATTACTTTTGGAAACATTGTATACTTGAGGATGTGCTGCTGCAACGGCTGTGTGGTGGAGCGTCATCTTGTTGGAAAAACACTTACTGATTTCAACCATAGCAATTGATTGATGATATTTGAAGGTTCTCTAAAATTATAAGTGTTGGTGCACAGTGGCTTCATAAAATTGCACCATTACCACACTATTAACATCACACCACACCAGCTATCAAAAGAGAAACGAACCTGACTGGCTTTCTTAACATCTGAATACAGTTTCTTTCAATACATAAATAGTCTTTTGACCGGTGTGCCTTATTGGTAATTTGTTTCCTCAAATAAAATCCTAAAATTGTATGCCCCAGAGCATAAAATGTAGTACTTACTTGGAAGGGTTTGTTTTCCGATATTTTTAACTAACTTCAGTGAGTCCTATATTCTTTGAATCCATATAAGAAAAACGACCTATTGGCATCAAAACTAGTTTTATATAAATTTCCCATTTTTTGCTAACTGTACTTATCTTTTTTTGAAATCAGAATGTGTGTTAACATATCTCTTAAAGTTAACAACAGAGACTATACCGCCCAAAGACCCGCCAGTTTATCTCAAGCGAAAGGACATTAACACATAGAGAACTGAGATGTAAAACATCATGGAAGTTACTTAATGGGTTCTACCTTTTGAGTAATATGTAGGTACCGTGTGAGCTGTGAATCTTGATTTTAATAATAAGTAATGATAAAAATCCAGAAAACGGAAGTTCTTCCTGGTCCATTAGATCCATACAGAGTACAAGTCTAGATGTTATTTCCATACTGTATTAAATAACATTGGGCTCATCTTGCCAAAGACTACACTCGCAAAAATCCATCATGTGCGGACTATTCTTATTTTTAATGACATATAGAAACATGGGCACACAGTTGAATGAACCAGTTTAAATGAGAACAATTTGCAGTTAAAGTTGCCATGGCCGGAAGGAAATTGTGAGACACAATGACCAACATCTAGCCAAGTTCTAGTCAATCGCTAACTAAAAGAAGGAAAATACTGATATACTAAAATGACATTTGGTGGGTTGCCGCGTTATCGTAAAGTAAAAATAGTGTTGTACCGTGCGTGATCCAGTCTTTCGATAAAAAAATTGGAACATTGTGATTAACAATTTATTAGAAGTCTTTAATTTTTGTTTAATTTTTATTTTTTGGCAGGTGCCAAATTTTGTCCTTCTGTATTTCTCACGGTATATATAATAAGATTTTGCTTACGTCGACTTGAGAGATTACTAGTTGAATTATGAAATTTTTCAGTGCAGTCTCTAAGTCCTAAGCATTCATTTTATTTTGTTCAATTGACGATTAACACTATTGTTGACACACTTCACGGGTTAATTAATGAGAAAAAGTAAATAATAATATATATTTTATTTCGGACATGAAGTCCATATGGTGTTAGTAACAATTTGCTTAGAACCTAGTGTTAGTAGACAAGGTTTATAAAACAGTATGAAGCTGCATCCATCTCCGTAGCATCGGAGACTCCCACTTATCTGCAAACACACCCAGAATAGTGTTGGTGCTGCCGCGGACACGTGCCATTAGGGAAGCGCACCTTTTTCTAATAATAGCGGCGAAGCCGTCTATTCGTGCCTGCGCGAACATCCCCGACGCACTGCATCGCCACGGCAGCCCCAGCAGAACCCTGAGTGCATTATTGTATTGGACACGCAAGTCGCTGTATGCCCGTCGACTATAATTGACCCACAGGCAGCACATGTAGAATGATTGGCAGTATGCTTGAAAAAGCGTTATCTTTACTGGATTCGAACATCGTGCACACCTTTTTTTTTTTGTTGTCGCGGGGAAAGCGTTTTATTACTACCGCCCGCTCCGGGGGGAAGCGGAATAAGAATAAAACGGTTATGCTGGACTAGCCGGTCTTACGACCTAGCATCCCCCTCGCCCGGATGATGGCTATCCGGGCAGCCGCTGGGCCGAGTCCCTACCCCCTATGTACACCCCACCCGACACTACCAGCTAAAACCCCGCGGTGGCCTTCTTCGGCGCTTACGGAGCGATCCCGGGGTACTCTAAGGAGTGCTGGAATTGCTGCCGGAGCCGCCCCTGCGCGGTGCTGCGTAGCAGCCCATCTCCATGGGAGGGCTTAGGAGCCCCCGCGCACCGAACAACGACAGCGATCGAGGCCTTACCACCCGCGCTGCCGTCAATCTCGGGGTCGCACTATGCTTCAAAACTGGGAGTGCATCGATTCGGGCTGACAGCCCCCCGCTGCGAGCCCGCGACCCCCGATGGCCCCAATTAGTCGCCTCGTACGACAGGCAGGGGTTACCGTGGTGGAATTCAAACGCCCCCGTTCCACAGGGCGGGAGACACCGGTCAGTCGTCCACCCGGCGTCTCCTACGTCTTCTCTGGCGGCGGGAGGGATCATTTCGTTACATCGTGCACACCTGCGGGCCAGCATGTTACAACGGACAGCCAGCGACCTGCGTTCCCTATCTATATCCATATTATCTTTTAAATCTTCAGTGACCCAGTGACCCAAGTACTTAAAACTGTATACCCTGCTCAAGGGATTCCCGTAGAGTGACACATCCGGTATAATTGGGTAGGTCTTGGTACCCGACTTGAAGACCATTATCTCACTCTTTTTGACGTTGTACTTGAGCCCGTCAGTCACCGCATAAGATTCACATAAAAAAAGCAGTTGCCTCAGTGCACCGATCGACGGGCTCAGCAACCATAATACCAACCAAAACCATATTATCTGCGTAGCTGATGTTATTAATGCAGACCCCATCAACATGACATCCGACATTGGTGCTGTTGAGCTCAGCGATCAACTTGTTCATATACAATTTGAACAGCCTTGGCGAACTCAGCCCTCCCTGTCTCACCCCGCATTCCAGCCTATATTCATAAGAAAAGGAACCCAGCCAATTAATACTATTACATTGCTTACTGTACCAGTACCTAAACACGGTTTATCGGGACTAGAAAAATTGGCTAGTGCGTGCTTAAAATTAATTCACGATCGGGGTGAACGAAATCGTCTGACGTTCGCACCTCACAAAACTTACCAGTTACTTTTAAAGGGCATTCTAATAAATAAAATTTAATTATATCAATATTAAAAGAAAAGAATCGGTCTGCTACCTAGGGCTAGTTTTGGAGAGAAACTTTTCATTCATAGAACATATAAAAACCGTCGGGGATAAGTCGAAACGAAATTTTTATGCCTTGACAAGGATATCCACATCGACGTGGGGATTATCTTTTAACACATTAAAAGTTATCTATGGAGCTACATACTTGAGCAGTATTTGCTATGGATCACCTGTATGGGCTGATAGGGCTACTATCGGTGCCGTGCGAAGAAAATTGCTCCAGAGTCAGCGTTTGGCGTTGATATTCTTGTGTAAGGCATATAGAACCGTTAGTACTGAAGCTTTACCTGTCCTTGCGGGTGTACTTCCAGTCGATCTGGAGGCACAGCGTCGCGCCGCTATGTATTACTCTACGAGAGAGGATATGGACAAGAACTTTATTACGTCGCGTGAACTCTCGAGAATCGGTAGACTTTTTAAACAGCGTTCCGAAATATGCAACGAACGGCAATGTCGATGGGATAATTCAATTAAAGTGCGGCATTTAGGTATATCAGTATTTTCCTTTAGTTCGCGATCGTCTAACAAAAACTTGGCTGGAAATTGATCACTGTGTGTCACAATTTCTCACCGGTCATGGCAACTTTAAGAGCAAACTATTCTCCTTTAGGTTTGTTGATTCGCCTGCGTGCCCATGTTCTACACCAAATTGTGAGTACGAACAGTCCGCGCATCATGTTCTTTGGGAGTGTAGTCTCTGTCAAAATAAGCGCAACATTATGCTCGACAGTATGCAGATAACATCTGGAGTTGTATACTATATGGACCTTGTGGAGACTAGGAGGAATTTCCGTGCTTTCCGACGTTTTTGCCATACCTATTATTGGAATCAAGCGTAACAGCTCGCATGATAGGATTCGTTAAGTAACTTCCGTGCTGCTTTACGTCTGGCTTCTCCAGACGTAAATGTCCTTTATTGGAGGTTAATACCTCTTAAGGTTCAGTATTTGTCTCCCGCTTTGCTACGGAGGGAAGTGGACAATTTATATTTCCAACTCCTCCCTATATTTCTATTTGATTAATTTCGTTGCGGGATAAAAGCCAGTTATAAAGCATTCCCAGAGACTCGCCGAGTTTCATTACTCGGTGTCGAAAAAATGCGTGCCATTGTTGATCCTGGCTAAACAGGAGTTACAATGGTGGGTGTGTGGGCGGGATAGTCTTTTAGTACCTAAACACCGATATTAATTCAGGTGGTAAGGTACATTCCTGTTTTAGCTTCTGCCATAGCACATCATAACTTACAAGGTCGAAAGCCTTTGACAGATCCAAGAAACAGGCAAATTCTGGCGTTTTTCTATCTGTGTAATATTGAACAGTCTGCTTGAGACACAATATAGCGCTCTCGGTGGACAGCCCAGTCCTGAAACCGAATTGGGCGTTATGCAGTAACTACAATGTGTTTAGCTAATTGCTTGTCAAGCAGACTATCCAATACCTTGGCTATGGCCGTAGCCAAAGATATAGGCCTGTAATTAGAAATGTCAGAGGCATCCCCAGTTTTATTTTTCTATTTTACTATAGACACAACCATGGTATACATTAGATCGTCTGGTAAATGCAATGCACCCCAGCATACCTTAGATGCTCGATGCTGAGACCATCATGACCGGGAGACTTACCTCTTTTCATCTGACTTATAACGGAAGCAACTTCCTTAGCTGAGAAACTAAAAGGAGCATCCCCGGTAGTGACAACAGCATTAGAGAAGAAGTATTAGTATCAGATTAGCAGTAGAAGCCAAGTCTCCTGTAGTGCAATGACGTCAGCAACACTGCATAATCTACGCACGCAATCAGTTGATCGCACGACGTTTTTACAGTTGAATGATGTTAGGGTTATATTTTTATTGTTTGTATCCATTATATCGTTCATATATTTCTGTCATCTATCACTAAATTAGTGCCTCTTCCCTTTGTGAAATAAATAAAACGCCTGAACGAAATGCCCTCTGGCCACAACGAATCGTCCAAAAATGTACTAATTTTCTGCTTAGAGACTAAAAGCTTAAAAGCATTATATGATATATATATTATATAATTTTCTCCAAGTTAACATCAACCATAGATTTAGTATATATATAGATGAGGCATAGGCGTACACCCGAAAGGGACTGGTGAACTCTATGGGGCTACCAACTAACATTATTTTACCCAGATCATGAATACTCAGGTGTGCGTGTTTCATGTTAAGATAAAATTTAAAATTTTATGAGACATAGACATAATATTATAATTTCTTGAAAAGGAAACTCACAGAAACATAATAGACACAATAACTTTACTAACAGTAAAAAAATAATTTTGTATATAGGTAATGTAATATTTTCTAATACCTACTGTCTTTTTTATTTACGTAAGATTTTCCAGCATAGTATGTCCTGACATTTAAATAGTTTTTAAAAATACTTTTGATGAGCATTATGTAGTGGTTATCAAAAGAGAATGAAAAATCACGAGGAACTCCTGCAAATAATTGAAATGAAATCGCTTATTGATCAAGTAGGCAATTACATAGCTCTTATGACAAGTCAGAACATTAAAAAAAGTAAAGAAATTTTAAGAAAAGCATATCAGCTTATGTATACATAACATACATAGCATCATCAATACACTAGCAATTAATTATTCATATGGTATTTAACATTATTATTATTTATTTATTATTTTTATATTATGGATTAATATTATTCAAGTAATACCAGTCAAATATATATATATATATATATTTAAATGGGTTTGATATGGATTTCCGAGACGTCGCTAGTTTTAAAAGCTACCACCGGATCCAAACGCGACCCCGCCTGAGAAGACCCGGCGAAACAAACTCAGCGGGCTTACATTACTGCTGGATACTACGCGGCGCGACCTAGTCCTGAGAGAATCCAGCAAATCAATCTCAGCGGGCTTGTTTTTGGTCCGGTTCATTATTTCTAGTAGATGACCTGTCACAAATTACATTGCCAATTTATTATTTTATTTTATACGTGATCGGTCGTCATAGTTTATTATTTTTTAAGTGTATATAACAACATGTCATTTATTAATATTTTATGAATATACACAGTCAGGTCATAAGTATTGTCACACAGTAAAAACTTTTATTTTAGAATGCTGGCCACAAAAAAGTTTATTGAATTCGAATTTCAAATTGTTCATGAAAATAAAAATGTATACTTTTTAGAATTTTACTCATTTTTAAATATGGAGTGGACGCTTAAAGAAGACCGTGTTGCAGTAATTGCGTTGCATCGTTGCGGTTACGCGCCAATTCAAATTTTTGACATACTGAAAAATTTGAATATAACCAAAAGATTCGTTTATCGTACCATCAAACGATACAATGAAGACTCTAGTGTAGATGACAGGTCAAGAAGTGGTCGCCCTCGGTCTGTTAGGACTCCAGCAGTGATAAAAGCTGTGAAGGCGCGAATTCAAAGAAATCCCAAACGTAAGCAGAATCTGTTGGCCCTTCAGATGGGGTTAAGCAGAACCACGGTGAAAAGGGTGTTAAATGAAGACTTAGGGCTTCGGGCATATCGAAGAAAAACAGGACATCGTTTGAATGCTCGTCTAATGGACCTGAGACTGAAGAGATGCCGCGTTTTATTGAAGCGGTACGCGGGAAAAAAATATCGGGAAATTCTTTTTTCAGATGAAAAAATGTTTACCGTAGAAGAGAGCTACAACAAACAAAATGATAAGGTGTACGCACACAGTAGTGAAGAAGCGAGCAACCGTATTCCGCGTGTCCAACGAGGTCATTTTCCATCCTCGCTCATGGTATGGTTGGGAGTTTCTTATTGGGGCTTAACAGAGGTACATTTTTGTGAGAAAGGTGTAAAAACGAATGCAGTTGTGTATCAAAATACAGTCCTGACGAACCTTGTGGAGCCTGTTTCTCATACCATGTTCAATAACAAGCACTGGGTATTCTAACAAGATTCGGCGCCAGCTCATAGAGCGAAGAGCACACAAGACTGGCTGGCGGCGCGTGAAATCGACTTCATCCGGCACGAAGACTGGCCCTCCTCCAGTCCAGATTTGAATCCGTTAGATTACAAGATATGGCAACACTTGGAGGAAAAGGCGTGCTCAAAGCCTCATCCCAATTTGGAGTCACTCAAGACATCCTTGATTAAGGCAGCCGCCGATATTGACATGGACCTCGTTCGTGCTGCGATAGACAACTGGCCGCGCAGATTGAAGGCCTGTATTAAAAATCACGGAGGTAATTTTTAATAAACTTTAGTGTCATAAGAATATATGTTTTGTTAAGTTCATTTTGGTATATAAATGGTTACATAATGAATAAACTTGTTTCAATTATTTTATATTAAACATGTGACAGAATTTATGACCTGACTAGGTAGTTTTTATTTTATTTTGTTATACTATTTGTATACACTAACATGGTGTAAGCTACAGGGCGCCAGGTCGCAGTGTGCAGGAAGGAACCGAATGCCAGACATCCCTATCCTCTAGATATTGTTGAACATTATAATAGCCCCTGTCCATAAGAACACGTTTAATATGAGTGTTAAACATTTTATTGGGCAAATCAATTACGTTATTGGGGATTTTGTTATAAAATTTAACATAGTTACCCATAAAACTTTTTAGATCTTACTACTCTAAAGGAGGGTACTGTAAGTTTGTTTCTGTTTCTTGTATGAATGTTGTGAATATCACTATTTTTATAGAAATTGCTTATATTTTTACGAACGTACATGATATTTTGATAAATGTATTCAGACGGCACAGTTAATATATTACTATCCTTGAATACTGATCGTAAAGAATCCCGACTACGTAGGTCGTATATAGCTCGGACTGCTCTTTTTTGTAAAATAAATATTGTATTTATATCAGCAGCTGATCCCCACAATAGAATGCCGTAAGACATAATACTGTGGAAGTATGCGAAATATACCAACCTAGCCGTTGAAACATCTGTTAGACGTTTTATTTTCTGGTCTGCAAAAGCTGCAGCACTTAATTTAACGGATAACCTTTCTATTTGAGGACCCCATTGCAATTTACTATCTAGAGGTTTTCCTAAAATTACAGTTGAAGAGGCTGAATCTAGTGATTCTCCGTTTAATTTAATACACGAATTTATATTTGGTACATTAGGTAATCTAAACCGAATGCATTTTGTTTTTCCTGCATTTAGTAAGAGATTGTTAGCAGAAAACCAACTTGATATTAGTTTTAAAACGTTATTAGGCGTAACTAGGTCTTTATCCTTACGATTTACTTTAAATATTAAAGATGTGTCGTCAGCGAATAAGACAATGTTTGAAATCCTCTCTACCATATAAGGAAGGTCATTTATATATACTAAAAACAAAAATGGGCCCAGAATGGAACCCTGTGGAACTCCTATTTTTACTGTAGATCCTATTGATGTGACGCCATCTATAGAAACTTTTTGTTCCCGACCCGATAAATAGGACATTACAAGTTCCAGAGATGAACCAGAAATTCCACAATATTTGAGTTTTACAATGAGGGTTCGGTGGTCGACGCAGTCAAAAGCTTTAGAAAGATCACAGAAAACTCCAAGAGCATCCTGAGACCGCTCCCAGGCCTCCAACACAGTTTTTATTAAAATTGAACCAGCGTCTTGAGTAGACCGACCCTTTGTAAACCCAAACTGGTTAGGATGCCATATCATATTCCTATTAAAATGAACTAGCATTTGGTTGAGCATGATTTTTTCGAAGACCTTACTAAGAGTTGGTAATATAGATATAGGTCTGTAATTAACCGCGTCATGTGCACAACCTTTCTTAAAAATGGGTATAATTTTACTAATTTTCATTAGATCAGGAAAAATACCATTAATTATACAAAGGTTAAATATATCTGCTAAAATAGGAGCAATATTTGCAATGACCGCTTCAATAGCTTTAATGGATAGCCCCCATAAATCTTCAGTACCTTTTGTTTTTAGAGACTTAAAAACTTTAACTATTTCATAATATGTTACCCTTTCAAAGTAAAAATTGGGCATATTTACCTTAACATTTTGTTTTAACAATGATTCTGCTAAAGTCGCCGATGACTGCAGGGATTTAGTGGTCTCTACGTGTATATTAGTAAAATACTGCTCGAGATAATTGGCTACATTAAGTTTATCTGAAACCAGTTCGTCATTTAAAAGTAAAGCTATAGAGTCATTTATTCTAATTTTACCAGTTTCAGTATTAATGATGTTCCAAGTCGTTTTATTTCTTAGAGTATGCCTACTCTAAGTTTTATTTTATTATTAAACTGCTTAGTTAAACTGTCTTAATTTCTCACTAAGATGTGCGGCTTTAGCTTGGAGACATACTTTTTTAAATATTTTTGAATAATTTTTGACGTATGTATTTGGAAAAATTGACATCAGGTGTATAGGACCTTTTGTCGTACAAGTCATATAAAATGTCTCTACTACGTCGTATGCCTTTAGTAGCCCAAGCGTTAAAATTTGTTTTAGGGTTTAGTTTAAGCGATTTTATTTTACAAGTTTTGTTAAATTCATTGCTAATGTTACTGAACAATTTATTGTACAAGTCGTTAGGCCTAGAAGAATTTGGGGTATAAGAATATAATATAGATTTCAAATTATTACTAAAATTATCTAAATTCTTTTTGTCAATTGCCTGCATGTAATAGATTTGTTTTTACTGCATGAATTATTTTTTATTTTGACCAACTGACATTTGTGATCTGACCGAACACCTGTTGTTACGCATTTATTTGTTACTAGCTGTTGCTCGCGGCTCCGCCCGCGTGGAGACCATATTTGGGAGAAAAATGACGGATGGTCATACAAACTTTCAACCCCTATTTTACCCCCTTAGGGGTAGAATTTCGAAAAATCCTGAAATATATATTTTTTGTTTTTAACTAAAAGGCCAAATACCAATTTTCGTGCGTTTAACTTCAAAAATGACGAATTTTCATACAAAATTTCATCCCCTATTTTACCACCTTAGGGGTGGTATTTCCAAAAACCCTTCCTTAGTGGATGCCTACGTGATAAAATGTACCTACTGTCAAAATTTCAAGTCTCTAACCCCAGCCGTTTAGGCTGTGCGTTGATCGATCAGTCAGTCAGCTTCTTCTTTTATATATACAGATATTAAAATTGGTCATAATTTTATCAATGCATGTTGCCGATGCATATATTACCCTAGTTGGTTCAAAAAACAAACATTTTAAATTAAATGAGCCAAAAAACGATATAAATTTACTTTTATCCAAGGAATCAACCAGAATGTTAACATTTAAGTCTCCAAACACAAATATATTTTTATTGTCATTAAATTTTTTAAGGATATCCTCCATATCCTCCAATTGACGACCAACATATTCATGCATTCTTGTAGGAGACGATTAGCGAGTTGTAAAGTTTATAGACTACTCACCCCATCCGCCAACACCAGATTTGCACAAGAGCGCATGTTTATAAGAGTGTAGCCAAATATTGTGATATAATAAAAGTTTTTTAATTCATAAAAAGTACACAGACTTCAATACAAAACAAATTATGCATCCCTATAAAATTTGAGGGTTGCCCTCGATTTTTCTGAGATCCTATCATCAGATCCTGACTTAGTGGGACCAATGAGACCACCTGGGAACTATACCCTTTTAACAAAAAAATAATTCCGCGAATCAGTCCAGGCGTCTTCGAGTAATCGGGGAACATACATAAAAAAAGATTCCGACGAATTGTGAACCTCCTCCTTTTTTTTGAAGTCGGTTAAAAATGATTTTTAAGTCGCCTTGAGTCAATATCGATGCATAAACATCACATTCACTTAAACCAGGGCAATTATGGATTAAAAACAACATGCTGATATCTACAATTAGTATAGTTGCAAAATGTAAGAGTCCATTGTCCAGACCATCCATTGGACCACACTAATATTTCTTCTGGCCTTACGATGCGAGTTGTGAGAGAATAGAATAAATTAAATCTATTATTGTGAAGACATTGATCCGGTTCCCTAATCATTACAAGTGGCTTATCTTCTTTATATATATAATTCTACTGTACGTGTGTATGTAACTGAACCCCTCCTAAACGGCTGGACCGATTTGAATGAATTTTTTGTATGCGTTTGGGTGGCGCCCTTGATGGTTTAGATTCCAAAATCAGCCCGTCAGATGGCGCTTCAGTTGGTGTGGCGCTGCTTTTACGGGCAGGACGACGTCTGCACGGTCCGCTAGTAGTGATGTAAATTTTTAAGGTGCTGTACCATAATTTTGCTGGTGGTAGGATATTCATATTCGCCCGGATAGCGACCACCGTACACAGGGTGTTACACCCAACATAGTGGCACACGCAAGTGTGTCGCGTTCCGGGATCAGCCAGTGTACATCCGGTTTTTGTCGGGGGTCTAGAGTTAGGGTACGATGTTTGGCTATTTTGCGGCTTTCTGAGTACTCTGACACTAGACCCTCAACCGCTTCTTTACCTTCTTGCCCATGGCGTAGTGTGAAGAAGCAGGCCAACATGATTGTGTGGAGTAGCAGGGGATAGATTGTCTCTCGCTACTCTATACTCTATTTGGACGGCACCATCAGGTGCAGTGCTGTCACTTTGCCGTGCCAGGATAAAAAAAAAGTTTTGATCTGTAATGACTGTAGCTGTTATAACTTATAACTATACAAGTACACGCATAACTAGTCCCTCCTTTGCCGTGCCAGAATAAAAGTGCCGTGTCACTTTACGTTGGTTTTCTGTGAGACCGTGGTACTACCCCGGGCGAGCCGGCCCATTCATGCTGTAGATAAATATGTCTATAGCGTAGCTCTACCACTTCTATGCCATAAAATGTACTTACTTTACGCACTTGCCATGATAAAATATCTGATAGTCATCTGGGCATATTTTACTGCGGAACACTGATTTGTTTGGAACTGGGTTCGTTAGTGCGCTCGTCAGAAACAGACACATCCAAAACAATACGAAGTATAACTTGAAACCCATTTTTATATAAGTGAGGTAAGGCAGCTTCTCGCGCTATAGTGTAGACAGTCTGGAGCAGAATGTGCGGAGATTGTTTTCACGAGGCTTATAAATACCAGCCGGCTAATTTTATTGTTTTTAATAGATACGAATATGAGATAAGTAATATTTATTTCGCAGAAAGATTGAATTCCGCGAGTGATAAATTTAATAAATTCTCACATAGGGACGGGACATTATGCGCTGCAATAAATAGGCATAAGACTGGGACCTCTCGAAATTCTGAAATTGTGTGTATACACGGATCGCATAGGTACGCCTTCTTGCTATAAGAAAATACTAAAAAAATTACATTCCTATTTTATTAAACTTCTTAAAAAATAATCTTTGTTCTCCTTCTTAATCTATTTTATTGGCCTTATGTTACAAATAGTGCTCTAAATAACATAAATAAGACTTAACCCTTAGATGGTAATTAAAATTATTGTGGTTAAAGATCTTTATTTCTCACTAGCTTTTGCCCGCGGCTCCGCCCGCGTGGAAGTTATTTTTGGGAGAAAAGGTATATGTCGGAGTATAATGAACACGGAGACTGAATTGACCTTACAAATAATTTTATCTTTTGTAAATTGTGGGTACGGTCAGTTGTTTTCTATTTTGAAGGTAGGTTCGAGTTGTTTATTAGATTATCTCATTCGTAGTGGGGCACAACGAAAATCACAATATAAAAGAGTGCCTCGTCATTTCGCGGAGCATTCAGGAATAATTATTAGACGAGTCAATATCCTATCTCGAATAGTTTAGTAATTTAGAGGTCGTAATGCCCAAGTGCTGTTTAACTGATCGTTGCCTACAATTAAAGTGATGGTTCAAAGCCATGTGCGTCTCAGTGCAAAGTGTAATTGTAAACCATGGTTTTTCTTGCCAGTTCTTTTTTCCGTGGATTATTGTATTTCGAACTGGCAGTAGCTTAAAAAACTGTGAAGTGTTCAACTCTTGTTATTTCTACGAATCTATCATACCATGTGCATCCTGTCTATATCTGGAGATCGGAGAGGGATGTATAAGCCCTCTTCCAGCCTCTTCATATGGTGACCTGTGACTTCATGACCTTTCACCTGGACATAAGAAGTGGGATCTACCCGTGGATTTTTGTGAAATTTGGTGAGTCGCTTTCAGTTTTTAAATTTAAATGCCGATTTTTTATTTTGATCGTTCTGCTAAACTTATGATTTATTAAGTTGGAAATATGAGGATTTGTTTCCTACCTCATTGATTTTTGTTTTTGGATTTAAAACTGATTGTAATTAACGACTATTAAGTTATAGTATGGTTTGTTTCCAACCTCATTGATTATTTCTTTATTTTAATTTGTACTGTTACAACCGATGTAAATTTCATCGATTTTTTTGGCTCGGCAAAGTGACCACACTGCACCTGGATGGTAAGTGCAGTGCCGTCCAGTTATAGTATCAAGTAGTGAGAGACAATTTATCCCTCGCTCCTCAACACAATAATGCCGGCCTGCTGTGTAGCTTCTTCACACTACGCCTAAAGGACCCAGGATCATAGAAAGGAGGGAACACTGTAGCTGGCAAACTGTTCCACAGCTTGATGGTGCGGCAAAAATACGAGTTTGCGAACCTCTTGGTTCGGGCCGGGGTACTAGACACCACAAAGCTGTGGCTCCGCAATTCAGTACGCGTGGTTCTGGTATGAAAGGGAGAGGATGGGATAAGATCAAACAATTCTTCAGAGCATTCGCTATGATACAGACGGTATAACACGCTAAGCGAGGAAATATCCCTACGTAGCTGTAACGGCTCTAGGCTGTTACTCACGTCTTGCACTCAGATTTTGCTTAACTGCTAATTACGCAGTGATATTATAATTGGACGTCCACGGTCCTCTGTGGCGTAGTTGTAATGTACGCGGTACGACTGCCGTGCGGGGTCTCCGGTTCGATCCCCGGGTTTGGTAAAGAGATATTGGGATTATCCGCCGTGAGCATGGAATTGTGCCCGGTATGGTATAGCCTCAACCCTATCACACATATGATAATAAGCTGCGCGAATTATGGGTGTACTGGTTACACCTCTGCCTACACCTTCAGGGATTACAGTTGTCGGTGTGTATGTATGTGAAAATACGTAACAGTTAACGCGTGTGATGATTTAATGAACCTTGAATTTGATGTGGTTCAATTCTAGCTTGTATGATGGTTGAAAAACATTTACTCTTATAACTAGTGTTAAATAAAAAACTATAATCAAAGGTACCCCTCAAACCTAGGTTTTAACGTGTTATGAAAAAACTGCATTGAATGAATAATTTAGTAATAATTGTTTTACGGGTCTAGTTTTTATAAAAGTTTCAGAACTAATAATCGATAATCAAGTTAGTCAAGTATAACCATTTAATTTTTTAATTTTAATGTTGGTATTGGTGGTGACTGTTATTTCTAGTTTTAATTTCTACCCGGTAATAAATTAATGTTATATTAATAGTTACGCTAAACTTTGCAATTAATTGAGGTTAAAATGAGTGTTTGTGTCTATGCCAATGGTTCATAGCATTGTTGATGGCTTACGTTCGTAGCCTAGTTGTTGTCTTCTCAAGATCTCTTTGGTGACGGGTGAGCGGTCCGCGCTTAAGGTATCCGATAGTCTCCGATAGTGATCGTGTTAAGTTAATTAATTATCCGTAATTAAATTATCTTCTGGTAGTAACATTAAAGTAAGTGTTACATTCAAGTTTTGTGGAAACTTGAACATAACATAGTTACCTTAAAGCAATGATACCCAAAGTGGTCTTTATCGACCCCCTGGGGCCGATGACGACTGAGGGGTCCAAGTGAGCGAAAAGAAATAGAATTAGGGATCTATGGGGTGTAACGGGGTCCGTAAAGTTGAATCCAAATATTGAAAATTTATTATCAATGCCTCAGGTTCACACCTCGCACTAGGTAGGTACTTTATTAATTTTGGTATATTTAATTTCGGTTTCCTCTACATCTCACTAGGGTTTAAGGTTTAAAGAAATTTATTCTCAATAAGACAAAAACAATGTCACTTCCTTGAGAACAATACTAAACATACGTAATAAGTAACAAGTTGTCAGGCACATTTACAGATTTATTATTATATTACCCAATTAATACATTCATGTTTTGGCCAAAAGAGATTTATCTGCTATAAGATATTTGCTATGCTATGTTTTATCTTAGTGACAAGATCAACTGTGGCGGTAAGTGTGTTACATTTAGCCCTAAAGCTATATTGGCGATCTGAAATAATATTCTTCGAGCTCAAGTATTCGTTTAACCGATTATGTAAGATTTTTTCAAGTATTTTCGATAATACAGGTAAAACCGATATGGGTCGGTAATTGCATGGGTCTGTTGTTGGTCCGGATTTATATATGGGTGTAACTTTTGCCAAGTTTAGAGTATCTGGGAAATGACCATCTAATAACAATTTATTGAAGCATTTACTCATCGTGTTTGCCACCAAATGTTTTATGCATTTTATAACTTTTGTGTTAATTTCATCTAATCCAGTGCCACAATTTGAATCAAGATTTGATATTATTTTAATTATTACTTCAGGTGAACAACAGCAACAACAGGTTTGAGGGTGGACAACGAAGAGTTTTGAGCCAGAACTTTTGGTAATGCTCGCGTGTGATTGTCATAAAATTTATTAGGTATTGCTTTCATGCATTGATCACTTTATATACCCCTTCCCATATGTTTTCCTTGTCTTGTCTTGTTTCCTACGAAACTCCTTCCAGCTCTCTACTTGTGCCCTCTTGGCTTCATTCTCATATCTTTCTTTTGATTGCAGGTACTCATCGACGACCTTGGCTCTCCGGATCGGCGTTGCGCATCGGTGTCTCCTCCTCCGGGTGATGACCTCCTGCTTCATCTTGGCGAGTTTCCCGGACCACCACGGTAAGTTAATAGTATGACAGACAGAATACATTCATGTTTTGGCCAAAAGAGATTTATCTGCTATATTTTATTTTATTATTTGAGGATTGCCAACATAGTTTACAATATAACATACATAATAATAACAATCGGAAAATAGAACTAATTGCAACTCGGACTACAGGCAACCACAACATGCGTAATATAATTTCACAATATTATTAATTAAACATTATAAGGAATACAAAGAGAGGATCGATTTATCAGAATGTTAGGACCCCAGTCAATCAATCTATAATAATCTATAAAGTACTTTTCGAATAAAAATGCATGTGTTTTAAATATATAATTGATTGATATTCATTATCTTAGTTTCATTATAGATTTTATTTGTTCAGGTCAGGTATGAGTACTTGAAAAGCAGTTTGATAATTTTATTTTTGGCAATTTGAACATCTGCTACTTTAGTCTTAAAGGCACTACCCAAGATTTCAATAAGATATTTATCCTGGTGGTAGGATATTCGTATCCGCCCGGATAGCGACCACCATACACAGGGTGTAAAACCCGCCATAGTGACACTCGCAAGTGTGTCGCGTTCCGGGATCAGCCAGTGTACATCCGGTTTTTCTCGGGGGTCTAGAGTTGGGGTACAATGTTTGGGCATTTTGCAGCCTTCTGAGTACTCTGACAATAGACCCTCGACCGCTTTTTTTTTTTTTTTTTTTTTTTTAATTCTGGCGCAGCAAAGTGACCACACTGCACCTGATGGTAAGCGCAGTGCCGTCCAGAAAGAGTATCAAGTAGCGAGAGATAGTCTATCCCCCGCTACTCAACACAATCATGCCGGCCTGCTGTTTAGCTTCTTCACATTACGCCTAAAGGACCCAGGATCATAGGAAGGAGGGAACACGGTAGCTGGCAAACTGTTCCACAGCTTGATGGTGCGGCAAAAATACGAGTTTGCGAACCTCTTGGTTCGGGCCGGGGTAGTAGACACCACGAAGCTGTGGCTCCGCAAGCCAGTACGCGTGGTTCTGGTATGGAAGGGAGAGGATGGGATAAGATCAAACAATTCTTCAGAGCATTCGCCATGATACAGACGGTAGAACACGCTAAGCGAGGAAATATCCCTACGCAGCTGTAGCGGCTCCAGGCTGTTACTCACGTCTGCATCATTCACAATGCGGATGGCCCGCCGCTGCAACCCATCCAAGGCATCGAGAAGGTACCTTGCGGAACCGTCCCAGAGGTGCGAGCAGTATTCCATTCCTGGCCGCACCTGCGCTTTATATAAGCGGTAGAGCTGACCAGGCGTGAAAAACCGCCGCACCCTGTTCAGGATTCCGACCCTGCGTGAAGTGGCGGATATTACGCCCTCGATGTGACTCCTTGGATTAAGATCGCAGCGGATATCCATACCTAGGACACTAAGGTCATTCCGCATTGCGAGTGGAACACCCTGAAGAACGGGGATTGGAGAAAACGGAGACTTCTTGCACGAGAACGCGCACACCTGGGTTTTCTTGGCATTAAACTCAACCCGATTCCTGGTACCCCATGATGAGATGAGATCCAAGGTCTGGTTGAGCTCAACGACAAGATCCTCTCGTCTCCTCTCAGTATCCGCCCGGCAACCAGGAGGCTTGCTGCTATAACGCCCATGAACCGTGCTGTCGTCTGCATAGCAATGAATGTTGCCAAGCGACAACATATCATTGATATGCAGAAGAAACAAGGTGGGCGAAATCACTGAACCCTGTGGTACTCCGGCATTTACTGACATGAGCTGCGAAGCGTGTCCATCAACGAGGACACGCATTCTACGCTCATGCAGAAAGCCGGAAATCCACTTGCACAGGTTGTCGGGCAGACCGTATGCCGGGAGCTTGGAGAGAAGGCCACGATGCCAGACCCTATCAAATGCCTTGGCTATGTCGAGACTCACAGCCAGAGCCTCGCCATGCTTGTCAATCGCTTCCCCCCAGTGATGTAATACGAACGCTAGAAGATCACCCGTTGATCGGTTATGACGGAAACCGTATTGGCGGTCATTGATCAACGAGTGATCCTCTAGGTAGCGAACTAATTGGCTGTTTATCAGTCGCTCCATGACTTTACACATCACTGAGGTTATGGCGATTGGGCGATAATTGTTAGGGTCTGACCTATCACCCTTTTTGGGGATCGGCTGCACATTAGCCTCCCTCCAAGATTCAGGCACAATACCTGAGAGGTAGGACGATCGGTATAGGCGCGTCAGTACAGGAGACAACTCCGCTGCACACTTTTTAAGTACAAGCGCTGGGATACCATCAGGACCACTAGCCTTCCGGACGTCGAGAGACTGCAGCTCACGCCGCACATCACAATGCCTGATACGGATATCAGGCATTGTGTGACCGCAACCGGGCAGCGTAGTTGGTAAATGAGCATTGCAGTCCTCGAGTCTCGAATTAGCCGCGAAGAGGTTTGCCAGTAAATCGGCCTTCTCCTGCGAGCTATGGGCTAGTTTTCCATTTCGATATCTCAGCGGTGGCAGCGAAGGGCGACAGAAATTAGATTGGACGGCCTTAGCCAAGCTCCAATAAGCACGACTGCTTGTTGGGTTATCGGCCAAAGCACATCCAATCTTGGAGACGCGCTGGGCATCCGCTTTAACATACGCCCTCTTGCAGACCTTGGCAGCACGGTTATAGGCTGCTTTGAGTGACTTGAGGTTGGGATCCTTCGTAGCGCGACCCCCGATCCAAGCACGATACGCCGCCTGTTTCTTGCCAACAGCATCGGCGCATGCACGATTGAACCAGGAGCGTCCTCGGCCCTTGCCTGCGATCTCAGAGGAAGGAATGTAATATTCCATTCCTATTCTGATCTCGCAAGCAATGGCGTCAGTACTCGCTGAAGGATCCTTTCCATCAAAGCAGCGCTGCCGCCAAGGGATGGATGCGAAGTAATCCCGCATACCATCCCAATCTGCCGACGAGTAGTGCCAGACCCTGCGCTTGACCTTCACGGGACGTGGAGGCAAAGCGCAAGGAACCGACGTCCCAACCAGGCAGTGATCGGAGGTACCCAGGGGAGCACCAACCGTCACTTTATACCCGGTTGGATGACTCGTCAGCAGTAGGTCCAGCAGAGAGGGCGCATGACTTGCCACATCTGGGATCCTGGTAGGCTGGTCCACCAGCTGTGTCAAGCCATTCGTCAAAGCGAATGCATGAGCAGTCCTGCCGGCATGGTCAGTTCTGGAGGAGCCCAACCACAACTCGTGGTGTGCGTTAAAGTCCCCCAGAACTACCAATTCCGCTGTTGGAAACTGCTCCTGCGCGTCGTCTGTCGCCTGGCTAATATAATTAAATAGCCGAGTTGTCTCTACGTCCCCGTCGTGTGACCTGTAAAGGCACACGTAAACCCGACTCTGGGAGCCGAGGTCGACGTGTACCCACAGGGTGGAGAAGGAGGGGTCCTCCATGCAGCGCAGACGGCGACAGCAGACGTCCGACCGAACATACAGGCATACCCCGGCCCTCGGCCTGAAGCATTCTTCAAGCGAGTATCCGGGGTAAAGCAAGTATGAAGTATCGGTCGGACTACAAATCTGCGTCTCCGTCAAGAAGAGCAGAGCAGGCCGGGCCGTCTCAAGATGGTGGTGGACGGCATTAAGATTAGAATGGAGTCCGCGGATGTTAGCGAACTCCATTGTGAAGGCGGTGGTGGGGTTACGCACCGCTGTAAAACCTGCTCTCTTTGTATGCACTGACATGGAGTTATGGGAGGAGGAGGTGAAGAAGCGGTCAGGGGTCTAGTGTCAGAGTAGTCAGAAGGCCGTAACAAGCGCCGGTCCACTAAAAGAGCCGAGAGGAGGTGAGCTGATCCGCCGGACGGAAGGGCCCCCGTACCCTCCCGGGATAGGCCGCCGGGACCCCACATCCGGTCACCAACCGGCACGACGGACCCACCCAAGATTATGCGCGGCATGGTGGGGCAGCCTCTCGTGGTGGTTAGCCACGATTGGGCCCCTGTACTGTACCGCGGGCGGCCAGCGGTACCACCGTTTCTACAGGTCTCCCTGGCCGACGGATCAACACGCCTCCAACCGACTGTGAACCGGCTTATACCCGCACGGCCAAACATCGTACCCCAACTCTAGCCCCCCGACGATAACCGGACATACACTGGCTGATCCCGGAACGCGACACACTTGCGTGTGCCACTATGGCGGGTTTTTCGCCCTGTGTACGGTGGTCGCTATCCGGGCGGATACGAATATCCTACCACCGCTTCTTCACCTTCTTGCCCATGGCGTAGTGTGAAGAAGCAGGCCGGCATGATTGTGTTGAGTAGTGGAGGATAGATCGTCTCTCGCTACTCTATACTCTAATTGGACCGCACTGCGCTTACCATCAGGAACAGTGCGGTCACTTTGCCGTGCCAGGATAAAAAAATGATTATTCCGAGTTAAAGCGCTATCCATTCTCAGACCAAGATATTTTTCAACATATGTTTGCTGTAAAGGACTACAGTTAATAGTAAGTGGCTTATACTGTGGGATTTTTTATTTTTGGCTTTAAATATTATATTGAATAATTATATGATATGATATATGATTATATTGAAACCATGCAAAGAGTATATTTAAGTCTTCTTGAGCTTGTGAAATCATTTCGTCGATAGAAGACCCAAAATAGAATAGGCAAGTATCATCCGCATAAAGAGTAAGATGATCATGAAATCCGGATTATGCAGGTTGTTAATATAGATCAGAAACAACAAGGGACCAAGCATTGAACCCTGCGGTACTCCGCATGTTTATGGTAATGCGTTACTTCGATGGTTGCAAATTTTAACTACTTGTAGTCTATTATTTAGATAAGATTCAAACATTTCGTGATCACTTCCAGTGATATTATTTGTTTTTTTTTTTTAGAAACTGTTTATGACATACTGTATCAATTGCCTTATTCAGGTCAATAAATATTCCCAGGACTATATTTTTATGGACTTTGTTATGTTTTATCTTAGTGACAAGATCAACTGTGGCGGTAAGTGTGTTACATTTAGCCCTGAAGCTATACTGGCGATCTGAAATAATATTCTTAGAGCTCAAGTATTCGTTTAACCGATTATGTAAGATTTTTTCAAGTATTTTCGATAATACAGGTAAAACCGACATGGGTCGGTAATTGCATGGGTCTGTTGTTGGTCCAGATTTATATATGGGTGTAACTTTTGCCAAGTTTAGAGTATCGGATAAATGACCATCTAATAACAATTTATTGAAGCATTTCATAGTGTTTATCACCAAATGTTTTATGCATTCTATTACTTTTGTGTTAATTTCATCTAATCCAGTGCTACAATTTGAATCAAGATTTGATATTATTTTAATTATTACATCAGGTCAACAAGGTTTGAGGGTGGACAACGAAGAGTTTTGAGCCAGAACTTTTGGTAATGCTCGCGTGTGATTATCATGAAATTTATTAGGTATTGCTTTCGCCAAAATTGGTCCTATTGTTGAAAATATTTATTAAATAGTTCACATACACTTCTTGGATCAGTAACATACACTGAGTCGACAAGTAGTTTTGGAGGAGCACACCTTTGTTTAATATTATTATTTGCTAAAGAGTTAATTAGACCCCATATTTTTAGGTTTATCAAAACAATTTGTGAATGGTGAATAGTAAATGTGAATATAGTGCTTAACATTTTTTGCATCTTGTATAATTTTAGCTACATATTTTCTCTTGGTTATAAATTTTTCTTCTAAGGTCTTACTGTGATCGTTCTTCTTAAGTTCTGCCCACAACATATTTCTTTGATTGATTTCATTTATGATATCCGTATTTATCCAATTTTTTTTGTGGTGAATTTAGGATCTTTGTTATACTTTTACTTATAAAGAGTTTTATTGTATTTTCGAGTTTCGAGTAGTCTTGTAGTTCCTCGAGATTTGTGGTTTCTAATAAAGTTTTATATCATCGTGTAGTTTATTGCTTCATAGTGTGTCCGAATCTTAGGCGGAGGTTTTTGATGTTGATTCTCGCGTACATTCTCTTTACTTAATATATCAATGTTGAATCTCCAAACACTATTGCCCTTTTCTTTCGTTGTAGCTTTTAAGTGACCGCACTGTACCTGATGGTAAGCGCAGTGCGGTCCAAATAGAGTACTGAGTAGCGAGAGACGATCTATCCCCGCTACTGAACACACTCATGACAGCCTGCTTCTTTACACTACGCCATGAGCAAGAAGGGGTCGAGGGTCTAGTCTGTCTGTCCGAGTACTATGTAGGCCGCAAAATGGCCATTGTACCCCAACTCCAGACACCCGACAAAAACCGGATGTACACTGGCTGATCCCGGAACGCGACACACTTGCGTGTGCGACTATGGCGGGTTTTTCGCCATGTGTACGGTGGGTGCTATCCGGGCGGATATGAATATCCTACCACCAGCTAAGAATCATATTCCTCGCAGAAAGCCTTAAAGTCAGCGTCACCTGGGTTATTTTCTAACTGAATCCATAAGTAGCTATTTCCTCCCAAGTATTCTGATTCAGATAAACTATGTTTCAAATCATTGTGGATATACGCTGAGAATCTACCTCCTCTTGAATCAGTTGTATAGTTGTAGTAGTGTGAGTAGTTGTTGATTTGTAGTTCCATTGCTTGTGTTTCGGAAGAGATCCAGGTTTCAGTGAATAAGATAACGTAAGTAGTCTCGGGTAGAGATTTTATGATACACTTTAGTTTTGAAGTCAGTTTTTTTATTTTCGGTGTAACTTTAACATATTTGATGGTAAATCCACTTTCTCCATCTATTTGACGGCGATGCAATTCCTCCTTCAGGTTTTTGAAAAAAGTTTGCTGAGTAGCCCCTTTTGATTTCGTACAGGCAGGCGTTCTCCCTGGCTCTGTCTAAGGGCAATATCCCGGCGAGCAGCAGGGCCGAGTTCAATGAGACAGTCCTGTAGGCCTTCGTAAGCTTTTGCGCAAAACCCCTCTGCACCATAGCGAGCCGCTTCCTCACTCCCAGTTTTTGTGTGGCTGGAGCCCACACACTTGCGCCGTATAAAATTATTGGCTCAACTACAGCCGTATACAACAATTTGACAACTTCAGATCCCAGCCCCCACTGCAGCCTTGCCGCCCTGGGCGTCTGACACATGAGCATGAGCACCCATGTGAAGGATTTCACCAGTATCTTACCCATCTCGTATCCATCGAATGCGAGAGCTACATCGTCAGCATATCTTGGCAGTAACTGCACCGTCTATCAAGCTCCGACAGTAGTGGGTCGAGGAGCAGATTCCAGAAAGTTAGGCCTCCAATTGATCCCTCCACACATCCCTTCAAGGTCCATCTCTCGTACTCTGCTCAGGCATATCTTAGTCTGACTTTTCTGCCCTCGAGGTAACTATCTATGGCACTTCTGATGTTAACTGGACATCTTTCAAGCAGGTTTTCGGAGGACGATGACTGTTGCCTCCTTCCAGGTGGACGTGAAGTGGCCTAGTTCTTGGCGTTTGTTTGCCAGTGATATGTACAATTCTGGGTACTTATTTATTGCTTGCTTACAGATATCTGCCGTTAGACCGTCTGCTCCCGGGGCTTTCTTTGGGTTGAAGCTATAACAACCACACTTAGTTCGTCTAGTGAAAATGGTGGGTCATGGTACTCATCATTGACTTCTACATTTACTCGTTCGGATGTTTTCCTCATCTTTGTGATCACTCTATATGTTTTCCTTGTCCTGTTTCCTACGAAACTCCTTCCAGCTTTCTACTTGTACCCTGTTGGCTTCATTCTCATCTTTCTTTTGATTGCAGGTACTCATTAACGACCTTGTCTTCCCGGATCGGCGCTGCGCATCGGATTCTCCTCCTCCGGGTGATGACCTCCTGCTTCATTTCGGCGAGTTTCCCGGACCACCAGGGCCGTATCATAATGGAATCGTATCATTGCCTGTTTTTGTAATAGTATCTATGTATTTTTGTCTTAGTTGATCAAGGTTTAAGTTTCTAATAATAAATGACAGACAGACAGACAGACAGACAGACAGACAGACAGACAGACAGACAGACAGACAGACAGACAGACAGACAGACAGACAGACAGACAGACAGACAGACAGACAGACAGACAGACAGACAGACAGACAGACAGACAGACAGACAGACAGACAGACAGACAGACAGACAGACAGACAGACAGACAGACAGACAGACAGACAGACAGACAGACAGACAGACAGACAGACAGACAGACAGACAGACAGACAGACAGACAGACAGACAGACAGACAGACAGACAGACAGACAGACAGACAGACAGACAGACAGACAGACAGACAGACAGACAGACAGACAGACAGACAGACAGACAGACAGACAGACAGACAGACAGACAGACAGACAGACAGACAGACAGACAGACAGACAGACAGACAGACAGACAGACAGACAGACAGACAGACAGACAGACAGACAGACAGACAGACAGACAGACAGACAGACAGACAGACAGACAGACAGACAGACAGACAGACAGACAGACAGACAGACAGACAGACAGACAGACAGACAGACAGACAGACAGACAGACAGACAGACAGACAGACAGACAGACAGACAGACAGACAGACAGACAGACAGACAGACAGACAGACAGACAGACAGACAGACAGACAGACAGACAGACAGACAGACAGACAGACAGACAGACAGACAGACAGACAGACAGACAGACAGACAGACAGACAGACAGACAGACAGACAGACAGACAGACAGACAGACAGACAGACAGACAGACAGACAGACAGACAGACAGACAGACAGACAGACAGACAGACAGACAGACAGACAGACAGACAGACAGACAGACAGACAGACAGACAGACAGACAGACAGACAGACAGACAGACAGACAGACAGACAGACAGACAGACAGACAGACAGACAGACAGACAGACAGACAGACAGACAGACAGACAGACAGACAGACAGACAGACAGACAGACAGACAGACAGACAGACAGACAGACAGACAGACAGACAGACAGACAGACAGACAGACAGACAGACAGACAGACAGACAGACAGACAGACAGACAGACAGACAGACAGACAGACAGACAGACAGACAGACAGACAGACAGACAGACAGACAGACAGACAGACAGACAGACAGACAGACAGACAGACAGACAGACAGACAGACAGACAGACAGACAGACAGACAGACAGACAGACAGACAGACAGACAGACAGACAGACAGACAGACAGACAGACAGACAGACAGACAGACAGACAGACAGACAGACAGACAGACAGACAGACAGACAGACAGACAGACAGACAGACAGACAGACAGACAGACAGACAGACAGACAGACAGACAGACAGACAGACAGACAGACAGACAGACAGACAGACAGACAGACAGACAGACAGACAGACAGACAGACAGACAGACAGACAGACAGACAGACAGACAGACAGACAGACAGACAGACAGACAGACAGACAGACAGACAGACAGACAGACAGACAGACAGACAGACAGACAGACAGACAGACAGACAGACAGACAGACAGACAGACAGACAGACAGACAGACAGACAGACAGACAGACAGACAGACAGACAGACAGACAGACAGACAGACAGACAGACAGACAGACAGACAGACAGACAGACAGACAGACAGACAGACAGACAGACAGACAGACAGACAGACAGACAGACAGACAGACAGACAGACAGACAGACAGACAGACAGACAGACAGACAGACAGACAGACAGACAGACAGACAGACAGACAGACAGACAGACAGACAGACAGACAGACAGACAGACAGACAGACAGACAGACAGACAGACAGACAGACAGACAGACAGACAGACAGACAGACAGACAGACAGACAGACAGACAGACAGACAGACAGACAGACAGACAGACAGACAGACAGACAGACAGACAGACAGACAGACAGACAGACAGACAGACAGACAGACAGACAGACAGACAGACAGACAGACAGACAGACAGACAGACAGACAGACAGACAGACAGACAGACAGACAGACAGACAGACAGACAGACAGACAGACAGACAGACAGACAGACAGACAGACAGACAGACAGACAGACAGACAGACAGACAGACAGACAGACAGACAGACAGACAGACAGACAGACAGACAGACAGACAGACAGACAGACAGACAGACAGACAGACAGACAGACAGACAGACAGACAGACAGACAGACAGACAGACAGACAGACAGACAGACAGACAGACAGACAGACAGACAGACAGACAGACAGACAGACAGACAGACAGACAGACAGACAGACAGACAGACAGACAGACAGACAGACAGACAGACAGACAGACAGACAGACAGACAGACAGACAGACAGACAGACAGACAGACAGACAGACAGACAGACAGACAGACAGACAGACAGACAGACAGACAGACAGACAGACAGACAGACAGACAGACAGACAGACAGACAGACAGACAGACAGACAGACAGACAGACAGACAGACAGACAGACAGACAGACAGACAGACAGACAGACAGACAGACAGACAGACAGACAGACAGACAGACAGACAGACAGACAGACAGACAGACAGACAGACAGACAGACAGACAGACAGACAGACAGACAGACAGACAGACAGACAGACAGACAGACAGACAGACAGACAGACAGACAGACAGACAGACAGACAGACAGACAGACAGACAGACAGACAGACAGACAGACAGACAGACAGACAGACAGACAGACAGACAGACAGACAGACAGACAGACAGACAGACAGACAGACAGACAGACAGACAGACAGACAGACAGACAGACAGACAGACAGACAGACAGACAGACAGACAGACAGACAGACAGACAGACAGACAGACAGACAGACAGACAGACAGACAGACAGACAGACAGACAGACAGACAGACAGACAGACAGACAGACAGACAGACAGACAGACAGACAGACAGACAGACAGACAGACAGACAGACAGACAGACAGACAGACAGACAGACAGACAGACAGACAGACAGACAGACAGACAGACAGACAGACAGACAGACAGACAGACAGACAGACAGACAGACAGACAGACAGACAGACAGACAGACAGACAGACAGACAGACAGACAGACAGACAGACAGACAGACAGACAGACAGACAGACAGACAGACAGACAGACAGACAGACAGACAGACAGACAGACAGACAGACAGACAGACAGACAGACAGACAGACAGACAGACAGACAGACAGACAGACAGACAGACAGACAGACAGACAGACAGACAGACAGACAGACAGACAGACAGACAGACAGACAGACAGACAGACAGACAGACAGACAGACAGACAGACAGACAGACAGACAGACAGACAGACAGACAGACAGACAGACAGACAGACAGACAGACAGACAGACAGACAGACAGACAGACAGACAGACAGACAGACAGACAGACAGACAGACAGACAGACAGACAGACAGACAGACAGACAGACAGACAGACAGACAGACAGACAGACAGACAGACAGACAGACAGACAGACAGACAGACAGACAGACAGACAGACAGACAGACAGACAGACAGACAGACAGACAGACAGACAGACAGACAGACAGACAGACAGACAGACAGACAGACAGACAGACAGACAGACAGACAGACAGACAGACAGACAGACAGACAGACAGACAGACAGACAGACAGACAGACAGACAGACAGACAGACAGACAGACAGACAGACAGACAGACAGACAGACAGACAGACAGACAGACAGACAGACAGACAGACAGACAGACAGACAGACAGACAGACAGACAGACAGACAGACAGACAGACAGACAGACAGACAGACAGACAGACAGACAGACAGACAGACAGACAGACAGACAGACAGACAGACAGACAGACAGACAGACAGACAGACAGACAGACAGACAGACAGACAGACAGACAGACAGACAGACAGACAGACAGACAGACAGACAGACAGACAGACAGACAGACAGACAGACAGACAGACAGACAGACAGACAGACAGACAGACAGACAGACAGACAGACAGACAGACAGACAGACAGACAGACAGACAGACAGACAGACAGACAGACAGACAGACAGACAGACAGACAGACAGACAGACAGACAGACAGACAGACAGACAGACAGACAGACAGACAGACAGACAGACAGACAGACAGACAGACAGACAGACAGACAGACAGACAGACAGACAGACAGACAGACAGACAGACAGACAGACAGACAGACAGACAGACAGACAGACAGACAGACAGACAGACAGACAGACAGACAGACAGACAGACAGACAGACAGACAGACAGACAGACAGACAGACAGACAGACAGACAGACAGACAGACAGACAGACAGACAGACAGACAGACAGACAGACAGACAGACAGACAGACAGACAGACAGACAGACAGACAGACAGACAGACAGACAGACAGACAGACAGACAGACAGACAGACAGACAGACAGACAGACAGACAGACAGACAGACAGACAGACAGACAGACAGACAGACAGACAGACAGACAGACAGACAGACAGACAGACAGACAGACAGACAGACAGACAGACAGACAGACAGACAGACAGACAGACAGACAGACAGACAGACAGACAGACAGACAGACAGACAGACAGACAGACAGACAGACAGACAGACAGACAGACAGACAGACAGACAGACAGACAGACAGACAGACAGACAGACAGACAGACAGACAGACAGACAGACAGACAGACAGACAGACAGACAGACAGACAGACAGACAGACAGACAGACAGACAGACAGACAGACAGACAGACAGACAGACAGACAGACAGACAGACAGACAGACAGACAGACAGACAGACAGACAGACAGACAGACAGACAGACAGACAGACAGACAGACAGACAGACAGACAGACAGACAGACAGACAGACAGACAGACAGACAGACAGACAGACAGACAGACAGACAGACAGACAGACAGACAGACAGACAGACAGACAGACAGACAGACAGACAGACAGACAGACAGACAGACAGACAGACAGACAGACAGACAGACAGACAGACAGACAGACAGACAGACAGACAGACAGACAGACAGACAGACAGACAGACAGACAGACAGACAGACAGACAGACAGACAGACAGACAGACAGACAGACAGACAGACAGACAGACAGACAGACAGACAGACAGACAGACAGACAGACAGACAGACAGACAGACAGACAGACAGACAGACAGACAGACAGACAGACAGACAGACAGACAGACAGACAGACAGACAGACAGACAGACAGACAGACAGACAGACAGACAGACAGACAGACAGACAGACAGACAGACAGACAGACAGACAGACAGACAGACAGACAGACAGACAGACAGACAGACAGACAGACAGACAGACAGACAGACAGACAGACAGACAGACAGACAGACAGACAGACAGACAGACAGACAGACAGACAGACAGACAGACAGACAGACAGACAGACAGACAGACAGACAGACAGACAGACAGACAGACAGACAGACAGACAGACAGACAGACAGACAGACAGACAGACAGACAGACAGACAGACAGACAGACAGACAGACAGACAGACAGACAGACAGACAGACAGACAGACAGACAGACAGACAGACAGACAGACAGACAGACAGACAGACAGACAGACAGACAGACAGACAGACAGACAGACAGACAGACAGACAGACAGACAGACAGACAGACAGACAGACAGACAGACAGACAGACAGACAGACAGACAGACAGACAGACAGACAGACAGACAGACAGACAGACAGACAGACAGACAGACAGACAGACAGACAGACAGACAGACAGACAGACAGACAGACAGACAGACAGACAGACAGACAGACAGACAGACAGACAGACAGACAGACAGACAGACAGACAGACAGACAGACAGACAGACAGACAGACAGACAGACAGACAGACAGACAGACAGACAGACAGACAGACAGACAGACAGACAGACAGACAGACAGACAGACAGACAGACAGACAGACAGACAGACAGACAGACAGACAGACAGACAGACAGACAGACAGACAGACAGACAGACAGACAGACAGACAGACAGACAGACAGACAGACAGACAGACAGACAGACAGACAGACAGACAGACAGACAGACAGACAGACAGACAGACAGACAGACAGACAGACAGACAGACAGACAGACAGACAGACAGACAGACAGACAGACAGACAGACAGACAGACAGACAGACAGACAGACAGACAGACAGACAGACAGACAGACAGACAGACAGACAGACAGACAGACAGACAGACAGACAGACAGACAGACAGACAGACAGACAGACAGACAGACAGACAGACAGACAGACAGACAGACAGACAGACAGACAGACAGACAGACAGACAGACAGACAGACAGACAGACAGACAGACAGACAGACAGACAGACAGACAGACAGACAGACAGACAGACAGACAGACAGACAGACAGACAGACAGACAGACAGACAGACAGACAGACAGACAGACAGACAGACAGACAGACAGACAGACAGACAGACAGCTACTCAAGGCATCAACATACAAGGGAATTTTCTAAGCAATCTCAGGTTTGCCGACGACATCATCCTATCCATCCTCGGAATCTGCGCAAAAACTAGAAATCATGATAAACGACCTATACCATGCTAGTATACGATTTGGATTATTGGATTAGAAATGAACCCTGACAAAACTAAAGCCATGACTAACCACCACAAGACACCCATCTTGGTAAATAATGTCCCTCTCGAGTTCGTAGATAAATACGTTTACCTAGGCAAACAGATCTCTTTTAGCAAAAGAAGAGGTGGCGAAGAAGTAGATAGAAGAGTAGCGATCGCCTGGAGGAAGTACTGGGCTCATAAAGAAATATTTAAATCGCAGCTTCCTCTGTCTACCAAGAGGATAGTTATGGACTAGGAAATTCTACCATGCCTCACCTACGGTAGCCAAACCTGGACATTCGACCTAAAAACTAAAACCAAAATCCAGACTACCCAAAGAAGAATGGAGAGAAGCTATTTAGGCTTAAAAATACAAGACAAAGTGAAAAACGCAGACATACGGAGAAAAACAAAAATAACAGATGCACTTACTTTCTGTCTTCAAAGAAAGTGGAGATGGGCAGGACACGTGGCCAGATACACCGACGACAGATGGACGCAGAGAATATTAAAATGGTCGGGACCGCGAGGCACCAGATCGAGAGGTCGGCCTTGTGCGAGATGGGCAGATGAAATTACAGAGGTGGGGGGTCAAAGATGGCTGGAAACTGCCAAACTTAGAGATAAGTGGAATTCCTTGGAGGAGGCTTTTACCCGAAAGGGTCCATTCAGAATTTAATTTAATCATATATATTTATTTAATTGTAATTCATTATCTAATTTTAAATATTGTTAAATAATTTAATGATTAATTTATCTTATTTTATAATTATTTAGTTTAACATGGAATAAATAAAGCTTTATTATTATATTATTATTATTATTATTTTTATATTTAACTTTTAAAGTTTCTCCCTTCAATGAAGAGGTATTGATCGTAATCTGCGGGCTTTTGGCCAAACAAATACGCGTGAGGTTTTTTTAAAATATTTTTATATGATGATTTTACACCATCAGTGTCATCATTGTGTTGTTAAAAACTTCCTAACTATTCTGCATGTGTTGAGTATAGCAGCTTTTTGTAATTGAGTGTATGTGAGATGATGCATGTCGAGAGTTTTTAAGCTATTGTGAAGAGAGCGTGGAATGACGCCTGTAGATGAAATAATTATGGGGATCGTTTTAACAGTTTGGACTTGCCATTGGTTTTTAATTTCTATTGCTAGGTCTGTATACTTAGTTAATTTAAATTTCTGTAAATGTGGCTGCGAGGTTATGTGTGTTGGGAATAGAGATATCTATTAGATACACTAAACTTTTCTTTTTGTTGTAAAATGTGATGTATGGTCTGTTATAGTGTATTGTTTTGTCAGTAATAATGGTCCTATCCCAATAGAGTTTGTAATCAGCGGTGTCTATTACAACTTGTGGTTGATATTTGTAGTAAGCAGTTACATCTTTAATGAGTCCATATTTGAAGGCTAGTTTTTGGTGGATGATGGCAGCAACCTGATCGTGACGATGTTTGTAGTCTGTTTGTGTGATTGAATGGCATGCTCCTGTAATGTGCTGTATAGTTTCGGGTGAGTGGTGGCAATGGCGACAAAGGTCTGAAGTAAATCTGCTATCTTTTAATATGAATTTTCTATAATTTTTTGTGTCGGTCACCTGGTCCTGGATAGCTAACATGAGACCTTCAGTTTCTGGAAACAATTCACCTCGTCTGAGCCAGGTGTTCGACGCGATTTTGTCGACGATTGGATTGCTCAAGTCGAGATAATGTCGTCCATGTAAAGAGTTTTGTTTCCATCTATCCAGTTTCTTATGTATAGTCGTAATGATCTCGTTTTTTTGCGGCATAATATCTTGCAGATTAAGAGTGGAGTTAATTTATGGTCGGCTTTTACTATTGATAAATGCAGTTCAGAACGTTGTGCCTGATTATGAAAGAATGTTCTTAGTGTGTAAATCTGTTTATTGTGCAAATTGGCAATATCGATAATTGCTCTTCCGCCTTCATTCTTGGGTAAAGTTAATCTTTCTACGCAGGATTTAGGGTGATGTTTCCGATATTTTGTCATGTGTGTGTTTATTGTGCGTTGGTGTTTCTTTAGGTCTGTCTGTGACCATTGAATGATGCCGAATGAGTATGTAAGAATTGGTATTGCGTAAGTATTTATGGCTTTAGTTGTATTTCTAGCATTTAAATGTAATTTTAATATCTTATTTAGTCTTGATTTAAATTTTTGAGTGAGTGTAGCCTTCGTTTCTTTTTGGTGAATTTGCTGTGTTTGTTGGTATCCTAAGTATTTGTAGCCAGTGATATTGTCTACAGGTTCAATTCGTTCAACGTCATTAAGTTGGTAGGAATTGATTTCTATTTTGCCTGCACGTACGGACTGAATTTTACATTTATCTATTCCAAAAGTCATACATATATCTTCTGAAAACTGTTGTGTGATGTGGGCCAATTGATGTAATGCCTGCAGACTATTACCGTAAAGCTTTATATCGTCCATGTACATCAAGTGACTGAGTGTATATTCTGTATTATTGTATTCTATTCTATATCCGCTATTATTTCTATTTAAAAGGTTCGATAGAGGGTTAAGCGCGAGACAGAACCAAAGAGGGCTTAAGCTGTCTCCTTGGAATATGCCTCTACTGATTTGAATGGGTGTTGACTCGACCATGCCGGTTTGTGTTCTAGATTTAAGCACTGTGAACCAGTTAGACATTGCTATTTTTAGGGACTGAATTACCGTGGGGTGTATTTTGTAATGTTCTAGGATGTAAATTAACCATGTATGTGGCACCGAGTCAAAAGCCTTCTGATAGTCGATGTACATGGTATAGATATCACTTTTGTTACGAATTGCTTGTTTGGAGACTACTGTTTCAATGATCAGCTGCTCTTTACAGCCTTGGCTTCTTTTTCGGCAACCTTTCTGTTGCTCAGCTAATATGTTATTATTTTCTGCATGTTTGTAAATTAATTCATTAATACATGACGTGATGATTTTATATATATTTTGTAAACATGTAATTGGGCGGTATTTGGCTGGATTTGTAGAGTCTTGTCTGTCTTTTGGTAGCATATAAGTTGTTCCTTGTGTTATATATTTGGGTAAAGTATTCGGTAATCTAATGAATGTATTAATATGTGAAAGAAGTATTGGGTGTAAGTAAGTAAACTTTTTATACCAATAATTGTGTAGGTTATCTGAACCTGTGGCTTTCCAATTGTGTGTTTTTCCTATTATAGTTCTTAATAAATCTAAATTTACCTCCTCAAAATCCATGCTTGTTGTTTCTGTCAAAGTTTGTGTATCTGATTTTATCCAATCGGCGTTTGTATGTTCTATGGGCTTCGACCAAATATTTGACCAATATGTATGAAGGTGTTCAGGTTCAGGGTATGTGGGACTTGTGTTTTCAGCTGTATCGGCCTGTTCATTAAGAGATCTATAGAAAGCTTTTTCATTGTTGATAAATTGTTTGTTTTGTGTTTTTCTTAATGTTGTGGTTTTATATCGGCGGAGCCGGCTTGCAAGGGCATTTAGTTTTTGTTTAAGAGTATCTAGAAAGTGTGTGAGTTCTGTATTTTTTTATTATTTGTTCGTGTTTTGAGTGTATTGTATGTCTTATTTTTATTTCTTCTATTTGTCTTTTTAGACTGTCGCTATTATTACCGTTTATGTATTCTGTGACTTTGCCTATCTGTGACCTTAAATTATTTATTCGTTGTTGTAGTCTAAATTGCCAGGGCGGTAAAGATTTTGGTCGAGTGGAGCGTTCATGGGTCAGTTTTATTTTTGAACCATTATATTTTGCGGCAGTTAGAGCAGCACAATAAAGTCCCGTTTGGAGTGTTTGGAAATCGACGTCTAGTGTTAGATATTTAGGCAGAATCGACTGATTGAGTAAATGCACAACTGATGCGAGAGTTTTAGATGTCTTTTGTTTCGGTATGTAAGGTCTTTTAGTAGGGCAAGTATTTTCGTATTCTATAGTAGCTTGGATATAGGTTTCTTCTATTTCTGTTTTCTTTTCAAGGGAAAGGGAAAAAATGTCAGATATATTTGTGTGTGATGCTGAGTGTGTTGGTGTGTTAGTGTTAGTGTTAGTGAAGGGATCACATATTACCGTGTCGGATATTTGGTCGTGTGAGACAGTGCATGGGCTTTCGTCTTGTGACATGTATTGGTTCGTGCTTTGTGTAGATAACTCAAGAACCACTTCATTTCTTACTACGTCTCTTTGATTCTCAGACAGCAATCTATTATTTTTTATTATTCTAAGTTGATCTGATATACGCTGCTCAGATAAGTGGGCTAATTGTGGATGTTCTCTAATGAAAGCTTGGTGAAGTAATTGTCTATATCCAGTTCTATTAGTTTCTAATTGTGTGATTCTATAATAATTGCGTAGTATGCTTTGGTTAAGAGTTTGGGTAAAAAAAATAGGGTATTCTGAGTGATCGAGAATTTCGATCGAGAATCGGAACATTGTGATTCATTTTCTTTTAAAATAAATTGTTTAAACCACAAATATGAAAACCTTTTTTTTGTCGCGGGGCAAGCATTTTATCACTGCCGCCCGCTCCGGGGGAAGTGGAATGAGAATAAAATGGTTATGCTGGACTAGCCGGTTTTACGACTTAGCATCCCTCTCGCCCGGATGATGGCTATCCGGGTAGCCGCGAGACTACCAGCTAAATTCCAACGGTGGCCTTCGGCACTTACGGAGCGATCCCGGGGTATCCTAGAAGGTATACTAGAATTAGCGTAGCGGCCTATCTCAATGAGGGGGGCTTGTGAAGGGGTTCTACGACCTTGACCAAATATCTCTCCAATGTCAATCGTTCAACTATGCTATCCGTTTGTTTCTATGTATTGAGGTATTCTGATTTAGTGAGTGCCCATTACCCGAACTGTTTCCCGAAATACCTGAGATTTGAAATTCGTTCCTTGGTCGCTGTGTTTTACTAAGGGTACCTACTCCAATCCGACAGAATAGTTCATGGACCAATTTAGGCAGGAAAGGCAATCTATCCCCCGCTACTCAACACAATCATGCCGGCCTGCTGTGTAGCTTCTTCACACTACGCCTAAAGGATCATGGGAAGGTGGGAGCATGGAAGCTGGCATACTGTTCCACAGCTTGATGGAACGATCAATTTATTCAGTTTTATTTTGAATTTAATTCATATTATTCGACTTAAAACTACAACAGAGATACCATAACATAGCGGCATAACACGCTACGTCGCCACCTATATCGCAAACTAGAGAGCGCGCGCGTCATTGAAGGGAGACTGAAGTGGGGAGAAATCAAAGAAACCGCCCGACGCGACTTGGCCGCGCGCTCTCGCGTCTGCTGATTTTTATGTAGGGTACATTACAATATAAAAAGATATTATATAATGTGTAATATTTATATTTATGTAACCACCAATATTTACAAACCCTTTAGAAGTGGAAGAGATATTATTAATAGCTTCACATTGACTTATATTCTATAGACACGAACTGTCGAACATAAAAGATGTTCCGATAACTTTGTCCGCCCACTAATGCCATCTATCATTTTACTAAGAACTATTTGGAAGTAAAACTCCCGTCACCGTCTCTCGAACGGGACTTTCCGCCCGCTAAAACGGGACAAACTATATAATGTATTTTATTGTGAAAATGCCATCTATTCATTTTACTAAGAACTATCCCGCATTCAGAATTGAAATTAATTAATATTTATTGATATTACGTTCTAAGCGTTATGAAATGATGTTATTTACCTTATATACTATTAACAGTTTCACTGTAAATCAATTTAAGGCAGATTTGTTCGGGAATGTCGCTACAAATAACTCAAATTAAACTGGTGTGCATTCGTAGGTGGCATGAAGCATACTAACGTCGGTGTGGAGTATACACATCAACTCGGTGGAACATAATGTATGTTCTGGTCGCCGCATCTAGTACGTAGTACATATAGATCGCTGTAGCTTCATAGCATTTTTTATTCTGGCACGGCAAAGTGACTACACTGGGACCTGATGGTAAGCGCAGTGCCGTTTAGTTAGAGTATCAAGTATCGAGTGAAGTCTATCCCTCTCTACTCTACACAATCATGTCGGCCTGCTAATGATGGTTGGACGGACATACCTACGATCCAACGGCCAATGTTAAAGGGTGAGAAAAAACCATCGGCATAGCGGATATCTTGTAGCAATCAATAAGCAACATTGCGCGTTGCGACATCCTATTTCCGTAAAGAATAAATAGAACATTATCTTTCCATTTACCGTGTACTTCTATGAAACTGTGGGGATTGTTTGTATTGAAAGTTGAAATAATACAAGATCATTACATTGATAGACGTCCATGTACTATGCAGAATGATGTGACCAGTGACAGCATTTCAAATAAATAGTAAAATCAATAAGTTGTTTTATTTTTCAATTGTGGAAGCTTTCTATTATAATAATCGGATTTAGAGCACCACTTCATAAATACGTACAACTATACAGTTTACACTTACAACAATCACAAGGTAATCACAAAGTCATGAGATCCATGGCGTCGTTTACGAACAAACCATGAGTTACAATATTGTTTTGATTTTATTAATTTACAGAGTTAGCTTAATATGAGCCAGAATGAGTATTTCAAAAGGGGTTGAAACAGAGTCTACAATATTGCTATTTATATTAGCGTACGGTTGAAAAAAGCTGTCTTCTAATACAAACCAATGCTTCATCTAAATAGTAAAAACACCAATTTAATACTCCAGTCAATTAGAAAATTCTAAACGCTATGTTCTATGAATTGTCCAGTGTATTTCAGAGTTTGTGTTATAGTTAATAGTCATTTAGTAAATTGTTATTACTTAGTTGTTTTGCTATAAATACATTATTTACGGGGATATTTCTTCATGAGTTACATTTTAAATGGTTACATTAAGCACTAAGACATTTATAAATGTATGAGAATATAATCTATTATAGCCACCATTGTTTTACCAACTGATAGAAACAATATCGACGGCATATTTTTATAACTCTATTGTATATGCTTTTATACATATTTCATATCATAGACTAATTGCTACAGGTTAAAACACTGAGCGTGTTTTTAGGAATGCAGCGTCATTATTGTATTCTTAGGGTATTTACACCTTCAGTAAGAGCAACAACGTGCGTGTACATATATCAAACCTGAAAATGACTTTTTAATATTGAAAACTATAGCCTTTTATTATAACATAAGCTAAACGTACTTGGGTACAATCAGTTCACTCCACAATATTGCCACGTAGGCAAAGAAACTTTCTGAAAAGAAAAGTTCTGAATGAAACAGGTTGATAAATTCAACTAGTTTTGCGGTAAAGAGAAAACGGTTGACTCGTTAACAGTAGAAAAACAGTTTAAAAAACGGTTTGTTGATTCAACGCCCACTCCTACTGTCAGCCGTATGAGAGGTGGATCATAAATAAAATACAATACCTATATCAAATGTCATTCTGTTAAATGTCTTACATTCCCTACGTCTCATGTAATTCGCATGTACCTATTATAGAATACCATAACATACGAACTACATGCGAATAACACGCTGTTAACGTAACGCGCCTCGTGACGCGTTTGTAAGGACGTAGAGAATTATGTCTCAGAGGCATTATTCTCTATGTTCTTACAAACGCGTTACAAGACGCGTTATGTTGATGTGAATTACATGCAGTTAACGCAACGCACCTCGTTACGCTCTTATAAGGGCATAGAGTACATAGACTGCATAGACTTACCCAGTTAGGAGCGGCACTTTTAGTTATGTACGTAAAGAGAATGAAGTCACGAGTTACCCAAAATGCGTGCTTTCTGATTATTTTCTATTACACCTTCGGAATATTAAAATATTTACTGGCATTTGCTCGAAAACAACTTTTTATACACGTATTTCAGTGATCATTTTAAAGTAACGTTCGGTGCCTTTACTTGCGTGTGTAAAAATACCAAATACTAATCTCAATATTGAACATATACTTCGGATTTCGTTTTACATTTTAGCTCAACAGGTCAAGATCGAAGGACTATTTAGACAATGGATATACGGTTTAATTAAAAAAAAAGTCTGTGTCAAGTTAATTACTGATCACTGATTAGTTAAAATTATAAATACCGAAATATCTACCTTAAAGGATAATTGGTTAGGATAAACTGTGGCGCGTTTATGAGTGAACTGCCTTCCAAATAATAATTGACAATGGTACATTAGTAATTCTAGTACTCTTAAAGTGGTAAAGCTCTGTTCGTAACTTTTGTTAGAAATAAACTCCAAAACTTTAATCCAACCCCAAAATTTTCTAATCCAATTAGGTACTATTTTGAGATAAACAGTTTTGTCAGGTCGTTTATAGTCAAAAGCCTCACATAAAAAATGGTATTTACAATGTAACCGTAACAAAAATAAAATGGCAAAGCTCTAAAAAAATACGTTAATTTATGCATTTACTTGCTTTGGTTTTGTTTAACACATCGCATGCTTAGTGGAATAGTGACTTAACTAAAAAAAAGCAATTTTTGGAAAATCGCAAAAGAAGATTTTGCTATGAGGACTCATCCTATTTGTTGGCGCATAAAATTAATACTAGTTATTATTTAATTATGAGTATTTGTATTTTAAACGTATGATTAGTTATTGATCAGATCTGAATAAAAAATATGCCGGTTATAATTTCTATCTTTTTTTTATAGATATTTTAAAAAGTAGATTCTAAGTTAAGTCAGTTTTTTATAAAAAGTAAAGCAAATATTTTTTAATGCAAGTGTCCTATTAAGTTGTAAGCTTGTTTCATTTTAAATTATTTCTTATTTATAATGACTCATTCAGTATTTAGTCTGTACATGATTAATTTAGTAAAATACATTTAGTAATTGGGTCACTTTATTATTATTATTTTTTTTTTTTTTGGAGAAAGAGGGACTCTTTGCGATGAACTCTTTCTTTCAGAAGCCGCCTCACAGGAAATGGACCTGGCTGAGCCCGAATGGTTCGGTTAGAAACGAGATAGATTTTATCTTGACGACGAAAAGGCGGATATTCAATAATGTCTCGGTGATCAACAGGGTGAAAACCGGAAGCGATCACCGAATGGTTCGAGGCATATTGAATATCAACGTCAAATTAGAAAGATCTAGCTTGATGAAGTCTACGCTCCGCCCTACTCGTGCTCATATCTAAAACCCTGAGACCTTTCAACTCGAGTTGGTAAACCGCTTCGATTGCCTAGATAAATGCGCTACAGTGGACGAGATTAATGGCGGGTTGGTAGAAGCTGTCCATACGGTGGGTTCTAAATTCTTTAGACCTCGTCGTAGAGATAGACCCCAGAAACTCTCGACTCACACACTAGACCTCATGGCCAAACGTCGATCTATGGCGTTGCAGTCTTCCGATGAAGCTAAGGCATGTCGGCTGCTCAATAGACAAATATGGAAATCTTTGCGACACGACGTCCGTGCCTACAATGCTGTAAGCATCAAGAAGACGATTGAGCGGAACAAAGGCTCCAAAGTGTTCGCAAAGGAATTGTCTATTGGGCAAAGCCAAATGACCAAGCTGAAGACGGAAGACGGTAACGTAGTGTCGACGAAGGCAGAGATATTGAGGGAGATCGAGAGGTTCTACGGGCAGCTTTACACCTCAGTTGCCAAACCCCCAACCAGCTCGGTCAGAGACCCGAGAGCCAAGCTGGTCCGACACTACAGCGAAAACATCCCGGACATCAGCCTATGTGAGATTAGGAGGGCCCTTGGTCAGCTCAAAAACAACAAGGCGGCGGGCGAGGACGGAATCACCACAGAGCTTTTGAAGGCGGGCGGTACGCCGATGATAAAAGTCCTTCAGAGGCTCTTCAATTCCGTTCTGCTCGAGGGTGTAACGCCCGAAGCATGGAAAAGGAGTGTGGTGGTGCTGTTCTTCAAGAAAGGTGATAACGCTTTATTGAAGAATTATAGACCCATCTCACTCCTGAGCCATGTTTATAAGCTGTTCTCAAGGGTAATTACAAACCGCCTCGAACTCAGGCTAGATGACTTCCAGCCTCCCGAACAAGCCGGTTTCCGAAAAGGTTATAGTACCATAGACCACATTCATACGCTGCGGCAGGTTATAGAAAAAACTGAGGAATTTAACTTGCCACTTTGCTTAGCGTTTGTGGACTATGAGAAAGCCTTTGATTCGATCGAGATCTGGGCTGTGCTGCAGTCCCTCCAGCGGTGCCACATCGACTTTCGGTACATTGAAGTGTTGAGGTGCTTGTACAGCAATGCCACTATGTCAGTCCGAGTACAAAACCAGAGTACGAAGGATATTCCACTACACAGAGGTGTGAGACAGGGAGATGTTATATCTCCGAAACTGTTCAATACCGCGTTGGAAGATACCTTCAAGCTCTTAGATTGGAAAGGACTTGGCGTCAACATCAATGGCGAAAACATCACCCACCTTCGATTTGCCGACGACATTGTTGTCTTGGCAGAATCGCTGGAGGACCTTAGCACTATGCTCAGAGACCTCAACCGAGTTTCGCAACTGGTGGGCCTTAGGACGAACATGGACAAGACTAAAATCCTGTCAAATATCCATGTTGAGCCTATGCCGATTACTGTTGGGAGCTCAACTCTCGAAGTTGTAGACGAATACGTCTATCAAGGACAAGTAATCCAGTTAGGCAGGTCGAACTTTGAGAGAGAGGTCAATCGTCCAATCCAACTCGGTTGGGCAGCGTTCGGGAAACTACGCAAGATCTTCTCGTCCAAAATACCTCAGTGTCTGAAGACAAAAGTCTTCGATCAATGTGTGTTACCAGTGATGACATACGGTTCTGAGTCGTGGTCTCTAACTATGGGCCGCCTAAGACGGCTCACAGTCACTCAGCGAGCTATGGAGAGGGCTATGCTCGGTGTTTCTCTACGCGATCGAATCAGAAACGAGGAGATTCGTAGAAGAACGAAAGTCGCCGACATAGCCCAACGGATTAGCAAGCTAGAGTGGCAGTGGGGTTCTGTATCGGAACTATCACTGGATGATCCTGAAGATGATGAAGACGAAGAAGACGCAGAAGACGAGGAGCTCCCTGATGATTTTGATTGACTTGGGTATACTGGTATTTGCTTTTTCTTTATACTGGGAACTTCGTATGTTGGATCTTGATCACTTAAATCGACATCGCTATTTTCATAATGTCTCTCATCAGTATAATAGTCGACGACTGTGGTGTTAAAAAAGTGATTGTCATTGCCGATTGAAGCTGATTCCAAAATCTTAAAATATTCTTGAACGTTTGAGTAACGTCGATTTTCAGGCTTGTTTGTTATATCACCTAACATCTACAACAACAAAAACCGTATTTTAGTAGTTAAAATAAATAATAAATATACACCCCTAACTTTTTAAAATTATTACCGTCACTTCAGTTGTTGGCACTGATTCATGTTCAGTATCATTCGTTGTCGTTTCTGGCGCCGGATTTTGTGCCCGAACCAGCTCCATCATCTTTTTCGCTATATTGAATGGCATCGTCACCCTTAAACGTGAAAAGTAATACAATAAGACTCTTTTACAAAACAAAAATGTAATTAGTATTTAGACTAACAAAGACTTAATATAAAATAGTAACAGGCAATAAAAAAAATTACACATAATATTCCGTTCTTTTTCTTCAAATAAAGACTCAACTAATATTGCGGCTCCTAAGTAACAATCACCTTTAGTAGTAAACAGCCTTATACTTGAATGTTACAAAGTATTACCTTAAGTAATGGATAGATTTTAATAGTAAACTGACTCAACTCGTAATGGGCCACGAAAAATATAACAACGTTCAATTAAAAACTGTCTTAAAACGAAATGTTTCATGTAACATATTATTGAAATTTGTAGTAAACTGACCTAAGATTTAAATTGTCAATATTAGATTATACAATTTGATAAAACTTACCTTCGAATTTAGACGTAAATGCACTCAACATCGATTGGGTCTTCGTTTAATAAAATGATAATAACCTTACTCTGCAAGTACCGGACACAAACTGGCATGAGTCGTTATCCCGCTAAAACACGATGAGAGATCCCATAAAAGTGAAAGAGACGGATGTTATCACTGGGCGGGAACAATGCGTAACTTCAACAAAATGCAAACGGTAGACGGTAGATGGCGTTAACAGAAGCCTGTCTCTTTACGTAACTCAATTCTGACCGATCTGCTAATGTGTCAATTTTCCATTAAGCATGCGACATTTGAAATATGTATTCTGAAAATCTTACAATGTTGATCTATGAAACTCTATAGCAGACCTTACCATTAGTTGCATATCATACTTTTATATAAAAGTAATGTTTAGCTTGAAGTACATAGCTGCCAGAGATAAGAAAATGCTAGATATTGTATGTTGAAATGTCATGTTTGATTACATTTATTACATCAAGTTTTATCAAATGTATGGATTTATAAACAGATACTTCATTTTACTTTGTGTTTACTTTCATTACTAATAAAATTGTAATACAACATCTACTTAAACATACAATTTAAATAAATCTTAAATAATCGGTGAGAAAAAAAGAGGTTTCTTGTCGACACACCTGCATAAGGAAATAAAATTACACATCCTATTTAGAATAAAATATGATGAGAAATTTGAAACAATCATTATACAAAACTTATACCCTGCTGCTGAATAAATAAATCGTTTGAGTGAAAATAATTATTTTCTTTTGGTTTTATAGAATTAAACAATTTAAACATTAACCAATGCTCTGCTTTACAAAAGTTTGTATCAATTTGGACATTTAAATCATCAGACCTTTAATTTCTTGGTCGGCCTCAGCGGATAGTTAACAGGAACTTGTCGTTTAATAGCTGCCTGCCTCGGTAGTCTCCTAGAATTCCATTCTGCCTCAATTTTTCGCGCTAACTCAAAATCGCTTTTCTCTTGTTCAAGCAACGTCTTAACTCTAATTTGTTCCTGCAATAGCTCTTTAACATCACAATTTTCCAAGGGACTAGACAAATTCTTTACTGCTAAGTTAACTCTGTTGTTATTTATTGACTCTGACATTAAAAGTGGACTACTATGTTCATTGATAGGATTAGCTCTTTTCGTATTACTCTTCAAGCGTGGCTTCCGTTCCGATGACACTTTTCTTTGCTTTACTTTCGCTTTTTTCGGTGTTGTTTCGTTTTCATCTTTAGTTATACTTCCTACCGATTTAGTACGCCTCAAATTACTTTCATTGTGTAACTTTGCAATACCGTCTTCAGGTTTGGTTGGTTTATTTTTGTTAGATTCTTTTTTAACTTTAGATCTAATTGTTGTTTCGTCATCAGGTTCTTCCTGCAAAACGTACAAGTATACAGTTATAATTTGGTAAAATAAAAATAGAGTTTAATGTAAATGCATATACTTTAGTTACCTTTTCATTTTGTAATATATTTAATGCAAGGACAAATGCTGAAGGCAAATTGTTTGACAATGATAGACTCCGAAGGTGGCAAAGAGCTTCCAAATATTGTTCACGAGTCGGCGGCGGCTCAGGAGAAGGCGAAGGTTTTTTATCGGCATGTATTGGTGGTATACGCAAAGGAAATCCTTTACCGGTGCTGACTCTGAAAGTATTACAATATGTATGACAGTGGAATAACACGGCAAAAAATGTAAGGTATCTACCCAGGTTCTAATGGCCTTGACATGACGTCCTCTTTTCTGCTATACAAAAAATACGACTTGACCATGTCGCACGGCAGAAATATGATTTGACATTGATTTTATATTAAATTATTGTCAAGCAAGTTGTAAAAATAATATGTAGTATTTTTCTTTCAAATTCAACCATTTTTGTGGTTTGAATGTGAATGTACATCAAAAAGGAAAGTTGTTTAGAAGATTAATTTATAAGTTCAGAGATTCTATACAATTTCTGTTCCTACAGAAAGTTCTAATGTAAAACTATATTTCACATTTACTTTATACGGACAATTATGTGACCTGATAAAGCAATCGCTTTGATAAAGGGTAGTAGGGGACTGTTTGGATTTTCGGAACGCAACATTAAGTTTTCATGTTAGTACTTCCCTTTGTTTATGTAGAATATTTATATATATAGTGTAGCATCAAATAAACTAATTCAGTTTTCAGTGATCTGCTGAAAAAAGAAAGTATTCATACACACACCCACAAAAGCGCGCGCCCGTGCCCGCACACATACAAACATACACACCCGCAATCTCTTGGTTTCTAATAGGTCAATAGTTTTTAAAGAATTCTATTCTATTGATTGTTTATTATTAGGATGGTCATGTCTTTGCTCCTAAAATTACCAGAACTACTCAAACTAAACCTGTAGATCGAAATAAAATTATACAAAATCAGTCTAACTATCTTTTTTCAAGAAAGCTTCGTGATTCAACGCGACGGTTTACTTCTTATTGATAACTAGGTGTTGCTCGCGGCTCCGCCCGCGTGGAGGTCATGTTTGGGAGAAAAATTATACAATACAAAATACCAATATTCATGCGTTTAACTTAAAAATGACAGATTTTCATACAAACTTTCATTCCCTATTTTACCCCCTTAGGGGCGGAATTTCCAAAAATCCTGAAACATATATATTTTATTTTTAACTAAAATGCCAAATACTAATTTTCATGAATTTATCTTCAAAAATGACGGATTTTCATACAAACTTTCATCCCCTATTTTACCCCCTTAGGGGTGGTATTTCCAAAAACCCTTCCTTAGTGGATGCCTACGTGATAAAAGGTACCTACTGTCAAAATTTCAAGTCTCTAACCCCAGCCGTTTAGGCTGTGCGTTGATCGATCAGTCAGTCAGTCAGTCAGTTTCTTCTTTTATATATACAGATTGAACGCTTCACGCTCACCAATTACCATTACCTCTGGTATACATCTTTGTATTAGCAATATACCTTTACTAATTATTTTTGATTTTGTGATTGACTTAGTTTATGGCTCCAATAACATGAGTTAAAAGAGTTTTATAAATATTTCCTAGAGTTTCGCTGATAACACAACAGCAACAACCAAATCCGTTCATTCGATTTAAATGATGTGCAAACAAATTAATCTTACTAATATTTTAAATGCAAATGTTTGGATCGATGGATGGATGTTTAATGTTACTCCATCACGCTACAACAGCTGGACAGATCTGGTTGAAAGGTGGCACAGATCGATTATAGTCTCAACGCACATAGGCTACTTTATACATACCTACATTGAACTGCTCTAATCTAATGAATTAAACTGAAATCGTAGATTAATTGTATGACCAAATATTGTTAACTGGTGTGAAAAGAGCAACGCCAAAGTTTCTTGCCCATTCCTCTCTAGCGAAACTGCATTCCGAATGGGCGGTAGAGTAAAAAATTTATTGAATCTAAATGATGTATAACATTTTATGGATTCAATAAATATTTGATTTTGATTTTATATTCTGGAAAAGTGTACAGTTTAAATATTCATAGAGCAAGTGATCGACATGATTTTTTGCATAGTGACAGTTTAAGGATAAGAAAATGACATAGGTCACTTTCTGTCCTGAAAAATGCACGCTTCCTATGGGACTACAAAATATAGAAAGGTGCAATAGCTTAACATGCCTCCATCGATTGTATACCTTTTCTTCCAAAAATAACCTACACGCGGTGGAGCTGCGGGCAACATCTAGTATATGTATAACCACATAACAGAGACCCATTGTTTTATGAGTAGTTATTTGAATGTTACTTACTTGTTTACTGGTGTTTTTTTAATAGGTTTGAAGAAGCACAGCTCCTCCATAGAGTCTACACTGATAGAGTCTACATTTCTATCAGGAGCTGTAGTTTTCTGTTGTGGAATACCAGGTATACACGGCAATGGCAATGATACTAGTAATGATGGCCCTGGATTTTTTCTTTTGCCTTTCCCTTTATCTTTATCCGAAACATCAATTTCTTCTTTCTGAAAGTACAATTGTGTATTAATAAGTACACTTAACATTACACACATTGTTTTTACATTAAAGTAGGAGTACTTAGCAACGTTTTCCAAAAAATTTAAAATCGCACATTAAACACTATGCCTATATTTAATACAATGTAATATCTATGCATATCATAAGTACTTATTTATTTGAAATTATATTCATGCATATCATAAGTACTTATTTATTTGAAATTATATTCATGCAAAACATAAGTCTGCATAAGAAATATGTACATAATTCAATAAAATGGCTTACCTTTTCTTTCAATCGGTCCCCATTCTCCTTATTCCAAAGATTAATTCCAAGCTTGACTTTCTTCTCTATTATATTTTTACGTCCATATCTCGGAACCATTTCTGGAGAACCGCTACTCGTGGATGTTGTGGTTGAAACAGTTGTGGATTTTGACATACAACTGTCCGAACTTATACTGTCTTCAGACAAGAATGGACTACTGAAATATTTTTTCTCGTAAAATAAGTGATAAAAAATGGCTTGTATTAAACAATGTCCCACTGTTGGGCACGGGCCTCCTCTACTAATGAGAGGGGTTAGGCCTTAGTCCACCACGCTGGCCTAATGCGGGTTGGTAGACTTGACATACCATCGAAATTTCTATGAGAATTTCCAGGTATGCAGGTTTCCTCACAATATTTTCCTTCACTATTAAAGCAAGTGATAATTAACATTTAATACACACATAACTTTAGAAAAGTCAGAGGTGTATGCCACTTGGGTCTCGAACATACAACTTTCGTCTTGACAGTCCAACCAGCTAGGTTATTGCTGCTTTTTTTTTACTATTTTATAATAATTCTTTTCTCAACAAAGAAAATTTCCTATAAATTAATTTATTACTTAGACTTGTAGTTTATTTGTAAAACCCACCTCAATCAAGTTCAATTCTAATATAAAAGTTAATTTTTGATTTCATTCTAAACATAAATTATGTTTTAGATATTTAGGTAAGATAAGTTGTTGGTTAGAGTCCTTACTCTATCCTTATAGGCTTCATTATTTTAGTAATACTTCGCCAACAAATTTAAATTAGTTCTATTACATATTGATCAATAGTATCTCTAAGCCTACACAAAAAAGTAACAAAAAATGCAACAACCAACATCAGTAATCTCTTTAACATTTATCATACATACATATACACTCACGCCTGTAATCCCCGAAGGGGTATGCAGAGGTGTAACCAGTACACCCACTTTTCGCCGAATTTCGGTCCCATAATGTGATAGGGGGTGAGCCTATCGCCATACCGGGCACATGTTCCAGACTCCGGGCTAATACTGAGATTTTCTAGATAGAAAAATCCAATATCACTTTACCCAACCCGGGGATCGAACCCGAGACCTCAGCACAGCAATCGTAACGCATGCGCAATTACAACTGCGCCACCGAGGCAGTCTTTAACATTTATCACAGATCACAATATGAATTCATGGGTCAAATATAATGGATGAATCCTGCTCCATAATGGAAACATGCACTGGACATAGTTTGATTGATGATTATTGGTCTTACACTCGTATTTATAATTGAGAAAAACATTTTACTTGAGTAAAAGTAATTACTTAAGCAATTATTCTGTTTTATAGTTAAGAATTCTTATCAAGCAAAAATCATTTGATGTCAGATTGCTAGGCAAAGCATTAGCGGCGATGTCCGATACTTGAGTAACGAAATGACTTACTTAATTAAATGCTTGAGGCAAAGTAATGTCTCGTTTATAAATACGAGTGTTAGAAAATTCATTGTGATTGCAATTTGTATTCCAGAGTACACAAGCCAAAATGGTCATATTTATGCCAAATTGGCATAAGAAAAAAGCATTAAAAGGAAATCATTAGACATATTAAAAAAGAAAACCAAAAACTACTTAAAATACATTATTCACCAGAAAATAGTACATGTGCTTACTTTTTTACTTTAGATGTATTTATTTTTAGATATTTGTCTATTTTGGTTGCCTTTAGCCTAGGTCTAGGTGTATTTTTCAAAGACTTCCTTTGTTTCACGCTTGGCTGTGGTTCAGGGTTCTGTATCTGTTCATTTTGGATTTCTAGAGCTAACATTTCATCTTGCTTCAGTCTTTCCAAATTTCTTTTTTCTGATTCTTCCTCTTCTTCCTTAATTTTGCTGGAAAGCAATATATTCTACAGAAAATTTAACTCAAAACCATTTTAACCAAAACAAGATATAATTTTGACTTGAAAATAATATTGATAGAGAAACATATGTTGATAGTACGAGGTAATGAAAAATCAATTGTACATACAGTACATTTATATACACCTAGTATATAAACTATGTCTGTATAGCATATACAATTTTATATTTTCGAAGTTAAAACATCTTTAGGCACGTTAGGCACTATTGGAATGGGGAAATAGCACTGAACTCGCATGAGGGTCACACTCAGATTTATTTCACTTTTGACAGAGCACACCCACAAAGTTCTATAATTATTATATGTATAAGCAATCATAATTAAGAAAAGTTACTACTTTGTGGACACTGTTTTAAAAAAGAACACATTAATTCTAAATAAGTTTTAAATTCTGCTGGTAGTCCCCATGACTGCCTATGTTTTTACTTTTTTTTATTTTACTTCAATAATTGTCTAAAAACCATATAACATATCACAATTTAATTAATACTTATGCATAGCATTCCAGCTCAATCCTACTAGTACCTATCAGATATCTTTATATACATCCATTTTAATAACTGGAAGTATTCATTTCAAATGTAGCCACACAATCACAATAAAATAAGGTGATTCTGATTTGCTTACTTTATTAATAGTTCAGTCTCATGCAACTGTTTCTTTTCAAGTTCCAATCTTTCTGTTTGTAGCCTTTTTACTTCAGCTTCATATTCAGACCTAATCTCACCTTGTGTACTCAATCGATGTAAAGGTATTTCTGTAAATAAGAAATAAAAATGTTAATAAACAGGCTAACAAGAACTAAGTTAAAATATTTTCTATAGTATAGTGTGTGGTTTATATGAGGCAAATAATATATTATGGGGACTGTGTTTTAACATATTTATGCGTTACATGTTGTATAGACCAGATTGTATACAGACATGTTATTGATCTTGTTTTCCTCTAAATTCTACAGCTTACCTTCTGGTAGATGGATATCTTCTCCGTTTGTTTTTTTAGTAATTTCTACAGGAAATTTTAATTTGATAAAGTTCCAAAGTTTGACGTTTATTAAATTTTTTTGTTTTGTTGCTGTTCTTAGCCAAGATCCAATTCTCAATCGACATAGGGGACAACACAAAGCATTATATTCAACACTTCCACTGAAGCAATGTTGACAAAAATCGTGGAAACAGGGTAATGTTACGGGGTCTATTAAAATAGACTGGCAGATTGGACATATCACATCTTTTAATTCCAATGTATCTAATTTCAACAACTTATTTTCAATTTTAGGCAGCCGATTCTTTGACTTGGCCGCCATTTTTGACAAATGTCTTTTTTTTCAGTTTATAGAGATTGTAAAGGTAAGGGTTGTACAATAAATTATTTATTGGTCTTTGGTTGTAAGTATGGCAATATTATCATATGTCTATGGCCATATTTAGACTTTGGCTATAATTCTAAAGAAAATAATATGTATTCTCATCACAGGACACAGACATTTATTAATATATAAAAGTATGCCTGCCTCGGTGGCGCAGTTGTAATTGTGCATGCGTTACGACTGCTGCGCTGAGGTCTCGGGTTCCATCCCTGGGCCAGGTAAAGTGATATTGGGTTTTTCTATCTAGAAATTCTCAGTATTAGCCCGGAGTCTGGAACCTGTGCCCGGTATAGCGATAGGCTCGCCCCCATCACATTATGGGACCAAAGTTCGGCTAAAAATGGGTGTACTAGTTACACCTAAGGCATGCAATACCGGTTTCCCGGTTTCGGTTTTTACCGGTAAACCACCCATTTTGAGACAAAAAATTACCGGTAAAAATTTTTGATACGAGTAATTTACCGGTATGCAAAAAGATCGGTAAAATATGAATATTAAATAAAATACCATAACTGTTTCCAATTTTTGTTATTAAACTATTATCCTTATTAGGCGAACACAAGCTAAGGTTAATTCTGAATTCGTTTTTATTTGACTGACGATTCCAAATATATATTTTTTATAATCAAAACACTTTATGGAGCTGTCAGATCGCAGCTCAGACTTAAATCCTATACAACATAAATACATGGAACGACCCTAAGATATTATTTACGTAAATGGTTGAAACTTGACAGTTTTGACGTGTATATCTATTTTTTCAGTTTGCAGTCTGTGATTTTTAACAGTCTACAAAGCTATAGTACGTGGCATGATAAAAAATTTAAAGTTCATAAAAAGTGCACAGACTTCAATAAGAAACAAATCGTGCGTCCCTATAAAATTTGAGGGTTGTCCTCGATTTTTCTGAGATTCCATCATCAGATCCTGACTTGGTGCCAATGGGACCACCTGGAAAGTATACCCTTTTTAAACAAATAAAGAATTTCTCGAATCGGTCCAGGCGTCTATGAGTAATAGGGGAACATACATAAAAAAAGATTCCCACAAACTGAGAACCTTCTCCTTTTTTTGAAATCGGTTAAAAAAGCTTTATAATACAAATATTCACATTGATAGTTACTAGTTATCGGTTTGTCATGTTTACAAATCATTTTTTATTTGATTATACTAAAATAATGGGTTATTATTATGTACTAATATGACTGCGTCAGTGGCGCAGTTGTAATTTCACATGCGTTACGACTGCTGTACTGAGGTCTCGGGTTTGATCCCCGGGTCGGGTAAAGTGATATTGGGTTTTCCTGTTTAGAATTGTCAGTATCAACCCGGAGTCTTAAATTGTGCCCGGTATGGCGATAGGCACGCTCCCTTATGGGACCGTAATAAATTCGGCGAAAAGAGGGTGTACTTGTTGCACCTCTGCCTAACCCTTCGGGGATTACAGGCGTGAGTGTATATGTATGTTTCAAAATATGATTGTTTGTTTGCCTTTACTCCCTTAATTAAACAAATGTATGACTTTTTTAAATTTGTTAGTTCAGATTTATTTAAAATAGAAAATCTGAATATTATGTTTACTTTAAGGCTACAAAATGATATTATCTACTCCAATTTTAAAGCAAATTGAAAAATACACCTATTATCGGTTTACCGAAAAAAAAACTTTATTACGGTATTTTTTTACCGGTAAATAAAATTACGGTAATTGCAAGCCCTAGTTACACCTCTACCTACTTCTTTGGGGACTACAGGCGTGAGTGTATGAATGTGTATATAAAAGTATTTTATTTATATTGAATGTCTGTGATTCTCAATGACTTGGGTCCGTGCAGCGCGGCCAATGACAATATGACACCTATTTCGGAGTTTGGCCATAGTATACATGACAATACAATACATGACAAACTTAAATGCTTATATGGCTATACACAGATATATGGCTATTTATTATTAATTAAATTGATGTAGCATAATATTATGGCTTAGGCATGACTTATGTCTATTTGTTGGTTTATGACATTTGCATTTGTCCTGATGGGGGATCGAACTCGCGGCCTTTTGTTTCAAGGCTATCTATTTGTTTACTGGCAGGGCTGGCAGAAGCAACAACTTATTTTATACCGTCGTCTCTCTGAAATTATACAAAATCGAAACTAACAACCAGCGTTACCAAACAACTCATCGTCATTTTTGCCTGTCGTTTTCGAAAAGCCTTCTTGTTCTCTTGTGTTGGGCTGACTCAAGTATTATAATCACAGAACACAATATACCCTACGGGAAGAATGTCAACTTCATAGAACAAAAAATGGGACAAGTTTCTAGCGACATCTCTGTCATTACCATATAAAACTGTAGGACCGGGAAATTTGAATGTTGTGAGCACGTAATATATTTTCAATCTTTTATTTAGGGACTAGAAATTATACGGACTCTTCTATAATCATGTGAAAATTTTAACATTACCTTCAAATGATTTTAAAAGGGTCTATAATCTTTTCTAGTCCCGTTATTAAAAAATATAAATAAAGAAATCAATGAAAGTAATGGTTAATTTTTTTCTTTTATTGAGATGTCTGAATATTTTACATTTTTAACAAAGTATGAACTAAGCTAATTAATTCCTATTTCTTAACTTCTTGTTTACTAGAAATATCTTAAAAATTAAAATCATCACAGTATTGTTGAGGGTTAAGTGGGCTTGCTATGGCTTATCAATTAGTCTTTATTTTTATTTATTTAACAACCACTAACATCTATAATTACTGGTAATTAATGTTAATGTGACAGAGAAGTAACCCTATAAATAAAATGTATTAATTATAATACATTTTATAAATGTATTATAATTAATACATTTTCGGGCGGAGTATCGAGCAACAGCTAGTAACATATAAATTACTCATTTTGTAAGATATAAATTTTTCTTGTTAGCCCCTTTTGGTTATCAGAAAATTGTCGATTTTTAATCACACAAAATCGTTTAATTGTTATTTGAAACATACTATTATTAATATATACAACATTATTTTTGAAATGTTCCTGACACTTAGCAATGAAGCTTAAATTGACTTCTTCTGTAAGCTTGCTTGAAGTATATTGTTTTATACCTAAATAATAAGATGATATTTTAAACAAATCATTACATTTGCTTCCACAATTCTCTACACATCTTATGAAATCTTTGGATGCATAATTAAGTCTCTTTTTAATGTCATCATATTCTTTAAAATTTACAAAAGTGTATAAGGCAACACTGACTGTTTCTTTTTTTTAAATTGAGTAATAATTAATACATTTTACTCCTATATGTTTTTAACAAAAAGCCACAAAATATGCACAGGCTTGTAGTTTATGTGAATCTAACACACTCTCTTGAAAAGAGCTCTCTGCAATTGAGAGCACGTCTAAAATATCTGGATTTTCTCGTCATGTGTCTGTGGCAGAGGTAGTATACAAAAATTGTTTGAAATCTGTCATAGATTGATATTACTAAAAAAAAGAACACAATGTATGAGACTATACCTTATTATACAGGAACATGATTTAATTAATTGCTATTGGATTTTTATTACTTAACTTCTTGTTCATTAGACATAACTTAAAAATTAAATCATTACAGTATGCTTGAGGTTTAAATGGCCTTGCTTATCAATTATTCATGTTCTGCAGGCTGTCCAAATAACTAATAAATTACTTATTTTGTAAGATATCAATTTTTCTTTTTAGTCCCTTTTGGTTATCAGAAAATTGACGATTTTTAATCACACAAAATCGTTTAATTGTTATTTGAAAAACACTATTAGTAATGTATGCAACATTATTCTTGAAATGTTCCTGACACTTAGCAAGGAAGCTAAAATTAACATCTTCTGTAAGTTTGCTTAAAGTATATTGTTTTATACCTAAAGAATAAGATGACATTTTATACAAATTATTACATTTGCTTGCACAATTCTCTACACATCTTATGAAATCTTCAGATGCATAATTAAGTCTCTTTTTAATGTCATCGTATTCTTTAAAATTTACAAAAGTGTATAAGGCATCACTGTCAGTTCCTTTAGTTTTTAAAATTGAGTCACAAGTAATACATTTTGTTCCTAAATTTTTTAACAAAAAGCCACAAACATATGCACAGGCTTGTAGCTGATGTGAATCTAACACACTCTCTTGAAAAGAGCTCTCTGCCATTGAGAGCATGTCTAAAACATCTGGATTTTCTGGTAATGTGTCTGTGGCAGTGGTTGTATATAAAATTTCTTTAAAACCTGTCATAGAGGTGCAATTATCTAATTTACAATTCCCTGGCCCTATATGAGCAAGGTTGGACAGAATTGACGTCTTTAGTCCAGCTATGAATTGTCCAGTGGTAGGATTGTAATTGGCACCACAGTTTCCTCTTATGGTGCCAAACAAGTTTTCTAGGGGATCTTGCTGAAGACGTCGAGTTGACAAGGCTTTAATGTCATGTTTATTTTTTAAATTATTATAAAGTTTTATAATGCCATTAATAGTCCATATCCAACCTTGTTTTGACGGTGGTGAGCTAGAGCACCCTATGTATACGCAACTTTCAAAAAATGATTTCATTTTTATAAAATGTTTTAAATGTGGAGATACATCGGACATGTTGGTTAAAAATGGTTTCCCTCTTTTACGATCGGCTGAATCACTGTTGAAGCAATCAAACAACTTGTCTATATTTGATATAACTTGGGCTGTTGCAACTGCTTCTGCAGGTAGCAATCCTGAAAATTAACGCAAGATAATTAAGATTATGTTTATATAACTACTAATATATATTAACAACATATGTCTATTGCCATAACGCAATAATTCAAAATAGTGTTACATGGTATTGCATAACCGACTTATATTTGTTTTTTTTACCCTGGCACGGCAAAGTGACCACACTGCACCTGATGGTAAGCGCAGTGCCGTCCAGTTAGAGTATCAAGTAGCGAGAAACAATATCATTCTCGCTACTCGCCACAATCATGCTGGCCTGCTTCTTCAAACTGCGCCATGGGCAAAAAAGTGATGAAGCGGTCGAGGGTCTAGTGTCAGAGTACTCAGATGGCCGCAAAACTGCCAAATATCGTGCCCCACCTCTAGACCCCCGACAAAAACCGGATGTAGACTGGCTGAACCGGAACGCGTCACACTTGCGTTTGGCACTTTTGCGGGTTTTACACCTAGTGTACGGCGGTTGCTATCCGGGCGGATATGATTATCCTACCACCAGCTTGATTGCCAGTCATGATTAATACAAAAAATTTGGCCATCACGGGACACCTGGCAGATGTGAAACATTTAATTGAAATAAAAATTATGTCACCCGCCTGCTATCTATAGAAGTCAAACCGTGAGTGATGATATCTGTTTTATTAGTATTCGAATAATCAATTAAACGTCGTTAAAGGGATCTCACTCGATAGCACCCGATCCCACAAGAATCCGCTGGCATCAGAGCGTTATGCCGTTTGCCATGCGCCAATAGATGTTTCAAAATAAAAAAATGCCTTAGAGTAGTCGCATATGATGTGTAACATCTGACATCTCATCTTGGTACTAAGCAACATAAGCATTTCATTAATCTATACTTATAATAAATCTGTAGAGAGGTCAATTCTGTACATGAAATATATTTCCAAAATAACTATCAGCGGGTGATTAGTGATCGATACTGACGCCAAAAATGCAATCAGTAAAATTTTTGTCTGTCTGTCTGTCTGTATGTTCGTTATAGAAACAAAAACTACTCGACGGATTTCAACAAAACTTGGTACAATTGTTCTTCATACTCCTGGGCAGTTTATAGTATACTTTTCATCACGCTACGATCAATAGGAGCAGAGCAGTGAAGGGAAATGTTGGGAAAACAGGAGAACTTACTCCATTTTTTAAGCTTCCGTCGTGTGTGCAGCCTTAATAGTTAAAGCTACACAGAAATCATGTATGACGGAAATGTTCTCCTTAAAATTATATAAAAAAAATTCCACGACAGCAAATGTCTATATTTTATGGTTGACTCATAATAACACGTGTAACTCCCGATAGCTTAGCAGTTCGGAGATTTCTGATTATATTTGTCTACTCTTCGTTTATAACACTCTCAATCATCCCTAATTAATAAATGTTAACATTATTACCTATTTAATTTAATAAAAAAAGAATTATAGAAATAGGTACAGAAACACCAGGCTATTTTAATTGCAAGAAAAAATAACTCCTTGGATTGTATACTTCTGCTCCCGAAAATAACCTCCACGCGGGTGGAGCCGCGAGCAACAGCTAGTTAATAAATAAAAACTAAAAATTATCCAATTTGTTAAACAATAAATCATTTCTATATTTGTTTTTATGTTCCTTGTTTTTATGCAATTACATAGAAAATGGCTCATCGGATCAATTCAGTGACGTTAATAACTTATATTTATGATGCAAAAACTAAATAATGGCTTGTATTTATGATTGAAAAACTTTATAAAATTAATAATTTATCATAATAACGATTTAGACACATGAAAATGGTAAATGTAAAACAATGTCAATGTATTTTATTTAATCGCAACAAATAAACATAAAAATTTATATAAAACTCTTTTATATAAATAAATAATAATATCGTGTTTAGCTACGAAATTCTGAAATTTTTATACTGTTGTCATTAATTAGAATTTGATTTAGACTACTTTTAACTGTATCCCCCTTAATTCAACAAATTATGAATAACTTGAATATAATTATGTATATTTAAGTTATCTATCACTTCCGTCCCTTTTCAAGAAATCACTCACAGAGAGTGCAGGAAAGATGTTACACATCTTAAGATCTTGGTTAAGTAATGAAATCACATATTTAATACCTTGGGATATTCTGGCAAACAATCCAGCAGCAACAGAGTGACTTAGTACTTGAGCAGCTAGATTTACTCTCATTTTTTGTTTTGAATTTGGATTTATGTGGTCCCTTTTCAATTTAGGAGCAAAAACAAAATTCCCATCACACTTGTCTACTTCAAAGAAATCTTCAATGTGTTTCCATTTGGCAATACCTATAAAAAAATCGTATCATTATAATAACACAAAAGTTCTAATGCTGAATAAATTTAGTGCCACTAGAAGAGCTTACCTTCTCCTTCATTACTGTTTGAAGTAATATTTATTTTACATTTAATGTTATATTTTTGGAACATATTTCTAAAGCACTTCAGTAAATGAGGTGGGTCAAAAATTGTAACAATTTCATGCCCTTCGAAGTTGAAGTAAGGCAAATCTTTGGAAGCCCCCAAAATAGTTAATGCTCTCTTGTTGACTCCACCCATATCACAAACAGTTGCTGCAATATTTATTTCATTTTCAAAACATTTTTGTAATACCTAGAAAAGATAGAATGATTAATGTCACTGTTAAATTGTGATTTAACTTAATTACACCATTATGACTTGTTTTAAAATAATTGAACATTTTAAAGTCATGTTACAAAATAGAGTTTTTAACTTTCAATGTGCTTACGTCTTTTATGAGAACAGACAATCTATCAGCAGTCATATTAGCACTTGACAAGTAAAATGCCACTGGTTGTTTCACTTTTTTCCTAATCCCTGTAATCATAAACACAAGTGCATGTGTAGCTTCTTGTTGGGATCTTCCATGTCTGCCGTGGTCTTGATACCCCTCTATTTTGTCTTCTTTGTTGTTATACCACAAATGTTTCTTTATACACATTTCATCGAAAATCAACACATATTCAGTATTAACTGGCTCTTGTATTTGGGTATAACTTTTTAAACTTCTAAAAATTTTTTCATTTGAGCCCACCGTGAGACGAAATTGTCTTAAAACACTTTTTAAAGTGGTTGGTGCTGGAAGACACCAAAGTCTCCGCAGTAATCTGTATGTTGTTGCAGAACGTTTATAAATTCTGAGAGCAATTATTTTTTGCTCTGTGGTCCATCTTCTACCTGTGTATTTTCGTTTGGCATTTTTTAACTCGCCTTGTAACATTAAAGCCAATGATGGGGTCATATATTTTGACAAATGCTGGACTCCTTCATGGTCATTTAAAATATTCAATATATTATTATTTTTCTTTTTCATATTTTTAATTGTATTTTTAAGCTGACAAACTTTCTTCATGTATTTTTTGCATTTATTATACTCAGGGTCTTTCCTTTGAGTATGTTTCCTAGACGGTATAATAGTATCAGCAACTAACTGTAAAAAAGCACATAATGTAAGTTAAGTTCCTCACACTCATTATTATATACAATTTAAACCAAGTAGTTACATACCATTGAATCCTGTCTTTTTGTATTGATAATTGATACATCTGAAGGGCCAAGCTGAGGTACTGTACAGCTTTTGGATGTGTCCAGTGACATATTATCCACGGAGTCACCAGTTTTAGACTAAAATAAATATATTTATTATCATTTAAATATAATCATTTACATACTAACATTTTTGAAGACCTTGTTACGTTTAGCTTTCTTTGTTGTGTGTATTCAATTTATCAAGTAACAAAGTAATAAATACATTTTGTAGTTATGAGTTACCTTCTCAATATTTGTAATATTTATTAATTTTCTACTCTCTGGCTGTTCAGGTCTAGTATTTGTGGGAAACTGTGAAGATCCAGGTAGCGATTCATAAAGGCTTACAGTTTCAACAGTGGATTGATTCTGGAAAATAATGTAAAATTTTCAAACAACTCCTAAATTTATAATTGGTTATTTTATAATAATATTGCTAAACAGTGTTGTGAACTATACAGGAATGCAATAAATTGGCAAATAACTTGATTTTGTGATTTTTTTAAACTTAAAAATATAGTATCTGTTGAGCTATCTGTGTTAATACTCTTGTTTAAATCAAAAATGTAATGTCTCATTATTTATAACATTATATGGCGTTGCGATAACAGGAAACTCTATGTAATCGAAATTATTTAATGGGTTTCTAAGAATTATTGTCAAAAAATCAATAAGACAATATTATCTGGAAGTAAAAATCAATTGAAATACCTCGATTTGATCAGTATCAGGGACGGCATGTCTATTCAGCTTCTTTTCAGCAAAATTAGTAAATGACGATTTTTTAAAATGTTGGTTACACAGCATTCTGTGTTCACCGTACAATTTACGCTGAAAGTCTATAGAAGACCATGCCCCTTCTGGAAAACAATACTTAGTCCACAATTCACAGCTGAAAATAAACAACAAACAAATTATAAACTCAAATCCATACAACAAACATTTAAAATGGGTTATTTGGTTATGCCTACTTACCGCTGTGAATTCGTAGGACCTGGATTAGGGAATCTGTACAATTTGATTTCTGGGTCCTCACGAGGTGAGCGCCCACATTTAAGGCACTTACGTCTAATGTTGTCTCCCATGATTAAAAATCCAAAATAACCACACAACCACGGTAAATAGTGTCTCTGTCACAAGTTAAATAGGCACAATACCACTTTTAATTCAACACAGATACGGAGGAGACGAAGCTCAACTCAACGTAAAAGCGGAATAAAGCAGTGATAATGAATGTAACGAACTATTTATTACAATTTATTGCTATTGAAGGCAATAAACTGCAAAGATCGCGCCATTATGAAAAGATAACAAACAGCAACCATTTGCAACGCAAATTTACCGTAATGTTGCCAATTGGCAAATCTTTAAGCAACTCATCTACTACCAAGTAAATAAATGACTAAGTATTTGAACGATTAAAAACGCAAATATACACATGGTAAAATTAAAATTAAATGTTTGAAAATACTGAAATATATATTATTCAAGTAAAAGATTTTAAACCACATTATTAAAAATTGATTAATATTTACTAAAATTTATTTTTACTAAAATGTGGCAACATAAAGGACAATAACTACGAACAAGGTTGCCAGGATTGATAAAGTAAATATTATGCAAGACCCGTTATTTATAAAATAGGTCTTTATTATTACGTTACAAATACTAGCAACACAGAATAATCCCCAATAGGTATTCAATTTTGGTCGCAAATCTTGCTTAGGGACTTGACCGGGCCTGATTATAATGCTCTTTGGGCTGACTGGGCTGCTGGACTAGAGTAGACTAGGCGTGGCGATCTGACATCGATTATTTGAAGAATCGATTACTTAGACCAAAAAAATCGATACTGATCCCGAATTTTGCGGGACGCACGTCAATGGAACCTAATAAAAATAATATTCTAGTAAATAAAAGTAAGTTCTAGCAAATTCATGAGCTGTGAGAAAAATTACGTAATTACCAATATAATTTATTGAACAAATATTTTTGTATACGATTTTTATTATACTTATGCATTTGTTAAATCGAAAACATTTTGTTATATTTTTAGTCGATTTTAGGTACTTCCTTATTTTCAGTTGTACCAACATTCCGAAAGAAACAGAAGCCATGTTGATATTTTCTTTCTTCTTTCGTCATGTACCGACTCACATGTATTTGAGAACGAGAAGCAATTACGAAGGAAACCACGAGAAATATGGTGGCTGAAGGAGAATTTTAGACGGTGTTCTTTTGTTCATGCGATATAAAAGTGAATTTTATCAAATGTTAATGTGCAACCGTTGAAATCTTTTGTAACTACAAAACCAGAAATTGGAAATGTCTACAATGCATTTTGTGGTTCATCCTTTGCCTGGTACAGAGGATCAACTAATAGACAGGTAAACATTTTATCATTTTATATGACTCCATCCATTTCGTTCATGTTGTGAAATCCGACATACCATGATATTACGATCATAATGACCCTGATTATCACATTTTTCTGAGATGATCGTACTTAGAAACCACGTTTTGCATATCTATTTACATCTGTAGAAGGTTTTGAACTATAAAATACTTCGTCACTCACTGTGACGGTTTCTTGTTGCCCATGTACCTACCTAACGTAGTGTAACATGGTGGATTAGTTCGACTAGCAAAACCTGCCGTTCCATTGTTACTAGGTCTGCAAAAATAATAACGTTAGAACTATTGGAAGGTGTGACATAATTTGTCGATACGTTAGCCGGACGGTAATGAATGATGCATACCCAGCGTGTTTAGGTTATTAGCTGATCAATAATCGCACAATATGTCACATCACTGGGATACATAGCATCTTTACAACATAGATCGCAACGTTTTTATTATCTTTCGAAAGTTAGAATAATGATAATAATTTAAACATAAATGCCATCATTCAATTGTAAGGTTATTGATACCATACCAACACACTATTATAATTATTTTTTTCTTAAATTATTTATTCTTACAATAAAGCTTTCTTTAGTTAGTGTTTATGGTTGATATAATCCCAAAATATTATACTTGGCTTAGATTTTTTATTAACATAAATATTTATTTATTCCATTCCATTATTTACTGGACCATGATTTTGACACTTTTCTGTACCTTTACTCCAAATTTATGATATAAATAAATATTTTTTTGCTTCAACAAGAGTTCTCCAGATTTTCTATGTCATTAAAAGCAAACTATAAATGATAACCATCAAACATACATACATATACACATTCACTCAAGCCTGTTATCCCTGAAGGTGTAGGCAGAGGTGTAATCAGTACACCCACTTTTCACTGATTTTTTTACGGTCCCAAAATGTGTTTTTTATCCTTACATGGCAAAGTTACCACACTGCACCTGATTAGTATTACTGATTGTAAGTGTAGTGCTGTCCAGTTAGAGTATCAAGTAGCAAGAGACAATCTATTCCTCACTACTCACCACAATCATGTTGGCCTGCTGTGTAGCATCTTTACACTAAAGGACCCAGGATCATAGGATGTGATAGGGGCTAAGCCTATTGCCATACTGGGCTCAATTCCAGACTCCGGGTTGATACAGAGTAGTTCTAAATAGAAAAACCCAATATCTATTTACCCCGACCTGGAGATCAAACCCAAATCTCAGCACAGCAGAGTCTTAACGTATGTTCAATAACAACCATGCCACAGAGGCAGACCACCATCAAACAGTAGCAGTAAAATCTTTTCAAATTAATTCTAAAATTAATGTTTTAACTATTAGTATTTTATATATTGTTCATACATCCTTATCTTAACCTTTTAATATCAAAACAGGATAAAGCCAAATACTTACATTACATTGCTAAATAATAGCTATAATAAAATAGTAAAAATAAGACGATATTTACACTCCAATTAAAACTGTAACAATTTTATTGTAAATTAAAATGTAGAAGTTAATTTGTATAATAAAAAATATGTTTGCTTTTAAGCATTTTACTTGACAATGGTTGGAAATAATTGCATTTTTTAAATGCCCTTAATGGCATAAATAATTTTTATATTGAAAGAAAAAAATTAAATGTTACCTGGAAAATTGGTGATTCTATAGTATTTTGACAACTATGGTACCAATTAACATTGACCATATGAAGCTAAGGGTATAATAGTAGTTATAATTAAACAGATTGCCACAACTTCTGTTGTACCCGAAACACTTATTTCAAAGTAAAAACCTCAAAATGTAACTTTTTGTACAATATGTCTAACCATTTGATTTAGACAAGGTAGGTGGATAATAAATATTATTTTAAAAAAATCCATCTGTGTTTGGTACTACACTATTGTATATTTTTATGAACATATAGGCCCGTGTTACAGAATGGTACTCAGTCGTGAATCTAGTTTTAAATCTGTACTTGCGTAATTCTTTTATTATAGAACAATACTTAAATCTAGATTCATCAATCAGTACTCAGTTGAGTAGTTTCTTATTTTTGAACGATACTTTGTACGGGATCTTTACCCAAGTATCGATTTGATCTTAGTTTACATAAATATGGTCAATAGCAGTCTTGAGCATAGATTAACGTTTTCTTCAAGGACAATAATTCAGAAGTCGAATTCTTTAGTAATAATTAATATTTTCGATATTAAGGATTATTATACTTTTACTACTATTCTTAATTCATTACTCTTTTTTACTTAGTACTAAAATTATTGTTTTTACGTTTTAATGCATCAGTGATTATTTTATCTTTCAATAAATTCTCCGAAATAAATAATAATTAAGGTAACATCAATAATTATTTTATTTTTCAATAAATTCTCCGAATTAAAAATAAATAAGGTAATTACTTCATTGTTTATAAGAATAAAAAAAAAAAAAACCCAAGTATTAACCAAGCAATTTAGGCTTCTTTGTATTCATGACATTAGATGGTGTTTTCACCAGTCTACAATAAATTAAGTTTTCTGACAAAAGGAATCATTATAATGAATTAAACTTTTGTATAGTTTTATTTTTGAGACTACTGTAATTAATTCCTTTTTACTTTGCCTTAATTTGTATATTTCTACAAGAAAATTTAATCACTTTGTAACTTGTTTATGCGCGAAACGAAATAAAATTTGAAATTCATAAAATATTGTAAACGAGAACATACTTGTCGCCAAAGACAATGGATTCAAGGTCAAATCTATACTTAAATCTAGATTCAGCTGATTTTGATTTAAGACACATTCTGTAATAAGATCTATGTTTAAGTTTTGATCTTCTCTTATATCTAGTTTTGGCTGATCGAAGATCAAACAATATTTAAGTATTGTTCTGTAATACAGGCCAGAGACTTGTATATTAGTGTGGGATCGGGGCTATGTGTGTGGCTGTTGGGTATTCATTATTTATTTATATTTATGATAACATGGGTAGACTGTTCTCCTCATGGGAATTACCATGTCTATTCATGAGTTACCAAAATACCATTCAGAATTCTAGAATTTCCTATTACACTATGGTCAGTACCATAGTGTACTTGGAACACAGCATGTGTCATACTGACACATATGCTAAGTCTTTGTATTAATATATTTTTGTATATGAAAAGGCTATAATCTAGTATACCGAAATATTATACTGACTTTTTATTTAGAAATAACACCCACTGATGCTAAGTGTTATCAAATTTGCTCAACCCTGCAACATTATCAATACATCATAATATTTTTTATTTGTCATTAATTTGACAAGATAGATATTATAGTTGCCACATTTTGCAATGGTTACATTTGGTATACCATATCTTCTTCTTTTGATTCTATGGTCTTTGTAGAGGACCATTCCACAATTCCAATGTCAAATAATATAATAAAGAATGACATATAGTATTTTGCTTATTTTTGTTGTTGTAGTTGTATATTGTGCTTCAGCTATCAATATTGAAGGCAATCTCTCTTTATGTCTTTTATTACTTTCCACTCACTAGTATTTACCACTGTTGCCCTGTTGAAAATCTCATTTGTGTAGAGCAATTCGATCAAATACAGAAAAAAAATTGGCTATCACTGGTGTTTTAAAATATGGCACACCTATAAAAATCTTAGACTAAAATATTTATTAGTAAAATGTGTACTCATTAATTCTTTGAATATTAGTGACATTGCTTATTATAATATTATTACTTACACACAATTTACTAATACTGTTATATTATATTTTTAAATTAAAAATTCGATGGTTTTTAAAAACATAGAAATCTATGGGAATGTATAAGGGAATCCCATAAAGGATTGTACACACTAAAACCTATAAATAGAGGCTAACCAACCATCCTTGCTATCTAGCAGTTCAGTTTTAAGCATGAAACTCCACTGAAACAACATGCTATTTTAAACCTAGACAAATATAGGTATTGTGCTATGAGCAGTTATCTTGGATGGTCTGCATGAAATAATATAAAGACAAAATCTGCTTATGGGCATAACTATTCATAGATATAAACAATAAGAAAAGGTAATGTATATCCATTAATATACATATGATATTAGCAACTACATATTTTATATAAGTAGTTTTAATCCAATTTAAAAGCATGGATTACTAGAGCCGTGCTTGACCAAGGAGATGTTCATTAAAATAGTAATTAGAATCGACTTGTGTATCTTCCTTGTAGAAATACATTATCGAAACTGGCTTTGAAAAAGAAACGATTCCTAGTAACTACTAGGAATCGTTTTTACTAACCTACATACATACATACACTGAAGCCTGTGATCCCCGAAGGGGTAGGCAGAGGTGTAACCAGTACACCCACTTTTCGCCGAATTTGGGTCCCATAATGTGATAGGGGGCGACCCTATTGCCACACCGGACACAATTCCAGACTCTGGGCTAATACTGAGAATTTCTAGATAGAAAAACCCAATATCATTTTACCCGACCCGGGGATCGAACCCGAGACCTCAGCACAGCAGTCGTAACGCATGCGCAATTACAACTGCGCCACCGAGGCAGTTGTTAGTTAAATAATTAATTTCTCGAAACTATAAGTTTTGGCAGAAAATCCTACTAGTATATACTTCAATGGCCTATTACCTACCCATACCAATTAAAATTATAATGAAAATCGTGCGGGCGGATACTAAAGCACTACCTCGAAACTCTTTGCTTATATCAGGTTATAATTGTCATATTATCATTTGATTGCAGGCTTCGAGAAGTAGCGGATCGTTGGAACAGATATGGGACAGGTGCAGGCTCTTCAGCGCTGAGCTCTCTTCGTGGAGTACGAGCTGTAGCAGCAGGCCCTGCTCATATCGCCTGCTTACTCGAAGATGGGACGATATGTCGCGCAGCTTTCTCCATCATTCCTGACAGGCTGGATCTGAGCAAAACAGATGCTAGCAAAAATGGAGGGAATGGCGGAGGAGGCAGCGGGGGCGGTGGGACGAGTGGGGGGAAGCAAGGGGGCAGCGGCGGTGGATGCGGCTCGCGGCAGCAGCCACGCACTAGGGCGCGCATTATGAGGAATTCGATTAGGGCTGCGCCCAGCTCACAAGGTATATTTTAGCTCTAATTGCTTTAATCGAATGTTTCTTATTCAACGCAACCGTCAACCATTTTTGTAAACTCCATGTTGTAAAACGAAACAGAATCTAAAATGGTTTTATTTTCAAAAACCTAATTAACTAAAAATCAAAGGTAATAATTTATCAGGCTATAAATCGAAATTGGAAACTAAATTCGTGTGACAAAACCTGTGACTCGACAATTTATGTTAAATGAAGAGGTGATAGAACTAAAAGTACTTGTGTCTCGTATATTCTAATACTGTGAAGATGTATCGGATGCACTTGCAATTATGATAACATTAGAGACAAAAAATAATAATAAATAATCTCACGTCTTTATCCCCTAAGCGGTAGGCATAGGTGCAAGTTGTGCGCCCACAATTCGCCGAGTTTATTACCCGTGTCATGATGTTACAAGTGGCATGCTTAACGCCATATCGGGCACAAAATCCAATCATGAGCATTTCACGTGTGAAGATTTAAACAAATTGGTAAACACAAAATGTGATTGCTTGCTCTGTGATTTGACCAAAACCTTACCGGTTTCTCAGAAGTAATATGCTGTTATTAAAACATGAAAGTGATAATAGGAGTGCATACTAAATATGAGAATATTATAGAGATGATGATGACAGGCAGGCATGATTGTGTTGAGTAGCGAGGGATAGACTGTCTCTCGCTACTTGATACTCTATCTGGACGGCACTGCGCTCACCATCAGGTGCAGTGAGATCAGTTTTCCACGTCAGAGTAAAAAAAAATTGTACACGTTTATTGTGATAAACTTAGTCTGATCTTCATACATTTGATCTGCACGCTGTCAGGGTCAACAAGTCGCGCCACGGGTGTTATAATCGGAGCGTCGGGTTCAGGGCGCGTGGTGTCAGTGCCGGCGCCGTTCGTACCCGAGGACCTCGTCACTCAGGCGCAGGTTGTGCTCCAAGGCAAGAGCAGGAGCCTCATAATTAGAGAATTACAGGTGAGTGTTGTTTATCGTGCACAACCGACCCCGACGTTGTTCCCATGAGCTCTAGGTGTCTATACAAACATTGTAAGTATAACACCATGTATCTCAAAGGGGTAGGCGAAAACTACGCATTTCGAATACACTAATCTGTATTACTGCGATTGACATTATCGCTTTTATTTTCATTAATGTTCAGGCACTCATGTATTCTTATCGTTTTAAGGTAATCTGAACACTCGTCGTTTAAACAGGATATCAGCGATTTTCATTCTTCTCTTTACTATTAAACTAATCAGACAATGGCCGGACAAATACATATTATTGCTAATCTTAATTCAATCCACTACTCAAACATAACAGCGTACAAATCTGGACGTGAATCTGGCGGTGAACAACTTGCTGTCTCGCGATGACGAGGAGGGGGAGGAGCCCGAGGGCGGCGAGGGGGGCGACGGCTACGTGCCCGAGGACCTCATATCGCTTCTCGACGGCGGGTTCCACGCGGCGCAGCAAGACCAGTCCGTCATCATCGACGCCGACACCATGTTCTCGGAGGACATCTTCGGGTACGCGGCCATCAGAAGGTACACCTGGCAAGCTATGCTCCTCGGCCTCTACTCTCCTACACTACTAAAACCTGTACAATATACCTGCACCCAATCCAGCACGCTGACAAGCTTACGCTGTTTCCTTTTATGTTTCGTGATTGGGTGTTTTTTGTTTTGTTCATATAGAGGATATACCCCTTGTTCCAAATACTAATACATGAATATTATTTGGGAACTGTTTTGTTACCATAACAATTACATTATGTAGTAATTTTAAAACCAGAATTAACAAAATTTTAAATAGACCTACCGACACCAATAAAACAATATTGGAATATAATTTCTGTATATAAAAGGGTATATTTTCTAAGTGAAGTATTATAGACGTAGATCGCTTGAAGCTTCTTCGTGTGGGTCGTAGCTAACGTTTACTATTATGTATAGCCGTAGCGGTGGTGGCGGCGGCGGCGGCAGTAGCGGCGGACGCGGCGGCGCCAGTCGCGAGGGCAGCAGCTCCACGCAGGAACGCCCCTCGGAGTTCAGCCGGTGGCGCGAGCGTCAGTACTTCGGCCCGCGTCGGTGGCTCGAGTCCGCGCTGCGTGACACGTCGTGGGATAAAGACGGAAGTGAGTCATTTTTTTTAATGTTTATTCCAACCCGAACCATGCAGACCAGCAGACGGACCACCTGATGGTAAGTAGTCAACGCCAACAGACTTCTGCAATGCCAGGGCACAGCAGAGCCACTGCCTACCGTTTTAAAATGATTGTAAATTTTATACTTCAAAGGTATAAAATAATAACTACATATTTTTTCTTAATATTGTCTTTAAATCAGTGAAATCGTAAAACCAAGCTGGCGATAACTGTATAAACTATAGAGCATTAAATCCTACGACCTGAGTAATTTGGTCATTGCAATAAGTTTCAAACAACCTGTCCAATATTGGCGTTTGATGTTTTATACCTCTAGAAACAGAATTACCATAGCCACACTGGTTGTAGTTGTTGTTGTCATACAGTTTTCTGTTGTAGAATAAGTCACAATTTCTATTGTTCTCGATGATTTTAATACATGGTTCACGTTTTAAGATATATATTACATATATCACGTTATTAAAGTAAATATTAATTATTTATAGCTGAAAATAAGAAAAAAGACTCGGCGATGGCGGCGTCACCGCTGTGGGTGTCTGAAGAGCTAGAGTATTGGGACAGCAACATCCGTTTCACGCATATCGCGTCGACATACAGCGAACTGATCGCGATCTCGACGCACGGACAACTGCACCAATGGCGCTGGGCAGACGCTCATCCTTACCAGAGAAACGATGTAACTATACACTAATTACTATTGTGATACTCACACTCACACACATACATCATTTCAGTCCCATAATGTGATAGGGGGCGAGCCTATCGCCATACCGGGCACAGTTTCCCGGGCTAATACTGAGAATTTCAAGATAGAAAAACCCAATATCACTTTACCCGACCCGGGGATCGAACCCGAGACCTCAGCACAGCAGCAGTCGTAACGCATGCGCAATTACAACTGCGCTACCGAGGCACTATTCTGATACTCATTTGTCATAATTCATTTTTGTCGGGGGTCTAGATTTGGGGTATGTTTGGCCGTTTGGCGGCCTTCTGAGTACTCTGATACTAGACCTTCGACCGCTCCTTCACCTTCTTGCCCATGGCGTAGTGTGAAGAAATAGGCCGGCATGATTGTGTGGAGTAGCAGGGGATAGATTGTCTCTCGATACTCTAATTGGACGGCACTGCGCTTACCATTAGGTGCAGTGTGGTCACATAGCAGTACCAGAATAAAAAAAATACAACACCAATAAATAAATAAATAAATATACTCAACAGTCATCTCTCTTAAGTGAGTCATTGAATTAGTGTAGATTGAATTAGTGTTGTATATATCAATCAAGAACAACAAGGGACTGGTCCCACAACACATAGGCCTAAACAAATATTTATGGATCACAAAAAAACCCATTATCACTTTACCCGACCCGGGAATCGAACTCGAGACCTCAGCACAGCAGTCGTAACGCATGCGTAATTACAACTGCGCCACCGAGGCTGTCTAATAAAATATAAATAATTATTAAATGTGAATATAACAATATAAAATGGTTGTTTAGGCTTCGGGCACAAACAACGCGTACCACCCACGCGCCAACTGGCTGGGCCTGGCCTCTGGCGAACGCATCGTAAACATCAGTGCGGCCGGCATACGTGTGTCAGTGCTCACTGATTCTGGACGTATTGCCACTTTTCTTGATGAATCTATTGGTAAGCCTATTCTATATTATATATCAGGCCGTCAGCGCAAAAGTGGCCTAAGCTTGAGACAATGAATATGAAAATAATAGGGTTTGTATATTCATGCATTTTAAATCAATGTACATAAATGCAATTTTTGCAATGCCATCTTGTTGTCATCATATTGGCAATTGGTGAAACTAGAGATAGGCCCGTTTTGCATGAAATTTTCGCACATTTTAAATCATAATGTCAGATTATGAAAAATTGAGGGTTAGGCCACTTTTGCACTGACAGCATCATATTTGATTGTTGTTTCGTAATATTGTTGACAAACCAAATATTGGTATTATATTAATTATTTAGTAGATGTGAAACATTTAACTGGTATTTAGACAACAATACCGTTAATTTTATGAGTTATTGTTATACTGTTTGTTTTTCTGAATAAAATAAAATATTTTTTAGTAAAATTATTTTCACTTAAAAATATTTAGTTTTCAAATAACAAAGAAGATTTGTATAATATAGCTCTCATTCGTCAATACTCAATGTTTATGATTTCTCATAATACCTATTGGAGCAAGCAGTATGTCCGCTATAAGTTTTTTATCTTGTCTAGCGCATGCTCCTGGCGCCTCCCGTCTGGAGCATCCTCTGCAGCCATTCGTGGAATTTGGATCTGACAAAGCTGTGTCACTGCATGTGTGCTCATTGTACACTGTCGCGAGACTCGATTCTGGAGCTTTGTATTGGTGGTAAGTAAATTATTTGTTTTGAATCTAGTTGCTAACAAATCTGTGATTATGTAATACTTACACCAACACAACTGTATAACTTGTGTTTACCAATAATAACCAATAAAATAAAATTTGTAAATATTTATGGACAGCACAATATCTTAAGTTTAACTACAGCCTCACTCTCAGTAATCCATACTAATACTATAAATGCGAAAGTAACTCTGTGTGTTTGTTGGTTTGTTACCTTTTCACGACTAAACGGCTGAACGGATTGTGATGAAATTTGGCAAGCAGATAGATTATATCCTGGAGAAGGACATAGGCTATCTTTTTTCTCAAATAACAACCTTTAAAGGGGTCAAATAGGAGTTCAAAAATTGTATGGGAAATCCATAATTCCTCAAGTTAGGGATCTGAATATTTATATTTAGGCTTTTGGTAAGAAATTACGAAATACGTGTTTCAACGTTTTTACCAAATCATACCTAAAAGGGGCGAAGTGAGGGGTTAACTTATGAGGTATTATTTAAATGGAATCTCAAGCTTCAGGCACAACACCTAAGAGTCAGGTCGATTGCTATAGGTGCCTCAGTGCAAAAGACAACTCCTTGGATTGTTATACTTCTGCTCCCGAAAATAACTTCCACGCGGGCGGAGCCGCGAGCAACAGCTAGTCTCTCATAAATTATAAATGTTCTCTTATAAATATGGTTTGTCTCCTCTCTGCAATTATTTTATCAATGAACGAGATGTTATATTATATTTAGAGCACTCTTAATAAAGCAATAAAAAACAATAAAAAACCCTATTAATATTGTGTATTACAATAAAAATTCTAGTAAACTTCTGTGACTACACTCACGCCTGTAATTCCCGAAGGGGTAGGCAGAGGCATTAACCAGTACAACCACTTTACAGTTTTGAACTCAGCTACGCTTATATCAATAAATTGTTGACACTAGCGACCCCTGATGCAGAAACGGATCCAAGAGGTCTGTTAAGTTTCACATTATTTTAACAAATTATGTTTTATATAGGGGCGTGCTTCCGTTGGGTCAGCGAGCTCGCCTTTGGGAGAAGCATCGCGCGCGCTCCCGTAAGCAACAGCGCGGGCACTCTTCCACCGCACCGCAAGATCTGCAAGCCGGCCAGAGCGTCACCATGAAAAATGCTCCCATGTATCAACCCGGCGCTGTTGGTAAGTGCTAATGTGATGTAAACTCATTATAATAATAAAAATACTGCCCTGTATTATTTTGTCCCACTGCTGGGCACGGGCCTCCTCCACTAATGAGAGGGGATAGGCCTTAGTCCACCACGCTGGCCTAATGCTGGTTGGTAGACTAAACATACCTTCGAAATTCATATGAGAATTCTCAGGTATGTAGATTTCGTCAGGATGTTTTCCTTCACAGTTAAAGCAAGCGATAATTAACAATTAATACACACGTAACTTTAGAAGAGTCTGAGGTGTATGCAATTAGGGTTTCGAACATACGACTTTCGTCTTGACAGTCGTACCGCAACCAACTAGGCTTTCGCTGCAACACATAAATATGGAATGGAATCATAATATTTTGAATATTGTGTGTTTTGATCATAATTTATTAATAATCAAAAAGGCTATTAGAATTGACATTAAGTTGTAAATTAATTGATTCTTATTAGATCATGAGAATGATAATATATTGTTCCTTAGGGTTCAACATGTCTACGGGAGTGCCGAAAGTTGGCATTCTACAGAATGCTGCTTGGAATCTGTCAGACATGTGTCGGTTCAAACTGTTGCCGCCGCCACAACCCGATCGCTCCGTTTCTGACAAAGACAAAAGAGACTTACAGGTGATTATACCATCACAAGTCATAAACTGTTAGAATTTCATCAATGCCAGTTTTGTTTGTCTCATCAATAGTAAATGTGGTTTTTGAATTATAATGGTTATATTTAAAATTCATTTTTAATAATTAATATATTTTCTAAAACTTGCTTGGATATCAGGTGACTCTGAACTTAATTATATCGACTAAGTACAACATATAGTTTGGACATTGGCTATATTGAACATTGTGTAACAGAATCAGTCGCCGCTCACTGTGTCCTCGGTGAAGGCGTCGTCCAGCAGCGGCTCCAAGGACGGAGGCAAGGACAGCAACAAGGACATGGCGGACAGACTTGACATGCCGCCGCCGCCCAGCCCGGCTTCATCCACATGTAGCGACACTAGCACCTCTCATAGTAAGAATATGTTTATATTTTAAAGTGGATATAAAATTTTAAATTTGGTGGTTATACAGTCTTATTCGTAATGAGTTATCGGAGCTTTATAAGGACGTTAATAGGAGCTTGTTAAAAAATGTTATTCATAATGGCTCAGTAGAGATAAAACGCTCAACATTGTTTAACAAGCTTCTATTAACGGCCTTGTAGAACTTATATTATATCCTTTCCAGAGGTCCCCAACTGCAAGTAGTTGTAAAATATTTGCTGATACACGATCCTTACGAACTTTACGGAACTTCTTTTCCATTAAGAAAATGTTGGGGCAAGTGTTGGGGCTCTTTTTTTGTGTTTGTTTTGTTTTGCTGGCGTTAATTATTTCGGAGAACCAGATTGAAATGAAAATCTTGAGTCATTTCAGACCTTTTTTTTTCATATTTGGATTACATAAATATGACCACGTTTTGGTATAGTTAAGATCAAGTGACAACCAATGCGCCTTCATCGTTTAACTCTTGTATTCTTTCACTGTAGTATGTTATTCTGTTCTATACACAATATATAATGTGACTGTGCCCACCCATTACATTATTCTTAGTTGAATTCTCGACCAGTTTATCTAATGGTCATCAGTAAGAGAACGCAGATAGTAATAAGCAGTTTGCATCTTATATTAGTTTCTATCTCTACTGTTTTTATTTGTAAATAAATTTGGTTATAGGAGGTGCTTTTTTGAAGTCAATAATGCATATAATTTGTAAGCCTGCAATAATACATTTATGTTTAGAACGTGCAAAACGCGTAACTGTCCGTGGCGAGGAAGGCTCGTCAAACGACGGTTCCAAACGCGACGAGGAAGAGTGGCCGCTCAAAGAAGTGGTATTTCTCGAGGATGTCAAGAGCGTTCCGCTCGGTCGGGTTCTGAAAGTGGACGGCGCTTACGCGGCTGTGCGATTCCCCACCATTGGAAAGGATGGGAAAGAAGTGGTACCGACTGCACCAGAGGATTGGACGACGCTACTACAAGACTGTCGGCTTGTAAGAAAGGATGACTTGATCGCTGTGAAATGGGGCGCAGGTGGCGTAGGACCCCGTGGTCCCGACTGTCTACAGCGCTCGCCGAGGAAAATCGCCCTCCCGCCGGAGATACAAGTTATCACTATTGCTGTGAGTATGATGTGGAGAATTACATAACTTAGTCTCCTACTTATATTGTAAATGTGAAATCTAGTATTGGATGTTTGTTACACATTCACGCAAAGACGGCTTAACGGATTTGTATGAAATTCGGCACACAGATAGTTTTAAGATCTGTTTTATTTAAGAAAAATATTAGGGTATTTAAAAATCAGTACTAGGCAGTTATATAAAGACATAATAGCTTAAGTTGCCTCCGTATATTGTATATCTTTTTTACAATAATAACTTTCATGCAGACAGCAGTGAGTATTCTATAAATAATTATGGAATACTTGCTGTTGCCTGCGTGAAAGTTATTTTATTATATAATTTTTTATACTAGCGCCTGTTTGTCCTACAAAATGTATTTTAATGGCTTAGATAAGATATTTTCAGTCTTACAAGTTAGTTTAATGTAAGATATTTGGTTATAAAACTCGTAAATACGACAATATTCAACAACTAATATGACATATTTGTTCAGGTGGATAACCGTGGCGTACACGCTGTGGTTCGACGACCGGGCGGCACACTCGCGTACGCTGTGTACGCCGTGGGCACCACGCGTGCTCTCACTGACAGCACTTTCCCTACTGACAATAGTGCTCTTCTTGGATATTCTAATGGACAAGCTATACAGTTAGCTACAGCAGCCGAAGTATGTGTCTATTATAATGATATTACATTTTATTGTTTCTAGTTATTTAAATTTTATATCTGTTAAATAATTTACTCATTTAAGATCAGTGGTTCAATCAAGTTAGTTAGAAACAGAACCTGATGACTGCCTCGGTGCCGCAGTTGTAATTGCGCATGTGTTACGACTGCAGTGCTGAAGTCGCGGGTTCGATCCCCGGGTCGGGTAAAGTGATATTGGGTTTCTCTATTTAGGAATACTCAGTATCAGCCAGGAGTCTGGAATCTGTGCCCGGTATGGCGATAGTCTCGCTCCCTATCACATTATGGGACCGAAATTCGGCGTAGAGTGGGTGTACCTACTAGTTAAACCTCGACCTACCCCTTTGGGGATTACAGGCGTGAGGGAATATGTATGTAGAACCTGATTACAATCACCGGTATAATTACGACCGGTTTTAGTATGATGACTACTCCGCGGGGCTTTGAGAGTGTTTAATTTTCATTATATCAGTAATGATGCTTCAATTGCCAATAAGTTCAGTTTTTTTACAACCACTTCTGTGTCTTGTAAAATATCTTGCAATAGGTGTACCTCAAGTTTTTTGAAATCAGTAAATCACTTTTCTTGTTATTTAAAATAAGTGAAGTGGTCTAACTGTAGTGTGTTGTGCAGGGCAGCGAGCCGGTGGTGATGATGCTGGACGGCAACGGCGCGCTGTACCCGGTGGCGCGCGACTGCGTGGGCATGGTGCGCGAGCCGCCCGCGCTGAACATGTCGCCCGCGCGCGCCCTCGTCGCGCACGCACTGCCGCTGCACCCGCACGCCGCGCACCACAACCATCACAACCACCATAACGCGCTCAAGTCACAGGTACTATACTTACTATATTATATTATAAATTACACACACATAGCCCCGACCCCACACTAAGATACAAGTCTTGTGTTGTGGGTTCAGGGACCTAGAGAGACGTACGGTCTCTCAGTACCCAGACTCCAGACACAAATATCTGTCTGTCACACAAACATTTGTCCCGGTGTGGGAATCGAACCAACCGCCTCTCGTTTCACAGCCGGCTACACGCCAATTGCGCCAAGGAGGCTGTCAAATATATACTTTACCTCATGCCTTTGATACAACTTCACACATCACTGTTCACACAATGTAAACTAACAATTCACTCTATATTTCACTGTCATTTTTTTATACATACACAGCATAGTAACCAAACTCCACCTGATGGTAAGCGCAGTGCAGTCCAATTAGGGTATCGAGAGACAAATCTGTCCCCCGCTACTCAACACAATCATGCCGGCCTGCTTCTTTACACTACGCCATGGGCAAGAAGGTGAAGAAGCGGTCGAGGGTCTGTTGTCAGAGTACTCAGAAGGCCGCAAAACGGCCAAATATCGTACCCCAACTCCACACGGGTGGCACACGCAAGGTGTCGCGCAGGGTGTTTTACACCCTGTGTGTGGTGGTCGCTATCCGGGCGGATATGAATATCCTACCACCAGCAAACTGTTCATTAGACACCAATAAAAGCTCTGTGACTGTACAATATAGAGCAACATAGACATTATTATTTAATGGATGATATATTTATTTGTTAATCTATACGTAAAGATTTTAACCAAAAATAGCATGGTTAAATATTGCACTGTTAGGGACTGATTTTTCATTCCTCAACAAAATCTTAACTATCGTGTTTGTATGAAATTTAAAACTGCCGATCAGAAATATCTTTTGAGTAAACATAATATCTGATTCAGTAAATTTATTTCTGACTATGATTTTGAAGTATCCTTACTAAAACTGATATGTTGTCTAGGTTGCACTGATAATAATAGTGCCGGAGCCACAGCTGATGATGCCCCGCGTGCTACGCTGCGACCTTGACGGAGTGCGCCAGCTGTTGCACCAACTGGAAACTGACAATAACAGTGAGTTCATTTTATTATCACAATACAATCTACAACTATCATAAATCTAATAGAATACCACCATATGTTAACATAATTTTTTATCGAACAGAGCAACAAATCCTAGCGATCCTGCAGGAGCGCTGCGACGGCAACAGGAATATCTTGCACGCTTGTGTGCATATGTGCGCACCTACGTCCAACAAAGAACCTGATATTGGTATGTGTTTTATTTAACTCATTATATAAATCATTGACAGCCTCTGTGGCGCAGCAGGCGAGTAGCCGACTGTGAAACGAGAGGCCGTGGGTTCGATTCCCGCACTGAGACAAATGTTTGTGTGACAGACAGATATTGGTTTCGGGTCTGGGTGTTGTGGTACTGTAGTCCCTCGTAGTTGTTGATACCCACGATACAGGTTTAACCTAGTGTGGGGTTAGAACTATGTGTGTGACTGTATGTGTGTATTTTTATTTATTTGATCTATCAACAAGTCTAACCGCGACTTACGGATCGGAAGTAAATCTCTAGTGTATCACTGCCAAACTGCGGTTTAAATACTGACTCATGGTTCACCAATTTTCGTACAAGCGCTAGATTGTTTAGCTTGGCAGTGATCCAGCATGATCATCACGAATCATTCGCCTTTAAAACTGCGGTATTATATGAGGATCCTCTTTAAAAGTGCATCTATTATCTTTATTTGTTTTGTTTGGACGAAATATATGATTGCTTAAAATACGTATAGTGGAAAATTCTATGCCGAACTTAGCTGCTGGCAACGGCGGCAACGGAACCAATGCGGAGGAAGCGGTACCGGCAATCTCATGGCCACCGGAAACGTTCGAGGCTTCCGGCGACGAAGATAGCTTGATGGGACTCACTAATAATGGGTATGTTGTTGTTCACACTACAAGTGGATAGAATGATAGCAAGGAGACTGAAGTTTATGAACAATATAGCTGTTGATTTCAATATCTTTGCTGTCACTCTGTCTCTACCACAGTACATTATCACATTATTCATGAACTATTGCGTGTTTTTTTACACTTTTGTATTTAGACTCTGAAGGCAATATGATTGGATAATTAATAATATAATAATAATACTAGCCCTGTATTAAAACATTGTCCTACTGCTGGGCACAGGCCTCTTCTACTAATGAGAGGGGTTAGGCCTTAGTCCACCACACTGGCCTAATGTGGGTTGATAGACTTCACATACATTCGAAAACTTATGAGAATTCTCAGGTATGCAGGTTTCCTCACGATGTTTTCCTTCACCGTTAAAAGCATGCTGTAATTAACATTAAATACACATATAACTTTTAGAAAACTCAGAGGTGTATGCCATTTGGGTTTCGAACATACGACTTTCGTCTTGACAGTCTGTACCGCAACCAACTAGGCTATCGCTTCTGCTTGATTGTATAATTACTCTATAATAATAAAATAAAATCTGCAGACTACACTCCTATAGTGTATTAGATGTAATCCTTTATCCGTAATTTTGTTTTACAACATGTTAAATTTCAGCAAAATGTCCAGTAGCAGTAACAATGGCGGTGCGGTTAGTTCGGACCCAGCGGAACGTCGCGGCAACGCTCTGGCGGCGCTGCGGGCACTCTGCGAGAGCACTACCCTGCAGCCCTATCTCATGCAGATGCTTACTGCCAAGTATGTATAAACATTCTATATGTACCACAATTAGTATATACGTAATCGTTTTGTGAAGGGTGGAAAGTGTGCTTTTTAATAGGGTAGATGGCTCGATTTTTTTGTAATTAATCAACAATTTACATTACCTAAAACTTATTATCGAAAGAATTTTATGAATTGGAACAAAAATAATGGTCTAAGAGCCCATGAACCCCAGACCTACGTTATTTTATAAAAGCTGAAAGTTTGTCAGCGCATGCTCCCAACACAGGTAAGAACGATGGACCATTATGAAGTTTGGGTTACAGTGGCTTTGGCAGGTAAACGTCACTAAAGGTTTGTAAAATACCGATCTAAATACATCAAATAATAAAGTGCGATTTTTTGGTATTACCTTTAGAATATTATTAAAAATCACGTTATTCATTGCCAGACACTTAACATCGTGGCAACCCCTTACCAGACACCCTTAATGGTCATGAAATTATAATTTTACTTACGTTATAGTATAAAAGCTGATTTTTATAAATAATACTTGGGTAATAAATAGATGATGTTTCCTCATTAGCCAGACACTTTTGATAGTTCCAACCCCTTGCCAGACAAGCATGTAGGGTAGCTGTAGGAGAGCGCGAGGCAGTATGCATATGGGTGAGTGCGAGTGAGATAGCGAGTTAAGTCTACCGCGGTATCTCACTGCGCAGTTGTTATTTCTACTGATAGTCTATGTAAATTTTAAAAACATTTTAAGAAAATACATTCGATGCTACAACTACCTTAAATTGTTAAAAGATTTAATTTATTATGTCAATAACAGGTTAAAATACAATGTAAATAATACAATGTAAAAATATTATTATTGAAGGCCGGTTGTCGTTTTTGTTAATTATTGGACTGAATAAGTAAAAAGTGTAATTGTCAACTGATGTAAAAGTGATATGTTTAAAAGAGCACCTACAGGTTTTATTGCCGGCTTCTTTCCTAGTGGATAACTGCATTCCGAACCGGTGTAGCTTAATAAACAATGAACAGATGAAAGTGTGTTATTTCTACTGAACTATCGTACGCTATGCATCCTGGTTATCTGAAGATCAAAGAAGGATGAATAACTCTCATAGTCATGACATATGATGACGTCATGACCTCAGCCATTCTGACCACAACACATAGAACCCGGATATCAGAAGTGGGATTGAACTCGACATCCACTATCGTAAATCAGGTGATGTAAATCCTACAGTCTCGTACCATGTTATTTTTGTTGTTTGAGAGTTTGAAAAACATTAATCATTAGTTGTATGCACTTTTTTGGGTTGTGCAAAAAAGTGCATAAAACAAAAGGTTGTGCAAAAAGTTATATATTATTGAAATTCTATCATCCGAAATAAAATAGTGATGGTAAAGTGTAATATGCTACCGCTTTACGCGTGGTAAAAAGTGCTCAATGGTACTGTAAATTTGCTAGTCTCCAGTAAATTTCAAGGTTGCGAATGTTGAGAATCATTTGGATGTGCTATGTTTATAAATTATAGTAAGTCCCTTAAGTTTTGTAAATCATTTTGATTTATTTTATGTTCCAAACTAAATCGTTTAAACGATAGTCAAAATTAAGTGTCAATGTTTACTGTGTTAATGATTTTGGTGTTAAAATTCCATTTGCTGTGGATGGTGTCCCCTGGCGCTGTTGAGTTGTTGAGGCGGTTCTCTGGTAGTGCAAGTACTGAGATAGCTGGTCGTTTGCCTGCCTACCTACATAGGTCATGTTCCTATGGATGTATTTAAAATTTGGTGAGTCGCTTCTGGTTTTAAAATTTACAGGATGAGTTTTAATTTTGTTCATTCTGATAAACTAAACAATTCATTAAGTTAAAAATACCATGTTCTATTTCCTACCTTATTGATTTTTGTTTTAATTTCTGTTTTTTTGGGTTTTTCTTGAAATTATCAGTATTAGCCCGGAGTCTGGAACATGTGCCCGGTATGGCGATAGGCTCGCCCCCTATCACATTATGGGACCGAAATTCGGCGAAAAGTGGGTGTACTAGTTACACCTCTGCCTACCCCTTCGGGGATTACAGGCGTGAGTGTATGTACATGTACATGTATGTACATGTTTAATTTCTGGTGTTAAAATCTGATGGTAATTCTTCTTTTAGTTTTATTAAAACTCATGGTACTTTAATTAATATTTGAAGTTTTTGTTTAACTGCTAATTAGGCAGTGATATTATGGTAAGAGATTTAGTGTTGCTGTAACCACAAGAAAGTTTAAAATTTTCTCAAATTTACAAATCTCTTTTTTCTCAAATCTTAAAAACTACTCTTAGTCAATACAGAAAGTTAATCATGTTGTAACACTTTGTAAATTATATTGCAGTTTAAATAATAGTTTATTTCAATAACATTGTGATTGTTAGTACTTATATGTTCCTAGATCATAAACTGACAATTAATAATTAAACTGAAAATAATTGTGAATTTTAAATCAGTTAATGGCCTGTCTTTGTTGACTGGTTGATACCATCATAAACTACAAAATAGTAAGACTGTACAATCCATACTCGCGCTCTCCTACAGCTACCCTACATGCTTGTCTGGCAAGGGGTTGGAACTATCAAAAGTGTCTGGTTAATGAGGAAACATCATCTATTTATTACCCAAGTATTATTTATAAAAATCAGCTTTTATACTATAACGTAAGTAAAATTATAATTTCATGACCATTAAGGGTGTCTGGTAAGGGGTTGCCACGATGTTAAGTGTCTGGCAATGAATAATGAGATTTTTAATAATATTCTAAAGGTAATACCAAAAAATCGCACTTTATTATTTGATGTATTTAGATCGGTATTTTACAAACCTTTAGTGACGTTTACCTGCCAAAGCCACTGTAACCCAAACTTCATAATGGTCCATCGTTCTTACCTGTGTTGGTAGCATGCGCTGACAAACTTTCAGCTTTTATAAAATAACGTAGGTCTGGGGTTCACGGGCTCTTCCTCTATAAGTGAATTAGACGCGATTCAAATCAGCTGGAAGGGGTAATTTTCAAATGACAGTAAAAGGATTCATGATATTACGGTACTCAGTGACGTGACGTTACGGTACTCAGAATCCCCATTACTGTGCCGTTGTGCGAGGGAGATAGCAATATGTTCCCAATACGCAACCATTTTCGCTCACGCCCGTGAGTATTTGCTCATTACAATATTTAAAATAAATATTGTGACCTCATTTTTCGAGCAATTTTGATTCTGTTTTCGCAAAAGAGTTTCTTTTGCGTATTATATTCGGTTGCATATAGAATAATGTACAAAATTAAACACAGGAACTACCCTATTGTGAGCATATAAAGTTAGTGTCTACAATGAATAGATTAAATTAGCGAATTTGGGTGTTTCATGTTACAGGTGTATCTGACAGTACCAAAGCTTAGTTAGTGGATGTTCTATGTTATAGGAGACTTGTAGATCTGTTTATCTGTATGCTTGCATTTTAAATATGTGGCATTATTTTAATTAGCTACATTTATTGGAGTGTATAAAATAACCTAAATAAAATATGCTGGAAACGCACCTATATTGTTTCTGAAATTGTAGCTGACCAAACACAATGGCTATCACTTACCATCAAATCACCCACGTACTTGTTTACTTGTATCTTTTAAAACAAAAAACCTGTGGTTTTTGTGTGTAGGGACGGTATGGGCCAGACGCCGTTGATGGCCGCTGTAGCCGAGAGAGGGTACAGAGCGGCGCTGGTGTTGCTCGACGCGATCCGCGCTTGCTCCGACGCGGACGAAACTCAGCGCTCTGAAGCCATCTTCCCTCCCAACGCGCACCCAGATCACTCTCCGCTGCTCGTGCTCTGCTGCAACGACACCTGCAGCTTCACATGGACTGGACAAGAGCACATTAACCAGGTGAGTGCACTGAAAAATGCCTGGAGATGTGACGCAATTTGATGATTTACTCTGACAGCTTATTTTCTGTCATACCGTCTCCCGCTGTGGATACTTTCAAACATTTTAATACGTTTCTTTTATTCGCAATATTCGGAATATCACTTCTAGCAGTATAATCTGTGGCCATTTCAAACCTACAGTTTATTGAATTTATCTTGAGTCATATTTGTTGTTTTTCTCATTTTAGGACATATTCGAATGTAAGACATGTGGCCTCACTGGATCACTATGCTGTTGCACAGAGTGTGCTAAGGTAAAATCGATTTTAACACACATGAAAGTCTTAATTGTAATTCAATATCATTTTATATGGGATCTAATACAATTACTTGGAATGTAGGTGTGCCACAAAGGACATGATTGCAAGTTAAAACGCACTTCTCCCACGGCGTACTGCGATTGCTGGGAGAAGTGTCGCTGCAAGGCGCTCGTCGGCGGGAACTGGGCCGCTCGCTGTGATCTGTTGGCCAGGCTGGCGCGGGACACACAACTCGCAACTCATTTCAATTCAAGGTAGTTTTATTGTGATCATTATTAAATAATAATAACACCCAACAGTCACACACATAGCCCTGACCCCACACTAAGATAAGAGTCTTGTGTTGTGGGTATCAGGGACTACGAGAGACGCTCGGTCTCACAACACCCAGACCCCGGACACAAATATTTGTCTGTCACACAAACATTTGTCCTGGCGTGGGAATCGAACCCATGGCCTCTTGTTTCACAGCCGGCCAACTGCGCCACGGAGGCTGTCAAACTGGCTGTTTTTTAATTATAATGCGATTGTGTATTATATTTTTATGACTGATGATTACGACTGCTAATTCTGACCACTTTTATAGGGGCGAGTCGATCCTCCTATTCCTAGTGCAGACTGTAGGTCGCCAGGCGGTGGAACAACGCCAGTTTCGCGCGGGTGGTGGCAGAGGTCGCGGCCCACGCAAACAACCCGGCTCCGACGCTGAAGTCGACGCGCCGGATCATGATTTAGAACCGCCGAGATTCGCTCGACGTGCCCTTCTACATTTACTAGGTAAGCAGCCTTATGATATTCTATGGCATAGTATAAAAATAAAATGTGCAGGTGTTTTTTTTTTCGTTTTCATTTGGTAAGTAGAAATAGTCTGTCTGTGTCTCTTTACCCTTCCTATATTTGTTTTATTTTAATTTTGAATTCCAAATATGTGTTTAGATCCAAGACCTATCGCTGTCAATGAGCACCAGCTCGAAGTTGTCTCTGAATATACCTATCTTGGGCAGATTCTGCAATTAGGTAGAAACAACTTCGAGAAAGAGACTAAGAGGAGAATCCAATTGGGCCGGGCAGCATTTGGAAAACTACGTCAGGTCTTCTCGTCTCCTCTACCACAATGTCTGAAAACGAAAGTTTTCAACCAGTGTGTCCTACCTGTCATGACCTACGGTGCTGAGACGTGGACACTCACAGTATGGCTGAACCACCAGTTCAAAGTCGCTCAGCGAGCTATGGAACGTGCTATGCTCGGAGTTTCTCTGAAGGATAAAATTCGTAACGAGGTTATCCAACAGAGAACCCAAATCATCGACATAGCACACAGGATTAGCAAGCTGAAATGGCAGTGGGCTGGCCATATCTGTCGAAGGACCGATAACTGCTGGGGTAAACGAGTTCTTGAGTGGAAACCGCGACTCGGCAAGCGTAGTGTAGGACGCCCTCCAGCTAGGTGGAGTGACGATTTGCGAAAGGTCGCTGGCAGAAGCTGGATGAGACAAGCTGAAGACAAGGTTAAATGGCGCGTTTTAGGGGAGGCCTATGTCCAGCAGTGGTGCTACAGGCCGAAGATGATGATGATGAGAAAATTGTTTTGATTTTAACTATCTAGTTTTATTTTATATAATTTTATTAGTATATTTATTAGCTATATTTTCCACTACTAATTTACATTTTTTTTGTTATGTTGTCTTGTTATGTGGTGAATGCTGTGTACACCTGTATCTAGCACACGTATCTGACACTGTGTATTTTTTATTGTTCACTGTAATATGTTCATATGTAGTGTTGTTGGTGTACCTTATATGTAAATAAATAAACGTGTTATTTTGTCACAGGCGACTGGCCGGCGGTGGAGGCGGCAGTGATGTGCGGTGCGGCTGGCATGGCGGGTGCGGCAGGTGTGGCAACTGGAGCGGGTGGTGCAAGTGCGGCAGGTGGGACAGGGGTAGCGGGTGGTGCAGGGGGTGCGGAGGGTGCCTCTGCCACGTCGGATGAGACGCGCCCCACCAACCGCGCGCCCTCACGTGCCGCAAGTCCCGCCCCACACCAGTCCGGCACTACGCTGCTCGATAAATTCACGCACGCACTCATAGTCAAGTGCACCAATGAGGTAAATTACACACATACATAAATCCATCATTTATCCTACTAATATTATAAATGCGAAAGTTTGAATGGATGGATGGATGTTTGTTACTCAATAACGCTACAATTGCTGGACGGATCTGGTCTAAATTTGGCACAAAGATAGATTATAGTCTGGAATAGCACACTACTTTATTTCCCGGAAAAATGTGCAGTTCCCGTAGTATAGTTTAGTTTTTCACAAAGCAAGGCATCAACATAATCTTTGCATAGTGGCAGCTTAGGGATTAAAAGGCCACTTTTTATCCCGAAAAAATGGAAGCTTCCTATGGGATAGCAAAATAAAGAGAGGTGTAATAGGATGCCTCCATAGATTGTATACCTTTTCTTCCAAAAATAGCCTACACGCGGGCGGCGCCGCGGGCAACATTTAGTATTTAATATTTCTAAAAACCTATTATACTATCTCTTAAAAGTAAGTACTGAAAGCTTCTTTGTCGTATTAACATTTGGATGGTAATGTTGGAGGACTTTATAGTGTTATCATCGACATTACTTTATGGCATCTAATCATGATTTAAAGAATACTTTCATTACATATAACGGCCATTCACTTCATTTGTGTGTTTGAACAGATGCTGGACACTTTGCTTCATACCTTGATTCGCGAACAACAAAATGACACGATACCGGGCCGTGCTGAGCGTGCGCGTGAAGTAGCGCGTCGGTTCGTGCGATCTGTTGCCAGGATATTCGTTATATTTAGTGTTGAGATGGCTCCTGGAGCAGCCAAAAAGAAAGGGTGAGTGTAAACATTTGATACTATTACGAAAATCAATTAGAGCCCAGATAATCATCATGTATTTATCAAACTTTTATATTTTTAGACCTCTGTCAATAACATCGTCGCTTGTACGCTGCCGGCGTGTGTTCGCTGCTTTAGTGGCTCTCTCTGTAGAAGAATTGGTTGAGGCTGCTGACGCTCTGCTTGCTCCGGTTCGCCTAGGTGTCGTACGACCGACAGCTCCATTCCCACTGGCGACAACTTACGTAGATCTCGTTAACGGAAGCGAAGACCTCTTCGGAGTGGAACCTCTATCGACCGGACATTCGCGGCTCGCCCATTCACGCAGGTAATTGGAAATATATAACATTTTTGTTTTTATCAAGTATTGTATATTCTACTAGCGGACCGTGCAGATGTCCTGCCTGTAAAAGCAGCGCCACACCGACTGCAGCGCCATCTGCCGGGCTAATACATACATAAAGATGTAAAATTTCATTGTTTTTTTTTTACCTAGAGAGTCTAATGCAACTGGTAGTCGCGGCGCGGCAGCTGGAGGAACGTCAATGGGCAGCTCGACACTGGTGCCCGACCGTTCGTCAACCCCCGTCGCGACAGAGTACGCCGACGACGTGGCTGGCGAGGCGCTAGGCGGTGACGACGACGCCTCCGAGACGGATGAACCCAACGTGCCTGCGCCAGTGCCACCGCCTGACGTGCAACATCATGACGATGCCATGGGCGAGAGGTAATTGGGCATCTGTTATTTAGTAATACATATAATAAACATTGATATCAATAGGAATATTATAGACTAGATGTTGCTCGCGGCTCCGCCCCAGTGTAGGTAATTTGTGGAAGAAAAGGTATACAATCCATGGAGGCATCTTGAGCTATTACACCTTTTTATCCTTATTTTTTTCTTGCAATTAAAATAGCCTATATTAATCAGTGATTGATGAATTGAAATGGTGATAGAATTTTTAAAATCGGTCTAGTACATTTTGAGCCAATTCGTTACAAACATACATACAAATCTTTCCTCTTTATAATAATATTATAAGTATAGACTAGACTATTTTTTTATTTCTTTTACTAAACCGTTAAGAAGTCATACACATGATTATGCATGAAGTACTTTGTCTGTTCTCGACTACATATTGAGTAACTTTGTAGGGGACAAGAGCAACATGTGGTAGTTGAAAATGGAACTGAACGCGCCGAAGGTGGCGAGAGTGAGAGCGAGTTGGATTTGCTGGCTGAAGTAGAAACTGAAAGCGATTCTGACGACCAAGACAATGCTGAATCCGCACAGCGAAGTGTACAGACTGGAGCGACGCAAGGATCTGATGCCGGTAAACCTAGCTTTATTTAACACGAAATTGAATGATGATATTTGCTTTTGATACTGATTTCTTGTTTTATACCACCATATGTTCTTGTACCATCCTTTTATATATGAGCTATGACACCACAAGACCCATTCTTAGGTTATGAAAACACGAGGCAGGCGCCATTGCTTTTATCATAATTATTGTGTGTTGCACAATGGCAGGCATAGCATCGCTGCTACTGTACCCGGAGGACTCGAGCGGCGACTCGACACAGCCCGAAGACGAGGACTCGGAGGCGGGCGAGACCGACGAGCCCGATGGCGAGGCGGACCCGCCGCTGCACGACGGAGAGACACTCGAGCGCCGCGCGGCACCCCCCGCCCGCCCCAACCTCGCGCCGCACTCAATGCAATGGGCCATACGGTAAGCTTTCTATTTTGATACTTTTAGACAAATGTCTGTCAATAAATAAGATTTTATATATTGCTTAAATAAAACATCAGATAATAAAAATCGTGAGCGATTGATCAACAAGTGATTAACAATTCACGCAGTAGTAAATATAGAGATTAGGGGTGTGCGAATAATTCGAAATTACGAATTATTAGTTCCGAATATTAACTTTCTATTCGAGACTCGAGTCGAATAATTCGCAAAGTTCCCGAATAATTCGAAGAAAAACCGAATAATTCGAAAGTTTGCGAATAATTGGAAAGATAGCGAATAAATATATTATTCCCGAATTTTTTCGTGTTTTGAGTTTCGGGTTTGTTATGTTCGGCTTTAAAATTGCTACAAATTTTTGTTTAAAAATAACAAATAATGTTCATTTCTCAGATATAATATCACCAGCAGTGGAAAATATTATCTGTTAAAAAAAGATTCCGACGAATTGTTAACCTCCTCCTTTTTTTGAAGTCTGTTAATAAATGAAAAGACCTTCAAATATATTTTATGAATTATGAATAGGTGTCATGGCCATGGCACTTTATTTAAAGATGGGATTGAATTGGGCATTTACCTTTTTCGAATGATTCGTATTTTTTCGAATAATTCGGCATTTTTCGAATTATTCGTAAATAGAACGTAAATACGTAACTATCAATATACGATTCGATTCGATTCGAACGATATTCGCACATCCTTAATAGAAATAAATTAGGTGTTAAGGTCTTGATCTTTGAAAATATATTATTTCAATAACGCATTTGAGAGTTGGAAACTCCTTTCATTGTATTATAGCAGTTGTAAATTAATGGTATTATTACTTATTTGTTTTTATGAATTAATAATATAAAATAATTTAAAAATTGCTGTTATTGATGCAGTTCGCGCGAGACATCTCGTGGCACGAGCGGCAACACAGGCGGCGTGCGTCTGACTGGCGGCTCGTCGCTAGTGTTTATTGATCCGGCGTCGCTGCGTCGCTCGGCCGCCGCCGCCGCAGCCGGGGCACACGATCCCCACTCCACGTCCACCACAGCCTCTTGCTTAGCCAGAGCCTTTGGTAAGTTTAAAGTGTATAGTTTTTATATTTTTTTGCATCCCTTTCTTTTATTGTTTAAATAATTTTCTTTACTACCTATATTTATAACTATTAGTCTGTAAGCTTTCCTAAATTAAAAAAAACTAACACTTGACTAACAAAAGTCGTCACAAAGTTGGTCCAAGGAATATCCCGCTCTGTGCATACGTTGTACAAACGTCTACGCTCATTGTTATTAAATTGATTTCCCAGTCTAATGTTATTCATATTTTATCAACAGGCATAGTAATTCGCCAAATTGCTGATTTGTTGTGGGAGTACGAACGCGTAACTCTGCCACTTCCCCGGATGGTACCACTTGCGTACCGCGAAGCACTCCGCCTCCAATGCTATCTCGAGAGGCAGTTGAAACCTACTTGGGACTGGCTGGTAACAGTCATGGATGCTACTGAAGCACAGCTAAGGTAAACAAAACAAGTTAAATTTGTTAATGGTAATTTTACTACAGCAGATCTGTAATTTTTTTTTATCGTGGCACGACAAACTGACCAAACTGCACCTGATGGTAAGCGCAGTACCGTCCAATTAGAGTATCGAGTAATGAGAGACAATGTATCCTCCGCTACTCAACAAATCATACTGGCCTGCTTCTTCACACTACGCCATAGGCAAGAAGGTGAAGAAGAGGTCGAGGGTCTAGAGCCAGAGTACTCAGAAGGCCGCCTAGCGGCTAAATATCGTACCCCAACTCTAGGCCCCCAACAAAAACCGGATGTACACTGGCAGATCCCAGAACACGACACACTTGCGTGTGCCACTATGGCGGGTTTACACCCTGTGTACGGTGGTCGCTATCCGGGCGGATATAAATATCCTGCCACCAGCAGAGAATAATATATACAATTATTAATTTGTTGACTCAGATTTGGCGCTTCCTTGACGTCAAACAACGCGAGTACATCCAGCGCTGAGACCAGTCGCTCAAGTGTTCCGGCCACGCGCCGAACTCCGTCGCTCACTTCACCTGCGACACGTATTATTGGATTTTCTGAAGGACCGCGAGCCAGAGATAGAGAACAAGGTATTATTTGGCACATATCAGAACTTAAAATAATGGAATTTGAAACTGACTACACTGCATCTGACAGTATATACTATTCCACTATCGCTTGGCTATTGCAAAATACATAATAAGTCTTGGGGATTATTGATGCGTAATTTTTTTATAAATGTCTTGAAAGTTCTGACAGCCTCCGTGGCGCAGCGGGCGAGTAGCCGGTTGTGAAACGAGAGGCCGTGGGTTCGATTTCCGCACCGGGACAAAAAACAAACACAAAAAATATTTGTGTGACAGACAGATATTTGTTTCGGGTCTGGGCGTTGTGGGACCTTAGTCCCTCGTAGTTCTTGATACCCACGATACAGGTTTTACTTAGTGTGGAGTCAGAACACCCAACAGTCACACTATGTGTGTGACTGTTGGTTGTATTTATTTTATTGAATACACTAAAACACGATATTATGATTTAGGTGTAGAGGCAGGTAGCGCGCGGCGTGAGTTCCTGGCGTACTGCCTGTCCCTACTGCGCGCGCACAGCGCCGAGCACGCGGAGCAGCTGCCCGTGCTGGACGTGGCGGCGCTCAAACACGTCGCGTACGTGCTCGACGCACTGGTGTACTACATGCGTGCAGCGCAGCCGCAGCCCCACCACCACCAGCATCTCTGGACACAGGTATACCATACATGCATCACTTTCTCTTTACCTGTTATTAAAGTAAAGCTATATGATGTTGTCCATACTCGTGCGCTTTCAGTTCAACTCGCGCCTTTCGCATCACCGCACCGGAAGGTATTGCAGATGACAAATGATAAACCTAGGAATTTATTACATATTGTTTATACATAATTATGCTGTAAATGTATTTATGGTGGTGGTACGATATTCGTTTTCGCCCAGATAGCGACCACCGTACACAGAGTGTGTAACTGGGACCAGCCAGTGTATATCCGGTTTTTGTCGGGGTCTAGTGTTGGGGTACTATGTTTGGCCGTTTTGCGGCCTTCGGAGTACTCTGACACTAGACCCTCTACTGCTTCTTCACCTTTTTGCCAATCGCGTAATGAGAAGTAACAGGCCGGCAAGATTGTGTTGAGAAGTGGGGGCTAGATTGTCTCTCGCTGCTCGATACTCTAATTGAACGGCATTGCGTTTACCTGATGGTAGTGCCGCGCCAGGATAAAAAAATGTTTTAAAGTAGTTTTCAAAAGCAATCGGTCTGTCTTTTCTATAATTACAAACCAACTGTTTAGTTCATTATTGATGAGTAAACATAATATTTAGGATGAGAATGAGAATGAAGAGGGCGATGAGGAGATGGTGGTAGGCAGTGGCGCGGCCGCTGAATCTGACGGCGAAGGTGACGGAGCGCGCGGCCGTGCTCACGCTTTCTTCCAACGATCAGACTCCACACTGTGTCTTGGATGTCCACCACCTGATCCTTTCAACAGTAAGTACTGACTATTGGTTAATATGGGATATTGTATATCTTTATAATTTATTAAATACTACTGTACGTGTGTATGTCACTGAACTCCTCCTAAACGGCTGGACCGATTTGAATGATTTTTTTTGTATGCGTTTGGGTGGCGCCCTGGACGGTTTAGATTCCTAAATCAGCCCGGCAGATGGCGCTGCAGTCGGTGTGGCACTGCTTTTACGGGCAGAATGACATCTGCATGCTCCGCTAGTAGTTTTATATAGATAGTCCTTGTACTTCCAGTATAGACCAACACTACTCCACATAACTTGGGAAATAATGCACTATATTATGTATTTATTTGACAATAGTCTGAAGTCAATCTAGATTCTTCTATACTAAATATACGGACATATATTTATAATATGTGACTTCCGCGCGTTCTGCCGCATGTTTAAGTGCGCGTCGTATATGTGGATGGCCCACATCAGGCTTGTGGGACAGGCATTCATACTTACACTGATAAGAAATATGGGGAATGGGGAAATATGGGGCAGTCAACATGTTAATGTTGCTTATTAATTAATATGAATTTGTAACAAAATAAGTTTCATTACAACATAAAAATCAATTTCAAGGCTTTTTTTATTTATTGAAAAGTTTCCCTATTTTCCTTGACACTGTAATTTCTATAGGACTAATTGCGCATGCGTTACGACTGCTGTGCTGAGGTCTCGGGTTCGATCCGGTCGGGTAAAGTGCAATATCACTTTTCTATCTAAAAATTCTCAGTATTAGCCGGGAGTCTGGTATCTGTGCCCGTTATGGCGATAGGCTCGCCCCCTATCACATTTCGGGACCGTAATTCGGCGAAAGGTGGGTGTACTGGTTACACCTCTGCCTACCCCTTCGGGGATTACAGGCGTGAATGTATATGTATATATTAATCTAAAACTTGGTTTTCCTTTAATATCATCAAATCATTCCACTGTGGACGAAGAACTTTTATCTTATTTAGAGAAAAAACGAAAATAAAAATAAATTGCGATTCTCGCTGTTTTTTACGTTACAATATTAAAAGTCTCCGCGCGTCTTGCAGTGACAATGCAAGACGCCCTGCCGCTGGCGGACCAGCCGCAGCTGCTGCAGCCGAACGCCCGGCGCGAGGAGTTGTTCGGCATGCCGCGGCAGCTGGTCACCGTGCCGCCCGCCGGCGACGCGCCGCCCGGAGTCAACAACCCGCTAGAAGGTACATGTCTGTACTATTTTTTTCTTTATTGTATTTGTATATTCATTGAAGGCCAGAACTGATTGATATTCTGTATATTAGTACCATATAAGGATGAATGGATTATAGTTAATAGATATTTCTGCTGGTGGTAGGATATTCATATCCCGGATAGCGACCACCGTACACAGGCTGAAAAACCCGCCATAGTGGCACACGCAAGTGTGTCGCGTTCTAGGATCAGCCAGTGTACATCCTGTTTTTCTCGGGGGTCTAGAGTCGGAGTACAATGTTTGGCCATTTTGCGGCCTTCTAAATGCTCTGACAATAGAACCTCGACCGCTTCTTCACCTTCTTGCCCATGGCGTAGTGCGAAGGAGTAGGCCGGCATGATTGTGTTGAGTAGCGGGGGATAGATCGTCTCTCGCTACTCAATACTCTAATTGGACCGCACAGCACTCACCATCAGGTGCAGTGCGGTCACTTTGCCGTGCTAATATAATAGTTTTGATTATTCAATTAAATTTTTACACATCTTAGTATGTCTGCGTCATGTGTAGATACAGGGACAGAGACAATGAATGTGCCAGAATTATATAAGTGATAGCTAATCCGACATTGTCACTTTTATGTTAAAACTACCCATTTATAAATTGACATGCACATACAAAAATGTGCGAAATTGTATTGATGTATTCATGCCATTAGATTATAATAACTCATTTACTCAAATTGTTCATATTGGCGTGATATGTGTCAGTTGTAATAGATAGTGAGTTTACCTTTTTGTGGTAGTGGTTCCGCGTCGCCTGGGCTTATCTACGCGGGGTACCGACCGCGGATGGTCGCCACCGACGAGGCCCGCATCGGCACCGCCTACACATAACCACACGTTGACCAGGGATGAACCACAGGTAACATTGCATTTTAATTGTCAGTAAAATATATAAGCACATACATTATAAGTAGTTTTTTTGTAATAAAATTGTCTCTCGCTACTCTAATTGGATGGCACTGCGCTTAACCTCAGGTGCAGTGTAGTCACTTTGCCGTGCCAGAATAAAATATTAAAATAGGATTAAGTATTTATACAAAGCATTTCTTCTTTTTATAGTTCATTATATTTTTCTAGGATTTATCGTGTGCAAAAGACACAGCTACAAAAATGGATATTGACACAGATGGTGAATACTTATCGGATTCAGACTCTAATGAAGCTAAAAATGTACCAAGGAAGAAACATCATAGGTGAGATATTTTTTTAACTAACTCACAAAGAAGAATAATGTAGTTTTAGCGACTACCTTCGCTTCTCGACACATTTAAATGTTGCGCCTGCCCATATTTGATTAGTATAATGCGCAACAGGTTGACAGCTATTGTATTGAAATACTTACATCATTTCTTATATTTACTGAAATAAGAAAATGTTTGTTTGCAGACACCCACATGCAATGACTTCCAGCAATAATATAGAAGAGGCTAGTGCACAACCATCTGAATTTCACACTTTCGTGAACACTGTGTGTTCTATCATCGAGGCACCACATCAACAGATCTTGCCAGCAACTAATTCACCTGGTAACTAACAGACATCCTTATTAGTGTATTATGTGTTTTTCTAAAACACACAGCGTTAAGATGAAGAAGCTGTTATAAACTTGCCTTTAATTTAGTAGTCTATGGTTAAAACTTACCAAATTGTCCATGGTTTTATACTTATCTTTCTCTCTCTCTCACCAGCGGGCGTCCTTCTCTAACAAGAAGGAAGCTTGTCAACTAGTTGTCAAACTCCATAGCGTTGTAAATTTTGCCGGTAAAACATCGCAAAATTTGTTCAAAGTTAAATTAGTGATAAATTACAATATAAATAGTATTCATACTTATTATTTTATTGTGTTGAACAATCACACAGTGTCTATTTTGTGTATACTCAAGTGTTACTTGTGTAAAATGAATCAAGACGAGATCGACGTGAATATTGGTGGGCAAACTTCGAATGTTGATGCTTCGGATGGAGATCAACCGTCGAATAAGGTGAGTTCTTACTGTTCATCGTCCTCTTCGTCTTCGGAAGATGAAGAGGGCATAGCCTCACTTCCACCTAACAAAAGACGTAAAGTTAAACAGGTCCAAACATGTTCTGATCCACGGGTAGAATCACTCATGCAACAAGTGGGATACATATCTCATTATATTGCAAACTTACATCCTATGCGTCAGACAATGAGCGAACCTAACATATTAGTAGATAATAATAACCCAGGTCCATCAACATCTCAATTCTTGACATATCCTCAAAATTCATCAAACAAGCTCTGTCTGGGCGAACTTGGCACAGAGTTTGATGAAAAAACATTAATACGGAAAGCTGACGAGGAAAGATTGACAGAGTTGAGAAATCTTCAAAAATTTGACACAACGTGTTGGAAAGGTATTCGGTATAAGAAGGCTTTACAATATAGCATTGCCACTCCTGGCTTTGTAGGGCTTAAGATTAATGAAGAACTATGTCATTTTAATAAAAGCAAAGACTACTTGGCTTCAACTGAACAACTGTTAGCAGGTTTATCTAATAATATTTTGGAACAAAGACAGTTATTAAAGTCAAATCTACAAGAGTTGCTTGATTGGGCATCTGCTAATCCGGAGGGTTTAAATTGCAACTCATTATTTGCTAAGATTACTAGTGCTTTCGGCCCAGGCTCACTATCATATAAAGCATCAGAGACAGCAATGCAGATGGTGTGTGGAAAGAGGGCAGAATGCATTGAAGTAAGACGGGAACGTATTTTAAAAGAAATTGCAAACACAAATGTACGTGCTACCCTTCAAAATATACCTCCAAGTGTGGAATATCTCTTTAGTAGAGATGCTTTGCAACCCATAATAGCTTCCCTAGGTGGTTCTCAGATGTGGCTTAACACTCCTACTTACATAAAGGAGAAAAAACCTTTGAGTACATCTCATAGTTATTATAAAAAAACATCATGGACCACACAAAACTCAAAAAAAAGAATACAAATTAGAAAAGAAACATAACCCAAAATTTAGAATCAGCCCTTTCGTAAAAATAATACAACAAATAACAGATTCTCCAACAACAATTCTAAACAAAGCTGACTCTCAAATAAAGACTTTCAGAGGGGGGTGTCTAAAAGATCAGGTTGCTTTATGGAAAGATCGGGGTGCAACCAATTATATTTTAAAATTGATAACAGGCAGTCGCATACCATTCTTAAAGAAACCTCCCCTTCAGTATCCAACCGGTCAGATGTTCAAAAAGTTTGCAACAAAGGTAACAAAGGAAATGACAGACATGATTGTTCACCTAAAACAAAAAAAGATTCTGGAGACCCCACCAAGCCTAAACCCAGGATTTCTTTGTCGAATGTTCCTAGTAAAAAAGTCCGATGGGGGACTACGCCCTATATTCGACCTCAGAGGTCTCAACTCATATGTGTCAGTGAAACATTTCCAACTAATTTCACAGACAGATGTAGCAGAATTCTTACAGACACACGATTGGTTAGTGAAAATAGATATTCATCAGGCCTATTTTCATATACCAATAGCAGAGACACACCGCAGGTTCCTCCGGGTTATTTACAAGCAGGAAGTTCTGCAGTTGACAGCTCTGCCGTTTGGCCTATCATCAGCTCCCAAAATGTTTGCCACAGTGACAAATTGGATCGCGGAGATCCTACGAGCACAAGGTTTCCGCATTTTAATATATCTGGACGACTTTTTTCTGGTCAATCAGGACCGGACAATACTTGTTTCTCAGGTTACGGAAACGCTGAGAACATTGGAAACTTTGGGATGGCATATAAATTATCAAAAGTGTGTCCTAGAACCTTCTCAGGAAGTCGAATACCTTGGTTTGGTATGGAACACTCAAGAGAACAAAGTAAAACTTCCAGCACGGAAAGTCTCGAAAATAAGAATAATTGTCGCCAAGATGTTGCGCAATGGAGACAGTTCGTTGAGAGAAGCTCAGAGTTTATTAGGTTTTCTGAACTTTGCAAACTACACTATCCCCAAGGGTCGGCTGCACTGTCGCAATATGCAACGGTTTCTAAAACACTTCAATCAAAGCCGACCAAGGGAAAGGAGATATCTCCCACTAAATTGTCAACAAGATCTAAAATGGTGGTTACAGGCTGTAGATTCCAATACAACACCAATAGTCAAAAAGAGCATAACTCACTTTTTAACCTCCGATGCTGCAGATACAGGATGGGGAGCTCACATAAACAACACCTACTTATCAGGGAGGTGGGCTCCGTACCAAAGACCATGGCATTCAAACATAAAAGAAATGTATGCTGTATTTGCTGCAATAAACAGTCAGCGGATGGCTCTAAGAGGAGCACACATATTAATTCAATCAGACAATACAACCCTGGTGTCATACATCAGAAACGAGGGAGGGACACATTCCCTCTCATTACTAAAGTTAACCACCAGACTTCTAGAACTAACAGAAACCTTAGAGATAACTCTATCAGCCACACACCTCCCGGGGAGGTTAAACGGTATTGCGGATCGCCTGTCGAGGGGCCGCAAAATCTTCTGCCCCAAGCCACGGAGGCTATTTTCCAAAAGTGGGGCGTCCCAGATGTAGACTTGTTCGCATCAAACCAAACGGCGGTCGTACCAAAGTACGTCACATTAGATTCCAGAGATGGTTCCGCAATCTTTTGCGACGCCTTCAGCCGACAGTGGGACTATCAGCTGGGCTGGGCATTTCCCCCACCCAGCTTAATTCCAAGAGTACTAGCTCATTTAAACAGATCAAAGGGTGTCTACATTCTAATAGCACCAGAATGGACCAAATGTTTCTGGCTACCAGATCTGCGAGCGAGAGCCATAGCAGAACCACTCCCAATAACGAACCTACGGAAGGTCTTAATAGATCACACGACAGGGAACTGCCCTGCTCAAGTGGACAAGCTGACTCTCCTCGCATGGAAAATTGGGGGTGGACTGAACAAGTTACCCAGTGGTCTACAGAAGAACAAAATCTGTTAAAAAGTAGTTGGCGGACATCTACCCTAACAACATATAATGCCCCAATTAAACGGTGGTTGTCTTGGTGTGGCAATAACAAAGTCACCCCAAAAACACCTGAAGGCCAACAAGTTGCAAGATTCTTGGCAAAAATATTTTTAGAAGATAAATTAGCTTATAGGACAATACTCTTGCATAAATCTGCTATTGCCACTTACTGCGCACCCTCAGGTGTCGATTTTTCAAAGGATTTCTTTATCCATCAAGTACTTAAAGCTATCTCGCTTGCCAAACCAGTACCACAAAAATTACCAATTTGGGATACAAAAATTTTATTTGATTGGCTTCAGATGTCAACAAATACTGGCTCGCTATTTGAAGTTTCCAGGAGAACTGCTTTAATACTTTTACTGGCCTCAGGTCGTAGAATTCATGATCTCACCCTTTTAGATATTCGTCCTGAAAATCTCATATATAAAGAAAGGGAGATTAGTATGTGGCCTAAGTTTGGCTCAAAGACAGACTCAAGCACATACAGACAATCTGGCTGGATGTTGTTGGAACACCCAGACCCTCATGTCTGCCCAGTCAAACACATTAATGACGTCATAGAAATTTCTCAAAACAGAAGAAATACAGACCAAAATGTCACTAGTCTATTTATCAACCTGTCAGGAAAATTAAAACCTGCTTCAAGGACCATGATTGCAGGATGGATACGAAGCATTTTCAAAGAGGCTAGAATTGATGCCCCACCAGGCAGTATTAGGTCTGCCGTTGCCTCTAGAAGTTGGCTAGAGAATAGACCTGTACAAGAAATACTGGAAAGGGGAAACTGGAAAAATATTCAAACATTTCAAAAGTTTTATTGTCGTCCAGTAAACCAAGATGTTAAAAAGAATGATTCTGTTGATTTATTACATTCAAAATTTCTTAATATAAGTTAAGCTATTACAGTCTAGAGCAATTATTTTAAGTTGTTCACTTTGATATTTACAAATCTCATGAAAATAGGTACTTTATGTTTTTCCTCTTTGGGAATTTATTATTTTGGTTAGCCTAGATGTAACAAAGTTTTATTAATGTTATTATGATTGTTTAATTATTATTTTATATTTTGTACTCTAGCTTGAGAAGCTATTTTTGTTTTGACAGAAGTTTAGTTTTGTTTATATGTTTATTAAACAGAAAAGAATGTTTTGTTTTGGTTACATTTTTATTATAATGAATATGAGAATATTAAACTGCTTTCTATTACAGTTTTTTGGTATAATTCTTTCATCATAGCGTTGTGACTATCACCAGCAGATACCAAACAGGTCTTCATCTTAACGCTGTGTGTTTTAGAAAAACACATAATATTACTGTTTTGCATTCCAACAAAATATGTGTTGAATAAAACACACAGCGTTGCAGCAATGCTCTTGCTGGTGAGCTGAAGACTATGGAGTTTGACAACTAGTTGACAAGCTTCCTTCTTGTTAGAGAAGGACGCCCGCTGGTGAGAGAGAGAGAAAGATAAGTATAAAACCATGGACAATTTGGTAAGTTTTAACCATAGACTACTAAATTAAAGGCAAGTTTATAACAGCTTCTTCATCTTAACGCTGTGTGTTTTATTCAACACATAATACCTGTTTTGTTGGAATGCAAAACAGTAATATTATGGGGCGAATCGGTATTGTCATGAATGCGCCCTGATAGTCTCTTCAACTAAGAGCCGTTTTCAATATGATAATTATTACGTTGAACGCAGTTTGTTTCGCAGTGTTATATTGTGTATGAAGCTGTGAGCTCATCTCGTTTATAAAGGTGCTCTTGTAGCTTATGCACTCCATAAATTAATCTGTGGGTCTTTTTATTACATTTTTTGTATTTTAATCTGTTTTGTAAGCAAGGTACATATTATAATTGTTAGAATTTTTTTTATATATAAACTAAGTGTCTGTATTGTTACTGGCAGTCGGCGTTTCTTGTCTATATTGTTTTATAGTTTTTGGTTGTCACTCTGGATATTCTATCCTAACTATATAATTACAAATCTCTATATTTATTTTCAATCGTAGTTTCTTTTACCTAAATTCTAACAATAATAACTATTGGTGCCTATTTTAATGTTGATATAAAAATAGTCATTAAGGATATGAATGGTGACAGGTCCGAGTGGCGCCAGTAGCGCCGCGGCAGAACCCCGCGCCTCCTCGTCCCGCAGCCCTGGGAAGACTGTTATTGTACGTGCTGTAAGTCACTCCACTTATTTGGGGGACTTTTTCTTATCAAAATTTTACCCTGCTCCTTAATTGGATTTAACTGAGTGTTCTTTGTTTATTACTATTTAAATGTATTTTTGAACATTTTTTTATTTTATTGAAATTAAACTTCTTTAGAATCGTTGTGATTCGATGAAACGAAAAAGCGACAGTAAAAAGAGACAAACAACAATCTATAGGACTAAGCCTACGAGAGAATGAGACAGAATATATATTTTAGGTGGATCGAGTGGGATCGAATCGGTTACTGTTATTGACGTAGTTCTTTAATGGTTTTGAAATATGTATTTTAATAGTTAGTACTTAGTATGTGTGTGAATACGCGTGTGTGCCTGCGTATTACAAAGCTTACTTGTAGGTAACTTTTCTGAAGTTACACTTCTACCATGTGTGAATTGCACACACACTTCATGTTTTTTTTGTTATTGAATTTTTACTATTTTCATAGTACAAGATTTAAAACATACTAAATTTGTATGATATTTTAGGGTGAACTGTTAAGCGCTCCTGATCCATTGGAGTCGCAAGAGATTTCAGCTCACGTAACTGTGGAGACTACCGGTCTGCCGCCACCACCGCTGCTGCCCACGCTCACTGCGCCTCCACAGCCGTACGTATAGATCTGGTGGTCAAATATAACTTTGTAAAATGTTTCTTTTTAATATTGGCTTAAAAATAATAAAACTATTATTTATTTTCTAAATGTGTAGTTTTGTGGCAATTGTTTACAATAAGCATTGACATAAGTTTAAATTGTATACATGTCTGGATGCTTGTTATAACTAATGGGCCATACATTGTAGACGCGCCTGTCCGTCACTTGGTGCTTCAGTGTCGCACGACCTGTTGCTCGGACGGTGGCGGCTGTCGCTCGACCTGTTCGGGCGCGTGTTCACTGAGGACGTGGGCTTGGAGCCCGGCTCTGTGGTCGCCGAGCTCGGCGGCTTCCCGGTCAAGGAGGTCAAGTTCCGCAGAGATATGGAGAAACTAAGAAATTCGCAACAGCGTGATTTGACTTTACATAAGGTAAAATATCAAATATTGAATTTTATCAAAATTCTATTTTGTAAATTTTCACAAGTTGTGATTAGTGACTGAAGTAGTTTTAATATATTAATATTAAAACAAGACAGAATTATTGATATAATAGAACCATAAATATCTGTCAATTTGCGTAAAACAATCACATAAATATTGAAATAATTGCACTTATAGATATGAGGGTATTTGGTGTGATGTTTTGATGATATATCGTATAATTATATTGTAATGAATATCTCGAAACTTGTACAGATGGAGCGCGACCGCGCGAAGTTACTGCAACAGACGTTCGCAGAGTTGAACAGCGCTTTCGCGGGACAGAACCGGCGCGCTCACAGCGCGCAGCCGCCGCTCGCCGTCAACCGCGTGAAGGTCACCTTCCGCGACGAGCCCGGCGAAGGCAGCGGCGTCGCCAGGTCCTTCTACACCAGTGTCGCTGAGGTATACCTCTCTATTGAATAGAGACATATTTTAAATACTATCAACTAATGTTAATTGATAGCGCGACTATATGAAATGTTTATTGAAGCCAGCATTTTGTTCAGTAATTTTTTCTAATATTTAATTAAATATTAGAATATGTAAATATCATATCTATAATGTATCCATAGGCTCTGCTGGCAAACGAGAAACTACCACCTTTAGAGGCCACCACGGGCAGCGGAAGCAATAGCGGTAACAGTAATGGCACCTCCACCTCAGCTGGTACTGCCACTGGTGGAACGAGTGGCAGTAGTAACCCACGGTTAGTAGTTTCCTTTAGAATTAGTTTAACTAAGTACTCACATCCAATAACATTTTGACCGTAAGCTGCCAATACCTCCTAAGTGCTTGGAGATTAAGTTTACAAGAGATCATAAAAACCGAATATTTATAAAAATACAGTTAATATTTGTGATGCAAAAAGTCAAGTTTATTAATTTTATGAAAGCTTATTATTGCTAAACCTCTCATTAGTAGAGGAGGCCCGTGCCCAGCAGTGGGACAATGTTTAATACAGGGCTAGTATTATTATTTATTATTAGGTATTATTCAAATCATATTTATTTTGGGCTCTAGTTAAGTTAGAAGGTATTTCCACAAAATAAATTGGTAACAAAATTAGTTAGGTGTTGTTTCTTCTTGATGTCAGTTCCTTTAAATAAAAGAAAATAGCACATTTTTAATATTTTTTTTATTAGAAAAATATGTATAAATAAGAACTTCACAAATTTTCTTCTCACTGATAAATATTTTGGTTTCAATGGTTGATGCTGTAAGATTAGCATCAACCTCAGAGAACCAGTAGCAAGTGATGTGATGATTGGTCAAATTGTACACTGAGTAATTATGCAGAGCTTTGTTTTATAGTAAATTCCACTAGCTGTTACGTATGGACATGTTTTGACCGCTTGTAGATCTGCATTCAAAACTATACATTTCCCATTTTCTGCGTCTTTTTTGTCTTTGATCTTTTCATCTCTAGCTTTCTCCTTTCTTCTAATATGTGCATTATACGCTTCTTCGCTAATGTTACCCGTTTTGTAGCCCACACATGTGTCACACATGTCATTTATTAGTTTATGTATAGACAGATTTTTCTCTTTAAACATGGTGGTAAATACTTATAAGGAAAATGGAAGTGCATCAAGTTCACAACAATATTTTTTATAAACTCGATATAAATCCGATATTGATCTGCATACTGGCTCTAAAAACACTTTGTTGGTATTCATTCTATTATAATGCGAAGGCATTTTGTGCAAAGAATCAAAAATTCTTGCATCTTTGCTTTTCGATAAATTTTTGTAGTATCAATATTCCGCGTTCGAGATAATATTACATTTCTTCTGATTCTTGCATGCCATGCTTGCTAGATTTTACCCACACCAACAGAAAAGGCACCGATGCACAAAGTATTTAAAAACATATTTTTACATATAATTTTCACATTAGAGTTTCCATCACCATCAGTTACAGTTAGTGAGTACTACAACGCTCCTGCGCGTCTAAGAAGACCCTGAATCAGCTAAATAACAGCTACTAGCATCTGAATCCCCCAACGTTGATGAAGATTCTAATGTTGATTGTGCCGTTTCGTTTCGTGGTGATGTTAAAACATTATTGGTGGACATATTTTCTGGTACTCTTTCATAATTATTTTCATTTTCACCAAGTTCATTTTCTCTTCGGCACAGTTGCATGATTCTATCTATTCGACTTCTACGCATTTTCCTACAAAAAGACCAAAAAAAATGAAGATACATCATTTGAACCAATAACTTCTTTCTGCAAAAAATTACAAAACAGTGTAATGTAAATAACTCGTAAGTGACATCGCAACAGTAAAATTAAGATTTAGTAACGAATTAAACTAATATAATACAAATAAATATGAAATAATGAAAGTGTTATTCATAATCATTAGGTAAAAAATAAGATTTCAAATTAATGTACAGAAAAACAAATAAAATACTTACGCTTATTGAAGAGGATACTAAAAACACGTTACTTGATTCAAAATCACACTTCAAACTGTAGATAGGAGGTATTGCGGCCCAAAATTTTGTCGTCGTAGATAGAAGGTATTTTATAAAGGTTTTTTGTACGTTTAGTTTGTTTTAACAGTTACGACAAGTTGTCACATGTAAGATTACGATATAAGCTAAGAGATAGCACAAAAAACAAAATTTTGGTAAAATTGTTAGTTATAAGGTATTGGCAGAATACGGTCGATTTACTACATTTTTAAGCACGGTGATTCCTTTCGAATTAAATGATTCTCTCTATTGTTATTCAGACAAAAGCTGATGTATAATATAGCAATGTGTTAATGTTATAAACAGGGGTGGAGGTCGTGCTCGGTCGAAGGAAGCGGCGAGACGAGCTGGCGCCCGCGCCGCCGCGCCCCGCGCACCCTCCGCGCGCGAACCGCGTCGAGTACTCAGCGTTGACGCCAGGCCCTATTCACCACAGGTAACAATATTATCATTTCGATACTTTTTCCGACACTTTCAACAATTATCGTTGTATTTCAACCAATTTAAAATGATATATCTAAACCTTCCTCATGATTCAAACTATCTATTAGTAAAAAGTGATAGAAAATCGGTTCAGTCGTTTTTGAGTTTATCGCAAACAGACGGACATACGGCGGAGGACTTTGTTTTATAATATGAGGCTATTTGGACATCATAAACCTGTCGTGTGTCCTTGGAAGGATAGGCATAGGTGCAACTAATACACCCATCTTCTACTGAGCCTATTGCCATCACCATATGGAGAACAAATTATAATCTGGGCAATCATGTGTATTTTTTTTCTTAGACTTAACACAATTTTGATCACTTGACATGAAATTTGAGCTCTAGGCTCAGTCAATAATGATTTTCTCAGTCTGTCTCTATATAATAAATCTGTAAAATAATGTAAGATATAATTTATAGAAAAGGTAATCAAAGCTATATAAATATTTAGGCTGCACCCGGTACGGAGGGCGCGGGATACAGCGGGGACCGATCCGGTGGACACAATGACCATCTCACACATCATCAGGCACAACTTGGCGAACGACTATATCCAAGAGTAAGTTTTTACGACCATATGGATTTTTAGTACTGACTGCATTATATTATCGATCTGTGCTAAGAATAACAATAAATAAAACTATAAAGAACCTCGTTATAGCGATTCGTGTGCTGAGGACAACCGGTGTCATAGCAAGTTATTTCAATACGGCAAATGCTGGTAGGATATTCATATCTGGATAGAGACTACCGTACACAGGGTGTAAAACCCGCCAGTGTCGTGTCGAGATCAGCCAGTGTACATCCGGTTTTTGTCGGGGGTCTAGGGTGGGGAACGATGTTTGGCCGTTTTGCGGATTTCTGAGTCCAAACCCTCGACCGCTTCTTCAGCTTCTTGCCCATGGTATAGTGTGCAGAAGCAGGCCGGCATGATTGTTTTGAGTAGCGGGGGAGAGTTTGTCCCTCGCTACTCCATACTCTAATTGGACGCCACTGCGCTTACCATCAGGTGCAGTGTGGTGACATACCCGTCCCAGGAAAAAAAATATGTATCGACAGGTGGAATATAATCACTGCTTAGACAGGATAAAAATTAATTCTTTATAAATGTATCTTACGTATTCTTATGTACAGGTACATTCTCTACACCCTACATTTGCTGGCAAAATAACCGGAATGCTGTTGGAATTGACACCGGCACAGCTTTTAGTGCTTCTCGCAAGCGAAGATGCGCTACGACAAAAAGTACGCGAGGCAATGGATCTCATAGTAATGCACCCTTCAGAGGCGATACTAGGTATGTTACAGGTTCAATTACAATCATTCCAGCTCGCCACTGACAACCATCGATTTTGTATTGGCATTGTTTGCGTCAAGTTATTTCACATGGTTGCTTTTACATTTTAAATGGTTGTCATGGTCGACAGTTTTGTATTGTCTTTACATTGTTGCTAGTAGCAGTTTTTTGTAATTAGAGTTTGATATATTAGTCCCTAGACAAGAGATAGACTAAATACTCGCTTATTAGCTCAACTGTCGCTCATTCGTCATTTGTAAGCACCCCGAAGTTTTGACAGTCGAGTCGTCTCAATAGAAGTAACTAAGGAAAAATATTAAAGCAGTTTATTTTTTTGTTGAATTCATTGAACTGCATTCACAGAAAAACTTTGCAAATACATTATTTTAAATTGTTTAATAAAATTTTCATATATATTTTTTAGGTCAACGTAAAAATAATAAAGCATACATACATATACACTCACGCCTGTAATCCCCGAAGGGTTAGGTAGAGGTGTAACCAGTACACCCACTTTTCGCCGAATTTCGGTCCCATAATGTGATAGCGAGCCTATCGCCATACCGGGCTCAAGTTCCAGACTCCGGGCTAGTACTGAGAATTTCTAGATAGAAAAACCCAATATCTAATAAAACATTATGTATCTTTTTAGACCTGGACGTGTTCTCTGTGTCTGAGCGCGGCGGTGCGGGTGCGGCAGGTGGCGCCACCAGCGGTGGCGGCTCAGCAGGCGCGGGCGCGTCCGCTTCAGGCGTCGCTTCCACTGCGCCGGACGATGCCGCCCCGCTGTTTTACTCCCCTGGCAAACGCGGCTACTACTCACCAAGACAAGGCCGCGCTACATCCGAACGAATCAATGCATTTAGAAACGTGGGCCGGTAAGATTTTTGTTACTTGTTAACCTCTCACAACTCAAAAGGATAGCGGTGTTCGGAAAAAGGTAATAAGTAGGCAAGTAAATACAAGCCGAAATCAATTTTATTTTCATAATATTAAAGTTGAAAATCGCATGTAAGGACGACGAGTATATGTCCGCTCGCCGGCGAGTTTATGATACATGGATGGAAGTAATACTGATACTGGTACATTACACACTATGTCGGTATGAGACGGGTGTGGTTTTGATAATAATGGTATAAATCATTAAATCCTAGGATGCGAAAAATAAATTCATTTCAATAACTTATAAACAACCTGTCTATTGTATTCAAAGTTTTACGCGCATTTGTGCCTTTCCTGTAACCAAAGAATACTTAAAATATATTTAAGCCACTGTTTCACTTTTATCTATGAGTTACCCGCGAACTTTTTCTCCATCTAGATAACAATTTCAAAATATAAATAACATTACTGATGATGGCATTGATTTGTAAATAAGTTAATTTCGCTTACATTTAAATCCAATAATTTTCGAAAATTTAAACCTTAATACACTTGTTTCAGGATAATCGGACTCTGCCTCCTACAGAACGAGCTATGTCCCATGTTCCTCAATAGACATGTACTGAAGTTTATACTCGGCCGGCCTGTTCGCTTCCACGATTTGGCTTTCTTCGACCCTGTGGTATACGAGAGTCTTCGGCAACTTGTCGTCGACGCCGAAACTGGCGATTCACATTCTCTCTTTGCTGCTCTTGATCTCAACTTTAGGTAATATAATCCTACTAATATTATAAATACGAATTTTTGGATCGATGGATGTTTGTTACACAATCACGCGATAACAGCTGGACGGATCTGGTTGAAATTTGGCAGAGATAGATTATAGTCTGGAATAGCAGATAGGCTTTTTATCCCGGAAAATGCTCGGTTCCTATGGGATAGCATTATATAGAAAGATACCTTAAGATATGTTCATGGATTTTATACCTATTCTTTAAAAAAAAACTACCACACGGGCGAAGTCGCGAGCAAAAGCTAGTGAGTTTCATAAATTTTAATGTGATTAATTACGAACATGTATATTACGGTCTTTATAATTTTTAGCTTGGAAATGTGCGAAGAGGAGGGTGGTGGCTGCGTAGAGCTCGTGCCTGGCGGTCGTGAACTGGAGGTGACGGCTCATAACGTTTATGACTACGTACGCAAGTATGCCCAACATCGTATGTTGCTCTCACAAGAAAAAGCACTTGAGGTAAGTAAAACACACATTTTATAAACTATTTATTTATCGAATATCTTCAGCTCAAATACTATATTTATTTGCAGGCAATGCGCGTGGGTGTTCTCGATGTATTGCCAGAATCTGCGCTAGAAGGTTTAACTGCTGAAGATTTACGCCTTCTGCTAAACGGTGTGGGCGATATAAATGTGACTGCACTCGTTTCCTACACTAGCTTTAACGACGAAAGCGGTGAGCCTCCTGAGAGACTCGCTCGCTTCAAACGCTGGCTTTGGGCTATCGTCGACAAAATGACACATTTGGAGAGACAAGATCTTGTAAGTATGATTATAAGATATGGCGATGCTTGCTACTTCATGAGACTTAAGTGGGTGTCAGGCACAAAATGTTCCTGATTAAAGTCATATTTCGCTTTTTGTTAATCCACTTAGATTTTTTTTACAAAAATGATAAAAGCTTCAAAGAGTGTTTGCTCCATTTACCAAGTTCCATTAGAGTTCTATATAGCTGGGTTATATCCTATAAAATGAAATAAGAAGGCTGATGATATAATGTCAATACAATTACAGGTTTACTTTTGGACTGGGTCTCCAGCCTTGCCCGCTTCTGAAGAAGGATTCCAACCCATGCCGACAGTGACGATACGGCCTGCAGACGACGCGCACTTGCCCACCGCCAATACTTGCATTTCGCGACTTTACATACCGTTGTACTCTTCGCGACATGTGCTCAAACATAAATTACTGCTAGCCATCAAAACTAAAAATTTCGGTTTCGTCTAGATTTTGGCTACCATTGATAGGTACGCCATTTAGTTTTAAGCCCAGTCATGAAGACTGCCGTGGTAAATGTAATGTCGGTTTATGTAAAAATGACACTTTGTATTTCGCAAAACGCCATATAAAACTTGAATATTCATTTACATCAAATGTATAGTACTTTCAGTACAAACTTACGAAAGTGTATATGTTATTTTCGTTATTCAACTAACATTAACATGACTGGGTACATTTGACTGAATAGTAATATTCAATATGTTATAACTGTACGTCAAACTCCCGATGCGTTAGTCCGCACAAGTACATAGTAATTTTTAAACTAATAAGCTCATAGACCACTCGTATTTTATTGTTATCTAAAAAAAAACAGAAATCACAACTGGATTCCCAATTACATAATAATTTGGGTGTTTATACAATCATAGAAACCATTTTAACCATCTACAGGAGGGTTGTCATTCAGAACTGTTTTATCTATACTTTTTATTTATATAGAGGCCTAATTCAAGAACAGTTGCATTTGATTGCTTCATTTGTTTATATTATTTATTAGGATCTAGCTTGATGGCAAGCAAGGCAGCGTATAAAAATATTCAACATTTTACCTGTTTATATAGCTTTGTTATTTTATATAGTGAAAATTATCTAAGGTAGAGTATGTTGGGTATACTGCTACAGTTTGTTGGGTTCGCTTGGGCAGAGGCGTCGGATCCAAGCAATGACGGTTTTGTGATATCAGAGGAAGTATTTATGCGCCTCATTCTCTAAATTTAAGATTATAATTAGATTTTCCTTTGATTAGTTGTATGATTCACAATAAACAATCTCAAAACCGCTTATATTGTTGTTATTATTATACCTTTTGTATAACAAATCCAACAAAACATTTCACATTCCTTGTGCAGGAAACTTGTGTTTAGATTTCCTATGATCTAATATAGACCTATCAAAACAGTACTTTTTAAAATTATTAGGCAGTGTTGTTTTAACATTAGTCAAGTTATAACTAATAAAACTAACCTTCATCATCTTCACTACATAGTATAAAACAAAGTCGCTGTCGCTGTCCGTCCCTATGTATGCTTCAACTTCAACGGATTTTGAAGCGCTTTTTTTAATAGATAGAGTGATTCAAGAGGAAGGTTTATATGTATGATACATGCATAATATTGTAGAGAAACACTGATGAATTTACAGGTTTCTGGATTGTACACCTTTTCATACAAAAATAACCTCCACGCGGGCGGAGCCGCGAGTAACATCTAGTTATATATATAATTCTACTGTATGTGTGTATGTCACTGAACTCCTCCTAAACGGCTGGACCGATTTGAATGATTTTTTTTGTATGCGTTTGGGTGGCACCCTGGAAGGTTTAGATCACAGAACACTATTACTAGGTTTAGATTCACAAATCAGCCCAGCAGATGGCGCTGCAGTGTGTCGACGATGTTTGCCGGGCCCGCTAGTAGTTAAATATAATGTGATCACCTGGTCATAGCTAGTGTGGCTATAGCTGGAATGAGGTACTATCAGAAAAGTAATATTAGCCCTGTATTAAACATTGTCCCACTGCTGGGCACGGGCCTCCTCTACTAATGAGAGGGGTTAGGCCTTAGTCCACCACGCTGGCCTAATACGGGTTGGCAGACTTCTCATACCCTTGAAAAACTCTCAGATATGCAGGTTTCCTCACGATGTTTTCCTTCACTGTTAAAGCAAGCGATAATTAACATTTTAATACACACATAACTTTAGAAAAGTCAGAGGTGTATGCCATTTGGGTTTCGAACCTACGACTTTTGTCTTGACAGTCCGTACCGCAACCAACTAGGCTATCGCTGCTACATCAAAACATAATAACAATACCAAAAATGCCTTAGTCTATAAGATTATTTACATTTGGTTTTATTTTTAACATTTTAAGGTTTTTATGGATCTATTTCCAAGCATACTTTATTAATACAATTATATATAACCAGTTTAGTCTATCCATAAATTATATTGCTCTATCTTCTTTAGGGACTAACAGCCAATTTTAATAAACAATCTCAAGCTCAATTCTCAACATATACAGATCAATCCCGAAAATAAACCAATCAAATAATGGGGTGGCATTGAGACTTTACTCTTATTGGCTCATTTCTGAAAACTATTTGTAGACCATGATTAAGATTATGTATTGAAACTGGCCATTAACGGCTCTAGGTATAGGAATATAGTACTCTCTCCCCCAGTGGAGTATTCCTTGCTCAAGGGTCTATGGAATAATAGAACGCTAGAACAAAAATTGATTTCAAGAGAGAACTAAAATCAAATATAATAAAATAGGTATCTTCATAGTTTAATATATGTACATACACACTCCTGTTGGTTAGGTTTATAATGTAGACCAAAACGGTTATATACTGTTTTATAATTCTGAGAAATGGATATCATTATAAAATACCTTTGTGTAACAATTCATTATTTTATTTTGGTACAATAAAAGGACTGTTCACACACTGACCTATATATAATATTATTCTGGTTGCAGGAATTTCAGGTTTGCACACTGTTATTATATTATTTGGTGAAAATAAGAGGCAGCACCATTTACATAAATATTTTATTAGAAAACCTCAAAAACATCTTTCAAAAACATACACTAATTTAATTTAGATATTTGTTTGCTTGTTTATTTGTATATAACACTAGACTGCTTCTGAACTGCCTTCTATCCTATTTTTGATACCACTTTTAATTCAGTTGTCATTTTTTTGTAAACTCCAACCAATATACAAACATGACATATATGTAATAATACACTTGTAAAGTTTGTACTTGGGTATGTGTTCCAACACATTTCAATAAGTGCTAATATTAAAAATCGGACTATAACAGAAAAATTATTTGACCACAATAAGTATGGCAAACTGTGAAAGTACCAGGAATAAAACTGGTAGTGAAGACTTCTTGCACAAACAACACCAATGAAATTGACAAGAAACATTGGCAGTATAAATAATTGAGATAAAATATCAAAATTAATACTATAGTTAGGTTCATTTTTAAATGATTCCACTGGCTTTTTTATTCCTCCTCCGGCTCCACTGGTTTTATTTCCCTTACCCGAGGATTTCTTTAACATAGATTCAAAAGCATCCAAGAAATCTTGCTGGTCTTTGGTTATTTCATCCTTTTCTTCTATTTTCTTGACCTTACTTTTAGCATCTCTTTTGGCTTTGATTTTTTTTGCATACTCAGCATTTTTAGCATCAATCTGTGGTTGCACTTGTTTTTGTACGTATTTGAGGCGACAGTATGTCCTGAAGTATGTGATACACATTGGAAGGAATATCATAAGTAACACAACATGTATTGCAAGCAATGAAAGATGGAAACATTTGTTTTCAAAAATATTTATATCTAGGAATCTATAATTAACAGTCCAAGTATGGTTAAAAACTCTCCCAATATCAAAACTACCTTTTAGGTATGCAATGGGATTACCAATTAAGAAAGGTAAACCTAATATTAGTTGGATCAAGCCACACACAAACAAGTGTTTCATAGTATCTTTCAAGCCCATATTTACTAAATAGAAGAAAAATAGAGCAGGTGCATACAGAAGTATATTCATTTTTACTGAAACTCCTAAACTATAAAATATACTGCCTAAATACCACTTGGCATCTAAGAAAAAATTTAAAGACATGTATAAAAATAGAACAGATATAGGATCATTAAATAACCTCAGCACATAGATTGAATGAATTCGGTAAGAAGTCAATATGGTTAAAACCAGTACATAAGGTGGCACTTTTTTACTTTTGATATAAATCCTGAGGACTAAAATTAGTTGTAAAGTATATATAACTATAAATAAATATTGAGCTAGTTTTATATTTTCCCCTTGATTGGTTATAAAGTAAAACAATGAATAAATATATACAAATCCAGCTGGGTACACTAATGGTCCCGTATCGCCGCGCAACTTGCTGTAGTCAAATGTGCCGTTCAGGAATCCTTCACATTCTTGCATGTATGCTTTCCAGTCAATCTCTGTATATGGGACGCGGTCCACAATAAGTAGATTGAGTATTACATCAGCTGTTATTATAAGTACTGCGACAAGTGGTAATTGACTTGGGTTGAACACCAATCCTTGCAGGTTAGACCATGTAAACATATTTTTGAAGTGCTTATAATACTCCTGAATTTTGTTGCGATTTCCCATGATTCAAGAGTAGAGTTCTTAATCAGCTACAGTACAAAGATTTCACTTCATGGAAATAGTATTTACTAATGTTAATTTTATGATATTATTATATTTTCTAGGTATTCTATTTTAAGACTAGGTCACCACAATCCACTTCAATCCCCGGCCATCGCTGAGCTGAGATTAGACATTGTAAATTGGTGATTGCCGATTGGTGATCTGAGATCGATTCATCGAAGGATCAATTTCTTGAAATAAATACAGATTTTTTTCGTAGTGCTTGTTATAGAATAATAAGTAATTTAAGTTGAGTAATTGCTTCTTGTTAACTGTTATCAGCTCCCAGTGGGAACTATGAACTATATAATTTCAAAACTTTTTAATGTTAGCGTAATAAATATCTTTATCATATCTGTTAATTTGATTTATGACATTTATATAATTTGTAATTATTTAAAATTCAAACGCGAAACGCAAGTCGAATTTTTTTGTGAAGCGGTTTATCCGGCTTCGATTTTAATCGATTTAAGAATCGATCATTTTCGGAAAGAATCGCCATCCCTAGCAAAGATAAGGCCAAGATTAGGCTTGATGAAAAACATCGATACATGTCGATGTTTTATTCCACACCTAAATAACAAAACTCATAACTCCAAAAAAACCATATTGGTTTATAATTTTCAGTAGTATTATAATGCTCTTTGTTTATAATGCCATCAGTGTACATTTCTTCAACTATTTGAATGGAGTAGTTCTTATTTCCCGCAAAATGAAACAAAATTGAATATTTCTCTATAATAAAAGCACGTGAATCCATTTTCTAGTAGAATATCTACAAATAAACAAACAGTTTAGGTATTCTTGTAAAATTTTCCGAAAAAGACTTATTTATGACTTTGATAATGAAGCCAACGATATACCGATTTTTTAAAATATCCTTATATGGATTATATACGTATTAGAAGTTGTAAAAAAAATATGATTTCTTTTAATTCTTAACTCAATTGATTGTTCTTATTATATTCAGTTAGACTAGGTTAAAAACACTAGTTCTTGGACCGCCGATGTTTTCTTCGACTTATATTCTATAGACACGAACTGTCGAAGAAAAAAGATGTTCCGAAAACCTTGTCCGCCCACTAATGCCATTTATAATTTTACTAAGAATCAGTAACGTAGCAATAGCTATTACATGGGGGGGGGGGGGGGGGGGGTTCCGCGGGTAAAATCTAAAAATCTAACCGCTCAAATCATAGTTATTTAGAAATTACTTAAACATAGAATGGGAAAACGCTAGTTAATAAAAAATTGCTACTTGCTATTTGGATTTCGATTTTGGATGGATGAAAATCTGCCGCAGATTAAAAAGTACACGAACAAAATTAAACTAGGCTCAAAAGTCGTAGAAAAATCTGTTAATTCCAAATATGCATATAGCTGAATGCTGCAAAAATTGACACTTAAATCAAATAGCCTGCGAACTGTCTATCCGCTATCAATAGTCGCGATTTTTTATTATGTCGTATGCTAAGGGGGGTGTCCGGACCCCCTGAACCCCCCCCCTTATATACGCCCATGCTAATAATTATTTGGAAGTTATAACTCCCGTCAATTTCTCTCGAACGGGACTTTCCGCGCGCCAAAACGGGACAAACTATAATATAAGTTTTAAAATGTAGACTTCCCGTATTCAAAATTGAAATTAATATTCATTGATATTACGTTCTAAACGTTATGAAATTATGTTATATACTATTAACAGTATCACTGTAAATCAATTTAAGGTATGTGGTTGGTTCCAGCTTCAGAGCTAGGATAGTTTTATTATCCAAAAATATGTACAATAAGAAACCTGAACTTCCCTCCCTATACCGAAAATACGAACATGTGCTACCAGATAAAAAGCGATGTATCTATACTGATGGCGGTCTGTGGCACGATGTATGGAGGGCCCACTAGTTTCTTATAATTCTCAAATTTGTATCACAATGAAAATTCCCGTACAAACAAACACCACCCAGAACTTTGAATAACAGAATTTATAAAGTAAGTACTAGCTTTTCCTCGCGGCTCCGCCAGCGTATAATTGTTGGACCAAAAGTTCTCTCGTTTCAATTCAAATATTTGGTAGGAAATATTTTAACGGTTACAAATTGGCGAAGAAAAACAAAGTAAAACCACTTTTCTTTTTTTTTAATTCTTCGTAACTAATGGGCGACTTAGATATCGATTTTGCATAAAGCTTATTTTCAGGCTGCCTTTCCCCTTCTAGAGGTTGATTTTAACAAAATAAATTTGTCGTACAGTCCATCTTCACAGAGTTCATATTATCTTCAAAATTTCATCAAAATCGGTTTAGTGGTTTACTTTCATACCCTATTGAAGAAGTGTTCAATGCCTTGGAATAGGGGTGAGCTCCATAAGATGATGATTAAAAAAGAGTTTACTATAGTATATTCATACAAAACCAAAAGCGATTAAAAACAGAGTATACGTATTATTATAAAGTCCATTGCTAGGGATAAAAAAATCTGAGATGGCTAGACAGGCACCCACGGTGCGCCGTCCTGTGGATTGGGGGCTTTGAAGAATCCTACCATGCTTGTCGTATGGATGGTTCCGGCAGCAATCCAGAGATTCTCAGGATCCCCCGGAACCATCCCGCATGTGCTGCAAGTGGCCACCGCGGAGTTTTTAGTCGGTACACCGGCGTAGGAAAATTGGTTAGGGCCTCGATCTAATAGTCCCTCGGGTAAACTGGGTTAGAATGTCGGTGAGTCCGGCATAACCTCCTCCCCCGAGGTTGAGAATGTATCCGTAAGATGGATTTTCCCCGCGGCAAAAATAAAAAGGCGCCCACGGAGCGCCAACGTTCTGGCTGACGGAAAGCTAGACTCTGGCCGTGTGCCACCAGTGTGACAACTGCCGCGAGAACACAGCCAGGCACACACATTGGGGGAGTGCCTGGGTTGACCTTCGTTACTTGCAGCACTTTTGGCAAACGGTAGGTGCAATCGGTTTTTATTGAGCTATTTATATTTTTTTACATTCAGCGCTGAAAAGGGATTATATAGTGACGAACACAATTGGTTGTCGTTCGCCCTTGACAGCCTACGAAGGCATTTTAGCAGAATAACACGTATGTTTACTTGACCTTATTAGTTTGTTTGGGCAGTTGAATTATTATCAGTATTCGTACACACCGGTTAAGGAACGTACCCATACTGCGTGGCCCACTTTTTACCCCCCTCCCCCCCTCGGTGACCACCCTTAGTATATGCCAAGGCCCCTCCCCCTCAAGTTTTCACGTAGTAATTCATAAAGATGGTTAGAACAATTTTTTTGCAAACAGTTTTTTTTTGCAAAAATAAACGTCCCGGTATATGTGTGCCTGTGTTGCCACCTGCGAGTTTAAAAAGCGCCAACCGCTGCCCGTTATATTTGACTATAGCTCGAAAAAGCGCGAGATTTCCCTGAAGTACCTACCTATATTAACTACGTGACGAAAACTGTGGTTCTTTGAAAACCTATGAACGGGTCACGTAGTATGGGTACGTTCCCTTATATTCTTGTTGAAATGTGAGCGCAATGCAATTAAGTGACCTTAACGTTTTAAGCGCTTACATCTCATTATCAGACAGAATTTCAGGGCTTAGTCTCTATATTTGTTCAAAGAATTTGTAATACACCTTCTGTAAATATAATTCTACTATAAATGTAATTGAGATACTGTATCTTAGTTTTAGTCAGTGTCCGTAAATAAAACGAATATGAACTGTACTCTGTTTGTTTTTATTGTGAGTTTGTTTATACTATCTCACGGGAAAGACGTGATTCGTAAGTGAATTAACTGTAGGTTATTAATTAAATACAGAGCTAAGCTATAGTTGAGCTTATGTCTAATTTTTTTACAATTTTTAAAGTTATATTTTTTTGGATTATTATTACTAAAAATAATGTTTTATAAATTTTAGCCAAAAATGATTTAGAAAGGAAAATTTTATGCTTAGTGGATAAATGGCGAAATGGTGATCTTGATTCTCTGCCATATCCGATGCCTCCTCTGGATGTGTGGAAAATGCCGCCTTTCGAAGGAAACTACGACGCTCTGGGTCTCAAGTAAGGACAGGAATCATTCATTGACAGATTTATTCCTTATTATATACTAAATATCTACCCCCTATGTACACCCTACCCAACACTACCAGATTAAACCCCGTGGTGGCCTTCTTCGGCGCTTACGGAGCGATCCCGGGGTATCTTAAGGTTTACTAGAATTGTTGCCGGAACCGCTTCTGTGTGTAGCGGCCCGTTACCGGGCTTGTAAGCCCCCGCGCACCGAAGGACGACCTTCGCGTCAACGACAGCAACGGGGCGTTACCACCCGTGCTGCCGTCCATCTCGGGGTGGCACAATACACCGATTGGGGTGCATGGATACGGGAGCACAGCCCCCCAATTCAATTAGTCGTCTCGTACGACAAGCAGGGGTTACAGTGGTGGGATTCCCCAAACGCCCCCCTTCCACAGTGCGGTACCACGCTGGCCTAATGCGGGTTGGTTGACTTCACACACATTTGAATTTTTTATAAGAATTCTCAGGTGTGCTGGTTTCCTCACGGTGTTTTTGTTTCCCTAAAAGCGAGCGATTAACAATGAATATACATGTACCTTTAGAAAATTCAAAGATGTATTCCATCTGGGCTGGCAAAGTCGTATATTAAAAAACTTTCGTCTCGACAGTTCGTGCCACTACCAACTAGGCTATCGCTGCTTACTTTTATGATAATTTGCCTTCACCGTTAAATCAACTAATAATTAACAATGAATATACATGTATATTTAGAAAAGTCAGACGTGTATGCTATTTGGACTGGTTTCGAACTTACGACTTTCGTCTGGACAGTCCGTACATTAGTAATTAGGCTATCGCTGCTATTTAAATGCTAGTACTATAATATATGTTACAAAAAATAGGAAGTTACGATTTCTTATATATACCATGGATAATAAAAAAAAACCACTTAAATTACGATGAAATTCAACAGTCTAAAAATTAATAAATAATCTACATTTATAATGCCTATAGTAGAGTTACAGCACGACTCTACTACTTATAAAAATGTAAATATGGCGGACATGCTAAAAATATGAAAAAAGATCGATTTGATTAAGGCTTTGGTGCTCTGATCAATCGTGGATGTTGATAGCACGTTACTAGTTTTGACTGAATTCTTCTTTTCAGTGTAAAGTATATACGAATTTATGTTCCTGCGTATTGCAACAGCAAGTGGTTATTTAAAATTATTATAACAATTTTTTTCCAGGATGACCTTTTCCACAACGGGGATGTTGATAACCGGTTTAAATAATTTTACTATCACAGAGATGGACCTATCGGAGGAAGATTTAGAAGCGTCAGCAGTAATTGAGATGCCATACGTCAATATGGAAGCAGGTTGATATTTTTTTTATCCTGGCACGGCAAAGTGACCACACTGCACCTGATGGTAAGCGCAGTGCCGTCCAATTAGAGTATCGAGTAGCGATAGACGATCTATCCGCTACTCAACACAATCATGCCTGCTTCTTCCCACTACGCCATGGGCAAGAAGGTGAAAAAGCGGTCAGAGTACTCAGAAAGCCAAACATCGTACTCCAACTCTAGACCCCCGACAATATTAATTAATTTATTAAAAAATGGTTTATAACAGTAAAAAATGCAATATTTTCTATTTTGAGAGGCCGTGGGTTCAATACCCGCACCGAGACAAATATTTGTTTCACAGACAGATATTTGTTTCGGATGAGAGACCGTGGGTCCGTAGTCCCTCCTAGTTCTTGATACCCACGATACAAGTTATACCTAGTGTGGGTTCAGAACTATGTTTGAGACTATTGGTGGATGTATGTATGTATATTTATTATATTAATATTTTTTCAGAAAACTATAAACTAGATGGTCGCGCTTACATCTTCTATAAACTGAAGGGCTCGGGACGTATGAAGTAAGAATATAAATTTATTATGTTTTCAACTTCAAATACAGCTTTTTAACGACGTCAATGTTTTGAGGTAAATATTAAACATTTAATACACAAAAAACGTTTTCTAGCGTTCGAGTTCGGAACACTAGGCTGGTTTTTGGATTTCGTGTTAAAAATAACGGAACCAGAGCTGTAGTGGATGATTTGCAACTTGATTACGACATTCAATCCTTGGAGGTAATTATTTTAATATATTTTGCAATAAACATGCCTATCAATAAAATAAATAAGGAATTGTATTGTAAAGGTACGATTTATGTGATGATTCTTAATGGAACCCAAATATATTTATATTTAAATAATATTATTATTAAGAATTAAATTATTTATACAAGCGAATGATCATCTAGATTATGCAATGTGCAACCTATATGCATTGTGGGAAATAAGCAAAAGTTGGTGGCTGGTGGTAGGATATTCATATCCGCCCGGATAGCGACCACTGTACATGGGGTCTAAAACCCACCATAGTGGCACACGCAAGTGTATCGCGTTCCGAGATCAGCCGGTGTACATCCGGTTATTGTCGGGGGTCTAGAGTTGGTGTACGATGTTTTGCGGCCTTCTGAGTAGGTACTCTGACACTAGACCCTCTACCGCTGCTTCACCTTCTTGCCCATGGCGTAGTATGAAGAAGCAGGCCGGCATGATTGTGTTGAGTAGCGGGGGATAGATTATCTCTCGCTACTCGATACTCTAATTGGACCGCACTGCGCTTACCATCAGGTGCAGTGTAGTCAATTTGCAGTGCCAGGATAAAAAAAAATATATTAGTAAGACAAAACACACATTTAAAATATTTCAAGCTGTCTAATATATTGCATTTACTTTTAGGTTGATTTAGAAAACAGTGTGTGGCCCATAAATCAGGTTTTGAATGCCGAAGGTTTAAAGATCATGAACAAGCACCATGACAATATTATAAATGCCACCAGAGCAAATATGATTGAGTTCTTTAATGAGTTTCTAATAGAAATGCCACCAGAGAGATTTTTTAACATAATGGCTAATGTAAACGGTTCCTGTTCGGAGGAAACTACGAATACTCCGCCGGAGTAGTTAAAATAGGTCGTAGAAGTTAAATTAACATTATTTGTAATATTTAAAAACACTGTTTACTTTTAGACGCTACAATTTTGATGTGTACACATTTAATTTACTGACTCTTTATTGCACATTAACATAAGAACATAGACAAAGAACATAGACACATAAGGCAAAGGTGCGCTTGGTCCGTACTCTGGTATTCTCAATATTTTTGTACGGTGCCGAAACTTGAAGCTTAAGAAGTCTCGATAGCAATAAGATCGATGCTTTCGAGATGTGGTGTTGGACGAGATTGCTCCGTATACCTTCGACTGCAAGGAGGACTAATGAGTCTATATTAAAAGAGCTCAACATCACTTCGCGACTCTCTTTAATATGTCAGAAACGAGTCCTAAGCTACTTCATTGCTTCGGACGCATTATGCATTGTCTGGAGAAACAGATCATTGTAGGGCAAATGGAAGGCAGACGTGCTCGAGGAAGGACACCTACAAAGTGGTCACATACAGTGAGAAAAGCGGTGGGCGGCAGCATGCAACAGGCGGTCCACACGGCTCAAGACCGCACGCAGTGGCGAGTGACGACATGTGGTCGCGATCCTCAGCATTGAGGGAACGAGGAAGAAGAATCCTAAGAACATACATAACAAGACACGTCCTTAAAACTATAGAATGTTACAATAAACGGTCTTATCGCTAAGCTTTATCTCTTCCATACCTTAAGTGCTTACCAGTATTTATTTATCAACATACATATATGTCTAGCTATATTTTATATTGTAACCAATGTTCCAAAATATGGAATCACAGTAATATGTCAGTCGTAAATGTTTGTACCAGATCATGCCGTGTTGATTCAAAAGGAAGAAATGAGTTCCAATTTGACCCTAATACGGATGATTCAAGATTGCGCAAAGTGGAAGGGTATGAAGGCGGACCTGATACTAAAAGTGGGATAACGGTAGATAAAAAAAGAAATACTTATTAAAATGTATTGAATAATTTTATTAGTCTTAAAAAAAGGAAATAAATGAAAAAAAAATCAAGTTCTATCTATTTTTTATAAATGAAGCTGATCCAGCGGGAAATTTCGGTCGCAACCACTCCACATGATCTTTCACGTTTTTCATAGCTGTAAAATAAATCCTCTGATCGCAGAGGTTTGTAGAGAAGTTGAACTTTCACAATAGACGAGGACAAATTGACAGGACCTAAATTTGTGGTGAATAAAACATAGAACATACATACCTAATATTATGTTCGCGGAAGTAGATATTTATTTAACAAATTATACATTATAGTTATGTTTCTATTACTTTACTATAGGTCAGCATACGGTACTGAAAATAACACCCCAACACCCAACAGTCACACACATAGCCCCGACCCCACACTAAGATACCATTTACCATTTAAACCATTTATTTTTCCACACACACAATACAGAAACGAAAAAATTTATATTATATTATCTAGTTACATAATACGATACGATACGATAGTGAAATACGAGTCTTGTGTTGTGGGTATCAGGGACTACGAGAGGCTTTCGGTCTCACAACACCCAGACCCCGGATACTAATATCTGTCTGTCACACAAACATTTGTCCCGGTGTGGGAATCGAACCCACGGCCTCTCGTTTCACAGCCGGCTATTCGCCAACTGCGCCACGGAGGCTGTGCGTAGTAATCTAAATAATGCAATTTATGTAATGTAAAAATACTATTTCCAAACTACTTACAATCTGCGTTTGCAGATACCATAACTAAGTTTATGACAACCGCGAAAAATTACATTTTAAAAATAAATTGTCGATCAATTAAAATATTTATCTTATATATCTTAAATGCAACGCTATTAGTAACTATTTGGTGTTTTTATATAAAGTCATCATAATTAACTTATATCTCAATTGATATTTGTGTTTAAACAATTCACTGTAGTAAATTGATGTAGGGCTATTTGCCATTATGAATTAAATGTGTGCGTATAATACACACATTTCAACCATTATACGCCAATTACCCAATGTTATCGATTCGATAGGAAATACTAAATTCCATGAAATACATAAATCATGATAAAACTACATAATTGGTTTGGAAGTAATAACGAAACTGGGCCGTAACCTCAGAGGCCCTGGGTTTCAATCTGAAGTCAGACAAACCTGTAAGTTTTTCCTTATGTATAAACTAGCGGGCCCGGCAGACGTCGTCCTGCCCGTAAAAGCAGCGCCACACCGACTGCAGCGCCATCTGCTAGGCTGATTTGTGAATCTAAACCATCCAGGGCGCCACCCAAACGCATAAAAAAAACACTCAAATCGGTCCAGCCGTTTAGGAGGAGTTCAGTGACATACACACGTACAGTAGAATTATATATATAAAGAATAAAGACATAGTTTCTTCTGGATGGATTGCCCAGGGAAGAAGTGATTTGCCCACCGAGATCTGCAGGATCCCCAGCATTAAAATTTTACAACGCTGGTGATCTTCGGTGATTTCCCTGAAGTTATCAAGTCTGAAGTTGGACGTAAACAAAGAGACTGAAAAGCAGCGGCGGATTAAGACTCTCTAGGTTTGGTTTCTAATTTTACGGATTTTACGGACTTCTGTGATTTTATTAACCGAAGTAATACCTAAAGGTAAACTTATACAATTTTTGAGGTACTGGTCTTTATATATTGAGACGTCGATTTAAAAGCATAGTAGCTTCAGGAATTAAGCCTTTCAGTAAAAAGACATGGTTTGGTCGTTCTTTGCTGAAAAGTTTTTGAATTTCGTCCCAGTCTCCGAAGATTCCGGCCAGTACCTGTATTATTAACACATGCGGCGTCAGTGTGTGGTACATTTGTAATAGGGCGCATTTGTGGTACCACACGCCGTATCAGGCAAATATCTGATGATTCCAGAGATGAGACAACGGCAATGCGCTATTTGTCTAGATTGATTGTCTAGATGATTTTCCATATCAGATACAGACCATAACAACCATGGAATTGCCATTTAGTTGGGTATTATAACGATTAAGTACCATGTGACCGACTTCAATTGTTTGTTTTGTATGTATATATCTATAGAAAGTTAAATTTCACGTTGTATATATCTATTGGTAATAGTGACTCGTAATAATTTCTTAATATACACTTAATCATAATAATACTAGCCCTGTATTAAACATTGTCCCACTGCTGGGCACGGGCCTCCTCTACTAATGAGAGGGGTTAGGCCTTAGTCCACCACGCTGGCCTAATGCGGGTTGGTAGACTTCACATACCTTCGAAATTCTTATAAGAATTCTCAGGTATGCAGGTTTCCTCACGATGTTTTCCTTCACCGTTAAAGCAAGCGATAATTAAATCTATCTATAACACACATAACTTTAGAAAAGTCAGAGGTGTATGCCACTTGGGTTTCGAACATACGACTTTCGTTTTGGCAGTCCGTACCGCAACCAACTAGGCTATCGCTGCTATCTGTATACCTAGTCAGGTCATAAATTCTGTCACATGTTTAATATAAAATAATTGAAACAAGTTTATTCATTATGTAACCATTTATATACCAAAATTAACTTTACAAAACATAGATTCTTATGACACTAAAGTTTATTCAAAATGACCTCCGTGATTTTGAATACAGGCCTTCAATCTGCGCGGCCAGTTGTCTATCGCAACACGAACGAGGTCCATGTCAATATCGGCGGCTGCCTTAATCAAGGATGTCTTGAGTGACTCCAAATTGGGATGAGGCTTTGAGCACGCCTTTTCCTCCAAGTGTTGCCATATCTTGTAATCTAACGGATTCAAATCTGGACTGGAGGAGGGCCAGTCTTCGTGCCGGATGAAGTCGATTTCACGCGCCGCCAGCCAGTCTTGTGTGCTCTTCGCTCTATGAGCTGGCGCCGAATTTTGTTGGAATACCCAGTGCCTGTTATTGAACATGGTATGAGAAACAGGTTCCACAAGGTTCGTCAGGACTGTATTTTGATACACAACTGCATTCGTTTTTGCACCTTTCTCACAAAAATGTACCTCTGTTAAGCCCTAATAAGAAACTCCCAACCATACCATGAGCGAGGATGGAAAATGACCTCGTTGGACACGCGGAATACGGTTGCTCGCTTCTTCACTACTGTGTGCGTACACCTTATCATTTTGTTTGTTGTAGCTCTCTTCTACGGTAAAATTTTTTTCATCTGAAAAAAGAATTTCCCGATATTTTTTTCCCGCGTACCGCTTCAACAAAGCGTGGCATCTCTTCAGTCTCAGGTCCATTAGACGAGCATTCAAACGATGTCCTGTTTTTCTTCGATATGCCCGAAGCCCTAAGTCTTCATTTAACACCCTTTTCACCGTGGTTCTGCTTAACCCCATCTGAAGGGCCAACAGTTTCTGCTTACGTTTGGGATTTCTTTGAATTCGCGCCTTCGCAGCTTTTATCACTGCTGGAGTCCTAACAGACCGAAGGCGACCACTTCTTGACCTGTCATCTACACTAGAGTCTTCATTGTATCGTTTGATGGTACGATAAACGAATCTTTTGGTTATATTCAAATTTTTCAGTATGCCAAAAATTTGAATTGGCGCGTAACCGCAACGATGCAACGCAATTACTGCAACACGGTCTTCTTTAAGCGTCCACTCCATATTTAAAAATGAGTAAAATTCTTAAAAGTATACATTTTTATTTTCATGAACAATTTGAAATTCGAATTCAATAAACTTTTTTGTGGCCAGCATTCTAAATTAAAAGTTTTTACTGTGTGACAATACTTATGACCTGACTAGGTATATAAAAGAAGAAACTGACTGACTGACTGACTGATCGATCAACGCACAGCCAAAACGGCTGGGGTTAGAGACTTGAAATTTTGACAGTAGGTACCTTTTATGACGTAGGCATCCACTAAGGAAGGGTTTTTGGAAATACCACCCCTAAGGGGGTGAAATAGGGGATGATAGTTTGTATGAAAATCCGTCATTTTTGCAGTAAAGTTTATGAAAATTAGTATTTAGCGTTTTAGTCAAAAATAAAAAAAAAATGTTTCAGGATTTTTGGAAATTCCACCCCGAAGGGGGTAAAATAGGGGAAGAAAGTTTGTATGAAAATCTGTAATTTTTGCAGTTAAACGCATGAATTTTGGTATTTGGCCTTGCAGTTAAAAATTAATAACACATATTTCAGGGTTTTTGGAAATTCCACCCCTAAGGGGGTTAAATAGGGTAAGAAAGTTTGTATGAAAATCCTTCATTTTTGAAGTTAAATGCATGAAAATGGTTTTTTGTAGTGTATACTTTTTGTCTCAAACATGACCTCCACGCGGGCGGAGCCGCGAGCAACAGCTAGTCTACTATAATAATATACACTTGTTTTTTTTTATTCTGGCGCGGCAACGTGACCTCACTGCACCTGATGGTAAGCGCAGTGCCGTCCAGATAGAGTATCAAGTAGCGAGAGACAGTCTATCCCCCGCTACTCAAAACAATCATGCCGGCCTGCTGTTTAGCTTCTTCACATTACGCCTAAAGGACCCAAGATCATAGGAGGGAGGGCACACGGTACCTGACAAACTGTTCCACAGCTTGATGGTGCGGCAAAAATACGAATTTGCGAACCTCTTGGTTCGGGTCTGGGACACCACGAAGCTGTGGCTCCGCAAGCCAGTACGCGTGGTTCTGGTATGGAAGGGAGAGGATGGGATAAGATCAAACAATTCTTCAGAGCATTCGCCATGATACAGACGGTAGAACACGCTAAGCGAGGAAATATCCCCACGCAGCTGTAGCGGCTCCAGGCTGTTACTCATGTCTGCATCATTCACAATGCGGATGGCGCGCCGCTGCAACCCATCCAAGGCATCGAGAAGGTACCTTGCAGAACCGTCCCAGAGGTGCGAGCAATATTCCATTCCCGGCCGCACCTGCGCTTTATATAAGCGGTAGAGCTGACCGAGCGTGCAAAACGGCCGCACCCTGTTCAGAATTCCGACCCTGCGTGAAGTGGCGGATATTACGCCCTCGATGTGACTCCTTGGATTAAGATCGCAGCGGATATCCATACTTAGGACACTAAGGTCATTCCGCATTGCGAGTGGAACACCCTAAAGAACGGGGATTTCTATACGCGCCGGCGCGGCGTATGGCGACTCATAACTGCATAGATTTTTGTAAAGCATACATGTAGTGTACGCTCAATATCGTATATGCATACGATGAGCGTAATTTGATGCGATTAAACTTTTGTCAATTACGTCTTAGGTAGATAGATTACTACCCGATGTAGTTACGAACCGAAGTTAGTAATTACAGTTGATATAACTTCTGTAAGATTATATCTGAAAACTTAATTTTTAAATTAATTTCATTTTCAAATTCTGTATGAATACCTTTAGTGTCATGAATCAAATTGATCGAATAAGAGAATAATTAAAACAAATAGGTATTTAGATACAATATTTTATAACTTTGTATATCAATATTAAAGTATATTCACAGACTATAATAATCTTATAAAGTAGTATGCCGTTTTTTTTACATATCATACATATTATTATCTTACATAATATTTGTGACAATAGACAGTTTATGAAATATTATAATACCCTTTCGGAAGACATATACAACACGGTAACAATATCTGTGCACCTCTCTGGAATGCGATGCCCCTCCCGCTTCTCTTTTCACGTCCCCGCGCACGCCATATCATGTCAGTACGGTTTGCATCTTCGTTGCCGATACGTATTTCGATATTTTCGTCTCATTACTGTTTTGTTTTAAAAATATATTGTTACGTTTGTTTTATTCTCATAAAATAAAATGCATTATTTATTACTCAAGCGAATAAAGTTGTCCTTGTGACACGTCAAAATAAATCCTGAGAACTAATTAAATTATAATAGGTAGCAGGTACTATTATTTAAATAACTTTTATAACTATGTATATGATATGCAGGATATAAAACTGATAATGAAAGGAAAAAAATATCCTTTCATTAAATTATACTTTAAAAACAAATAAATAAAAACATACATACACAAAGAGCATACATTTAAAAAGAATCGCTCAATTCTATCACAGAAATATATGATTTTTAATATTTCTAGTGATACTTGTTTTACACACTGTACTTGATCGTCGATGTGACGTCATCGAAGCGAGGTGCACAGATAATGTGATCGTGTAGCACAGCGATCTATATGTACTACGTACTAGATGCGGCGACCAGAACAAACATTATGTTCCACCGAGTTGCGGTGGAACCACCGCACCGACGTTAGTTTGCTTCATGCCACCTAAGTATGCACACCACATTGCATCTTTCAGTGTCGAGTTAATTTTAGTTATTTGTAGCGACATTCCCGAACAAATCTACCTTAAATTGATTTACAGTGAAAATGTTAATAGTATAGAAGGTAAATAACATAATTTCATAACGTTTAGAAGGTAATATCAATAAATAATAATTAATTTCAATTCTGAATACGGGAAGTCTATATTTCAGAACAAAATTCATTATAGTTTGTCCCGTTTTGGCGCGCGGAAAGTCCCGTTCGAGAAAAAGTGACGGGAGTTATCACGATTCTAACTACCAAATAGTTCTTAGTAAAATGAATAGATGGCATTAGTGGGCGGACAAGGTGTTTGGAACATATTGTTTCTTCGTGTCTATAGCATATAAGTCAATGGTGTAGCACTTATATTTAATATTACATTATATGAATTCCAGCAGTCGACAAAAGTCAACAAATATCAGACATAATTCAAACAGTAGGTACAAACGTAAGTAAGTACAGTCTGTATGCAAATGCCAAGATGAAATATTGTTTGGCGATACCGCATTTCTAACAAAAATGATGTCAGTGTTAAAATTTTATTTATTAATGTTTTGTAATTGATACATCGTGATATGACGGTTCACAGTAAGTTCTATTTAGATGTGTCAGTAATCAGAAATTCTTGGTTTTGCATTCCAGACAATGTTCAGCATTTTTAGTAATCCAAAACTTATTCAACCTCGACAATAACTTACGAAATTTTAGAATACTGCAGATAATATTGAAATTTCGAAGTGTCGGGCAGAATATATCTAAACTTCGAGGAAACTCTTCACTTGTTCAACGGAGAAATGTCTCAATATATTTCTTAACTCATCAACGGCGGTTTTCGCGACAATTGTCATCAGACCGTTTTTAACTTCTTCGACTATATCTTCAGGTATTTGTCCTATTACATTGACCTGTATACAAAAGGAAATATAATAATTTATAATTACGTTAAAATTTAAAAGCTTTTGATATTTCTGAACTTCACCAGCAAGCCAGCATGCTTGTGTTGAGTAGCGAGGTATAGTTGTGTCTTGCTACTTGATACTCTAACTGGACGGCACAGCACTTACCATCATTACCATCATGTGGTCACTTTGCCGTGCCAGTATAAAAAAAACTTTTTTTGGTTCTTGCAGGCCTTGTTATAGCAGATTTATTACTTTACAAGTTACAGGGTAGATGTCTAAGAGACCAGCTGTAATATTAACTCACAGACTTTAATAAAATAATTTTACCTCAACGTCATCGACTAAATGCATAACTTCCATAGCTGCCACGGTGTAATGTTCTGGTTCATTCTGGTCTGAATCCACACGAAGTACACCGTCTAATTTCAATTTTTTTAATACTATACTGCAATTAGACATGTTATTATTAAATAAATATTGTTTAGTCATTTATTTGTTTTGAACGAATAACTCATGGTTTCTAGGTTTGAAGCATGTGGACTGAGCAATATTCTCACAAAATTGCCCACTTTGTAGAAAGAGATAAAGCGACTGCGGCCAATACCTATTTCTTTTCGCTCCTGCAAGTCTGTGACTTAGACCAATCAAAATTCTAGAAAAGACAACTGCTGGCCGCACGTTCGCTTTGTCTCTCTCACATTTTTCTGTCCGTATTCATTTAGTAGCTGGAAAGAGAACGCTCAGTCCAACTTGAAGCAAGACAGGAAGATGCAGATCTATAAGTATATTTACCTCTACAATTTTCACAGATGGCATGATGTCAAGATTTAACTAAAAGGCCACCTTGAAAATTCTAGTTAATGTTAATAAATAAATTTACTGTCTACACAACATTTAATATCAGATCTAGGAAACGAACCCAGGACATCCAGATAAGTTTTGTGCCATCTTATATTATAAGAACAGATAAAATCTCCCTCTGCCGAATATATTTTCCTTGAGGTTTGGGTCAAGGGAGTGAAATCTTTATTAGGTGTTGTCTACTGTCCCCCATCTCTTAACTACTTCTCCAGTCTGGAATCAGTTCTGGAATCTTTAGGATCTGAATTTGCACACCATATCATCATGGGCGATTTAAATACTGATCTCCTCGCCCACCAATCCACGCGGTCCCTTAAACTTTATGACATGCTTAAATCTGTTAGCCTTCATGTTCTCCCATTGCATGCGACTCACCATAATGCTGATGGCCATGACACATGGCTTGACCTCATCGTCTCTTCTGATCCTTCCCTCGTTTCCTCTCACGGTCAATTTCCTGCTCCTGGCTTCTCTCACCATGACCTGATCTACTTATGTTATGCCCTAAAACCTGCTAAACCCCTCCCTAAAGTATTGCACTTGCGTTGTTTTGGTCATATGGATATGGACAAGCTTGGTAGGGATGCTGAAAAGTTAAACTGGGACTCTCTTTTAGCTGCAAGTACAGTCGACGACAAAGTCAATATTTTCAATACCAACATCCTTACACTTTTTGACATCCACGCCCCTATCAAAAAAGTTAAATTAAAGCGTGCTCCTGCACCGTGGATAACGCGTGGTGTTCGGATGGCGATGAGGCGAAGGGACCGGGCCTTTCGGAAATATAAAAGGGACCGCTCAGACGAAAATTGGTGCCTCTTTAAGGCTGCAAGGAATCTGTGCAATCAAATGGTACGTAATGCTAAACGCCGTCATATTCTTACCAATATCTCTTCTGCTTCCCGTGCCAGTATATGGAAGTTCCTCGGCACTTTGGGAATCGGCAAGAGGAGACATCTTGACTTTCGTGGTCCGACTATTGGTTTGGATGATATTAACATTCATTTCTCTACTAGCAACTTAATTGATCCCCAAACCAGACATCGTACCATGAATCTCATAGGTAGTCTTCCTTGCCCTAATATCGACCCTTTCCACTTTTCTCCGGTGTCACCTGGTGAAATCAAAAAAGTTATCCTCTCCATCAAGTCCAATGCGACTGGGTGTGATAACGTTAGCCGTCGCATGATTATCCACATCCTAGATCATCTTCTCCCAGCCATTTCTCACATCATAAATGTCTCCCTTAGCACTGGTGTTTTTCCGTCTTTATGGCGGAAAGCATTTGTTATTCCTCTTCCCAAAATCCCCAACCCGTTACTCGCAACGCATTTTCGTCCTATATCAATTCTTCCTTTCCTTTCTAAAGTGCTGGAGGCCTGTGCACACAGGCAGCTGTCTGAGTTCGTGCACTTAAATAACCTGTTGTGCCCTCTGCAGTCTGGCTTCAGGCCCGGCCATAGTACCGTTTCTGCTCTCCTCAAAGTGACTGGCGATATTAGAGCGGGCATGGAGGACACCAAAGTCACTGTGTTGGCTCTGGTGGATTTCTCTAATGCTTTCAATACCGTCAGTCACGACATCCTTTTATCTATCCTCTCCCATCTTTCGATCTCTCCGGCGGCACTGGAATGGCTCTCGTCTTATCTTCAGGGGCGCCAGCAGTCGGTGCGTCTCGACGATTCATCGTCCAACTGGTGCGATATTGACTCTGGAGTCCCTCAAGGCGGAATACTTTCCCCACTGCTATTTTCTATCTTTATTAATCTCGTAACTCAAAATCTTCAATGTGCGTATCATTTGTATGCCGATGACTTGCAAATATATACTCAGGCTGGCGTCGATCATGTGGCAACAGCTGTAGACAGGGTTAATAGGGACTTGGCACATATTAAGAGTTGGTCTTCCAGTTTTGGTTTATCTGTGAACCCCTCAAAATGTCAAGCCATAATTTTAGGCAGTTCAAGGATCATAAGCAGACTGAGTCCCATATGCATTCCCGCTGTGGTATTTGATGGCTCCATTATTCCTTGGTGTCAGAGTGTTAGGGATCTTGGTCTGCATATCGACTCCACTTTGAGCTGGCGGTTCCAGGTGAATTCTGTATGTCAGAGAGTCACCGGTACTCTTCGCGCTCTTTATCGTCTGAAGAATTTTCTTCCCTTTAAAACCAAAGCTATGCTTGTGCAAACTTTAATCCTTCCAGTAATCGACTATGGTGATGTGTGCTATTTTGATCTGAATCTACTCAATAAACTTGACCGTCTTCTTAACAACTGCATTCGATTCATTTTTAATCTTCGTAAATATGACCATGTTTCTTGCTATCGTTCGCAATTGAAATGGTTGCCTATTCGCCAGCGTCGATCTATGCGAGCACTCACTACTCTCTTTTCGTTACTTACATCTTCTACACCTCCTACTTACTTAACTTCACAATTTCAATTTCTTTGTGACAGTCATGATAGAAATCTCCGCTCAACAAACAATCTCCTCCTTAAGTGCCCTGCTCACAGCTCTGATTTCATTCACTCTTCTTTCGCTATCCAATCCATACTTCTCTGGAATTCACTCCCTCTCGAAATCAGGTCGTGCACCAACCGGTCAGCTTTCAAGTTTAGAGTCCGTCAACTACTGCTGAATGGAGTAGCAGAATCACTTCAGTGATATATAAATTATAATTTGTATATAATATGTATTTACTATATTTATTTTTTATACGTATGTTATGTATTTATACTGTATTTATAATATAATAGTAATATGTAGTCAGTATGTATGCCTATATGTTTATATATGTACATCTATATTTATATCATAGTTTTTTCTGTCCCCTTCTCCTATATCTTTATGCACCTACCTTGTTCATCTCTGCACCACCTTAAGGTTGACTGGTAGAGAATGCCTTCTGGCATTAAGTCCGCCTATATACAATGTATGTATATGAAGTGTATAAATAAAATAAATAAATAAAATATATCACCATTTAATCCAAATTATTATATCAATAAAAAGAGGCCTACGTCCAACAGTGGACTGACACCGACTGATGATGATGATGATGATGATTATATCAATGGTCAAAACTTTAAATTATCGAAACTAAGTAAGTAAAGGAAAGATCCCACAATCTCAAGAAAAATCCTAGCACTGACACTACTTCGTAGTAGTAGGTAGCGTTATTACAATAAATAATACTTTGTTAAATTATACGGTTTTTGGCTTGATTATAAGCGCCATTTTGCTTTGGAATATTATTATTGGTACAAAAATCCATCTGTTACGTAAATCACAATACATTTAGGCGATTCTGATAATACAGGTAAAAATTAACTCTATATGATATAGTAAAAAGATTATACTAACTGTGAGCTTCCAGAAGTATTGAATGTTAAAACATCGTCCAAGTTCATATTTACTGCCTCGAAATCAACTGAAACATAAATTAAAATGATGTTTTGATTAAAATTTTAATGTTATTAGGAATTAGAAAAAAAAAATCACGTGCAAAGGTTTGAAATTTAAACTTCCACCACAAATACATGATATAACAATATGTACTTCGTGGTATTATGAATCAATTATTAGAAAATTTTATAACAAGCTTCTGTATTAATTCTTAACATTTGATATTTGAGTTTACCATCTATAACAACCTCTGGTACACTAATGTTGAATTCCAATAATTTATCGTCAACTGCTACTCCTATATCATGGATGGTGAACTGCTGTGCGCCTCTAGCTACCAGATTAGTTAGATCCACCTTGCCGCTGTTAAATATAAATATGAATTAGTATAATTTTGATAGTGGTAGAGCCACGCTGAAGACATATTTGTCTACAGCATGAATGGGCTGGCTCGACCGGCGTAGTACCACTGTCTCACAGAAAACCAACGTAAAGTGACAGTTTACTGTTGCGTTTCGTATGGTAAGTGAGATAGCCGGAGGCCCAGATTCCCCCTTCCCTTCCCTAATTCCTGTCCTTCAAGGCCGACAGCGCATACATGATACTTTCGGTATTGTGGATGTTCATGGGCGGTGGAGATCACTTAACATCAGGTGACCTACTGGCTCGTTTGTCGGACTATATAAAAAAAATGTAAATTTATAGAAGTGAAAACTTCTTTAGGCACGTTAGGCACATATAGGGTGGGGAAAAGCGCTGAACTCGCGTGATCATCACGCTCACATTATTTTACTTTTGACATAAGCAGGCTCATGAAGTTCTATAATTATTGACAAGCAATTATAAAAAAAGTTGCTACTTTACAGATGCTGTTAAAAAAAGAAAACAGTAATTCCAAAGTTTTAAGTTATCACTTCTGTCGGTAGACCCTACCTATGTTTTTTTATTATAACAGTTAATATTTTCTGTTACTTAGTTTCTTCTTCATACTGAATTCCCGGTTTTCTCGTATTGCTAATAAGGAAAACACGGTGACGTGACTGAGTCTATCTATATCTACCTATCTCTATCTATGTCCTTTTTAACTGATTCTATATAATAGTAATATAATAGCCTGTTAGCCTGTAGATATTCAAATGTTGGTGACTTTTGTAACTTCCTATTAGCTCTCAGACGAGCCACAAACTTTTTGAGTATGTAATCATTCTCTACACTCTTTAACACCCATTCAACAATATTTTTGTTACTAAAGCATCACAATTTAGAATAATACTGAAAGTAAATCAAGATATTATATAATTTTACATTAATCAAATAAAATGACTGAAATTTAAATTGTCTAGCCCATAAAAGTACTTACTTTAAACGGCCACGTTCGCATTCTAACATCAGTGGTGCCAATACATCCTTATTGTACGGTTCCATAATACTTAAGAATCTGCTTATACCAACAGGCATTAATCGACGCGCATATTCGAGTAAGCCAATTACATTGTTTGCTGCCCTTATTTCCACGTCCGTGTGCTGCTTGACTGTTCTCTCCACTTGGCCAATGTTTATTTTTGACTGTAAAGGTCCTAAATGAACCGCAGTCACTGTTGAAAAAGTAATATATTAAGAATACTTATAAGTCAGTTGTATACTATACGAATGAAAGATCGTTTTCATTTAGGACTTTAAACAGAACTTTATTTTATTAAAATAAAGTTGTTTTTCATTAGTTATATTATTTCATTGAAAATTAATGGATTTCGAGGAATAAAAAAAATTGACAAGGTAAAAAATTTCGGACCGTATATCAATGATTTCCCTGGATTTCCCAAAATACGACTATTAACCAACAGGTTTTTATTCTTTTTGCATAAATAAAAGACACCTTGCCCTACTAACACTTAAATATTTTATCAACATTGCACTGAAATGTATTTTTTTTTTCATTATTCTGTATTATTTTTACAATTCCACTAAACTGTATAATTTAACGAACAAAGGGATAGACTTTTGTCGCAGTGTACGATACAATATGATTACCTTTAGCTCAACCATGACTTTACGTCAAAAAGTTACGATAGGTAAACTTACGGCCAATTTCAATAAACGATCTTAATCCGAAACTACAGATCGTTCCGAAAAATGAACCAGTAAAAATTAAGCTTGAATGCCACGCCTACAGATGACATAGTTTGGTTGGTATATTTTCTGGTTCGATCTGATAATGCACATTGAGATTGGATATTAAAATTGGCCATTAGACGCTAGCAGAGACATAGAGAATAGACTGGGGGGCTCTCTATCCAGCTAATGTAATGGCAAATTACAAAAGACCTACTACCGTAAGCCGGCACGATTGTGTTGAGTAGTGGGGGATAGATTGTGTCTTACTACTCGAATCTCGATACTCTAATTGAACGGCACTGCGCTTCCGTCAAGAGAGACTGGCCCCGAGGGAGATTGCGGCCCGGTTTCGCAGAACCGCTGTGGAGGAGTGGCATACCAGGCTGGAAAGCCCAAGTGCGGGCTTGAGGACCGTCGCGGCAGTGCGTCCTGTCCTAAAGAGATGGTTAGACAGGCGCCACGGTGCGCCAACGTTCCGGCTGACGCAGGTACTGACAGACCATGGGTGTTTCGGTTCGTTCCTGTGTCGGATCGGAAAGGAGGTGTCTGCCGTGTGCCACCATTGTTGCAACTGCCTCGAGGACACGGCCCAACACACGTTGGAGGAGTGCCCAGCCTGGGACGAAGAGCGCAGCGCTCTCAGAGCAGCCGTCGGAGGAGACCTCTCGCTGCCGGCCGTGGTGTCGTCCATAGTCGTCAGCCGGAGGTCCTGGCGTGCGGTGGCCCACTTCTGCGAGAGCGTCATCTCGCAGAAGGAGAGTGCCGAGCGGGATCGGGAACGATTTGATCCCTGCCGCCGCCAGAGGAGACGTAGGAGACGCCGGGTGGACGACTGACTGGCGTCTCCCGCCCTGTGGAATGGGGGCGTTTGGAGAATTCTACCACGGTAACCCCTGTCTGTCGTAGGAGGCGACTAATTGGGGCCATCGGGGGTCGCGGGTGCGCAGCGGGGGGCTGTCAGCCCATATCGGTGCACTCCAATTTCGGTGCATCGTGCGACCCCGAGAAGGACGGCAGCTCGGGTGGTAAGGCCTCGTTTGCTGTCGTTGTTCGGTGCACGGGGGCTCCTAACCCCCACATGGAGATGAGCCCGTACAAGGCACCGCGCAGGGGCGGTTCCGGCAGCAATTCTAGCACTCCTTAGAATACCCCGGGATCGCTCCGTAAGCGCCGAAGAAGGCCACCGCGGGGTTTTAGCTGGTAGTGTCGGGTGGGGTGTACATAGGGGGTAGGGACTCGGCCCAGCGGCAGCCCGGATAGACATCATCCGGGCGAGGGGGATGTTGGGTTGTTAGACCGGCCAATCCAGCATAACCGTTTTATTCTTATTCCGCTTCCCCCCGGAGCGGGCGGCAGTAATAAAACGCTTTCCCCGCGACAACAAAAAAAAAGGATAAAAAAAGCTAAAGGAATTATTGGGCACTATTTCTTTGTCAACTCTAGTGAGTATGTAAGAATGTTACGGGAGTTTCTGGCACCTCAACTACATACATTTTCTGGCTACAATCGAAACACGTGGTTTCAGCAAGACAGAGCCACTTGCCATACTTCTAATGAATCCCTGTCGGTAGTTAAAGAGATGTTTCCAGGAAAACTGATTTCTAGGAGAGGTGACATCCGTTGGCCATCCAGAAGTCCTGATTTAACACAAACAGATTTTTTATGGGGATATTTAAAGAATCATGTGTATAAGCCCAATAATCACGCGATATCTTTGCCAAAAAGTATTCATAATTTCCAAATTCTTTTAGATGAATGCCAAAGACGAGATGTTGGTCATTTAGATTATATTATTTTTAAAAAGTAAATTCCAGTATTTGCAGATACAATAATTTTTAAAATAAGATATTGTTTTTTTTTATTTTACATTATGTATTTGTACACGCTTGCACATCTCATAAAGGAACAAAAATTTAAAAAATATATCGATATTCATAGAAGTTACTCTTTGTCTAAAATACCTACCGCAATAACGTTTAAACTTAACAATTAAATGAATTAAGGTCGAATTTAACCAATATATCTGGCTCCTCCTAATATGTAAAAATCACGTATCCCGATGTTGGTCCACAATGAACTCCAAAACCCCTCAGTCGAGTACAATCAAATTTTGTAAATGTGACAGTTGGGTCGAACTTAAAAGATGGATAGTTTTAGATTCGATAAGTGGCGCTGTTGTCCTGAACTAATTATTTTTTATTTTTTCCACGAAATTTCGATCTACAGAGATGGCGGTTTGTGGCAGAACAACGCCTGCCCGGACCCACTAGTTTAATATAAAAGTAAATGTATTACCTATGGCGAAGCACAATGCGGCGTATATAGTATTGCACAAGACCCTCATGTTAATGACTGCGGCAGTACTGGATGTATTGTGAATAAATAAGTTTCAGAGTATCTTATACTTTACTCTGAACCGTTTATAATTAGCATATCTTATTCATTGCATTTCACGGCCATTAATCATATCCGAGCAATTTTAACCATGTTAGGTACGTTTAAATTAACAATTTGTTTTATTACAACAATTAAGAGTGTACAACTTTTTCGAATGTAATATTTTACTACACGTAATAAAATATTATTTGTACATACATTATTGATTATATTGCATGCCACGGAAATGGCGCATAATCTCAGACACCCCAATAGAAACACTATAGCATTCGCTGAAATTATGCTGCGATAAACATACTGGTTAAACCATTGCAGCGGTGCGAGCGCTGCAACTGCAGTGAGCGCCATCATTGGGCAAAATCAATCGAATGAAACCCGACCATCAGACGTGGTCAGCTTGAATAAAAGTTGTCAAACAAAATTTTCTCATCTGTACATCTTGGGTGCACTACATAAATACGAAAAACTTTATTCCAAAAGGCACTAATACGAATTTCAAAATACCGAGTTTTATAATTTCGAATGGTTCAAAATTCCTAATATATTAATGGTCACGGTTCTAACATAATCTAACCCAAAGGGTTCAATAAACCCATCGAGCATTTGATTCTTCGGACTTAAGAAAATCGGAAAACAAAGAAATCGGGTATACGACTTTCGGAAAAAGAATTTCGTGATTTCTAATAATAGACATTATAATTCTTAGGTATTATGAAATTCGGACTTTTGAAAATCGGAATATCGAAATTCGGGATAAAATATAAATATATTTGGGTGTTCCCGTACAACTTGTCACCAGAGTAGGACAAGAGGGCAAGCACAGTGGCGTTGTCAAGCGCGACAATGCAGTGCGAGCAGGATGGACAACATTTCTAACATTTAACATGAATGACCAGACCAACTGCTCTGGCAAGCGCGACAGATTAGTGCTGGTTCCGTTGATACACCTAGATATTTGCTAGGTCCATCTTATAAAGGGTTACTAACCCCGAATTTCAAAAACTGGGATTTAAAGTTATTAAACCAGGACAATACAGATTAAAAACAGGAAGTCTTTGTTTTAAAACAGCGCGCCCAGCGTGAACACACGCGAGCCGTAACACCGCGCCGCCTGTAACGTAAGCATTGCAAAAGTGGCTTTTTAAAATATAATACTGTTAGGGTAAGTTCTATTTATTAGTCATATCGAGGGTATTTCATTAATATCTGATTAATATCTGGGGGTGTTGCTATGGAATTTTCGTCGTTTTTGCACTATAAAAACATAGCAGAAAGTCGATTATGAAGTAGCGCTTGCAAAAAGTTATTAAAATTGAAATCAAATATTTATTGAATCCATGAAATGTTATACATTATTTAGATTCAGTAAATTTTTTTACTGAAATAGTGTGAGCAGACCAGTCCACACGAGCTAAGAGGTTGGAGGAGAGGTTGCTAAAATCTGATTTTCTCAAATATTGCCTATACTCTTGGTTTTACGTCAATATAAGTTATTTAGTATCTACATAGCAACGACAAGAAAATAAAAATACAGAAAATCAATCAGACAATTATTTTTTTATAGCATAGTTCGACAAACGAGCCGGTGGGTCACCTGATGTTAAGTGATCTCCACCGCCCATGAACATCCACAATACCGAAAGTATCATGTATGCGCTGTCGGCCTTAAAGGACAGGAATAGGGATTAGGGAAGGGAAGGGGGAATCTGGGCCTCCGGATATCTCACTTACCATACGAAACGCGACAGTAAACCGTCACTTTACGTTGGTTTTCTGTGAGACAGTGGTACTACCCTGGTCGAGCCGGCCCATTCATGCTGTAGACAAACATGTCTACAGCGTGGCTCTACCACTTACAATAAAAAAACTGATCTTACGTCTAATATACCAGACAAAAAAACTTCTTATAAATTGTAAGAATACTGACATGCCAATTTTAATAGTCAATAACAATCTTCAGACAATAAGGACAAAAGATTAATAACAATGAATACCGCGAAAAGCAACGTGAAATGTGTAAACCTATGTGGTATATCCCATGTAATTTACTACTTTTAATCAGGTAAACTAACCTGATCCAATGCACAAAGCAGCACATAATACGGCATATTTGAGACCCATACTCGGTAAGCAGCAGTATCCAAAACTAGCAAATGGCAATTTAGACGATCGTACGAGACTTTTATTTAAAACTAATCTGTACATAATTAGCTCATACACAAAATTTTGCCGATAATGACATAAAAGAAAATATATTTTCAAAAGCAGGTACCTACTGGTGGGAGAATCCTCTCATGGTATTTGTAATTGGAGAGTATTTTTTATCATATTTAACTGACAATATGTATGAATATCTACATACAGTAGAAAGTGCGCCTTAATTCTGCAGAATTCTGTATTTGGACTGTTCTGAAAGCCAGGAATAGTCACATTGCCGCGATACGATATAAATATAAGATATGATATTAAATTCTACATATCTTGCTAAAAATGTTATGTACGATTATCTCCTTCGTATAACGTATAACCACGTATAAGTACATGTACTGTACTGTACACCGGGAGATGTTAAGGTTTGTATTCAAGCTAATGACATTGACAAATTGAGCTCTGTATGCCCATACAATAAGCAATAATGTTTAAGTATCGCACGGCTGGGTTCTTTGTTATTTAGATTTCATGAAATCACAAGCGGTGTATTTTATATTTAATTGTAAGGATTTTTATAATATATCATTCTTATGAATCACTAAGAATCAAAAGATATATATGAATTATAAAAAACATTTTTCTTTGGTTTCAAGTATATTTTACTTGAAACTTGACACATATTTCTCTCTCTCCCGCTCTCTCTTGATCCATCTTTTTCGCTTTGTCTCTCTTTATTTCTTTTTAAAATTATAGTATATGTAATTAATTTTATAATTCATTTATATTATAACTCATATACTGAAGGACACAATAAATTTTTTATTTCAGAAAAGCAACAAGAGCCTACTTGCACACTCCATCTTAGTTATGCACAGTGTTGATAATAGTTATAACTTGAGCATTATAAGATAATGTATGAACTCGCTTGATACAAAAATTAGTGCGTAAGAAAACATTCGATTTCAAAAATTATGTTTGTCTATAGATTATGCGGGAGATGTCTGAAATGATTAAAAGAGACGCCCGAAAGTGATAAGGTATTATCGTTCACGTTTTGTCCAAATTGATATTAAATATACGTAATTATGATTGATCAATATGCTATCTATTCAAAACGTTATAAAAGGCAATGTACCTCGTAAATTAATAGTTTCGTTTCTTACTGGTGGGTACAATCTCTAGTAATTCATGAAATATATTAGAGTACTTTATTTACATATTTAACTTTTTTTTACAGACAATGAATATTTTATGGTTTGCTTTTCTGGTATCCTGCGTACAAGTCCAAGCCGACTTTGATGCTAGCCAACAGGTACAAGATGGTGAGCATTCGTATCTTTTCTTCGGATTTCTGTCACTTAGCTTTAATTTAGCAAAACAACGCAACAAGAAAGCTATCGATTCTAGCTTACAGATGTTTCAGGGGCGGTTGTAAGGGCAGCATAGTCTTGTACAAATTTCTGGATTTTATTTTTGAGTCGGCGGTGTATGAGGCGGATCATCAAATTTCAAATAAATCCAAGACATGTGTAGGCACGCAACCTCCGGCATAGATATTGTCTTATGAGAGGCGCTCACCACTATTGAATTGCTGGGTTAATAACATTTAATAGAATTTCAGTGTGGACCAGTTCCAACCTGGCTACTTCCTTGCCCTGCTCGTGCTATCAGTTACTACTATATTCAGAACGTAAGACGTATGAAAAACATTTTTTTTTCATTGTCAGATGTCAGCGTTAACCTTGGAAGCAATCATCTAAGCTTGACTTTGGTTGCACCCGTGAACGAAGTAACTGCAGACGATGAACTCCTTATTCAAGAGCTGTCGAGTCTTCATGAACGTAGTTTTATCGCTGACGTCATAAAGGACACACTGGAGAGTTTCAGACCCACTGTGATTAATGGCAATGATGACCTGCCTCCTCTCGACCCTTTCCAGATCAACACGATCGGACCATTCTACTATATGATGACTGGGTGAGTAAAATATAAATATTTTACTTTATTTATTTATTATTAATTTACTTACATTTTGTTATCAATAGTATGATCTAAATTGCCCATGGCTATAATGGTATATAATAATACTAGCCCTTTATTCAACATTTTCCCACTGCTGGGCACGGGCCTCCTCTACTAATGAGAGGGGTTAGGCCTTAGTCCACCACGCTGGCCTAATGTGGGTTGGTAGACTTTACATACCTTCAAATTCTTATGAGAATTCTTAGGTATGCAGGTTTCCTCACGATGTTTTCCTTCACCGTTAAAGCAAGCGCTAATTAACATTTAATACACACGTAACTTTAGAAAAATCAGAGGTGTATGCCATTTGGGTCTCGAGCATACGACTTTCGTCTTGACAGACCGCACCGCAACCAACTAGGCTATCGCTTGCTCTATGGTAATAATGGTAGATATTCTACGTATATTTTCATGGTATGACCCTAAGGTAGGAGGTGCGGCGGTACAGGGCCTGTCCGCTGCTAAAGACGCTGAGTACGTTCTTATTGTTCTAAGCATCTAAGCCCATACATCGTGCGTGAAAAATAACATATAATGAGCCAAACTGAATTACTTAATACGTTAAATAATAAATATAATCGAATACGTGATAACTCGTATATCATTGACCACCTTGACAGCCTCCCTGGCGCAGCGGGCGAGTATTCGATTGTGAAACGGGAGGCCGTAAGTTCGATTCCCGCACAGAGACAAATGTTTGTGTGACACACAGATTTTTGTTTCGGGTCTGGGTGTTGTGCGACCGTAGTTCTTGTTACCCACGATACACTGTTTTACCTACCGTTTTACCACCTACCTAGTGTGGGATCAGAACTATGTGTATTTTTTTTACTGCCTGGATAGACAGACGAGCAGACGGGCCACCTGATGGTAAGTAGACACCGCCGCCCATAGACTTCTACAATGCTAGGGCACAGCAAAGCCGCTGCCTACCGTATGACTGTTGGGTGTATTTATTATTTTATTCAATCTTAATCTTTTTAATATTAAATCATAATAAAATTAAATTTGTTAAACAAACAAATAATTTTGCAACAGGGTCCGCGCGACTGCACAAGTTAACAACTTTCGTGTGGAAGGCCTTCGTTGGTACGTCGTGGACCGTGTCACTTTCAACGCTTTCAGGCTTACACTGGGAGTTGATGTTATCATTCCATGGATCACCCTTACTGGTAAGTGTTAAATTCATCGACGCGCAGGAATAGACCCTCAACCGCTTTTACACCTTCTTGCCCATGGTGTAGTGTGAAGAAGCAGGCCGGCATGATTGTGTTTAGTAGCGGGGGATAGACCGCCTCTCGCTACTCGATACTCTAATTGGACCGCACTGCGCTTACCATCAGGTGCAGTGTGGTCACTTTGCCGTGACAGGATAAAAAAAAACGGATCTGTTAATACCTGTCGCTAGCGCGGCCTTTTCTCACTCCACTCGTTCTACTGAGTGAGATTTCTAAAGCCCCAAATATCTCCTCTTTCTACCGAATCCCCGTATCTTTCTTTAGGGCCGTCAAGACGCCCATGATTCTTCTAGTATTGTGGGTTCATGAACGGTGAAAATCACTTATCATTATGTGACAAACTGATTTTTTGCTAGGCTCTATTATAAACAGAATTGGCTTTTGACTATGTTTTTATTTTCTTAATTACAAGCCAGTGATATGGTGTTGGCCAGTAAAGTTTGATACAAAGCATCCGTTAATTGTTCAGGTTCGTACGACACTCACGCCGCGGTACTGCTGATTAACCACAGGGCTGGCGGAAACTTTAGGTAAGTATTTAAAATTGTATCTATTTGCTGGTCTTTATGTACCTATTACAATGTAAGATGGGATAACATGGTTACTCTTAATTAATTTTGCTATTAAAGAGCTAAATTCAATTATTTCAGTACTTCCAGATATTAACTTCTATATACAAATTTAAAAATACTTCGTTAAATAATATTATAACCTAACCATTTTTCCTACATTCCGGCGCGAGTAGGACGGTCCCGGGCATCTTGAAATTTTTGTATTGCTTTCGGGCACCACCGCTGCGCGCTCCCTTTTGGCCCAAAGGTGGTGGTCCTTTTGGTCTATGAACACATTTACAGTATGGACCTCGTATGCCTTTACGACAGCATGTAGTTATCGCGCTGCCATCCAACTCGGGGTCGTATCATGAAATGTATAAAACCCGCACGGCCCCGCTATGCAGCTGCGACCCCGGTAGCCCCAATTAATAATCGACTCTTACTGCAAAACGCATACGTGATTATTACCTCTTTTCTTCTTGCGCGGGGCAAAGGCTACTAAGCAGACTTTGTCATCATAGTTTTGGGCTGCCTTAAATTTAAGTAGTAAGTTATCAATAACTCGGTATGTAATTACAGCGATAAAATATTATGTATTTCATTAGATACTAATTGTTATTATTATAATCATTGAATTAAATCAGAAACTAAAGCTTAATTTCCGTCGCGTAATACCGCGCAGGTGTGCTAAAAGATAAAAAATACCTCGGTACCTAAATTATTTTATAGAATATCTAACAGAATTATAATACTTTATACTACTGAAAGTCTAAAAGTAGGTATATCCGTAGTATTAGTATAAAATAGAAGTAAATTCGTTTATACATCGTTTTATACATCGCATCGCGATATGCATGAATGCATCGCGTAGGTCTGAACAAAACTTCCATTAGAAACCGTAGGAGTTGAGACGTTAAGTTTAACGATTTTATCTATACCTATCGATAGACATATATTACCTACCTATAGGTAGTTGTTTGCATATTATCTGTCTTAGATATTACTTACTTGTATGCATTTTTTTTCAAATGCCGAGGCTGCTTTATAATTTAATTAAAACTTTGTATGTTTTCTTGTTTCTTTAAGAGTATTTCTAAACCGGATGGAGCTGGGAGTTGACATGCGATTAGGCACAAACATATTGGGAGGAGGTCATTTAATACTCAGAGAGTTGGACATCAAGATCGACATTCATGACACATTTGTAAGTTACCCCCCAGTTAAAAATTCTAATACCTAGTCAGGTCATAAATTCTGTCACATGTTTAATATAAAAGAATTGAAACAAGTTTATTCATTATGTAACCATTTATATACCAAAATTAACTTAACAAAACATAGATTCTTATGACACTAAAGTTTATTCAAAATGACCTCCGTGATTTTGAATACAGGCCTTCAATCTGCGCGGCCAGTTGTCTATCGCAGTACGAACGAGGTCCATGTCAATATCGGCGGCTGCCTTAATCAAGGATGTCTTGAGTGACTCCAAATTGGGATGAAGCTTTGAGCACGCTTTTTCCTCCAAGTGTTGCCATATCTTGTAATCTAACGGATTCAAATCTGGACTGGAGGAGGGCCAGTCTTCGTGCCGGATGAAGTCGATTTCACGCGCCGCCAGCCAGTCTTGTGTACTCTTCGCTCTATGAGCTGGCGCCGAATCTTGTTGGAATACCCAGTGCCTGTTATTGAACATGGTATGAGAAACAGGTTCCACAAGGACTGTATTTTGATACACAACTGCATTCGTTTTTACACCTTTCTCACAAAAATGTACCTCTGTTAAGCCCCAATAAGAAACTCCCAACCATACCATGAGCGAGGATGGAAAATGACCTCGTTGGACACGCGGAATACGGTTGCTCGCTTCTTCACTACTGTGTGCGTACACCTTATCATTTTGCTTGTTGTAGCTCTCTTCTACGGTAAAATTTTTTTCATCTGAAAAAAGAATTTCCCGATATTTTTTTCCCGCGTACCGCTTCAACAAAGCGCGGCATCTCTTCAGTCTCAGGTCCATTAGACGAGCATTCAAACGATGTCCTGTTGTTCTTCGATATGCCCGAAGCCCTAAGTCTTCATTTAACACCCTTTTCACCGTGGTTCTGCTTAACCCCATCTGAAGGGCCAACAGTTTCTGCTTACGTTTGGGATTTCTTTGAATTCGCGCCTTCACAGCTTTTATCACTGCTGGAGTCCTAACAGACCGAGGGCGACCACTTCTTGACCTGTCATCTACACTAGAGTCTTCATTGTATCGTTTGATGGTACGATAAACGAATCTTTTGGTTATATTCAAATTTTTCAGTATGTCAAAAATTTGAATTGGCGCGTAACCGCAACGATGCAACGCAATTACTGCAACACGGTCTTCTTTAAGCGTCCACTCCATATTTAAAAATGTATAAAATTCTAAAAAGTACACATTTTTATTTTCATGAACAATTTGAAATTCGAATTCAATAAACTTTTTTGTGGCCAGCATTCTAAAATAAAAGTTTTTACTGTGTGACAATACTTATGACCTGACTGTGTATTTTACATTTTCAATACTACTAGAACTTCTTTGGACTAAATCTTAATCTTAAGAAGGCAATAAATATATAACAAAATTGTCTATGCTAGTCTCTTAGGGTGGATCATCGACGGTTTATCGTTTTTGCCTTAAGGGGAAAGGGCATGCAAATTGGTTAGAATTACGTTGAGTTCGAAGAAATCCCTGAGATATCTGCTGAACCAAGCGCTATATTAAAAATATATGTTAAATATAGACTCATTGCGCAACTCTTAAGCTATACAGAATTTGTTTAAATGCCCTCAAATTATTTAAATAAAATCCTAAACATGAAAAATAAAAAATAAATGTTCTCCAATAGGGCTTATCGATTCACATCTCGGTGACCGTTTATTTATAATATTATGGCATCGGGAGGAAATGCTTTTCATTTTATTATTTTCTTTGACTTTCTAACTTGGTAAACCGCAAGTGATGGTTGCATTATCAATTTTCTGCCTTATTTCACTAACTACATTTCCACACTAAAAACTCAGTGTTTCAATCTATTCAAATTACACCTACTTTGATGTAAGGTCTCGCGAGAAAGGAATCTGGTACCGAACGATCCAGCCTCAGCCTATGCATAATACATGGATAGAAAATGTATCACTCAATAGGACAGACACTATTACTGCTCTAAGACTTCGGGCCGGACACATTCCATGTAATAAATTCGCCTTTATGAACAAGACCGCATCACCTAATTGCCCTGATTGCAATGTGATTCACGACGGTTGACACTTGGTTTCAAAAACAACAAGCGCAAGCCGCCTATGATAAGAATGTTGATAGCGTAAATTTTTGCTTGCGAGCCCAAGCGCAAAAATGTTATGCCAGCGGTAGTTCAAAAAGTACCTACTTACTAAGAAAGAACTAAGAAGTATGTGTGTGATTGCTGGGTGTATTTTATTATTATTTTTTTGTTTAAAATGTCGAAACTATAGTCATTTATAACCATTTTGCATCTTTAAAAATGTGATTATAGTTTTTTATTATTTTGTTAGTATCCGAATCATGCACGAAATTATAAAGTAACTATACTTCAAATTGTGACACATAAATCGATTTTCTTCCTATTCTGTAGTCGTTCTTGTCTATGTGATATTGAATGATGAAATGAAATGTATCACGCCATCTATTGGCGTGTACCATCTGTATACATATGGCGTTGTAGCCGTCTATCGGAGAGTAGCACGGCTAGCTTTTTGAAGGTCGATTCGCCAAAGTCATTGGACTACGTAATTCCCTTAATAAGTCAGGATATATATAAAATCCCACTGGCGCCAACCCTGGTGTAGATCTAGATTAGTGGCTGTTCTATGTGTGGTGTAGAAAGAAGTGGTATCACAATTCCTTGGTAAACCGGTAGGATTACCTAATAAGCTTAATAATAAGCCAAGTTGTGGAACAGTTTGCCAGCTGCCAAGTTACCTCCTTTTTTTATTAGGTTCAAAACTAGTCGATACACTAAATACAAGCTTTAGATGAAGTAAGAAAATATACATAATAAACAATAAAATGCACGACCTTCTTGAAGTGAACACTTCATGCAATAGAATAAAAAGCTAATACTCCTTCCTAAGTGCTTGGGTCCTTTAGGCGTAGTGTGAAGAAGCTACACAGCAGGCTAGCATGATTGTGTCGATTGGCGGCGTATAGTTGTCTCTCGCTACTTGATGCTCTAACTGGACGGCACTGCGCTTACCATCAGGTGCAGTCTGCTCACTTTGTAGTGCCACAAATTTTTCGTTATATTACTTAGAATACATTTTATAATCACCAGGTCCAGATAACTGGTATGACCGGCTCCACACTCCTCAACAACTTCATCAGTTCTACTGTGCATTCTATTACTCAAGACGTGATCCAGAGTGAGATGGCAAATGTTAGCACGATGCTGAGCGAGGAACTGTTTGATGCCATCAACGAAGTGCTCCGAGACTTCACCCTTGCTGACATTTTGGGTTGATCAATAAATATTTATATAACTTTTTTTATAGCATCATTTACTTTTCTGTCATATAAACATGTTATTAGCTAGGTACTCTCTCAAGTCTCTGGACACCGGTGCAGGAAAAAAAGGCGCCAATCGGCTTTGCTAAAACGTTCTTTAAACGGCACAAGAAAACGGTATTGTACATTATACCATATTATTCTATGTAATGGTATATCAATATTATTTCTACATTGTTATGCCTACAAAATAAATGCCTATAAAAACTCGACGCTACGACTTTTAATAGTTCAAGTTCGAAATTGTTAAAAGTTAGCCTTATATACTGCAATATTAAAAAAAAATGTGTGTGTGTACTTATGTACGCGCGTGTGAAGTTATATTAAACAATATGGTACCTAATATAAATTCATTATATTTTCATAACGCGCCTTAAGAAGTATAACTTCAAAAATACTGTAAAATTCTTATTTCACCCAATTCCAAGATTGATCCATATTTATCAATTATTGCCTCCGTCACGCAGTTATAATTGCGCATGCGTTACGACTGCTGTACTGAGGTCTCGGGTTCGATCCCGGGTCGGGTAAAGTGATGTTGGGTTTTTCTATTTCGAAATATTCAGTATCAGTCCGGAGTCTGGAATTGTGCCTGGTAATGGCAATAGGCTCGCCCCCTACAATATTATGGGACCGTAATAAATTCAGCGAAAAGTGGTTGTACTGGTTACACCTCTGCCTACCGCTTCGGGAATTACAGCTGTATATGTATGTACCTACATATGTAAATAACTATATTAAAATAATTTGGTAGTTGCACTTTTTTATTGTTCCTAGACAAAACCAGTATCGACCTTTAATGATCAAATATCGAATCGTACACAACAGCACTACGTCAAGAAGCCATTTACTGTTCTCTGCTGACTTTAGATAGATAAACATGTTTTTTGAAGTGATAACTTCTTATGGGAGGGTAAACCGCGTAACGTTACGCGTTCATACTTCGCCACTCTGTCTGGCTTCTTTATTAATTTCTATTTCTGTCATTCGATAATCTCTGTGGTATATTTTCTTGGAGTGAAACTTCTTTATTTTCGTTGTTATTTGATTTGAGTGGGATCGAGTGGAAGCGAGTGGGATCGATTGGGTTAAATATATTTTATAATCAATAAAAGATTTTATTAATAAATAACCTTTCCTCACATTATCATATTAATATACATAAAGTAAGTAATAACCTAAGCTTTTCTCAAGTTAAAAATTGCAACATTAAATAATAATAATAAATAACACCCATAGCCCCGACCCCACACTAAGATACGAGTCTTGTGTTGTGGGTATCAGGGTCCAGGGTCTACGTGAGGCTTTCGATCTCACAACACCCAGACTCCGGACACAAATATCTATCTGTCACACAAACATTTGTCCCGGTGTGGGAATCGAACCCACGGCCTCTAGTTTCACAGCCGGCTACTCGAGGAAGCGAGTGGGATCGACTGAAATCGACTGGGATCGAGTGGGATCGGGTGGGATCGATTGGAATCGAATCGGTTACTGTTATTGACGTAGTTCTTTAATGGTTTTGAAATATTTTAGTTGTTAGTACTTAGTATGTGTGTGAAAACGCGTGTATGTGTCTGCGTATTACAAAGCTTACTCGTGGGTAACTTTTCTGAAGTTTCACTTCTACCGTGAGTGAATTACACATACACTTTTTTTGTTATTTTTGTTAATTTCGTCATTGATACTTAGGAATATACGAATAATATTACAAAATATAGTACGGTAGTACAAATAATATTATTTATATTTTTAGTAAACACAAAAGTGGATAGTGTCAGGTGCATGCTATTATAGAGGCTTATCTTGAAAACCGGCGCACCACAAATATTGGCACCACTCGCCGTTCTTACATACTATTTTTAAAGGGACTTTTTTTTTTATTTATTAAGGAAATAAAATTTATTTTGGCTTTTTATGTATTTACCTACTTTATTACTTTAATGCGTTTGAGACTCGAGTGGTAGTTCGATGAATCATTATTAATCAGTCATACTTCAGCACTATGCTCTACGCTTACAACATTAAAGAAAAGCTATTAACTTGTCTTTGGCTAAATGCACAAGAAGTGCGAAGCCACAAAAAAGAAAAAAAAAAAAAAAAAAAGAAAAGCTATCCATTGATCAATGCAGCTGTCATTTTAGTCTACCAAAATCATAACCAAAATGCGAGTATAATGACAACTGACGTCTGACCAAGGTTGCCGAATTGTGGGGAATTCCTCAAACTGCGGGGAATCTTAAGTTAATTAGGGAATTATTGGGGATTGGCATTGTGTGGGGATAATGCGGGGATTTTGATCATTTTCGTCGACATACTTCTTCCAGAATCCAAATAAATTAATATTTTTTTTAGTTAGGTACTTATGGATAACGAACGACTTGATACTCTTCATTGCACCAAATTTAAATTTTGGCATCTTTTTTCTTTCGCCAATGGTAAAGTTCTTTGTGAATCTTAGTGGCTACTGTGAATAATAAATACAGAATTTTCACGGACTTGTATAGTCCGTTGTTCAGTTTCGCAACAATTTTATTGGTGGTAGGATATTCATATCCACCCGGATAGCAACCACCATATACAGTGTGTAAAACCCGCCATAGTGGCACACGCAAGTGTTTCGCGTTCCAGGATTAGCCAGTGTACATCCGGTTTTTTGTCGGGGGTCTAGAGTTACTACGATGTTTGACCGTTTTGCGACCTTCTGAGTACTCTGACACTAGACCCTCAACCGCTTCTTCACCTTCTTGCCCATGGCGCGTACTGTGAAGAAGCTACACAGCAAGCCGCTATGATTGTGTTGAGTAGCGGAGGATAGATTGTCTCTCACTACTCGATACTCTAATTGGACGGCATTGTGCTTACCATTAGGTGCAGTGTGGCCACTTTGCCGTGCCAGGATAAAAAAAAGTTTTACAACTATTACATTCATATCACACTACTTGCTACGCTAGCGCTATTATGGTTGGTTTTTGAGTTATAATTTTCTGCTAACAGCTGGACACTTTTTCAACTTGTTTCCATGGATACTGTAGTATCTTTATCGCAAAAAGAAAAAACGGATGAAAGTGGCAAGTTCAACCCTTCGAAATGCTTGCATCAAATATATGGAAAAAAGTGCAACGGTACAAAACGTAAATTGCGGGGAATTTGTGGAGAATTAGAGGATTATTGCCCCAAATTTCGGGAAATTTTAATTGGATTTTTGGTGAATGAATTACATACATTGACATTGGCAACCCAGCGTCTGACACTGTGTCACTGTTACCACAGATTACTTAGAGAAGCTACGCTTCAGATGGCTATCTTCCATAGATCAAAATTGGCTAGTTTAAACGTCATTATTAATGAACATGACAAGTTTTATTTTTTTAATTTTCCTCTGATAGCTACCATGATTTTGACCTGGATTTAAAAAAAAATAATATAATATCTGGCTCTGAATAGTGGCCTTTTAAGTCATTTTGATTTTATTCGGAATCCCTTCAAGTAGGTAATACAAATATTTATATTTATTTATATGTTGCATCTTAAAATGAAAACACCTTTTTTATTAACATGTTTTATTTTTATTTTTTTACATATTTATTGTATACTTTAAGTTGCGTGTGTGGCAATCTTTTATTTTTTTTAATCTAAGTACATCTGTGCCCTTTTAAATGTTGTTAATTATATTACACCAATTATTCATTGTTACTTAAAGATATATTAAGAAAGCATTCTAATACAGCATTCTTATGGAATTCGCAATTAAGGGACTTAAGGAAGAGATATTTTTAATTGTAAAACAATTAAATAAAATATACATTTTTTCTGAGGTTGTATTTCCAAGTATTCATTTGCCTCCTTGATAACACTACCAAACAATCTCACAGCTTGTTCCGATGGGTAGGTTAGCTTTCTTTTTTTAATACATTTGTATTCACGTATTTATAGTTTACTTATATTAATAGTTTCACGTTTATATAGTTATTAATTGAATTTTCCTCTACATTTGTTTCCAATATGGACATGTCACTTTAACATTGCTTGCACTTTGTTTTGGCAAGATATTTTCTTACCACCCACCCAGCTGTGTAAGCACGTGAATGGACATGAATTCGTTCTTGAATGGCTGTGTTAGGAACACTGTCTAGATTTACATTTAAAAACTTAGAGGATTCAGGAGAGTTAACTTCTTTAGGAGTCATTTTAATTGATTTAAAAAGTGTCTTTAAATTTATTAGCTGCTCGCCTCAATCCTCTTCACAATAAAAGCTCTCTGAATGAAATTTAATAAATCTTGTGATTAACAATGACTTGGTGACAAACTAAAGCTATAGGCAACAGCCCAGTATTGCTAATTGCATTTCCAATTTCGCAAGTCGGTGAAAGCATTTTTTTATGAACACTCACTCGCTTCCTTTTTCTTGCCAACACATTAGGTATGCGAATGTCTGCATCTGAAATCATAAAAAGAATAATATAGAAATAGAAATAAAACCTAAATCTTATCATTATCTTCATTAGCCAGAAGACATCCACTGCTAAGCTTATGCATTCATGTGATTAATTAATTAATAGTTTAACAATTATACAGTAAAATGTTTTGGTGACTGTTCCTCTTCTAAGCCATTTAAAAAGTAATATGTTAACAAATTTATAAAAATAAAACAAAATAAAATAAACCCAACAGTCACCTCACACTGCATAAAACCTGTAACATGGGTATCAAGAACTATGAGGAACTACAGTCCCACAACACCCAGGCTCAAAACTAATATATGTATGTCACACAAAAATTTGTCATGCACGGATTTCAAATCCATGGAGGTATTGAACAAGTAAAGTAAATTAAATTAAGTACCTCTAGTATTGTGTGTTTGAGAAGTTGAAGGTAACTGTTCAACAATCTCTTCAATCATTGTCACCTCAGGTTGCATAATAATGGTTCCTGAAATAGAATTTAAATATGTGCTTATAACTGCAACTTAGGTTTAAGTACATAGTTGACTGAATATTTATAAAAAAAAATAATTGATGCATATAACATGTTACGGTTTAAATGTTAATTCATACTACATCATTTTGTTGTGCAGTCTTTACGAGACAGAAATGTAAGGACATAATATACCTTATATATATTAAATTTCGAATATAATGTTTAAGTAGACCAAAATAAGTAACTCTGAACAGTCTCATATCATTATACTTTACTGTTTTAATTAATCTTTTCTACAAGATTTTGGTAATTATTGTGATAGTTAAAAATAATTAAAAATATAAATTGTTAAAGAATATATAAATAATGAAATTTATTTCGATGGATTTTTGCACATATGTAGGCTATGTGCTGGTTCAATATTGTGTGATGCACGCTGTTTCATCTTGGAAAATTTGCATAGTTGTACTTTTGGACTCAGGTATATCTTGGATGTGGGTGGGGCCCTAAACAAAGACTAGTATAATATAAAAGAACCAACTATTCTTTTTTGATCAGGTTAAACAAATGGACACCCCCAAAACAACATAATAGTTTGTAAGATTTACTAGAGAAAAATAGTAACTTACCACTATCAAACCTTATATGTTTCTCTGCAGTTCCAATCTTACAATATGTATGATCATTGTGCTGTTTTTTTCTACAATAATCATGATCTTGCAGTTTCTCTGAAATTTATAATATTAAGATATAAGTTGGATTTTGTAGAAGGATTAAAAGAAGCTAAACTATGTAATAAAACACATTATCGTGAAATTAAATTGCACTATTATATTTAGGTTTCTAATACACTTATTTGTGAATGGTTTGAGGAATGCCATTGTTAATTTCACTTTGAGAAAATAAAGTCGGATAGGCACCAACCCTAAGACGAACTCTCAAAAGACTTGACGCTATAATTTTTTTCTCATAGTGTTTCTGGCACACGTGTTGTTAAGTTTCCTCCACATTTAAACTTCCCAATCTTACACAATTTATAAAATTTAACCACTTCTGGAGTCCTGTCTCACTTTTGGAAATCTATATAAATTAACGTCCTTTCGTCTACTCGCACAACTCACAACACAATACATGTTGCACAAATTATTAGTATAGCTTCTATACTGAGAGGATAATTTACAGAATTTAACCAACGCAAAATTTCACTCGATCAACTTTGAATAGTAATGGCGCCGTGGGAATTACTTTGACAGTTGTTAATTGTAAACAAATTTTTAATGGGTGTCATAGGAAAGAAGTAAGAGGCGAGGGGAGGAGGGCAAATGTCATCTTCATTAGTAGGAACCATAGACAAATCACGATGTAAGGCGAAATTTTTTATTATGAAGATAGCCTGCCGTGACTGTTACTGACTGACTGTAAACTGCTGTAAACGTCAATTTATATTCTTTCGTATAGTTTAATTTCTATTTGTGTTTAAGCAATTACAACTGAATGCTACTTTTAACTATTTGTGATAAATAAATAAATATGGCTGGTAATTTTTGGCAAAGCTCGCATCATCAACAATGGATATTAGACAAACAGGACCTTATACGAGATCGCCAATATGATTTAAATTTTTTGACCGAAGAGGAATATCAGAAAATATTTAATTTCTTTGCAAGCATCATACAAGTGTTAGGAGAACAGCTTAAACTTCGTCAACAAGTTATTGCAACCGCCACTGTGTACTTCAAAAGGTTTTACGCTAGGAACTCGCTTAAATGCATAGAACCGTTACTATTAGCGCCTACATGTGTATTTCTAGCTTCAAAAGTAGAAGAGTTTGGTGTAATATCTAATTCAAGACTGATCACTACATGTCAAACAGTAATAAAGAACAAATTTAGCTATGCGTACGGACAACAAGAGTTTCCTTACAGAACAAATCATATTTTGGAATGTGAATTCTATTTACTGGAGAATCTTGACTGTTGCTTGATAGTGTTCCAGCCTTACAGGCCATTATTGCTGTTTGTCCAGGACATAGGCCAAGACGACCACCTCCTTACATATGCTTGGCGGATTGTGAATGATTCATTAAGAACTGATGTTAGTTTATTGTACCCACCATACCAGGTAGGTTGTATTTAATATGCAATGACAAATTACAAAAGACCAATGGCTGAGTTGCTTGGTGCGTCTTCTCAGACCAGCGGGCATTTCCGAAGCACCAGTAGACCTTAACATTATTATGACATGTAAAAAGTGCCTATTGTGGCCTAATTTACGAAATAAATGATTTGATTTCATTTATGCCTTTAGTTTTTTTTTGTGCCTGGTTAGGCAGACGGGCCACCTGATGGCATGTAGTCACCGCCAACCATAGACTTCTGCAATTCCAGGGCACAGAAAAGCCACTGTCTATTTTGATTGAAATTAATTGAATCAAACCATTGATATTGACTAATAAACCTCATTTTCTTGTAACATTGATATCACCTCAATTACTCAAAATTTATGACTATTAGATAAAAACAGTCATACATTTAAGTGTTACTCATTGCCGTTATTGGTGGCATTTGCAGACTCTATTTTCTTTAGCAAGTAAACTATTATAATATCTACATAATACACCAAGAGTTACTATTCCCAAAGGAATAATTCATTCAAATCACTAGAAGTTTCAGTTATACCTTGTTTAATTCTATAAAAACTTTTTTTACTATAAACTGTTTTTATTAAACATATCATAATTATATTTTCAGATTGCAATAGGAGCTTTGCACATAGCATGTGTGATGCTTGGTAAAGAAAACTTAAAGCCATGGTTTGCAGAGCTCAATGTTGATATGGACAAGGTAAGAGATACTATGTTGGATATGTTCTAATTATACATTACCAGATCATATCTTTTATCCCTAGTTGGTTGCGGACTGCCATGACGAAAGTTGTGGGTTCGAAACCCAAGTGGCATACACCTCTGACTTTTCTAAAGTTATGTGTGTATTAAAATGTTAATTATCGCTTGCTTTAACGGTGAAGGAAAACATCGTGAGGAAACCTGCATATTTGAGAATTTTTCGAAGGTATGAGAAGTCTGCCAACCCGCATTAGGCCAGCGTGGTGGACTACGGCCTAACCCCTCTAATGAGAGGGGTGTGAAACGTTTAATAATACCAGCCATGTATTAAACATTGTCCTAATGCTGGGCATGGGCCTCCTCTACTAATAAGAGGGATAAGGCCTTAGTCCATAATATTTGCCTAATGTACGTTGGTAGACTTCACACATACCTTTAAAATCCCTATGACAATTCTCAGGTTTCCCTTACAATGTTTTCCTTCACCGTTAAAGCAAGCGGTAATTAAAAATGAAATTTAAGTCTAATAGCATATAAATCAGTAATGACATTTTATTACTGATTAGAGTTTGCTGGTGGCTTCACTTGTGTGAATGTCTATTTTTCCTAAAAACTCACTTATTAGAATTAAAACTACACTTGGACTTGAGAATAACGAAGTTTCCTATTAAGTATAAGAAATCCTTTGCATTTAATATTTAAATTACTTTAAATATCAAATGCTAATTATATTAAAAGCTAGGGCAAATTTTGTTGTTTACTATAGAGTAATTGTTCCTTTTTCAGATACAAGAAATTGTAAGAGCTATAATTAATTTATATGAAATGTGGAAGAGTTATGATGAGAAGAAAGAAATACAAGCTCTTTTGACGAAAATGCCTAAACCAAAACCTGCACCCCAAAGATAATAGTTTATGACCATTTAATTTAAGCTACTGTTTTTATAGTTCAAAAATTCTTCCACTCAATGAAATACTAGATGTAAGACATTTCATTTTCTATCATTAAATATTGTCTACACAAGTAACCATAAGAATAAAACTTACAGTCCAGTTTAGGTTAAGGATATTTTTATACATATTATGACTAATATTAAACAAATCAAATTATGGGGTAAAATAATAATCGTATTAATTAATCAATGTACCTACCTTAATTTAGTACTTCAATGTGTATGAATACAATAGGGTAGTTCCCTGTGTTTAATTTTGTACATTATTCGATATGCAACCGAATATAGTTCGCGAAATAAACCCTTTTGTGAAAACAGAATCAAAATTGCTTGAAAAATGAGGTCACAATATTTATTTTGAATATGTTATCTCAATATCTCCCTCGCACAACTGCACAGTAATGGCTATTCTGAGAGGTGACGTCACGGCTCATTTCCGGTCGGCACGGCATCCTTTGACTGTGACTTTGACAACTACCGCTTCCAGCAGATTTGAATGGAGTCTAATTTACTTATTTTTGTTCAAATTCATAAAATTCTTTCGATAATAGAATGATTAAAACGCAAAAAAAATGTCAACTACCCTATTGTGTCACATTTTAATACAAGTATTATTGTAACTTGCTGTTACATCGCTAACGCAATTTAGTGATGAGAAGTATTTTTAAAAATATCGGAGTTTCGATATTTTTAAATATATCAATATCGGAGTTTGATATATCGAAAATAATATCTATATTTCGATATTTTTTTAATAAAAAAACTTGACTCTAATAGGTCTGGCCCTGACGTCATACCTCCTTTCTATCTTAAACGGTGCGCGATATTTTTAAATAATAATATCGATATTTTATCAACATTCCTAATGAGAAGCATCATTGAAAAGTCTAAGAAGAGTTATAAAATTACATGCTCAGTGCTACAGAGCGAAAAGTAAATTTTCGTATGTTTGTCGGACTATTTAATGCAGTAACGTCGAATGCAAATTATCAGATGGTTTGCGCAAGATCCCATACATACACCCCACACGAAGTATGTGCACTTGTGTCATATTCCCTTCTAATCCCACTTGATTTGGAATACAGGCTAAATCATAATGAGAATATGAACTATTTAAAAAAATATTAAATTTACGTACAAATTAATTTATGGAGCTTCCTGATTCCATTTGTGTTTATTCCCCCGGGAGCACTCAGGTAGGTACGAGAGATCGCTTATTCCCAACAGCTCGCCACAAGCTGGCCTGTGGGCTTATTATTATGATTATATTTAGTTTAAAAAGAAGTTACACTATATTTTTCAACGAGAAATCTTATCGTCACACTTGTTATTATTGTTTATGGCCGTGCCACATGTGAAAATAATAGTTCTAGATGTGTTTAGTATAGGTAAAATTATATGACCATTATTTAGTATATACGTTCATCAATGTATACGTCGCTGAACATAATTTTCAAGCTATAGCAATAGTGGCAATAAAGCTGAAAACTTAATAGTATTAGCCTACGTAATGGTTTCATTCTCTTTTAGTATTACCTACAGAAGGTTCATTTGATCAAGTCTACTAAAACTCGCGGACAGGCGCAATAAAGTACTTGTTTAACCAATTAGGCCGCTCGGTGATACATACCATTATTTTTTCAGGATCTCCCGGGAACTTATTGTTCACGGAAAGAAACGAAGGAATAAGAAGCTATGTAGGTTATAATATTATGGCAACTTTAGTCATATACCTATATTATAGCACTTTAGAAATAAGCGGACATGATTTCAATATTAGTTTTTAATGAAAAAATGAATATCAACCATTAAAGAAAGTATGTAGGTAGGTATATAATACTTACGTAGGTATGTAACTATCAATCAAGCTTGAACTTGCCGAAGCTATCATTAGTTTCAGTTACTTGTTATATTATGTTTACGCTCTTGCCTCGCTTCCACAGTTACTGAACCATTGACCTTTCTATGATTTGTAAATTATTTTTTTGTATCTCATCAGTGTAAGCATGTAACCCTTGAAATGAAATTATTTTTATTTGTAACTCGAAAACAAATATCAACTTAAAGTTTAATATTTATATAGAATGCGGTAAACATCTACTTTCTGTCAGAAATCCTCTAAATGATAGTGAAAACCACATCAAAATTAGTTTCTTAGTTTAGAGCAACAAACAGACATTTATGACGCCCGTAATGCCGGCCCCGATAAAAGTAGATTATTTATACAAGAAGAATTTGTTCAATAAACCATAACTTATATTGTTAGGTATGTAAATCACTTAAGTAGAAATAAATAGGGTTTTAAGTAAATAGAGCCTATTATTATACATTTTGTGGTCTGTATTTTAATTTCATATTAAAAAATGATTTGAACTAAAGCGTATTACGCACTTTATAAGACTGGCAATCTGTTTATCTGTCACTATTCCAATAAATATTTGACTACAAAGAACTCTTGTTTATCTTTAGCCTAAAAGAAAACAGAATTAAAAGGAGTATTTCTGACGGCGGAAGTCATACTTAGATATAAACCTTACCTGTTTACGCGCTGAACACAATATTACCATACAGCCTCCGTGGCGCAGTAGGCAAGTAGCCGACTGTGAAACGAGAGGCCGTGGGTTCGATTCCCGCACCGAGACAAATGTTTGTGTGACACACAGATATTTCTTTCGGGTCTGGGTGTTTTCGAAACGTAGTTCCTGACACCCACGATACATGTTTTACCTAACAAGGGGCAGAAGTATGTGTGTTCAGTATCTCAACCATGAGTTTTCTCACGTATAAACGCTAGCGACAACGTAAAATATGTATGTGACAAAATGAACAGCGCCTCTAGGGGTTACGTGAGAAACTTAATTCAATAGTATAATAAGTAAAAGTTTTTTAATTCATAAAAAGTACACCGACTTCAACAAAAAACAAAATATGCGTCACTATAAAATTTGTTTTACTTTGATTTTTCTGAGATCCCATCATCAGATCCTGACTTGGTGCCAATGGGACCACCTGAGAAGTATACCCTTTTAAACACAAAAAGAATATTTCGAATCGTTCCAGGCGTCTTCGAGTAATCTGGTAACATACATAAAAAAAGATTCCGACGAATTGTTAACCTCCTCCTTTTTTGAAGTCGGTTAAAATCGAAACATTCCATACATAAAAACAACGCTGCAACGCTAGCGATTTCGATTACCTATCGTAACGTGTCAAAATACATAAACTTATGGTTGAGCTGCTGATCTATGAATTCCAATTCATTTTTAAAGTCAGCAATGCTTCTATAATTATTTTGCTATTCTGGGTGTAATGGGCCGGCGAGATCACCTCTCATGAAGTAAAAAAAAAGTCTCTTGTTTTTTAGTCACTGCTATACAAAAAAGTGGCAGCCTAATGAGCATTAGATGCGTGAAATCCTAGGTTCAATTCTCAAATTGGAGACATTTGAGAAGATTTTGGTTTTCGAATGGAATCGACGGAAATCGAATAGAATAAGATATAATCGAATGGAATGAAACGATATCGTATGGAATCGGAAAGGACAAGAATGTACCTTGAAGCGGACTTGCATTTTGTGTAGGCTATAATGTTAATGTTGCTTATTACCAATGTGACATGTCAGATGTTACACATCATATGCGAGTACTGTAAGGTAGTGTCCGACCGAAATAGGAATTTCTATAGAAACCGAAACTTTTTAGACATGTTAAAATCTATTGATTAGTGAAATTTGGCTTATCTCATAAAAATTATATATTTGTTTGATATTGCCATTATTTTTACCCGACTGCGGCGAAGCGAAAGTTTCGTTTTCGTTTTTGACCGGTATGTGAGTGAAACTTGCCGAAACTGAAACCGAACCTTCGGTCGGACACTTCTGTAAGGCTAGTTAATGTTTTTCCATTACCTGTGTGAAACAATGGCCCATTTACTATGCGAGTTGTTACATACACTAAACTGCGGGTGTCGGTTAAAATCACCTACGCCCGAGCCGAGTCCGCCTGCAAACAGCTTATTGTAAGAACATGTAATGATAACAAACCGTCGTCTTATATCAAAACAAAGTGTCCATACACCGTGAATCATGTGGCCACTTTTTAGGATTTGCATGGACAATGGTAGGTACAGTAGGTACCTACCTACCATAATTTTACTTTGTCACAGCCAGTATATGCTCGAGTAGATGGGCAATAGGATTTAAGGAAAATTTCAACTTGTAAAAATAAAATTATACCTTCATAAATAAATTTAATTTAAACAACAAGACTGTCAAGACTACCATATGTATCATTAATATCAAGTTCATAAGTCATAGCAAAGATAGCCTAGTCGGTTGCGGTACGGACTGGCAAGACGAAAGTCGGATATTTGAAACCAGCTCAAATGGCATACACCTCCAACTTTTCTAAAGTTACGTGTATATTCATTGATAATTATCACTTGCCTTAAAACAGTGAAGGAAAACATTGTAAGGAAACCTGCATACCTGAGAATTCTCAAAAGAATTTCGAAGGTATGTGAAGTCTACCAACCCGCATTACGCTAGCGTGGTGGACTAAGGCCTAACCCCTCTCATTAGTAAAGGAGGCCCGTGCAGAGCAATGGGACAAGGTTTAATACAGGGCTAGTATTAGTTCGTAATTTATATTTAGCCTATGCATTTATACAGTCACATAAAATTGGCGCAACGCATTTTCGGGCTAAATAGCTTAGCTTTATTAGTAATTTAGATCTTTATCAAAGTTTTGTGCACACGGGAGTAAGTACCTTCTCATTTCACGGTAATGGGGCCCTGCCGTGCTATATGTTCTACACGACACTTTATTTGTATTGGAATGTGTAACGAAAAATATTTTTTACAATCGATTATATTCTTCTACAGTAGGAAATCGTGGTCACTGTACACAATTTAACGGACAAAGCTACTTGCCTGTCTATATAAATACTTCCTTCTTGCTGTCTATCAGTATTCAGTTTAGTAGCATCGTTTAATCCAACAAGTTACACATAATGGCTTCTGCAAAGGTTATTTTGTGCGATATTGGCATAGTCATGCTATGTGGTTTTACCTTTGTATTAACGGAAGAAATCAAAAGGTATGTTTGAATGATAAAATAATACCCATAGTATCTACCAATCCGATTTTTTTGTTTCGTTATTACATTAATTCGGCTCATTGGTATCTAAAGGCAGCGTACTAAGCTAAGAAATTGAAATTACTGTTTTTTGATTCAAATATGGTACATGATTTGACCAGTAGACCTACTCTTGAAATCAATTCCAATCTCGAACTCGATACAGTTTCAATTAAAATCTAGAAAATATTGGAACTCTAACTGACTCAACAAAATAAAATAGAATATTTACGAACTAGCGATCGGAAATACTCTATTTCATTTAGTTACTAAAAATTCCACCGTATTCAGTTAAATCGTGCTCTAGTGTTGCGTTCAAGAGTGCCAATAATACCGTTTTCAAACTTATTCCAATATTAAATTGGAATCGAGTGTCAAGAATAACCCTCCAGGATTAAAACTCGTGCCTGATATGGCGATACGCTCGCCACCTATCTCATTGTGCGACGAACATAGGTTCTGCGACCAGTGGGTGCGACGAACATAGGTTCTGAGAACAGTGGGTGCACTAATCGCACCTGCATGGACACAGACGTGAACTTATATTAATTGATAATATTTTAATGGTTTTAACTTAACGCTGTATCAAACGCAAAACAAAGAATAGTCCGACCCGCGTGTCGACAGCCGACGCCCTATTTACATAAAGAAAATGTACACACATTGTTTGTTATAGCAGCGATTGCCTAATTGGTTGTGATACGGACTGTCAAGACGAAAGTCTTATATTCGAAAACCATGGCATACACCTCTGACTTTTCTAAAGTTACGTGTGTATTAAATGTTAATTATCGCTCGCTTTAACGGTCAAGGAAAACATCGTGAGGAAACCTGCATACCTGAGAATTCTCATAAAAAAATCGAAGGCATGTGAAGTCTACCAACCCGAATTAGGCTAGCGTCGTAAGGCCACTCTCATTCGTAAAGGAGACCCGTGCCCAGCAGTGGGACAATTTTAAATACAGGGCTAGTATTATTATTATATACATTGTTTGTTACAGTCCCACAGCATCGGACGATGGTCCAAAAGGCAACTGTTCGTGTGGAGGGTTCTCGACACCCACCCCTGAAGCGGGTAGTCCACCAGTGCTGTCTCAAACACCGAGTCTGGTAGTTAAATGCGATCAAGAGGGAGACAACTCTTGTAAACTCTTGTGCAATGCTTTAGCCACCGCTACTAAAGCCAAGGGGCCAGAAGTGTTGTGCAATAGACTTAAAGACGCAAAGGAATTGAAGGTACACAATTTTAGGCATAAAAAATAAGACAATCGTACAGAATAAATATAATTCCAGTATCTAGAAGTAAAATAAATGTATATTATTAATAGTGTATTTCCGTCCGCGACTCAGTGTGTTACATTTTTATAGAAAAGTTTGGCCTTATTACCTGTTGGTCAGTAATCATTTTAATATCTAAAATAACAGAAGTGTGTTGCCTGCCTTAATGGAAATAAGTAGGGATGGAGAAAGGAGGGGGATTTGGGCCCACTAAAAATTTTACTCACTGTACGAAACCCAAGCAGTTACTTCACGTCAGTGTTATGTGAGAAATTATTACTAAATTGATCAAATCGGCCCATTTATGCTGTAAACAAAACCAACTGCGGTGGCGCAGTTGTAATTGCGCATGCGTTACGACTGCTGTGCTGAGGTCTCGGGTTCGATCCCCGGTTCGGGTAAAGTGATATTGAGTTATTCTATCCAGAAATTCCAGTATTAGCCCGGAGTCTGGAACCTGTGCCCGGTATGGCGATAGGCTCGCCCCCTATCACATTATGGGACCGAAATTCGGCGAAACGTGGGTGTAGGTACTGGTTAAACCTCTGCCTAATCCTTAGGGGATTGCGGGCGTGAGTGTATATGTATGTACAAAACCAACTACAGTGTGGCCCTTACCTAGTTGACATATAAGCTGTGGATTTATGGAGCGGCATAGGCGAATTTCGTCAAGACGAAAGTCGTAGGTTCGAAACCCAAGTGGCATACACCTCTAACTTTTCTAAAGTTATGTGTGTATTAAAATGTTAATTATCGCTTGCTTTAACGGTGAAGGAAAGCATCGTGAGAAAACCTGCATATCTGAGAATTTTTCGAAGGTATGAGAAGTCTGCCAACCCGCATTAGGCCAGCGTGGTGGACTACGGCCTAACCCCTCTCATTAGTAGAGGAGGCCCGTGCCCACCAGTGGGACAATATTTAATAGAGGGCTTGTATTATTTATAGTCGAATTTCGACCAAGCTCATTAATTTAAGATAAAAAAAACTCTCCAAAAACAAACAAACTTTTCCACCCCCTTTCTCAACTTGGAGCTGATTTTTTAAAAAAAAAACATCGAAGTGTTACTGTGTTTTGCAATTACTAATCTGAGAAGAATTGCTAAATAAATAAACCAACTATAAGTTATTTATTATCTCTTTTTAGTGCCAGACACTACACACAGAGTAATGCGAATGTAGGCCAATTTTTTAATAGTGATTTGAAGAAAAAGCCATACCTAGTATTGACTAGGGTATTTATGTAGGCCATATCCTATCCTATTACCAATGCTAGCCAGAACGTTTAACTGTATACAAATGGCAGTACTTTAATAATTCAATACTTTGTTACAGCTTTCTGCATTTTATAAAGTGTGTGACAAGCCTTGGCAGTATGCTGACATGACTGCCGAACTACCACTATGCTGCGAGAACAATAAAGTAAAGACATGCGCTTCCGCCACACCTATTGTTGCGGATACTGTAGATGCAAAAACAGTGATGTAATACGATATTTATCGAGTTCCTTGTAATCGATAATATTTTTATTAGAAATAAATAAATTCGTACGTGCTGCTATTGTTTGAAATTTACGTTTAAGATGCAATGTCCCAATTAGTACGTTCGTTTAACTAGAGTAGTAATTATTTCAATTCTCACATAGAAATAAGGTCACTGAAATTTTAAATAAATAAAACCCCTTTTACAACTACAATTTTATGTGTGATTTTGTACATTCCTTCAATAAAACCTGTATAAAATAGTTACTGATCATGTTTATCTCGTAACAATCCTTTTCTGGTATATTTGTAACGACTTATTTGCTAAGTAACAATATTATCTAACAAGTTCTCGAACTCATAATCGAAACTTAAACCAATCAAACGCCTTTCTATAACTAAAACATTGTTGATAACTTATATACAAGAAAATAAGACGGGTGCGGCGTTACACATATTTGGAATAGTTCATCCGCTATTGAATAATTTAAAAATGTATTTTATTGCTTTAATCACATAATATGGGGTGAACAATCAATTACATATCGAGTTTATTTAAAGGTATTATTAAGTAACGGGAATTCTCACAAATATTTAGCTTCACCTTTGGAGAATCGTCCATCTAAGTCTTGGGCCTTTTTAATGATAGATTTCTTTTGCGCTTCGTCGAAGCGGTTTACTTGCATATCCTCTTCCCGGCTAAAAGGACGGCGTTCCTTTTTGACTTCTTCTTTTTCTTCCTTCTGAAAAGCATTATGATAAAAGTATTATGTAATAGAAGATATCAGGTCGCCTATAAAAATAAATACATTCATTGGAAAACATCGCACCTTCTTTTTCTTTTTCAGTTTTTTCTGGTGCAGTTCAAGCAAACTTTCTTCTCTTTTGTGTTTCTTTTTATGTTTTCTGTAATTAAATATTTGTTTATAAGCAAAAACCTCAGAATAATATTATTATGTTTCATATTATACCACATTAAATTAGACTAAAATAATATTATAGTCCGGGAAGTAGCGTTACAAATGAAAGTAATAGTACGTAGATTTATTTTAATATCGATTGGCGATCTTGTAAATCGCTATGATAGTGATGGGTCTGGGTGTTATACGCTGCGAATGTGGTAAAATTGCAAGAAGTATGAACTGTCTGTTTTTTTCCCATAAGTAGTTGATATCACAATGAGTTGAAGATGCCAGCAGCATGCATGCAATTCGTAATGAAATTACGTATAAGTATAACAAAGTATACTAAATCATTTACATAATTAAAAGCAAAAAACAACAATCAACTGCGTGTGCAAAATGCAAGAAGCAAATGACCGACTTGACGCAGTAAATGTAAAAAAAAATCGTGCAATGCGCGTTATCTTTCACTGTAGACGACAGAACTCCCCGTAGGTGAACCCAGATGATTGATAATTTTCGCTAACACAATTATTAAAGTATCACATTTCATCCGTTATTGTGACAATAGACTGATTTGCATGTGCATCAGTCTTCAGTCAATCATCAGTCTTGGAGTCTATCTGCCACGTCACGGACATCAAGGCTAACGCGTATGCATGCACGATCTTTTCGTGTAATGTAGTACTTTTTTGGTCTAAGCTTGTGACATCTTAAAAACGGGCCAAGCTACATTTTCAATGGTCCTAGTAAATTTTTTAATAAGAAATAAAAACTATGAAAATAGAAACATATTGGGCGCCCGAACTCTCGTCTTTCGACGCTTTTTGTATTAAGCGATCGGTCTAAACGTCAAAGTCTTTAGCGGTAAGAACATTAATTAAAAAAATGGCCATGAAAGTTTATTTATTTATTTACACTTCATACATAAATTGATATGTAAAGGTGGACTTATGCCGGAGGCATTCTCTTGCAGTCGAACCTTGGGTGGTGCAGAGATAGAATGAAGTAGGTTGCCAATATAATTTATAACTTAAGATACTTTAAATGCTACTAAGTAACAGAGATGTTATGGAGCTCCGTAACCGTAACCGAAACTATCGGATATCCGAAATAAAATTCTATCCGTAACCGTAACCGAATCTGATATAAAAGATTCAAATAATTTTGGATTTTCTAATTGAGACACGTTAGGACTGGTTTTTGCTTTTTCCTGGCATTTATTATATTTATTTATATTGCTTAGACATAGCCTGTCAGTCATTTACTCTTGTGGGATTACATTTTCTTACATAAAATAGTACCAAATGATAAACTAGAAATAAAGCTACATATTTGTTTTTTACTTTTACAATTACTTCAAAGCCTAATATCCATAACCGAAACTATCCGAAACTAACGGATAATCCGAAATAATTTAATATCCGTAACCGTATCCGAAACCTATATATATTATATTAATATATTCCCATATCCGTATCCACATCCAGATCCGAAATTTCAAATCCATAACATCACATGAATATTATGAATACATACTAAACATATAGCATAACTATATACATCGCATAGATACATATCCCTAAATATTTATGGATATAAAAATAAATATATGCATACAACATAACTACTGTTGTGATGATCCTGCCAATTCGTTTAACAGCAGTTTACGAACCCTTGACTTAAACATGTAACGACTCGTGCACATCCTAATTTCTGATGGGAGCGCATTCCAGAGGAGTATAGATTGTATAGAGAAAGAGGAATGAACCAATTCAGATCTGTGGGATGGGCAAAGTAGGAGAAGATTACTCGACGACCGAAGTATTCTCTCGTGGCTAGAATGAAGGAACCTAAATTACGCAGCTAAGTAGGAAGTGCAGTGGAAGACGTAAGAAGTGAGAAGAGAGTAGTAAGGGCGTGAAGATTTCGGCGCTGACGAATTCGTATTTGCGAAAATTTTACTTTATGCATTTAGAAACAGTGATAAACTGTTTATTACATATAACGAAAAACTGCTGTCTGTGTTAAAATATTGTAAATTCTTCGGAATAATGGAGAACACCGTGACAATTAATATTTTGGTAAAATTGTTAACAAATTGTAAATATTTTTTTAAATATGTACAATAATCTTTCTTTTTAAAACCTTTAATTAATAATAAGCCTTTGTTTCGACCAAATATTTGATTTACTAAATTTTAAGTTTTAAAACATTTGTGTTATGTTACAAAAAGAGAGAAATCGATAGCAATTCAATTAAATATTACAGTATGGAAATAACTCACTTAACAGCTTCTTCTTGTTCCTCATCTCTATTGGTAATTTGACGCGCTTTCGCCTCTCGTTTCATTACTACATCAGGATCTTCGTTCACTTGACCTGTTGCCTTTTTGGCTTTTTCTTGAGGAGTATCTGTCCAGCTTGACCTGTAAACATATATTTAAATTAATATTTAGAAATAAACATGTAAGCAACTAATATGAGTATTAGTTTTATACCTGTCTGACATATCTGGTCCTTCTTTTGCTCTGAAAGTGCGAGCTTCCAGACCTAAATATTTAGCCTTCGCTTCTGGCAATTCTAACATCCATTTTTCTCTGGATTTCACTTCAGAGCCTTGTACACCATGCCCTTCAAGTTGTCTTATTTTCATTGCTATGGCTCTTTGTTCAAGGCGTTTATGTGCATCTGACCATTTTCCTTCAGAACCTTCTGGTAATGGACCAAGATGATCATCATCAGACGATTCGTATTTGATGATTTCACGTTCTTTTTCTGCCAGAATCTTCCTCACATCGTCAGGGATGGATGGTCCTGTTTATAACAGTTACACTATTTAATTTAATAAGAATGGTAGTTAAATAAAATTAAAACATTCAGAACAATTCTTACCAATGTTTCTTGGTTCACTCTGAAGACACGGCGGTAGAGCTGGTCCTTCCGTATTTAGTGAATTGGTTTTTTCAAACTGTCCTTGCAAGTGTGGTGGTAAGGCTGGACCACACACATCCATTTTCTCATCTGAGCCAGCCAGTCGAGATCGTTTCAATTTGTGTCTTAGATCAGAAGGATCTATTTCTGCTTCTTTTTGGGACTCATCATCACTGAGAATCTCACCCTCTTCACTAGTTTCTTTACTTACTGCTTTTTGAGTAGATGTAACCTCAGGTACTGGCTCTGTTTTGGGGCTTTCCAAGTTTTTATCTTTAATATCTGTTGTACTGCTTACTTCTGCAGATAGTGGGATATCATTGTCTCTTTCTTTAGATTTAGAATTTTTCCTTTTATGTTTTTTTCTATGCTTCTTCTTCTTAGTTTTGCTAAGTTTTCTTTCTAAGTTTAAAAGCTTGGCTCTCAGTTTTTCATCATCAGAGGAATCAATCTCACTGGATTCCTCAGATTTTTCTTTTACTAATGCAGGTATCATATTATAGTATGAACCAGGTTGCACTTCTTCAGAATCACTACTTGCCTGAGCTTCTTCAACAACAATTACAGGACTATCACTTTTTCGTTTCATCGGTGCAGGTTTATAAATTTCAGATCTCTTACCCTTAGGATCAGGGGATAAGGATATACTTTCTCTTGCCTTTCTATTGAACTTATTAGGAGTGACCTCTTGAGTATTACGTTTGACTTCCTCTTTAGCATCTTTTTTGTTGTCAATAGTTTTTAAATGTGACCTAGATCTAGAGTGTCTATGCCTATCCTTGCTGTCGCTTCTATGGTCCCGGATTTTAGATTTCGTCGTCGAATCTCTATCAACTCTATGTCTTTCATGTGATCGTCTACCAAGGCTTCTATCTCGTGTATGTTTTCTTTCATGAGACCTTCTCCTCATAGGACTTCCTTCCCTTGAACGTCGTCGTCTGTTTGCTGGAGAATATCTAGAATGTCTGAATCTGTCTCTACCTCTATCGAAATTATCTCTCTCATCCCTACGCCTATCACTCGTTCTGTGCAATCTCTCATTTTCAGAGCGTCTGTTGCGCCCTGATGATCGAGAGTCATGTTTTTGCTCAGATTTCTGATCTTCTTCTGGTTTTGATTTACATTTGAATCGACCTGTCTCTGAATCGCTGCTTGAGTCATCAGAAAGCATTTTAGCACCTAAAAAAGTAAGGTATACAAAATGAAAAAGGTTTTAACATAATATATTTTTATTCTATTCACATTTTGCACTTATCTACATCAGCTCAAAACATTTTAGCAATTTTTTTAGCACTGTAGCGGACTGTTTTCAGAAAACCAGCTGTTAGAATGCCTTTCAAAGATTGCCTAACACTTGACTGCCAAACAATGTCTTTTAGTATTTGTCTCAATATTACTGCACAATCTATGTCATAAGCGACAGCCCGGAGCACATCCTCCATGTCTTGCTGAGGACCACCATGGTTCCAAAACTTTACAATTCTTTGTTGTGGCACCATTGGCAACTGCATCAAATGATGTAATTTAGTCTCGGGGTGTAAATCTTGATGGCACTGAGAGTCTCCCGTTGAAAAGTCAACATAGGCATGGAATTGCTGCAAGATTGGTTTGTACAATTCTCGGAAATTCAACAATTGAGGTTGTACTATATTCTTTACTTTATTTTTGTTCTCACCAAATGTCATTCTGAAATCACCTGCATAACTCAAGTTTGATATGGCAAAGTAGAAGTCATATTCTGAAAATGACTCAGGTAGAACAAGCAATGCCGTATGAACTGCTGAACGCAGGTTGGATTGAAGAGCATTTTGCAACTGAGAACTGTTGGTATTTTTTATAATTTCAACCGGTTTGTGTAGACGGCCAGAGAGGTACAGGTTGTCCCAGTCAAGCAGATCTGCAATCAAGTCTTTTTGTGAGACAACACCATACTTGATTGTCACATTTTCTTCTTTCATCTCAACTAACGTGTTGAAGTACACTTTAGCACCCCAGTTTTCCTGAAATCTTGCAACAAACCCTTTGCCCAAGAAGCGGAGAGCTGAATAGTGTGAAGGATTCTTTTCAATGTTAGCTCCGTGCCATCTGTGCGAGTTGTCGACGCAATATATAAGGTCGATCATATTGTGTTTGTATTGGTTTCCCATTTGTGGTTTCACAGCAGACCCATAAGCGAAACAAAATGTGAAGTTTTGCGGAAACTTCGATAATATTCTATAGTACAAAGGAGATATGTCTTTGGCCATACCACCCAAGGTTTTTACTGCAGTCAATGCCATGCTTATTAACAATTATATAGGGAGTTTTCTGCTGACCTGAGGGCAATGAATCGACCCGTTGAACACGATGATGCTTCGATGTGACGATAAATAGTGTCTTGATTTTGTGGTCCAAGAAGTAATTTCATTGAAGTTTTTTAACTTATATATGACTTTTAACTATTTACTCTAAACGGTTATGTACTGTTTTGGTCATTTTTGGAAAATAACCAAAAACGATTACGAACCCATATCGCAAACACTTAAGCGCTAGTGTTGTAACCGTTGTAGGCATAGAACAATTTCACAAAATGTATTATTTCGGTCTTCTAGTACTATTAGTACAGCAGTAGAGAGAAAGAGAAAGAAAATACTATGGTCCTTGAGTAGTAGAGTACAGTAAGTAGTATTATAATGCTCTTTGACAGTAAGACATTGTACATGCACATGGGCGTTTCGTCTTTTATCAACAACGTTGTGTATCGTTTTGTTGACAGTTGACATCATCCGTTGGCAGCTAGGAGTGTTCGTTATATTAGATAACCGATAAAATAACCTATTATTTATACATAATCATATAGCCTATTATTTATTACATCAGACAAGGGTTATTCATACGGAACGATTATTTTTATTACATGCGACCAAAACTGCCGGCCACGGGCACACAAACGACGTCCATCACATACACACTGCATACGCACACTGCGAAAGTGAGGAAACGCAACGGCCCGTCCACTAACACTTTGTTGAATAATATTTTTGTCACATGCCAAATTATGCTCTAAGATATACTGTATAAGAACTGTATTCAATTGAATAGTAAAAATAATAGGCAAACTAATATTTTTGTTCCGCGCTAATATATTCTTTCGCACACGTTAGATTATTTTTTGAATAAAATCACTGCATGACTTCGTTTCGTTGGACTTGTATGAAGTAGTTTGCGGTGTCGATATATGTTTTAATTGAGTTGTGAAATTAATCGCTGTGTTGGTTTATTTGATGATTATAAAAATGTAAATAAAAGTTAGTTTCGTGTAAATATTTTTTTATTTTTTTATTACACACGAAACAGGTTATAATCGGGTACAAATTGTATACAGAATTATTTTAAAAATAATTATTAAATAGGTAATGTTTAACAGCGCACGGCGTGCTTTGTGTCGATAATCTAATCGCGTCGTTCTACGAAGCGATGTGATATATTATACTAATATATTATAGCGTAAAAAATAATAGGCGTTTTAAAAGTCGCGTATCGTTGTAACGCGTTTTCAATATGTAGCCGTTGCGAACACTCCTATTGGCAACATTGTTGTTGCCGCCAATGTTGTTTGCCATCCAGCTAGAGATGCGGATTGCGGGCAGCATAATTTGGATATCGTTAGCGTTTTGTTGAAGTTCGTTGGCATAGTATATGAATGTAACAATGACAAAAGACTAAAAAGGACCTGGTGTAAATAAGGAAAAAACGTGTATACCTATATGATAGTTGCGGACGTTAAATGGCGTCTTGAAATAGTTCTGTGTGTGTGAGCTATTCGACGTATTTATCGGTATTTGGTTATTTAAAGACGATACTAGCTTGGCCTAAATACAATAAAGAATTTACAATTATCCAAATATTTGACTAATAAGAAAGTAAAAGAAACAAACGTATGAAACTCATTATTTTATTATCTGTAAATAACAAAAATATTATTACTTGCTCCAAAATAAAACTATCTAGGTCTAGAGTTGGCGTACGATGTTTGGCCATGTTGCGGCCTTCTGAGTACTCTGACAATATACCCTCGACCGCTTCTTCACCATCTTGCCCATGGAGGAGTGTGAAGAAGAAGGCCGGTACAATTGTTTTGAGTATAGATTATATGAGATAATCTATCTCTCGCTACTCGATACTCTAATTGGACGGCACTGCGCTTACCATCAGGTGCGTATGGTCACTTTGCCGTGCCAGAATAAAAAAATAAAATAAAGAATTTACATTAAAATTTCATTCGGACACGGGCAATCAGTCGTCAGTGATAGGCAGTGATAGTTATTTTACAATACCTATGTCAGCAACAGATGCCGACATCATGGACTGAAATCGTTGGTTAACAACGTTTTTCTAAAATCGGCCGTCGGTACTATACATACATTGTCAAAGCGTAATTGTATAAATGTGTAAGCTTTTAATAATAGGTATTTTTTAGATCAAGACTCAACGATTTGGACGACAATATTATGATCTATATACATGAAATGAACTAAATAAAATTACTCTATTATTTTCTTCACTATCTGTACATTAGTCTCAGCAACGCACACGGCACGGAATTAATTCTTATTAGTACTAGTACATGTCAGTATAAGTTTACTTTTTAATGCTAAATATCTGTAAGTGTAAAGTGTAAACTTCACATAAAATTTATCGTAGATACTGGTTATTTTGATGAGTGGCAAATATTACTTTATAAATGGTCAGGATCTACACATGAATAGGTGAAAGTGCTTAAGTTTTAACAAATAAAATATGTCAAGTGCTGATAGAATCGATTTTGAGATGGAGGTGGAAGTGGAGAGTGCTTCAGCCGGTCCTCCGGTAGATCCTCCTAACCCAACGTCCCCTGCACCACCTACTCCAGGCGGAACCAAGAGTGTTGTGGTGACAACGGCGACCTCCGGCTCTGTAACAGTTTCTCTCCATCCGCTAGTTATTATGAACGTCTCTGAACATTGGACACGTTTACGAGCACAGGAGGGTTCTCCGCAAACAGGTACTTTTTTTGTTTATATAGTGTTCAAGTATATATGAAACAACATGTCATGCCTGTTTGGAAGATCCAAGGAGTAGATGAAGGGGGTTGTATACACATATTCCTGATATTTATGTCTTATGATGTGATAAGCATGTATAATTTTGTGCCTTCAATTTATTGATATAATGTGTTGATTATTACACTTATAAATATTGTGTTTTTAAAGTGTGAGTGTGTTTTATTTGCATTTCTCAACCATTAGCTAAATATTTAAACATGTATATCATTTTTGCAGTAATTGGAGCTTTGATTGGTAAACAGAAAGGCAGAAATATAGAAGTAATGAACTCATTTGAGTTAGTTTTTAGTGTAATCGATGGGGACATCATCATAGATAGAGATTATTATAATCTGAAGGAAGAACAATGTAAGTCAATCAAAAACATTTGTAATTGCTGTATGAATATTTCAATTCTTAAATAAATTTATTAAACCTTAGTATCAATTTTTATAAAATAATATATTGTAAATAATATGTAATAAATACACTCAACAGTCACATATAGTCCTGACCCCCATGCTAGGTCAAACCTGTATTGTGGATATCAAGAACTATGAGGAATTAAGTTCCCACAACACCCAAAACTGAAACAAATATGTATCTCTCACACAAGCATTTGTCTCAGTGCAGGAATCAAACCTGCAGCCTCTCTTTTCACAGCAGGATACTCGCCCTCTGTGCGAAGGAGGCTGTCGAATCTTTTCTGTGTCTGGATATTAGGGGTATAAATGAATAAAATTAGTAATGTCTCTAACTTTTACTTGTTTTTAGTCAAGCAAGTATTTTCCGATATGGATTTTCTTGGTTGGTACACAACTGGCGACACACCCACCGAGAAAGACATTGCAGTACATAGACAAATCTGTGACATAAATGAGTGCCCAGTCATGTTTATGTTAAATCCTGCTGGCAGAAATGGTGACGTAAGTTCTATTGTTTTTTGTTGAAAAGATCAGACAAGACAAAGAGTAAAAATATGTTTAATAATATATACACTGTCCCACTGCTGAACATGGGTCTCCTCCACTAATGAGAGGGGTTAGACCTTGATACACCATGTTGGCCTAATGCAACCTATATAAACCAAACTCCAATCTGTGAAAGCACTAGTTACATCACTGCTTCCCTCTTTGGGAATACAGAGCTTAAGCAAGTATAATTTTTTTTTTTTTTATGTTAAAAGGAGGCAAACGGGCAGGAGGCTCACCTGATGGAAAGTGATCACCGCCGCCCATGAACATCTGCAACACCAGAGGGCTTGCAAATGCGTTGCCGGCCTTTCAGGAAAGAATATGCTCTCTTCTTGAAGGTTCCCAAGTCGTAACGGTTCGGAAAGACCCCCGGCGATAACTGGTTCCACAGAGTGGTTGTGCGAGGCAGAAAATGCCTTAAAAATCGCGCTGTTGTGGAACGTTGGACATAAATGTTGGAATTGAATGTAACTAATGATTCAGTGTTCAAAAACAAATTTAATATAAAGGATAAAAACACTGTCATAAGTACCTCAGAAACCGGTCATAAGTGTTGTAGCTCCAGATATGCAAACTTTTTATTTATGACCTCAAAAGTTCCAGAAAATGGTATGCCTATGATTTATATTAAAATTTTCAGCAACTGCCAGTAGTATTGTACGAATCCGTAATAGATGTGGTAAATGGAAGGGCAACCATGCTATTAGCGCCACTTACATATACTCTCGCTGCAGAGGAAGCGGAGAGAATTGGAGTAGACCATGTTGCTAGAGTATCTTCGGGAGAGGCAGCTTTTAACAGTTTGGGTATGTATATCTACATAATAAGAATTTTGCTCTGATTGTCAGAATCCTATCATAACTTTTTACTTTTGTTAATATAAGATATAGTATTATTCTTGAATATTTACTTATTTTAGTATAATAGTGTAATTGATGATAACATTTTGTCATAAATATATTGTATATTTTGTAATGGTTTTATTGATTTAAAAAGCAGAAATAGTTCATGGAGATTGGAATGAAGTACAAAAACGGATATTATGAGTTTGATACTAGTCCCCAGGGCACATGCTTCAGACTAGTGGCATAATGGCACACGCTTTTTGTCGGGCACTAGAAATGGGGTACGATGTTTGGCCGTTTTGCGGCCTTCTGAGTACTCTGACACTAGACCCTTGACGCCTTGTCCATGGCGTTGTGTGAAAAAGTAGGCTGTTACTCGATACTTTAATTAGACGGCACTGCGCTTAACAGGTGCAATGTGGGCACTTTGTTGTGCCAATATAAAAAAAAGAACTTTTACATTATACATTTATTATTTTACATTTATATAATTTACATGTAATATATGAAATCTTGTCTTATTTTCAACATTTTCCAGTGGCGGAGCATTTAACTGCACAACGCTCGGCGATTAAAATGCTTGTGTCGAGAGTCCGCGCAGTGTTGGCCACTGTACGTGCCATCCGCGACGGAACGCTACCTCCCAGACCAGCACTCTTGAGGGAAGCACGTGCCCTGTCCAATAGATTGCCCTTACTTACTTCACAACAGTTCCGCACTCATTTCTATAATGTATGTATACAATATGATAATGTATATATAAAATTATTTATAACATCAAAAAAGCTGGAGATTACTTTATAAAAGTGTCATTGTCTATCTGCAGTAGTAAAACGCCTCGCTTTATAATTTAGGACAAACTCCAATGCCTGGAAATTCTTGTTAGATTTTCCAACCCAAAAGTTAAACACAAATTGTTATTGTGGTTTCGCAGATTGTTTACACTGCCACCTAGACTAATGATATGAATCACTTTATAGATTGGTAATCTGCAATAAAAAAAAGTTGTATTCTAACCTAACCTAACCTAACATGTTGATGACTGTATAGAATGTTTTAAGTTTTTCTCTTTTCCAGCAATGCAACGATGTAGCGCTTATGACGTACTTGGGCACAATCACAAAAGGCTGCAACGCGATCAACCAGCTTGTGAACAGATTCAACGTGTTGTACGACAGACAAGGCATGGGCCGCCGTATGAGAGGCCTATTCTTTTAGACAAATAGCTTTGCAATTTTGTATTCAATAATGGTAACGAATTGTTTTTCTTTATAGTATGGTTTATTCATGTAGTTTCAATCTGCATACGGATGTATGTATATGTCTGCATGCAGAAGATGTAAAGAAAATATTATTTCTGATATTGATACAACCCAGTGGATCTTGGGATAATCATAAATTACAAATAATATAGTTGTCTGCTTACTTCAAAAAGTTGGGGTAATATATAGGGTTTTTAATATTGCCGATGCTGGCAAACGGGCTAGTCACGTGAGAGGAAGTGATCTCCACAGCTCATGAACAACCATAAAATCATTAGGATATTGTCGGCTTTAAAGAGAAGGAATGGATATTAGGATAGGAGGCAAGTTTTGGGCCTTCCTACAAATCTCTTTCTCCACACAATGTGGTTACATTACAGCAAATTGTCACTTAAGTTTTTAATAGCAATACTAATTACTAAACCATTCGATCCAGGCGCAACTAGTAGAGCCAGATAAATTTTGTGAGTTTTCATACAGTGACCCAGCTTGAATTACAGCTAACACATTCTAAATTCAAGAGATCTTGTCAATATGTTGTTTATAATATGAATTAAAAATGTAAAGAATATACATTGGTGTTTTAATCCATAGAATCAGTATGCTTTCACAAAAGGAACTAAATAAAAATATGGAATAATTGGCAACTGCTGTGAATTGTTTGGGCAGTTTGTTAAAGCGGTATTAATTTTTTTAATACTCGACTGAATTTCAAATAAACATGTCTGTAAAAAGGTAGTTTTATTTTTTTGTCGAGGGTAGTTTCAAATAGAAATGTCTAAATTTATAACGATGATCTTGAAGTTGAAGATCAAACCAAGTGTGGTCATTTTAAGCATTTCTATTTAGATGGGGTTGTAAATAAGTACTCGTGTCATATATAGTTATTTTATATAGCATCCTCATGTTTGATAATTCTATATTTATTCAAAATTAACAAACTTTGGACACATTGAGATTCATGCTATGGAAGACTGATAGGTGAAGTCTGTACAATTTATAGTTTTAAGCAATGAGACTAAAGCAAACTTAAGGTAACCTCCAATATTTACAAATGTGTCTATTGATGTCTTATCAGGATATACTTGTGATAGAAAATGTCCAATATTGATAAAGTTTACAGTTGATAAACATACAGTCTTAACTTACCACTCGTCTAGAAATTATGTAAAATTACCTAATTTACAATATTCAATGTTTAAAAAATCACTAAGGTATATTATGTTTTAACTTGTTAACAACGTTCCATACAAATTACAATATTATACTTTACAGTTGTACTTTAATTCATAGCTTTGTATAAAAATATGTTTAATCAATTGTCAAACGCTAATATTGCTTCCATTTAACTATGTCATAAAAAGTATCTAAAAGTCCACAAACGTTATGTAAAATAAGACACAATCGAACCACCATTTCGTGATGGGTTATAAATGCATCGTGGTGGTACATGTGAGGGAAGCTAGTGCCTAGTGTATATCGCGAAATAGTAATAACCACTGCTTTACAATAAGGCTAGGCAGAAACCTTACAAAACAGTCAAATTACAAAAAAATAAATTTTAACAACTTAACTTAAGCGTAGATGATTATTTTCTGAGGTAAATTGGAATCTTTTAAGCAGAAAAGATCCAACTGCCGTTGTATACTTTTGAGTAAATGCAGTTTAAAGTTTGACATCGCATTTAAAAATAATACTATGCAGAAAATTCGTTAGGTAATATAACATGTAAATTTTTATAGGTTAATGCCATCAAACTGCCTTTTTTTTTCTCGATAGGCAGACGAGCAGACGGGCCACCTGATGGTAAGTAGTCACCGCCACCCATTAGACTTCTGCAATACCGGGGCACAGCAAAGCCGCTGCCTACCGTTGAAGGACTACACTTTTTAAGCTTCGTTTAAAAAAGGACATGTCATAACGCTCAGGGAACACCGCTGCAGGGAGTTCATTCCAGAGCTTGCACGTACGTGGTAAAAATGAACGCCGGAAACGAACCGTGCTAGACGGAATCGTTTCCAGGTGGTATGGATGAACTCTGCTGCGGTGTCGGTTGGTGCGATGATAAAATGGAGATGTAGGCACCATTTTAAACAGTTCCTCGGAGCACTCCCCGTGGAACAACCGATAGAACAAGCAGGGAGACCCGAAGTCTCTCCGCAGCCCCAACGGTTCCAGGCTATCCGTGATATCAGGATCCCCGATAATTCGAACGGCCCGCCTCTGTAAGGAGTCAAGTGGGTCTAGCAAGTATTTCGGGGCTCCTGCCCAGAGATGAGAACAGTACTCCAGGTGGGCCCGGACTTGCGCTTTATAAAGCCTGCCTGGATCTTTTGTACACATATAAACCTAGAATAGGAGATTCAGGCTATGTATTTAACCCGATTTCATTAAGTATGTTGGTTGAATCTTTTTTGCTTAACAGGGTCCAATTATAACAATAAAAAAAATTATACATTTGTAAACCATAAAAAGCCATTAATCCTGTGATTGTAAGTTTTCCATTGATCATATGATGATATTCACAGAATTACTTTTTTATTTATTTATTCATAGCCATGGATACATGTCCTTCAGCCGTCACAGACTTACAATACAATAGGGTGACCAACTAGCCGTACTGTCAAGCGGACACGAGTAAACTCTGCCTAGAACAAAAAATGTCTTTATAAACAAAAAGTAGGGTTTCACTGCCATCGAGAGGGTCCGTTATTGGACCGTAGTTACGTGTCGTCTGGTATCTTTTCTATTCCGATGAGTTCGTCGAAGAGCGAGTGGTTGTCGGGAATGACGTGCGGCTCGTGCAGCGTCTGTCGGGCGAACTTCAACGCAGCTCGCGCGAGTTGGCCTACTGTCCATTTTCTATCTACTAGCACGCGCACTAGTGTGTCCAGCTGAAATTAATTTTATGTTATTTATTCTCATACATACATATACTCGTTCACTTACGTCTGTAATCCCCGAAGGGGTAGGCAGATGTGTAACTAGTACACACACACTTTTCGCCAAATTTATTACGGTCCCATAATGTGATAGGAGGCGAGCCTATCGCTATACTGTTTAAATATGTAATTTTAAGCCTTTTGGACTATTTTGATTCTAGGCACTGATTGACCTAATCAAGCAAGAGCCACGGGCAAAAGCTAACTAATGAAATTGATTTTGGGTTTGAGATAAACCACTGGAACAATGTACATACCAATAAAGTACAGAGGCATTATTCTCTATGTCCTTACAACTTCGTAACGTATACTGTAATGCCATTACATACGAATGACACGCAGTTAACGTAACGCGTCTCGTTACGCGTTTGTAAGGACATATAGACAATGCCCCTGTATCTACAGTATACAGTATCTGTATCTACCTATCTAGGTATGAGTTTTATTTTTTCTGGCACGGCAAAGTGTCCAGTTAGAGTATCAAGTGCGCAATTATAAGCTATAATATAAGAGTATAAGGTGATGTAAGAGAGTATAAGGCGATGTGTGCCGCGTGTAACGTGTTACCTTGAAGAGTGCCTCGTTCCCCCTGGTGTAGTAGAGGAGCGCGGGCAGGCCGGCCACGCTGGCGGCCAGCCACTGCAGCACCAGCTTGAGCTGCGCGTGTCCCCGCTGCCGCCGGCCGCAGCCCCAGTTGCCGGTCGCCACGGGCCGGCACGACCCGCCCGACACTATCTTGTGGGCCAGCTGAGATAACTGCAGACGTTACAATCACTTACGTATCACCCGCACCAGACTGCCTCCGTAGGATTGCGTCAGCCGGTTGGTGTTATTTTGGATTTGGTTAGGGGTCGTTCATAAAATATGTTACACAAATATTTTTTTAGACCCCCTCCCTACACTTCGTCACGCTATGTCTCATTTTTTGCGATCCATGTTGTGTCACAAATGATAGAAACCAGCCCCTCCGCCTCCCGTATATTACACCCTGTGTACGGTGGTCGCTATCCGGGCGGATACATATCGTACCTCCAGCAAAAATATATATCGCTGATTACTAAATTTTTATTACACTGCACTTGATGGTAAGCTAATCTGGGTCCGCTATACACTTTAGCGGATCAATCTATCTTATCTATCAGGAAATAGTTAGTAAAATATTTAAAGTGGTAACCATAATATCTAATGTTGAAATCAATAATTCCAGCTCTCATATAGAGCTTACTCAATTTTAATTGTTAGTAAAACTTCTAGATGTCTGTTAACTTTTGCCAAGCGAATTTAGTGTGGGATAATCTAATTAATTTCTTACACATATTATTTCGTGGGATTCAGGCATGTTTAAAAAAAACATTAAAACGTGCACGAGTAAGAAATGTGTATGAATAACATGCAAATATGTTTCGACAGAAAGCGAAGAGATATCCACTTGTTAGTATCGGCGCAACAGACGATTAGCTACAGCGAACTTGACCTCTGACCTTGGGGTTGTTTATTTTAATCGTGACCGGCTCACACTCTACATTCTCCTCTATGGTATCAACTATCATGTTTATGACCCAGTTTAGTTTATTCTTTCTAACACTTGGGTTGGTTATCTGCGTGGAGTCGGTGTCAGTGGAAGTGACAGAGTTCGATTCTTGGTTGTCGTCGTCAGCGGTTTTCTCGCGCGTGCTTTCTAACATTTCCTCCGGTATAGACTCTTTAACTTTACGTTTCTGTCAAAACATATTTTGTGTTCAATACAATCCTAGCGTATGTACAGAAGCTTAAGCTTTTGTATGTAGTGGCGGATTAAATCCATTGGAGACCAGAGACGGCAAAACTGAAGGTCTGAGGGACCAGTGGAAGTTGCGGTCCGCTCCTCTCTTATATCTTGGGAGGAACGCCAAATCTGAGTACTTTTCAAAATTTCGAGACCTTTAATACCAAATCATGTTACATATAAGAATTTTAAGCGCAATACAGAGGGACATTTCGTGGCCTCCGAGGGGCTTAGTCCGTCACTGTTTAGAACTGAGACACTTATTCAATATACTACGTGTAACGGGAATAACGCACACCCTCAGACACCCCAATTTAAAAGTATTTATAATCATAATTCATGTATTGAAATTACACTGCGATGAATATAAATATTGTTTTTTATGAAATTAGTTGTACTAATTTTCGACATAAAGTTCGTAATTATATCATTAAGTATTTGATTTTTTAAAGTGTTCGTTTATTATTGCATTTAGAAAAGACTTTATCGCATCGAGTTATTTTACAGTTTCGTTTGTCTTGAACGTTAAATTAAAGGATGACTATTATTTACCTGAGTGTTAATTATTTAAGAAAAAAAATCGTCTATTAAAAAATTGTTGATTTCGATTCAGTCGCTTACTCTGAACAAACTACTTTCAGAGTGTGCATTAATCCTGTTGTAAGATCCATGTTGTATAAGGTGTCTAGTGTCGCGAGATCTCACCAGTTGCGCGGCGAGTCGGTGGCGGTGTCGCGCCAGCTCGAGCGAGAGAGAGCGAGCTGCGAGAGCGAGACGGCGCGGCTTGTCTCTGTCGCGGCCGTACAGTTCCTCCGCGTCGCCCGCGCCCCCCGCACCGCCCGTCCCCCCGCCCAGGGCTGTCGACTCGCTCAGTGTACGCTTTAGCAATGAGCCAGCGAATCTGGACACAATGATATACCATACATTACTCGGTTACAAGGTTACGCGTCAATAGTTGCAATTTTACAAAGAAGCTGTAAAACCATAAACTTTTACTCCTAAATAGACAATAAACAGACAATTGAAATAAATCGAAATAGACCATAGTAGACAGACGTGAATGACAGAATTTTCAAAATAATATTAATGTACTCCTCCTCACTTTTTTAATGGATTTCGAAATAAAAAAAAATATTTACTGAACGCGCATTTATTCAACCCCTAGCTGTACATATGAACACTAAATAGAAATGGGTGAATTGGTAATGCGAGGCACCTTTAGTTCATATTGCGTAAGATATCACTGAATGACAGTGAATGAATGAATGATTACCTTATCACAGCCAAGTCCCGTGAGTCGAGTTCCCGGTTCTTGTGTTCCCCGGAGTCGGCGTCGATGATCGGGTCGTTCAGCCACTGGTTGAACTGTTCGTACACCTCTTCTAGCTCGGAACTGTTCAATTTATAATCATTTTAAACAATTAAAAAAAACCATAAACCATTTATTTATCCAACACACATATTTACAGAAAAAAGAGAAATATAATTAAGTATCAAATTTACAAACGATTGCAATATGTGCGGTGGAAGGGGTACCAGCCCAGTATACGCTGTTGTAACTCAGCACTGATTTTCAGCTGGACCCCACCGTTGCTTCACCATAGTACAACAATTAGGGGAATACCCAACATTCACCAACATACTGTTGGTACCACACTAACATGCTAGTCTCGTCAACATAGTCTCTTGCTAACATGCTAGTCTTTTTGTAGGTATCAAGAGTTACAGTGCCACAACACTTCGACCCGAAACATTTTGTGAATAGGGTAGTTGACTCCATTTTTTTAATTAATTTAATCAACAAGTTACATCACCTAAAACCTATTATCGAAAGAATTTTATGAATCCGAACAAAAATAAGTAAATTAGACACCACTCAAATCTGCTGGAAGGGGTAGTTGTCAAATAACAGTACAAGGATGCATATCTGATACCGTGACGTCACGGTACTATGAATCGCCTGTACTGTACCGTAGTGCGAGGGAGATAGCGATATGTTCCCAATACGCCATCGTTTTCGCTTATGCCTGTGAGTATTTTCTCATACGAATATTTAAAATAAATATTGTGACCTCATTTTTCAAGCAATTTTGATTCTGTTTTCGCAAAAGAGTTTCTTTTGTGTATTATATTCGATTGCGTAGAGAATAATGTACAAAATTAAACACAGGAATCTACCCTATTCCACATTTTTGTGTAAGTATGGGAACCGAACTCATAGTCTCCATATTTGCAACAAGGTATTTTACCATGGAGTTTGTAAATGATCTATGGTCGCTCGTTTCAAAAATTCCTACCCTAGAATGATAAATATATTTCTTTATTTTTGGTGTACATAAATATTATAACCGAGCAAAATTTTTCTATTTTGAAATACTCAGTATCAGCCCGGAATCTGGAATTTTGCCCGGTATGGCAATTGGCTCGCTCCCTATCACATTATGGGACTGTAATAAATTCGGCGATATTTGGGTGTACTGGTTACACCTCTACCTACCCCTTCGCTGATTACAGACGTGAGGGTATATATCTTTATATATATAATTCTACTGTACGTGTGTATGTCACTGTACTCCTCCTAAACAGCTGGACCGATTTGAATGATTTTTTTGTATGCGTTTGGGTGGCGCCCTGGATGGTTTAGGTTCACAAATCAGCCCGGCAGATGGCGCTGCAGTCGGTGTGGCGCTGCTTGCCCGGGCAGGACGACGTCTATCGGGCCCACTAGTGTAGCATAATAATACTAATAGAATAACTTACGTGTATTCAGTACTGAAGCTATATTTGGAACTGTTGCCGGTGTCTTTCTTGCCGAGAGGCCTGTGCCTGGGCGACGGCTCGCCATTACCCATGGGTTGGTTGTCTGTTAATACGAAACCAACAGAACCACCGCGTTTAACCCTGAAAAGTATATCCGGTTTGAAGGACCAAACTTGCACACATTCTTTACATATCTGGCTCGAAGGATCAAAGTACATCATTCCATATCTGGCTCGAAGGACCAAAAAGTATTTTCAAAACATATTTGAATTAATTTGATATTAAACCCTTCATACTAACTAGTTATTAAAAGATAGGAAACATCTATGAATATTCACATATTATCTAGATGATGAGTTTTCATCTTCTCTTGGTAATGCCTCTTTAATCCAATTATGAAACATAATTCTTTGTCTACAATCCTACCTCGATCACGCTATAACGGCTGGACGGATTTGGTTGAAATTTGGCACAGATATGGGTTATAGTCTGGAATAGCACATAAGCTACTTTTTATCCCGGAAAAATGTACAGTTCATGTGGGATAGTTTAGTTTTTAAGAGAAAGGGATCGACATGATTTTTTTCATAGTGTCAGTTTAGGGATCAGCAAATGACAGTACTTTTTATCCCGGAAAAGTTCACACTTCCTATGGGATAGCAAAATATAAGGTGTAATAGCTTAAGATGCCTCCAATGGATTGTATAGTTTTTCTTCCAAAAATAACCTGCACGAATTAGGACTAATAAATATAAGATTTGCACCTAATATCCTTATCATGTACTCCAGCACCGGAGATGCTGATCCCGACTGCATAGCTGCTGCTGTCAGTGGACCAGTCTCCGGTAGTGCTGGTAGTGCCTGAGTTCTCAGCTTCCCTCCTCAATGCCTCCTTCAGTCGGTCCGCGAACGATAACCGCCTCTCCTCAGTTGACAACTCCTTAGTATATTGGAATGAATTGGGACGAGCACTCTCGCCTCGACCTTCGTCTTCGCTTCCTGGAATTGGAGAATTTTCGGTAGTTTTGGTTCTAGATCATTCTTTGTGGACATGGTTCTGAACGCACGTGATAGTGTTGGTTTTTGCAGGCTACTTTTTATTGAAGATACGTTATATAGTGGTGACTATCATACTCAGTTAACAATTAAAATTTATGTTGAAACAAGAAAGCTTTTTATCAGTAAATCTCATATATAAAATTCCCGTATCACGATATTGGTTTGCGATGAACTCCGTTACCGCCCCGTCGATTAAAATGAAATTTTTAAATATATAAGTTTGGTTTCAGTTTGAAATATAGGACAGCTTTGGTTCCGATAGATGGCGCTGTTGTATGTGTGTTAGTATTTTTCAATTCTGTCTACAAAGAAGGCGGTCTATGGCAGGACAATATCCGGATCCACTAACTTTACAAACTGGTGATTGAGTTACCGTAGTCGAAGCTATCGTTGGCGCTGTGGTACTCGTCGTCGCTGGAGTTGCAGCTGGAGTAGAGGCTGTCTTCCTGCGCGTCGCGGTCGGCGTGGCCCAGCCGCGTGACGGGGAGACACTCTCCAGACGAGCCCAGCACTATGAACCTGCCGCGGCGGTTGTTAAGCGTGCCGCCGTCCGGAGACAACCAGCATTTACGTTTCGATAGTTCTACACCTGGAATAACATTTCAGGTTAAGGGGAAAGGGCACGCAAAGCGGTTAGAATTACGTTGAGTTCGAAGAACATTCTGAGATATCTGCTGAACCAAGCGCTATATTAAAAATATATGTTAAATATAGACTCATTGCGCAACTCTAAAGCTATACAGAATTTGTTTAAATGCCCTCAAATTATTTAAATAAAATCCTAAACATGAAAAATAAAAAATACAATATCTCCAATAGGGCTTATCGATTCACATTAATTCTAATCAAAATAATTACTTTGTTATCAATAAAAAAGACGAGTCTTATTACTTTTAGAACATTTCTAACAAAATGTGTAAATAACAAATAAAAACCTTAATTTTGCCGCAACCGAGGTATGCGACAACTAGCGCTTTGTTGTTTAAAAGCACAACTGTAATTGAAGATTAATCTCACTACTATGCAATAGATGGCAAAATTGTCAGTTTCCTGAAGTATGCATGCCTGCATGGTGTAGAACCTTTGCCTTCTCTTTTATATAAAAAAGAGAGAATGAAACAAAAACATCACGTTCATAATATTTCGTTCTCAGTAATTAGGTACTTTTTGAACTATTGCTGGCACTACGTTTTTGCGCTTGGACTCGATTCCAAACAAAAATGACTATTATTACAATTAATTGCAAAACAAAAGTGCTTAAATAATAATAGACTGTGTTAAACCTTTAACATTTGTTCAGAGTCACCGACAAACAAAATTTAGTCAATAATAATAAATTAAACGTTTTTAAACAGTTATATTTAGCTTGCTCTGGTTGTTTTTTGTGTTTATTTTTTTTATATATTTATTTGTGTATTGCTGAATAAGTAATTTATAAAATTATGATATCGGGAGCAAATTCTTTCCATTTTTTTTCTTTTACTATGTGTGTAAACAGGAAGAAAATAAGATTTAAAAAAATACATATTGAAAATAAATCGTGTAGAGGATTTGAATACCTGTCATAATGTTAGTATAAGGACGACGTTTACCCCAAGACCAATGCCTTTCTTATAGTACTTGTTGAAATTTTATATTAGTTTCTATTTATACTAAATGTGTAACCATCATAATAAGTAGGAGGAAAATACAAGCCAAAACCAATATTATTTCCATAATGTTAACGTTAAAAATCGTTTAATACGTCAAAGATTTTTTACTGACAAGTATTATTATTACATTGAATTGGTTTGATACCCCCGCCAGCGTAGTTGTGAGATTCGTCGAATTTGAAATGATCTTTAGATTCACATACATAAGCCGTAGATTTGCATGAACAAACATATTATTTTGTTTTGGAAACGGTTTCTTTACGTTTTGTACGCCGATTTTGAATTTTGGTTTTGCATTGTTTAAATAGTTTGCCTCGGTGGCGCAGTCGTAATTATGTATGCTGTGCTGAGGTCTCGGGTTCGATCCCCGGGTCGGGTAAAGTGATATTGGGTTTTTCTAACTAGAAATTCTCAGTAGTATCCCGGAGCCTGGAACCTGTGCCCGGTATGGCGATAGGCTATAGATAGGCCCCCTATCACATTAATAATAATAATACTTCATGGCATGCCCGTGACGTAACGACTACAAGGGTACGTTGACGCATGTTTTTGATTCAAAATTAATTGCGCGCGCGCTTTTCGTCGCTAACCTTTGGACTGCAGTGCATTTAGTGTTTTAGTGGACCGATATTACATGCAATGTCTGGACCGCGTAATGTGCAACCTCGGTACACAAATCAACTTACTTATTATTGTAAATACAATATGTGATTCCTGAACAATTATTGTAAATACCTATCGAGATTTCAACTTTTGAAATACGCCGAAACTAGGTACAGTAAATTATTTCATTATTTTAATAAATTGCGTACCTAAACATCTAAGTTGTAATTAGTGTTCATTTACGTATTTTGACCGTACTAAGCCTGAAGTATGAAGGGAAAGTTTGAATAAAATCACAAAAAAATCATGTCACATGTTCGCGGACGATCGGGGTCATAGGGTTCAAGGGAGTTGACGCGTGTATGTACCTTTGCTAAACACATCGATGCACAACTATTTGAGAATTGGTATATTTTGTATTTTTTATTTCTAGCGTTTATTGATATATATTGCTTCCTACGTAATTCTTATGTAGTAAAATAACATGTTTTATGGGTTCTTATGAGTTCAATTTCACTCGGTATAACTACTAACATTAACTAATGAGATAAACTTATAAAAATAATAATCCCAATAACTACCCTATAAATTGACTGCCTCGGTGGCGCAGTTGTAATTGCGCATGCGTTACGACTGCTGTGCTGAGGTCTCGGGTTCGATCCCCGGGTTGGGTAAAGTGATATTGAGTTTTTTTATCTAGAAATTCTCAGTATCAGTGTAAACAGGAAGAAAATAAGATTTAAAAAAATACATATTGATAATAAATCATGTAGAGGATTTGAACACCTGTCATAATGTTAGTATAAGGACGACGTTTACCCCAAGACCAATGCCTTTCTTATAATACTTGTTGAAATTTTATATTAGTTTCTATTTATACTAAATGTTTAACCATCATAATAAGTAGGAGGAAAATACAAGCCAAAACCAATTTTATTTCTATAATGCGTTAAAAATCGCTTAATACGTCAAAGATTTTTTACTGACAAGTATTATTATTACATTGAATTGGTTTGATACCCCCGCCAGCGTAGTTGTGAGATTCGTCGAATTTGAAATGATCTTTAGATTCACATACATAAGCCGTAGATTTGCATGAACAAACATATTATTTTGTTTTGGAAACGGTTTCTTTACGTTTTGTACGCCGATTTTGAATTTTGGTTTTGCATTGTTTAAATAGTTTGCCTCGGTGGCGCAGTCGTAATTATGTATGCTGTGCTGAGGTCTCGGGTTCGATCCCGGGTCGGGTAAAGTGATATTGGGTTTTTCTAACTATAAATTCTCAGTATTATCTCGGAGCCTGGAACCTAATCAAATAATATAATTACCGACTACCTAGTCGTGGGCATCCGTTTACAAATAGACTATATTCATGATACTATATGCATTAAGATTAAAATTATGCATATCAATGATATTATTAAAACAACCATGGAAAATCCCAAACATTATTATAAATCACATTACAATAGGCTATTATAGCAAATAAATACAATAATAATAAAATAAAAAAATCAAAATCGCCAACGGCGTTGCCATGCCGCGCGTGAGTGAAGAAATTAGCAAACACTATATAATAGCCAATAGGTAGATAATTCGAGACTCGGGCACCGCGCGGCACATCAAATGGACCTTCGATCAACAATACAACTAGATAACGGGTCACATATAAACTCAAAGCTAAAATCTGTCCGCGTGAATATATATAACACAGCTATATATTTTTACTAACGAATTGATATAAAAGTTTTAAAACCATTTTAAGTTCAAAGTAATCACAACTTTAAAATATTATCTTATACTTACGATAACTCATCGCAAAACAATAAATTACTGAGAAATGAAAAGACATAGGTTAAATAACATTTATTGTGAAATCAACCTAAGACGGCAAAAAATAAAGTGCCTTTTTCTGTAATTGTCTTGCGAGTTACGTCGTTTTGTTTCGTATCTGTTTGCTTCTTCGAATTTTACGACAGGAGGTATGGAGCCGCATTGAACGGGAAACGCACCTAGCGTGTGCCAGCCGCGTATCGTCGCAATATTTGGCGCCGCAGTCAACGTGTTAAGCGATTTTTAACGTTAATATTATGGAAATAAAATTGGTTTTGGCTTGTATGTTCCTCCTACTTATTATGATTGTAAACATTTAGTATAAATAGAAACTAATATAAAATTTCAACAGGTATTATAAAACAGACATTGGTCTCGGGGTAAACGTCGTCCTGATACTAAAATCATGACAGGGGTTCAAATCCTGCGCACGTAATATTTTCAATATATATTTTTTTTAAATCTTATTTTCTTCCTGTTGCTCCCGATGTCATAATTTTAAAAATTACTTGTTCAGCAATAACCACATTGAACCTTATCAGCGTTTATATAAAAATACAATAAAATTTCTCAAGTGCACTTTGTCCATGAGTATAATAGACTCTAACACTCTAAATTTAAAGCACATTTTCCTTCATTTCGTGGCTGGTTGTTTTGAATCTTCCAATTGCCAATGACAGATATGTACCTACTTATTAGTGCAAGTTGTAAGAATTTAAATACATACCACGATTTGTTTTTACTAATTATAAAACCATAATAACAAATAATTATTATAAGCAGCGATAGGGGTTAAAATTTCAATTAGTAAATTAGACCCAAATAAATACAACAAACAACCAGAGCAAGCTAAATATAACCGTTTAAAAACATTTAATTTATTATTTGACTATGTACCTAACTTGATACAGAAAATAAAAAATTACAATTATTGAATTTATTTATTATCTGTAGGATTTGAACACCCAGATTGGTAAGCGCTTAGGAGAGTTCTAATGTACCTTGCTGCAAAGCTATTACGTCCCATGCTGCTAATATTGAAATTGTATATTGCTTTCTATTTATGAATGTTTAACGATGGTTATTAAAAAAAATATATATTCGTCGTTGACTCTGAACAACGAGGAACAACAAATATTAAAGGTTTAACACAGTCTATTATTACTTTACGCACTTTTGTTTTACAATTAATTGTAATAATAGTCATTTTTGTTTGGAATCGAGTCCAAGAGCAAAAACGTAGAGCCAGCGGTAGTTCAAAAAGTACCTAATTACTGAGAACGAAATATTTTGAACATAAAATTTTTGTTTCATTCTCTCTTTTCTATATAAAAGAGAAGGCAACGGTTCTACACCATGCAGCCTTGAATATGTCAAAACAATAATCATCTACAGCCATCGTACAATGTGATTATACTTTATTTTTATTTCGTTAGTATCCGAATCATGCACGAAATTAAAAAGTAACTACACTTAAAATTGTGCCAAATAAATCGATTTTCTTTCTACTCTATAGTCGTTCGTGTTTACGGTGATGTTTAAAATTTTTTATCATGCCATCTATTGGCGTATACTATCTATAGCCATCTATCAGAGAGTAGCACGGCTAGCTTTTTGAAGGTCGAATCGTCAAAGTCATTGGACTACGTAATTCCCTTAAATGTTATTTTGCTGTCCGTTTACTAAAAGGCAGTCAAGGGACATTTTAACAAATTTGAGTTATATATACAAAGTAATAAAGCAATTTTTCATCTATTGATCAGTCTGTGTCATATTTTTTATCTATATCTAAACACAACGTTCACGGTTAACTAATCATTTCTAGGGATAAAATTTCTACTTTTTTTAACTGAACGGCCTTTTAGTAATGGACGGCAGTATTTAACTCCTACCCAGTGTTGATTTTAGCACAATCAGCAGCCTTGGCTAGATCGCTACCTGGCGCTCCCACCCGTACGAGAAAATTGAATAAAAAAGGGTAAAGAATTAAATTATATAATACAGTACATAGTACTCGCGTTCTAGAATTTCCACTCATTGCCAAATTCAGGGAATTAGAGACTTTTATGGTGAACTGGCCATTGTATAGATCAGGTCACAATATATATCTTGGATAAGCAAACAGATAAACATTTCTGGTGTCCTTGGCGGTCACCCTACCTCGTCTACCCCTAATGTCGGCCCTGCTCCTACAGGAAACGTATCGTACGCAGACGAACGACTACCATACCGTACCGTACGACCAAGGAAGACGAGTTTCATATAACGGATACGTAAATTCAGAGATGAGCAGATGACCTTAATTTGTACTAAGCAATGTTCAAGATTGTAAATGGTTGAATGAACCTCACCATTCATGGGCATACCTAGTATTTGCGTAGAGGTGGTGCAAATTTAACAAAACTCGATAAATAATAGGAATTTAAAAACGTTGTTTAATGAATCTTCTTTTTCTAATTTCAACAAAAAGGTTGTGGGATAATCTGGATAAAATTTCTTTTCAAACTTATTTGGTGGCTTCAGAACCCTCTCCATTAACAATGCTTTGTTCCGTTGGATAATATTGAATTTTATTAAATTAATACTTGATTTTGTTACTTATACATATATTTTCGTCAAGTCAGAGTGGGTCACGCGCCCCACCTTGACCCACCAATGGTACAGCCCTGTTTTAGGTTAAGTATGTATAGGTTCAGAGTAGTCAGTGTAATTTGCCAAAGTACTGATGATGTCTTGATACATACTAGGATCATTGAGGTTGAGCGTGGCGGCGCAGTAGTTGTGTGGCGAGGGACTCCTACTGTTGCAGCTGTTGATGGTGCTGCATAATGACGCCTGCTTCACCACCACCGTCGCTTCCACTTCCGGCGGCGTGTGGCTGAACGATTCGCCTAACAACCAACAATAATACATAATAACAATACTATTTTTTTAGTGCTTGAATAGGCAGACGAGCAGACGGGCCACCTGATGGTAAGTAGTCACCGCCCATAGACTTCTGCAATGCCAGGGCACAGCAGAGCCGCTGCCTACCTACTACTAGCCCTGTATTAAACATTGTCCCACTGCTGGGCACGGGCCTCCTCTACTAATGTGAGGGGTTAGGCCTTAGTCCAACACGCTGGCCTAATGCGGGTTGGTAGACTTCACATGCCTTCGAAATTCTTAATCATACATATAATATACAATTATACAAACGCCGTGTCTATCAAGCTGTGGAACAGTTTGCCAGCGTTCCGTATTCCCTCCTTCCTACGATCCTGGGTCCTTTAGGCATAGTGTGAAAAGGCTACACAACAGTCCAGCATGATTGTGTCAAAGAGCAAGAGATACTTGTCGCTCGCTACTTGATACTCTAACTGGACGTTAATTCGCTTACCATCAGATCCATTGTGGTTAAATGACCGTGCCAGGATAAAAAAAACGCATTAACGCCGGTTATCATTATCCATAAAGGTGTAACCAGTAGGTATATCCACATTGTCATTGGTATTCCTATGATGAGATAGGGGGCGAACCTATTGCCATATCTGGCATAATTCCAGGCTCCGGGCTGATATTGAGTATTTCGCAATAGAAAACCGAATATCACTAGTAATAGTACTTTGGATACTAAAACTGTTTGATAAGTTTAATACGTGAAATCCAAAAGTCGACAATGAATCGTATATTATGAAGTAACCTATGATCAGCTGGGTCTTTCAGGCGTAGTGTGAAGAAGCTACTCAACAGGGTATGATTGTGTCAAGTAGAGAAGTTGTTGTTACTTGATACTCTTACTGGACGGCACTGCGCTTACCATCAGGTGCAGTGTGATCACTTTGCACGGAAAAAAGTTTTTTAATTCGTAAAAAGTAAACCGACTTCAATAAAAAACAAATTATGCGTCCCTCAAATTTGAGGGTTGCCATCGTTTTTTCTGAGATTCCATCATCAGATCCTGACTTGGTGCCAATGGGACCTTCAGGGAAGTATACCCTTTTAAACAAAAAAAGAATTTAACGAAACGGTCCAGGCGTCTTCGAGTAATCGGGGAACATACATAAAAAAAGATTCCGATGAATTGTGAACCTTCCCCCTTTTTTGAAGTCGGTTAAAAAAGACATACCAATAGGTGATAACCGTCGTTCATGTCTCGCGTTCTCTTTGCTCTTCATCGGTGTCTGTTGGAAGGCTAGCAGGCTCTTGTTCAACTCCCTCAGTACGTTATCTTCCTCCCACTGTCCTAGCGGCAGTGTGCTGTAGTCCTCAGCGTCCATTAAACACACTGTAACCTAATCACACGCAACTTTAGTTGAAGTGAAGTTAGGCACGAGTGATGCAGCTATTATTTCGTATCGAGTCGAGTCGAGTCGAGTTCGAGTCGTACAAGGCGCGTTTTAGGGGAGGCCTATGTTCAGCAGTGGACTGCTACAGGCCGATGATGATGATGATGATGACAAGGTGGATGTAGTTACTACATTCTGCATACCATTTATATCCAATACATTTAAGCCCAAGTACTCAAACGCTACTCCACTGGATGACCGTCTAACGGCTACTAATTTTGTAACACGCCATATAATTCGATAAATAAAAGGGACCGAAATGTTTAACACGATCTTAAATGCTTGAGTTGTGTTTGAGTATTCGGGCGTTAGTTTTTTAAAAGTTGTATATTCTAGTTTTAATTTCGTATAATAGTTCTGCATTATACCTTGTGCTACTGCTGGAACCGGGCCTCCTCTACTAATGAGAGGAGTTATGCCTTAGTCCACGACGCTGGCCTAATGCGAGTTGATACATTTCACACACCTCCGAAATTCTTATTTAGAAATCTTAAACATGCAAGTTTTCTCACTATGGTTTCTCCAGTTTAAGCAAACGATAATTTACAATGACTACACAGAAAACTTCGAAAAGTCAGTGGTGTATGCCATTTGGATTGGTATCGAACCAGCGACTTTCGTCTGTAGCAATTCCAACTAGGTTATAGCTGGACTTGAATTTTAATTTAATCAATCTATCTTATAAAAATCAGTATGTGTCTGTATGTTCCCTATGCACTCCAAAACAGCTGAAGTAATTTTGAGGAAATTTCCAGGCAATCTTAATATTTGCCCAATTGCTGGTGGTAGGATATTCATATCCGCCCGGATAGCGACCATCGTACACAGGGTGTAAAACCCGCCATAGTGGCATATGCAACTGTGTCGCGTTCCGGGATCAGCCAGTGTACATCCCTTCTAGACCCTCGGCAAAATCCGGATGTAAAACTCGTACTTCAACTCTAGAGCCTTCTGAGTACTTTGACACCAGATCCTCGACCGCTTCTTCGCCTTCTTGCCCATGGCATAGTGTGAAGAAGCAGGCCAGAATGATTGTGTTGAGTAGCGGGGGATAGATTTTCTCTCGCTACTCGATACTCTAATTGGACAGCACTGCGCTTACCATCAGGTGCAGTGTGGTCACTTTGCGTATACATATATATACATACATACCATTAAGTATTCAGTATACTGGTTGTACTAAGGACATACCGTTTTAGGTTCTTCGAGCAGTTCCACATTAGTCTTCTGTTTCTTATCTTGTATTCTACTAAACATTCTTACATTTTCTACTTTTAGCACCTCGTTATCTTCCAATGACTCAACGGAGAGCATCGTCGTCAGCAACTCTGGCATCATAAACATTGATAATGATTCCTGGAACAACATAATTTGCCATGTAAATATACATATCATATCCTCAAATCGTTGGTAAGCGTATCACGTTACAACGGCTCAACTGAATTGGATATTTTTTATGTTTGTTATAGTCCGAATAATGCTTTTAGGGAAATAAAAACTGGAATAGTTACTACCAAAAAAATTGAAAGTTTGGGAAAATCTGAAAGTACTAATGTAGTAAAAATACAAAAGACCTACGGCTGAGTTTCTTGGCGATTCTTATCAGACCAGTGGGCATTTCCGAAGCACCGGTAGATAAATTTAATCCTGACCTGTAAAAAGTGCCCTAGTGGCCTAAATTACTAAATAAGTGATTTGATTTGTAATTATTGTTTTTTTTAAAGAAAATATCTTGGTGGCTCTAGTGATATAGTATTTTTTATTTCATTCAGTAATTCAAAGCTTAGTTAGTGTTCTTTCTATCTTTTAAACAACATTACTAAAGCCATTCTCTAGAAGTTTATCGTTAGCATCTTTACATATATTTTTACTAAAAGATTGAATATATAATTGTACCTGTGTTTCTCCATCGACAAGCACATTCCCTCCGATCCTGCTGGACGCAAAGCATATCCTGATAGCGTCGTCATTTTCGCACCTCTCTGGGCATCCCTCGTGTCGTACTAACAACCTGCACAGCGGCAGCGTGCATTCCAACCAGTCTTCTATCGTCAACCATTGTTTCGATGTCATTACCTGCAAGATCAGGCATAATCATAACTTTAATGTTTTTTTTTATACTGGCACGGCAAAGTGACCACACTGCACCTGATGGTAAGCACAGTGCGGTCCAATTAGAGTATCGCGTAGCGAGAGGCGATCTAAATCCCCCTCTACTCAACACAATCCTGCCGGCCTGCTTCTTCACACTACGCCATGGGCAAGAAGGTGAAGAAGTGGTCGAGGGTCTAATGTCAGAGTACACAGAAAGCCGCAAAATGGCCAAACATCGTACCCCAACTCTAGACCCCCGACAGAAACTGGATATACACTGGCTGATCCCGCAACGCGACACACTTGCGTGTGCCACTATGGCGGGTTTTACACCCTGTGTACGGTGGTCGCTATCCGGGCGGATATGAATATCCTACCACCACTATCTGTTATGAATAACACAACATTATCCGTTTTCTTTATTCCTTTGATTTGCTAAAAAAAACTTAAGAAATTGATTGACAAAAGATATCCAACGCGGAGATTATTTGTTTGTCACCCTATCGTTGTAACCTGTATCTATTATACCTATTGCTACTCTTTTCAATTTTAAGGAATATTCCATACACAATACTATTAATTATTTAAATTAATTAATCGCTAAAAATTTTAAGAAAGAATACATGAATGTAAAATATTCGCAAAATTGTCTTAATCTTAAGCTCTTTACCGACGCGGTATAGTTTGGAAAGTTTATTATAGCTATCAACATTTATCAGTGTGCCGCAGACAGACTTTTGGAATACGGAATGAGCCAAATCCTAGGCTTAATACTTTAGAAGTATACAACAGTAAAATATTTTTTCAATCTTGATTTTAGCATCAATGACTGCCTCGTGGCGCAGTTGTAATTGCGCATGCGTTACGACTGCTGTGCTGAGGTCTCGGGTTCGATCCCCGGGTCGGATATAGTGATAATTGGTATTTCTGTTTAGTAATACTCAGTATCAGCCCGGAGGCTGGCGAAAGGCTCGCCCCCTATCACATTATGGGACCGTAATAAATTCGGCGAAAAGTGGGTGTACTGGTTACACCTCTGCCTACTCCCTCGGGGATTACAGGCGTGAATGTATATGTATATGTTTTAATTATGTCATATGCTAAGGGGGGTCTGGTCCCCTGAACCCCCCCTTATATACGCCCATGGACACATATGACATAATAAAGCAATGTAATCGGCATAAGTAGAGCAGATGCCAATGTATTTAAATAACACAAGTGTAAGTGTATTTCACTACAAACCTTCAACCTAGTTACGATTTCTACACCCGAGGGTGCGTAGGTGGATACAACGTTAAAACCTGCGTCACTTTACGGAAGGCATGCCGCGTGGGTAGGGCCAGACGCATAACTATGTATTATGTGGGTGGCAACACTTAAATATGCTAAGACACTTTGAGGAAAATTACGCGGTTCAATTTGCCTAACGGGGGTAATGTTTAAGAAAATGGTACAGACAAGCAAGGAAGTTTAGAAGAGCTCAATGTAGACTGGATATAACTACATAGACAATATACATATTTAAATAGATGCCGCAAGTACTAATTGTGCTGAGGTCTCGGGTTCGATCCCGGGTCGGGTAAAGTGATATTGGGTTTTTCTATTTAGAAATACTAAGTATCAGCCCGGAGTCTGGAATTGAGCCCGGTATGGCGATAGGCTCGCCTCCTATCACATTATGGGACCGTAATAAATTTTGTGAAAAGTGGGTTACGGTACTGGTTACACATCTGCCTACCTCTTCGGGGATTACAGGCGTGACTGTATATGTATGTATTCTTATACAAATGTAATTAGCTGTTATTTTAATTGCTGTTATTATAAATAATAATAACAGAACCGAAAAGCGACACACATAGACCTAATCCCACAGTATGATGCTTGTCTTGTGTCGTGGGAATCGGGCGCTATGAGTCTTTCGTTCTCAGAACGCCCAGACTTAAAACAAATATTATGGAATGAAACAACAAAAACTGATATATTTTAGTACCTGTATCCAAACACGAAAAAGTTTGAAGCCTTCTACTTTAAAATCATACACTACCTTCATCCCGAAAATATAAAGGTTTATTCTCAATACCAGTAATTTATGTGACTTATGTGAAAAATGTAACAATGGGAAGAAATCTGAGAAATCAATTACGAGATAAAATAAAAAAAAAATTAAATAAATAACACCCAACAGTCACACATATAGCCCCGACCCCACACTAAGATAAAAATCTTGTGTTGTGGGTATCAGAGACTACGAGAGACCTTCGGTCTCACAACACAGACCCCGGACACAAATACATGTCTGTTACACAAACATTTGTCCCGGTGTGGGAATCGAACCCACGGCCTTTCGTTTCACAGCCGGCTACACGCCAACTGCGCCACGGAGGCTGTCGAAATAATTAACATTGTGAGACTCACCTGTCTGCTTATTTTAATAGAGCCTTCTGTTTCATTTTTATCTAACCATTCGAAATAATGTAGTAGGCTTTTTAATTTGTTCCTTTGGGATTTTCTGTAACAAATAATGATACTTATAGATAACTATTAAATATGAACCGTTGACATAATAATATATACTTATATGTGTCTAGGGCTTTCGGTTCGTAGTTAAGTAGTAGTTAGTAACATCATGAGTTTATATGTAACAATGGTAAAACTGAATGCCTCGGTGGCGCAGTTGTAATTGCGCATGCGTTACGACTGCTGTGCTGAGGTCTCGGGTTCGATCCCCGGGTCGGGTAAAGTGACATTGGGTTTTTCTATCTAGAAATTCTCAGTATTAGCCCGGAGTCTAGAATCTGTGCCCGGTATGGCTATAGGCTCGCTCCCCATCATATTATGGGACCGAAATTCGGCGAAAAGTAGGTGTACTGGTTACACCTCTGCCTACCCCTTCGGGGATTACAGGCGTGAGTGTATATGTATGTATGTAATGATAAAACTCGGTTACCTCAAACTATGATATGATAAAAAGATATAGAAGGTAAAGAAAAGAAAAATGCATGGACATAAAGAATCGATCGAGCTTTCCTATCTAGCTATTAAGATAATACTGGCAGAAAAATGTTAGAGAGATAAAGCTAATGCGGCCAGCAGTTGTCTTTTTCTAAAATTTTGATTGGGCTACGTCACAGACTTGCAGGAGCGAAAAGGTATTGCCCGCACAATCGCTTTGTCTCTTTCTACAAAGTGGTCAATTTTGTGAAGATATTGCTCAGTCCATTATCTATGTCTATGGAAAAATTTAAGAGAAATACTAAACAATAAGTGAAAAAGCTAGACTGTTAACTGATGGTGCGTCTTTGGATTGTTACGTGTTTTATGTTAGGACATTGAATCACATGTTGAGTAGCGGGGGATAGAATGTCTTTCGCTACTCGATACTCTAATTGGACGGCACTGCGCTTACCATCAGGTGCAGTGTGGTCACTTTGCCGTACCGGAATAAAAAAAACTAATTTAAATTTTATTAACATTGGTCAGGCAGGTGCCATAGTCCTTCCCATAGACCAATAACCCAATCCGCTAACATATCACCTCAATAAACCAGTATAATTTTTTTTATCCATTCATACAATAGTCCTACACCAACCGGGGGTTGTCCTTGGATGCACTTGTATAGTGTATACAGGGATAACCGTCGGCTGGTGTCATCACAAAATTAAATTAAAATTGTCTAACGGGCTTCTATGTGTTGGCTTCGGCCCCACGCACGCCTCCCAAATGTCCGGGACTCTATAGTCCCGTGATTACGGTGTGATAAATTAATTTATTTAATGTGGTTAAAAAAATAAAAAATAATAATAATAATAGCCCTGTATTAAACATTGTCCTACTGCTGGGCACGGGCTTCCTCTACTAATGAGAGGGGTTAGGCCTTAGTACACGACGCTGGCCTAATGCGGGTTGGTAGACTTCACATACCTTCGAAATTTGTATAAGAATTCTCAGATATGCAGGTTTCCTCACGATGTTTTCCTTCACCGTTAAAGCAATCGATAATTAACATTTAATACACACATAACTTGAGAAAAGTCAGAGGTGTATGCCACTTGGGTTTCGAACCTACGACTTTTGTCTTGGCAGACCGTACCGCAACCAACTAGGCTATCGCTGCTTCGGTTAAAAACATACATATATATTAATACAGACCTGTGTAAATTCTTAAAAAAATGTGTAAAATTAAAGTCTTGCAGTGTGGGATGCGTTTTGAGCGTCCTCTTCGGAAAAGTGGAGAAGAATGCGTGAGCTATGAGCGACGATACGAAGTTATAGTCCAGTTCTGTTACGTCACCTGGAAATAACAATTATTATTTATTCACTGCCTCGGTGGCGCAGTTGTAATTGCGCATGCGTTACAACCGCTGTGCTGAGGTCTCGGGTTCGATCCCCGGGTCGGGTAAAGTGATATTGGGTGTTCCTACCTAGAAATACTCAGTATTAACCAGGAGTCGGGAATGGTGCCCGGTGTGGCGATAGGCTCGCCCCCTATCACATTATGGGACCGAAATTCGGCGAAAAGTGGGTGTACTGGTTACACCTCTGCCTACCTCTTCGGGGATTATAGGCGTGAGTGTATGTGTATGTATGTTATTTATTCACTTAGCAATTGAACCAAAGCCTTCATTGGTCGCAGCTCTGTATTTACATTTACGCGGAGACAAACAAGTGTTTAAAATAATTATTATTAGTAAAATGTTAATAACATTTAGTGATTGTGTTGCGTCTATGAGTGCCTCAACCGGGAACCGATGTGAAGTACCAGCTTACTGTTGCGTTCTATACTGTGAGAGACATTTCCGAACGTCTGAATCAAATTCATTACTTTATTTCTTTAATTTCTTTTACGATGATGGAGATCACTTCAGTTGCGTTCAAGAGAGCCAATTGTACAGTTTTCGAACCCAATCCCAATTTTAAATTGGAATTGAGTGTCAAGAGTAACCCTCCAGGTAACACTTGCTGGTCTGCCGGCCTCAGCTATAAAAAACTTAATATTTTATCAGTTAGCCACTTACTTTGTTGTTGTAAACTAAACACGAGTCCTTTTGGTGGGCGCCATCTTTTTAAATGCAGCGCTCTGTTAACCATAATCCTAATTGTGTTGTCGAGGAAATGTCTCCGTTCTTCCTCCGTCATCTCTTCATCAAAGAATTGCTCCAGACCCTTCAGCAGGTCTGGATCTTTGATGTCATCGTCTGGGTCTATGCCGATACTGGTTCAAATACAGAAAGAGCTGATGAGCCACTCGCGTATTAAAAGAATATTAAAAAGGTAGGTAGTACGGAGTAAATAGAAGTCAAAATCAATTTTATTTCCATAAACTTAAAGTTGAAAATAGCATGTAAGAACGGCTAGTGTTGCCAGTATTTTGTGTATCGGCATACAATTGATGCGTGACTGGTTCAATGAAAGTACCGGGAAATAGGGTAGTTTCCAGTGTTTCATTTTGTTGTCGATATGCTGCCGAATATAATATGCAAAAGAAAACAGAAGCAAAATGGCTTAAAAATTGAGGTCATAATATTTATTTTAAATATTGGTATGAGCAATTGTTTTAAATGTGATATTATTAAGAAAGAATACGTTTGTTACTATGTTTGTCTTTGGAATAGGCTATTTGACAACATTGAAAATACACTGCAAATTGTGGTCATCCCGTCAGATAATAGCTTAAAAAACCATATTTCACTTAATTTTAAACAAAATAATGTATATTTTTTGCAAAATAAACGAAATAAAAACATTTTTTTTTTAATTTTATAAGAGATGTGAACACTCTGTGATTGGTTGCAACTCTGGTGACGTCACACGCAAGTAAACATCGTTTCTTCGAGTGATTTTATTTCGCCTTTTATGTTTTCTGGGTGATAAATTCTATTATTGATCTATTTTTGAAGCAGTTTTATGATAATGTTGATAAAACAATTATCATAAAACTTCGCTTTGCTTATAATTATTAGCTTGTTTACTTGCATGTGACGTCACATGTGTCATATAATCAGCGCCATTACAGAAATAGCGTTTTTGCCGCGGTTTTGGAGATTTAAACTTTAACATTGATTTTTATTAAAAATACAGTAGATTTCCCGGAAAAATCAATATAGTGTGCTTATTATGGAATAAATAATAGTTTTAAATCATTTTCGAAAATTAGTCAAATAGCCTATTAGATTCTGTTTTTTTAATAATATAAAGCTAAAGATTTCTAAGTAACGTAGACTTTATTTTATTAAAAAAGAACTACTTATAGTACTTGAAAAGATTTTCACGGTAGAAGAGCAAAGCATAGTTTTTTGTTTGGAAAATTTTGTATAAATCATTTACAAAAAATACACTTGACTTTAAAAGTCCAATGGCTACGAGTTCATTATAATTTTTGTCTTAAAAAGGTCGCATTTTATATAGTCCTTTCTGTTTACAGTAATTCCGTCTCCATCTTCTTGCTTAAGCGTTTCCACTTCACTCGAAGTACGGCATTTTACGTGGTACCTAGTCAAATAAGTTATGAAATTATTATACATAGCTTTACTCACTTGCACATATCATGTATTTTAAGCATGCTAGCAGTAAGTTTTGCTGGAGAAGAAGCTAGTAGGAGATGCTTTAGGTGGCGTTGCACTGAGGTCCACCACGGGAGTTCACACGGAAGCATTACAAGCGCCATTCTGAAAAAAATAGTTCCATAAAAGATAAAAAAAAGATAACCACACGCTTAGTTTTTTTAATTCGTCCACAGTCTAATTGGAAAGGTCTGTATTTTCGTTAAATTAGATACCTTTTGTATGTACTGTAGATATTTTTCATTTAAATTTTCGCGGAAAAAAAATAAGCGCGAACTGGAATATTGTTTAGCTGCGTTCGTAATTAATATTAAATTACTGTAAAACGGCCAAATAAAAATAACAAACTATATTACAAAATGTGAATTCCTGTTTTAATATCAAAATTAACTAGGATCTTATCTAGTTGGCACCGTTTTCATTATTATAAACCTAGGACGGTATTAACTAACGAGTAAAATTTTAACTATGATTTGAACGCTACCACTAACGTTTGACATTTCGGCTAGTAAATTATTTTTAAGCTGTGGCGCCAGCCTTGGCGCAATGGCGGTAAGCGGTGTACTGTTGAATGTTTTTAATTTTAATAGATGTTTATTTATACAATAATAGTTATGTTAAATAAGATTAAAGAAAATATCGGTGTCGATATAATAAATAAGTTCAAGGGCTGTCGTTTAAAATAGTTTGTGTGGTTATTTTCATACAGTTTATGTAACAGTGAACCTTACCAAATATTTATCGTTGTTGCGAATTTTTATGTAAATTTCATAAAATCAGATAATGCGTTTAACATTTATGTAACACGCGAATAGCCTACCAACTACAATCGTGTTTAAATCGATACAGCGAATTCTGTATACAAGGTCGTTGGGCTCTACCTATCGCGATGATTGTAACATAGTCCCTACCAACGCTACGTAACAAAGTGATATAAACGCTGGCAAAGTACAAAGTTCAAAACTAAACATGTCTGTCAAGACTAAACTACTTAAAGCTTTAATTCTTGGTGCTCCAGCATCGGGAAAGGGAACCATATCATCACGTATTGTGAAAAGATACAATGTAGAACACATATCGAGTGGAGACAAACTTAGAGATCATATACAAAAGCAAACGGACTTGGGGAAGGAGGTGAAAGCGTATTTGGATGAAGGTAAACTCGTGCCTGATGATGTGATAATTAAGTTTATGATATCTGAGTTAAATAAAGTTAGTAACAAGCCTTGGTTGTTGGATGGTTTTCCAAGAACAGTAGGGCAAGCTAATGCGTTATGGAAAGTTCAGCCTGTTGATTTGGTATTGAACCTCGCAGTACCTTTTGATGTAATCATAGATAGAGTAAAGAACAGGTGGGTTCACTTACCGTCGGGAAGGGTGTATAACATTGGCTTTAACACACCAAAAGTTGAAGGGAAGGATGATGTCACAGGGGAAGATTTAGTCCAACGACCAGATGACAAACCAGAGGCAGTGAAAAAACGGCTTGAAATCTATGACAGCATAACTCGGCCTGTCATTGATTTTTACAAAAACAAAGGCATACTTAAAGAGTTTTCTGGACGCACATCAGATGAGATCTGGCCGAAAGTCACAACTTATTTGGATCCAATATTTAAGATTTAAGATTTTGTTTTTGGTTGTAGGTTCTGTTGTAGATTAGTAATGTGATGGGTGCTAAGATTTAATAATATAAATTTTTATATAGAATTATTAACTAATTATACACTCAACAGTAACACACATAGTCTTGACACTACACTAGGTCAAACCTGTATTGTGGGTATCAAGAACTATGAGGGACAATGGTCCCACAGCACTCCGGCACGAAACAAATATCTACGTACATATATATACATATATTGTCTCGAACCCACAGCCTCTCGTTTCACAGCCGGCTACTCGCCCGCTGCACCACAGAGACTGTCATATGTTCACAATTGTGCACAATTTGTTATGCTTAGCTTGTGAATATTCATTTCTGTCTTCAGTGACATGTTAGCCATTGTTCAATGCATGTTGATATTTAGTCATTGTGTTTAAAAATGACTGGCACACATTGCATTGTGTGCAATAATGAGTTCAAATAAGTATAACACTGATAACACTACACTATTTGATATTTATATTTTAAATTGCTTTTTGAATAATGATCAGTAATGTACTATGGGTAATATAGCCAAATAATAAGCCACAGTAACTTTATTGTAATTTTTGTGATATTTACATATTTGTGATATGGAATGTTTTTAGTTAAGAAATCTATTTATTTCTCCATTTGGTATATATGCCACTTTTTAATTATTGCAACACCTATGTTATGCTTTGATGAAAAACAATGTAAATTTTTGTTATTTTCACAAACTCTGTTTCTATTTTTGATGTCTTATATTTTAGTGTATTTACTTCTGTGCTATGATTTTATTTATTATAAATTACATTTATTTGTCATTACAAGTCTAAATATGGCAATTTATTGTTATGTGGCACAAAAAAATGCTAAAATGTTTTAGTGAGCAATATATTCAAATGTAGATGTTACAAATAGTCAACACTCAAATTAATGTTGTTATGGTCATAATCTATTTTGTTATGTACACTGTTATTACTTTTATAAATATCTTTGTTAGTAACAATCAATGTAATTGATTCATAAATTTTCTAGTGCTATTATATTGGATAATAATTTGCTTTTTATAGGTATACTTTTATATGTATTTATATTTTAATGTTGACAGACAAAACATAGACTAGTGCCTTATCAGGGCAATATTAATATACAAATTCAGTAAGAATTATTATTATATATGTAAAAAACAGTACACTTAAACATATCATAATATTTACCAAATAGGCACAAATTAATTGTAAAAAATATCCTAGTCCTGTAAATTTTAATATTTTTTATTTATTTTATTACAATCTCTCAAAAGTTCCTCTCTTTATTTGTTGTTTCGCTCAAATACACATCACACTATAATATGTAATGTTTATATACTTCTTTATGTTTAAATGGCCTTTTTGGAAAATAAATGTTCGATTTTGACCATAAAAATAATTTAATTTAATCTAAGTATATATATCACCTCTTTGTATTTAAATAAATGTGGAATTATGAATTTACAGTAATATATTTTGCGTTCCCTACATAAAATGTTATATGCAAACATATGAAATCAACGCGTTATTGGTAAATTAATAATAATATTCATCGAGGCTGGGCGCCACGCCGCACGCACTTCCTACCTTTATCTCATTCGAAGTTGGCACTTGGCAAAACTCAAATGTTTATTTATATTTAATCAACAGCCAACTAAAATGTGAGCGAATGTAATAGTTCAGATGCCGGATAGTTTTTCATTATTATATTTCAATTAATTGAATATTTATTCGCCTCGACCTATCTACTGTCTCGCGAAGTCAATCATGTAATTTTTTTTAATTATACTCATTGTCTGGCGCATTCTGCCACACAGTATCAGTTTTTTATTTCTACGTAAGTTTATCGAGTAAAATATAAGAACACAACACAAAACTTGTAAGACGTACATAATAAAAACGACAATTGTGTGAGGTAAAAATTTTATGCTCTGTGTGTTTTATTAAGACTTTTTTATAAGTTACTTTTCAGACGCTTTGTTTTGGTGACCCATGACAGTAATTTACCTCGTAGATGATATTGGATGTACAGGCACAAAATTTTAAAGTCACTGAACACTTAATCACTGTCGCGTTGCGACTTTCGACTTTTTACGCACTTTTCTCATTGTCCAACAACGGCACATCCACAGGAATTTCTTTGGAAAAAGAATATATTGCTTTCCTATAAGACAGAAATAGTGTAAGGAGTGAAAACGCGGTCCGGCTGTAGCGACCGAGACGTGAGCGCGAAAACACCAGTTATTTTTAGCTGCTTTCGTGCATCGGTGCTGAAATTAGATTGTAAATAAAAAGTTTGGGTTAACAGAAGTCGTAGTCCCCGTTATTCGTTCTTTTAGGTCATCTTTTAATCTCGAACCAAAGGTACATTTAATGGGTTAAATGATTTTGTTTATCTGTTTAGATTGTTTATCGCGCACGCATGGTGATAAAAATCTTTGGTAAGTTTTCCACATTGAACGGTGTTTCATGGTCAGATTAACTAGGTTACTCGCACTTATTTATAGACTTAGGCAGGTTTAAATTGATGTAGGGGACCAGTACCTAAACAAAATATACGAAAATTAAACTAAGAAACAAATGTTTTATATTATCCACAAAAATCACAATTAATGGTAAATATACTTATTTTTTAAATTATCAATTTCACGAGTTTGACTTCTATAGTGCTCAACAAACTTTAGCAACTTTTCACTCACTTTTTCGTAGTCTACTAGTGCGTTTAGGTATTGAGTGCAGATTCTGCGGGCAATTTTTGAACAAATGTTTCCATATTCATGTATTGCATACGAGTGATAGGTTATTTGTACGTTGTAAATAAAGCAACGAAAAACGTGTCCGAGCTATTCGACGAGCCGAGCTAAACTGACGCCGACGAGCGACTTTCACTGGGGGGCGACTACCCTTGCCCTGTGCCGGCTGTCGCACCCTCCACCCTCCGAGTGACGTCACTAGCCGGTCACGTCACGACCTACGACGCCGTACGACGCCCAATGCTCGATAACTCGCTCCCTAAAAGCGGGCTGCGTAAAATGTAGCTATTCCAAAGCCGTTACGTAAACTGAAATATGAAAGTATCAAGGACTTGCGTCAGCATCGTGCATCATTTTCATACGGTTAAGGTCATCTTGGGTTAGTTAGTTTACAAAATATTCTCGAAACATTCAGAAATTGTACGGGCGATAAGCCTTGTCTCGTGTATTAGAACACATCTGGGTCCGTAGGTACCACAGTTTTCTCCATTTGTACTGCCCAGCAGCACTGCACGCAGTCTAGTTCTAGTTTGAAGGACGTAAATACTTGTAAAATGTTTTTTTTAGTGCCTCAATAGGCAGACGAGCAGACGGGCCCCCTGATGGTAAGTAGTCACCGCCGCCCATAGACTTCTGCAATACCAGGGCACAGCAAAGCCGCTGCCTACCGTTGAACATAACTGCCCCATGAGCGCAATGGATTGTCATACAGTACTTTGTAACTGAAATTTATGAGTAGTGCTACTACTGATTATGAGCAACTTGGGCAAGCGAGGAGTTTACCGTCAGCGTGCAAGAATGTGACATGGTGGTCTCTATATTCACGCGTATAAAAAATCTAAACCCATACTTAAATTACGCGACCAAAATTAATAAACAAAGTCTAGACATTCAATTTATTGTGGATGAAATTCTATTATTGACCTATTTTAGAAAGTTACGCAAAGTTATTAAAATATGTATTCAATTGGTAATTATTTTTATAGATTACATATTATAGTTTCTATGCGAGTGCCAATAATTTACTCATTGGGTAACTGTACTTTTATAGTTGTTTGTATTGCGAATACTGGTACAATGTATGCTTCGTAACATTCATCGATGCAACCGGTATTGTATATGCATTAAAATCTGGGTCTAATAACATCGAAACCTGCTCTTCCTAGTAGTAGTAACGTATATAACGTTACTACGTTTGGTCGGCGTAACATGAATAAGTTTGATTATGTGACCAGCTGCCTGACTGACGTCAGTCGTTCCTGGCTAATACATCACGACTCACGACTCACGAGTTAGCTTGTTCAAATGACAAACATGCAAACGATTTGCCTGACTTGTAAATCGAACCCAGAACTAAGTTGGTACACGGCTTATAGTCATAACACCCTTATATAAAAAAGTGGTAAATGATTAAACTCAGAACTAAAACTAAATTCTAATAACAGCGATCGGACAATCTCTTCTCATATATGCTTTTCACTGATAAATAATAAAATGAATATCATATAAAACACTTTGTTTCATAATCATATAATGTATCTATATATAGGAGTATCTACGCCAAAAGATGCTATTCCTGCCAATTACAATGTCCAAGAGTGAAAACCATTTTCATTTAAGGTATCTTTGTTAAGAGTCCAATCTTCAACGGTACGAACGGTAGGCAGCGGCTTTGCTGTGCCCTGGTATTGCAGAAGTCTATGGGCGGCGGTGACTACTTACCATCAGGTGGCCCGTCTGCTCGTCTGCCTATCGAGGCACTTAAAAAAAAAAAAAAAACGTGGCGGTAAATTAATGACTATACTAAAATTCGCACGTCCCACGTTATTCTAATAACTGTTGATTTAAGTAGGTATGTGAAATGTGTATGTTAGTGCGCATGCTTAGTGCCCTTTCAGATCGCCCGTCTCTATCCCCCGTACACTTCCAACGTGGTTAGTTAGCTTACTACAAACTAGCTCTCTACAATTATGAGATCCTGGTAAGTTCGGCGCCCGTGGAAAGTCGTTGCCGCCCTATGAAGCACCGCTGGGCGGCGCGGCGTAGCGTTGGGCGGAGTGCTTGTGTAAAGCCGCTTTTCATGACTCATGGCAACTAGTATGAGACAGTTTTCAAGTTTGTTAGATTTTAAATAATATGGCAATTTTTAACCGACTTCAAAAAAGGAGGAAGTTAACAATTCGTCGGTATCTTTTTTTATGTCATTACTCGAAGACGTTTGGGACTATTCGAGAAATTCTTGTTTTGTTTAAAAGGGTATACTTCCCAGGTGGTCCCATTGGCACCAATTCAGGATCTGATGCTGGGAACTCAGAAAAATCTATGGCAACCCTAAAATTTTATAGGGACACATAATTAGTTTTTTTATTGGGTCGAGTAGCCAGTGGGCTATCGACACACAGTCGTGAAACGAGACGCCGCGCTGCGAGTTCGATTCCGCACCAAGACATCAAGTTTGTGTCATCACAAATGCTTGTCGGGTCTGGATGTTGTGGGACCGTAGTTTCTCGTAGTTCTTGATATCGACGAGACAGGTTTGACCTAGTGTGGGGTCGGAAGTCGGAACTATGTGTAAGACTGTTGGGTATATAAATAAAAATTAAATGTTGTGCTTTGGTAAACGCTATACTTGAGAACGGCTATACAGATTTGGCTATTTAATTATTGAAACGTTGCTCGGAAAAATGAAAATATCGGGAAACACTAAAAGTGCTTTTTTATACGCCATTTCAGTCTCCTACGGTACCGATAAACTTATCACTCATGCGAAGCTGCGGGTAAAAGCTAGTGTACCTATTGTAAAAGTAAAAGTTAACGCACACATACCCGGGCACCAAATTGAAATTGCTTCGTCCTTAAACAACCATAATCATGTAACTCTTGTCTGACATTGCGCTCTTTGTTCGGTACGGCTTAGACCGCTTAGATTAATCAATATTAATCTATTTTCGCTTCTCTTAGAATATAATGAGTCTAGCTGCGCTTCATATAAAGCACAATAGCAAATGTCATGAGAAAACATGTGCAATATCCTTTGCACTTCGGGACACCATAATAGGTATCCACCCGTCCGGTTTCACATTGGTAAACCACAAGTTTTCAAGTTGTTTGAATAAAAAGTTTTTTATTCATAAAAAGTACACCGACTTCAATAAAAAAGCTAATTATGCGTCACTATAAAATTTGAGGGTTGCCCTTGATTTTCCTGAGATCCCATCATCACATCCTGACTTTGTGCCAATGGGACCACTTGGGAAGTATACCCTTTTAAACAAAAAAAGAATTTCTCGAATCGGTCCAGGCGTCTTCGAGTAATCGGGTAACATACATAAAAAAAAACCGACGTATTGTTAACCTCCTCCTTTTTTGAAGTCGGTTAAAAAATACGACACAAAAACCCAAGCTAACCTTAACACAGTTTAGTATTAATATTAACACCGACAACTTTGATGATATTAGCACTCTGCACCCATTTAAAACAAACTACGGAGTGGATGTATGGTGCAGCTGACATCTAACGATATAGTTTTTACTATATGTTTTAATTCGGAAAGTTGAAGATTTAACGAGACCATTTGTTAACGATGTCGCAGCTTTTCTTTTATAAAGGATGCACGTGGATAGTACGAAATGCAAATTTTGTAAAAAACCAGTGTAATTTGTTTTTTATGATTTTTACTTTATTTGAGAACAACAAACATTAAACTGGGAATGAAGGTTGCATAATAAAGCCATATTTCACGTATATTTTTTATCCTTGTCGCAGACTCGTAGTCCATAAGAGAAATAAGCAGTGAGGGCGAGATTTAGGTTTAGTCACAACGCGGCGATTTATTTAGATCGGTACCTTTTTCTGTGTCTAAACCTGCGAATACTACGCTTATTATTTTGAATGCCATTTAATATTACTACAAATATTTCTTATATGTATTGCCAAAAATTTGTATATACATATACCTACATAATTGGCAGTTATAAACTGCAGTTTGATCCTATCACAAAACTTTAACTGTTCCTTGTTCACACCACGCCAATACTAGCCACTGGGTCGATGGTGCGTTGGAAACCAGAGACATAATAAATAAATCTAATTACATAATAATGTGGGCAGCAGCAACTATTGCGATTACGGTTGAGCCGATTTGGATCGGGTTTCGGTCGGTGATTTGTTATAGTCAATGTACTGAAAAAAACTTGGGCGTAATTCGGAAACATACTTTCCTGAAGGGAAAACCTAGTTAATACCCTGTTCATTAATGGAAATATCAGTAAACCAAGTTCAACCGTTGATAATATTACCTATAATTTAAAAAACTAAAGAACACGCTTTAATAACTAGCTGAACTAAAAGTTATTATCGCGCGGGGTTATTATAAGGATATATTAGAAAGCACCCCACGTTTTTTTACAATCAAATTAATCGAATTATTTTCTACCTTTTAGTTCAGCTATTGAAAGTTTTTTTAGTTTTTCAAACTATAATTTATATTCCTGTTTTTAGTCTCAAAACAGCATCAAAAGTAGTTATTATTAAAAGACTCGATTTCAATTCAAGACCACATGATAAAAAAATCATTTTTTATCATCCTGGTGCTCCTGGTTAGAATATAAGGCCAAAGTTATAAAAATATTGTATTGTCATCGGTCCTTGACACGTGTACACATTTTTAAGTAAATCGTACGTCTGGAAGTTGGAAAATTTATAAAGCGTGTAAAATGTTTATTTTAGGTTTTTGTATGCCTTAATTGCTGTGTTAAAACTTTTTAAATATTTCATTTTATATCCTCCTATTGTATCGACAGACCAGAATATGGACTTCAAAATAAACTCAACACAATGTCTATTCTTTTTCGAGCCTAACCAATAACCATCCTAACTTGACGCATAATATCTTAAAAGAGACGCGACTATTAATTATCAGGCTTCGTCAGCCCACGTGCCTTTTGACACCGAAGCCTTTTCAAAGGTAATCAAATCCAGTAATTTGGACTGTTAATTGCTATGAAACCCTAGTAGCTTTGTCACGTGATGTTGAGTCAGAATTAGGCACAGTTTAGCAAAAAAATTGGGTATCCGTCCCTACAGTTTTTGTTTATCGCTTATGTTTTTTGCGAGGATGAAAATAGAATAACACAAATATTTTACGTTTTATTTTTTTAATTACGCGTAGGTACAAAAACTAAAAACTTGATATTTTTTTTAAACACTTATTGTCTTTGTCATTGTTTTGGTGTACATATATTAAACGCAGTACATGTTGCATAATATTAATCAATACCAGTAATAAATGGTTCACATGAAAATCTAGCGGAAACACGATATCCCAGTGTAACTTCGTAGTGATAACAAAGATGCTGCAAACCACTTCCGTTTTCCTGTTTTCCTAGTAAAATCGACCTCTATCGCGGACAAATTTGCCAGTGCCAGGCGCCGTTCTTCGTTTTAAAGGTCACGAAAATGCCAAAGGTATATTGCAATTTGGCATGGTTCCGTGTTTTGCAAGGTTCCCAAATAGCTTTGAGAGACAATTAGTAATTAACTGCAATGCAAATAAATTGAATATACCATCAGAAAAATATGTTGAATTTTCTTATGGATAATAGTTAATATGATAAGTAGTACCTACCTATTTAACACAATATGGAATATGATAAGTGTAACTTATATACGTAAGTATAACTATATAATAATATTATTCAACAATTTACATATGTCTAAAATACTTATTAAAATATCACATGCCTGTAATACCCGAAGGGGTAGGCAGAGATGTAACCAATACACCAACATTTCGTCATCCCCATCATGGGACCGTAGTAAACGCGGTCCCATAATGGGGATGACATGACGAGCCTATCGCCAAACCGCACACAATTCCAGGCTCCGGGCTTATACTAAGAATTTATTGATATAAATATATATGTGTGCTTATATGTATATATATGTATGTATCTATGTAGATATATATGTGTGTATATGTATATAGTACATTATATTCTAATTGTTATATTTATTATATTTTAAATTTTATTAGTTGGTTAATATGTATGTCTGTACGAACTGATGTTATTGATCATATGGGAGTGGCATAGTCACTGTTTGACTAAACTCCTATGTAAATAAAGAGAAAAAAAAAAAAAAAAAAAAATAAAAACCCAATATAACTTTTACTCGACCCGCGGATTGAACTCAAGACAGCAATCAGCACAGCTATGGTACCGCGTATGCAATTACAGCTGCGCCACCGACACAATCGATTTAATATAATGATTAAATATATTAATGCTATATGAATATGCTATAAATTATATTAATGTCTTCAGCTACGGTTGCTCACAAATTTGAAATTGTTTTGACCTTCAGCAAGACCTCTATGCACTACTAAGTTAAGGGTGCTCAATAAATTAGAATAAAATGTATCTAAGTATTTTGTTGTTCCCAACCCACGGAAGTCTAAATCTATTTATTAATGTATATACGCCAAAAGGAAAAATTTGCTAAGGATTTTGGTGTTTTTTTATTCCAAATTGATTATATATGGTCACATCAAAAACTTTATACAGGAAACTAGGAAGTTGATCCATATACTAAGATTTTCAGTCGTTATTTAATTTGCATGAACTAGAAGACGAGGAGGCATCGCTCTCCTGCTGGGATGCACCACGCCTGATAACAGTGGTAACACTACCCAAATTTACACACGTCAATCAGAGATAAAATAGGTTAAGGCTGACGGAACGCAAATGGTATAAATAACGATTCCAAGAATTTGCCCAAGTTTGTACACCAAACTTTGTAAAAATATATTATGTTGAACGTGGCTTAATACCGAAACTTTTCCAATAGAATTTAATGTTTATATAACAACGGTTTTAAATGCAAGTTGTCTTTAAAATCTCATTTATTTTTCGTGTCCTATATTTAAAGAAGTGTTGTGTCATCATAAAAAATCTACTTCTAATCTAATTCTAATTTTGCTCATTTATCTACCAAATTCACAATATAATGAACGTACAGCTGTTTAATAGTTCTATATCCAGAATGTAAAATTGAATTTTGTTTTACAAGGGACCGTTTACTAAGCAACCACTTCATCCCCTGCGTGTGTACGTCACCGAAAACTTTGGATCCTTTTCACAAGGGCTACAGAAAATGTGACCAGAGTTTGATTTACCCCATCAAACTGGAGTTAACCAAAACCACGTCTATTGACTATATACATCTTTGTAGAGCTCTAATCTTTTATATTTCAGTTAACAATATTTCACAGAGATAAAAAATCAGTTATAATTTATTAAGCTGAAACAGTAGGCAGCGGCTTTGCTGTGCCCTGGTATTGCAGAAGTCTATGGGCGGCGGTGACTACTTACCATCAGGTGGCCCGTCTGCTCGTCTGCCTATCGAGGCACTAAAAAAAAACAATATTAATTATCGAAAGATATATCACAAATATACTTTGTCTAGAAATAAAAAGCTGAAGGAGTGGTTGGATGTTAATAAAATAGTATTAATATTGATTTTTTAAAATATTGACTTCTGTTAACATTAAAAAATGAGATTTGTTAGAAACAAATTAAGCATTCTGCAATATTGCCCAGTGGTATATATTTTGATTAGAAAAGTAAGATTAATTAATTTATTATTGGTATGTTTCATATTTGGTGATTTAACCAATGCAGTATTGACCCACATTCATTCTATTTTGGGAAAATGGCGTGAGACTATAGTTTAAATTTTAGATCATGGTTTAAAATTGAGCATATACCACAGAAGCAAAATACATCAATTGTTTTGCTTCTGTGCTATATCGATTGAATATTTCTGACAAATGATGTTAAAATTAGCAGTTTCAATTCTCTTGTTTTGGGATGAAAACGTTGTTATTCGTGTATAATTATAAAAAAAATTATAAAGGAGTGTACAAGAAACTCTTCCAAACAATATTTTTAATTTTTGTATGATGACAAGACAGAGATTTTGTAGATTTTATTTTAATATAAATTCCCACAAATTCCATTTTCAAATATAAAACAAAAACTACACATTAAATTTAATACAACGCTAAAGATAGGTATCGAGAAATAGTAAAAATTGTTTAACCATAATCGAATATTGTTATCGCTTTATCATAAATCCACTTGTATCGCACCCCTTTTCACCCCGGTTGACGCACGTGGTCCTCCCGCCGCCACCCTAGCTGATAGTTGGGGGAACTATTCGCAACTCCGCTCTACCATGCTACCCTGTTACCTTACACTAGCTTTCGCGGGACGCCCGCGTTAGTTATCAGTTTGCTACGTATTTCAGCTCCTCTATTTCATAGGACCCTGATAGCTTTGTAGCTCAAGTATTACGTCATCGTGGAAAATCTTTCTTTAATAGTTTGGCTGTAGCGCTACGGCATGGCAACAGAGCGGTTACACGGCAACTACGTATTAAAGCTCGTAGGGAAAACGCTACGCCTGTTTGGAAAGTCGTAAATTGTAGAATTATATGCGGTAGATGATAGTACCTACATTTTTTTAAGAAGTTATGTTTTAATAACTTAAGTAATAAAAAATAATAAATGACTTAGATTTTATTGTAATATTTAAAGGATCCGATGGTTATATATTGTAAATGAAGAAGATGGCTTATCTAGTACCATTTCGTTAATAATATAATTTGGTATGTATTATTACAAAAAAATATTTACAGATTTAGCATGATGAAATTATGAACTCTATAATTTTCATGAATCGAACCTACTTTTACATAAAGAGATAAAATTTCTACAAAAAAATGTAATAAATACTTTTGAGACTACTAAATTGTTCCTAAAAGTACTGTAACTGTCTTTCGCTGATAGCCAGTTACACTATCCAGTAAAGGCCTAGTACATTTATTTTATAAAATGACTATTCATCCTAGAAAAAACCCTTTTTAACTGGGCAAAGCCCTGATCAAAAGCTATCGATGAAAAATACATTTCTTGACTATTAAGTTACAAGATTTACAAAATATCTTGTTTGTCGCTCTGGTGTATTTTCTCTTAAACTTTGTTCATTGCTATAAAATACTAGTTCTATCTATGTATATAGCTTTATATGACGATAACTCACCAGCGTGGATGGCACTGAACTTTCATATCTCCTCTGCTTTAGATTTTACTACGCAATAAATGTCAAGCTAAATCGTTAATACTGAAGTTAAATATTGAGAGGATAACACAACGAATTTGGAGATTTTTTAGAGTAATAGATATTGAAGAATTTATTATATTGAAGTAGTTTAAATTTTATATTCGTTTTAGCTCTCAGCTCTGTTTGCTTTACGGTGTTAGTTTGTTTAGGGAAAATCATTTGGTGTACAGCTACTATGAAGGTATGCCTCCGTAGTAGCTAGCGTACCCTATGGGGCTCGATAGTCCGCGAGACTCATTTTAAAATTAAAACTTTTAATGTTTTTGAAGGATTTTTTATAAATTGTACACAATATTTAAATTATCTAAATTTGTTCAGCATTGTTAAAATTAGCGTGTATCAGCAATGTGTTTAAGTTTTTATTACATAGTAATTATATTTTTCTGCCTTATAAGATTTTCCTTTGTATAAGACGCGATATAAAATTTCACGCAAGTTGCAATAACTGCAGTATTTAATCAAAATTAGTAAAAATGAATCTAAGTTATATCTATAGACTGCCTTGGTGGCGCAGTGTTAATTGCGCATGCGTTACAACCGCTGTGCTGAGGTCTCAGGTTCGATCCCCGGGTCGGGTAAAGTGATATTGGGTTTTCTATCTAGAAATTCTCAGTATTAGCCCGGAGTCTGGAACCTGTGCCCGGTATGGCGATAGGCTCGCCCCCATCACATTATGGGACCGAAATTCGGCGAAAAGTGGGTGTACTGGTTACACCTCTGCCTACCCCTTCGGGGATTATAGGCGTGAGTGTATATGTATATGTATGTATGTAAGTTATATCTGTTTAATTATTTGTATACAAATAATATTTAAATCATATTCATAAAGTAGTATATAGATGACCAGTAATTATTGAGAAAATAATTTGAATGATATTATTTAGGCAAGATTGGGCGCTCCGTGTCGTTAAAATATTTACATAAAACAGCAATAAAAAGATCATCCAGAAAAAGGTAAATCATCCATTTTTACTAATTAAAATACACCCAACAGGCACACACATAGTTCTGCCCCACACTCGGTTAAACCTGTGTCGTGAGTGTTAAGAACTTGTCTTGGCTCTGTGTGGGAATCGAACCTAAGGCCTTTCGTTACACAGCCGGCTACTCGCCCGCTGTGCCACGGAGGCTGTCAAAAGTATTGTATAAACTTCAGTTAGAAAGTGTACATAAATGTATGAAACAATACATGCTGCTTTCCCCATCGTGAAAAGACTTAAATAAAATATATTATTACTGACTAACTTTTGTCCGCAGCTTCATATGCTTGATTAAGTTTGTCGGTAGTGTGAAACTGAAATCTCACAGAAAAAACGCATTCAGTTTTTCCCGATTTTCCGGGAGAATTTTATACTTTTATTTTACTCAATCCTTATTCGGGCTGTTACCAACATTTAAAAATCGGACCAGCCGTTCTCAAGTGATGCGTTTACCAATGAACAGGATTACATTTTTATTTGTATAAACGTTTTTAAGCTGTAGACGCACTACAGATTAAAAACGTTTTGGTCTACAATAGTATTATTAAAAAAGTATTAAAGTAATGTATCATGTTTCTAATAAAAAGTACACCGACTTCAATAAAATCAAATTATGCGTCACTATAATATTTTGAGGGTTTCCCTTGATTTTTATGAGATCTCATCATCAGATCCTGACTTGGTGCCAATGGGACCACCTGGGAAGTATACCCTTTTAAACAAAAAAAAGAATTTCTCGAATCGGTCCAGGCGTCTTCGAGTAATCGGGTAAAATACATAAAAAAAAGATTCCGACGAATTGTTAACCTCCTCCTTTTTTGAAGTCGGTTAAAAAAGCAATAAGTATCCATCATGTATGATCAATCAGTAGAAATAACTATTCTTAGTTCTTAGTGACAAGCTAAGTCTTAGTATAAAAGGTCACTTCTTTTATTTTTATCTGAAATGTCAAGTAGAATATGTTTATTGAGGTAAATGAAAATACTATTATATTTTACCATTACAACAACTGGATAATTACGTAAATAAACTTTAAATTATATATTTATATTCATTTGAAGTACGTCACTCTCAATAATACACTAATTTATCACCCCTGCTGAGGAGATTGAAATTATCAGTTATCTACACACAAACTCATATATAAATATACTCATACGACGAGGATTGGGCGAATCAATAAAACACTGACGCGTTTAGTAGTAGAGCGATCGATACGAATGAACCCCAGATGACGTCATTCGACTCTATTGATTTTACATGTTCTACTTTCTAATTGTTCTGCGGTCCTGGTACGTAAGATACCATGGAAAACGTCATCTTGGAAAACAGGAGAGAGATAGATAGATGGCAACATGGAAAAATGTAGAGAAAATAAAACGTGTTCTAAACGACTGAACCGATTTTTCCTATTTCCTTTGAAAACTTTGCATAGATGTAATAATGTATACAGGGGGACCGACGCGGGACGACTTGTTGATAAAGTTTATTAAGGAAGTATGTATTCTCGCATAACTAGTAAATTACCAGCAGAGTGCAGAGCGCGGTTCATTTGCGAGTAGTCCGCCAAGTAGAGTCGGGCCGTACTCACTCTATTTGCCGGATCTCCTTGGGCTCATAGTTTCCTGGTATTGGCGGTTCTATTTATCCGACAAGTTTATCCGTTATCCGGGTTATAAACCGCTTCCAATGGCTTACAGTTTTTATTTGATTCTGTTGTGCGTAGGAATAGTCGAAAGTTACGGATACGGGTACGGTCAAGACGGATACAATTTTGATAATCATAAATATTGCGATGACTTGTCTCCGTACTATGGTGATATAAATTTAGACCAAATAAGCGGCATTTGGTACGGGGTAGAAAAAATACCTCACATGAAAGGAGAATACAAAATAGAACATACAAGGGAGTGTTTTTACATTGACATCAAGGAGCTTTATATTGAGGTTTGTGTCCAATATATATGTTATTTTATTGAGAGAATATAGGATTAGTGTAAAACTAATTATATTATATTCCTGAATGTATTTTTGCCGTAACATTGAAATATGTGACTATATTTTATCTTTAGTGATTTTGAAACGTATTCTATTACTAAGGCACTGATTACTACAGATTTTTATTGCATTTGTTTTCTAGAAGGTAGTTCATTTGTAGATCAAACAATTGCTCATAACAGGAAATTGAGTTCACGGTGTCAATTAACAGATTAATGCCCGTGGGTAGAGTCATCTCACCGAGTGTACTAAAGAATAACTGACGATAAAGTAAACTGTCTTGCTATGGATCATCACGATCAAGCTACATATTTGAAAAATACAAGATGGCTGTTAATTATTTTTCTAATTTTGCCGGTTATATTTACCGCGAACGTAAACTTTTGTCAAAATTTAAAACCAACTCACGATTTTGACGAAGAGGCCTTACTGGGAATGTGGTATGTCCATGAATACATATTCCACCGGGAGAACCAAACAAAAACAGATTATAATCCCAACTGCCCTATTATACAACTTAGAAAATTTGAGGATTACATTGATGGAGGTTTGATTAATCGGAATTTAGTGAGTGTTTTTTATAACTTATTGTTAGTTGTTATTCTATAATGTTTATAGGTTTCTATTTTCACATATTTGTATATGAACTTATGTTATTTGCAAAGATTATTTGTTTATAATTTTGTTGTTTATTATATCTCTATTTAATATGTTTATTTATAGCAGAATGGTTTTATTTCAATTTCTTCTTTACTCAATATACGTATAGACTATGTTTATGGTCATGTGTTACTTTATATTATGAGTGCTAAAATAAACTTTTAACAGAATTAGCTTTCTAAGTTTCTTTATAAAGCTAAAATCTAAAGTACCAGGATTATAGGGGGCTCTCCTATAAAACAAATCAAGCACGGTAATAGATATTCAACCATATAAAAACAAATACACATTTACAATTATCCTACTAATATAATAAATTCGAATGTTTGGATGGATAAATGTTTGTTACTCAATCACGCCAGAAAGTCTGGACGGATTTGGTTGAAATTTGGCAGAGATAGACTATAGTCTGGAATAGCACATAGGCTAAACATGTACGGTTTCCGTGGGATCGAATTATTTTTGTTTTCCATAGAGCAAGGGATTGACATAATTTTTTGCATAGTGGTAGTTTAGTAGATTCTCGCACTGGGAAATATTTTCATTATGTACTTATTTATTATGTAGAACACAGTCCCCTGCAGTGCCGACTAACGTAATCACGCATACGAAGCAGGCAACAGCTAGTAAAAATATTCATAAATTTACTGAGGATGTTTTTTTTATATTGCAGCCCACACCTCCAACTCCATACCCAACATTGACAAATGCTCCATATATGAACCGTCAGTATGGCATTGGTCTCCCCGAACAGTATCGCATCCGGCACTTTGTGTTGGAGTGGCATGAAGGTCTCTGGCGCGACGACTACCACATCAAGGTCAATACTTCACATAAAGGATTTTGGCCGACTGATGTCCCTTATGGCTGTAAGTAAATCATGGGTAGATTTTTTTTTATCCTGGCAGGGCAAAGTGCACCAACTGCAGCTAATGGTAAGCGTACTGCCGTCCAAATAGAATATCGAGTAACGAGAGACAATTTATCCCCCGCTACTCAACACAATCATGCCAGCCTGCTTCTTCACACTACGCCATGGACAAGAAGGTGAAGAAATGGCCAAGGGTCTAGATTTTGATTAAGAAAATTTCAGTAACTGTCTTTCACTCTGCTGAACGACTGCCTCAGAAAGGAGAGTAATGTTCTTTAAATGTATGTATCTATTTCTTTGGCACGATTAGTCGCCCCGAGTGTTTGGTAGATTTAAAAATATTATTATCATGCGTCTACTTACACATTTAATAAAATATGTCATAAGGTATTACAGGCTGGAAACAAACTATAGACCTAGAGTTTTATATTATGCTGAACCGAATTAACAAAATTAATTTGGTGGTGATCAATCAAAGTATCTATGTACAAATATTTGTTTCGTGTTGTGGACCTTGATCCCTAGTAGTTCTTGATACCCATGATACAGGTTTGCCCTAGTGTGAGGTCAGGACTACGAGTCACTGTTGAGTGTATTTGCTATTTATTAATGTAAGTTTTAATAACAAATATATTTTCTTTTAATATACCCCATAACCAAAACTTTTCGGTCATATTTTGTAGAGACTGTGAAGAAAAAGCCTTTAACTTAAATACTTAATTTATGAACCGAGATATACAACTTTTTTTTGACAGTCCCCGTATCTCAGTAGGCGAGTAGTCGGCTGTGAAACGAGAGGCCGTGGGTTCGATTCCCACACCGGGACAAATGTTTGTGTGACGGATAGATATTTGTTTCGGGTGTGGGTTTTGTGAGATCAAAAGTCCTTCGTAGTTCTTGATATTTACGAACAAGTTTGACCTAGTGTGGGGTCAGGATTATGTGTGTTATTTAAAAAAAAAGCCTACGTTAAAAAAATTAAAAGAAATATTCACGATATTATTAGCACTTGAAATAATATCCAATCATTGAGTACCTATTTCGGTCTCTCAAACCTACCATAAGTAAAAAATAAATTTGTATAATTTTTTTTCAGCTGTTGAAAAAATGTACCGTTTTTTCGGTGGCGTCATCCAAGTATTGAAAGTGGCCAATAACCACTTAGTATTAAACTTCTGCATGAGGCTGCCTAACTCTCAGCTCTTCAGCGTGGTGTTATCCAGGAACGAGAACCAGCTGACACCTGAAGACCTGGCCAGCATCCACAACGTATTTACCCTGAAACATCTATCCACTTCTGCTTTGAAGAGAGTGTGTGAAAATTCTGCACCAAATGTTCCAGTTTCACATATATCGCTTTTTATAATATGTATTTCTTTATGGAAGTCTTGTATGTGGTAATGTTTCGAATCAAGTGGCTATGTTCCGTTTGTTATGTTCGGTAATAATTTTTATATAAATAGATCTGAGATTGATTAAATATTTATAATAAAAACGCTTTTTAATCATGCTTTTAATTTCCCTTTATTTAATTAATATTCTTCCGAAATTGAGGGGTATACCACGTTCATTTTTATAACGCCGTCAGATGTTTTAAAAATTTTATGGTTCTTTTTGTTCAATACCATTTACATGAACATGATAATATAAAAAATAAATTCGGATGGTAGAGTAGGAGAGGAAAATTGGAATCTTCTTAAAGGATAACAGTAAATGTATAGGAAGTAAATTTTTAACTTGTAATAAAGCTTATCAATTAAATAACCAAAACACGAATAGCATCTTCTCAGGAGAAAAAAATTGTAGTTCGTACAAAGATATTGAAACAAATTAATATTAATGACCTTACGCGTCTTTGATGCTTCTGTTATGTAAAGTAGGTATTTAAAAACTAGATGTATTCTTCCATGCTGATATCCTCTCAGAACTGTTACACGTGACCTTAAAATATGACACCTAATAAAACGCCAAATTGATGACGTCAGCGTAAATCTCGCGAATCTCTAATGTGCAAATCCACCTTATCGAGAAATTGTCAAAAAGCAGTTATAAAGCATCAATCATGGTTTTGCAAACGGAGTTTCATTTATATTATACATTGTCATCGTGGATGACTTATCATCAAACACATAAAAATGTAATGTATTAGCTTCCAAACTGTAATGGGATGATACATAGAGGGTATATATATTACACTGGGCAGCGACCATTGCACCGTAAACGATGAAATATTGGCCGTAGTAGCTTGTTCCAAACAGTTGTTCCTTGTGAGTGGAGCTTCGAGATCGATCGGTTAATTTTACGATAGAAGAATTCTGCCCACCATCAGGACACTGTGTCTCTAGATAGTTGACATTGTAGTAGGTTGTACCTTACTTATAACGAAGTGCAGGTAATAATACCAGCTCTGTATTACATACCCACTGCTGGACATGTAGCTTCTCTACTAATAAGAGGGGTTAGGCGTTAATCCTTGCCCGGATAATAATGCCCGGCTTTGAAGTGAAACGGATTGAAAGTGATAGAGCCACGCTGTGGACTGTTTTGACAGCATTAATAGGAGTACCATTATTATTCACAAAAAAACTTGCAATAGCAAACACTATGGCGCGGCGCGACTGGATGCTTAAATTAGCTCCTGCCCTGCCCCATCCCCATTCCTTTCTTTTAAATTCGATTGAGTAGCCACAGTTCTGATATTCTTTGGGTGATGGATCACATCTCATCAGGTGTATCACTTGCTCGTTTGTCGTCATATGCAATATAAAAAAACCTGCATCGGTTTGAATATTATGCTGCAATTGCTTTATGTGAGTATGATAATTTAATAAGAATTATTATTAGTCGTCAATATAACTACAGAAACTGCTGTCCATTATGTTCTTAAACTTGTTTTACTGCGGACATTTGTGACTTTTGCAATTTTTATCTAGCAGGTCATTTATTAATATGCTATCTATCTACGTATAGGCAGCGTATTAACTATCAGTAGCTATGTATGGCCTTATAGGCAATAAACGTTAAAATGCCTTTAATACTTAAACGTTAGTGAAATAGCGATTTATCAAAAATGTTTAATGATGAAGATGACTCTGTAATTTAGGTTCCCTTCAGATTTTCTTCGTCAAAAATAATGCTCATTTTAAAATTATCCTATAAAATAAATCGATATGTTATTTTTTTAAAACGTAAGCTTAGAATATTAGATTTTGTTACTCGCCCAATTTCTATCATTACTCAACCCAGATTTTTCCTACACCCAAATCTCCTAGTTCTGATGGTCTTGCCCATCATTTAAATTGTAAGTATTTTGCAAATTTTTCGTCGGTGATGAGCAATAGTTGCCGATGTTGACCTTTTCATTATCAGAATTCTTTATCGCTCCCTCTGTGTGTCTAATAACGAACATATGTTTGTAAAACCATATTTCACTTATACTTTGAATTATGAATTTATGTCGTTTCACTTCAATAACATTCACAAGTAGGTACATTATTGCATACAATGATTCATCCCGATGCAATAATGTTACACTGCGTAACTTCACCTGTAGTAATTTGCTAATTGACTCCATCGCGGCCACGATCAGCGCCTTGTCCCATTTTTCTTGTACTACTCCACGTGCGACCATGTTCCTGACGCATTTACTGATACTTGTCTCGGTTGTAAAAGTTCAAGGGTTATGCGGGGACCAAATTCGTTGGTCACATCATTTCGACATGGACGACGTCTACGGGCTCTGGTACGGTGTGGGGTACGCACAGCATACACCAGACATGACTAATAAGCCCAATGAAATCGGCTGCGTCACCTTGTACATAACCGATGTTACGACAGAAGCACAAGATGACTGGCTCGACTGGTCGGTGAGTATGAAATTTTGTTAATTAGGAATATCACTTTAGAGGTGTCATGCTAATTGTACTAGATCTATCCAGATTAGATTAGAAATGATATTTGTGTCGCTAATGTACTTTATGTTAGTTATATAGTTTGGAGGTGTAAAAGATGGCATTTTTAACTTGGCAATGTGTGCTGTGTTAGTATAAACAACGAATACCTTTATAAAAGCTTGTCTATATTTTAGAACCAGCCTATATAGAGTTTTTCTTACTTTATGGACGAGTATAGCGATTGAAAATCATCGAATATCTGTCGCGTCATATTGTTCGTAATAATCTTAGACTGCAGTTAGTCATGTTGTCCAACAACAATTGGTATAAATATTTCATCAATATATTATTGAACTATGATAGAAAATACTTTTTCATTTTACAGATTATACGGAGGAATTACACAGATCAGAACTGGAAATCTTACAAAAGTAACCCCTGGTCAGACACGTCGATGTCTGGGTCTTGGATGGATATAGGAATAAAGCGGAAAGTCAAAAGAAACATATACGACGAGAAACGCGTGAGAGTTATGTGGGATGAAGATGGTCAAACTATAGAGCAAACATATAATTATTCTCCAGATGCACCTGGTCTTTGGACTGTTGAACAACGGACCGCTTTGGAAAAGGAAATGATTGCCAGAGGAATAGGTAGTTTATAGTAACTTTGTCTTTATTATAAAACTGTAACTGTCAGTTTGTTCGTTTCTTTGTTCGATCACTGCTATTAATTATAAACTATTAGACTAATTTAATTAAACATTTATGTTTTAAGAGGTGATCATTTCACTTCATAACTATAGTGTATCTAGCGGGTTTAATTCTCAGACAATATTTTATGAAAACCTAGGTCTATTTTTTATTATTTCTAAGGGTATGGGTAAACCTTATCGTGATAAATGGCGCTGTTGGCAAGACCTGGATCTGTATAATGTGAAATACATAAAAGGGAATACAGTATATCAAATGCGTTTTACTAGCAGTCATTTATATTTTTTTCATGTCAAATTATATAAAAAAATGTTCATTCAATTCTTATGTTAGGTATTTCCCATTTTCATTTTTATTTATAAGTGTGTGTACGACAATTGTACTTATATCATTAGATGTTACTTTATGTGATATGAATTTCAGATTTATGGTACCCAAACGATGCACCAAAACATTCTCAAGCTATTCGAATATTAAAAGTTACCCCACAAATGCTGATCATCAACCACTGTTCCGAGATAGGTGATGGCGGGATTTTCTCGTTGGTTCTACGAAGGTTGCCGTCGAGAATGAATAAATGGGAATGGTACGATCTTCAGAAACAGTTCTTCAGCTACGAATTGCCACCTACACATCGGTATACAGCGGTCTGCGACGGTTGTATTCAAATCAGTTCGCTGATATTTGTTTCTATATGTGTAACTCTTTTGGCATTATTATAATATAATTATTTATTCATTGGCTATAAATTTAGTAATTTACTTACATATTGTAACTATAATATTAATTTACCATGTAACTAATATTTAGGAACTATATCTACTATTAAATCAAAGTAAACAATTTTGATGTATTTATTTTTAACATGTTGTAAAGAAAGACGGATATACTAACAATAATATTTAATGCTACATCAAAACATTATTGATTGCTTGGTAGAGCCACGCTGTAGACATATTTGTTTACAGCATGAAAGGGCCGGCTCGACCGGGGTTGTACCACTGGCTCACAGAAAACCAACGTAAACCGACAGTTTACTGTCGCGATTCGTATGGTAAGTGAGATATCCGGAGGCCCAGATTCCCCCTTCCCTTCCCTAATCCCTATTCCTGTCCTTTACAGCCAACAGCGCATACATGTTACTTTCGGTATTGTGGATGTTCATGGGCGGTGGACGTCACTTAACATTAGGTGACCCACTGGCTCGTTTGTCGGACAATGCTATAAAAAAAAAATTATAACAATAATAAAATATGAAAATCTGCACCCTCCAATAGCTAGACCAAGGGCCCGGGCTGCCCCGGTTACTTCTTAGGAGAGTGAGGAAATCTTTACAATACGCACCGAGACAAATGTTTGTGTGACAGACAGATATTTGTTTCGGGTCTGGGTGTTGTGGGACCGTCGTTCTTCGTAGCTGTTGATACCCACGATACAGGGTTAACCCAGTTTGGGGTCAAGACTATGTAGGTATGTGACTGTTGGGTGTATATTTATTTATTTATTATTATGATAAAATAGATGCACATTGACTAAGCCCTGGTAGAATATTATTGGCAAGTAAAACTATGACATATTTTTTGCGGCCTATATGTTTACTAGATATTTGTAGTACAGAATAGTAGAAGATACCTGCATAGAAACCCGAGCAGTAGGCGAACACGTGCGAACAAATTAAGAATCACATCATGTAGATTCTACTGTTTATTATATTGTAAATGATGTCATTTTAATATGGAGACCCTGCAGTAGGTAACTGTTCTCAAGGACAAGTATTGTTAATTAGCTGCTAGTACCTTTGTAGTCTGACCGTTGATATTTATAGCTACATGCTCTTCTACTACGCAGTAAGCACGTTAGCTTTAGATGCATCTGTTTAAAAGTGCGTACTTGCAAGTCACACGGATAGCCCTGTTCCCACACTAAGATACGAGTCTCACAACACCCAGACCCCGGCAAAAATATCTGTCTGTCACACAAATATTTTTTCGTTTCACAGCCGGTACTCGCCACGCCATATTTAATATTTTTATGTGTAATTATTTAAAATAATTATTATATTAATGAAAAGGTAAATAATGTTTTTAAATGTAATTATTTTCTATAAATGATACATAACGCTAAAGACTGTTTGTGTAATTTTAGATATTATATTTTAAAATTTAAGTTATTACATGTTGGGTGTGTTCATTATTATTTTTATTGTTAAAGTTCTCATGAGTACTACGAATAACACGTACAGGAATAAAAGAGACCTATCGGAAGTAAGTATATACCTATATAGTTACCGTTTGAGTACTTGCATTTACTTGCAAATCATGTGCAACATAAAAAATAACTTATTTCTCGAAAAAAAGCTTTGTGTAAACAATTATGTAGACAAATTGGATATTTCGTATTTATGTATATTGCATAATAATAAAAAAGAAAATAACCAGACATTACATCCAATGAATAAGTAAAATTCTTGAATGGTGTAATATATAGTGTCTTATATATAAAGCTTATTTAATGCCGGAGCCATAAACGTATTTTGACAGATTCCATGTTTACCATTATGTTAATAACCTTTTTTTTATCCTAGCACGGCAAATTGACCGCACGTCACCTGATGGTAAGCGCAGTACGGTCCAATTAGAGTATGTCCAACACAATTATGCTGGCCTGCTCCTTCACACTACGCCATGGGCAAGAAGGTGAAGAAGCGGTCGAGGGTCTATTGTCAGAGTACTCAGAAGGCCGCAAAACGGCCAAACATTGTACCCCAACTCTAGACCCCCAAAAAACCGGATGTACACTGGCTGATCCCGGAACGCGACAAACTTGCGTGTGCCACTATGGCGGGTTTTTCACCCTGTGTACGGTGGTCGCTATCCGGGCGGATATGAAAATCCTACCACCAGCTCAAGAATGTTCGTGTAAAAATTAACAATACTCATCTTAAAGCGTTAATAGCATTGTTTATGAAGGATGGACCAGTGGCCTCTGACCCATGACCCGGTAGCAAGATGGACAGGAACGGTTGCCATTAACAAATTATATCAATTATGCCATTTAACACACCGGATGGATGGTGGGAAAAGTAGCCTTGCAACTACCCGGATTCAATTGGATTTTGTACTGGAGTATCTATACGCGCTAATTAATTCCTTTTTTTTATACAATGACGAATGATTGATTACCAACGACGTTTTAAAATGAAATGAAATGAAACCGTTTATTGATCATGTAGGCAGTTACATAGCTCTTATGACAAGTCAGTACATTTAACATAAAGCATTACAGCTTATGTATTATGTATACATAGCATCATCGATACACTAGCAATGTTTTTATTTGTTGATAATGTATTTATGGTAAATGTTAAGTTTAAAAAGTAGTGGTGTTGTGCACTTTCCACATGATAAATTACCACTATGACCCGACCACACACACAATTTATAAATTTGACTTAAATTTTTTACAAAAGCTAAATATAAAAAATCTTTTAGATGCCTAAGAAGTGTCAGTGAATTAGCAACTCATGCTTAAGAATTTTTTTTTTCTTGAACTGTTAATATTTTTTATAATTAACATAAATGTAATTATAAAACACCATTAATAAGATATAAACCACGTTACATTATCAGATTTAGATGACACGGTGTTGGTATAAAACAAAAGTTGGAAATAAAAAGTTGGAATAAAATGGATGATAATTATTTATGATTTACGGGAATATTCTCACCAGTTTGAATGCAAAGCAAAAAAAATTAAACTAATATTATTTTTTAGAGAAAAATCTGCGTTTTGTAGGTTTTCATTTATGGATTCCTAGTTCAGTCATTATAGCAACTTTGTACTAGTACCCTCTATACTTTCTATCACTTTTACATTTTTATGAAAACCGCCCATATCGCTTCACACTGCAATCTCCGAGATTTACCTATTATTACACAATTAATGTAAGTTTCTTAATTTACTAAATAGTTCACGGAGTAAATCACGTATTCTTAAATACGAGTGATGAATTAATATTCAAATAAAATAGCGGATTTTCCAATTATAAAGATTAGATGTGTATAATATGCAATTTAAAAAAATGATGACCTGATACATTGAAAGAAAGCTTACATTTACAGTAAATACCTCAAGATCTTAAGTTTTATATGAAATTATTTAAAAACAATGTAATCGAAAACCAGTGTAATTAAATACAATAGAAGGAGAATTTAAGTTATGATGAGTTAATAATGTAATGAATTTATATATGGAAATGAAATAGAGAAGAATTATATGGAGCTATATAAAAAATAGCTACTATGTAACAATTTTAGCGCCAATTTCGGATATCCTACGAAAAGAGTTTTCAACGTAAGTACTAGCTGTAATACGTATTTTAAAGCGCCTTAAAGCTTCGTCTGCTCAAAGCACACGTGCCAGCCACATTGCTCGAGTATGCCCGACCTTTTACTCCAAATGTTATAAGTAAATGTTTTTAATTTCTATTTATAATTTCGCCAAAAGTTTTATTTTTGTTACAAGGTTGTTTGTTTTATTATATGAAATTTATACATTTAACAAAGTTTAAATACGATCGAGTTTTAATTGCTTTAAGACGCGGTGATATATTTAATACCATCTATCTTCCAGAATTCAAGTTACTAAGTCTTGTAGTAGGTACCTGAAAATTAATAATAATTCGGTTTTTGATAGTTATCGTGTGCCGGTGGCCGGCCGCTGTGGCGCAGCGGGCGAGTAGCCGGCTGTGTAACGAGAGGCCGTGGGTTCGATTCCCGCCCCGAGACACATATTTGTGTGACAGAAAGATATGTGTTTTGGGTCAGGGTGTTGTCAGGGACCGTAGTACCTAGTGTAGGGTCAGAACTGTGTGTGTGACTGTTGGGTATATTTATTATTATTATCTTATGATTATCTTAACGGTAGGCAGCGGCTCTGCTGTGCCCTGGCATTGCAGAAGTCTATGGCCGGCGGTGACTACTTACCATCAGGTGGCCCGTCTGCTCGTCTGCCTATCCAGGTAGAAAAAAAAACTCGGGACAACAGAGTCCCGGGCTCTCTTGGCGCCAAAGGCAATAACGTAGAGATAGATAGTCAGTAGACAGATAGTCTGTTATGTCAGTTTTCTATGAGACCATGGTCTTAAGATCAGAATAATGGACCCAATTGGTCCATCTTGACCATATCGAAGTGACCCAATAGACCTGCCCGTTCATGCGATATACAAACCTGGCTGCACCGCAGCTCTACCGCGTCAATGTTATATTTTAAAGTCAATTAAATTGATTGATTTTTTTCCAAAATTTTTACAATCAAGTTCAGCATAGGTAAAGTAAAAAGATCTATAAAAACGTTAATTTATTCTAAATGATCTGAAAAAGGGCAAAACATTACTTATGCATGTTGCTCTCGGGCATCAGTGTTTGTGAGTTGATCTTAATTAGTTTACTTCCCACTCTCATAGCGTGCTGGGAGCAGTCACACATTATTGGCCGCAACTAAACTACCACACGCAGACGGGCACGCACTGAAATCTCTGAAATATGTATCGAATCGCAGCAATTTTCAGTATAACGTGTGTTTACGTCGAATCAGCGAACTACCAACGATACGACAACCAATATGCAAGTACGCAATACCCACCATATTCTACCTATTCGACGATTTCGAATCTCTACGAGCAGCCTTACCGGGCAGGGAGCCGTGGTAGTGACATAGCAAACTTTCCTGAAGTGACAAGGTACCCGAATTACAGCCCTGGATATTCGACAAATGGTTACAACACTTATACAACCCCAAGATCGAATGTGTTCTATCCACCAGGGGGCAGCACCAATGTGTATGGAGCGTATGGACAAGGGTACAGTTCATACGAGATGCCTTTTATGAAGAATATGAATTCTTGCGTGAATCGGTCCCCTCAGCAAGGTATTTGGGTAGACAACCTGATGGGCATGTGGTATGGAGTGGAATTCATTCAACACTTGGCAGGTGATTCTAGAGTGGACTATGCTAAGACCTGTATCGTGGTGCATATATCGGAACCGATGGATCGGGTGAGTATTCAAGCTTTATTCGTAACTTCTGACGATGACTGTGACGTGACTTCATCCGTAAAAAACTTCAGGGGTATTTAATGGTTTCCGATTCTAATATTTAAAGAAAGTGAAATATTTTATCATATATTTAAGGGTCGGCAACGCGCATAATAATATGATGCCTTTAGTGTTGCAAGCGTCCATAGGCTACGGTAACCGCTTACCATCAGGCGGACTGTAAGCTCGTATGCCGCCATCGGAGTATAAAAAAAAATTACTGATAAATTAGTTATAACAAAAAAAATGGCGTGCTCACTCCCAGACTAGTGTTTATTTAATTAATAAAATGATTTCATTATGAATGATTGAATTTTAGTCATGAATAGGCAGACGAGAACACGGGCCACCTGATGGTAAGTAGTCACCGCCGCCCGTAGACTTCTGCAATGCCAGGGCACAGCAAAGCCGCTACCTACAGTTATTCTTTAAATAAACATATTAATATGAGTACGTAGGCAGAGACTTACTTAATATTAGATCATTTACTAATAGTTTAAGTAATAATATCAAACACAGTGTCTAATCCAGGGCAAATTGTTTTATTTATTTTACTCTCATTGGTTTTAAGGCTCATTAACGATTGAGAAATTATGTAAGTTGTAGTGAAATAATCATCTAGTATCGTGTAAACGCCGATGTCTGAGACCGTGTCACTTTCAACTAAGCTATCTTTTTTATTACCCTGATCGTAATAAAAGTTTGTATGCCGGAGTCGTGCGGTCGATGGCCCTGTACGGATGTCCCGTCTGGGCCGAGTCCCTGAACGCCCGCTGCATCGCCCTGCTGCGCAAACCGCAGCGTTTGGTGGCGCAGCGAATAGTCAGGGGCTACCGCACGGTCTCCCACGAGGAAGCCTGAGCCGGCACCCTCCCTTGAGAGTTGGACGCCAAACTCCTCTCGTCAGCGTTCTTCTGGGGGGAGGAGACGTCCAACAGATGTTGAGAGAGATTGGCCCCAATTCCGCTTCACTTCTGCGAAAGCGTCATGTCGCAGAAGGAGTGCCGAGGCCGAGAGGGATCGGGAAAGATTTGATCCCACCCGTCGCCAGAGTGGATGAATGACCGGCGTCTCTCACCCTGTGGAAGTGGGCGGGAGTAATAAAACGCTTTCCCAGGATAAAAAAAAATATGTTTATTTTGCACCCTGCTACAATGTCGAATAACAATCTACTGGAATTTACAAGACGTTTTGTTAACCTAAACATACATACATAATATGTTATTTCGGGCGAGTAATGTAATCATACTTAAATAAATACATCGGAGTTAAAAATTATTTAGCAAACACAAAGAAGATAAATAATTATAAAGCATTTTCATCATGTTATGCCTCATATTTGACTTATGACCTGTGCTATTAGCAATATGATTTAAGTATGGAGCAAAAATAAAAGAAATATGAACAGCGATGCGTAGCGGGGAGTGGTGGACTTCCGAGTGTGATCACTATGCCTTGACAGAATTAAAAAAAAGACGAAATACGCAGGCTCGAACCTGCAACCTGCACTTTTCAAAGTTACTTGTGTATTTATTGTTAACTAGTGATCAATTTCGAACGTAATTCATAAAAGTAAATTAACTGTTTCATAGTTTATTAAAAAGACTGAAGGTCTTCAATAACTATTAATCAAAAACGAAAGGAAATTTATTGAAGGTTATCGCCCACTCTAGGGGTAATGAAAAACATTGCGAGGAAACCTGCATACCTGAGAAATTTGTTGGAGAATTTCGATGATATGTGATTTCACTTCTGATTAGTTGGGAAGGCTCGTGCCCAGCCCCTGCCTTGTGGATTGGGGGCTCTGAAAAATTCTACCACGATATACCCTGCCTGTCGTAATAGGTGACTAAAAGGGATCACGGGGGTCGCGGCTGCACAGCGGGGAATATGCGGCCTCTATAAATACTTTTATATTTATTTTCCTGATGCGACCCTGAGACGGGTGGCGACGCGAAACATCGTGCTGCTACTAATGGGCATACTATTCTAGGGATTCTAGCCCTAGAATAGATACGGGCCGTAAAGGCACCGCGTAGGGATAGTTCCGGCAGCAATCTAGAGTACATTCAGGATCCCCAGGGATCGTCCTACATGTGCTGCAGAAGGCTACCACGGGGTTTTTAGTCGGTACACCGGCGTAAGAAAATTGGTTCGGGCCCCGATCTAGTAGTCCGGCACAACCATCTCTCCTCCCCGAGGAGAACCTGAAGGTATCCGTGAAATGGATTTTTCCCGCGGGAAAAAAATGCTCGTGCCCAGTAGTGGTTACTAATATATAAATAAAGGAGTTTGCAAAAAGCAACTTTCCTCATTCATCGGAAAAAATTATAATGGCATAGCAGTTTTTATTACTTATTGGCATAAATGGTATTTTCTGCGAGTTGATATAGGTATTAGTGCGGGGTCAGCTTTGATAACATCAATGATCAAGGCGCGTGAGTCAGCCGCGCACCGCTGCGCCTCTCAGTCGCAGACCGCCGTCGATCTCCTATAAGCGCAATATTTCCGCGCAAGCGCTGATAATCTTAAAGATAGTATAACATGAATTGACGTGAACAAACAAGTGTAGTGCAACAAACGTTGGAATGTGAATAGAATATCAATAAAATGGTGTCCAACATTTATACGAAAGTTTTCCCGATTCTCCTTACATTTTCTTTTGCTGCAGGCTACGAAAAATTCAATACAACAGATGGAAATATTACTTTCATTTGTGAACGCGAACATAAGTATGATAAATTGGATATTAGAGAGGTGATGGGCAAGTGGAAAGTCTTAGAACTTTACATGCATATAAGCAATGAAGGCGTTAACCAGTATAAGACTTGTCCTTTAGTCACTATTTGGGAAACTGCTGAGTTTCCAAGAAGTACCTTCGGGGTTTGTTTCATGATTTTCATAATTATCGTTTTCTTCGTAGTTAATTATTTTTCATTTTAATATTAAACTAATTTACTTAATTATCGTCTAGCCGCAAATCATGTTTATTTATATACCTGTTTGTGTACCTAGACACTAAATATATTTTTTATTCATAATATTTCATACAGAATGCTACAGATGCTGTGCCCGTTGATTGTATTGTGTAACTTCTTCAATTGAGCAAATTTCATCTTTATAGTCGCTCAATGTGAATTCCTTTAGCGTTCGTTTCGTTGCTATAATTTGTGTATTTTTAACCAACTACAAAAAAGAGGAGACTCTCAACACGTATTTATAAAATATGTCATCATAATGTACATTGGATTTTTTGCCAAGTGTACCTGAAGTGTATGAGTCAACTTCTATGAATTAATTTTTTTATCGGTTTGCCAATGTTTTGATCTTTTGTCCATTGAATAAAAATGAATTACAGCACAAGTGAAGCGATTGGGGTATTGTACTTGAAATTTAGGTCCTAAATAACTTATAAATAAAAAAGTAGCTTCAAAACTGACTTCAAACTTTTTAGCTGACCGGCACCTGTACCGACTCCACAAAACCCTCTACTATGTCTCTATCTCATGAACGATTGTGTCGACATTTGTAACTTTTAATTGTAACTTTTCTCCTCTTTCTTCTTTCTTCTTTTATCGATAAATAAAAATTAATTTAAAATAGAAATTAATCATTCCTTCCTGTGCCATTGTGCTGAACACTTCCTTTCGTGTCTAACACTAGTTGTAAGCTAAAAACAAACAACATCATAAAATAACAAACTAATATAGGACAACAATAGGAAAGCCCCAACATAACTTTGACGACTGTACTAATATTTTTTTGGTATTCGGAAATTCTTCCTGTGAATCTGAGTTATGATATCGGCTTCATTGTGCGATCCGGCCGAACGGATCCACTTCCTTCCCTCAAATTCATTTCGCTTCCATTGACTACATCCTACTGTCTGGATATTGCGGTATACCTATATATTATGACCTCGCACTGACTGAATGGGTATAGCTAAATTTTCAATTTTATACCACAGCCCAAAAAAATATGCTTTTCGTTATAGATTTCGAACCCTACTTGTAAATTTCGGATCACTAAGAAGATGTGTATGATAAGGTATAGACATCGAATGAGATATACCTACATGCTAAGATTGTTCTTTTAAGACACATTTAAAATTATAGTACTGACGTATCATGGATCTCATATTCAACTAAACTAAACAATATAATATTGTTTACCTATCTGATTTACGTATCTGATTCTAGTAGTTATAACACTACAGTAGTTAAGACATACTGATAAAATTTACAGAAAATTTTAATACCATGTCTATATCATTCATTATTTAGTCCGGAAATACAAAAATAAACTCTGAATAATACCATATCAATAAACACTTTTATCAACGTGTCAAAGTAACGTCACTACAAATGGATTCGATTTGTTTGCCCCAATTAGTTCTTCTTCAGTCTCAATTGCATCTAGATTACAGCAATTTTACGATTACAGTAAATGCACGCAGTCTTCAATGATCACATCTACATCTGTAATATGTCATCCTACGACCTTAATGTATAATTTGTGTGTAATTTGTTGTATACCTTATTGTCTCACATTTGCCGCTTGGGTGCTCCTAAAAACGAGAATCCAATTGAGCTCTGACTCATAGGAGCTGGTACTGGCCAATTTAATACAAGTGATTATAACATCTTCACCTACTTTATGACACACTGACTTTGACAAATGTATATCTAGTCGTAGTTTCTAGTCTCTGAACGTGTTGAACCTTTTGACCAAATGACCTGGTAAAACACCCACGTGTGTGACGCACCCAACTTATTGCCGAGTTCAAATTGACTGACCTCTTAATCCTCGATGATTCTCCGTAGTTTTTTAAGAGATGTTTCATCTTAGTGCTACCAGTTATTCCCACGATATTCAATATTCATTCTGCCAATGTTTTGAAAACAGCGGTTTAGATTATACATAAATTATATTATTTGCGGGCGTGCCAAGATAATGGTTTAGAATTGGAAAACATACAAACTTTATTTGTTCGGTTTGGGGGGTCGTATCCAGAATCACGTGGATTCTATAATGAAGCTGCTGCTAGATCAATTAGAAGATTGTAATATTATGTTCGCAATCTACAAAAAATATATTTTGACTTGTATGAACTTCATTTTCCTGACGACCTCAATAATATTAAGTAGGTACCTCGTGTTCCTTCCATAAGCAACTTAAGAGGTGCCCTGGAGCTAGGCTTTGCTAAATCTTTGTTCTTCTGCCTAAGGCGCCTTAAAAAGCTTTTATTGTCAGTGACAAATATTTGGATAATGCTCAATGTTAAAAATTGTAATAATGAAAAAAATCTGATAATCAAAACCTCCTTAAGATGTGTGAAAAATAGATTATCTATTTGCGAATCGTGATATGATTCATACATCATTACAAAATTCTAATGTTCTGAATAGTATTAACTAATCAGAAGATTAGAATTTTGTTTATGACGATATTTATTTGTATAAAGCAATTTTTTATAACTATATGCATTACATTTCAGCCGTCAACGGAGAATCAACTGTTCCATGTGCAGCATATGAATGCCCGGTTCAGACACGAGTACCGACACCTGCGACTGTTGTGGGACGAGGCGGGACAAACTATCGAATATGCTTTATATTTCCGTAACGACTCCGCTGGATACTGGCAAATCCTAGATGGGCAAAATGGTAAGTTTTTGAACTACAGCTTCTCAAGATAAGTTAATACTTAAGTTCTTAAAGAATAGGCAGGTTGGCGGATCATGTTTCTAATGAAATGTCAAGGGACTACTCACGAGGCTATCGCTCGACCGCTTCCTAATGCAAATCTCGTGCAACTAACACTAGTTTTGATTGTCCAAACCTAACCACCTTAGGTTATCAAGATAAAATAAAATAGTTATTACTACCTTATTGTATTATTATGAATGACATTATAATAATACATATATCATTGTATGACACAATTTTAATGATTTTATTATTTGAATATTATGATGACAACTAATTACACATTATTAACTCGTCACACTTCACGTCGCTCGCCAACTGCGCCACGTCACCTCCGTGGCGCAGTTGGCGAGCCGGCTGTGAAACGAGAGGCCGTGGGATCGATTCCCACAGCGGGACAAATGTTTGTGTGACAGACAGATATTTGTGTCTAGGGTCTGGGTGTCGTGAGACCGAAAGTCTCTCGTAGTCCCTGATACCCACAACACAAGACTCGTATCTTAGTGTGGGGTCGATGATATGTGCGTGACTGTTGGGTGATAAAAAAATGATAACAATGTTAGTTGTACTTCATAGAATTGTTAGCTTTAAAGGTAATTGCAGTTATACAAGAGCAACAATTATTGAGTGATGACTAATCCCACACTTAAGCAACCAACAACAATTACTTATAGGTGTAGACGTAGTCCCTTGTATTAGCAGTATTATCCGGCACCAGTTCTACTTTCTTTACTTTAGGTACCTAACCTTTACCACCAATTCAGGTTACTACAAATTTCCACAATAATGGTCACGATTCTCTCTCTCAGAAAATATATGGTGATAGATTTGTGGCCCAGCCCGCCGACACATATAATCACCCAGATCTCGTGGTTTGTAAGTTTTACAACTCATGCTGCCATTAGGGGACTTTTTGAAATGTTTTTACAATGCTACTATACTCACTCGAATAAAAACTGCTAGTACGCAGAAAGTAGTTCTCTTCGGATTGGTTAGTTATAAAATTCTCGACAGCGTTCATTTTGCGATTCGCAACGTAATATAGTGCAACTGGTATTGTAGTCGTGCCTCGCGGCTTATTTTTGTATATCATTTAATAATTTAAGATCAAAAGTAAAAGGTATATGTCATACATAAAACTGAATAATGGCGAGACAATTATTATTGCAAGATTAGATTGCAGGCGAGCATTGTCAACCTTACTATAAAAAATAGGTTACGCCCACTGACCAATTATCTCGTTATTACGTCTATTCGTCCTCATCTTTTGTATCAATTTTGACAGATAGGAACATTAAATAAATAAATGCACTGAACAGTCACACACATAGTTCTAACCCCACACTAGGTCAAACCTGTATCATGGGTATCAAGAACTACGAGGGACTACGGTCCCACAACACCCAGACCCGAAAGAAATATCTGTCTGTCACACAAACATTTGTATTGGTGCGGGCATCGAACCCACGGATTCTCGTTTCACAGTCGGCTACTCGCTCGCTGCGTCACGGAGGCTGTTGAATTTATATCCGTACATGATCTATTTCCAGGAACATTACCGGCTCGTCCAAACTATCAACAGTTCAGCGGCACAATTCAAGTACTGAAAGCTGTGAATGATCACCTCGTTCTTAACTTCTGCCAAGAGCCAACATTGGGAAGGACGGCGCAGCTGTATTCTGTCCTCTTTTCGCGGGAACCAGGTCTAATGGCCCGATGGGAGATTGAGTCAGTACACTCCATGCTCCAGAATAAAAAGCTTTCAGTTGCGTCAAGGCGAATGGTATGCGGGAACAGTGCAGATAGACCTCTTATAAGTTTCATTTTATCGACTATTTTGAGTGTGATGATTCTTGCTGTTAGCTCGCCATGATAAAAAATGTAATCTATGACAACAATTTCGTTTTGTTTAGTTTGATAAATATGATTTACTGTGACTAACTATTATTGTTTCTTTTAATAATAATTTCTATAGCTAGCTATTGAACTATCCGTCCTTGAAAGGAAACGATAAGACGTTATTTTTTTTTTTTTTTTAAGCAAACAACGACGACAAGACAAGGACGGCACTGCGCTCCTCAGGTGCAGTGTGGTCACTTTGCCGCGCCAGTATAAAAAAAAACTAAATCGATGTTTGCGAATATGACGACATGAATATAATAATATAATTAATTATTGATTTTCCTTTTTATCAATAAAAGGAATGTCTTCATATTTCAGTCAGCTGTGTATTTAATTGTTATAATAAACTTACTGTATATTTATATAATATTAATGAAATACTCCTATGCTTAGATTATTAAGGCCAAAGATTTTATAAATGTTCAAGTTGTGTTGTAAAATGCGTTACTGTATATTATCATAATAATATAATACATTCATATTGAAATATAAAGATTTATTTTCTTTTGTTCTACTCTCAAAGCACAAGAAAAAGTTGAGCAAACTGCATAAAGCATAATCATGTTACATTATATACCGTAGTGACATGCTATAAAGATTTTAAATACTTATACAAGATCCTATATAATATTAAACCTTTTGGTCATGTATGGATTGTATATTCGTACAGTTTATTCATAAAAACAAAGAACTTTAATTTTAGGACGTACTATATACGCGGTTGGCTATATGGTATTGCTGCTGCACACACACTAGCTCCAAAATGTAGCTCCGAACGAAACAAAAGAGAAAAATCATGATGTTACGGGACTTATAATATGTGTTAGAGGCATAACGCCTTTGTTTGTACATTACACAAAAGAGTAATGTTAAAATATTTTGTGGTCACATCACCGCATTGACAAAAACTGTGTAAATCATAAGATCACGATTTTTACGTGACCATGGATATTCTACTTAGCGGTGATACACGTATTACAACATTCTGCCACCTTCATGTATTGAATCTGAAAGTTTTGTTCATTTATTTATTTTCAACGTCTTGTAGTAGTCACACTGCTTTTTAAAATCGAAGTCAGTATAACCACAGTAATGTTAGACAGATAACATTACCGTGGTATAACGGAAAAAACGAAGACCTACCTCCACCACTTTTTACAATCTTTACTGTTTGTATGTTTAGGTTTTTAATTCGCTTGTTTGATAGGAATAAGAAAAAATATTTTTCAAAACCAAATTGATTTTTATTACTAGGAACATTAGATGGTGTAATAGCATTATGTCTTTTCCTCTTTCGGCAGAAGCTAAACTCTTGCACAAGCTGCCTCATATAGATTAACCTAAGTTCATTGACTGTATGATTAGATTATAATGTTGTGTGATGTGTTTGTCTGGGGGTGTCGTGTTCAAATTTGAATAAACCTTATTCAATAAACATAAAAAAAAAATTTAGGTCAAAATTTGTAACTTTTTTTTTTGTGCCTCGATAGGCCGACGAGCAGACGGGCCACCTGATGGTAAGTAGTCACCGCCGCCCATAGACTTCTGCAATGCCAGGGCACAGCAAAACCGCTGCCTACCGTTTTGTGAACAATTTCTCGTACCGACACCGAGCCCGCACAGACTGAAATTTGGTACCTATTTATGAATATTATGGTGAGCTGATGCTGCTGCCAGGGCAACCTGCAGACCACTCAACTCTTCAATAGCTTAGCCATATCGTGTTTAGGGCCATTAGGTTTGTCTTGACAAGTACTTATTTATTCACTACTAACTACTTTAAAACACTTATTTTTCTTTTTAGAGCATTTACAAAGAAGCTTGTTTCAAAAATGTTTTAAGAATAAACTTCTTATGGGTCACAATATGTAAAAGAAGGTAGCAGGAACACTAATCTAAAAATATGGATAAACCTAACATGAAGAATCTACATAAACAAAAATTGTAACTAACAAGAACAGAAATTGTATCGCTCCATCTATTTACACGAATATAGAAAAGGTTTTGTAAAGCACAGTAAATACTGGTTTGCTATAGCTAAATATTTTGTGGTTGGTAAGTAAATGCTAGGTATCGTAGATGTCACACGATAGAAACCTACTACCTACTATTTATATTACCCCAGTGGGCATAAACATTCGCTTTTTTATACAACCCAATTAATAACATATGACTACACCAACTGATTTGGTAGCTGAATTAAATCATTCCTATTACTTAGTTTATAGTGCGATTTAGTCAAGTTCCAACATCATTTTGTTTGACTTCCTACAACTGTATAACAAACGTTGCATAAAGCAATTGCAATGGGAGGAAGGTTCCGGCTTAGTAAAACGTATCCTATGTTAAAATGACCTCGTGGCTGGATTGCGTCCGTGCGTGACCAGGCAAGTGATACCGCGAGAAAAAACTATCATTCATTATTGTAGGTACTTTGGAGACGCTAGTAGGAATGTCGTTTGCACCTGACTTGGGTTAGAGGGCTGGGTGTAACTATCTAGAAGATGTCAGATTAAAAACAATATTGTTTATAATTCTATTTTATCTATGAAGTTTTTTTTCGACGTCAGCAGAAAGTTAGCCTAATAAGTATTAAGGAGAAACATATTAGTATACCTAATCGATTTTATTATTGATACCCCATACTTTATTAGGAGTATTAACAAACCTAAACCTTTGCAAAAACTTAATTAACTTTGGGTCAGTTGTTTTACATAAGGCACCATTAGATGCTAGTACAAATATGGATAACAATGAATTAATAATAAATAATAAGGCAATAAATAAAACTTGCATAATTCAATGCCTAAAATTGGTGAACCCGTATTTATTTTAAAAATAAATACGGGTTCACCAATTTAAATGTTGTTCTGTACAAGTTAAAAAGCGCGACCATCAAAGGTTATAAACAGATTTTTGTTGACCATTACAAATTTTTATTATATTAGTGGTTGCGCTTTTAGTTCAAGTTATTTCCGCTTATGTACAAAGTTTGATAATATTTCCAAATTTAAAACTTCACAAGTGGTCCGTACCAGGGGATTTCTGAGGTCCAAGTACCTTATTATACCTATAGAGATAGATATTGTTGATCGTAACGGCTAGTGAAGCGGTTATGAATCGGTTGATGAATGCTCCAGGTTCAATTTCTGCACTGAGACAAATGATGTGTGATTCGTTAACATTTGTTTCGGATCTTTTGTGAGAACGTAAGTGCCTAGTAGTTACCAATATCCATAATTGAAGACTTGTATCTTAATATGGAGTAATTAAGTTAGATTATTATCTATAATTATTATTGAGTTTCGTATTTATTTTAGATAGGTACTAAACCATGTACTTACCTCAGTACTAAAATGTGTTTGAGCTACATTGTTCTATTCCATTTTCAGAAATCCCATCAATGTTATTAACCTACTTTACGTGTATATTTATGGAATCCATAGAAAACCAAGGTTGTTAACGAATCCGACAAATTGTATACAGTTGTAAACATGTTGATCCAATTAGGTAAACTTCCATACTGTGGACTGTGTAGTTTTGGAAAAGTAATAATACTAAGCCTTATACAGTTCGCAATAAAGTTTAATTTAGTTTACAATGTTAACATAAACGAAAGTTTACTTCAATTCTCAAACAGCTATGACGTCATAGTTCCTCCGCTAGGGCGAGGTCGGGGTGGTATGAAGGCTATGAGAAGGACAAAGTTTCTTTTGATATTGTCCTACTAGTGTCATTTATTTTCGATTTAGCATTTCGCTGTCTGTAGACCATTTTTTGATTTTAAAGAAACATATATTTTAATCAACTTACATTTTTCTTGAAAGGAAGAAAGTAAATAAACTTTATTCGTTTAATACTTGAGATGACATACAGAAACATGTAAATTTAGTATTACTAAAAAAATTAAAGACCCTAAGCACACCCGCTACTCTTCATCAGGAACACCTGTGTCTCAAGTTTGTCCAAAAAGGCCATTTGACAGATAGTAAAATACTGCCAAACACTTATACTCTGCCTGGGCCTTGAGGATTCGCGGTTCTAAATACAAATATAGTTAATATTACGTCATTTTTTTGATAAAAGTATCTTCCAACGCCCACGAAATCGATACCACTAACATGGCATGTTTATGAAAATTGGGTATAGAAAAGGGCGTACAACTGAGAATTCCATCCAGTATTTGATATTTTCTCGTGGAAATCACTCCTGATATATTTACTCATATAACCATGAGAATAATTGTAATAATTTGCTTGATACATATTATTTATAGTGCAGAAATTAAACATACTGAAACCAAATGCGAAGGTATTGTTATAGAAGAAGAGTGTTATAAAAAAGAAATTCTATCGAATGGAATAAATCGTCCCTACCAACTGTCACATTATAATCACACGGTATTCTTTAGTTTCAACGCGGGTGACGACGATAAGGACACCTTCGAAATAGGGTACGTGACAAGTGGCTACAGGGTGCCAATATCAATAAATTCAACAAAGAATGGATTTGCTACTGCTATCGACAAGAAAAACAAAATAGCTTACTTTGGAGGCAGCGAAGGGATATATGAACATGATCTAACTAATCCAGGTGAAATTGAGCATGTTATTAAAGAAATCGACATCTGGCATATGTTTTTTAAACACCATCTATATTTCATCGTATATCCGTCACAACGTCTACATAAAAAAGTAGGTAACCATTCAGAACTCGTGGAAAATTTTGAAGAGAAAATATATCAATTTGCGATCGATGGCCACGACAATACTTATATTACTACCAAGAAAGGCCTTTTTGAAATAAAAAATGGAACTACAGAACGTATTTTGCTGAAAGGACCAAAAGTTTTTCGAGCAATAGCTGTAAATGATAAGGGTGTTCCTTATTTTTGTGGCCAAAGCGGAATTTACGTCGTTAATAAGGAGGAACATGCTTTGAAGGAAATTGCCCATATAAAGAATATTTTTGGTTTGACTTTTGATTCTGATGACAATTTTATATATTCTGATCCTCATAAAATTGTGAAACTACTGCCAGAAGAGGCTGAAAAGAAAACTAAAAAGACTCATTAATATTTTTTTTGACTGAGCCATATGTTGTACTATTGATCAATTACTTATGTAAGGAACAATAAATAACAACAAATAAAAACAAAAAACAATGCGTCATAAATTTTGATTTTCATTTGATAGTTAATTTAACCACCAAATTTTTTGTTATGTCCGATAAGATTTTGCCTCATGGAAAAAAAAATACAATATAATGGTAGATGCAGTAAAACCTCATTTAGCTAGGCGTAATTCCATGTGCGCGTATTTTTTGAAATTGCCTAATATAAGGCGATTTCCATTTTAATTGCAGTTTGAGCCCCAAGACATTGCAGCACTCAATTAACCATAACTACTATTTTTTTTTTTAACTTTTACCATGTTTATGGGCTGAATGAAATACAATTAATTAATTTAGGGATATTTGAGAGTAAGAAAAAAAATTGTAAGGAAATTAGGTAATACACCAAACATAAATCATGCTTTGTTGTCTTATTGCACCGGGAATCAGGGACAAGAGACTAGAGAAATCTGTATTAGCGCCAAACTAATACAGATTTCTATGTAATCACAGCAGAACGATTGATTACGTCATCATTGCGAATAAACTACTAGGGGATAATAACATCGAGCGAGTCTATCGCAAGTTAGAAAGAGAATTGCTGCTTTATCTCGTTTTAGCATAAATAGGGTTTCTCCCCTTTATCAGTTCACCCCATCCCCTCGTCGCTCTGTCCAATCTACTCGCAGTCAACTTACTTAGTAGACACTATTTCAATTCAATTTCAATTGTTTATTGAGTACTATCTATTTCAATCTGTTTATGAGTGTGTGCAATTTGACATCTGTTCGTTGTTATGTAAAATGAATAAACTATTTTCCAATTGAGTGTTATTTTTTTAATCATTAGTTTTAAAACAGGCCTGTCTAAATAATGCTCCCATTAGTAAGCATCTTCATTGTTGCAAGGGTTCGTATTAATTCATATTGTTCTTACATGTAAAACGTTTAGCACAAAGAAAATAGCAGAAGTCGCACCTCCATGCATTTGTGTAGGTTTTTGCATATTATTCTTACTTGTACTTGTTTGACGCGTAGTTCAGACTCGGTTAGCTAATTTATATGACTTTTCTCCGATTTCGATGTAAGTAACTATATGAAGGGTTACACATTGAAGGGTACAACAACACTTTAACCACAAATTGCACTAAAGTTTCGTGACCACATACAACTCAGTCCACCCCGTAACCATGAAGGCCGTAAAGCTTTCGAAATTTCGGGTTAAAAAAGTAAAATAAACCACGATAAAACCCGTTTTTTTATTTCAATAACTACACTGTATGTGGTAGTAAGTGCATTGTAGTCTAATGGAAACTGGTATGCCGGAACAGAAGCATGATATAAAATAAATAAATTCAAATAATGGGTTTCATTCAATTAACTGCAAATTTTCCGTGACAGACAACGACGCAAAATCGCCTGCAGAGGTCGTTTTCACTGGGAGCGCATGATGTAACCAGAGATCGATTATTCTCAAAGTAACGATACCAATAAGAGCGATATCGTATAGTAGGCAAGTAAAATGTTAAGCTCATGCAGTAACTTCTATAAAGGTATGATGCCTTAGTAGTTTGTAAGCTTTGTTATACGAGAAATATTCCACAATTCACAGAGCGCAGGTCTCAAATTACCTAATAAATAAGAAACGTGGAGTTAGTCCAGTATAAAACCACTTTAAAAGTATGCAGTCTTTCTTTGGTAACAAATTGTGTAACATATCAATCAGCACGTGCTGCTCAACTTGGAAGTAAGGGTACTACGAAAAGATTTATTTGGTCAGAAGAAAAAAACTTTTAAAACATGATTTATTTAATTCTAATTAATTTATACTTCACATGCGCCACTCGACGACACAGTTACAGTCCCTTTGACATAGGTGACTCCGTCTCGACACTCACAACTGTCCTGAAATTATTAAAAAAAAATGAATTATTAGTACATTATAGTGATATGACAACTATCCCACATCGTCAGCCATTGTAACTCAGGTTTAGCCAGGATCGACAATGGCACGCATTTTTTTTCGACACCGAGTAATGAAACTCGGCTAGTCTCTGGGAATGCTTAACTGTCTTTTATCCCGCAATGAAATTAATCAAATAGAAATATAGGGAGGAGTTTGAAATATAAGTTGTCCACTTCCCTCCATAGCAAAGCGGGAGACAAACAATGAAATAAATAGGTATTAACCTCCAATAAAGGACATTTACTTCTGGAGAAGCCAACTATATGATGTGACAACTATGAACAATATATTTTATTTAAATTACTTACGAATACATTTAACGCTGCGCACTCCTGATTTTGTTCGTAAAATTGTACTTTTCGAATATTATGTCTTAAAATTTCATTTGAATATTTCCTTTCATCATCACAAATTAAAACATTCGAAACGAGCCCGGTGTTATTTCTTTTTACTTTTAGATGCTCATTATTTACATTCTGCATGACCACTGGGCTGCCAAATATAGTTTCGTCTAAATATGAGCAATAATTATCATCTTTGTTTGTATCAACGAGGTTATTATTTATATTAATACTGCTACTTGTATTTTTATCCGGGGACACATTATTGTCATCATCATCGATTTTTATATAATTTTGATAGGGCTTTTCATTTGACGCACTCTCTGGTTTCTCTTGTATTTTGCGACGTCTTCTTATTCTGATATACATATCCGTTAAATATTGAAATTTTAGAAAATAAGCTATATATTCAGCAACGCTGGCTGATCCGCTTTTGTTGCTTTTAGTGTGTAACAAACAGACATGTCTCGGTGGTGTTGTGCCGTAGTCTAAAAATACAAATGTTTATTTTCATTATATACGTTTTAAATAATAAAACTTTCAATATTAAAAACCTGATGGTGTGTAACTAAAAAAAAAACATACAAGGGGACTACCGAGAAAAGTAAAATACCTATAAAACTTTGGAATTACTGTGTTCTTGTTTGATCCATAAATGAAGTACGCGCTTTTTTATTTATGATTTCTTGTCAATATTTATAGGATTTCATAGGCGTGCTTATGTTAAAGTAGAATAATCCCAAAAGTGCCCAACGTGCCTAAACAAGTTTTCTCATCAAATATATGTATCTGAGCGTTACGGTCACGCGAGTTCAGTGCTTTTCCCCATCCCAAACGTGCCCAATGTGCAAAAAGAAGTTTTCACTTCATAAAATAAGCTGTATTTAAGGTCTAAAATATACTTCGAATTCATGAGGTATCACAGGAGAAGACAAACGAAAATTTCAAACAGTATAGTATAGATATTTGTTATAAAAATAAAATATATAGACCCTATAAAGAGAGCTTAATATATTTTGGTATGCGTATATCCATGCCTTGTCGGATGTATAAAGTTATTTTATAGTCAATATTCGATATTTTTTGTTAGGTCACATCTTGTGACATACAAATTCCACTTATTGATCATCGCGAAGACCATTTATTGACTTTCCACTAGTGTAACATTACAAAATTGGTAGAATTGTGTACTTACTGTATTTAGTGACACAAGAGCAAGGTGTAAGAAGAGGGGAGGTTTCACCAGCCAATCTGCTCTCCGGTGCGCTTCGGGTCCGACAGAAATTATTACTGTTCCACGTCGTGTCTGTGTATGGAATCGAATCTGATGCGCAGTCCGACGAGGCTCGTACCCATTTAGCAGATTCACGTAGAGAGAAGAATGTCAGCGTTATTACACCCTACGAAAATAAGATATTTAGGACAGATTCCGAAGACCGTTTTTTTTTACTATTTTAATCAACAAGTTGCATTACCTCAAACCTATTTATTGACAGATTTTTTTGAATCCGAACAAATTTAAGTAATTCAAATCTGCTGGAAAGGGTCATTGTCCAATGGCAGTAAAGGGATGTATGATATGCACCTCTCAGAATGGCCATTACTGTACAGTTGTGCCAAGAAGATAGTGGATGTTCCCACTACGCACCTATTTTTGCTCATCCCATTATTCAAAATAAATATTGTGACCACATTTTTCAAGCAATTTTGATTCTGTTTTCGCAAGTTTCTTTTGCGTATTATATTCGGTTGTATATCGAATAATGTACAAAATTAAACAACGGATACTAGGTATCCTATTCTCATTCCTTTCCTTGGAGATTATTAACGCACTGATAGTCTCCTGATATTGTAGGTATTCATGCGGTGAAGAGCATTTACTAACAGGTCATTTGCATGTTTATAGGCCGTATAAAAAAAAAGATTTCATGATTCTAGGAGGAACTCGCGTAATAGGAATTATCGAACGAATTTAGTGGCATTTGTAATTAGAAGAAGCAGGCTATAATTTTGTCTACAGTAAATGGGCCAACTTGATCAGTCGACTAATCCGATACCATTATCACACAGAAAACCATTTTGATCCATAATTAATATGAGTTAACAATGTTATACCATAATTAATAATGTTTTTCCAAGAGACATTAACTTCTAGTAACTGTTTTTTTTTTTTTTTTTTTTTTTTTATATCCTAGCACGGCAAAGTGACCGCACTTCACCTGATGGTAAGCGCAGTACGGTCCAATTAGAGTATCGAGTAGCGAGAGACGATCTATCCCCCGCTACTCAACACAATCATGCCGGCCTGCTTCTTCACACTACGCCATGGGCAAGAAGGTGAAGAAGCGGTCGAGGGTCTATTGTCAGAGTACTCAGAAGCCTGAGCCGCAAAATGGCCAACATTGTACCCCAACTCTAGACCCCCAAAAAACCGGATGTACACTGGCTGATCCCGGAACGCGACACACTTGCGTGTGCCACTATGGCGGGTTTTTCACCCTGTGTACGGTGGTCTCTATCCAGGCGGATATGAATGATATCCTACCACCAGATTCTCCCTGGTTCGCCTCGATTTCTGTTCCATGATGTAGAAGGAGGTGAACTTATTGACATATCGTTTTAGGAAATTGTGAATCCCATATCGTGAAAACACACAATAGTGGGTCGTTCTTGCGGATGTCATTCCGGATTCAGATTGAGTTAATTTGTGATCTATTTATTGGACTTGAGAATGTCTGTCAGCATCTGTCATTGTATTTGGAATTAATCATCTTCAGGTGTAGTCATTTTGCCATAGTAAGTTAATTTTGTTTTATCGAATTTTAAATGTCTGGGAATCAAACACAGGTATCGTATCGGTTTAACAACTTATGCACGCTGCCCTTAAGTAAGATGATTCTGAAATGTTTAATAAGCAAGTAGCTGAATTACCATAGTAAAACAGGCCGCGGCACAAAGCGTGGCACACAGTGGGAATCCATATCGCTGAGTTAGTGCGCCGCCTAAAGCTGGTCCCAGGACTTCACCAAATGAGTAGCAGCAAGACCACACGCCCGCTACAGCACTGTACGTAGCCAATGCTTCAGGACAACCACCTTCATAACTGGATACAAAAGAGCATGCTGTGACCTAATTGAATGTAAATGACATATACAGTCAACATTACGTAGAAAATAGTAGTCAAAGTTAGCCATGTATAGAAATTTTAAAAATGATAATTAAGAGTATAAGTTCACTGCCTCGGTGGCGCAGTTGTAATTGCGCATGCGTTACGACTGCTGTGCTGAGGTCTCGGGTTCGATCCCCGTGTCGGGTAAACTGATATTGGGTTTTTCTATCTAGAAATTCTCAGTATTAGCCCGGAGTCTGGAATCTGTGCCGGTATGGCGATAGGCTCGCCCCCTATCACATTATGGGACCGAAATTCGGCGAAAAGTGGGTGTACTGGTTACACCTATGCCTACCCCTTCGGGGATAACAGGCGTGAGTGTATATGTATGTAGTATAAGTTCAGTCCATAGTTTTTCCTTTTGATTGAATAATATGATGATTTAGTTCATTTTGTATAATATGACTCAATCTGTTGCTTCATCCAAATTCAAATGTAATGCACTGTGCAAATTGTAATCTAATTTTAACAACTGCAGATCGCACAACATTTTCGAAACCTGGTTAAATAATGAATGACTACACACATTTAAAACTGTTTTATTATAACATTAAAGTAAATTATGTTACAAAAGGTCATACTTACATAGAACTTGTTAACACACCTTGGAACGTAGGCAAAAGTGTTAAAGCAACTGACACTCCAAGAATAGATAGCGCGACCAGATCCAGCCAAAGATCTCTGGAATATTTAATAATTATTTTTACCAACTTTCTTGGTCATGAATTTTTGCCGGAAGTTTCACAATTTAATATAATTTTAATATTACTAACTGACCCGAGCGAATACTTCGCACCGATAGTAGTAAACATAACGTATTTAGTAAGTTTAAATATGAATTTACGATAATAGATGGCGTTTCATATGATTTCTACTTTTATGCGCGTAATCCTAAATGAACAATACCACAAATTAGTTACTTATACTGTCAACAGATGACACTGTTTTCTGGCAAAATCTATAATTTTAAAACATTTTTCTATATTTTGTTAATAGCAGCAAAAATAAACTTTAAAATGGTCTTTGGAACACTAAATTTGATGAAGAATTGTGGAAATGATAGCGTACCGAGAAAAAAAAACACCTTTTAGAAATAATATATAGAGATAATAGTGTCTGAGAACTTGAATAGTTGAATCTATTTATCAGTTGGGTTGAAGTTAAGACACGTACTGTTTGACTTAACCGTAAAACGCCTCCTCTACAATCAGGTATGTTAGTGTGTAATGTTAAGATTAAACTTCCCAGGAGCCATTCTACGTGAACAGATTTAAACGCTTAAGCTAGAATATATCAAATATTACATGGACTAGTAATTATATTATTATTTACCGTGGTAATCCTGGTATGTAAGGACATGGTCCAAGCAATAACAATCCAGCAGTTGACAGAAATAGGCCCCATACCATCATACACCAATGGTTGTGGACTCTGCAATTGTAAACATTGAATTACATTCAAAAAGGAACTAACATTCGGAAAATTACTTTATTCTCTTATAAAATTACGATTACATATATGTATTAAAAATTTAGCGATGAAATATTCGCCTATGTTAGATTTCAGCCAAGATATTCGTCCACTCCATATCTTAGAATATGAAAATATTAGGCACTCATTAATTGGCAACAATAAATAAATAGTGAAAGTTTTTTTAGACAACATTGCATCATCTGTATTTAGGAAATTATGGTATGAAATTAAAAGATTTTCAATACGATCTGCTAGGGGCCCTGAATACGGGTTTGCGTACTAAGATATGTAAATACAGAAGATGCGACGTCATCCATAATACACACTAAATAATTAACAGCCTCCGTGGCACACCGGGTGAGTAGCCGGCTGTGAAACGAGAGGCCGCGGGTTCGATTCCCGCACCGAGGCAAATGCTTGTCTGACAGACATAATATATTTCGGGTCTGGGTGTTGTGGGACCGTAGAAACTAGAACCTCGTAGTTCTTGATACCTACGATACAGGTTTAACCTAGTGTGGGATCATAACTATGTGTGTGACTGTTGGGTGTATATAAAATAAAAAAAATGAAACCTTACCTATCAGCCACCCAACCCCATATTGGACTGAAGATTCCGTATAGACTTGAAAATAAAAGAAATATCAGTCCTATTTGTTCTGTGGATAAGCCGAACTGTCGCAAATGTGGCTCCAGCGTTGGGTCTAAAAAGGCCCACGTGTTAGACATTATAACGATCACCAATCCTGTTATTATTATTGAAGGAATCTTGAATAGTTTTACAATTGAAGCTGTTTTGGAGCCTGACACATACTCTGCAAACAAATAAATTACTTAGTTTTCTTAATTGTAACATATTGATTGAGACAGAAGGACATTAAGTGCTAAAAATATTACACGGTCTAAAGAGTTTATGATAAAATATTTCCACTTTGTACGCCTTTTGTATAAAGACTCTGCCCAGGCCAATGCTTTGTCTACTTTTGTCGTCATACCTAAAAGAATACTTTCTTTTAGGTATAAACGGTAGAAATTAAATCAAATCAAATCAAATCAAATCATTTATTTTGTAAATTAGGCCACTATGGGCACTTTTTACATGTCATAATAATGTTAAGGTCTACTGGTGCTTCGGAAATGCCCACTGGTCTGAGAAGAAGCACCAAGAAACTCAGCCGTAGGTCTTTTGTAATTTGTCATTACAATTTACATTATAAAATAATTTACATATAAAATACATACATCCTTAAACAAGTCACATTCACATGAAACAAAAAAAAACAGTACGGTACATGTTAATACAAGGCAGAGTCGTAAATGAGGCTATACAACCTGTTATTTATTTTCTCTAACTAACAATCAATGAGCAATCCAGGTAGACCATTCCACACAAGCAGCACCCGTTCACGAGTATGACGCATGTGCCAGCCATCGGCCTCCTCAACCATGACACAGGGAAGTGACCGACCCGGCACATAACGCCGCCGCAAGCACAGACCCTTAAGCGAGCCTGACATACCTTAATCGCGTCAAAGAATGATAGAGATACAAATTCACAAGACAATAGCTTTAAAAAAACAAGAAGCCAAGACTATTGCGACTCCGGCGTCCTGTGAAAACAATATACATCAAACCGAAATACATTGTATAAAATGAGTAATAATTATGTATATTATAAAATAAGTACATATCAGTGTGTTGCTGTGTTTAGCTGAGCGGCCATGGTTTTTTATCATTTAAATATTCCGTTATATTGTAATAAGCCCTTTTCACTAAAAAGTTTTTTAGTTCGACTTTGAATTGGTCGATGGGCAATATTTGCACGGGCTCAGGAATATTATTATAGAAACGAATACTAAGCCCCACAAAAATAAAGTGAGAATAAATAAAGGGAGAATAATGAGATTAATTAAAATCCTATAATATCTCGGGACGACGAGCACAGGGCTGAATAGTGTCTTGTATTATTTTGTAATTTAAAGTGCGGAGTGACGTTACTGTTGTTTATTTAGCAGGCGTGGTGCTTAAAGGTCACACCTCATTAGAGCCACCCGGCACCCGACCCGTAACGCCTCGTCGCTCGGCGTCCACTCGTTGTCGGCAGGTGGTCCACGGGTGGACGCCGCGTTGTCACGTGTAAATGACGCGTCGCGACTCATTGGGCTTGTGCGTTGGCAATGCGCAGCAACGCAAGGCAAGCATGCGAGCAGCGAGTGGTCACCGAGTGGTCAACTCGCCGTCCCCGCGTGGACGGCTTACGACCGCGGCGATCCGGTGACGCTACGGAGTTGATGTAGTGAGCGCATATCCATAGAGGTCCATATAAACAATACTAACCGCACGAGGCGAGGCGGTGCGGGTCGGGTGCCGGGTGGCTCTAATGAGCTGTAAACGTAATGGTGAGCGTCCAGTAATTTGCAGAATTTGAAGAAATCTGGTAATAGGTAACTCCAAGAAGAAAAGTATATTTACCTTCACAATCAGTTAGCAAGAAGAAGTTTATGGGTACAGTCATGACCATCACGATTCCAAGACTGTAAAATGGTAGCCCGAAGCCTCCTATCTACCTGGAACATTTTAATTTTTGTACATTTTACAACCAGTCTGCGCCGGTATATAAAGCTTTGGATGCATTTACTAACGACTACACATTCATTCTATAGTTTTATAAGTATCTAATATTAAGAACCATTATAGCGATCATTAAAAATATCTAAATATACCTTCAATTGTAATTAAAGATTATTAAATGAATTAAATCACAGCTAGATCAGATAATACAAACAATAAACCAATAGCATATATTTTTATTTACAAATATCGAATAAATAAATCAATAAATAAATAACACCCAACAGTCACACACATAGCCCCGATCCCACACTAAGATACGAGTCTTGTGTTGTGGGTATCAGGGACTACGAGAGACTTTCGGTCTCACAACACCCAGACCCCGGACACAAATATCTGTCTGTCACACAAACATTTGTCCCGGTGTGGGAATCGAACCCACGGCCTCTCGTTTCACAGCCGGCAACTCGCTAACTGCGCCACGGAGGCAGTCGAATATTTAATATCTTACTAATTTGTATTTTTTACATTATAATTTATTAATGAGTGGTTGTTAAAAACTAATGAAATGACATTGCCATAAAAGTATACATAAGTAGTAATTATTTAAGATGAATAGGTGCCAATGACAGATACTCATAAGCCGCAAGTATTCAATTTTAGTAAACCAGTTTTGAGCGATATTTGTGTTACTAAGTATTTAAAACAAAATATAAAACATTTTTTGTAAAATCCAATGGTTCGTTGACTTTATTGTATAATCGTCAGGTACATATTTAGTTTAAAAAAAATGGTAATTCATACCGAGTACAATAAGCCACCTATTGCTGGTCCCACAGACATGCCAAGGCCTACAAATGTTTCCAGTATTCCCAGTACAGATCCAATGCTCTCAGGGAAAGCGTTGACCACAAACACATAGCTTGCTGTCGAATATGCGCTGGCTCCGAAGGCTTCCACGCCACGCACCAAAAAGCATAGGGCTGTAAACGTAGCTGTATCTTCTATTAAGACAAGGGTTCTATAAAAAAGTATACAAATAGTTTTAATGTTTATAGTATTAAAAATCAAATCATAATTCCATTAGGTATTAATATATATAATAACTAACTATACAATGTATGTATGTATGATTATCTAAAACATAAAAGTGATTAAAATTTTGCCTCTTTTTAGGTTAATATTAATAGGTAGTTTTCAAAACTTTTTTGTTTTATTTTAGTGCCTCGATAGACAGACGAACAGTCGGGCCACCTGATGGTAAGTAGTCACCGCCGCCCATAGACTTCTGCAATGCCAGGGCACAGCAAAGCCGGTGCCTACCGTTTGGTGACATGTTTTTAAATAACACGTATATTTTGGTATTGTTTACTTACCCAAATAAGACATTACAAGAGCCGGCAACGAACATGCCCGCTGTAAACATAAACTTGGCGCCAACGGACGGCAACTGCAAAAGATTTCAGATATTATGAACTGATAAGATAAGCTTCATTAAAATGTATTGTTGACAAACGTAACGTTTGTGCAATGAACAATAAGCACTTTGATAGCATGATTATTAGTTGTATATTGTTATATTATTAGGATTTGGTAAGTATCTGCGTCGGTGGCGCAATTGTAATTGCGCATGTGTTACGACTGCTGAGGTCTCGGGCTCGATCCCCGGGTCGGATAAAGTGATATAGTTTTTCTACCACGAAATACCCAGTATCAGCGTAAAGTTTTGAATTGTGCCCAGTATGACGATAGGCTCGCCCATTTCACATCATGGGATGACAATAAGCTCGACGAAATGTGGGTGTACTGGTAACAACTCTGCCTACCCCTACGGGGATTACAGGCGTAAGTGCGTAAGTGTGTATGCAAATGTATAGATGCAGTGTGATGCCATAATATGTGTCACAAATTATTACTATTTGTTTTTATATAAATTATTACATAAAATCTGCATATTTTTTATATAGTTTTGATAAAAATATGTAGGTACTCGTCCTAAGTAGGCAAGGAAGTAAAACCTATTAATGTTTAATCTTGATGGTATTTTAAAACTGCATAATTTCATTTTAGCAATCGTTAGTATTAGAAAGAGTCTTATGTGATTTCTGTTAAATCTTGCGTTGTTGCAAATCGTCTGCATCAGTACCTAATAGATAAAGCTTTCGTAAAAAGTGATGGTACATATTACTTAATATTTTGGTTCCGTTTATTTACAAAAGTATGAATACCACAACATTTTGTACATCATTGCTTCTTCTAGTGCTTTAAAACTATTACTCACAGTTTGGCACAATGCAAACTTAGAAAATAGGTACTATTATCTAGTATTTACTAATTATCTCATTACAACGTCCATTGCCTCCATGGAGTGTTTGTTTGGAAACAAATTCTAATATATTGATTTATATCATTAATTACTAGAAAAGATTACATTTTAATTGGGTAATATATTGGAAGGATAAAAGTGTAATTGATAATAGGAAGGATAAATGTGTGTCTTAATAGAATAGAAGCCTAAGTACTTTATAGAGTAGAAATAGAAGTAGAGATATTTAAAGATCTACTAGCCCTTTGCCAGTTGTTCGCTAAAAAAATATAACGATATAACTTAAGGAATAAGATTCACACACATATTACAGAAGACTCTAATCTAGTAGAGATATTTAAAAATCCACTAGCCCCTTTGCCAGTTGTTCTCTAAAAAAATATAACGATATAACTTAACAAATAAGAATCGTTTCTAAACAAACACATTACGGAAATATGAATATGTATGTGGAAGAAGTAGGTGGTAAATTCATTCGTTTTTAATCTATTCATTGTAAAAATCGTAGCAGAGTAACTCGAAAATCCGGTATAATAAAAAATATAAGCACATTATACAACAAGGTGCATGACATTGCTAATCTAGCGTGGATAGGTCGCGTGGAAAACATAGATCGCTATGTTGAAGTGTCCTATTACATACAAAGGACATGTCTTGCCTCACATTTCAAGGGTTTAGGTTTCAACTATTTACGAAATGACATAATTGGACAGGAACAGTTAAAGACATACATCCTACAGGCATTTGCAACTTAGGACAGGTCACTGGACTGTGATATATATCAACAAAAAATCTACTTCAACATTTACTTTAAACTAACTATACATTTTAACCAACTTAATAAAAAACTGCATGAAAAGGAGGGAAAAAGAAGAACAATGATGATTTTAGGTTGGAATCTATATAAGTACTTAATATAAAAATCAAAATATAAAAAGATTGCTGACATGGCTGTTCATGGTATATATTACTGTGAATTTATTTAAATCTCTATAGACGAAACATGGATAGCTTTAACAAAATATTAGATGTGGTTAGGGTCTTCCTAGTTACGGGAGTGAGTGAGTGGGTGACATCATAGACATTTGAGAACGGACTGAGCGTATCTATCCAGCTAATAGAATTGTTTGATCTTATCCCACCTTCTCCCTTCCATACCAGAACCACGCGTACTGACTTGCGGAGCCACAGCTTCGTGGTATCTACTACCCCGGCCCGAACCAAGAGGTTCGCAAATTCATATTCTTGCCGCACTATCAAGCTGTGGAAAAGTTTGCCAGCTATCATGTTCCTTCCTTCCTATGATCCTGGGTCCTTTAGGCGAAGTACAGTAGGCCGGCATGATTGTGATGAGTGGGGGACTGATGTCTCACGCTACTTGATACTTTTACTGGACGGCAGTGCACTTACCATCAGGTGCAGTGTGGTCACTTTGCCGTGCCAGGATAAAAGTGAATATGGGCAGAAAAATGTGAGAGAGATAAAGCGAACGTGCGGCCAGCAGTTCTCAATTCTAGAATTTTAATTCGTTTATGTCTCTTGCAGGTGCGAAAAGAAATAGGTATAAAATAGTCGCTTTGTCGCAATCTACAAAGTGGTCACCATGTGAGGATATTGTTCACTCCATCCTCTATGTCTATCTGTCAATGTATATCACATTTTACTGGATGCTACCCACAAAAATGAGCTAAGAAATAAAAGAATAAAAAATAAAAGTAGGCGAGGTACCAATTTTTACCGATGCATTTTGTTATCTACTTCACCTTTTAATATCATTATTGTGTAATATATTTTTACCGACCTTCATAACAAATAGGAACTATCAAATGGTATTTCCGTACTTTATATAATTTGCAAACTGTTGTTCCGGGTCTAGGATCTAGATAATTTCTGAAATGTACGATAAAAAATTATAATACCACTATTATGGGTTTTTGCAAGTATTTGATGCATTGGTAACTATTAAGCTACACTAATATAATGCCTCAGTGGCGCAGTTTTAATTGCGCATGCGTTACGACTGCTGTGCTGAGGTCTCGGGCTCGATCCCCAGGTCGGGTTTTTTTTTTTTAGTTCCTCGATAGGCAGACGAGCAGACGGGCCACCTGATGGTAAGTAGTCACCGCCGCCCATAGACTTCTGCAATACCAGGGCACAGCAAAGCCGCTGCCTACCATAAACCGGGTAAAGTGATATTGGGTTTTTCTATTTAGAAAATACTCAGTATCAGCCCGGAGTCTGGAATTGTGCCCGGTATGGCCATAGACTCGGTTATCACATTATGGGACCGTAATAAATACGGCGAAAAGTGGGTGCATTGGTTACAACTCTGCCTACCCCTTCGGGGATTACAAGCGTGAGCATGCAGTCCATACTAATACTATAAATGCGAAAGTAACTCTGTTTGTTTGTTTGGTACCTTTTCACGTCTAAACGGCTGACCAGATTGTGATGAAATTCGGCAAGGAGATAGATTATATACTGGAGAAGGACATATGCTATCTTTTATTCTCAAAAAAAACAACCTTGAAAGGGGTCAAATAGGAGTTAAAAATTTGTATGGGAAATCCTTAATTCCTCGATTTAGGGATCGGGAAATTCATATTTAGGCTTTTGGTAGGAAATAAAGAAATACGTTTTTCAATGTTTTTGAAAAATCATCCCTAAAAGGGGCCAAGTGAGGTTAACCTTATGAGGTATTCTTTAGGTGCAATCTCAAGATTTACACCTGAGAGGCTGGACAATCGCTACAGGTGCCTCAGTGCAGAAGACAACTCCTTGCTCCCGAAAATAACCTCCACGCGGGCGGAGCCGCGAACAATAGCTAATATAATTATATAATATAAACTATAATATAATGTAAGTATGTAATATAATGTAATTTAGATTATATTTTATTTGTATTGTCCAAGTATTCCAGTCCAAAGTTTTTGAAAATAGCAACGCTGGAGTTTCTTGTCCGTTCTTCTATAGCGAACTGCATTTCGAAATTGCAATAGAGTAAAAAAGATTCACGGATTCGTATAATTATCATATGGAAGCAATTAATATTTTGATTTGATTATGTGTTGGTATTTACTTATACCCCACACTGCTAACCGTACCCGAATCGTCACCAAAAGGGTTTCAAATTTGAGACCACGCTGTTAATAGTTTTATATAAAGCATGAATGACCAGTTTGACCGCAAGACTTATTAGTAATCTGGGTAATAAACCTATCCAGGAATCTTTAAAAAATCTCCCAGTAAACCGACGTGAAGTACCGGTTTGCTGTTCATTTCGTACGTTAAGAGAGATTTCTAGAGACCCAAATGCCTTCGCCTAATCGCCATTCTTCGTCTTAAAAGGCCGGTAATGTACGCATGACTCTGTGTGCGTTCATGGGTAATAGAGATCACTTTACATCCGATCACTTGAACGTATGCTAGCCTACACTATAAGAAAACAACCAACATAATATAATGTATAGTAATAAATAGAATAGTAAAAAGTTATTTATTCATAAAAAGTACACCGACTTCAATGAAAAACAAATCATGCGTCCCTTTAAAATTTGAGGGTTGCTCTCGATTTTTATGAGATCCCATCATCAGATCCTGACTTGGTGCCAATGGGAACATCTAGGAAGTATACCCTTTTAAACAAAAAAAGAATTTCTCGAATCGGTCCAGGCGTCTTCGAGTAATCGGGTAACATACATAAAAAAAAAGGTTCCGACGAATTGTTAACCTCCTCCTTTTTTGAAGTTGGTTAATAAAAAATAATGACCCATTTGAACGTATGCCAGCCCAAACTTTAATAAAACATCAAATATATAGTTCAAATTAAAAAACAAACATTTTTTAAAAGAAGAAGATTAATATGCTGGGCCTAATAAATAGTTAAAACCTTTTTGGAATGCGTCTAAGGTTTACGGCACGGATTGATGTAACAACATTGTTGGCCCTTGAAAGGTTGTACAAGTGGGAGTGCATGTGTTAGTCTTAGTTAAAAACAATTATTGCTTGTATACTCCAATACAATGCGTTTGCTGAAGAGTCTTCATATTTTACCTTATACTCCCCCATCAGATTTAAATCAAATTTATTGAAACTAGCTGTTGCTCGCAGCTCCGCCCGCGTGGAGGTTATTTTCGGGAGCAGAAGTATACAATCCAAGGAGTTGTCTTTTGCACTGAGGCACCTGTAGCGACTGTCCAGCCTCTCAGATATTGTGCCTGAATTGAGATTGCATCTAAAGAATACGTCATAAGTTTTACCTCACTTTGCCCCTTTTAGGGATGATTTTTCAAAAACGTTGAAATACGTATTTCTATATTTCCTACCAAAAGCCTAAATATGAATTTCCAGATCCCTAAGTCGAGGAATTATGGATTTCCCATACAATTTTTTTACTCCTATTTGGCCCCTTTCAAGGTTGATTTTTGAGAAAAAAGATAGCCTATGTCCTTGTCCAGGATATAATTTATCTCCTTGCCAAATTTCATCACAATCTGGTCAGCCGTTTAGACGTGAAAAGGTAACAAACAAACAGAGTTACGTTCGCATTTATAGTATTAGTATGGATCAACCTATGAGAACACCTTTTTAACCGACTTCAAAAAAGGAGGAGGTTAACAATTCGTCGGAATCTTTTTTTAACCGACTTCAAAAAAAGGAGGAGGTTCTCAATTCGACTGTATGTTGCTTTTTTTTTTTTTTTTTTTTTTTTTTTATGTTTGTTACCTCGTTTCTCTGTACTGTGTGAACCGATTTCGACCATTCTTTCTTTGATTGAAAGCTGGTGCTTGTCATTTGGTCCCATAAAAATATGGTGAAGATCTGATGAATATCTTCGGAGCTGGAGAGGGTAACTCCTTAAAATTAAGTAGTATTCCAGTGGTTCTTTTTGCATTACGTTCATTATAAAAGTTAAGTTTCAGTGAGAGAGGGTAAAAGGGGTGGGGGTGAGGGAGGGGGGTGATAAAATTAAAATACACGTAAATTCTAATATCTTCAGCAGCTTTTAACCGATTTTATATAATTTACCACTAAAAAGCAAAAAATAAATTATTACTTTTTAAATAAAAATTAAACCGCCTTCAAAAAAACCCAGACACAACTAAAAAGCAAAAAATAATTGGTTACATTTAAATCAATTAGTTATATGCAATTTAAATCAATTATTTGGAGTCGGTGCCAGCCAAAACATGGAAAAAACAGAATAATCAGGCATACAAAAAAATATAAAATAGATCCAGACTTGGTTTTTATAAATCTAAAAGTAAAGAAAACAACACCGGCACCGACTCCAAAAATAATTGAATTAAATTGCATATAACTAATTGATTTAAATGTAACCAATTATTTTTTGCTTTTTAGTTGTGTCTGGGTTTTTTTGAAGGCGGTTTAATTTTTATTTAAAAAGTAATAATTTTTATTTATGTATGTTACCCGATTACTCGAAGACGCCTGGACCGATTCGAGAAATTATTTTTGTGTTTAAAAGGGTATACTTTCCAGGTGGTCCCATTGGCACAAAGTCAGGATCTGATGATGGGATCTCAGAAAAATCAAATTTTATAGCGACGCATAATTTGTTTTTTGTTGAAGTCGGTGTACTTTTTATGAATTATAGATTACAGAAAATAAATTAAAATCGGTCTAAATTTAGCGGATCTAAGATAAACAAAGATAAACTTTTGGGCAATGCAACAAAATGTCATGTTCACACGCTAATTATACGAAAGTTCATGAACAAGAAATAGCAATTTACATTATAAATGCAATGCAAGAAAGAAAATACTTTATTTGGTCATTGTGAAAAAAAAGACTGCCTCGGTGGTGCAGTTGTAATTGCGCATGCGTTACGACTGCTGTGCTGAGGTCTCGGGTTCGATCCCCGGGTCGGGTAAAGTGATATTGGGTTTTTCTATCTAGAAATTCTCAGTATTAGCCCGGAGTCTGGAACCTGTGCCCGGTATGGCGATAGGCTCGCCCCCTATCACATTATGGGACCGAAATTCGGCGAAAAGTGGGTGTACTGGTTACACCTCTGCCTACCCCTTCGGGGATTACAGGCGTGAGTGTATATGTATATGTATGTATGTTGGTCATTGTCTCCGGATAGATGGCAGTGAGTACATGCAACAACATATCAATTTAACATCCCTAAGTATCCCTATGCTTATAACCTAATACGTAAAACAAATGAAACTTAAAGATTATACACAAAAAGTTTCCCCGGCATACTTATGCACCCCAGCCATCCGTGTCCGAAGAACGACCAAAAAGGCCACAGGCTCAACGTCCGCCAGGTGGGATACCTGACATTGATTTTCCCCGAGGTGTTCGTTTTTTTTTCTATCACTTTCACCAATATTTGTGACTATTAGGTGTTAACCGCCTTATGTTGCGAGATTTGATCAGCGACTTTTGATGCTAGTGGAATCTTTACTTGTTTATCAACTTTTGTCGCTGACTGTACCTACATTGTCCAATGGTAGATTGCAAAGTTCATTGAATTTCAAATAACTTTGCAGACGGAAACCTCGAACGTATTTACATTTTATTTCTAGTTTGTATCGTCAACACACTCCTTGAAAATAATATAAAACTAATGTTCTTGCTTTTATTTCTATATTATTTTAAATTTTAACAGTGAAATAACGAATCGTAATAAAATTTTAGTGTGTTTAAATTATTGTAATCTATTATCGCCTTATTCTCAGTGTAGTGGCAGCTTACTTAGATCTTCAAAAAAATTTAAATCCCAGGACGGGCAATCTTAATGTTTACATAAGTTTTCGTATCAAAACATCAAATATGAGTGGTTTGAAATTGGAATATGTTCCCTATATGGCAATGGGGTCGCATTCTATATCAACGTGGGTGCACTTTTTGAACCTCTGCCTACGCCTTTAGGAACGCAGGCATAAGCTTAAGTGTGTACATAATATGGACGGTTGGTGGCCTATTTGAGTTATGCCACTTTTTTGTGATACTGAACCTTGTTTCAAAATATGGCACTAATTGTCGCTTAAATCCAATTGGCCACCAACCGTTGATATAATTTAGTGTCCTATTATTAACACTTACAAACTTTCCGAACAGCGGCGAAGTAAAGAACATAATGACCGCGTAGAAACTGAACACCATTCCGCACATAGTGCCTGAAAGTCCTTTGATCGAGGCCTCCTTAGGGAAGAAAGGCGCCATTATGCTCATCGAACAGAAACTCATGAAGTCCACAATGGCCAGGGAGGCTAAGGTGAGTCGCTGTCGAGTGGTTAGGAGTCGCACCGCGCTAGGATGTAATCTTGTTTGTGTCCGCACCAATCTATCGAAACATTTTTGATAATATATTTTTCAATTTGATACATCCTGTTTACTTAATATACATCTATAAATTTGTGGGTTACCTACCTGTTTTTTTAGTTTGGCGTAAATACCAGCTTTATAGTATTTTATATACCTATTGCTAAATAAATTCTGATAAATTAGCAAAGAATTCGTTATTTCAATATCAAACTAGTGTATAAAATTGGTAGAGTAAGCCACTGGATATGAATTTGCTATTAATTTATTATTTATTATATGCAACTTATTAAGCGATTCAAGATAATTTTATGCGCTGTAGATTGAAAGATAACACTATAAATTATCTGTTTAACAATTACAAGTGATAGATAACCGTTACACACGTTGACACGTGCCAAACTTTAGACAAACTATGAATTCTAATGAATTGCCATTGTAAATTAAAACTTCTATGTGCTTATGAATAAATCAATGAACATTCGAAAAATAGTGGTATTTTAAATACTGTATACGTACCGTTCTCTCAATATTCTGATGTCTGAACTCATATCATCCGGCGGCCCACCAGACCAAGAGTGAACTCTTCGCAAACGACCCGAGTCGGGTAGGGAATGCCGTCCACCCCACGTTTCAGCCAAATTCCCCGCCTGTGTCGAACTCTTCACCATTTTACCATTAAACTCTAAAGTGTCTATTGAGCCTCTGCCGTCCGCACTAATCTCTGACTCACTTGTTCCATTCAAATCACTAATTAAAGGTTCGTTCTCACATTTTGTGTCCATATTGATCCGTCGATGCCTGGCGTGCAACAACTATACGTGTATAGAATTTACTCGACCATTAACATTTGGCGGTAAACAAATTTATCTGGAGTCAACACACCGAGCGCACCGACTGCCCGACTAACAATTATTGCTACCGTCGCATATCAATTATCGATATCTTATCGGGTGCAAATAAAATGTTCATGGAAGGAGGACACTTGTTGAAACTCGGCGGTGTCAAGTTGAGGGGTAGAACGGAGCTGGAGGGTTACTCTAGACACTCGATTCCAATTTAAAATTAGGATTGGGTTCGAAAACTGTACAATTGGCACTCTTGAACGCAACACCAGCGCACGATTTAACTGAGTACGGCGGAATTTTTAGTAACTAAATGAAATAGATTATTTACGATCGCTAGTTCCTATTTCATTTAGTTGAGTGAGTTAGAGTTCCAATATCTTTTAGATTGGAATTGAAACTGTATCGAGTTGGAGATTGGAATTGATTTTAAGAGTAGGCCTAGTGGATGTTTACTTACGTTTGGAAATATTAGGGATTTTTTTGTCAGGTAAAGGTCTAAGAACATAAGTAAATATCAATTATTCGTTTGTTTTTATTCTGGCATGGTATACTAAGGTGTACCTGATGGAAATTTAAAGCATGCCATATTCCATCAACAGATGCATAGTGCATATTAGAAGAATAGTGTCGACCTAAAGAAAGCGGATAAAATATACCGCATTGTTTGCTAGTAATATTATTATCGCAACAGATACAAAAAGCAAGTTCAGTCATCCAACACACACAAATGTTTGTTTTGGGTTGTGTTGTGAGATTGAAAGTCTGTTGTAGGTCGAAATATTTACGACGCTACATTTTACTGTTGGAACTTAATTATTGTTTTAAGTTCATTTATTTAAGGTCCTAATTTATTACATTGAACTTAAACAGGTTTAATGCAACAATTGTTTTTGTTGTTTTTTATTACGGAGTTGTGTTATTAGAATGCTGTGTACAGTAGTAAATGGATGCCAGATTTATATCATGTCTGTTAAGTAACTATGTATTTTACATATATATGTAACTATGTGTAAAATTGAATCTGTTGTCTGTATCTGTACCAATAAATAAATCTCTTGTTCCGATAAGACCAATTTTCTAGTACCTAATATCCTCAACACAAACGTACATGAATGTATCTACATTATATTCTACGCAACAGAAAATAATAGAATAAGAAAACTTTTTTAGAAATTAGAATCAAAATTAATTAAAACAAAATGAAGTCGCAATCATTACGTCAAAAAAGATTATGAGAAAAAGTAGGTGCGTAATGTAAGCATCACACTCACTCTCGCATGCTTGCACCGTCATGTATTCTTTGCATATATTGGACGAAGACGTCATCAAGCACGCCGTGCATCCATTTTCTGTCATTTAACAACCTACTTTATTTTTATTTATTTATACTCTTTATTGTAAAGACTCAAAGATTCATTAAAAGTAATATTGGCGGTCTTATCGTTCTCGGCGGTCTTCTAAAGACAACCATACCAACCAACTCTATTCAACAAACTTGAATGTTTTTTTAAGTACATACTTATTTTTAACGGATTTATAAAATTCTTTCGAGTAGATATTGGGTATCGTAATTTTTGATGGAAATATTAAAAAAAAAAATTACCCCAAAATACTTTTTGTCGGTAATATTTGATCCAGCCTAATCTGCAAACAATTCAATCGCCAACGAAACAATGTAGTATCGCATCTAGTTTAAACCTGTATCGTAGGAATCTAGAAATACGAGGAACTACGGCACCACACCCACAACACCCAAACGCGAAAAAAAATCTTGGTGCAGGGATCGAAACCACGGTCTCCCGTTTCAAAGCCGACTACCCGCCCGTTGAGCTACTGAGGCTATTTCAAAATATCTATGAATATTCAAATTAATAATTTCATGCTAAATAAAACGCAATCTTAATAAATATTCAATAAAGAAAAAATAATATTACTATAAAAGAATTCACCATACAAACTGTGATCAAATTTGAAAAACAAGCTATGCTGGATTTGTAATATGTGCAAGCTCGGTAGACACTAACATCACAAATTTTTTATCACATCATGGGATGGAAATATAATTAGCACACGATAACTGGCACGGCACGCACAGTGCTTAAAAAAATCTGTCTGCGAAAACCAAAGATCCCGAGGTACAGTTAATCAGAATATTATTAAGCTAATTAATTAACAGGTTGTATAGCCTCATTTACAACTCCATGCCTTGTATTGACACGTTTATCAATCCTAAACAAGCATTTTTTCTTCTATTCTAGTTGACTGTTTTTGGGGAAGACTGTTTTTTTTTATTCTTCATGGTCTAAATTATAAAAATATTATCATTAATAAACATAAAACATAAGTTTCAAGATTTTATTTGCATTTTTATAAACCAACTTTATTTTTCCCACCAAAACGCTACCAACTGTCATGCCCTCTCGTGTGACACGACCGTCTGCAAAACTAATAGACGTTTGGCTCAGCGTTCAATAGATGTATCGTACGGTGACGTCATGCATGACTGTTTGTGTTTCATGTCACTTAACAAAATACTTTATTTTTACATATTTGTTTCTTGAAAATCTTAAGTAATCACATATAAATTAACAAATTGGTTAAATTTTCGATACTTTTAGACTAAAATCTATTATTAAAAACAAAATTCTATCAGGTTTTCACTTACTGTCAATTGCCCTATTGTGAATTATGTAAGGAATTTAAGTGTATTACTTAAAAAGAATTATTTAATGTAACGACAAAAATATAAAAGACCCACTGCTGAGTATCTTGGTGCTTCTTCTCAGATCAGTGGACATTGAAGGACCTGTAGATTTTCAATTTAATCCTGACCTGTAAAAAGTGCCCTGAATGCCTCGGTGGCGCAGTTGTAATTGCGCATGCGTTACAACTGCTGTGCTGAGGTCTCGGGTTCGATCCCCGGGTCGGGCAAAGTGATATTGGGTTATCTATTTAAAAATACTCAGTATAAGCCTGGAGTCTGGAATTGTTCCCGTAATGGCGATAGGCTCGCCCCCTATTTATCACTGCCCATGTGTTAAATTAGATATTTTTTAAACTATAGAATAATTATATTTTTAATGGTTGCTTACTTTACAGTAAAGTAAAATGAGAGACAATTGTAAACTGATCCCTTATATTTAAGAAAAAATTCTAAGGTACTATATTAAAAAAACAATGTTTAAAAACAAATGTCCAGTTTATTTCAGCCAGTATATTTATGTATAATACATAACAAACGAACATAAAAATGCAACAGAAACACAAGTAATTCTGTCAAATCAACTTCGAATTATTTTATCCTTAAGTTGGTTACATTATATAAAAATATGCCTTTTTACAGCTTTATTTAGTAAGTAAATAATTTACATTAACTTTTTTTTAAACCTCTAGGTTATGTCGAAGGTTTTTAAAGCATTACAAAAATAAAAAAATAAAATTATTGTTACAAAATGCAATTAGGCTCAATTTAGATAATTCTTAAAATAATTTTTCGGCGTAAAATATTATATTTATAACATTATGTTTGTTTAGTTATGTTTAGCATGTTCTACACAAGTCAATATACAAATCATTTACAAGTAGGTTTACAAATACAAATCAGAACATAGCACTTTTGGCCACGACGGTTCTCTTTCCGCGCAGATTTTAGCTCCGACAGTTGGTCTACTCTTTAAATCAATTCCAATCTGAACTCTTACTCACTCAACTAAACTTTTGTTTTTTCAATAATGTTAAGGTGTACAACCCGACCCGACGTCCGCACCTCACACGAGGCCCCTCATTGAAAATCAGCGCTGCAGTACTGCAGCATATTGCTGAATGAGGAGTCCTGTTGTCGGAGCAAACAGTTTTGTTTTATTTTGTATATTTTCTTTGTATTTGCTCTGATAATAAAATCTTTTTCTTTCTTTAAATGAAATAGAATATTTACGAACTAGCGATCGTAAATAATCAATTTCATTTAGTTACTAAAAATTCCGCCGTATTCAGTTATATCGTGCGCTGGTATTGCGTTCAAGATTGCCCATTGTACAATTTTCGAACCCAATCCCAATTTTAAATTGGAATTGAGTGTTAAGAGTAGCCCTCCTGTTAATAGTCCGCGTGAAGTTACTACAAATGCGGATAACAGTATCTATTGATACTATACAAGCTTCATTTTAACTGATTAAAAAAACACTTATTCTAAAGAGAAATAACAGTTCAGTATTTTAATATATTCCATACATTTTTAATTGTATACATTTTTAATATTTCACGCAATCAACACTTAACTATTCCCTAAAATATCGTTACCATAGTAGAAATCGGACTTGATAAAAACAACAACAAAATATGCAATTATGGACACATAATTACATATTTTGCACACACAGCACATAGGCGCGAAAGTAAGATATAGAAAAGGATCTAAATAGACATCGCAAGTACTTCAATCTGTAGGATAATAAGCGTACCACATTTGACACTGAATAATATAATATGGTAGGGGAGCCCAAGCGGGGATTTCGGGATTTACTAAAGCGCGACAGATTAATATACAGGGGGATACCTTGTACCCGGTTAAGTACCTCCACAAAACATGAGACCCATATATATGGCCGCCCGTGAAGGATACAGGATCAGATTAGTAAAAAAAAATTGACCATCAGAAATTCTCGAGCGCGTCAGATTAAGGTAGGGTGAGTTAATTACATCCTAAAAAGTGTATATTCCACTAATCTGACAATTTGAGAGTGACGTAAAAAAAAGGGGAGGGCAACAAAGTTGTAAAAAAAAAACGTCATCTCGACATTCTCGAGCGTAGCTAAATTTTTTTTTATTTTGAAGGAAATAATTCAAGAATAATGAAAAATATATAATCTGACAATTTCCGCAAGCCGAAATAACAAAAATTCGTCGATAAAGTTAAATGCGTGCAGCTGCGTGATGCCTACATTTCCTTCTCCGCGTTTCTATTACTCTCTCACTCCGTCCCCACTCTGGTTTCTGCTGCCATGACGCCATCACAGCTGATCATAAAGACTCGTGGCATACTGTTTACAACGTGTTTGCAACGTTTTGCTATTTTAATATTATTTGTGTGAATTAAAGTTAATAAATATTTAATATGAGTGATATTCATTTGAAATGTGTATTTTGTGGTGAAAGTACCTTACAAAAAACAATTAAATTTAACGTAGAAACATTAAAAAAATGTGTAAATATTTTGGAATATCGTCGGAGCAAGCCGGTTATGCGAAAGTCTCGAGGAACATATGATAACCTCGAATTGTCGATGGAATCATCATTAAATAATGAGGAGGATGAAGATGATGATTAATTAATCAATTTATTATAAAACATTAAACTGTTTTAAGCTTTTTTTTAAATATTTTTTTTATAAATACATGTATTTTTCTAAAAAAGCATACACTTATTTAATCAGATCTTGACGTTTTAAGGTCATAGGAAGCTTCCCTAACTACCCCCGTGATGTTGTCACTATGTCTGTATGTATGTATGTATGTGTGTGTGTGTGTAACTCGCTTATAACTTTTGAACGACTAAACCGATCGGAATCTACTAAACGGCGTTCTAAAGATTTCCCTCAAAATTAGATTTCCTGTGAATTTGAACCCATTCGGACCGATAGATTTTGAGAAAATTTGAAAAATCTCAATTTTTTTTTTTTAAATAACTTTTAACCAGCTGTATCGATTAACTTCAAAAACGAATCCGTCTTTGAGCTTGAAAAACCACATTGATCGCCACCAAGCTGGTCAAAATCGGTTGATTCGTTCGAGAGATATCGTGAACGAAAGAAACCCAAAAAAGTGTTTTTTCGGGATTACTCCGAAATTTGTGGTTCTATCAATTAAAATAACTTATGAGGATGATAAAACTGCGTCGAATGCCGCCAACCGCGTGAAAATTGCTTGATCCATTCAAAAGTTATTGCGGTTTCAAAATTCCAAAAATAGTGTTCTATGAAACTTCTATCAGACTTTCGAGCTGGGAGAGCTCAAATGCACAGAAATATTATTTCTTTGAACTCATGATATTTTTGAGTTCAAAATATAGTTCAAAGTACAATTTTAAGCGCCCAGGAATGGAATTAGCGGGAAGTTGCAGGGATGGCCTTTAAGGTGAACCGTTTTTCTAATTTTTTTTTGTCAGATCAGGCGAATCCCTCTAGATAATCGTCAGATTATGAGACAGTACGTTTAGAACATAAAGATGAACCATATATATCTTAATCTGACACGCTTGAGTATTTCAAAATGGCGAATTTTTTTTGCACATTATGAAAATGGCCGCGAGTTTGCGTCCCATCGAAATCGTCAGATTAGTGAATGAGAGCTTTTTTTTGGTGCACTTAACACTCCCTTAGAAAATCTGACACGCTGGATAATTTTTTTTTTTTTTCATTTTCAACCCTTATATACAACCACCCGCATCATGCAAACGATCAGATTAACATACGTACATTATTAAAAATACGTAGGGCATTGATGCTATCAATATCTGACGCGCTCGAGGATGTCCATGCAACAGTTTTTTTTTTACATATTTAAAAATCTATAGCCGCTTCCCCCACCGATGTAAAGGTATATATCATATAACATTTTTTTCTTCTTATCATCTAAGCTTTGCATCCCAATAGGTCTCTACGACGCTCGAGTAAATCCCCATTTAGCATCGTGGGCTCCCCTACTATAAATGCAGCCCTGTGTTAAACATTAGCCCACTGCTGGGCACCGACCTCTACTAATGGGAGGGGATAAGCCTTATTCCACAACGCGGTCACAATGCTGCTTATTAAACTTACCTTACTTCACATACCTTTGAAATTCTTATTTATAATTCTTAGGCAGCTAGCGCCTATTTCTGTTAACTCGACAGATCCGTTTTGTTTGGATAAAAACCAACTACTGACGAATTTAGGAAGCTTCGTATAGCAAATAGCTCGCTGATTGCTGAAGTATACGGGTTTTAGTCAATAAAATTATAAAAAAAGTTTTTTAATTCATAAAAAGTAAACCGACTTCAATAACAAAACAAATTATGCGTATATATAAAATTTGAGGGTTTCCCTTGATTTTTCTGAAATCCTATCATCAGATTGTGACTTGGTTGCAATGGGACCACCTGTGAAGTATACCCTTTTAAACAAAAAAAGAATTTCTCGAATCGGTCCAGGCGTCTTCGAGTAATCGGGGTACATAAAAAAAGATTCCGACGAATTGAGAACCTTCTTCTTTTTTGGAAGTCGGTTAATGAAAATAATATTTGTTCTTAATATAGCCCAATATTAATTTACTACAAAGTATTTAATCAAGAAAATAAAACTTGACCATTTCTTGTCCAGTGTCATCATTATGGAGACATGTTTCTAAGAATTTTTACGTTAATCAAGTAGCATTATATGTACAATATTATATTTCTTTACTTAATACGATTCTCAACACTCGCTATAACATCAAAAAATGTTTGAGTTTTTGAGAAGTGTCTCAACTATGATGGAAACATCATAACCTCAGTAGGTCCAATTCCTTTAGAAGAGCTTGTTCGTTCTCGATCTTAGCCATTTGGTTGAGTTCAAGTTGTTTCCCCGCCGCTTTCTGTTGTTTTAATTTCTCTATGTCGCTTAGTTTCTGAAATAATAAATATTAGTTTAAGTTATTTACAAATTAGACACATGGTATTTTAATGACAGCCTCCATGGCGCAGTAGGCGAGCAGCCGGCTGTGAAACGAGAGGCCGTGGGTTCGATTCCCACACCGGGACAAATGTTTCTGTGACAGACAGATATTTGTGTCCGGGGTCTGGGTGTTGAGACCGTGCGTCTCTCGTAGTCCCCGATACCCACAACACAAGACTCGGATGTTAGTGTGGGATCGGGGCTATTTGTGTGACTGTTAGGAGTTATATATTTTGGCAGATCTGACAATTTATTTGATCTATGAAATATTTCCTTCTATTATCGATTTGAATGCATTCGATTATTTAAACCAACAATAAACTACCGTTTAGACTAATTTATTGAGAAATAATAAATATCGACTTTATTATTTTGTAGGTCATTATGACACAACCTAGTTTTTGCGATATAATAATAATTTGGCGGAAAAATTACCTTGTTAAGATTTTTAATTTTCTTATCCTTGTCAGGGTCTCCGGTTGAGATAAATTGTGGTTTGGCCGCAGCAGTTACTGGTGGTTCGGGAGAGGCGTCGCCCTTGGCTTTATCCTCGGCTTTGCGCGCCTTACGAGCTTCCCGTTTCTCTTTCTGTTTGATGGCCTGCTTTGATGGTGCGGCTATAATATAAAAAAAAGAATATTTTTCTTTTTAACATTTTATATTTTTAAGTAAGTACCAACTGTCAAACGTCAAAACAATCAGATGTGTAAACTTGGTGACGCGAATACTCAGTTAATGTACTGATTAATCCCATCAAAACATAAATGTGAAATGAGAGTCAAGTTCAATATTATGATAACTATATGCCTTGGTTGTTGACTTTAACGACAAAATAACTGAGATCTAAATGGAAGTGCCAAGTTCAATGTTCAGTCCTGAAATTTATTTAAATAATAACATAAAATATTTTATAACAACTTAAAATATAATTTCTTCTTATAACTTAGGATAATATATTAAAGCCTAAGGTCTGGCTTGGCTAGTTCGAATATACGAATTATTATTAAGTACCTACTAAAAAAGTGAGAGAAGAGCCGAGTTCGACGGCTAGTTTCTACCAGCAAGCCAAATTTTCGGATTTGGATATGAAATGAAGCGCATGTCTAGATCATGGAAAACACAGACCGCTCATAATGTGCATTTGTATTTTATACCATTATTTTTGAAGCCCTGTTTATGCCTGTCTAGTTTTTGCTCTCAGTACACTCTATGCGAGGGTGTCTCGAGAGATAATTATTTGATACATTTGACTGTTGTGCGTAGTTTTTAGTATTTATATATTAGTATTTTTTATTTTTAGTATTTTATGGTTTCCTGTGATACAGGTTCACCTAGTGCGGGGACCGTTGTATTTATGTTACGAAAAGCAAAAGCAGTTAAGCCATATCAGTAATTAGCGTGTACAAATTCATTAAGTGCAAATAATATACTATGTACTTTTTTTTAGCTTATAAACGCAATTCCTTACCATTCGTCGTTTCGCCAGGTATATGTGGCTTCTCATGCTCGTGTAAATTGAAGGTTGACGGCTTATTCCTAGCACCAGGCGGGCGATAAGCTCCGACCGGCTTTGGCGTAGAATCTTCGATCGGTTTAGGCGCAGTTTTAGCGAGTTCACTCTTCACGTATGAACCCGGCTGCCAAGTTATAGCAAGGAGGTTCTCTTTCTCTTGACATGATTTTTTATGCATTAAAGCACCTGTGTAGTGCCAGATTTTGTATCTGAAATTAAATGAATTATCTACATAATGTCATGATGAGGGCTGGCAAAAAATGTATCATTTCTTTTCTGTAAAGTCAATGCAGAAAATGTATGTATATTATATATTTGGAGGGGATAAAAACTAAAAAAGTTATATTGAATATTTGGGACTCTTCTTGAGGTTTTTTAAGACAAGGGAATGAAAAGTTGCCGCAGCCTGAATTTTCAACTGACGCCTATATTAATATACACAATTCCCTTGTTACAATGTTGGTTCGGGATGAACTCTGAAATCACACCATCGATTACAATAAATTTTTGTGAATGTATATGGTTTATTCCAACTTGAAAGATAGGATAGTTTTGGATAGATGGCGCTGTTGTCAAGGTCTAACTTTTTAACTTATTTTGGCCTGCGGCATGACATCTTCCCGGGGCTACTAGTAATCCTATAATATCAAGATTTCGTAACATTCTTACCCATTGCCAACAGTGAGTCTGGGGTACGTTGTGGCTGTCAGGAAGGTCTCTCCGCGCGGGTCCCACTGCAGGCTGGTCGTGTCAGGGGCAGAACACGAACCAACCTTCTTATAACCACGCATGTCCCACACCTCGATGTAGCCTGTAGCGATGTTGCCAAACCCACCAAGCAATACATGTATGAAAGAGTTAAGGAGTGTATGCCAGTTTGATTTAGTTTAAAACAATGTTATTGAATCTTTTGCATCTACTTCGCTAATCTCTGCTACATTCTATAGTCGACTGCTATGTGCCTTTGGTATTAAGTCCGCTTATAGTGTATACTTAGTACATGAAGTGTAAAATAAATATAAAAGTGTTTCAAAAATATGCATGTTTTTTTTATTACTGGATAGGCAGACGAGCAGACGGGCCACCTGATGGTAAATAGTCGCCAGCGCCCATAGACTTCTGCAATGCCAGAGCACAGCAGAGCCGCTGCCTACAGTTCTAATCAAATAATTATCTCAATTTTATGTATTGCCTAAAATGTGTTCTACAGTGAAAGTGTTACGATTCAAAATACTGTGATGGCAAGAGTCATTTTACATTATAAGTTATCCACGTATTGATTATAACTGAAGTGCAGATAATTTAATACAAGACTTAAGTACCTGTTAACAACTTTTTTTGGTATTTAATATACACTGACTAAGCATGGTAGTGAAGGCTCATAATGTTAAAAAAGGCGCAAGTTTATTTAATTTTATTCAATTTCGACACTTATCAACTGTTTTTAAGTGCATGTGCATAGCAGTAAAGGGCTTTTATCCATTTGCAATTTCTTATAAAATGAGCAATATTTAACTATAGTAGAGACTATCCCGCCCACACACCAGCCATTCTAACTCCTGTTTAGCCAGGATCAACAATGGCACGCATTTGTTCGACACCGAGCAATGAAACTCGGCGAGTCTCTGGGAATGCTTAACTATCATTTATCCCGCAACGAAATTAATCAAATAGAAATATAGGGAGGAGTTGGACATATAAGTTGTCCACTTCCCTCCATAGCAAAGCGGGAGACAAACAATGAACTGAACTAAAGAGGTATTAATTTCCAATAAAGGACATTTACGGCCAGACGAAAAGCACCACGGAAGTTACTTAATGGGTCCTATCATGCGACCTGTTAAGCTTGATTCCAATAATAGGTTTGGCAAAAACGCCGGAAAGCACGGAAATGCCTTCTAGTCTCTACAAGATCCATATAGTATTTTTTTTTATATCATAGTCCGACGAACGATCCATTGGGTCACCTGATGTTAAGTGATCTCCACCGCCCATGAACATCCACAATACCGAAAGTATCATGTATACGCTGTCGGCCTTAAAGGACAGGAATAGGGATTAGGGAAGGGAAGGGGGAATCTGGGCCTCCGGATATCTCACTTACCATACGAAACGCGACAGTAAACTGTCACTTTATGTTGGTTTTCTGTGAGACAGTGGTACTACCCCGGTCGAGCCGGCCCATTCATGCTGTAGACAAATATGTCTACAGCGTGGCTCTACCACTTCAAAAACAACAAGTATACAACGCCAGATGTTATTTGCATACCGTCTAGCATAATGTTGCCCTCATTTATATTTTACATTAATATTTACTAGTGGTAGTTTCAGTCTGTTTATGAGTTTATAAAAAGGATATAAGTTCCCTCTGGTGCGAAGTAGATAGAGTTCCAAGCGCCGGTGCCGAACTCGAAGAGCGGCTCGCATTTGACGTTGAAGACTGTGGCCTTCGCAGGCGCGTGCCCGTACACCGCCACCCACTCGTTCCAGTTGGCGGGATTCCACGATACAGCATGGATCGGACCTTCTTTGCCTACAAAATTAACATAATTATTAGCCACTCGCGTATGAAAAGGATATTAAAAAATGTAAGGTAGTACGGAGTAAATAGAAGCCAAAATCAATTTAATTTTCATAACATACATACATATACATATACACTCACGCCTGTAATCCCCGAAGGGGTAGGCACAGGTGTAACCAGTACACCCACTTTTCGCCGAATTTCGGTCCCATAATGTGATAGGGGGCGAGCCTATCGCCACACCGGGCACCATTCCAGACTCCGGGTTAATACTGAGTATTTCTAGGTAGAAAAACCCAATATCACTTTACCCGACCCGGGGATCGAACCCGAGACCTCAGCACAGCAATCGTAACGCATGCGCAATTACAACTGCGCCACCGAGGCAGTCTTTTTCTTTTTCATAACATTAAAGTTGAAAATAGCATTTAGGAACGGCGAGTGTTGCCAGCATTTATGGCGCGCCGGCATACCATTGATACTAGACTGGTTCAAATATCGTTCGAATCGATTATTATATTGTACCAGTATTGAATAGAAATAAATAGTGTTTTATAAAAATACTAAAAAAAACACTGTGTAAAACTGTGACAAGTACTATTTTTATAATATACTATATTCGATTTATATTATATTCGTTCCTAACGAATAATTCGTAAGTTCGAATTATTCGCACACCCCTAATAATTGTTTTTTTTAATTATTTATCAATACAAATCATAATAAAAAAAATCTGATATTATTATAGTATACGAAACTTACTAAACGACACTATTCCTGAATTTCCTTTTATGTCGCCGTAAGAAAGCGACTGTCTACCGTAATAAGAACCTCCTGTTTTATCGACCTGCAACAGAAATAATTAAGGTTATAAAGTAATCACATAATGATAATAACTGGGTAGTAATCATGTGTAAGGAGAGTTATATACAACCCACATTACTGTGTTAGTTATTATTTTTTTGAAATATCTACTGTGACAATACAATCTGTTCACTTACTTCAGTTTGTGTCAAAGCGAATAGGTTAGTGCCTTTTCTATTCCATTGGAAGGTAGCTTTATCTGCCTGAAATGATGACCGGCTCACAAGTGCTTGACTAACATCGAATTGTGGATATTTGAACACACGCCAAAATGATGGCTGACCTTGCTTACCTGAAAAATATACGTCATTTTACATAAAATTTGCTATTATTGTCTATCTCATGTCTGAGTAGCACTGTACTTAACATCAGGTGCAGTGTGGTTACTTTGACATATCAAAGTTCTATTTATTTATTAGCTGGTAGTATATTCATATCCGTCCGGATAGCGACCACGGTACACAGGGTGTAAAACCCGTCATTGTGGCACACGCAAGTCTGTCGTGTTCCGGGATCAGCCAGTGTACATCCGTTTTTTGTCAGGGGTCTAGAGTTGGGGTACGATCTTTGGCCGTTTTGTGACCTTCTAAGTACTCTGACACTAGACCCTCGGCTTCTTCACCTTCTTGCCCATGGCGTAGTGTGAAGAAGCAGGCCGGCATTATTGAATTGAGTAAGGGGGATAGATTGTCTCTCGCTACTCGATACTCTAACTGTAGGGCACTTTTCTAAAAACAGCATACTACTCGAGTTATGAAATAAGAGCAGATCTGGAAATTATAAGACTAAAAGTCTCTTGTAATCCCTAATACCTACAATACAAGACTAGTATCTTAATGTCAGGAATACAAGGCATGCGACTCTGTTTGAGTATATTTATTTATTATTAAAAATAATATCACTATTTTCTATACATACCCAATGTGAATACCGAAAAGTAGTAATTAGGTGTAATGCTCGGTGCCAAGCTGAATGACTTCAACTTATCTGCATTGATAGTTTGGACATAATTATCCAATTTTCCATCTTCATAGATCAACACTCTGTTATTCATTTGAATGGCAAATAACTTTTCATCTGATGACCATTTCGGTTCCCTGTATTATAAAAGGAATTTTTAATGATTATAAATTTGATTTTCTTTTTATAAATGATTCAAAAACATAAGTTTTAGTATAGGGAAAATATACATATGAAATTTTCAAGTGGGCCTCTATGGCCAAAACCGAAACTATGAGAGATAGCGAAAAGTACTTAAAGGAGTCTAGGGCCCGATTTTGATGAAAACTAAAACGGCATCATTGGATTTTTGAAAAATCAATATTTGTAGCCAGGAATCGAACACGTTGATTTTGAAAAAAAAAAACACACTGTATTATTACACCATTCGAAAGTGTTGCTAATAAGGAAAGAATTCTGGAAAGTAATGACATAAACGGCAAATTTTAGGAAAGAGCCCATTTTTAACAAAATATTTTTTTATAATGGTTTCTTATGTTTCCGCGAATATTACAATATTGAAATAAAACGAATTGTACGGATTATATGGCGGTTTATTTTACTTGTTAACCCGACGTTTGAAGGCTTATCAAAGATTGTTCCAAGTCATCAATTGCATTATAAGTGTCTTTGTAGACTTCGTTTTTTACATACCCTCTCAGAAAATAATCTAAGGGGATAAGATCTGGTGACCTCGCCGGCCACAGCACAAGACCGTGCGTTGCAATAAAACATATCTTTTACTATACGGCTATTATGGACTGGGGCTCCATCTTGTTGACAGCATAATTGGTCTGCCTGGGGTCTGGGCCAAAGATAATTTATCCAGCTCCTCAAACAGTTCACTTAAAATTCCTACATATTTAAACGTGGTCAACGGTCCATCATAAATTTTGAAATAAAATATTCTGTGCTTCAAAACACCGCACCAACAATTAAATGAAAAACGAGTTAAAAAAACGTCCTGTTCTGTGGCTGGTAAGGTCACCAGATCTTACCTCCTTAGATTATTTTCTCAGGGGTATGTAAAAAACGAAGCCTACAATACACTTAATGAAATTGATGACTAGGAACAGTCTTTGAAAATTATTCTAAACAGAATCAATAATATTGAGACGTCGAATCCAGCTATGTGTTGAACAACAATGGCCATCATTTTGAACAATTGTGTGTGACTGTTGGGTATTATCAATTAATCAGTTGGTTTAATAGGTAGGTAACATTAGAAAAATAAAAAAAGTATTATAGTGACGACATAAAACTCAGTCCACCAAGTGACCATGAAGACTGTAAAGCCTTCGAAACGTCGGGTTGAACAAGTAAAATAAACCACAATATAATCCGTTTTATTTCAATATTGTAACATTCGTGTAAACATAAGAAACCATTATAAAAAGTATTTTGTTAAAAATGGGCTATTTCCTAAAATTTGTCGTATGTCATTACTTCCCAGAATTCTTTCCTTATTAACGACACTATCGAATGGTGTTATAATGCAGTGTGTTTTTTTTAATTCAACGAGTTCGATTCCAGGCTAGAAATATTGATTTTTAAAAATCCAATGATGCAGTTTTAGTTTTCATCAAAATCGGGCCCGAGACTCCTTTAAGTAGTTTTCGCTATCTCTCATAGTTTCGGATTTGCCATAGAGGCCCACTAGAAAAATTCACCCTGTATATATCGATGATTGGTGTTCTATTTGATTTAATCGTAATTTTTTGTGATATTGAGTTAAATACATATTCAGGATCAATCTAATCTAATTAATAAATATAAATCTAATTTTTCTGCATCTTTTGAGCCTTGTTCCAAAATATCAAAAAAAATCTCTTAAATCAAAAAGCCCGCCAACCATCGATATGTATATTTAACTTACCACAAAAGTTGATTCTTTTGCACAAATGAACCAACAAGTTGACCGTCAACTGACTTATATATTCGCAGGTTTGGTTTACCCTGAAATTATAACTCATGCATAATAAAAAATAATTTATAACATACATAGTATTAACTTAGTACTAGTATTGCTTGCATAAAAAATGCTTACTTCTGGATTGTCTTTGGTAATGGCATACATTTCCCAGACCATGAAGTAATTGTCCAGAGGAGAGAATGCCATTTCCTTTACATTGCCCTCTATAACACCTGTTACTGACCAGTCTGCACATTGTATAATCTCAACCCTAGAATAATAATAATATTTTATTGTAAGTATAATAATATTTTATTTCATAATAATATTATATTTCATAATAATATTTTATTTCATAATAATATTTTATTTCATAATAATATTTTATTTCATAATAATATTTTTTTTCAGTAGGCTGTGGCTTTGCTACTCCTGAGTTAGGTAAGACCCTGTGTTAGAATTATACACAACAAATGTATGGTATATTTAGACTATTACATGAAATAACAATTTTTTTAGACTCTTGCGACTTGAATACATATTATAAAACTAATAAAAAAATTATATTTTTTTTTAGTAATAAAGTAGAAGATATTATGTTTTAATTTTTAAGATGTATTTTGTTGTTATTACACATCTAAATTTGTTGTACTATGGTGAAGCGATGGTAGGGTACAGCTGAAAATCAGTGCTGGATCAGTATACACTGTTGTACAGCGTATACTGACCCCTTCCACCGCACATATTGCAGCGAATTGTATGTAAATTAGATACGTAATTTTTTTCTCTTGTTTCTGTAAATATGTGTTGGATAAATAAATGGCTTATGGTTTTGGTTTAATTATTGCGCGATTAAGACCCGTTCCTTAATTGTATAATATGATATACCTAGATCTATTTTTAATTTTACGAAAATAGAAAATAATTTATAGGTTCAAATGGTATAATCGTCATACTTTCTGTCTGTCCTATAAGCGAAGTATGTGCCTTTTGCACCAAACACAATGCCGCGGATGTTCGCCGTGGTTTCATCTCTAAAGGTTTTTTCTCCATAAGGCTCTTTAAACTCGATCAAAAATATACTTTTATTGGTCAAACCTGAAAACATGTATCAGATGTTATAACCTCAAAAATTCGAAGATTATAATTAAATAGCTCTAATAAAATTGAAAATAATCATACCGGCAATATGTGGTACAGCACTCATGTTTAATGAGTAATCGTATTTAAATAAATGGACTAGAGAAACATTTATTTATAGTATATTTCCCGAAATTTCAAACACAATCCAACATGTAGACAAGTCACAGGAATAGAATTTATGACACTGACAAATGACTTTAGTGCTGCCATCTAACAAAATTAAAACCAAGTACATAATTGAATTTCATTTTATAAATATAATAATATTGAAGTCAGTTATTGATATATATAGTATCGACTGATAAAAGAAGTAACTTAGTTGTTCCAACTATTGTTTCTAAAGTCGGTTCACATCACATCACTAATTGACAATTGTTGTTTTATTATGAAAAATCAAGATGGAGATCGGCGTTTTGATTTCTTTTCTTGTCATAGTTGCGCGTACAATTTACCGTAATGAGTGAATCAATTTTACTTTGCGAAGAACTAGAAATATCTGATAGTAGAAATTAAGCTAAAACTACATCTGTAGATATTCAATGTTCAGTACCCAGTCACAGTTGAAGAGACGTACTCCACAAAATGGAACGAATCGCAAAGAATATCTTTCGTTGTTAGTGGATGAATATTTGAACACTCCCTCGTATGGTAACGATACTTATTTTCTAATTTCATTCCATTTTCGCTCAATTTTTTACCAAACATATATATGTTTTAATCATAGATGACCTTTGAATACCGATATGACAAATGATTGATTCTGACCTTTTGGTAAATTAATTTAACACTCGTATATTTTCAAAAGAATGACAAGAATTATTTTATATCACACGGCTATGTATTACCCACTGTATACCTCTGCTGTGAATGTGCATTTCTCTGTGTGTTAATTAAATTAATTGAAAATTATTTCAGAAGCGAAGAGCCAAGTACTGGCAAACTTGGCGAATTTTGCATACGATCCTATAAACTATTGTTACATTAGAGATGTGGGTGTTCTGGACATATTTTTACATGTTTTGAAGAATGAGACCAGTTCTAAATTACTGCGATTTGCTATAGCCGGTATCTGCAATTTGTGTGTAGGTGAGTTCTTCTATGAAATTATAATTTATCAGATACGAGAGCAATTGATACAGCTTTGTATCTTAGAAGTAAAACATCCTTAAGGTTTAACATCTTAGTAAGCTTTTGAACTACCATTGATAATTTTGTTCATAATAAATATTTGGACACGGATTAATAAATATCTGACTGCCTCGGTGGCGCAGTTGTAATTGCTCATGCGTTACTACTGCTGTGCTGAGGCCGCGGGTTCGATCCCCGGGTCGGGTAAAGTGATATTGGGTTTTTCTATCTAGAAATTCTCAGTATTAGCCCGGAGTCTGGAATCTGTGCCCGGTATGGCGATAGGCTCGCCCCCTTTCACATTATGGGACCGAAATTCGGTGAAAAGTGGGTGTACTGGTTACAACCTGTTATGAACTGAGTATGAAATATGAGAAGTCTGCCAACCCGCATTAGGCCAGCGTGGTAGACTAAGGCCTCACCCCTCTCATTAGTAGAGGAGGCCCGTGCCCAGCAGTGAGACAATGTTTATACAGGGCTAGTATTATATTATTTTTTATATTAGGTCAACTGTCAGTGCATACTTTTTTTCATTTCAATTATTTATAATAGAAACTAAGAAATATTGATCTTAATGGCCTATGAAATTAAATGTTACTTATGTGACTTGATGTTATTTGTTAATGATGGTAGTCTATTAAAATATCATTAGACAGGATGCTGTGTTTTTATTATAATATATTTTTATATACATTTTCAGATCCACTGAATGTGCAGTATTTATTAACATATTTGGGTTTGAAATATGTAATTGCTTTACTGAATTCAAGTGACAACAATATACGGGCAGATACTATCACCACTCTTATGTATCTCTGTAATGAAAACACAAGATCAGAAATAGTCACTCCAGATGTGATAAAAAAGATGAAAAATCTAAAAAGTTCTGATGAACCTAGAGTGGCTAACTTAGCAACTGTATTTCTTCAAGATGTTTGTCAAATAAATTAGAATTGAATTTGTATTGTAAAACATAAAAAATGTTGTCAAACAGATTTCCGTATCTTGTGGTAAACAACAAAAATTATCAAAAAATATGCAAAATACATTCAACAACATTCAGCAATAGTGCTTTCAAGGCGGGAGATAAAATAAGAATACAGAAAACCTTAACACAGAATGACCTTGATGCATTCTCAAACTTGACTGGAGATCACAATTATCTGCACCGGAATAATGGAAACAAGAGGCCAATTGTTCATGGAGCTTTACTGAATGGATTAGTTGCCGGTCTTATCGGGACACATTTGCCTGGCCCAGGCACCGTGTTAGTGTCTCAAACAATGAAATTTCCAAATAAATGTTTTGTTGGAGAGAAATTAACTATTAGTGTGGAGTTGGTAGATGTGAGAAAAATTTTGAAAGTAAAGTTTTATTGCATTGTCGAAGAAGAAAAGAAGGTTGTGTTTGAGGGTGAGGCGAAACTAATGTTAGCCAAAGACTGTTAGTTCACATGGAATGAGTTATAATTACAGAATAATTTATTTCATAGTTTACATTTATTATAAGTTAAAACTTTGTAATATTTATTGAAGAAATTCTAAAATATTTGAGTATAAAAACTATATGTAAGTGATAAAAATTTGTGATGGATTGTCACATGTGCCAACTTAAAATTTAAAATATGTTATTTTAAAATATAAAGTACAATATAGGTTTAGTAGAAGGGAAAAACAAATTTTTAACTATAAAATTATATCGAATCCTCTAATAAACTAGATTATACTTCAGAACTTGATGTTGAAAGGTTCTTGAATTCTGTCCATTGGATGTCTGTTAAACATTTTTAGCGTGTAATTAAGACTGATAGTCCATTAAATTATTACTTAATGCATGTGAAAATGTTTCTGTTGTATACATTTATACTATGAGCAGCCATTACTTTGATTTTGCAATAACTGAATGTTTTTCATTTTTATCCATTCAAAAAAAAAAAAATTGTCGTTTTTTGCCAACAATAAGAATCTTCTACAATATTTTGATGGGATATTTTTTTGATTATGTAAAAATAACACCCCTTCTTTATTATATGGCAGTAAATTATATATTATACCATAAAAATGGTCCACCAGAGAATACCTACTAAAATTCTGAATGTGCAAAATTTCATAATTAAATTAATTGAAATGTCAATGACTTTCAAATTGCTGATTACTCACAAAATTTATGCACATGTAAATGTAAACATTTCAAAATCATGTCATCTTCACTGTGCATTGTAAGCGTATATATTGTTAAATATGTTTTAATTAAAAAATAAATAAACTTCAAGATACCTTATTTTAATTCTAATGCATTGTAAGATCTTAATATTAACCACTTTATATTCATAGTAAGTAGGCAAAGGCTTTTGCGGGCCTTTTCATAAGATTTGTTACTTGTTTATGTTGTTGATTTTCACTGTGTTTTTTATTTATTTCACGATTATTGTGAATGATTTTCCTGCTGAAAATTTTTTTGGTTAAGCATTGCATGATAAGTAAATTTTTACATTTCAACTGAGCATGTATATTATCTTTTTTCTATTAAACATTTTGCTTGTTATAGCATTTTTCTTTTCCTTATCAATTATTAGTTCTCATTAGCGTTTTGGTGCGTAAAGAGATCGTGTCGTGTGATTGCGTTCGAGATCCAATAACATAGATTCAACTCATTCTTGCATTTCTTTCTATGTATCCATCATAGACGTAAAGAATGAAATGATTAATATCTTCACAAAATTTACCACTATGTAGAAAAAGACAAAGCAACTGTGCGGTCAATACTTATTTCTTCTCGCTACGGCAAGTCTGTGACGTCTAAGCAAAAAAAAAACCTATAAAGGAAACTGCTGGCCGCACGTTCGCTTTATCTCACATTTTTCTGGCCGTATTCACTTATTAGCTGGATAGAGACGCTCAGCCCATTATGTCTATGGTATGCATGGTGTGTTTGATAGAGACGACTGCAGTGACAGCACTACTTATAAAATACATATAAAATTATGTCTATTATAACGGCCGATGCGTCGTTGTTCAAATCAGATCTATTCTATGATCATGAACATAGCTCGACGAGCAGAAATTAACGAATCTATATAAATTGTATTTATTACTAAATTAACCTGTAAATGATACCTTTGGACTGGTCTGATAAACTTGATACATTTTATAAGGCTGTAAAATAGGCCAATCGTAGAAGGGAGGTTGCGTGGCAACATGGTCCAGGTCAGCCTCATTCTTATAGGTATATTATGTACGAAATATGAAATTTTCGGTTTCCGTTTCCGTAGAATGTACATAAGTATTCTAAAATATAAAAAAACGATTTATACGTTTCTTATGGAATTTGTTTTTATGACTACTAATATCTACCTGCTATCTACTTTATGTTCTAACAGAAGTGCTGTAATATAAAAAACTGAGTCGTTGTATATTTAACGTTCATAATAATAAAAAAAATCAAAATTACTAGTCTTAGATCTCGGTCGCGCAATTTTCACTTCATAGTTTTTTGTATGATCGCAGAGTTCAAATAATGATGTAGGTACATACAGTATGGTATGGTATATGGACTATATGGTACAACCTTAATTCGAGTGTGTTATTCGTGAGTCGTAGCGAAAAATTCACATTATAATAAGGTAGCAGAGTCTACTGTCTGTCAATTTGACCTCGAATTACATAAAAACGGCTAAATAGATTTCGATGCAGATTTCACTTTACCAATATGAAGTAAAAACCCAGAACATACGGTCCATAGGCTACGGTAACTACTTACCATCAGGCGGGCCGTAAGCTTGTTTCGCACCATCGCAAAAAATATCATAGGTTTTATAAAAGTAGGTACCTACTATTTATCCTAGAAAAGTGTCACGTAGACAAAGCTGCGAGCAACAGCTGGGTAGTGTTTTTAGGCTGTACGTGGCAAAAATCCTAAAAATTACGCCAAATACAAGAAATTCCTGAGAAGTATGCTGACCCAATTGCTATACATGTTAAACATGACTTCATTGCGAACATGTTTTCATACAATTGCAATTCTTTGATAATAAATAAAAAATCTTAAAAAGCAAATTAAACCAACTGTTAACGAAAATTGTCTTTACAACTGCTAATTTTATCCACGGGTATCCTCTATACTCATAGAAGTGTAGGGACATACTAAAAATGAGTCTGGCTACATATATTTTAAGGTCCTATTAAAACATAGAAATAGATATTGCATCTTGGGCGCCAAAAAACTCTACTTTTATATATATTTTTGTTAATTTATTTGTTTATTTATTTTAATTGTTATATACAACAATTGGTAATATATGCATTGAAAAAACACTGAGGTTTATAGTGATGATGTATATGAGACTAGCTGTTGCTCGCGGCTCCGCCCGCGTGGAGGTCATGTTTGGGAGAAAAAGTATACAATACAAAATACCAATATTCATGCGTTTAACTTAAAAATTACGGATTTTCATACAAACTTTCATTCCCTATTTTACCCCCTTAGGGGCGGAATTTCCAAAAATCCTGAAACATATAATTTTTATTTTTAACTAAATTGCCAAATACTAATTTTCATGAATTTAACTTCAAAAATGACGGATTTTCATATAAACTTTCATCCCCTATTTTACCCCCTTAGGGGTGGTATTTCCAAAAACCCTTCCTTAGTGGATGCCTACGTGATAAAAGGTACCTACTGTCCAAATTTCAAGTCTCTAACCCCAGCCGTTTAGGCTGTGCGTTGATCGATCAGTCAGTCAGTCAGTCAGTCAGTCAGTCAGTTTCTTCTTTTATATATACAGATGACGAACTTTCATACAACTGTTTTTCCCTTATTTTACCCCTTAGGGGTACAATTTTCGAAAAGCCTTTCTTAGTGGATGCTTGCAACGTACAGATCATCAACTTTTTTTTAGTGGTAGAGCCACGCTGTAGACATATTTGTCTACAGTATGAATGGGCCGGCTCGACCAGGGTAGTAACACCTTCTCACAGAAAACCAACGTAAAGTGACAGTTTACTGTCGCGTTTCGTATGGTAAGTGAGATAACCGGAGGCCCTGATTCTCCCTTCCCTTCCCTAATCCCTATTCCTGTCCTTTAAGGCTGACAACGCTTACATGATACTTTCGGTATTGTGGATGTTCATGGGCGGTGGAGATCACTTAACATCAGGTGACCCACTAGCTCGTTTGTCGGACAGCGCTCCAATCCAATAGTCAAGGGCATTAGCGCGAGAAATATCCTGCGCCAAAATAAAAAATCTGCCCGATAGCTTGCTGATGATTCACACGGAATATAGATACCTACCTAATTTGCAAACGATTTTAGCTTGTGAGGCGATAGGACTCTAGAATAACTACCCACATACTGACGTAAATTGTCCTGGTTTTAAAAATATATAAACATTTTAAAATAGTAGTGGATTGTTTTTTCTAATATAATACGACTGATTTACAAGTCCGGATCGACTATGGCATCGACTCTCGACTTCTGGTGCGAATATTATATAATTTTTCAAACGCCATATATAAGGCCAAGGCATTATGGCCTTTAGCGTCTGGACTCGACGCACATAAGGAAGGTGCGATCCTGCTAATGCAGTGTATCAGTGAGGTATGAAAGAAGACAGCGACACAATTAATTGTCGATTGGTATAAAGAGGTACCAGAGAGTACCTACGTATGTTATTTACGTAGTAAATTTCTTAAAAATATTTATTAATATTATCATTGACTTTTTTTTTATTCTGGCGCGATATATTGACCACGTTGCACATGATGGTAAGCGCAGTGCCGTCCAGATAGAGTATCAAGTAGCGAGAGACAGTCTATCCCCCGCTACTCAACACAATCATGCCGGCCTGCTGTTTAGCTTCTTCACGTTACGCCTAAATGACCCAGGATCATAGGAGGGAGGGAACACGGCAGCTGGCAAACTGTTCCACAGCTTGATGGTGCGGCAAAAATACGAATTTGTGAACCTCTTGGTTCGGGCCGGGATAGTAGACACCACGAAGCTGTGGCTCCGCAAGCCAGTACGCGTGGTTCTGGTATGGAAGGGAGATGATGGGATAAGATCAAACAATTCTTCAGAGCATTCGCCATGATACAGACGGTAGAACACGCTAAGCGAGGAAATATCCCTACGCAGCTGTAGCGGCTCCAGGCTGTTACTCACGTCTGCATCATTCACAATGCGGATGGCCCGCCGCTGCAACCCATCCAAGGCATCGAGAAGGTACCTTGCGGAACCGTCTCAGGGGTGCGAGCAGTATTCCATTCCCGGCCGCACCTGCGCTTTATATAAGCGGTAGAGCTGACCAGGCGTGAAAAACCGCCGCACCCTGTTCAGGATTCCGACCCTGCGTGAAGTGGCGGATATTACGCCCTCGATGTGACTCTTTGGATTAAGATCGCAGCGGATATCCATACCTAGGACACTAAGGTCATTCCGCATTGCGAGTGGAACACCCTGAAGAACGGGGATAGGGGAAAAAGGAGACTTCTTGCACGAGAACGCGCACACCTGGGTTTTCTTGGCATTAAACTCAACCCGATTCCTGGTACCCCATGATGAGATGAGATCTAAGGTCTGGTTGAGCTCAACGACAAGATCCTCGCGTCTCCTCTCAGTATCCGCCCGGCAACCAGGAGGCTTGCTGCTATAACGCCCATGAACCGTGCTGTCGGTGGTTTTTTTGTTTTGAAATATAGACTTCCCGTATTCAAAATTGAAATTAATTAATATTTATTTATATTACGTTCTAAACGTTATGAAATTATGTTATTTGCCTTGTATACTATTAACAGTTTCACTGTAAATCAATTTAAGGCAGATTTGTTCGGGAATGTCGCTACAAATAATTAAAATTAACTGGTGTGCATTCGTAGGTGACATGAAGCAAACTAACGTCGTTGTGGAGTATACACCTCAATTCGGTGGAACATAATGTTTGTTCTGGTCGCCGCATCTAGTACGTAGTATGTATAGATCGCTGAATATTATACATATTTAAAATTAAGTTTTATTGTCTGCTAATGTAGTCAATTTTCTAATTGTATCTATATTACTAAAACAATTATAAATTATTTAATATAAGTAATTGCCTTTTAATTTCATTCAATAAAGTCGATATTCCCATGCGAGATACCTACTAGTACCCATTAAAATACTTTACGCCCGTAAAATCGGCGCGATGCTAACGAAACTACATTACATAGGTACATGAAAACTGTACTAAATAACATAGGTGATTTCTTATTATTTGAGTTCGTGATTATGACATAATTTTCGGGAACCAGATGTCCAAGGTGCTATCAACAAAATTGGCGAAAGCAAAGATGCATTTTACATTTTTTTATAATTAACCACGCAACGTGACATAGAGGCCGCTTCTCTAGCTCTACCCCAGAGTCGGACCGGTGTTCACTTATTCTAATAAAAAAAAAACAAATATTTATTGAATGCATTATTTAGATTCAGTAATTTTTTGTTTACTCTACCGCCATTTTAGTTTTTTTTGTCCTTGACAGCAAAGTGACCACACTGCACCAGATGTAAGCGCAGTGTCAGTTAGAGTATCAAGTAGCGAGAAACAATCTATCCCTCGCTACTCAACACAATCTGCTGAGTTGTTTCTTTACGAAAGAAACAACTTTTCGCCTTGGCGAAAGGAGGTGAAGAAGCGTCTAATCGAGTGTCTAGTACTAGACAGGTGATTTATTATTATTTCAGTTCGTGACAGCATAATTTTCAGGATAGTTCAATGTACATACAAGTTAGGTGCTATCAACAAAATTGGCGAAAGAAAAGTTCTATTTCACGTTTTCTTTTTATAGACTCTTGTACCAATGTTGATCCACTTGCCCAATTACGCAACGTGAAGTAGAGTCCGCTTCTGCCGCTCTACCCCAGAGTTGGACCGGCGCAGTGTTCAATTGAATCCATGAAATACTATGTATTATTTAGATGCAGTCAATTTTTGTTTACTCTACCGCCAGTTGGGAATGCAGTTTCGCTAGAGAAGAACAGGCAATAGACTCTAGCTTCGCTCATTTCAAACACCGGTTAACAATTAATATACGATTTAAGTTTGATTACATTAGATTAGAGCAGCTCAATATTTGTTAATAAAGTTGCCTTCTAGTTCTAATAGTAAATTATGCCTTAACCAGCTGCCAAGGCTTGGCTTTTAGTTGGTAAGCTGAAACCTAAATTAAAATGGTACCTATAGAACATTGATAATAATAACCAAGTTCAAATAAATTTGACCAGATAATATTATTTCTCACACAAAGATTTCCATCCCTGTTCACGCCTTTAGAGGTGATATTAGGTAATTGATATATAAAAACAACCTTTCTTAATGCTAGGATACTATAGAAACATACTAACAACATTTTAGGATATTAAGTCAGGGCTTGATCTGGGTATTGATAAATCCCTCAGGACACGTAATCTTATATTTACAAGATATAGACGATTAGGTAGAATTACGTTTCACAAAACTGGTGCGCTAACTGCACCCTGCCTGCCTCCGCGAACACAAGCGTGACGATTGTTATTAAGATAAAATAAACTTATCTATTTACATCTCAATAATTGTATGCCGAGTACAGAATGTCACGTAAACTGCATTCTTTAGGAGGCGATACGGTGCTAAGTAGTGCAGACTCACAGCACGTACCGCTACGAGAATAAAACGCTGAGCCAGCAGTATTCACGAGAAGTAGTATGAGTGCCTCCCAAGTGGGGTTTATAAGGACAGCATTCCACGCTCTAACATTTATCGAGTGACATTATTGAAATAGGACAGTCATGTGATCGATTAATTTCTTCAAGATTTGCTTGTTTGTGCTTTGTAAGTATATAAAGTTAGTTTATTGTTTTATAAATTTTTGCAAATTAGATATTGACGAATAGCAGCGATAGCCTAGTTGGTTGCGGTACGGACTGTCAAGACGAAAGTCGTATGTTCGAAACCTAAATGGCATACACCTCTGCCTTTTCTAAAGTTACGTTGTATTAAATGTTAATTATCGCTTTCTTTAACGGTGAAGGAAAACATCGTGAGGAAAACTGCATACCTGAGAGTTCTCACAAGCATTTCGAAGGTATGTGAAGTCTACCAACCCGCATTAGGCCAGCAGTGGGACAATGTTTAATACAGGGCTAGTATTATTATTATATCTAACTAAAACAAAAAAAAAATGTGATATGTAAGCGAATATAGGCTTTTCGGGGCTTATTGCCTACTGATTATTAACTACTGATTGATAATAATTTTTTTTATCCGTAATAAATACTATTGTGAGATTTCCCATTCAAAAAGCATAACTAGACAGTGACCTCATTTCCATTTTACATATTACAAAACTTTTATTTACATACTCGTAGGAACGGAAAGTCAGTCATTTTCAGGATTTCAGAGTGAAGTGATATAATATTTACAATAATGATATTTATATTAATCTAATTAATAATTACGTTAATATATTTACCGTTCAGTTTACGGTAATTCCTTTGCCTCTTTACGTAGATACAGGCGATATCGGTCATGAAGGGCGTCCGAGGGTGGGCGCTGTTAGCAGCGTGTCTATGGTTGGCGACGCTGGGTGAAGGTCGGCGGAAATTGAAACGTCATGACTTAGAGGACTTCAAGTCTGCTGAAGATATCGAGTTTGGTGAAGAATATGATGAGGTGGAGAATTTAATTTAAATTTTAATGAATTATTTAATAAGATGTTTTTTTTTCTGGCACGGCAAAGTAGCCACACTGCACCGGATGGTAAGCGCAGTGCCCTACAATTAGGGTATCGATTATCGAGAGACAATCTATCCCCCGCTACTCAACACAATCATGCTGGCCTTCTTCACACTACGCCATGGGCAAGAAGGTGAAGAAGCGGTTGAGGGTCTAGTGTCAGAGTACTTAGAAAGCCGCAAAACGGCTAAACATCGTACCCCAACTCTAGGCCCCCGACAAAAACCGGATGTACACAGGCTGAACCCGGAATGCCCAACACACGTTGGAGGAGTGCCCAGCCTGGGACGAAGAGCGCAGCGCTCTCAGAGCAGTCGTCGGAGGAGACCTCTCGCTGCCGGCCGTGGTGTCGTCCATGGTCGCCAGCCGGAGGTCCTGGCGTGCGGTGGCCCACTTCTGCGAGAGCGTCATCTCGCAGAAGGAGAGTGCCGAGAGGGATCGGGAACGAAATGATCCCTCCCGCCGCCAGAGAAGACGTAGGAGGCGCCGGGTGGACGACTGACTGGCGTCTCGCGCCCTGTGGAATGGGGGCATTTTGAGAATTTCACCACGGTAACCCCTGCCTGTCGTATGAGGCGACTAATTGGGGCCATCGGGGGTCGCGGGCTCGCAGCGGGGGGCTGTCAGCCCGAATCGATGCACTTCCAGTTTCGGAGCATCGTGCGACCCCGAGATGGACGGCAGCGCGCGTGGTAAGGCCTCGTTCGCTGTCGTTGATCGGTGCGCGGGGGCTCCAAGCCCTCCCATGGAGATGGGCTGCAACGCAGCACCGCGCAGGGGCGGTTCCGGCAGCAATTCTAGCACTCCTTAGAATACCCCGGGATCGCTCCGTAAGCGCCGAAGAAGGCCACCGCGGGGTTTTAGCTGGTAGTGTCGGGTGGGGTGTACATAGGGGGTAGGGACTCGGCCCAGCGGCTGCCCGGATAGCCATCATCCGGGCGAGGGGGATGCTGGGTCGTAAGACCGGCTAGTCCAGCATAACCGTTTTATTCTTATTCCGCTTCCCCCCGGAGCGGACGGTAGTAATAAAACGCTTTCCCCGCGACAACAAAAAAAAAAAAAAAAGGCTGAACCCGGAACGTGACACACTTGCGTGTCCTACTATGGCGCGTTTTACAACTTGTGTTCAGTGGTCGCTATCCGGGCGGATATGAATAATTATTGAAGTGTTGATATTTCGAAAGATTTATTTTTAATTGCAACCTTTCTTTTTAATTAGTTGTTACACCAAAATCAGTTATATATTTCTTCTCATTTTAGTAGGGTTTGTAATTTGTATACATAGTAAGTCATACAATGCCGTGTTAATGTTGTTATTGATTTTGTTTCTTTTTAGGTAGAGCCCTGTCAGTGCGGCGTTTTCATGTCCCAACAAGTTGGCATGAAAGAAGGTCGGCGCAGTAGACCACGAGGACCGCCGCAGGGCGAGCCGGTAGTAACGTACGACACGGACTCGCCAAGTCTCCCCTGTGGCAGTGGAGGTTTCAAGAACTGTATAAGCAAATGTCTTGATGTGGTATGACAACTTCTTTGTACTTTCATTTCATTCAGAATAGGGTAGATTTTAGTCTAAAAAAATCTAAAATTAAACCCATTTTATATTTTCAAGACACAAATATATAAAAATAATCATTTTGTCACGTGACATGAAACACCCATCATGCATAACGTCACCGTTCGAAACATCTATTAAACGCTGAGCCAAACGTCTATAAGTTTTGCGGGTGGTCACGTCACTCGGGAGGCCATGACAGCTGGTGGCGTTTTAGTCGGAAAAATAAAATGGTTATAACTTATGTTTTATGCTTTTTAATGATAATATTTTAATGATATAGACTGAAAAATAAAATAAAACGGTTTCCCAAAAATAAACCAACTAGCCTATTATAATGTTTATTTAAACGCACTTCTTTAAACTTCCATCGTTTTTTTATTTTTGAGTGTATCAAGTATTCCTACTTTTAATCATTGTTCTCCGATGAATCAACGTATGGGATGAAAGTCTTGTATAACATTAATGTGTCGTAGAATCCGAGCTCAAGCTTTCTAAGACTTTAACATAATCTCTCGTAAGGAGAGAGATAGAGATGTGATACCTTGCTTTTAAGACTGTAATCTAACTTGCTTGTTTAAAGGCCCATGCTTTTAAAAAAAAAAATTAGATAATCAATATCTCGTAATTTTCGACCATTTGACGATAAAATTGATAAAGTTATTAATTAACCTTGCCACGAAAGTTCATTCTAATCACAATATGTCAAAAGGAGGCAAATTAAAAGAGTGCTTTTTGATTACATAACTCTATCACAGAATTAATTAAGGACACTGTAGGTAAATAAGTTTACGAACTTATCATGTTTTACTATAGGTAGGTACTTTTAGTTGTATTCAGTAATTATTTTAAACATTACCATGCTATTTTTAGGCAAATGATTCCGTGAATATTTTGCGTCTGATTTTGAAAGATTTATAATTGTTTTTAAATAAAAATTACCGAATTCTAATGACGTACCTATTTTGGTTTAGATTTTGAAGTACTTACCTAAAGCGGGTCCAGTGATCTGTGGAGCTGTAGAACGCGACGTGCACAGAGAGAAGGCTTTTCTATTTATTAAGAACTGTGGCGGAGATTGGATGGCAACCAGCTTTTCAGCCGGCAAGGAGTTTTGCTGCACCGATGGCGAACACCATAAATGCTGACTTAATAGAATTTTGCACGAAAAGGAATACAATATCGGCTTGTAGAGTTGCCTTACCTATATATTAGTTGCATATAGATTTGTGAGGGCTGACCTAGAATAATGCAGACAGGACACGCTTACCTTTGCCATTCCTTATTATGTTAAACTTATATAAAAAAAGATTGTATACGTACTAGGTTATAGCTATTTCCTCAAGAATGTTATCTCCATGTGTGGTGTCAATAATTAGTCATAAAAATAAGATGTCCAATTACGAATACATCACTTAGCTAATGATGACGGGCGTTTAATTATTTCTAATAAGATTTAAGGTTAGTTTCGTGTAATTTTTTCTCATTTTGTTGTACGGCTTTCGGTTTGCGAGAATATTATAAAGTTCATTGACAATTCTTTTTTTTTTTACATATAAAATTATAAGCTGATATTTAGTGATAACATTTTAGCAAAGTTTGATTAACCCTAGTGTCAGTTATCAACAATGCATTGAGACGTATCATCTTTTGCTTGGAATGATTTCATTTTTAAATATATAAAATTTGAATACTTTTTCGAATCAGTTAAGTAGGTGCGAGGTACTTACATATCAAAATCATACATATAGTACATGAGTTCTACAATATACTTAAAATGTTTCTATGAACGAAAGCGCCCGTATTTAGTGTCCTACTTGTGAAGTCCATTTTCGCAGCGATAATCAACAATGTAGGTCCTAGTGGGCGCGACAAGGAGCGCCTTATCCGCTGACCCGGTTCTGCAAGATTATGGTGTCAATGAAGTTCCCTTATCAAGGACTAGTGTTCACACGTCTACGTACCTAGACGTGCCAGTAGAGACGAGGGGGTATGGGAGGAGCGGGGAGAGACGGCGCCTGACCCGGATCGCGTAGGGTGAACAACCCCGCCACGTGCCACTTTCTAAAAAGAAACGCGCGTCGCCCGCGCATCCTTGCGTGGATGTGGACAGCTGGATGGTGGCTGCTTCTCTATTACGAGATTAAAACGTTTTAGCACCTAACAACAGGGTATATATAGACCTTCCTTATTGAAGAGTAATTTAATTATAATGACTTGATACATCATTTGTAATTGCAAGTTTGTATCCCTATCCAGTTTCCTTGTACTATGAGTTGAATGCTATTGCCATTATTGCTATTTACAAATTAATTACATACCTCCTTTAAATATTCATCTCCTGATGTGACATACTATAAAATTTAAGTTTAAAAATATCCTAGAGAAAAGGAAATAAGAGTCCATTGAATTGTATTTTGCTAGCTGGGCGCTTCGCGTGACTGGCTAATTAAATAATTGTTATGATTTCGTTTCGTAACTCTGTTATTAGTTTGATTCTCAATAAATTGAATCTGCCTCCAGCATTGAAGGTCGTTTCATGAATATATTGTATTATGTTGTGCCTTAATGAGCTACTAATATAAAACAGCAAAAGAATTAAAAATATTGGCTTAACAGCTCCATGCAATAAACTCAGACGCCTAATTACCACCGTTCTTAAGTCCTTTCATATAGAATAACTTAGGCAAATATGCCCCAGATCCTAATATGTGTGCTCTCTACAATGAAATAAACACCAATATACAGGTGTGTATAATCAATAAATTCAAAAGCAAAATTCTTAAATATATCTCAATTAAATTAATATTGAAATATTTGTATGTGTGTAATATGTATAGATAGCTATAGGTTGATTACATAGAATTTATTGCTTCTAAATTATCTATTCCCATCACATTGATAAGTGATTTTGTTAAATATTTTTTTTTATCATAATGAATTTTTAACATGTAATCTAACTTTATTTTTGTTTTTTTTTTATGTGTCTGTGGTGAATTTTTGTACACCGTGGTTAGGACCTACTGTAGTTACTTTATCACTTGACTTTGCAATATTTTAATATAAAGTGATGTAGGAGCACTCTCTTTAAAAAATGAAATTATGAATGATATTGAATGAATAAATTATCATGAATATTATGATGTTCATTTTAAACAAGTAAATTCACGAAGAAGTTTTTATTATATAATAAAAACTCTTACTTACTTATGTGCTCTACATTAAAACAAATTGATATTTACGAGGGTTCTGTCCAATATTAAAGTTCTCAATATACGAGCTTAATTTAGGATATCGATACGAAATATTTAATACCGGATGCCCCATGCACAAAATAATAAGAAAAACATATTGGCGAATATGCTCCTATGTCCTTTTCTTTAAAACTGTAGTGATAAAATCATTTATTGAATTTGTATGATGTACCTTATTTATGTGAAGGTGCATTTCATGTTAATAAATTAACTATATAATACGGCTGTCAAAATAGACATTATGCTTTCGTAGAAAAAGAACAGTACATTTCTCAAGAATTCCGATTTGTAACTGCAAAATAAATAGATTTCCAAATCTTTATAGTATAAACAATCAATAAATTTAACAAATAAAATAGGACTTGAATTCATGTAAATTATATATGTATTGATCATTTTATCACGAGAATAGCGTTGCGGATGCATTACACGTGGGAACATCTATTTATAGATTTGATAGTGTAAGCCAGGTAAACTACCTCAGTTCGCAACAAAACGGATCTTATGAGCATTTGAAACCCAAACCCAGTATAATCACAATGCGGAACGGTGCGTTCATGATAGACGTCTCATTCTCTCCGAAAATCACAGATTTCGAATATTACGTCCGCGCTACATCCTCAGATGCCGGTTCAAAGACCATCGCATTGATAAAATGTGTGCGTACGGGTTCACTGGCTTTTCGTCCCATTACTCCCGGATCTTGATGTACCTGCATATTTGTTTTCAAGCACATCAGCCATTAAAGAACTTCTTAAATGATTACTTCCACACCTATGTATATTTCTGCCATTATATTAATGTGACCGAGGCTTTAGTTAAACGTTTCGTTGGTGTTATTGTTTGACGAGTCATGCATACAGTAGCCAATTTATAGCATTGCATTAATTAGCAACCCCGTGTTCATGCATACGTCAGCGTTCCCCGAATCGGGCCGGCGCATGACCCCGGCCGGCGGCGGTCGACGCGGGCGCTGCGACCACGGCACGTAATGTCGCGTTATTGTAATGCGTTGCGCAACCGCCCCCTGCCCTCCTCACCACACCGCACCACCAAGAGCACTGCCCTCGAGGGTACCCCGTACGGCACAATCACATTGTCACTTATTCGCTGAAATCATATGAATCTATTATGTCACACTGTTGGATATTTATTGATGTTGGTGAAATATACATACCTACATACATTCTTAACCGTAGACGTAATTTTTTCTAATAAGAATATAATACTAGCCCTGTATTAAACATTGTCCCACTGCTGGGCACGGGCCTCCTCTACTAATAAGAGGGGTTAGGCCTTAGTCCACCACGCTGGCCTAATGCGGATTAGTAGACTTCACATACCTTCAAAATTCTTATAAGAATTCTCAGATATGCAGGTTTCCTCACGATGTTTTCCTTCACCGTTAAAGCAAGCGATAATTAACATTTAATACACAGATAACTTTAGAAAAGTCAGAGGTGTACCTATGCCACTTGGGTTTCGAACATAAGACTCGTTTTGGCAGTCCGTACCGCAACCAACTAGGCTATCGCTGCATTTTTCCTAAAACTTTGACAATATTATATCATTCAGGTTACTGAACTATTAGTGAGTATTAGATTTAGTACATGAAGTTACCTATAGCCTAATATTCCTTACGAAAAGGTTAACTTGATGCCATAAAATATTCAATCCCACAGCTAAGTAGTTGCGGCAATAATATTTTCCTGTTGGTTCTATGTACCACGGTACCTATACGGTTACGACGACGTTCTCAAGTTCACAGTGCGCCGGAAAACTATAAAATGCACTCTTGTACGGATGTTTTCCAACGGAGGAGGCCGGGTGTGATGGGAGCGAGGCACGGCAGCGGGGCGACAGCGGGGTGTCAGCGGGGAGGTCGCGGGGCGCGGGCGGTGTCGACACACTTTCTGAAGGGCTCTAAAACTACGGCTTTTGTGGCCACCTTTATGACCATCTATTCGTAGACCTTTTGATTTATCACAAACAGTTAGTCGTTTGAGGCGAAAAAATCACAGCTTTTAAAAACCTGTGTTGGCACGAAAGTTTTATATAGTTTATGTTTTCGTGTCCCCCTGTAGCGTATATATTTGCATACTAATTATGACACTTGCCAAACAAGGTCACCACTGGTTGTTGCTCATCCATCCTAATCATAGACCCACGTTGTTTAGGGACCCAGTAAGGTTAGTAGTGGGTACATTCGTAACACATTCCGTGCAACATAGGTATGTAACTACTAATGGACTCTACAAATATGTATTCTAACTAATACCTTGGTCGCTGTCTATGCGGCCTATACGTTGAGGTTTAATATTGAATAAAATAAACTTCGTAATATGATATATACATACGTTTTAAAGTTGTTTGTTGCACAAAGTGATATTATATGAATAAAAGCTTTTATGTTTGCGATTGAATTAACAATGCATTTAATAACAATTTAAGTTTATTGTCATACGAAATTCATTTGTTATACAGCCATGAAATCACGAGAGCCATATAGGCATTAGAAATAAATATGCAGGAAGACATAACATGGACTGCGTGCCGATTCCTAAATCACTTATGTCGTGACAGGTTCTTTAATTTTCCCAGTTGATTGCGTAAAACGTAAAACCCTGTAATGTACAACACATTATAGTTTAACAGCATTTCTTTTACGAACTACCGTAAATTCGAGGGCAATAGCTGCGTACCGTCACAATGCGTCGAACATAAAGGAGGGAGGAAATAGGATAACGGTGCGCGCCCGCGCAGTGTCGTCTACTAGCAAGAACTTCTCAATATCGCGAACGGTTCTCCAGTCTGCAACCAACAATGTATCATTAAAATGCTTCCATTTAAGGAGACCTACTCCACCTCCTCCTCCCCCGGCATTAGTTCGAGATATGCTAGCTTCAGGTGGATTTCTATAACCGGTGACATGTCTGCTTATGCTGGATGTAAGTAATGACACTCCATGATGCCGCCCCGCCCGCTGCTCCAACGTTCTCAACTTTTTGCAATTGCGATAGAAACCGCGGAGACAGCGGGGTGAATCGAGGCCGATTACCGCCTGTAGTGGATCGATTTTTATATTAGATGAAGGAGAAATGATTAATAAAACTTATTTAATACTTTACTGCCTCGGTGGCGCAGTTGTAATTGCGCATGCGTTACGATTGCTGTGCTGAGGTCTCGGGTTCGATCCCCGGGTTGGGTAAAGTGATATTGGGTTTTTCTACAAACCCGGTGTGGCGATAGGCTCGCCCCCTATCACATCATGGGACTGAAATTCGGCGAAAAGTGGGTGTACTGGTTACACCTCTGCCTACCCCTTCGAGGATTACAGGCGTGAGTGTATATGTATGTATGTATATATGTATGTATTTAATACTTTATAACAGTATTAGGCACTAAATATTTTAGGCCTTAGTTTTATATTGATAATCTCACCCGTGTTGTTAAGGAAAATTAAGTTTGTTGTTGTTGGGTCCCGAATATGTGAAAAGATTGGGCTCAAACGAAAGTAGCTTCGTAAGTAAAATCTGAAAGTAATCAACGCAAATAATGATTAAGGCTGTCGTGTTGTGTGCCGTCGAATCTATTAAATTTTTATTTTATTTGCTGACTATCCGTCAAAAAAGATACACGAAGAAAATAATTAAATCGCAAACAAATTGATGGTGATAGCAAAGGAGAATTTAACGAAGCGACACAGTTGCGACAGAATGCATTAGAATATAATAAAAAGTATTCAGTCCACTATCATTCAGATATTTGAATAAGTGGGCCTTTTTTCAATTAACATCTCTAACAAAATATAAATAACAAATAATCGGTTCTTCGTTCTCAAATCTACTAATGCGCTTTTAATTTCATTGTTTAAAGTTTATCAAATCTATATTTAATATCCAACAATAGCGATATTAATAAAGTCCTTGAACTTGACATCATAAAATTAGATTGGTAAAGCCATAAACATTCAAATGTAAATGTATGTATTTATTTTTAAAAATCTATTTGGTCGAGAATTTACATGTACGGACACACAGAAACACGAAATACGGCGTCGCTTGCGCAACCGACGCGACTGGCTTTAAACGTGTTGTTACACGAGGGGGACATAAAAAGAAATATTTTATTGCTAAGCCATACCGGTATCACTAAAATTTTTAGTGGGAGATAGATCAGCGGGCGTGGGCGGGAGTACATCATTTGAACGGCGAGTCGCGAGTTAATTTTGCGTTACGCACGATTATATACATATTTTAATCTGTCAATTGGATAGAAATCGACCATAGTGCTACCGATTGCGATTTTCTTTTTTATGGTTTACCAATAATAACCGCGTTATGATCACAATAAACGCAGGAACAATAAAAACTAACTGTAATTACACCAACGTTTACTGGTACGAGTAGATAATGTAATGTTATAATAATTGTGAGTAAAGAAATAGTTTGCTTATTTCCGTGTCGAAGGGAATTCTTTCGTTGTTAGATAAAGATTAATATGTTTGGTATCTACGATATTATTGGTGAGATAAAAACAGTTCATTAGAAAATAATTATTATAGAAATTAATCGGTTATTAAACATTGAGTAAGTAACAAATCAAAAATGGTCATTTCTTGATACAAGTGATTTCTTGATTTAAAAGTGGTAGAGCCACGCTATAGACATATCTGTCTACAGCATGAATGGGCCGGCTCGACCGGGGTAGTACCACCGTCTTACAGAAAACCAACGTAAAGTGACAGTTTACTGTCGCGTTTCGTATGGTAAGTGAGATATCCGGAGGCCATATTCCCCCTTCCCTTCCCTAATCCCTATTCCTGTCCTTTAAGGCCGACAGCACATACATGATACTTTCGGTATTGTGGATGTTCATGGCGGGGCGGTGGAGATCACTTAACATCAGGTGACCCACTGGCTCGTTTGTCGGACTATGATATAAAAAAAAACAAATCTAGAATGCATACATACTATATTATGTTTATTGTATAAAATCAACAGGGGTACAATAAGGTGAAAAGGTCTAAGATTGTATAATGATTAAGTATATCCTGTGACCAAATTATCTACGTTGTAAGATGAATGACCGGCCCTTCTGCTACTACCAGTGCAGTAAGGGGTAACTGTTGCGTAGGGCAAACACACTTGAGTGTTATGAGCCTGAAATATGAAAATCATTTTAGTTTTTTTTCTTTGTGGACTAACATATAAATTTGCAAATATATATTGTTAGGAACATCAACAAAACTATGCAAGATGTATATTTAAAAGGCACAAATACAATGTTTATAATTTATTGATTGATTTACACGGCACTGTTACACATCTCAGTGCTTAATATTAACACACACGCATGTCAGGATTCACTTAAGCCTTCTCTTTATAAATTATCTACCAGCATTACCCTTTTAAATTGAACAACTCGATTGAACCGTTTACAATTACTTACTGCCCCGCCAACGAACCACGAATGTTCTCACTACCAACTCACTGCTACACCACTTGTCTTCTTAACTGAACACCGGAGCGCGGAAGGCACTCTGTTTTATATTAAACATTTGCTACTCCCACTTTGGTTGTCATTATTAACTACCCCCAACTAGTCTCCTAAATACCTCCGTTATACCTTCGGTATTTCTAATAATAATAAATATCCTAATAATATAGACTATACTACATCTATTTTTAATGTTAGCATTGCATATACACAGATATATTTATTATAAAGAAGTATAATTAGAAACCATTCACGCTATATCTAGGTTATCCCTTAAAATTTAAGGGAATATTTAAGGCTTAAATATTCAGATTGTGATGCAATGAATATGTGGAAAACAGATTGCATTGATTATGAGTTATGATAGTTATATTGGAATTATATTATTTGCAACAAAAAAAAATATTTTTACTTAAATACTACACGACGAAAGCGAAGGGTGAGAGTTTTCAAAAGAGAACCCGATGTCTGATTTTTAATTAGCGTGAAGTTGGGAAGAATCGTGTTCTACAGAACCTTCGCCACTGCTACACGGCTTAGAACGTAATTGCGCATGCGCTACGACTACTGTACTGAGCTCTCGGGTTCGATCCCCAGGTCGGGTAAAGTGATATTAGGTTTTTCTATTTAGAAATACTCAGTATCAGCCCGGTATTGTGCCCGGTATGGCGATAGGCTCACCCCCTATGGCACACGCTAACATTATGGGACCGTAATAAATTCGGCGAAAAGTGGGTGTACTGGTTACACCTCTGCCTACATGATCACAGGCGTGACTGTATATGTATATTTAAGTATGTATGTCCACAGAAAACAACGAATGTAATGAAATTCCATGCAACTAAGAAATAATTCTGAAAGTAAAACCATGCTGTAAACAGTTTTGTCTTTCGGTTTGATCATGTTTATTATCGCTATCGCACAGAAAGCCTCCATGGCGCAGCGGATGAGTAGCTGCCTGTAAAACGAGAGACCGCGGGTCAGATCCCCGCACTGGAACAAATGTTTGTGTGGTCCACAAATCTTTGGTAAGCCAAACTTCATTATTTTCTCATAAGGCCGGCAACGTACTCTGACTCTTCAAGTATTGTGGTTGTTCATGATCCTCAGAGATCTCTTACTTTTAGACCCACTTGCACAGTTTTTGTGCAGTATGGTCATTTTATCCTGTCACGATAAAATGACCATACTGCACATTATGGTAAGCGCAGTGCCGTCAAAGTAGAGCATAGAGAGAGAAACCATCCATTGCTCCTCGACACAATTATGCCGGCCTCTACTATGAAAGAAAAACAAATGCAGATTCAGTGATAAAATTGCTGACAAGACCATTATCGTAGTAAGTATAAAAAACAAATATGAGAGATGCGTCATAAGTGTCACCTTACCAGTTTATTATGAAAGCAACACATATAGAGAATAAGAAAATGGGTGGAGTTTTAATTGAATAGAAGAAAAGGCACAAAGATGTTATGTTGCTCTAATAATACGCAGTTAAATAGTAAGATGGCAAATCAGAAAACAATTGAAATACCGTTGGAAAGATTTGGATCGAGGCCTGACAATCTTTAGGCATTGGCAACGCATCGATGATTCCTGGCCGGCAGTGATATTTACATTGTGACCAGCTTGTTTTTTTTTAGTGCTTCGATAGGCAGACGAGCAGGCCACCTGATGGTAAGTAGTCACCGCTGCCCATAGACTTCTGCAATGCCAGGGCACAGCAAAGCCGCTGCCTACCGTTATTTGTCTCCTTTATTAAAATAAGTATATACAATAACTTATTTCATATGTCTAATGTAGAAAGATCTCTAGGGTATAGATATCTAGACGCGATCCCTTTCAGAATAAGAGAAACTAGAATGGTTTATTAAAAAAAAATTACCTTCATATTATTTGTTTACATTACACTGCAATGGATTAATCTAACCCCGGTGATTTTTTTACTCCGCGCTATACCTACTACGCGTTCATGGCCACAACACGGTTAGCTTAATGCTAACTTAATAAATCCCAGGCAGTGTGTCCTTCATTTCAAACGTACGTTGACTTAGTCACCATAATGAGTTGTGTTATTATATAATCATTCATCATCACAGAATTATTTTCTTTTGTTCTGTACATTGCTTGTTAACATAAATAATTTATTATAATATAATATGACATATAAGGGAAAAAGGAACACGCACCCTTGTTTACTGAGCAAAATTTGAAATTTTCTAAAAGTACAAGGCCCTATTAATATATTTTTTAATCTTTACAGAGATCTTAAGCATCAATTTATTTTGGTAGAGTATCTATATTTATGCACTAAATTGATGTGGAAAATAATATGTGCTATAAATAGAAGTAACCTAACACTCAAAGTTATATCTTTCCAAAAACTAAGATTAACCTACTTACTTTTACGATTTATCTATACTAATATTATAAATAGGAAAGATTTGTATGTATGTTTTTAACGAATTGGCTCAAAAAGTACTGGACCGATTTTAAAAATTCTTTCACCATTTGATTGCTACATTGTCATTGATTAATATAGGCTATTTTAATTGCAAGAACAATTACACTCTGACATTACACATGACCTCCACGCAGGCGGAGCCGCGAGCAACAGCTAGTACTTCATAAACTGTCAAAAGCTTTTTTAAAATAAGTCTAAATATACGCATTTCATATTTCACACCCAAAAACGGGTTTTATTAATTGAATTGTAATATATTTAATTGCGTACAACACATATATGCACGTGCGTTTTACTTAATTTTTGACAAAGGATTTATTTACGTGATGTTATTTTGTCGTAACCACAAAAATTGGATTTTTTTAATTACAACTAAAACTCTCATATAATTTTATTACAGCTCATTTCATTGTATACAGCTTATGTAAACAAATATGTATAGTGGATATTATATAAAAGAAATTATGAAATAATAATATATACAAAATACGACAAAAAACACAGAACTTGTTTTTTCTATTATCTTCTATTCGACTTGTATGTTTAAAAATAGTCTGACTAAATCATACTAATATTATAAATGCGAAAGTAAATTTGTTTGTGTGTTACCTTTTCACGACATAACGGCCTAACAGATCGTAATACAATTTGGCAAGGAGATAGATTATATCTTGAGGAAAGACAAATAGACTTTTGTTTAAAAAAATAATCTTGACGGGGGTGAAATAGCGGTTAAAAGTTTGTATGGGCAACCCATATTCCCTCAAATTAGGGATCGAAATATTCATATTTAGGCTGTTCGTAAGAAATACGTGTTAAATTTTCTCACAAAGTCATCCTTAAAGGGGGCAAAGAAAGGGGTTAAAATTGTGAGGTATTCTTTAGATGCACTCCCTATATACAGTCTATGGACCCCTACAAAAATAAACTATGCTATCACCAAGGCAATTTTATGTAGATTTGTCGTTTACATCATACAATTGTAAAAATTAATATTTTGGAACATCATCTTTAACCGTCTTTGATCAACGAGTGATCCTCCAGTGAATCAATTAGCTATTTATTATTCTCTCCATGACTTCACACATCACTAAGGTAATGACGATTGGGCGATAATTGTATATTGTCTGATCGGTCACCCTTATTGAGAATCGGCTGCAAGCTGGTCTCTCTCCAAGATTCAGGTACAACACCTGAGAGCTAGGACGATCAGTACAGATGCGTCGGGGCAAGAGACAACTCCTTGGCTTGTATATTTTAACTCATAAAAATAACCTCTACGCGGGCAGAGCCGCGGGTAACAGCTACTTTACAGTGACTTTTCATTCATACAAGTGCAAGTAGTACCATATAGTATAGTGGTAATAGTGAATAGCATTCTGAAAATATTGTACTTTTTTTAGCTTCTTCTGTATGTATGTATGTTTAGTAACGGAATCTTTCAATGATGTCAAATATGAACATTACATCGATTTTTTCATCATGACATCTTAATTTGTAATCAAGTTTTTTAATTATAAGTACCTACTTTTGATGCTATTTGAGCGTAAAAATAAGAAAAGAAATTATAGTTATATATTAATACTTCAGTTAGCCATTAAAGCATATTTTTTAGTTTTTTGTAACTATATTTTTTGAATGTTGTTCATATTAATCGTTATAAAACTATATCATTTTCTATTTCTGTTTGATTGTACGTCCATCACGCAAACACTACTGGACCATTTCGATATAAAAAAAAGTGTTCAGACACATTTTTTATACAAGCATAGACCAGTGTTAAAATCTATTATTTTTAGCTTTTATTTAACAACTGAATTGAAATGAGCAGCAACAAAATTTTTAAACAGTTCTCGTAACCCGAACAGGTTGAAATCTCGTATTCATACATATGCAGGCATATACCTAATGCCAATGGAATTATGGTGAGGTGTACCTGATGCTCCCGCTGGGCCATCTGCAGAACACTCAACTCCTCAATAGCTTAAAGCAGTGTTTAGGACCGTTAGATTTACCTTGACAAGTAAGTTTTTATTCATTAACTACTAAAAATGACTCTACTCTTCTTTTAGAGCATTTAAATAAAACTTGTTAGAACAATATTTTTAAGAATAAACTTATTGTAGTAAAAGTCGGCAAAAATACAAGAAGGTCACTAGATAGTTTTTTATCGTACGGTTGCACGGCAACGTGACCACATTGCAACTGATGGTAAGTGCAGTGCCATCCAGTTAGAGTATCGAGTAGCGAGAGACAATCTATCCCTTACTCAACACAATCATAAAGGCCTGCTTCTTCACATTACGCCATGGGGCAAGAAGGTGAAGAAGCGTTCGAGGGTCTAGTGTCAGAGTACTCAGATGGCCGCAACACGCTGCACACATGCTGTGGGCAAAACTGTCCACAGGGTAGCTCTAGTGTATTTGACCCGAGTATCGAGATCGATTATCGCGTGGGGTAAAATATATTTTCTAGTGAAAAAAGTTGGGTAGACTTATTTATTACGTAGGGTATCCACTCAACAGTCTGTATGTACCGATAAATACCTAAACAAGCAGGCGGTGCTGGGGGCATAAGCTAGCTGTTCATATATTTACAGATCTTTTAGCGATGCCGCTATAATTTCATCTAGCGGTCGTAGACATTCACACTTGCTGGTTGGAAATTTTGTTTTGTCAAGTTATGACAAATGTATTTTCGGCTAAAACACATGCCATTTAAAATTAATCATAAAAGATTACGTACGAAAATATTTGATATTAAAAAAAATGAGTTCACTTTTATATTTTAAGTATGTGTTAGTACCTTGGGTATTTAATAGGTGCGGTAAAAGTAAATAATTAATTGTTACTTGCACTAAAAAACTCTTATAAAATGTTAATTTATTTTAATTATAAATGAAAATGGTCTAGGCATAAATTATTTTATTAGCATAGAAATCATTGCATATAAAAGTACAGCATAAAAATATTCCTTTTTACTAAGGGGCTACGGCGGTCCCCTTCACTTCATCCGAAACAAATAGTTCACCAGCGTTACCGGATAACGCATTGAAAAATAATATATATATATTTTTTAATTTATTTACTCTATAAAAGAGAAGGCAAAGGTTCTCCACCATGCAGCCATGTCTGTCGTTATTTTTTCCAAATCTGGGCTAGAATTAGACTTCTTCTTCTCTGGTTTTAACTTATACAAAAGGCCGAAGCCATGTCTGCAGTCTTCATCCATTCAAAAGGGGGAAGCCATGTCCGATATTTTTCTCATTCTAAAGGCCGGAGCCATGTTTTTTATTTCCAACTTAATTAACTGTTTTGGGTATCATTCTGCGTATGTCTGGTTTTTTTTTTCAAAAATAATATAAATGTTGACATCTACACTAGAGTCTAACTATTCGTCATATCTATTCCAAAAACGTTTTAGATATATATCGAATTTTCTAATAATTATTTTGTTACGATCAATTACACCATAGAGATAATTAAAAATAGATATTTTTTTCTTTTCCGAACATGTAACACAATTACTTATAATTCTAGGTACTGTATGAAACTTATTCGGAGGCTGAGCAATTTAATAATATCCTGCTATATGGTAGCACGTACAAAAGAGTTGAAACTGATATGTTTTTTTTTTTATATTTTTCATGATCATGTTCATGAATGAATTCAATTGATTTTCTTTATGTAACGTATGTTATAGTTTTATTATAGGTAGATTGGCCGTGTCACGTGCTGAAAAATGGCGGGACGACGCACGTCTCGCAGGACAAGCTAAGGTCGAAAGCCGCCTACGATTCGACTACGCGACGCCACTACACAAATTACTAGGTGAACGAATGGCACGGCAGCTAACCTCTAATATTGCACGTACCTATCTTTTTTGTAAAAGTTATACATATACACTCACGCCTGTAATCCCCGAAGGGGTAGGCAGAGGTGTTGTGCGGCACACCAGTATACGCACTTTTCGAAGAATTTCGGTCTCATAATGTGATAGGGGGCGAGCCTATACCGGGTACAGATTGCAGACTCCGGACTGATACTGAGAATTTATAGATAGAAAACCCAATATCACTTTACCAGACCCTGGGATCGAACCCGAGACCTTAGAACAGCAGGTGTAACGCATGCGCAATTACCACTGCGCCACCGAGGCAGTCAGGCAAGCATTGTATATACTTTTATATTTTACAGGGTTGTATTGCATTCGCTAATTTATGTCATTTAGAGTCAAGAAAATTCATAGCAACCAAATACCAAATAAAAATAATTATGTTCACCGCTTTTATTGAAAATGCAAACCGCCAGATGATCTCAATATTTAATAACCGCGATGTGGAGGAAAAAATGACCTGAAACCTTTCTTCCTAAAAAATGTACGGTAAATTATAATCTACCGGAATCGAAGAATTAACTGCAGTATCTGTTCGTTATTCAAAACACCATTCATTTGTGGGTTTGTACACTAATTTATCGTGAAAAACTTATTATTATTACAAAGACGTAATACTGAATATTCCTTTAAAGCACGTTTTTAGTGAACAGTGCATGAGTGCAGTGGTTTGAATGTGTATTTGTTTTTTCCACATGTGCTACTTAAAGCTTATATGCCCAAATACTCAAACGATAATTAAATATTCAAGTTTCAGTTAAACGTTTAAGTCCTTGTTATCCTTCAAAATGGTATACAGAAACGTCAATTAAATCTTATCCTAAAATTTAAGAAGCCAAATTCTTAAGACCCCCTTAGTGGCGGAATCGGTATTCAGAATGCATAAGACGTATGAATAAGACGCAGCTACAGGAGCGCCGCACAGGCTAGTGACTATTAATACAAATTGCCTTCGGAGAGCACCTAATTGTCGCGCATTAACAAGATCGTGTCCTCAATAGCCGAAGCGTGGTTAGCTGCGCCACCCCTAAGGATGCCCATTTCCTTGTAGCTGATTACGGCTCACGGACTAAAAAAGTACAATCATAGTGCTCTCTGGCGCGGAACGCACTGTCCTCATTTGAATACAAACGCAATGCGCGTGCGCACACACCCTTAACTGTACACAGAACATCACCACAGCGCGAATTTCGACTTAAAAATAACACAGATTAGGTACTATTTTGTCAGTTGGTGGACGAATACGTGCCCTCTTTTCAAACTTGAGAGAAGAGGGACTCTAGTTTGCGAGAATGGGAGGGCGTTATGCGGGAGGAGGACGGAGGACGTTAAGGGCATTCACCCCGTACCCCGTGGGTTGCGACTAGCGGCTCTACAAATGATGTACAAGCACATAGATGCCTTTCTCTATTTAGGTGCGCACGAGTTTCGAAATAGTGGCCGTGGAACTTTTTGTTGGGAGGTGGATCCTGTTTGGGTTGCGTCAGCGCATGGCGATAAGTTCGGCTATTGCCGCGGCTAGAATGTCCGCGGCCCGTACAGGTGGCCGCCTCATGCTCTTTGACGCAGCGCGGCAGCGCCCCGACCTTTCGAATGAACACATTCGGTGACTGGATTCATGACATTTGGTAAACAATTCCATTTTTTCTATCTTTGATTAATTTTTAATAGCTTCTGAGGTTAACCTTAAGAATTTTGATTTGATTTGCATCTCTTTCGTAATGTTAGGTGTTCGGTTAATGGCGTAGAATATGTTAGTAAAATTATATGTATTTATACTCATATCATTTATACTATATGCGAAAATATGGTATTAAATCATTCCTAATATGATTATATGCGAACGAGTTTATACTTATATAGATATATCTAAACGCTTAAGAAGCATTTTGTATAAATCACAAGCTATTAACAACAATAAACAGACAGGTGAACTCTTTTGTATTAAGGTTGGGTACGGAGGAATTACGTGTATACTAGTCTTACAATATAAGTATTGTTTTTAATTCCTATTTTTTAGTGCCTGATAGGTAGACAAGCAGACGGGCAACCTGATGGTAAGTAGTCACCGCCGCCCAGAGACATCTGCAATGCCAGGGCACAGCAAAGGCGCTGCCTACCGTTTTTATGACATTCCTATGAATGTCATATTATGTGAAATGTTTATCAATATAGGCGAATGTCTATCAATATTTAACAACTTTGAAAAATATTCTAGCTATAACTATGTACGAGATCAAATCATTTCTATCATACCGACGACGTGAATTGAGTTTTGGAGTTGCTTTAAACTTCACCTGCTAAAGGAGTATTGTTTACTCACTCTATAATATGTATATGATGTACCTTTAACATGTTAACTGCAATGTACACCCATATCTTTATGGTTTTGATTAGTAGATGGTATATACATACACTCACGCCTGTAATCCCCGAAGAGGTAGGCAGTGGTGTAACCAGTACACCCACTTTTCACCGAGTCTATCACTGATGCTGAGAATTTCTAGATAGAACAACCCAATATAACTTTAACCGACTCGGGGATAGAACCCGATACCTCAGCACAGCAGTCGTAACGCATGCGCAATTACAGCTGCGCCACCGAGGCAGTCAGGTAGTAGAGGGTAGTTTTTGTAAATATTGCTTGAGACATTGGAAATTATTATTACATTGACATGCGGGTTTTTACTCGATGTTCATACACCACGACTGGCTAGACATGTGCTTACTAAATACCATAGAAATCGATTTACATTTACTAAATTCAAGAGCATATTAAGGAACATTGAAATAAAACGAAATTTACGAATTCTATCGCGGTTAATTTTACTTTTTTTTTTCAGCCCGCCCCGTGACCATTAAGGCTGTAAAGCTTTCGAAACGTCGGGTTAAAAAAAGTTAAAAAAGTAAAATAAACCGCGATACAATCCGTAAATTTCATTTTATTTCAATGTATAATATTCACGTAAACACGTTTTTAAGCAGATATTATTGGGTAGTACTCATAATGCTAGTAGTCAGTGCGAAATATCTTTAAATACTTTATAGATTAGATAAGTATTAATAGTTAAAAAGTTAAGGCTCCTATTCCCGACCTGCAAAACATAACACTATTTACTGTTTAACCTCAAAATAATCACTGCTCGTCTCCTAGTCTCCTCTTGATAACTTAAGTAACACATATGGTGAAGTAAGCTTTGTACGAATATTCATATACCAGATTATGAAGGTACCAGATTAGACTCCGGTATGCATTGTATTGCAGCTATTCAATAAATAAATAACACCCAACAGTCACAAACATAGTCCCGACCCCACACTAAGATACGAGTCTTGTGCTGTGGGAATCGAACCCACGGCCTCTCGTTTCACAGCCGTCTACTCGTCGACTGCGCCACGGAGGCTGTCCAATACTTTTCAAATGTTCATTAAGCTTATGCAGAAGTAACGATTCATAATACAGCATTCAAAGATGTACACAGAGATGTAACAATCACTACATACAGAAAAGAGCGGGTCAATATTGCACCGCCTTTCACATACTTACTTGTATTTATATATTTGTCGGGAGTTTTCCATGACATTTATCGATCGGCGCAGATAACTAGCTGCTATGCCGTGTCCTGGCAAGGGTGGGAGGGTGGCAGGCTACATCAACCTCCCCCTATCGATGTTTTGCTGATAGCGCCCGCATCACGTTGCTTAATTGCTGGGGTGCCGGCCTAAACATAGATTGTCTGCTGCGGAATATTTAACTATTGATCGGGATGGGTATCAGGAAAGAGAGTTGGTGCCTTTTAGGTATTGTTTATTTGCATAAACTAGCTGCAGCTCGTGGCATCGCCCCTATAACAGCTATTTATTCCGCTCCCGGGAGTCGTAATGTTAGACAACCTTCCTCAATAAATAGGACATAAAATGCTGGTAATAGGCTATTTGACTTATTTTCGAAAATGATTTAAAGCTATTATTTATTACATAATAAGCACACTATATTGATATTTCCGGGAAATCTACTGTATTTTTAATAAAAATCTATGTTAAAGTTTAAATCTCCAAAACCGCGGCAAAAACGCTATTTCTGTAATGGCGCTGATCATATGACACGTGTGACGTCACATGCAAGTAAACAAGCTTATAATGATAAGCAAAGCTAAGTTTTATGATAATTGTTTTATCAACAATTATCATAAAACTGCTTCAAAAATAGATCAACAATAGAATTTATCACCCAGAAAACATAAAACGCGAACTAAAATCACTCGAAGAAACTATGTTTACTTGCGTGTGACGTCACCAGAGTTGCAACCAATAACAGAGTGTTCACATCACAGATAAAATAAAAAAAATGTTGTATTTTATTTCGTTTAATTTGCAAAAAATATACATTGCTTTGTTAAAAATTAAGTGAAATATGGTTTTTTAAGCTATTATCTGACGGGATGACCACAATTTGCAGTGTATTTTCAATGTTGTCAAATAGCCTATTCTATATTAGTGCATTTAAACAAAAATCAATCAAATTTAATACTATAGATAAAATTTGATAGATAATTTTAAAACAATGCTATTAAAATTATGTATAAATTTTAATCTATTTATTCATTACTCGATAAATGGTTTATTATTTTTTATTACTTACTATTTATTTATTGTCTTTATTACTATTATTATATATTTTTTTATGTGTCCACAGTTGCTATGGAACTCATTTTCAAAACCAATGACGAAAGAAATAGGTTGTTTCGTCATTGTTCAAAACCGATCAAATTCTATTTTTCATTTTTCCTAAACCTTAGTGGGATCTAACCTTGAAATTGGCAGAATCATGCATATGTGGAAGCCATACATTTATAAAAAAAAATAGATAGATACATCTGCTGCTCAGTTTCTACAAAAAAAATACATGATACTACTTACAAAATATAATAATGCCTAGTTTGGGTGTCAGGGGACCAAAACTTTGTTTTGTACTGAAGTTTATGGGAAACAAAAATAAAAAAAAAAGTTACTGGATAATGAACTAATAGACATAACAAACGATGCATACAATGATTGAAATGCAAGATAATCTTTAGTTTTTACTATTTTCACAAGTGGATCCACATAAAAATGTTTATTTTGAGTTTTGTGGTATTATCAAAGATATTGTTCAATTATTTCATCCTCCGATGAATTGATCCGCTATGGGATAATAGGTACATTTTAGGTATATATTATCCCATGTCCATGGTCGTGTTTATGCTAAGTCTATAGAAAATAGTAAATTGAAAGGGTCTAATGATGATATGGTTAAGACAGTTCACTGATGCCAAGTGAAAACTAGGTTATTACCGGACTGTCCATTTAACAAGATCATTTGTAACGATGATAGAGTATATGTGCGGACATAATTCTTTTCAACAGCGTCTGGGTAAATCAATAGTCACTGTAATGCCTTTGAAATTACATCTTGATTCGATTATGTAATTCGCAAACTCGTATTTTTGCCGCACCATCAAGCTGTGGACAGTTTGCCAGCTACCGTGTTCTCTCCTTCCCATGATCCTGGGTCCTTTAGGCGTAATGTGAAGAAGCTAAACAGCGGGCCGGCATGATTGTGTTGAGTAGCGGGGGATACACTGTCTCTCGCTACTTGATACTCTATCTGGACGGCACTGCGCTTACCATCAGGCGCAGTGTGGTCACTTTGCCGCGCCAGAATAAAAAAAAGAAAAAAAAAGAAAATTGTATTTGTTAGTATTTTTTTCAAACATACTAACAAATTTTGATTAACGGTATGCAAATTTTGATTTGGAACATTAATTATATTAAATGGTAGCTGTTCGCTGAAAGTCTTACTGGGTTGAAAAGAATTTATTTAAAATCAAATATCTTTGTTACTCGGAGATGGTGTAGATTCTATTAATGATTTTTGGAATTGGTTCAAGAGTAGTGAGTGACTTTCTAAAGACTACCGTTACATATTCAAATAAAATTTACCTCTTTATTTTTGTAAAGTCGATTATTTAAGCACAACTACGATTCTAATCCTAAAGAAGTAACGTAGTTTACAATCTTTTTCTATACGAGAGTCCAATCTGGCTAGGAACTATAAATTCATCTAAGCGGCGGTCGGTAGATGCTGCTAAAAAGTGGGTTTGCACTGTTGAGCTGCACTCTGAGAGGCATTATGAGGCTTAATATCCTATATCTCTGCCTGATGAGTGCAATGCAGTGCCATGCAGTACCATGCAATTTCAAAGTTCTGGGTTGTGTTGTTATTGTGTGGAAGGCCGTGGCTCATATCAGGCTAGCTTGCTCGTTTCGTCATACAGGCAAATATAAAAAGTTTTTTTAATTCATAAAAAGGACACCGACTTCAATGAAAAACAAATTATGCGTCTCTATAACATTTGGGGGTTTCCCTCGATTTTTCTGAGATCCCATCATTAGATCCTGACTTGGCGCCAATGGGACCACCTGGGAAGTATACCCTTTTAAACAAAAAAAGAATTTCTCGAATCGGTCCAGTCGTCTTCGAGTAATCGGGTAACATACATAAAAAAAGATTCCGACGAATTGTTAACCTCCTCCTTTTTTTGAAGTCGGTTAACAATCTGTATAAATAAGTGTTGCCCTCAATTTATAAACATACTAGTATCGAAATAAAAATATTTACAATATGCTCTGATTTCTTGAACATCTCAAAGGATAACCATAAAAGTCAGATTAAAGTATAATCTGTGTTTAAAGGGAAAGGGTTGATACAACATCTAATCAATATTATGTAAAAAGAACAAATGAAATGAGACGGTGCGCCGTCGACTGACCAGTGTTCGGATAAAACAAGAGAAGTAAAACTCTCAGAAAAAACAGCCGGTCATCCCCCTTTGGGCGATTGAAAAAAGTATTAAAGTACCTCTAGCCGTTCTCGGAAATGTTTTACGTCCCCCTGTGGGCCTACTCTTGAAATCAATTCCAATCTCGAACTCGATACAGTTTCAATTTAGAAGATATTGGAACTCTAACTCACTCAACTAAATGAAATAGAGTATTTACCAACTAGCGATCGTAAATACTCTATTTCATTTAGTTACTAAATATTTTTATTTCGCCGTATACAGTGAAATGCGTCCAAGAGTGCCAATTGTACAGTTTTCGAACCCAATCCCAATTTTAAATTGGAATCGAGTGTCAAGAGTAACCCTCCTGGTTTTGAGACAAAATCGACTTTCATCGAGTTTTCACTTGCATTTTGTAAATAAAAAGCTGATTTCCTACTTTATACAGTGATATCGTATTCATGTTATTTTGTCTTACTATTTATTTATGTGCAATTACTATTGTTAGTTGTTGTTAATTGCGTAGTTTTTGTTATAAAATTATACATACGTATACACACACGCCTGTAATCCCTGAAGGGGTAGGCAGAGGTGTAACCAGTACACCCACTTTTTGCCCAATTTCGGTCCCATAGGGGGCGAGCCTATCGCCATAACTGGCACAGATTCCAGACTTATATTAAGAACTAGCTGTTGCTCGCGGCTCCGCCCGCGTGGAGGTCATGTTTGGGAGAAAAAGTATACAATACAAAATACCAATATTCATGCGTTTAACTTAAAAATGACGGATTTTCATACAAACTTTCATTCCCTATTTTACCCTCTTAGGGGCGGAATTTCCAAAAATCCTGAAACATATATTTTTTATTATTAACTAAAATGCCAAATACTAATTTTCATGAATTTAACTTCAAAAATGACGGATTTTCATACAAACTTTCATCCCCTATTTTACCCCCTTAGGGGTGGTATTTCCAAAAACCCTTCCTTAGTGGATGCCTACGTGATAAAAGGTACCTACTGTCAAAAGTCAAGTCTCTCACACCAGCCGTTTAGGCTGTGAGTTGATCGATCAGTCAGTTTCTTCTTTTATATATACAGATTTCTAGATAGAAAAACCCAATATCACTTTACCCGACCCGGGGATCGAAGCCGAGATCACAGGTGTCGTAAATGAAGCGCAATTATAACTGCGCCACCGAGGCAGTTATTTAGGATAATTTCCGAAATGATCTTATGAAAAAAAGCCATAGTGTTCAGAAGACCAGGCATATTAAGATATAATACCTGTAATCTAAATCCCTATAAAACAGTAACAACGTAAGTTATATTGTAACTAGCTGTTGCTCGCGGCTCCGCCTTCGTGGAGGTTATATTCGGGAGCAGAAGTATACAATCCAAGGAATTGTCTTCTGCACTGGGGCACCTGTAGCGATTGTCCAGCCTCTCAGGTGTTGTGCCTGAATCTTGAGATTGCATGTAAAGAATACTCCATAAGTTTTACCTCAATTGACCCCTTTTAGGGATGATTTTTCAAGAACGTTGAAACACGTATTTCTTTGTTTCCTACCAAAAGCCTTAATATGAATTTACAGAACCCTAAGTCGAGGAATTAAGGATTTCCCATACAAATTTTGAACTCCTATTTTGACCACTTTCAAGGTTGTTTTTTGAGAAAATTTATAGTCTATGTCCTTTTTCAGGATATAATCTATTCCCTTACCAAATTTCATTACAATCCGTCCAGTCGTGAAGAGGTAACAAACAAACAGAGTTAATTTCGCATTTATAGTATTAGTATGGATACACACATCACAAATGTATGTTAATCTTTTTAAACATTTGAATTCCAAGGAGAAATTCACCATCGTTCGTTAATTTTACAAGGTACATGAAAGTTGGTGAGCTGGCCAAAACATCGTTAAAACTGCCGGCAGTGATTTTATAACTGTGATTAGAAGCTATGCCGACATTTTATTGCGGGTAGTAGAGCGAAAAAAATATGAATGAACGCACTCCCCATGTCGGTGGTGCTGTCACGTGACATATCGTGTCTCGTTCGCCGCGCCGTGGAAACCACAACACAATATTGAGACATCGTTTACTGGATGCGACATAAATAAATTCGCGTAAAACCTCCTAAAACTAGTAAATATTGACATTATATAAAAAGCAAGATATCGGCAGTAATTATTTATAGCTTCTTTGTTTTTGTCATATAAATTTTTTTAAGCATTCATGATACATTAATGTGATAGCCAGAATTTTCGTACTCCATATTCCTATGCGTTAATTAATTATTTATTTTATAAAGTAATTTTTACAATAAACATTGGCTGTGTTACTCGCGAACAATGTAGCTTTCTATTAGTGGAACAATATTTAGAATGGGTTCTGTCATTGGTTCTGTACTTTCAGAGATTTCCCATTACATACAAATTTTACCGCTCTTCATGATAACATAATACAAATTACCATTAACTGTTTTGTTATGTATTAATAGTACTAGTCCTGTATTGAACATTATCCCACTGCTGGGCACGGGCCTCCTCTACTAATGCGGTGCTTAGTCCACTACGCTGGCTTAATCCGTGTTGGTAGACCACGCATACCTTGGAAATTTGCATTACATTTCTCTGATATGCAGGTTTTCTCAGGATGATTTCCTTCGCCATAAATAATAATAATTATAATATTTATTCAGACAAAAAGTTCAAAGGGTGTTGTTAGTGTCAATTTGCTTAGAAAAAGCAAGCGATAATTAACAATGAATACACACGAAAGTCAGAGGTGTATGCCATGTAGGCTGGTTTTGAACTTTTTTTTTTAAGCGAAATAGGCTTGCGTTTGACCACTATCTCGCCTGATGGAAAGTGATGATGTGGTCTACGGTGGAGCACGCTTGCCTAGAAGATACCTATTAATTCTTGACTTGAAGATACCCAGGTCATAATTTTCGGGAAATATAGACTCCGGCAAAGAGTCCCACTCTCTAGCGGTGCGCATGATAAATGTACTAGCAAAACGCTTCGTGCGCACTGGTGGAATATCAACCATGTATCGATGACACTTCGCCGAGTCTCTTGTCGTCCGATGATGGAAAGGGGTTAGGGGAATTAAATTATGTAATTCCAAGGCACACTCGCCGAAATGTATCCGGTAAAATACCGATAAACTAGCAACTTTACGTGTGTTCAAGGCTTTGCAGCCTTGCCTCGACTATGGACTAGGCTACCAACTAGGCTATTGCTGCTATTTGTTTTAACTACTTTTTGTAAATAACATGGTTTTGTTTTCAATAATAAACGAGGTCTAATGGAAAATACCACCAGTATAACCAGAGAACTAGTATTAATTAGCTTGTCGGTTCTAGTTGAAAGTTTTAGTTGCAAAGTGTGGAAACCACGAGCACTTGTCGTTTGGCACGGGGCCCGTCACCCACGATAGTCGAGGGGCGCTACAGCCCACAGGTTATTAAACCGGCCCCACGAGGGGAGTATTTGGTTTGTTTTAATATTAATAGCGATAAACATTCACTCGTGTATCGTGTTACAATTTGTGGGAGGATTGTAACTGTTTATGATTTTGTTATGAGTGTCCTGGTTTTTGTTATGATTGAATGGGAATATGATGTAAGGGACTGTGAAATATGTATGAACGATATTAGGTGTATGTTAAAAGCGCGGGAATCTTTTAATGTAAAAGGATCGTAAATAAATAAGCATTTTTAAATTGTAAAAAATAATTTACAATAAATAATGACAAAACAATAAAATAAAACTTAAAACAATGTTAGTATTTTAATGTATAATAAGGCAATAAACATTTTTTTTTACTTTAAGATTATACTCAATGTTAAAGCATTTTAATATTTGAAGTAATACAGTACAAATATTTCCACAATTGAATAAAACGACTATAATGTTGAGTTATATCAATATATTTTACTTAATAATCGCAAACATATATTTTTTTAAATAACATCACTTTTTGACATAAGTATATGCAAAGGAGATTTTTAAACTTATCAATTTAGAATAAGAAGCAAAGTGTTCAATGAATTTTATTTCCATATCCCGGAAATGCCTAAACATTAATTTTCCATCCCCCTTTTAAAACAAATTTGTTGACGCAAACGCATAAATATCAAGGAGGAAATTAGATAATTATTCAATTTGATGATTGCATTCAAACGGTTGTACCACGATTGAATAAATGACGGAAACATACAACCCCTATTATTCACCCTCCCAGAACGCATCCAAATAATTGGCACCTCCGGGTTCATTTACCATAAAGTTAACCTGCGTACCACCGATCATAAGGTTTAGAATGCTTCAAATTATTCATAATGGGCCTGCCCCGATTGTTCTTTGAGTGCAGTAAATAAATTCAGTTCAATTTGACACTACTTGGGGTGCTTCGGCATGCGGGCGGGGTGCGTCACTATCGGTTTTTGTGCACTCCCCAATGATTAGACATGCTTAGTTTTTTGAGAGTACCATAGGGAGATTTTGTTTTTTTAGTCTACAAGGCAGAAATGCCGACGACTGTAGACTGAACTTTGTAAATATCGATAATTTCAGAGGCAATATCAAGCTGTTCCCGTAAATTATTTATTTATTTATTTACTCTTTATTGTACACTTATGATTAAAAAATAAAGAAAGATTACATTTATATACTAAAAGTACAAATGGCGGTCTTATCGCTCTAGGCAATTTCTTACAGACAACCATAGGATGGATATAAGAAAAGGAGAAAGAGAGGACAGTCTAAAGAATAAAGGATTAAAAACACCAATAAATATAAATAAACAAAAATACTTTAAATAAATGTATATTTATACAAATATATACACACATACATACACAATTCTAATTAATTAGAATTAATAACTTCTCTAAAACTTTGTATACATATTTATTATCATAATACTAAAATATCCTGAGGACTTTCATTCCAGAACATAATGCGTGAGGAAAAGAGTATTAAAAGGTGATAGTTTGCTAAAATTAACGAACGCGCTTCAAGTTGCAATATAATACAGTAACATCCACTTACACATTGAAGACTGGTCGAAATATGAAGATATGAAACCTGAAAATGAATTGGCCACTTTGATCCTGTCCCTCTGTCCCATAAGACCACGCTAAGCTGTGCACCCGGTTACTGTCAATTTAACTGTTAAGCCGATTAGAAACCTATTCGTGGCACCCTATTTGGTAGGCCCCGTGTAAAACAGCCCTCTTTGAACCCGCATCAGTTCAATGCGGAGAACGATAATCTACATTTCCTTCCATAACCAGAAGTAAACTGATAGTTTTGGCTAAATCTAGTACCTATCACCTAAACATTTGAATCTCACAAGATTTTTTTGTAATGTTGCATAAACTGTGCATTGCAAACTGATTTGAAAACGTTTTCAATTTTCTTTTGCCTAATTATATTTTTGCCAAAATTGGCTTTCCGTTCTTTCTGAGATAAGTAAACATAATAATCTTCCTCATCATTATAGTATATAAATAAATAAATATAGTAAATCACTTATAAAATATTTAAATTTAATTTCACTGTTATGGATTTCTGGTATGAGAGAATAGAATATCGGAATTATATAAAACTAAAGAAATATTAACCTATTGAAAAGAAAAAAATTACCTTACAGTGATTGGTTATTTCAATATTAGCGAGACTATTCAAACGGAACGGTTTACTTTTTATACATTGCAAGTAGAAATCAAATAAACTGTCGATAATTGTGATAAATATGCCTAGTATTTTTGACAGCCTCCGTGGCGCAGTTGGCGAGTAGCCTGCTGTGAAACGAGAGGCCGTGGGTTCAATTCCCACACCGGGACAAATGTTTTTGTGACGGACAGATATTTGTGCCCGGGGTCTGGGTGTTGTGAGACTGAAAGTCCCTTAGTCCCTGATACCCACAACACAAGACTCGTATCTTAGTGTGGGATCGGGGCTATGTGACTGTTGGGTGTTATTTATTATTATTGTATTGTAATATGCCTTGTTCCATCTCCAAGAAGATTATTAAAACATCTTTAGTGGATAAAGTAGCCTCTATAAACGCTGCATGGCGAAGACAGGTTTTCTTCTTTTCAATCCAACTGGCGGAAGATATAGGAATGCACATTAAGACACGTGGTGCAAAATCAGTTGCATAATATAAAAGACTTGATTTACAGAAAATCTGTTAATAGATTTTCGTTACGAAAAACAAATTAAGTATATGTAGGTGCTTGGATTCTTTACGAATATCAATTAGTTTAGTTTAGTTATATCAATAAGCAGCGATAGCCTAGTTGGTTGCGGTACGGACTGCCAAGACGAAAGTCGTAGGTTCGAAACCCAAGTGGCATACACCTCTGACTTTTCTAAAGTTATGTGTGTATTAAAATGTTAATTATCGCTTGCTTTAACGGTGAAGGAAAACATCGTGAGGAAACCTGCAAATTTGAGATTTTTTCGAAAATATGTGAAGTCTGCCTAACCCCTCTCATTAGTAGAGGAGGCCCGTGCCCAGCAGTGGGACAATGTTTAATACAGGGCTAGTATTATTATTATATCAAGATATCTGTCTAATAGTTTTAATAAGTAAATGCGCTTCACCACTCAGTTTTCCATGAAATTCTATACACACCTAAACGGTGGCGCATCATTGCTATATTCTGTACCTACAAACATCCCCTTACACTCGAAAGAGAAACTAGATCAAAATCACATATCGTGTTAGTGACAATAAAATTCGGCATAAAATTCGTGCATGAAGCTTAATAGTGAAATATCAGCGATCGTGACAGAACTCCTAAAATTCGACATGCTCAAGTTTCACCCACGTTAAAGTCCCTCCGCGAGGTACTTTAATACAGTATTTAAAAACGTTTTTTAATTCATAAAAAGTACACCGACTTCAATAAAAAACAAATTATGCGTCACTATAAAATTTGAGGGTTGCCCTTGATTTTTCTGAGATCCCATCATCAGATCCTGACTTGGTGCCAATGGGAGCATCTGGAAAGTATAGCGTTTTAAACAACAAAAGAATTTCTTGAATCGAGGAACATACATAAAAAATAGATTCCGACCTCCTCCTTTTTTTGAAGTCGGTTAAAAAGAACTACTTAAACCTTTCGTCGCGTTACCTGCCCTCTCGAAGTTAGAAGGTATTTCAAAACAAAGAAATGGAGTCCTTGCCCTCAGTGAGTAGCCCTTGGCGTGAGCTCACAAAGGGCTGTGATTGCGAGGGAGGTGAGGGGCGTGCGGGGAGACGGCCGGGGGAGGTCAACGATCTCACGCCGGGGTGGCCGCCCCCTGCGTCCGCGCACGCTTGGGCGACGGCCTGTAACGACCCTCATTCCGATGCACAAACGTTTTATAGAAATCTGATTCAACCCCTCCGTGTCAAGAGAAGCATTAAGCACGAAATACAACGTAGAGGCTATTGTTCATATAAATAAAATAGGGTGCCCGTGACAAAAGAGATAATGCACCAGCACCAATCCTCTTTTTTATACTAAAACTTCTTTATTTTGGTTTATTTTGCTTTGCTTTATGGTTTACTTGCAACTAAATAAAATCTTACTGTTAGTTTTCTTAAATCTAAATTGTCATATAATATTCAATTGAATTTAAGAGAATATTACATATTATACTCTGATGTTATGGATTTCTAATGAGGTAGAAATCTATTAGGAGGCCACGCTATGGTCAGTTTTGTCTGCAGGATCGCCAGGCTCGACCGGGTCATTACCACTGTCTCACGGAAAATCCTCATGCAATAGCTTGCGGTTGGGTTTCGTATGGTGACTGAAATTTCCGAAGGCTCAAAATCCTCGCCAAAAGAGGAGAGACCCTCACCAACCCCATTCCATGCCGTTAAGGCCAGCAACATTGATTAGATTAATATTGTGTGTATACTTTTTTTATTTTTTTTACACCCAACAGTCACACATATAGCCCCGATCCCAAGATCTCAAGACTAAGATACGAGAGTTTTGTGTTGTGGGTATCAGAGACTACGAAAGACTTTAGGTCTCACAACACCCAGACCCCGGACACAAATATCAGTCTGTCACACAAATATGTGTCCCGGTGTGGGAATCGAACCCACGGCCCCACGTTTCACAGCCGGCTACTCACCAACTGCGCCACGGAGGCTGTCGACCACTTGCTATCAGGTGACTCAATTGCTCGTTTGTCAGCACAATGATACAATTTTGTATGTTATAAAAAAATACATTAAAGAGCAACAACCCTTTACCTATTACTTTAGACTATATTTTTGATATGTTTTCAAAACAACACTGATAACTTGTGCAACATACGGACCTACTAATTTTATATAGAAGAGGGTTTTAGTCTTAAAAAACATTCTGCAATATAAAATCAGTATATTGAAAGCGACCTTAAATATTAAACTTATACTTTGTGATAGACAAAGCTGTTAGATTTAATTCTCTTTTTACATATGAAATAGAGATCTAGCTAAAACCCGTTGAGATGGAGGGAAAAAATACTGTGCTGTGAATGATTTTTCTGAAGACTCCTAAACAGTTTCAATGTTAAAAATCAACTATTACAATTGAAAGAGGTAAATTTATAACGCCGATGTTCAAAATTTAACTATGTAGACACATTTAACCACGGGATTCATGGTTTTAATTCATGATGTGACACTCTGCGAAGTGTAAAAATCAGAAGATGTCACATGGGTATGTGATAAAGCTGGTAGATATAGCTGGATACTCTATATTTTTATCTGACTAGATATCGACTACTATACACATTATAAAAAATCCGTAATAGTACCTTATTGCCACGAGACTATCCCGCCCACACATCCACCACTGTATCTCCTGTAAGCCAAGATCGACAATGGTACGCATTTTTCGCCATCTAGCAGTGAAGCTCGGCGTGTCTCTGGGAATGCGCAAATGTCTGTATCCCGCAACAAAACTAATCAAATAGAAATATAGGGAGGAGTTAGAAATATTATTGGAGTGCCAGCAAGAAGTATCGAGACGTATCTAATTATTCCGTCAAGCAAGGTTCGTTTCCAGCGTTCATTTTTAACACGTACGTGCAAGCTCTGGAATGAACTCCCTGCAGCAAGACATGTCATAGCGCTCAGGGAACATCCCTGAGCGCTATGACATGTCCTTCTTTCAACGAGGCTTAAGGCAGTAGTCTTTCAACGGTAGGCAGCGGCTGTGCCCTGGCATTGCAGAAGTCTATGGGCAGCGATGTCTACTTACCATCAGGTGGCCCGTCCAGAAGTAAAAAAGTATCTGGGAAAAGACTAGAAGGCAGAAAGGCAGTTTTTGTATTAGCGAGAGACACAACGATTCCGATTTTATTATTTATTTATTTATTTTATAGTCCGACAAACGAGCCAGTGGGTCACCTGATGTTAAATGATCTCCACCGCCCATGAACATCCACAATACGAAAGTATCATGTATGTGCTGTCGGCCTTAAAATACAGGGATAGGGATTAGGGAAGGGAAGGGGGAATCTGGGCCTCCGGATATCTCAGTTACCATACGAAACGCGACAGTGAACTGTCACTTTACGTTGGTTTTCTGTGAGACAGTGGTACTAACCCGGTCGAGCCGGCCCATTCATGCTGTAGACAAATATTTCTACAGCGTGGCTCTACCACTTTCAAAATTGGTTCTATTTGGAATAAACTGTACTACCATCAGGTGTAGTGTAGTATTTCCACCGTGCCAAGCTTTTTTATAGCATAGGCGGGCGACGAGCAAGTGATTCACCAGTTAGTAAATCTCCATCGCTCACTTAGGAAATTAACAGGACTGTAGTTGCATTGCCGATAAGAGAAAGAAATGTGGACTGGGCTAAGGAGGGGCAAATCTCACTCACTATACAAAATGCAACTGCTTTCATGTCCGTTTTATGTGAGACAGTGATAATAACCTGGATGAGCCAATTTATTCATATTAAAGACAAAATTGACTAAATCGTAGATCTTAGACTCTAGTGTAAGCCAAAGGACAACTATCTGGAGCCGTAAAATTAATATTAAAATTTTATTCTTTAACTAGTTATCTATAATTTTCATACCAATAAACCACGTCCTGGATGTTCGTGGATGAGCAGAGATGGTGGAGTCCGACCCCTACCTGTTGCTGTGAGCTCCCCTCGCCGGAAATAAGAAATTTGCATCACAATCAAATATACCCCACCGCGTAGCTCTGTTCCGGCCTGGCCGCTTGAACTGTATGCCCCTCAGCGACGCTTTCATTCATGCTCTAACGTTATGTTACTGTTTCATTTAGTGTTTTCTGTCCATTAATTTTGCATGTACGACCTAACGATGACTTTTTATACACAGCACGAGTGTATCAGGGTAGAACAAAGTCGTGTTGCTGAATAATTGGAAAGACTTTACTGTCTCCTAATATAATACTTAAAATATTATGTTTTGCGCTGACAAGCGTAGTGTTATGACATGCACCTACTTTGTTATTGAATCTTCTGGGTGGTATAGCTACTGTTTATATTTATGGTACCTTTTATCGAGCGACTTGCATGTTCTCGGTATTTATGCGAACACAATACGGTGGACAGACAGACAACAAAGTTATCCTATAAGAGTTCCGTTTTCATTTTACGTATGGTACCCACAAATCACCTCAACGTCTTATGTTGAATTCAGTTATCTTATCTTGAACGGCACATTTTAAAATTTTAACCTAACTTCAGTAATTCTTAAAAATACTGAGCGATTTATTTGTAATTAATTGCAAGTTCTTCATCATTTACCTGCCCTTATCCCACACTAAGTGGGGTCGGCACAATTGGTTTTAACTCTCCACGCAGCCCTATCATGCGTCAAATCTGCATTCACTCCTTTCACGCGCATGTCCTCATTCACGCAATCCATCCACCTCTTTTTGGGTCTCCCACGACTCTTTCGTCCATCCACATTCATATTGACAACTAGTCTTGTTACATGCCTTTCATCCCTCCTCATCACGTGCCCAAACCAAGCTAACCTAGCACTCCTCATCTTTTCTACAATTGGTGCTACTTTCAGACTTCCCCTTACATACTCAATTGCAAGTTCTTCTGAAAAAAATATATTATAATATTATTGATGTATACATTATTCGGACAATTCGTTGTATGTCGAATAGTTTGCTATTTATATATTTGTGTGGGTGCATTTTGTTGAATGACTCAAGAGTCCTTACGCTGACGCGGTATTTATCGAATATGATACATTCTTCGAGACGCGGCTTTCTGAGAAGAGTCACTGTGGCGGGTTTTTACCTCATATACGGTAGTCACTGTATAGACATGTATACATTAAACAAAACTTAGAAGATGATTTAACTTGGACTCGACAAGATAGACTAATTCAACTCATTCTTGCGCGTCTGGCTATGAGTGAATGATCTGCCTGTAGAGAGACAATGGCAGCGTAATGGGCCTGTCGTGTTGACTTAAAATACAGGATAATGACTGAAGCATCACTGTCCCACAAATAAATATATAAATTACACGCTCACACAAGATGTGCAAAATAAACTGATGTATCTACGGTACTGGTACTAGTATTAGTACCATAAAACCGCTATCTTATGGTCAAAACAGTGAATGGTATAAAATTACATTCGCAAAGAATTAAAAGCATGGGCGGCACATGCTGAACATCGTGGAAGTGTGTCATGAGTGAATGTTAAATAATAGACTTTTTTATAATGCATACGTACGTAATATACCACCTGTACCGCATTGGGATAGAGATTATGGTTTTTTTACTTTACATGGTCCTGATAACGCTTTTCTTAATCGCCTTTTTATAATTTTTAGTCGGGTTAAAGTATTGTTTAATCCGACTTACTCTTTAGCCAGATTAAACAATACTTTTTTAAAAGTATAGTATATTTATTTATTTATTTATTTAGGACAGCCAGTAGTAGATACAAATAAACTTATAACTATAACATAAAAAGGAACAAAACATCGAAAATTTGTAACACCTGTTTAAGGCAGCCACAACATGCACCATTAATGATAAAAATAATTAATTTAATAATACACAATTAATTTAATAATATAGTAAGTTTGTTTAACATGTGGGCAATTTTGGTGCAATAATTCCGTTATACTACGTTCCGTTGTACTATACAGTCGCTTCCATCGTAGACGCATTGTATATTCTTCAGTCTCCGATCCTTATGTTCTATAATGGGTTGATTTGATAACATAAGATTTTTTTTTATTGCATAGTCCGACAAACGAGAATGTGGGTCACCTGATGTTAAGTGATCTCCACCGCCCATGAACATCCACAATACACAATACCGAAAGTATCCCCATTCATGCTGCAGACAAATATGTCTACAGCGTGGCTCTACCACTATAGACTATTAGAAAGTAATCCTATCAGATGTATTCTATAACAATGATGAAAAACTAAAATATCAGTAAAAAACTGTAGCTAGTCTTGAGTAGTTATTTTTACCAGGCGGTATGTAGCAGTTTTCTATATATTCCTTGAACGGGATCGGTATAGAGCCAATCTCGCTCGAAGGCGTCGACGCTGAGGCAATGGCAGAAATCGCCGCTAGTCCTTCGTCTAGGTGGATGATAGTTCATGGAAAAGCTCATCAGGTTATTTCCTCTTGAGGTGTTATTACTGCCTTGTACTGGAAGGGTTTCAATGTTTTCTGTTTAGGAGTCCTGGAACTCTTCCATATTATTATTTGAGACAATCATACGATTTTTAGCTAGCGAAATTCCAGCATTCTCTGTCTTAACGACGGGAATATAATTTATCCAATGATAAAAAGGCGGCGGTTATTCCAACAATAATTCTTGCTTTTATTGATATTTTTTTATTATAGAGATGGCAAACGACTAAATAGGTTGTCCGATAGTTGGTGACTAATACCGATTATGTATAACTAGAAAAAGTGTGGGTATGCCGGTTATTCAAATACATTGGAAATTTGGGAATAATAATCGCTGTTTGCATCTAACGCAACTCTAATAATTCAAGTGAGGCTATAGTACGGCTCTATAATATAACATTTTCTAATCTCTATATAAAAATTAAGTCATTGACGTTAGTTAATTGCTATTGCAATTACAAATAGTAAAGAAACTTAAATATACAGGATGTTGCAATAAGGTGGTATACATACCCCGGTTCCTCTGTATAGGGGTACGTAAGAATGCTGGGGAGTTATTGATACTCCGCTCTTGACGTGCTAATACAGCGTAACACTGGAGGGGTTCCGGCGTGTTTCTTTTGGAGGTCCCGGAATCCTATGTAGTGTTGATGGAGACAATACCAGACCATAGGGTTTTTAGCCGGTAAAAATCCGGCATACCCCGTCGCTAAGACGGGAATCCAAGAGGATTTCCCCATAAAAAAAAGGTGGTATACATCACTATACGACGCAATGAGACGTGTAACTTATCGGAAATATTTAAAAGCCCCTAAACCTCATCTAATTTGTCTAATAAGAATTTGAAACTAGTAGGAAATCGTCCGTTTATTGATACTTGAAACAATAAATAAATACAAACCAATTATTTTTGCGGTATTTAAGTATATTTAGTGCTTAAATAATCGGCTGACACTTTATCAGGTGGGAATATTCAAATTGCAATTTTCATTTTTTAACTTTCCAACTCTACATATCGTCAGTGCAGTGGTAAAGTAGCCAATCTGCCATTTTGGCGTTTTTGAGTTAAAAATGTCTTTTTTTAATACATATTGTGGCAAAATATGGTAAACGTAACATTAAAATTGTACAAGATTTGGCCAATCTTCCTGGTGCCAAAGTGCGAACCATACAATGTGTGCAATAGTAAACTGTCCTATGTGATGATAAGTTAGTTGACCAAGTCAGGAAATTTGCATTTTTAAAAAATATCACAATGCTCGACTAGCTTAAGTGGCAAATTGAACACTTTACCTTGGTACAAATTTATTGTAATGCTAAAATTCACAGTGATCAATTAGTCTCAGTGGCAGATTGAACATTTTACATTGGTAAACATTTATTATAATGCTAAAATTCACAGTGATCAACTAGTCTAAGTGGCAGATTAATAAATAAATAAATAATATCCATGGTAAACTAGACTAATTACCACATAGGCTACTTTATAACATAAGAATAGATTACTGAATTCTAAAGTGACCACGGTAAAGTCTGCTTTATTTACATAAATAATAATAAATTAATATTTAATTTGACATACACTTTAAGACATTTATTTTTTAATACTAAATTTAAAATTTCAGAAAGATACGTTAAGATTCCAATTTACAGGACCAATTTCAATATTCTTTTTGCGTTCCTGGAAAAGTGGTTTTTGCTGATTGGCTACTTGACCAATGGACCCACGATATGGAGCCTTCATTAGTACCAACTTTCTGCAATACAATGTATAATAATAAAAAAATGACAATGAACATTAAGGCTTTTGGTAGGAAATAGAGAAATAAGTGTTTCAACGTTTTTGAAAAACATCCCTGAAAGGGGCAAAGTGAGGTTAAACTTATGAGGTAATATTTAGATGCAATCTCAAGATTAAGGCACAACAACTGAGAGGCTGGACAATCGCTACAGGTGCCTCAGTGCAGAGAACAACTCCTTGGATTGTATACTTCTGCTCCCGAAAATGACCACCACGCGGGCGGAGCCGCGAGCAACAGCTAGTAGTGTAATAAATGATTTAGCTGTCCTTTTCTTTATAAGCAAACAATAATTGCTTTTTCTTACTCTACTTTTATAGTATTCCTATCTTGAAAATAGAATAAATTAAAAATAAACATCAGGCTTTACCAAATTCAATATGTGATATCAATGTTTGATGATATGGTTTTTATGTGGTTAAGATATTTCTATGTAGATATCAATAAAATATAAAAAAAAATCATTAATTTTATCAAATCAGCTATCGTGGTTTTCAACTATCACTAGTATGTTGCATATATTGTAATAGCTTTTAACTAAAGAATTATTATTCAAGCTATGATAATTATAACATAATTATTAAGTAATAAATATTGTGCTTCCTGTTTTAGTGTATTATATACTTTTATTATTTATAAATATATTGTTTATCTGATACATATAGCAAAATATAAATATTTTTCTTTTGATCTCGTTAGTCTCTAAAATATTTACTTTTTTTGCGGTTCTATAGCCAAATAACAAAAACCTAACCCTTATATCTGTCTGTTCGTATATCCACGCGTCTGTCCGTCACAGCCACTTTTCTCGGTGGCTATTGATGTAGATGACATTTATAAGGGAGATGTAATGTTATTGATGAATTGAGTTTGTGAACCGTGGCCATAAGAAGTCAACACATCCTTCTCTTATCACCAGATTTACTCAGGATGTTAGCAAAGGTAGAAAGACATAAGATCATAGCTTGAACTTTAAGTTTCCTCTTTTACTCGGAATCCAGTTTTTCTCAGAAACTCCAAGATGGGCGATCTATCTATTCTCTTAAGGCAATGTATACTTTACAATTCAATCATAAATACACAATTATAGGTTATTTTTTTAAATTTTAGGTAATTTCAACCAATTTCGGCTCTACATACACACGCTCCTTCAATTGATGCAACGTACCTTCAAATTCTGAGTTTCCCAGTCTAAAGTAAATCATATGGGAAAATAACGCAATTTTAACGGTAGAACAATGTCAACCTCACCCAAACTAACTAAATGAGTGAATTAGTAAGTAAGTAGACTTCACAGTCACACATATAGTTTTGACCCCACACTAGTTTTGGTACTTTTGGTATCAATGTCGAAGGACACAAACGCTCAAAAAAGAAGCCAACTCGACCTTATTATAAACGATTATGTTTTCTTTTTGTAATTCATTGCTATCAATATTTTTAGTTAACAAAATAATGACAGTAATACATATATCAACCATACGAGCAATCGGATTGTCCCAATTCAGTTACATAAAAATATTTTTTCTAATTAAGCATACATACATATACACTCACGCCTGTAATCCCCAAAGGGTTAGGCAGAGGTGTAACCAGTACACCCACTTATCGCCTTAGCGCTTAGGTCGAGCCTATCGTCACACCGCTCACAGGTTCCAGACTCCGGGCTAATACTGAGAATAACTAACAATATAACTTTACCCGACCCGGGGATCAAACCTGAGACCTCAGCACAGCAGTCGTAACGCATGCGCAGCTACAACTGCGCCACCAGAACAAGTCTAATTAAGCATAACATATATATTGTTTGTTTGACGGGTTTCATTAATCTTAGCAGATATTTGCGATTAAATGGGAGTTCTATAAGGCCGGTGGAATGGTTAAGACGTAGCCCTTACGTGACCTTCTGATTACTGCACGACACGCTCGCCCCTCGTCCTGTCTGCAGCTTAGATTTTTTGCATTCTAGATACCGTATCACCCTACAGTTCTGCTTTAAAAAATATGTTTTACCAGACTTGTTTACATGACTCATAACTATCATAAATACCAGGAGTGTATTATAAAACTGAACGCCTTTAAACACCGGAAAAATCTATATGCCCTTTAGGTGTTGCGCTGTTGGTGGCAGGATATTCATATCCGCCCGGATAGCGACCACCGTACACAGGGTGTTAATAGCCGACATAGTGGCACTCGCAAGTGTGTCGCGTTCCGGGATCAGCCAGATCGGTACGATGTTTAGCCGTTTTGCGGCCTTCTCAACTCTGACGGTAGACACTCGACCGATTCTTTACCTTCTTGCCCATGGCGTAATGTGAAGAAGCAGGCCGGGATGATTGTGTTGAGTAGCGAGGGATAGATTGTCCCTCGCTACTCGATACTCTAATTGGACGGCACTGTGCTTACCATCAGGTGCAGTGTGGTCACTTTGCCGTGCGAGGATAAAAAAAAAGTCAATAACAGTTAGCAGCTCTACGCTACTCCTGCTTTTTTGTGAGTCTATGTAGTCATATGTAACATAATAAAATATACCTAGTCAGGTCATAAATTCTGTCACATGTTTAATATAAAATAATTGAAACAAGTTTATTCATTATGTAACCATTTATATACCAAAATGAACTTAACAAAACATAGATTCTTATGACACTAAAGTTTATTCAAAATGACCTCCGTGATTTTGAATACAGGCCTTCAATCTGCGCGGCCAGTTGTCTATCGCAGCACGAACGAGGTCCATGTCAATATCGGCGGCTGCCTTAATCAAGGATGTCTTAAGTGACTCCAAATTGGGATGAGGCTTTGAGCACGCCTTTTCCTCCAAGTGTTGCCATATCTTGTAATCTAACGGATTCAAATCTGGACTGGAGGAGGGCCAGTCTTCGTGTCGGATGAAGTCGATTTCACGCGCCGCCAGCCAGTCTTGTGTGCTCTTCGCTCTATGAGCTGGCGCCGAATCTTGTTGGAATACCCAGTGCCTGTTATTGAACATGGTATGAGAAACAGGTTCCACAAGGTTCGTCAGGACTGTATTTTGATACACAACTGCATTCGTTTTTACACCTTTCTCACAAAAATGTACCTCTGTTAAGCCCCAATAAGAAACTCCCAAACATACCATGAGCGAGGATGGAAAATGACCTCGTTGGACACGCGGAATACGGTTGCTCGCTTCTTCACTACTGTGTGCGTACACCTTATCATTTTGTTTGTTGTAGCTCTCTTCTACGGTAAAATTTTTTTCATCTGAAAAAAGAATTTCCTGATATTTTTTTCCCGCGTACCGCTTCAACAAAGCGCGGCATCTCTTAAGTCTCAGGTCCATTAGACGAGCATTCAAACGATGTCCTGTTTTTCTTCGATATGCCCGAAGCCTTAAGTCTTCATTTAACACCCTTTTCACCGTGGTTCTGCTTAACCCCATCTGAAGGGCCAACAGTTTCTGCTTACGTTTGGGATTTCTTTGAATTCGCGCCTTCACAGCTTTTATCACTGCTGGAGTCCTAACAGACCGAGGGCGACCACTTCTTGACCTGTCATCTACACTAGAGTCTTCATTGTATCGTTTGATGGTACGATAAACAAATCTTTTGGTTATATTCAAATTTTTCAGTATGTCAAAAATTTGAATTGGCGCGTAACCGCAACGATGCAACGCAATTACTGCAACACGGTCTTCTTTAAGCGTCCACACCATATTTAAAAATGAGTAAAATTCTAAAAAGTATACATTTTTATTTTCATGAACAATTTGAAATTCGAATTCAATAAACTTTTTTGTGACCAGCATTCTAAAATAAAAGTTTTTACTGCGTGACAATACTTATGACCTGACTGTGTATATGTTCTATAACAAGTTTAATGAAGAATACACATAACCACATAGTTTGTCATTATGAGAACTTATATTTCGTTGATCGATGCTTGATTTTGTGAAGTGCCGTCCGGCCGTCGGCCGTGCAATTAGAGTATCGAGTAGCGAGAGACAATCTATCCCCCGCTACTCAACACAATCATGCCGGCCTGCTTCTCCACACTACGCCGTGGGCAAGAAGGTGAAGAAGCGGTCGAGGGTCTAGTGTCTGAGTACTCAGAAGGCCGAAACGGCCATACATAATACCCCAGCTCTTGATTTGAAATGGAATCTTCTAATCATAAGTACTTTTGGTGCTTTTTGAGCCTAAAAACCGTGAAATCCTAAAAATCCTAAAAAACTGAAAACTAGCTAGCTGAACTAGAAAACTAGGGGCTATTATCAAGATATAGTAAAAAGCACCCGCTTTTTTGACAATCAAATTAATAGAATTATTTTCTACTTTTTAGTTCAGCTAGCTATTAAAGTGTGTTTTTTAAACTATAATTTTTTTAATGATTGAGTAGAAAATAGTTGAATCTATTAATCATAGCAAATCACAATTAGTTGTTAGTATTATATGTATGTAATGAAAGTCAGTAGGTAAGTACTTTAGATAATTAAAATATCAGTTGTGCTAAAATGATGTATCCTAAAATTACATTCTTTTATTCATATAAAGTAAAAGTAAACATATGGCTATTATTAAATATGATATTTTGCAGGCTAGATGAACTTCGTTTAAAATCATCTTCTTTAATCATACTTTCACATTCAAAAAATAATAAACGAAAAATTATCCTACATAATAGCACTTTTTTATTTTTAATAATAGGCATTAGACAGGTTTGACAAATTGAAGGCATACAATTACGTTGACGGTAAGAGCTAACAGATTGCATCTATTTTCTTTCAGTCTCAGATTATTTTCCCTATCTAGTTATACTTCTCAGAGGCAAGTAGGTAAAATCGAGTGGTTGTTTCTCCAACAAGCCGCGGTCAAGGTGAACTAGCAAAGTTTTTTAGAAAAACGCCTGGTTGGCCTGTATCTATTACATTGCGTATTTCAGTTTTAAAAGAGGCTAGATTATGTTTCACTTGAGAGTTACTCATCATTTTAGTTTAGAAAGAATCTATGCCACTTAATCCAATTAATAGCACCCTTTAAAGGTTCTATAACATGCTTTCAAGGACCGTGTGCGTAGTTGATATAATCTGCCACGTAATTCGTACGTGAAGCAATAATTTTCTCAATAGTCACATGTCATGGTGTCATCAACTATAGTAATTTTCCTGCGAGCGCGTGGGGCGCGCGGCACTGAGGGGCGAGGGACGCACGCTCAGCGGGCAGCGGCTTGACGACGCACAGAGGGCGCGGCGGCGTGGCGGCTGCGCACCCGCCGGGGCCTCTCGATCACCGCCTGCGCAGCCGCCGATTTGCTCGCAATGACGCTACTGTCTCGCTAGGGCTCTCGGGGGACTATCCGACGGCTTGACGTCACCCCGATTGAAATCTATTAAACGCGACCCAACTTTTTTTTTATTATTCTGGCGCGGCAAGTGACCACACCGCACCTGATGGTAAGCGCAGTGCCGTCCAGATAGAGTATCAAGTAGCAAGAGACAGTCTATCCTTCGCTACTCAACACAATCATGCCGGCCTGCTGTTTAGCTTCTTCACACTACGCCTAAAGGACTACACTACCATGCTTACAACTCAAACTTTACAACTCACATTGACGCCATCATAAGCACAAAACACTATGAAGCCCTTTCTCTAATTAAACATTCCTACATTTACAATATGAACGGCGTAATATACGCTGAGAAGTAGGAAAAACTAACGGTGCAAAGAATGATGAGTGCGCCTTTCGGATGCATGCGTGTGGGACGCGTTTGCGCAAGGCGCCTCCCAAAATGCGGACCAAAGAGAGACGGGCCGAAATGTAGCCAAATTACGGCGTGTCAAGTAGAGAAAGGCATTTGCGTACAACTCATACGGTTTATAATCCATTGATAAAATCATTTTTATTATAATAAGTTATTATAAATTTAAGTTGATAATAATTAAACTTGTCCATATCACGTAGCAACAAAAAGGTGTGTTGGCTTATTTAGTGCTTATTTAGCGATTTGATATAAAAGCAATTCGGACCCGCTTAGAAAGCAAATAAAATAATTTAAACGCAGCACCACCGGATGCCCTCGGATCACCTGCGATGGTACTAAGTGAATACACGTGGAATTGGAGGCTTGCGCAATGCTCGCCTGCGTCCGCGCTGCGTTACTTTCCTTGCGGTCACTACCCTTCACAGATTCGAAGGGACAGTTAACCAATGTTTAGTGACAGCTCGCATTCTACTGGATTGGAGTAAAAATTATTCAACATTTTCTCACGGTTAAAAATATTTTTACAGTTTCATGTTTCAAATATGTGATAGCGTACAGTAATTTAGGATTTTAAAAGATAGATATAATTTGAGGAAATAATAATTATTAGACTGGCAACACTTCACTGTGGAAGGGTGGGATCTTCAAAAAAAAGTTGCATACCCACTAAGCTATAAGAGACGGAAAAACGCGCTCCCGGTAATTCGTCGATTGGATTTTGTGGTAGTGCTACCTTGACTTAGAACAAGTGTAAATACATTATATAACAAGTGTATAGCTGTTTCTTTCAAGTCAGAAGTGAGAACAGCTGAAATTAACTTCAGTGTGAACCGACGCGCCACGCCTCTTTGCTGAAGGAATTCGCTGGGCTATCCGGATACCCGTGAGCCCGGCGACAGTAAGCCGCAGAAGAGTTTATCAAGGTCAGAATCATTTTGTTATGTTTACGACAGTGATTATTTAAGAAACTACTCGAGTGAAAGTGATATTTATTAGTGATCTGCAAGAAAATTAAGTGTGATTTCTGGTTATTATCAAGTATAAGCTATTATTTTAATACCCACCTTGAATATTAATATGTAATTATAAAGTTAAAGTTAAGATGTTTACCTATGATATTGTCATAAAGCATGGAAATTAATTTGAATCGCTGGAACTAACGAAACTAATTTTATTTACGCCAGAAAAGGAAGATTAACAGTTTAAAATCTTTTTTTCATTACATAGTATTTTTTACAAATTAGGAATTTTCTACCCTCGTTTAGATTACTGCATTAATCTTTTGAGTTACAATGGATAGGTCTAGACATAGAAATCGAGATAATGATGATGATAGTAGTTATCATCGTAGGGAACGACATAAGAGTCATAGGAATAGGCAGAGTAGAAGTCGAAGTCGTCGAAATCGTAATCATAGGAAACGTTATTCTCGCCGTGAATGTCGAAGTGATAGTTTAAACAATAGTAGTGGTAGTGAAGAAAATAGGCATCGTAAATGTTGTAAAAGAATTAAGAAAACTAGGCTTGATAGTAATCGTATCAATAACAATGTAAAATCAGTCACACCACCATTGCAATCAATAAACATGGCTACAGGGTGTAATCAGCCAGTTACTTCGAATTCGCAAGCCCAAAATGTTAATTTTTGGGCACAAAATAATTTCCCAGTTTCATTTAGTGTAGTTCCAGAATTTAATCCGAGTGATAATAGTCAGACTATCGAGAATTGGATAAATAAAGTCAATGAATGTGCACAGATCTATTCATGGAATGACACGCAAATATGTCATTATGCTCTCCCAAAATTAACTGGACTAGCTAAAAGGTGGTACCAGGGGTTGCCATCTGTCTTGTTTTCATGGACAATGTGGACTGAAAAATTAAAGTTAGCATTTCCATCTAATGAAAATTATGGTGACCTTCTTTCTTCAATGTTAAAAATTAGATGTAAATTTGGACAGCAGCTTGAAAGTTATTACTATGATAAAATGGCTCTAATAAATAAGTGCGAGATTTCTGGCAACAGGGCTGTTGGATGCTTGATACACGGTATAGATGATAAATTCGTCAGAATGGGTGCCGGTGCATGCATGTTTAATGAACCGGAACAAGTACTAAATTATTTGCGTACCGTGTCTCAACATGAAAATAGCCTTAGTTCTCAGAATTTTCGCCAAAGAAACACTAATTTGCCCAAACAAGTTTCTAGAATATACTCTGAGTCAACAAAAACTAACTCTGATGGTGATCAACAATTACGGTGTTTTAATTGTAATGAACTTGGGCATATCAGTATTAAATGTGACAAACCAATAAAGAAGTGTAGTCTGTGTTTTAAACTAGGGCATGAAACTAAAGATTGTCGCAGGAAGCGTTATATTAATTCAACTGACGCTAACAATAAAACTTTGGAGTTAAGTTCAACTAGTACGAAGTCTGTCTTATTTGTTAATAATTTTGAGCAACAAAATAGTAACAGTAAGTATTTCAAGAAGGTTTTGATTAACGGAATCGAAATGTTAGGATATATTGATTTAGGAAGTAAAGTTACTTTAATTCAAGAAACTGAAGCAAAACAGGAAGGGTTAAACAGTAATATGGAATCTGAAAATTTACCTAATTTGTTAGGGTTCGGCAATATGACGGTTAGGCCTGTAGGTAAAATAATTATAGAGGTAGAAATAGAGGGTGTGAAAGCCGTAATTGATGCTCTCGTCGTACCAGATCAATATTTACAAACATCTGTATTGATAGGACAGACATTCACAGAAAAACCGAACGTTATCATTCATAAAAATAATCAGGAATTACTTTTTATACAAGCCCCTAATTTAGATGAAACTGAACAAAAATTAACGCTAACTATTAATAACGATTTAATTTTGATGCCTAGATCTATAACACCGGTAGATGTTGTTACCAATGAAAAATATTCTGGCAACTTATATATTTATTATAGTTATAGACATATTCATGATAAAGATTATGTTGTATTACCAGGAGTATACAAATTCGAATTAGGCCTTGGATATATTATGATAATGAACTTATCTTATACGAATTTAGAACTAAAACATAGTAATATCTTAACACGAGGGCATAAATATACTGAAGTAAATTCAGAGCAAGTTAATATTATAAATGAAACTAAAGATTATGAACCTATACCAATAGATCGCATCAATGTTGACTCAATATTAACGGACGAAGAGAGAGGCCAACTTTATTGTTTGATAGAAAAGTATAGAGATTGTTTTGCAATGAATTTGAGTGAGTTAGGTAAAACTAGTTTATCTGAAATGAAAATTGTGTTAACTGATGACACTCCGATAGTTTACAATCCATATAGAATGTCCATTAGTGAGCGTGAGCAGTTAACTCTTCTAATTGATGACCTATTGTCTAACGATATTATAAGAGAAAGTTCATCTCCCTATTCAAGCCCTGTACTGTTAGTGAAAAAGAAAAATGGTGATAAGCGTTTGTGTATAGATTACAGAGCTTTGAATAGAAAAACTTTAAAAGATAAATACCCTCTTCCTCGGATTGAGGATCAATTAGATTGTTTAGGAGGTAATACATTTTTTACTAGTCTTGATTTGGCATCTGGTTACTACCAGGTGCCAATGAGTGATTCAAGTAAGCATTTAACAGCTTTTGTAACACCTGATGGTTTGTTCGAATTTAATCGAATGCCATTCGGGTTAGCAAATGCTCCAAGCGTATTCCAAAGAACCATAAATGCTATGCTTAAGGGCTATGGTAAAAGTTTGGCATTAGCATATATGGATGATCTTCTTGTACCTTCTGTAACGGTTAATGAGGGACTACATAAATTAGAGAAGGTCTTTCAACTTCTTAGGACAGCAAAACTTACTCTTAACTTAGGTAAATGTTGTTTCTTTCAAACCAACATAGATTATCTGGGATATGAGATAAGTTCAAGGGGAATTCAACCAGGCAAACATAAAATACAGGCAGTAGAAAATTTTCCGGTGCCCAAGAACGTTCACGAAGTTCGGCAGTATATTGGGTTAACTAGCTATTTTCGACGATTCATAGAAAATTTTTCTGTTATAGCTAAGCCTTTGACAATACTCACTAAAAAGAATTCAGTTTGGTGTTTTGGTGAATCGCAAATGAACGCATTCAATGAGCTGAAAAGTAAATTGATTAGTAGACCAGTACTTACATTGTATGATCCCAGTGCAGATATAGAGATACATACAGATGCAAGTAAATTAGGTATAGGCGCGATACTATTACAGCGGGATAGGACCAACAAATTAAGACCTTTGGCATATTATAGTCGGCAGACAACCATAGACGAGAGTAAACTTCACTCATATGAGTTAGAAACACTCGCTGTGGTCAATGCTTTAAGTAGATTCAGAGTTTACATTTTAGGTAGAACGTTCAAAGTAGTTACAGATTGCGCTGCAATCCGCAGTACTATGATAAAAAGAGATTTAATTCCCAGGGTCGCTCGTTGGTATATTTTAATGCAGGAATATGATTTTACTGTTGAACACCGTGATGGCATAAAAATGGGTCATGTCGATGCACTGTCTCGCAACCCAAATATTTATGAGTCTCAAGATCTTAAAGAGACTGTTGATATCTTAAAAATAGATGATGACTCATGGTTGCTGACTGTGCAGGAACATGACTCTGAGATACAAAGAATTATAGCTATATTAAATGATTCTAATACTAAAGAAGTTATCGACATTCATAAAAATTTTACTATAAAAAACAGTCGATTATATCGTGTAATTGAGAAAAATGGCGAAATAAATCTTAGATGGGTTGTCCCCAAAGCTGTACGGTGGCAAATAGTGCGTATGAATCATGATGATTCCGGTCATTTCGGCTTTGATAAAACTTACGATAAAGTTAGTCAGGTTTATTGGTTTAAGAAAATGAGACGATTTATTAAAAAGTACTGTCAGGCTTGTTTAAATTGCGCTCACAATAAAATACCCGCAGGGCCTAAAGAAGGTCTCCTGCACCCCATCTTTAAGGTTAGTAAGCCTTTTGATACCATACATACCGACCATTGCGGACCCTTTCCAGTAAGTAAAAAGAAAAACTGTCACATATTGTGTATTATAGATGCTTTTACAAAATTTATATATATAAAGCCAGTTAGAAATCTTAAGACTAGTACAACAATACAAGTATTTAATGAGTACTTCTCTATTTTCGGGGTTCCACTACGAATAATATCCGATAGAGGAACTAGCTTTACTAGCCGCGAATTTTCAAAATTTATAAATCAAAAGGGAGTTAAACACGTTTTAAACGCAGTAGCCACACCCAGAGCTAACGGTCAAATTGAAAGGTATAACCGAACGATCCTCGATGCTATTACCACCGCTAATCATGATAAACCAGAGAATGAATGGGATACAGTTATACCACAGGTACAGTGGGCACTTAATAATACTGTTAATAAGAGTACAGGCCGCTCCCCGGCCGAATTATTGTTTAGCGTCAAAACCACAGGTAGTTCTGATAGTATTATGAACACAATAGTGACAGAAGCACATCAACCGCAAAATATTGACGAGATGCGAGTTGGTGTTGAACATAGAGTAATCATAGATCAACAAAAACAAAAAGAACGATTTGACGCCAAGCGTAAAAATCCAAAACAGTATAATGTTGGTGACTTAGTTAGAGTAGAGAGAGAAATCCGTACTGAACCAGGGCAGAGTAGGAAACTACTACCAAAGTGTAGTGGTCCATTTAAAATCATTAAGGTTTTAGGTAATGACAGATATGAAGTTGAAGATACACCTATTACGCGAAAGAAAGGTAGACAGCTTTATAGAGGAGTTTATGCAGTAGACAAGTTACATCCTTGGCTTGTATTTAGCAACGATGTGGTATCTAGTGATTCAGATTAATATTTTGTGTAGTTCATTATAAAAATAAGTAAATTAAGAGAAATATTAAATAAACGAGTGATTTTGTGCTTAATGTGCTTTATAAGTGTGAGAAATACGATGTTGTGTACCTATATAATAAATTGTCAATATCTTTGTATTATTCATTATTAAATTCCCCATGATATAGATTTATATATGTGTGTATAAATATAACAGTGATGACAGTATATTGTATAACTTTACAGTGACAATGTAATAAAGCTGTTGGAAAATAAGTGATGACAATAAGAATTGTGATTGCAGCAGGAAAAGCTTGTGATGTGTGATATTAGTGAATGATAATGCTAATATAGTGATAACTAGTGAGTCGATACTCGCGAATGCTTGTGTCGATGTAGTGATAACTAGTGAGTGAGTCGGCACTCGCGAATGCTTGTGTCGATGTAGTGATAACTAGTGAGTGAGTCGGCACTCGCGAATGCTTGTGTCGATGTAGTGATAACTAGTGAGTGAGTCGGCACTCGCGAATGCGTGGGTCGATGTAGTTATAAGAGAGAGTCGGCACTCGCGAATGCGTGAGTCGATGTAGTTATAAGAGAGAGTCGGCACTCGCGAATGCGTGGGTCGATGTAGTTATAAGAGAGAGTCTGCACTCGCGAATGCGTGAGTCGATGTAGTTATAAGAGTAATCAAGTGTCAGAAACAAAAAAAAAAAAAATTACTAATTTAAATAGAAATAAGAAACGTATGTTCTCAATTATACTTGTGTAAATAAACACGGGGACGCGTTTACCGTCAGGATTAGCCGAATGATAGCGTACAGTAATTTAGGATTTTAAAAGATAGATATAATTTGAGGAAATAATAATTATTAGACTGGCAACACTTCACTGTGGAAGGGTGGGATCTTCAAAAAAAAGTTGCATACCCACTAAGCTATAAGAGACGGAAAAACGCGCTCCCGGTAATTCGTCGATTGGATTTTGTGGTAGTGCTACCTTGACTTAGAACAAGTGTAAATACATTATATAACAAGTGTATAGCTGTTTCTTTCATATGGAATTGTAGTCGCTGAATGCATAGACGATATAGGAATGAATCTTTTTTATTTATCAAATGTAAAAAGATATGGAAGATTAGTTAGATATAACATATCTGTACAAATATTTAGGGGTGATAAACACACTTACAAAGTGAAGGTCAAAATTATCATACAATGGCAACGAAGCGATCTGTATGTCGGTGCGACGTCGCCCAAACTGTGACAGTAATCGTTATGCAACTCATTTAAATAATAAGTTCTTTGACAGTCACACTTACTTATAATTTACGACAAAACCTCTTGGAAAATACCTACTATTTAAAAAATACAAATCAACTACAAATATGCAGTGATGAATATTTTAATTAATTTAAATTATTTGCGAAGGTAGTTCTTACTATTTTCTAACCCTTGATGGGTTAAAAATAGAAGAAAAATTTATTAGCAAGGGTGATCCTATTCAATATTTATTAGGTATTATATAATAGAAAGGAATCAGACGACGATGAAGCATTTAAAACTATTAGTTTCAAAATAGGAACTTTTTTATGTCAATCAAAAAAGTATTATCTTAATTACCAGTCGCAATTTTCTTTTTATTAATGTTTTATGCAAGACAGTATGTTTGAATGCGTCACATTTGAGAAATGTCATGATGGGTTTGAAATAAGAATGTCAAACATTACATAAATATACGACACACCTGAAATAATATGTAACTTGAAGTATAATTTGTAAGCTAGTTTCAACTAAAAGTATATATAAGTTTATATTATCCGTAAGATGGTCATCCGGGCATTAAGACGGAAATTTAGTCCCAAAAGCCGAATTATAAAAATCACCGATACGCGTGTCGCGATGGGTCGTTGAACCCACGTGGAACCACCCTGATTTCACATCGATTGTCCCGCTCCAACATATGGGAAATATGTATGTGTATACTGTTCTAGCAGGCCATTCTCACGTGTGCGCTCGTTGCACTATGCCGCGCGCCTATCAAAAACTTACGTCGCTCTCTAGGACACAAACGTAATGATCTAAAGATGAATACTCACATAAAAAGGTGTAAACAAGTGTTCAAATAAAAGTAGTCATGGGACGTGAACGAATCAATTTATTTTTAATCCTCTGTGGCGCAGTACGCGAGTAGCCGGCTGTGAAACGAGAGGCCGTGGGTTCGATTCCCACACCGGGACAAATATTTGTGTTCGGGGTCTGGGTGTTGTGAGACCGAAAGTCTCTCGTAGGCCCTGATACGCACGGCACAAGACTTGTATCTTAGTGTGGGATCGGGGCTATGTGTGTGACTGTTGGGTGTTATTTATGTAATCACATTGCACAGCACCAGAGTCCTAATGTTATTCTCACATCCAGTTTTTTTTATTCTGGCGCGGCAAAGTGACCACACTGCACCTGATGGTAAGTGCAGTGCCATCCAGATAGAGTATCAAGTAGCGAGAGACAGTCTTTACTCTACTCAACACAATCATGCCGGCCTGCTGTTTAGCTTCTTCACGTTACGCCTAAAGGACCCAGGATCATAGGAGGGAGGGAACACGGTAGCTGGCAAACTGTTCCACAGCTTGATGGTGCGGCAAAAATAAATTTAATTTAATAAGTTTAATGATATATGTTATTTCCTTTATTTAAATTACTTTTCTCAACGGTAGGCAGTGGCTTTGCTGTGCCCTGGTGTTGCAGAAGTCTACGTGCAGCGGTGACTACTTACCATCATATGGCCCGTCTGCTAGTCTGCCTATAGAGGCACAAAAAAAAATCGCCTGTAACACTCACTCGTTCTCTAGCATAGGAATCCTATTTATCTACAAGGAATGTACATCTTGTATCAAAGAGGCCGGCAAATGAGCAATTGGGTCCCCCGCACACTTAGCTCTTCATGGCCCATGAACATTCATAATACCATAAGTATCATAGGTACATTACCGGTTTTAAAGAAAGAAATATGGATTGGGACAGGGAGGACTATCCAGGTCTTTAGAAACCGTATAAAACATATCAACAAGTTTTTTATTTTTATCAGTATTCTATGATGTTACTGGTAATAGACCAGTGGTGCCCGTTCCGTAGACCAAACTACTACTTGCTCGTTGCTTGCACGATGCTCTACCACTATGTATGGTTTTGATAGTGATTTTTATAACGTGATTAACTTTGTGTATTTTACTTACACTTAATAATCAACAGATAACAGCATTCTATATTTGTATACCTCAAATAGAAGTATTGAAACTGGCTTCAGTGTTAACTCAATTATTAAGAACACAAAATGACGAACAATGTAAATTTTAAACTAAAAAAAAAACATTTATAAATATAGGATACATAAAAAGAATTGTTTTGTACAACACAATTATTCATACATTTACAAACTTTAAGACGTATGTTGTAGCGGTCGTAGCACTTGTATTATAGGCTTAGCCTAATCTAACTGACCGTAGCAGATCCTTTCTGTGAATTTTCTACCAATAACCATAATCATACCTACCTTTATCATTTACTGTCGATATATTTACTCTGTTATGGAAAGTATATGAGTTTAAGGAACAAAAATGTGTCATGTGTAACTTTATTCAACATAGAAAAACATTGTACAGCAGCGATCTATATGTACTACGTACTAAATGCGGCGACCAGAACAAACATTATGTTCCACCGAGTGAGGTGTATACTCCACACAGACGTTAGTATGCTTCATGCCACCTACGAATGCACATCAGATAATTTGAGTTATTTGTAGCGACATTCCCGAACAAATTTGCCTTAAATTGATTTACAGTATATAAGGTAAATAACATAATTTCATAACGGTTAGAACGTAATATCAATAAATAATTTCAATTCTGAATACGGGAAGTCTATATTTCACAACAAATTCATTATATAGTTTGTCCCGTTTTAGCGCGCGGAAAGTCCCGTTCGAGAGACAGTGACGGGAGTTATAACTTCCAAATAGTTATTAGTAAAATGATAGATGGCATTAGTGGGCGGACAAGGTTTAAGGAACATCTTTTTTGTTCGACAGTTCGTGTGTATAGAATATAAGTCAATGTTGTACAGGTATTATGTTGAAAAGCATGTAATACTCTTGTTTATTTGTTATTGCTAAAATCACAGTAAATATATGGCGTTATGCTAGTGCATCTACTGCAAAAAACGTACACGTCATAAGTTTATTAAAGTTAAAAAAATTACACAACAAAGACTTTTTATTTGCTTTTGCAGCACATTCATTAAAAAATCGTTTGACCGCTCTGAGAACGTATAGAATACCGCTAACTTGGCTTAAATCTTACAGCGTTAATTTTCTATTTGATATACATAGATGACTCGGCACCTAATAGTAAGTTGGGCATTTAATATAATAAACTGTCAATTATACGTTATAGTTTTTGATGAACAACGTTGTCTTTCATAATTGTTGTTTATTATGTTGTAAATAATTGTAAGTTAACGAAAATTAGGAAAGTAGACGAAGTTTTTGTATTGATAGAGCCGTGCATATAGTGAATTTCTTTAACAGCGTGAATGGAAATAGATTGGAATGATAAAAAAACTGACGAGAAGTAGATGCTTTCTCCCATAACTCTATATTAAAACTCCTGATTATATTGAAAATATGAAACGAGACATTGAAACTGTTGTTACAAAACCTTCTGATTTAATAAGTTTAAAGGTCGGGTAATATGTAAAGTTTCGCTAGGCAACCATATTTAGCCGGGTTTTATGTGAAGCGTTTGCTGTCTCATAATAAATAAGTTGGTAGGCGTCACCTCTCAAGGTCCCACGATGATGGTTGCGAGGATTGTGTCTATTTACTTGTTATCTACCTACACACCTAGTATGTTTCTCTAACATATAATTTTAACCTCAGTCGGCTGTGCGAGTTGTAATGTAGCCCTTTAATCAACAGACCGGCATGATTGTGTTGAGTAGCGAGGGATAGATTAGTCGCTACTTGATACTCTAACTGGACGGCACTGCACTTCCCATCCGGTGCAGTGCGGGCACTTCGCCGTGTCAAAAAACAAAAACGCCTTTAAAGCAGTCGTAAAACACTAAACTTAAAGACAATTGATGCAAAGCTTATACTAGCGCATGTAACCTATGCGTATTTAAAACGCTAAGAGTATATGTGAAAGTCCTATAAAAAGTATCAAGAATAATAATGTTGTCTACTTTTACAACCTCGCTATTGCGTGATGAAAATTGGATCCATTGATATGAATTTGCGTGCTCTTATGGAATGTAATATTTAACATTATTATAAATATTTAGAAATTTAATTAAAAGTAAGGCGTTGTAATTATACGCTGTACGCTGGTGGTAGGATATTCATATCCGCCCGGATAGCGACCACCGTACACAGGGTGTAAAACCCGCCATAGTGGCACACACAAGTGTTTCTCGTTCCGGGATCAGCCAGTGTTCATCCGGTTTTTGTCGGGGGTCTAGAGTTGGGGTACGTTGTTTGGCCGTTTTGCGGCCTTCTGAGTACTCTATAATAGACCCTCGACCTCTTCTTCACCTTCTTGCCCATGGCGTAGTGTGAAGAAACAGGCTGGCATGATTGTGTAAACCGCACTGCGCTTACCATCAGGTGCAGTGTGGTCACTTTGCCGTGCCAATATAAAAAAAAAACCTGATATGGATGAAGAGTAACCCAAAATCTAATAAGAGCTTATAAAATAATATTGTTTTTATGGCAAGTGATGATAAAACTTAAGATGACTAATTCGAATAGTATAGACGTCTACAATAAGATAACCTTTGTCTTCGGCTTTCTGATACCGTGGGAAATCAACTCAAGAAAGTCTGTATGCGTCTACTTAGTATTGCGGGCTTTATTTTAATAATAAAGGTGAAAAATATGGAGCAGATAAGTGTTCAGGTGTCTATCACATACAAATTGTTGTGTGGCCGTGGTGTTACGTCACACGTTATGTGTACGGAGAATTGATGGTGATAAAATATCAAACGAACGTTGTGTGAATTATAAGTAACCTTCTAGTTTCGAATTCGCATATACCTTTATGGAACCACCTGCTCACAAAAATGCGCTACAGTGACAACTGATTTTAAATTAAACGCGCTGATTATTGTACTAATAAATTCTAATGGTATTTTTGGACCTATTGGTCCTATAGAGTTGCGCACCGTCCTGTTTTCCCAGGACATGTCCTGGTGTTTAGAGTGTCCTGGATAGTTTTTAAGCAGCGTCCTGTATTTTTAAAGCGCCCTGATAAGGTCCTGTATTATAAAATTCGCACAACACTTTTGCAAACCGCAAGTGTTTACGCGATTTTAAAACAAAGATGCGTCCTGTTTTTAAACTGAATTGTCCTGGTTTTTCTTACTTCATATCCTAGTATTTGAATTCCGGGGTTGGTAACCATGCCAGAGAAATCATGGGGGCGATAGTGACCTACAAGCTGCAATGAATACCTACTGAAATTAATAGTTTTAATGCAGTAATATGGGTAGTATTTTTTGGGTTTCTGTCCCCATAATTACCTCGGCATACAAGCAACAAAACTACCATCTTAGGTAGGGTTTGACACAATGATATAACTCTATTTGAGACGGACTATTTAACTGTAGATAAAATTAAGTACGATGTGGATCCATTGATGAAAGTCTCCGTGGCGCAGTAGGCGAGTAGCCGGCTGTGAAACGAGAGGCCGTGGGTTCGATTCCCACACCGGGACAAATGTTTGTGTGACAGACAGATATTTGTGTCTAGGGTCTGGGTGTTGTGAGAACGAAAGTCACTCGTAGTCCATGATACCCACAACACAAGACTCGGATCTTAGTATGGGATTGGGGATAGGTGTGTGACTGTTGGGTGTTATTTATTTATTTCTTAGAAATTACACATTTCTTGGCTTGTCACAAATGTTATTATTACCAGAATATGGAAAATTGTATACTGCCTCGGTGGCGTACACGGTACGACTGCTGTGCAGAGGTCTCAAGTTCGATCCCCAAGTCGGGTAAAAATCATCCCGGAGTCTGGAATTATGTCCGGTACGGTGATAGGCCCGCTTCTATCACGAAATGGCAAAATCTGAGTGTGCTGGTTCGACCTCTGCCTTAACCCTTCAGGGATTACAGGTGTGAGTGCGTATGTATGTAATATAGAAAATATCGTACTCAAAACTAGCTTAAAATAATAAATGACAATCCTGTATATACTGTTCCATTGCTGAGTCTCGTACCTTCTTTATTAACTAAGGGTTTAAGACCTCAGTCCACCACGCTAGCCTAATGCGAGTTGGTAAACTTAACATAACTTCGATATTTTTTTAGAGAATCAAAACCACCCATAACATAAAATACCACAGTGGTATGAAAAGAACTAAAAAGACTGCCTTGGTGGCGCAGTTGTAATTGCGCATGCGTTACGACTGCTGTGCTGAGGTCTCGGGTTCGATCTCCGGGTCGGGTAAAGTGATGAAAGTTTTTTTTCTAGAAATTCTCAGTATTAGCCCGGAATCTGTGCCCGGTATGGCGATAGGCTCTCCTCCTATGACATTATGGGACCGAAATTCGGCGAAAAGTGGGTGTACTAGATACGCCTCTGCCTACCTCTTCGAGGATTGCAGGCGTGAAAAGCTTTTAATTCATTACTCTCAGAAATAATGTATAAAATTAATTCGATTGTCAAATCGAGAATTATTATGCCGATCTCACGCTTACAAGATTTTTTATCTTCCAACATACTAGAAAAACATTTTTTTTGTTTTTTATCTCTTACCTTGGCACGGCAAAGTGACCAAACTGCACCTGCGATGTGCCATTCAATTAGAGTATTGAGCAGCGAGAGACAATCTATCCCCCGCTACACAACACAATCATGCCGGCCTGTGCTTCACACTACGCCATGGGCAAGAAGGTGAAGAAGCGGGCGAGGGTCTAGTGTCTGAGTACTCAGAAGGCCGCAAAACGACCAAACATCGTACCCCAACTCTAGCCCCCGGTAAAAACCGGATGTACACTGGCTGAACCCGGAACGCGACATACTTGCGTGTGCCACTAAGGCGGATTTTACACCCTGTGTGCGGTGGGCGCTATCCTACCTATGAATATCCTACCACCAGCAACATTAAAATCACTGCGAATAATCCATATGAAACTGTATAATAAATTTAATTTATAATTTATAAAAATACTATTGTGATTCTGTTATTATAATGAATAAAATAAATCAATGAATTGAATTTTATTTCACAATGAAGAAGCTAATGGATTTATATTATGTAAGGCCGTGTCTTTAATAAATTTTATATAGATGTATCATTGGGATTTGTATAAACAAACCGTAATTTTAAATGCTAGTCGATTTTATTAATATCACTTCTGCAGCCTTCTGAACAAGCAAAACATGAGTTTGCTGGCTAGATTCTAGCATAGAGTGTGTAAATGCAGATTTTGGTTGGTAAAAATTGAGTTACACCGCCGCGCGTGCCGCTTTTGTAAGAAAATATAAAAAACACTGCTATATGCAAACGAGGAAAGACATATTTCGTGACCCTCACGTGGTGCCATCAAACAAAATAAGGAAATCAAGATTACGATGATAATTATGATGACATGAAAATCATACTTCATGTATATCATAATTAATTCATAAAAAGTACACCGACTTCAATAAAATCAAATTATGTGTCACTATAATATTTTGAGGGTTTCCCTTGATTTTTATGAGATCCCATCATCAGATCCTGACTTGGTGCCAATGGGAACACCTGGGAAGTATACCCTTTTGAACAAAAAAAGAACTTCTCGAATCGGTCTAGGCGTCTTCGAGTAATCGGGTAACATACATAAAAACAAAGATTCCGACGAATTGTTAACCTCCTCCTTTTTTGAAGTCGGTTAAAAAGGTATGGAATCCGTTTTTGAAGATTCATTATGATCTGCATTGAATCTGCAGAACTTAGTATTTCATTCCACTTCAAGCGTTTTAAATATTTAAGCAAACGGTTAATATTATTTACAAAAATATGGTCTGTGTTCTTTAAAGTAAATATATTAAATATTTTGATGTAGTAGAAAGCATGTGCAGGAGAAAGGGGGATAATTTTACCACAAACCCTTATCTATTATAGGTTTTTCATAAAGGGCAAATATTTATTTGTCATGCCTATAGGTAAGGATGGCGTACATAAGCTGAGATGAGGGTAGGGTATTCAGTTCAACTCCTAGATCTGACATATACAATTTGCGTTGGGGTTTTTCGATCCAGAATTGAGACATGCCCGCGATTGGAATTTGTGCCCGATAGACGATAGTCTCTATCTATCAATATGCGATGGAAATGAGCTCTACTTACATCTTTGCCTGCCCCATAGAGCACACAGATGTGAGCTTATGTTATCTAACTATTTATTGAAATAGGATACTTGACACGGTTATTTTATTGTTTTAATCAACAAGTTATATCACTTAAAACATTTTATCGAAATAATTTGATGAATTCGAACAAAACGGAGTAAATTAGATGCCATTCAAATCTGCTGGAAGGGGTAATTGTCAAATGTCAGTAAAAGGATGTATATGAGCCGTGACGTCACCTCTCAGAATGGCCATTACAGTGCCGTTGTGCGAGGGAGATAGTGAGATGTTCCCACTACGCACATGTCTTTGCTCATACCACAATTATAATAAATATTGTAACCTCAATTTTCAAGAATTTTGATTCTGTTTTCGCAAAATGGTTTCTTTTATTATATTCGGTTACATATAGAATAATGTACAAAAATAAACACAGGAAACAATCCTATTAAAATTGTTTATTCCATATGTCCCCCAAGTTCCATATTTCCGGTAAGTCGGAATTTCCATTAGGATTACGACTAACGTTTATAGTTAGCAAGAGCTGATAAGGCGGTAAATTTATCAGTAGAATAATAAGGTTTTTTTTTAATAAGTGCATAAGTTGTAGTCTGTGCTTAAGATGACTATAAAGAAGAAGGATGTTCAAGTATATTTTGTATTCCATGTGATATCTCCGCTATACTATGACTCTGCATACAATAGAATTAACCTCTAAGATGAAATCATATGATTCTTCTTAAGATAATGGAAGTTTAATGTTTTTTTTTTCTGTATCATAGTCCGACAAACGAGCCAGTGGGTCACCTGATGTTAAGTGATCTCCACCGCCCATGAACATCCACAATACCGAAAGTATCACGTATGCGCTGTCGGCCTTAAAGGACAGGAATAGGGATAAGGGAAGGGAAGGGGGAATCTGAGCCTCCGGATATCTCACTTACCATACGAAACGCGACAGTGAACTGTCACTTTACGTTGGTTTTCTGTGAGACAGTGGTACTACCCCGGTCGAGCCGGCCCATTCATGCTGTAGACAAATGTGTCTACAGCGTGGCTCTACCACTTTTAAATGTAATTTATTTTTTATGATTTACCAATACCATAAACTCTTTACCAATACCATAAAAAATGAGGTATTTTTTGACCTGAACTTTCGTTTGGCTTTATTATATAAATTAATGTTACATGTCATTTTTAAGTAGTTTAAAATTCTAAGTTTAAACTGATTTAATTGTATCCTTGTCGATTTTATTATATCAGAATGTAGTAGTTTGAATATTGGATGAAAACTTGCGGTATTAACGAAGCGACAATCTATCAAAGATCAAGACAAAAAGCCTATGTAAACGAGTTTATCTATAATAAATAGGAAACAACGATGAATTATGCCAAGCGGGAGTACCAAGTAGTCCTCCGAAGTAGCGACCTTGCCGCGTGGGAGCCGCGCTAGAAATCGGCTCCGTGCACTTACGCAATCACAACCACTCCAGGGCTGCCAGATTGTATAATTGGATACAAAGTAAAGTTAGCTTGTGTATCCATTGCGTATCGTAGACTGCCTTGTATAATTGGACACACAGGATACAAAAATAAATTGAAGTAAAGTATTCGCAAAGACAGACACAAAGGTGATGACGTTTCTTTAGAAGTTGGTAACGGTGGTTGTGTATAATGAGTTTTGATTTTGTTTGTCAGGGACATGGTGGTTTTAAATAAGTGTGCTTCTGGCAGCCCTGAAGCACTCAGCGACCGGGCGAGAAGCGTTCGCACCACTCAACACTCCGAAGCCATGCTTGTCTATACTTTACATATTTACCATAAACATTCGTATATACTCAACATTCAAATCTATTTGATAATTCTAGTTTTCAACGATTTCCAAAGGTTATCGTCTTTTAGGGCTGCTTATTTTTTCGAAGTTAAAAGCTACGGACATTTATGTGTTATGTCTTATAATAGAATTCCCTTGATTCAATTCAATCAAATAGAAAAGCTTGCAAGGTTTATTGAAGTTACGTACGAAGTTGTTACAATGTATGAAATTTCAAGGGTTTTAATTTAAGTGGTAGAGCCACGCTATAGACATATTTGTCTACAGCATGAATGGACCGGCTCGACCGGGGTAGTACCACTGTCTCACAGAAAACCAACGTAAAGTGACAGTTTACTGTCGCGTTTCGTATGGTAAGTGAGATATCCGGAAGCCCAGATTCCCCCTTCCCTTCCCTAATCCCTATTCATGTCCTATAAGGCCGACAGCACATACACGATACTTTCGGTATAGTGGATGTTTATGGGCGGTGGAGATCACTTAACATCAGGTGACCCACTGGCTCGTTTTTCGGACTATACTATAAAAAAAGAGATATATTATATTTGTGATCTGAAGTAATAATTGTAATAAGACGTAAATTTAATTGAGTGAAAATTAGTTCCTTATCGCAAACATAATGAGCAATAATTATTTAGTAGAACCTGCTGGTTTCGCTACTTATTTCAACAATATTATATAACAGTTAACAAATGCATAACTTCCACCTCTAATTACATAGTTGATTATTGATTTAAAAATGTGTTCATCATATAAATCATACAACATTAAGAATTTAAGAGTGTACGTCTCGCAAATCGTGAGAATTTCGTCAAGTTCCAAGAATTTCCTGAGTAGCCTACTGACCCAATCTATAATTCAAAATATATGTTAAATATAGCTTCATTACGAAACTTTTTGTATCAACAGAATTACTATAAGTGTTTCCCTAACACCGTAGAGTAAATTAAAAAAAGCGAAAATTTTAATGCATATTGTCCTTCAACTGCTACTTCTGATGACATGTATCCTGTTCGGAAACGAGTATTGACATCTAAAAAACGGGTTAAGCTACATTTTCAAGGTATTTAACCAAAAAAAACATCAATATTGCTGTGTCTCGGGCACTCAAAACCTGCGCTATAGTCGCTCTTTGTATAGGGGGGTATAGCGCTAAAATCAATCACGCCCTTAACGAAGTATTTCTCAGAACCTACAAAAATAAACATGGCATTTAATTCAAATTTAACAGAAGCTTCTGTTTTTGGCATGGCATAGGTAATACTACTGGAAAGTTAAACCGTAGCCAAAGCGAGATCAAGGTGCTTGGCATTTTTTTTCACATTTCAGGAGTACAAGCAGGGGTTACACTGCAATGAGGGCGCTCAATGAAAATGTTTGGTATGCTTACGCGTTGGTCACTGGCACTACGCGACCGTAGATAATGTAATGTACTTTGGTAATAGAATCTTACGCCGAGACACAGGACTAGAGACTATCCCGCCCACACACCCGCCATTGTAACTCCTGTTTAGCCAGGATCAACAATGGCACGCATTTTTTCGACACCGAGTAATGAAACTCAGCGAGTCTCTGGGAATGCTTCATAACTGTCTTTTATCCCGCAACGAAATTAATCAAATAGAAATATAGGGAGGAGTTGGAAATATAAATTGTCCACTTCCCTCCATAGCAAAGCGGGAGACAAATACTGAACTAAAGAGGTATTAACCTCAATAAAGGACATTTACGTCTGGAGAAGCCAGACGTAAAGCACCACGGAATTTACTTAACGGGTCCTATCATGCGAGCTGTTACGCTTGATTCCAATAATAGGTATGGCAAAAACGCCGGAAAGCACGGAAATTCCTCCTAGTCTCCACAAGGACACAGGACAGTGGAACAAATTGTATTACAAAATAAGACATCTCTGCTTTCCTAAGTCACGTTCGCCTCTGCGCATTAGGAACCTACCTATCATGCCTGCAATGCCTTGGGGCTTTGCAGACTGTCGGCATTGGCTTAGTATCAATAGTGTCCTAAACTAGGCTAATTAAAGATATATCCGAACATACTCAAAAAAAATTATAAAGTAGTACATTGGTGAAGATCGTTTAGGGTTAATTATTCACCGCCAAAACTTGAGCTTTCGTGAAATGGAATTAGTGATGAGCCGCATGGTAACGGGACCAGACTCACTAACGGCTGCTGTGTTCTGGCTCTTGAAACTAGCCATTCTTTGATAATCCACTCAATTCACACGTCAGTCTATCTCGCTCACACACGATGTAAAATACAGTATGAAACGATGGCAAATCGAATATGAACGTCGATATCAAGTGAACAAGCACACAGACAAGCGATTGCATCGACAGGTGTCCCTGATTGTGCGAATGCGACCTGATAAATTGTGAGGAGACATGACATATTGAGATAATTTCGGACTTTTTTTATATACAATCGATAAAATTGGGCAATAAATACTTCAAATTCAGTCAGGTCGTTTGAGAAATAGCGTTTGGTAATGTTAATGCGGTTTAAATAGTCCTTAAATTACTCATTACTCGTAATCGTTATAAGACAATAACAATAATGTTAATTAATTATTCCAAGTATCGCAATTAATATGAATACCAATGCATAATTACGAGAAATGCGTACGGATTTCACTCACATTTAGAGCTGTAATTATCTTATAATATATTCTCCAATAATACATTAATATAAGATCCATTTGTTGCTAAGTAGGTATAGATAATAAAGGTATTCTACAAGTATATTAACGTTTTCTGTGGTCTAGACATCACAAGGTTCAATTTTAAATGGTCATACTCTCACCCACTAGCCCTTCTTGGAATTAGGAGTTGGCGAGGCAGGAATCGAGCCGCTCCCTCCAGTTACAACGACATAGCAACAAACCGACGTCATGACATACATTGCGAATTGCTGATATATATAATTAAATTAAAGTAACTATCGTAAAGAATAACTTTATTATTATACAATAATATTATATACTTAAATTAGGTATCGATTATGAAATGTACATAACATAAACCTCATTCCAGTATTAAAAGTTTATAAAACTTTTTGTCTATGATACTAATTTAAAGTTCCCAACAGTAACCTTCCATGACATCATTAGGACTTTAGTCCTTTTATGATTGCCACTAACAGGAAAACGTATACTGTAATGCAGAACGTAATACATCTGCATCGTATTTTATTTTTGCTAGGAACACCGCCGCGCCATTGCCGTGCGACTATGTTTTAGAATGCAAGCAGGAAGTTTGAATTATTATAATTCATAAAAAGTACACCGACTTCAATAAAAAACAGATTATGCGTCAATATAAAATTTGAGGGTTGCCCTTGATTTTTCTGAGATCCCATCGTCAGATCCTGACTTGCTGCCAATGGGACCACTTGGGAAGTATACACTTTTAAACTAAAAAAGAATTTCTCGAATCGGTCCAGGCGTCTTCGAGTAATCGGGTAACATACATAAAAAAATCCGACGAATTGTAAACCTCCTCTTTTTTTGAAGTCGGTAAAAAAATTGCAATTTTGTGTTTTAACTAATCTTGTATAGATTGATATTTACGTATCCTATTTATAAAAGTAAGTACTGAATATATTTTATTGAAACGACGAGATAGCAAATGAAGAGACGACAGTACGTGTGCCGAATACAAAAATTGTATAGCATCTGATGCAACTAAACTCACGTCTCCAACAAAAAAACCTACTTTGCTACTGTCTGGAATAAACAACGCGACTAGAAAGTTGATGAAGAATAAAAAGGATATTGAGGTGCGCGACGCATGTGGACCGCAGCATCGCCCCGAGACATTCGGTCTCATCAGAGCGCAGTGTGTTATTGCCACCAGATATCTAACAGTACACAGAGAAAATTGACCGTCCGAATCGAGTCATTGAACCGAAACTTGAACCGTTAGACGAACTGATTCTAGCAGGAAGGGCCCTTATACCTACCACCAACTTTCATACAAATTTTAGGGCCCGGATTTTAATAACGCCATAGTTTGTTGCAATACAAAATTACGAGAACCGTTGTATGATGGCTTTTTAAAAATCGAACTCAGTGACGAAGAAAAATAAATTAAAAATACGCCAGATCAGCGGGAAAAGTAGTAAGAATTGCAACCGATATCTAGGACAACAGTTTTATTGATGTAGATACTTATTTGATGACACTTTACAATTTCAATAAGAAATAAATTTGGATAATATAGGTAAGTATTTATACGTTTGTTTTATTTCGTACTCATGATTTAACAACGTATTTATTTTATATATAATGTTTACATGTTGGTTGTTATTAAATATACAACTGCGATTGCATGATCTTTCGAAACAATTATTCAAAAAAGATTATCATGTCTATAGAATTATATTCCTTTTAAAATAATGTCACTCAAAATCTACTAAAGCAATTTTTCAAAGTTCAATAGAATAATCATTTTCATTATCGACTTTATATACATAAGTAAGTTAGAATTAATATTAGTCGGTATTGTATTCGTGCTATACTATCTTACCATGCATATCCAGTACATGTTTAAGATACATACATATACACTCACGCCTGTAATCCCCGAAGGGGTAGGCAGAGGTGTAACCAGTACACCCATTTTTCGGCGAATTTCGGTCCCATAATGTGATAGGGGGCGAGCATATCGCCACACCGGGCACCATTCCAGACTCCGGGTTAATACTGAGTATTTCTAGGTAGAAACACCCAATATCACTTTACCCGACCCGGGGATCGAACCCGAGACCTCAGCACAGCAATCGTAACGCATGCGCAATTACAACTGCGCCACCGAGGCAGTCATGTTTAAGATGATCACGCTTATTTGGGTATAGGGCGAGAATAGACTTCGTAAGTTTTCAGACAATTTGCTTTTAAAACCGGTACCTATACCATCTACCACACCTATTAAGATTTTCCATTATTTTAGAACCCTTATAAAAATTCTATTCAGAATTCATGTAGAAAAGATGAGGAGTACTAGGTTAGCTTGGTATGGGTACGTGATGAGGAGGGATGAAAGGCATGTGACAAGACTAGTTGTCAATATGAATATGGATGGACGAAAGAGTCGTGGCAGACCCAAAAAGAGGTGGATGGATTGCGTGAATGAGGACATGCGCGTGAAAGAAGTGAATGCAGATTTGACGCATGATAGGGCTGCGTGGAGAGTTCAAACCAATTGTGCCGACCCCACTTAGTGTGGGATAAGGGCAGGTAGATGATGATAAAAATTCTATTCAGACAAAGCTTCGTAATGAAGCCATAACTAAATTTTTTTTATATTCCTTGTTTCAAATTTCGGGAGTTTATTGGAATTCGATTGGTTTTTTATTATTTGCGGAACGAGTGTCCTCAATCGTCGATCCATTCTTGGTGTAGATAGTTCTATCTACAATGCCCCTTTGCTCATTATATTATTAAAAAAATGCACTCATTACTGTATACTCATACTTTCAGTAGGTATATAAACACACACACACATACACATACACTCACGCCTGTAATCCCCGAAGGGGTAGGCAGAGAGGTAACCAGTATACCCACTTTTCGACGAATTTCGGTCCCATAATGTGATAGGGGGGCGAACCTATCGCCATACCGGGCACAGATTCCACAGATTCCAGACTCCGGGCTAATACTGAGGAATTTCTAGATGTAAAAACCCAATATCACTTTACCCGACCCGGGGATCGAACTCGAGACCTCAGCACAGCAGTCGTAACGCATGCGCAATTACAACTGCGCCACCGAGGCAGGCAGGTATATAAACAAGACAGCATAATTTGTTTAAACTACTCGGACCTATCATATATTTATAATGTTTTTCCCTCGTATATCAAGTTGTTTTTCCACTGCGCCATTATTATATTAAGCTAAATCAGACTTTTTCGCCCTCTTTTTTCCATAGAGGTTAAATGTCGAGAAAAAACGATACACCTCAATACAATCTCAAAATTTCAAATTTCTATCGTTAAGGCTGTTTGTGGCGCTAATCGTTAAAATAGCGTTGAGTTTTTTTTAGTATACCTACTGAACCAATCACTACATAACATGACTTCATTATGAAACATTCTGTCTGAATAGAATTTCTATAAATGTTCTCAAATGAAGTATAAAAACATAAAAGTAGTAAGTACCGATTTTTAATGCAAGCTGTCTGGAAACTACGCAGTATATTTACGTGTATTCTATACCAAAAAAAAGTGTTATGCCATCTTAAAAATCGGTTCCAGCTACATTTTAAACTCTCTTAACAATTAATATAAAAATACACATATAACACTAAACAATGCGGGGCGCTTGAAATTTCGTACTCCATCGATGATGTTAGTATTGAACGGTCAGGGTTCATATCGTCAAGGTCATTAGTGTAGGGTAACAGCCTTAACGGACTGGGCTCGGCGATAAGTCAGCCAGTCAGGAAATTGCCTTTTATAGTTAGATATAGAGGTTACACCTTCAAAATACTAATATATATAGAAAAAAATCCTCACTTCTGTTGCTTGCGTATTAGTAGCTACGGATTTTTCTAGTAGCCTATTTAAACCGCGGCTCTACCAATGTGCCATTTCTTTTACATATAAAAAATACTTTCTTTGGAATTTTCAAATCAATAAATCTTTATAAGAAATCAAAATGGCCGTCCAAAGTACTCCGTAGAATTTTAAAAACACCACCACACCGGCCTTGCCCGTTAAAGTGCGTGAAATTACTCTATCAGAGAGGCTCCTATGAAAATATTTAATGTGATTATGATTATTATTAACTGTAACAAATTTATTTCGTAAAATGTGGTATATTTGATAGTTATTATTAAAACAGATTTTGTCAAGATTATTTGTCAAAAATACATCAAACTTGATCCAAGTTTCGATACACAATAGCTGCAAAATAGTCTATATCCAGATAAATATGATAGACTTAACAAATAGATGGGAAAAATATGTTGCATATCCTAGGGCTTAGTTGAGTACCATTGAATAGACTAATGATATGATAGGTCATCCCGAGCTGGTCTTAGGGATAATGTCCATGCAGTAGTTTTTGCAATGTATTAACATACCACTGTAATGATATTGTACAATGTTCACTGGCCTTTGTTCCTTTAACAATGAAAACGTTGAACGACATACACTTCTGATGTTTTATGTAGGTAATAACATAATTGTATCGCCAGTATTGTTAATATTAAAGTGAAAACTTTGAAGTGAAAAGTTTTTTAAAGAACGTCAGGTACTTTTGGGATGGAGAAATAGCACTGAACTCCATGACCATCACGCTCACGTTATTTTAGTTTTTATACGCCTATGAAGGTCTTTATTAGACAAGCAATAATCAACAAATGAAAATCTACTTCACGGAACTATTTCAAAAAAGAACAGAGCAATTCCAAAGTTTTCACTTGTGTCGGTTATCCCGATGACTGCATGTTTTTTTTTATTAAAAATGTTAATCTAATCAGAGTATCTAAATTGTAAACTTAGGTATTTGTCTATAAGTCTTTTAATTTATATTCTTTATTAAATTATAATATTACGCTGATCATAGATATTTTTTTCTCTCGCATTAGGATGCTGATTGTGTCCAAGCAAATGTTTTACGGGTACGGGTGTTCTATTTTGGCCTTAACCTGATATAATGTGGATGTAATAGTACGTAAGATTAGTTAATCTATCATGATATTTTATGACTCTTCATAGGTTCAATTGCAAATTAGTTGAATTTTAATTAAATGCAAATAAATTTACTTCAGCAAAACACAATACACAGGCTATATGAAACAATTAACAAAATATGGCAGTATATTTTACTGACCATCAAAATGTCCACTAAGTGAAGATTACCTCATGTTTTGTTCTTTCTAAATAGGTTCTAAATGTTAACATTAGTTTATATTTTAATTTAGTTTCGTAACCTTCAAGAATAATAATGTCATAATTACATATATTGCAATAATTGTTTTATTGATACATGTGTCACGGGAAGAACTAGCGTCTAAGATACAAGCTAGGCCTAGTTTAGAAAAGCCAATCTTAAAAAAGTCTGAATCATTTTATGTTAAGAGGCTTAGATTAAGATAACATTGTATTTTTGTATGAGTTTATATTAATAAAGTTTTAAAGTTGTTTTTATCTTGGTTCTACAAAATTAGTATGACTTAACCTGATGTTACATTCATCGCAATTCTAAGACAACTTGCCCGAAGTACAATTAAATGTTCTCTAAAATGACGACAATCAATGAAAGACGAGAAACTACCATTACTAGCTATCGATATAAATCAACTGGATACGCACTGATTGATTTCGAAGCGTGTCTTGCTTTTCACCATGCTTATAATGGTTACAGGCTTCTATTCAATTTGGTTATTAAATTCAAAAGGATAAGATGTTAAAGATTTTGACGGTGTTACCGTAAAGTAAACAAAGCTATTCTATACTAGCACTATATGCAGCGTTCTTAGGTAATTAATGTCTAAGATGTGCACACTCGCCGTCTCATCTCAGTTAGAAAGCCGAAGGATTTCTTTTTGTTCGCAGCTTTTACCACTCGTAGTTTTAACAGTTACCGTCGACCGTTTGCTGCGAGCCGTTACGGCAAAATATGCTTATTCATTGGACACTCGAAACATCCAAACTTAAGAAAAGGTGCTTTTGTATGATATATAATCCGTGTGCACATAGGTTACACTGACACCGTTAGGCTCTGTAGAATATCTACAAGATGATACATTTGATAATGTTTTTGATATCGTATAAGATTAGTGTTTTGTATATTTATTTTTTTCGAATGTAATTCAAATATTTTTTTAGTAAATCAGACCACTAGTGGCACTTTTTAGAGGTCAGGATTATATAAAATCTACTGGTGATTCAGAACTGCCCACTGGTCTGAGAAGAAGCACTAGGAAACTCAGTCGTAGGTCTTTCGTATTTTTTATTGTTAAGTTATATAATAATGTGCATTCAGAGTTAGTTTACATTTAAATGCATATTTTACCTTCCTCAATACATCATTCATGAAGAAAAAACTTTTTAGGATTGATGTACGTGTTAGTACAAAGCCTAGAGCAAGTAAATAAGGTTATACAGTTCACTTTCTCACTAGATTTAAACTTAGACATTTTATTTTAATCCCTTATTTAACATATCCACCTTACATATTTCTGTCCCCAATACTTCAGCGTTATTCATTCAGTAAATATACAATTGCTTACGACTTATTTAAAACTCTAGCACCACCCTTCATCATTTGTCCGTAAAAAGGTGTCAACTTTATTCCAGGGCATGTTTGTTATTAAGGGGGAAGTATGTTGGCAAACTTTTATGCAGCAACCGCGCCGCCTGTAAACTAGGTCAGCTGACTGTAAGGACTTCAGCTAACACTGGCACGATGACCTAGGTCAGGTCACTACTGAATTATAGCTCTCGTTCCGGCCAATCGATACTAGTGTACAAAAGACAGGTGAGAAAAATTTTACGGGTGACGTCGAAGCAAACTTTATTAGGTAACCAAAAACATAATTATACAATTTGATGTTGTGAAATATATTTGTTTATTAAAGTCTGGTGTGCGAAGATAGATATAGGATTATAGAAGTTAATACTTCAAATATTCTTTATATATACAAAGTTAGAAAAAACAGTTCTTCGAATATTTTTCTAATAAAAGTACTGACAATAAGATGCCGTTATAAGAGCATTATGTAAATATGTAGTGTGGCTTATCTAATTACTTAATATTTACTTTCTTTTAGATGGTAATTTTGAACAAACATTAAAAAATCTTATAATGGATACCATAACAATAACTCTTTACGTACTACTTAATATTATTTTATTTATCATCTGTAGGTATTACAATAACAACATACTGTTATTATTAACTAGCTTTAGTATGAAGCTCCGTTTGCTTGATTAAGTTTATTTTGTACGCTAGGGACTATTCCCTACATTATAAATAAAGTTACCCAATATTTTCCTAAATAAAAGTATTTTACCCGACATAAAAATCGTACCTGCTACTGGGATATAGCCTAAGTATCAATACATTACTGAAAACTACGTCAAAATTAATTCGGCAATTGCACAAACGCAATCTGTTAACGGTAGGTTAAACATTATTTTTTAATTTATATTAACATGAATGTACATGTAATGTTACAGTCAGTATTTTCCTTGGGGGCAACAAACACGTTTTCGATAAGCTTTTGGTTGATAAATAACATGTCTGCAGACCACATGACCCTGATATTCAGAGAGGGAATATAATTGATAACGATGTACGTAATTTTATTTATGTGCCTGCTCACAAACACTGAAAGATTTTTTTGTTTTTAAATATGAATATATTAAAAGGTTTCTACTGAAGTAATGAAAAGGAATTATTCATACATAGGGGAGGTTTTTTAGTCGCCCCTGTAAAGACTGCACTGTTGCACCCAGGACGTCATTGCTGTGGTCATGTTTTCCACGATTCACTTTTGAAACTTTCTAACCCTATGTCGGAGTGTGGCGGCAGGGAGGGGCGCGCGCGGGTGCCAGAGAGAGGGTACCGACCTCATTGCCCATTGCCACTCCTCCCGCCGAGGCGGCAGGCCATTTTTATTAAAAATACTTCCGAGTAACACACGCGCGCGGTTTTTTTTTTGTTCATATCCTGAAATTTTTACGTCACGTCCGTACATCGTTTTATAAATATTATAGCTGTGGACAATTATTATCAACTCGTATGTTTTTAATTTATCAAGACACATTTGGACTTTTAAAATATATTGGTGCTTGTTGATGTGAATTTTTAAAACTTAGAAGAATTACAAGTGCGCCCTGCGATCTATTTTCCGTGTGGACTCGGGTGGATTCGTTGCGAAAAGTGGCGGCACTCGGTCATCATCGGCGGCGGTCGCCGCGCAGAGGGCGTCCATCCAACCCCGCCCGTGCGGGACAGAGACGGCAAACGCTGCTGACATGGCGACAACACCAATGGATTGATGTTTTTCACGTGGAAAATTCATCCCTTCAATATATTCATGTAAAGGTAGGTCGATAATGACGGCTCCATAAATAAATAATAAACTTATTGAAATAGTCGGTAGTCTGCTGTGTTTATATTATGACGATTAACATTAAGATTTATAAAATTGATATCTGAACATTCTCTAGTATGGATAAATAAAATGTATGGACACCTGGATAAATCCTATTTAGCATTTATCGATAAAATGAGTACCTACACTTATTTAACAGTCTGGACATTGGAAAACAATAAAAAATCTCAAAAGTATGCGTAGTAAACAATTTCAATGACGTTTTTTAACATTAAATCATCACGCTCATCCTGATGCATCGACCTCGCCCCTATTCCATTTGAATAAGTTTTATTGGTACTTGGATATCTGTATTAAGCAATACCGTAGAAAATTATATCACAAGAGCGGGGGTTGGTGTTCCCTAAAACGTGGCGAATCAAATGATTAAAATAAATCAATATTTAGCGTGCACCCTGCGCTGAATATATCCGCTGCCGCCATTTCGATGATGACGGCGTATTTTTTGTGAGAGATATTCGAGTCGCGGAGCGAGTCGGTGTTCGCCGCGCGGGGTTGCGGGCTGCGACCGTCAGTCGTCGGGTGAGCGGGGTGCGACGTAAACGCGGACTCGGACTATGGCGGAAGGGCTGATCCTCATTCCCATAAAAGGGTCGAGTTGATCGTGGTGCAGATACGTGTGGTACGTTCCCTTATGTTTGTGCAGTGATATAATTGTTCTTAAACGATGCTTATCGCGACGTATCGGTTGAATAAATGTGGATATCAGAGGTAATAATGCCATTGTGATGACGTAATGTAACGCGCTCGACTGGGTGCGTAGTAATAATTCGAGCGCCCGTTTATACCGCGATAACGTTTGTGGTCAGCACTCAGCTCTCGGCACCTGTAGATGTGGACCGAATGTTCGTGTTATTGTAGCTTTACATCACGGTGAGACGATTCCAATTAGACTCTGATTGGAATTCACCGAGCGTTTATGATTTGTTGTCACGTTATTTTTTGTGAATCAGAAATGATGTACCAGTTTAAAATGCTTTGGGACAAGTGCTATGCGAAATGTCCGCGTTGTGTGGTTATGTTTTGCCCGTTTACATATACCTATAGCTATAGGTAGAGTAATATTTTTTCTGCAGTGCGCTCGCCGATGCACGGGCTCCCTCCCGCCGCTAGGCTAGTGAGACGCCCTCGATTTTTTTAACCTTGGTTAAATTAGCTACCTATTTGATTCATATTTTTTTTTGTTTCTCAACATTTTTAATTTACTTTCAACATTTATTTGCAGTTTTTTAGTTCGTAGTTGAATTTTTAAACAATTTTTTTTCAATCACTCACCACTCTCAGTTGTGTTAATTTTGTGATTAACCAATAAATGCATTGTAATTTTTAAATTATTTCTGATTTATTTTAAATTAACTCTAGAATGTCCTGCATATATTCATTTACAACGGTTTCAAATTAAAAATTAAGTTCTGTTGTAGTTTTTTGACAATAATAAATTATATATTTTATTGTGGTTAGTTCGTGACACTGTAATACCATAGATCATAGATCTTCAGTTGGCGTTCCTATTAGACCGCCTCCTTGGTCGAGTGGTAGGACTCATAAGCGTAAAAACCAGTGATTACATCTAAAATAGCAGTTGAAGCAAGCACATTCGTGTTTGAGTTTTCGAATCATATAATCACAAATGTCTTGCCCGGGAGTGGGATTTGTGTTCGTTACATCGTGGGTAGCTAGCTATCATATCATGGGACAGAAATAAGCTCGGCAATCAGTCGGTGGCTTTTACGCCTCTTCCTATAGTTTATGTATTTGTAATGTACTATTATTATTTTTAATCCTGGCACGGCCAAGTCACCACACTGCACCTGATGGTAAGACCAGTGCCGTCCAGTTAGAGTATCAAGTAGCGACAAGGTATGAATAATAAGGATACTAATCTATACATCATTGTTTCCTTATATATTACTATAATATGCATTGTTGACTTAAATATTACATAATTAGGTACAAATAGAAAAACATAAAACCAAAATATAATTCATCTTTGTTGATTATTTATAAGCTTTTATAAATTTGTTCATAGTAGGTACAATAAAATATATTTAATTTTTAAATAGATTGGCTGTTAATATAGTCGGTGAAACTATTTTTTATTTAGATAGGTCTTGATTGGTGGTAGACCGTACTTTTTTTTATTCTGGCGCGGCAATTTGACTACACTGAACCTGATTGGTAAGCGCAGTGCCGTCCAGATAGAGTATCAAGTAGCGAGAGACAATCTATCCCCCGCTACTCAACACAATCATGAAACTTATTCTGCCACGCCGCCCCCACGTCCACGTTTCAATTCAAATAATTTATTATTGGGCCACAGATGGTGGAACACGTGAAATTTAAAGGCGGATTAATACAGGTGGCATTATTTATCTGTTTTAAATTATTAATTAATTAGGCAGGTCTTCCCTAATATGATTTTTTTACTACTCGATAACAATCCTTCATGCATATACGGCGCAGCGGGCGAGTAGCCGGCTGTGTAACGAGAGCACGTGGGTTCGATTCCCGCACATAGACAAACCCATGTGGAGTGACGATTTGCGAAAGGTCGCTGGCAGAAGCTGGATGAGACAAGCTGAAGACAGGGTTAAATGGCGCGTTTTAGGAGAGGCCTATGTCCAGCAGTGGACTGCTACAGGCCGATGATGATGATGATGACATAGAAAAATGTTTGTGACATTTATAGATATTTGTTTCGGGGCCTGGTGCTGTGGGACCATGGACTGTAGTTCTAGATACCCTTGATACAGGTTTAATCTAGTGTGCGGTCAGAACTATGTGTTTGACTGTTGGGTGTATTCATACGAGCATACCTATATAGTGTACATAAGCATGATAACTAACTAGCTTTTGCTCGCAAACTAGCGTGATTAGGTTTATTGGTATACCTTCAGCTCTAGTCATCGTAGCAAGTTTAAATATATAAACCTGTTTCTAAGTCTGTACGATTTAAATAAAAAAAGGTTTGTCAAAATTTGTACTAGAGTTTTTGCCGTGCCGTTCGAATAAGCAAATAGGTACAGCTTATTAATATTCGGGCTGAACTTTTGGATGAATTCTAAAATTTGAGAGCTTCTTTAGGGTAGGAAAATGGTATTTAGGTCCTTCATTGAACGTTGAAAAGGCTTGAATTCATTAAGATTTTAGCAATCAGTAGATATCTACTTCACTAGATAGGTATTTTAAAAGCATGCCAATAAATATCACCTATATAAAATAAAATTTACAAGCTAAAATTCTTAATTATTAAGCAATCAAACTCAAACTGTTGGATTTCTTGAAAAAACTAAACTTACTAAGTTTCCGGCCTATGATATTTTTATACAGCTATGGAACCCGGCACATTACGCACGACCCGACATACCTGACAGTTTTTATATTCATATACCCGGTAGTTTGCTTATCTAGTCAACAATATTATTAACCTTATTACAGTTTCCACACCTCGTTTCCTATACACAACTAACAAGTCACAAGCGTAACATAATGTATACTTAGTTACGCATAGCTCTACTAGAGTATCTTTTCAATAAAACCTTCGGCAGATAATGTTAAGAAAATTATCTAATGGGACTTAATATCTTATTGCCTGAAGTTAAAAGTACATAATGCCATGCAGAACTTCGTTTACTTTGGTCAAACGTGACACTTAACTTCGGGCGAGAAATGCTCGTCTCGATTCAGGCGCATAAAAATAAAAAATCTAGAAAAACCTGGTTAGGTTTCCTATAAATTCTAAGATAAATGTGCAGTTAAGGTTTTAGTCCTCAAGACTACACTGGGCCTGATAGTACAATGCAGTCCAAATATCATGAATCACGCCGCTGCCTTCGAACATAGTCAGAAATATGCCGGCTTGAAGTAACTGGAGATATACTGATCCTGTAACGTGAATCGAACGCAAACGAGTCACTATTCTTTCACATGTTTTCCACATATGTATGACTAGATGTTGCCCGCGGTTCCGCCCGCGTGGAAGTTATTTTTGGAAGAAAATGTATAATATTTTGCTATCCCATAGGAAGCGTGCATTTTCCGGGATCAAAAGTAGCCTTAGTCATTCTCTGATCCTTAAACTTCCACTATAAAATCATGTAATCCCTAGCTCTGTGAAAATCTAAGCTATCCCACGAGAAATGTACATTTTTCGGGGATAAAAGTAGCCTATGTGCTATGCAAGACTATAATCTATCTCTGTGCCAAATTTCAACCAGATCCGTCTAGCCATTCTGGCGTGGTTGAGTAACAAACATCCATCCATCCATCCAAACATTCGCATTTATAATTAGTAGGATGGTCGTTATCCAAAAAAATTGGATACAAGGATTTAAAGTACTAACTTCATACTGCACTTCTGGTCGTAGGTATCTTATGAGTATAGCTGGTTTTTTTTTAGGTTTTTTACAATATAACAAAATTACTTATCCACGTTGTGTTACTTGTGTATTCGTTTGGACCTTATTCTCAGTACTTGCCACTGCGGATTGATGAGATTTCATTCTATAAAATGGCAACTATGAAACGATGAAGTCAGTTTGGATTTGAATATATTTAGTCCCTTTATAATTTCATGCCTTTTTACTGATACCCATACTGTGCTTTTAAGGGTTGTGTCGAGCGTCAGATGCTAGTAGCGACATCATAGTTTGATTACGCTATTCTGACGAAGTCATGTGGTCAGATACGCTTATTGTTATTGACGGTACCGACGAATGGTTTCTAATATATATAATAATATATAATACTAGCCCTGTATTAAACATTGTCCCACTGTTGGGCACGGGCCTCCTCTACTAATGAAAGGGGTTAGGCCTTAGTCCACCACGCTGGCCAAATGCCTGTTGGTAAACTTCACATACCCTCGAAATTCTTTTTGAGAATTCTCAGGTTTCCTCACGATGTTTTCCTTCACCGTTAAAGCAAGCGATAATTAACAAAGAATACACACATAACTTTAGAAAAGTCAAAGGTGTATGCCACTTGGGTTTGGAACATACGACTTTTGTCTTGATAGTCCGTACCGCAACCAACTAGGCCATCGCTGCTTTGGGTTTCTGATATACATATATATAATGCTTGATGCGTGCATAAAAATCTTTATATTACATGTTGATAATAAAAAAATAAAAAAGAGAAACAAAGATAAAAAAATCTAATGCTTTTAACTGGAATTGTTGTTGTCGATTAAACTTTTAATAATAAAATAATATTAATAAAAAATGTTTATTGCCTTATTATCTACTTACATAGTATAAGTTGTATGAGCTAAAAATTAAAAATAAAAACGACAAGGCAAAAGGAAGTGGCTCAGCTTCAGCTGACCGGAACCATAGCTCCAAGCAGCGCTGGTTTTCAGCCAGCCTCCTGAATCCCTGTGGTGTTATGTGGGAGATATTATAGGGGTGGCAAACGTAGTGACACAAAACCCCTCAAATTTTTATAACCAATTTATTACATTAATCTTTTTGGTTGTTTGTGTACTAGGTACAAAAATATATTAACATATATATAATTAACTACCTATAAATAAATACGATTTCCAAATAAAAATCCAATATAAAACATCGCGGAACTTTTAACAGAATGCTCGATAAGATGAAACAGTTTTAATATCTGAATACTTCAACGTTCATTTACATACGAAGTAGCGACTTACACAACAATATTTAAATAAATGTTTTTTCTCTACAGTGATAAGTGAGTACGTATCGCGTGAATCCCACTGAGGATAATAGCGTGACAGGCACAAGCCAATGTCGTGCAGTTACTGTAATCATTTATACCACCTAATTATTTTGATCAACGCGATAGTAGAGAAATCAAGACGGTCCTAACTTTCTGTTTTAGTGTTAAATCATTTTTTTTTATCCTGGCACGGCAAAGTGACTACACTGCACCTGATGGTAAGCGCAGTGCGGTCCAATTAGAGTATCGATTAGCGAGAGACGATCTGTCCCCCGCTACTCAACACAATGCCGGCCTGCTTCTTCACACTACGCCATGGGCAAGAAGGTGAAGGGAAGCGGTCGAGGGTCTATTGTCAGAGTACTCAGAAGGACGCGAAACGGCCAAACATCATACCCCAATTGTAGACCCTCGACAAAAACCGGATGTACACTGGCTGATCCCGGAACGCGACAAACTTGCGTGTGCCACTATATCTGGTTTTACACCCTGTGTACGGTGGTCGCTATCCGGGCGGATATGAATATCCTACCACCAGCGAAACCATGATACCATGATAGTTTACTGCTAGAGATTTACATGTAACACGTGCGTTATCTGTTCCAGGTCTCCCTGCGCCCGGCACACAAACTGCACTTAACACTATGAAACATACAAATTGAAAATGACTTTTAAAAAGTAAACATTATCTATTGTTGACGTTTTGTTGTATTGTTCATGGAACAAGAGAGATATACTTATGTATACATCATTGAATAGTTGTTGGTTTATTAGATTTTAAGCCCGGACTGGCAAAATCGTATCTTCCAAAAGAGGAATAAACGGTAACGAAGATGGCTACGCAAAGATTTTGCCTGAGGTGGAACAACCACCAGTCGAATATGCTGTCGGTGTTCGACCAGCTGCTGCATGCAGAAACGTTCACAGATGTGACCTTGGCCGTGGACGGTCAGCTTCTTAAAGCACACAAGATGGTCTTGTCGGCCTGCAGTCCCTACTTCCAAGCTTTGTTTGTCAATCACCAGGAGAAACATCCTATTGTTATACTGAAAGACGTGCCCTATTCGGATATGAAGAGTTTATTAGATTTCATGTACAGGGGGGAAGTGAGTGTTGATCAAGAGCGATTGACAGCTTTTCTGAAAGTGGCTGAGAGTTTAAGAATAAAAGGTCTAACTGAAGTAAACGAGGAGAAATGTGATATACCGGCTCTAACCAATTCGCTAATTCAGCAACAACAAACGAATGCGTCCGGTCATACGCCTCCGCCACAGCTTCACAGAATACACCCGTACATGCACCAAAAGCGGCCGGCATCTGGCATACCCAGCGGTGGGGCGCCTCCTAATTTGTTGATGCCATTATTGGGTAATGCTTTAATGCAACCTAAAAGGAAACGAGGTCGGCCTAGGAAACTCAGTGGCAGTTCGAGCGATGCTCTGAACACGGCGGCTAGTCCACCGGGTGAATACGTTCCCGAGTCTGCGTCTCACGCACCCAACAATAGACCGGGTGACCAACTAATCAGAGGCTCCCCAGAAATGTTGGAAGTAAAAATGTCCATGGATGGCTTTAACGCTGAAGATGGTGGGACGTCTGGTGGCGAGGAGGCAGGGGAAGCTTTGTTGATCGATGAAGGTGACGATGCTCAGTCAACTGAAGCTAACATGGTTGGCAAGGACTCCGAGTCAGCAGGTATGTCACTTTCATATTTATGATAGATGTAAACACTTTTACCATCATTCATGTATACCAAAATATAAATCTTCATTGTGTGCATATTCCTTCTAGATATAATTAGATAGAACAAAAAATTTAGTGTAATGAAAATAACAAAATCGCGGTTTCAAATATTTAAAAACAAAAATGGTGTACTTGCTTACCTTTTGTAAATATATCTACCTTAATCTTCCTTTCCGGTTACCTAACATTGTTACAACAGTAAAATAAAAACAATAAGGGAAAAGCTAATGGGATATAAGCTTTGACGTTAGGAAATATAAGTGAAACAAAGTGAAGTGTATTTACGAAATCTACCATATTTTATGATATTTAAAATTTATTCAAAAGGGGTAAGTGATTATCTATAAAATTATTTTAACGTTTACGAGTAACAGACGCTTATTTCTTCTATAAATCGACAATTTTAACTATTGCTTGCTTTTCTGCTTTTGGGGAGAGCTATTAGAGGAATGGCCAGGGGCAAATTCGGTGTGGTTCATGGTTTGAGTAATTATATATTTCTATTTAACTTCTTATAATCAAAAATTAAGTATCACAATTGAGAAAAGGGAAACAAACAAGGCTTATTCCCAATAGCTTTCCTTCGTAATAAAGCAATTGGAAATATTCTAGTCACCACAAATTACTATACGGACTTCTAATGCCATGTGTACATACTACAATATTTCCAATGAAACAAAAACACTTAGTTTTACATGAATTGATTATCACCTGTTTTGTTTTTCACATTGCGAGCTTGAAATATATATACTATTTCAGATCCCGATAAAGCGCCAAAAGAGGAAATACAACAAAATTATCCAACAAACGGACCCGTTCTTTCTATTGAAAATGGATCCATAAAACAAGAACCTGCTGTCGAAGCAAACGATGGTTATAACGAACCCATAGAATACAAATACAATCCGGATAAAAACCGCGAAAACTCCAACTCACAGGACGGTCCTATTAAGGACGCTGACGATAAAGCCCGACTAGGTCGTAACTTAAAACCAAAGAATAGTAAAAAACTAATACCCCAAATGTCCAAAATTAGAGCACGAAACTTATTCAGTCACCTGTCAAGTTTATCAAACCTGAATCCCGCGTTAAACACATTCGACAAATTCCCCCCTGAAACTGTTTTGATGCCAGCTCTTGCCACACAGTTGTTTGCTGCGGAACTCGAACAGAACAATCTCAATATACCCAACAATGATCTATCCGACTTGTCGCAAACTAATTGGGAGCATCGCATCTTTCCATCACCAATAAGGAAAAGTAATATGGGGAGCGTGGGTAACTACCACGAAGAAACAAACGAGTCTGTCAGGGATTATTGTATCAAAGAGGGGGAGAACGTATTTAGATGTAAAATATGCGCCAGGGTCTATACACACATTAGCAATTTCTGCCGGCACTACGTCACTTCCCACAAGAAAGATGTGAAAGTGTTCCCATGCCCTATTTGCTTTAAAGAGTTCACGCGAAAAGATAACATGATTGCACATTTAAAAATTATACACAAAAATCAACCCAATTCGAACGAGCAATTGGCTAAGCAGGAGTCTTGAATTATTTAATTAATGGCATACAAAATAACCATCATTGAAGTTATAAGATCTGATTAGTAAGAGTAGGCTTTATTTGTCCTATGCGTTATTTAACTTACAATTCGAATTCTAAATAATAAATAATCATAGACAGCGATTGAATAAGCATCGTGCTCTATTTCGTGAACGTTTCTATAAGTTTGTTATATTTAACGACGAAAGTTGTTTGTTGTTAATATTTATCTATTTATTATTTATGTTGTTCCATTTTTTCCCAGAGTGCTGACTTCAAAGAGATTTAAAAAATTTGCTATGATTTACTTGTTATTTTGCACTTACTTGTTACTTAATTTTATTACTTACAAAATTTTCAGGGTACAAAGTAACTACTCATGGTGATCGTATATTCAAACGTAGTATATTACTGTACGTGTGCTGAATAAACATGCAATTCTCATAGAACTGAATTAGGTAGTTAGATTAAGTTAATAGTTATGTTTGCGAGTATAACACATCGATGGCATGATCTCCGCGCACCACTGCGTTGCAATATTGTCTTCTTGAGCCAAATGTGCAAATACTGTTTTGATAAGAGGCTGCTCTTTTAGAAGACTAGACGACATGCCGTCATGTAACTTGTAGTGGTCAATATGCATTTTCATTTTACTTGCCTTATTAGTGATCTTAGTTGTAAATTAAAATTTGACTTACTCGAAGTAAAACTCAACACAGGCTATGATTTTATTTTGTAGTTTTTGTTAAGATTAATTTAAAATAGTTTATCAATGTTGAAATGTTTGGTTGTAAATGTTATGCTATTCAAACGCGTTAAATTACACACACACGTTGTAATAGGTGGAGCAATCTAATATAGAATTTTAGCTTTTAAACTTTTTAGAATCAATCGGGATCATGTAGCATAGGCGTTGTTGATATATACACTCAGTTCCTGAACAGCCAAGCAGAGCCCCAAATGTATATGATTACACTCTCATTTCAAACAATTCATTTGCCAGTAATTATATCAAAGGATATATTCTATGTATTTACTACTACAATATCTAAATGTATTGTATTTTGTCCAAGACAATATAAAACAATATTTATATTTGAAATGGTTCATACAAAAGAGATTATAATACTACTATCTTCTCGTATATCATGTTTTTTTAGATTATAAAATACAGGAATTTCCGCGTTACATTCTTAAACATCTTTCGTGACTTGTAGTAAAGTAATTCCTTTAAAACAGTTCTCGATATTCATGTAACTACAAATGGAAATCTACTTAAAGTAAAAAATATGTAAAATATACTTACAATGTTTATATTATGTATATGAAATGTGACAACACGTCGTTGTTAGTGATCTTAGCAAGGTGCTTTGAATGATAAATATCTGGAATCATGAGATGATTTGTAAATTATATTTTAGTAGGAAAGAAAATGCCTTAAAAATATGTAACATAAGAAAATGGTACTTATAAATTATTTAATTAAATTTAGAGGCAAATGTAGTCTTCCATAACTATAGCAAACCATTCAATCCCGATCATAAATAATCATTTGAAGTGATTGTAAACGGTACAATTTTGAGTTGTGATGTACCTTGTACTTCAATAGACATTTCTTACGTTATGAATCTTACAACCAAAATTTTCCAATGTAATAAACGTAGGTCCAGGGAACGCTTGCCTATTAGTGTGCCTTTACTTGTATATGAATAAGTTAAATATTTATTGACTACTAGACGTCTAAGAAATTTCAAAGAATATTGTGTATTATTTATTTTCATTATTCAAAGTTTACAATATCTACTTTAAGAAGCTTCCTTAGGAGTATAGAACCTTTTAGGCCCAAGTAGTTAAATATGATGATTGTAAATTTGTATTAAGAATATCATCTCATGTTTCCCATTTTGTTTGGAAATTGGGATAACTCGCGGACGTTGTGTTAACGTTGTAACGTGAAATCTTTCGAGGCGATTTAGTCTTGATAATCAATATTAAGACTGTTAAAATTCATGAAAAACGAATTTATTGTACCTACCTTCTCTCATAAAATTTATATGAAATTTACCTTGGACATTGATAGGTACTTAAATGGAAGAAATTTATACTTAAATAAGGTGAGGCTACTATTATTTCAAAATTACTTAAATTATGATAGTCAATTTAGCCAGTGCCTAAGCTTAACCCGTTCTACCTTTTTTTTCTACTGAATTATCCCTATCATCTAGGTACTTCAGAATATATATTATGTATCTATTTAACACAAATGTGAAGATTCGTAACTCGATTTCGTATATAATCAATAATAGGGAAAGTTATTTTTATGTTATGGAGTTATATTTATATTATCATCTCAATAAGATATTATTTGTTAATGTTATATCATTAATTGGTGCTAAATTATACTTAAGAGAATGTCACATGTGATGCGACATAAGAATGGATTGTCCTCACAATATACAAAATATGTATATTGTTTGTTCGTACTGTTGTTTTAAAATCATTTCTGTAAATAGCCAATCTTGTTTCTGCATCACCGAGAAAGAAGTTTCTATGTTTCAACAATACTACAGTACAAGCGTTCGGTGTTAACACACATTGTTTGGTTTAACCTCAATGATTTTCCACATACATAAAGCAATATATACATATTATATAACTACATATTATTCTAAATGATATATATTTTATTCATATTACAGTTTACGGAATTCAAATTTTATCTAGCTGATAGTCTCATTTAAAAGTAAAAATTAGAAAAAGTCATAACATACTCAACACAAAAAGTAATATATTATATTAAAATTAAACTAGTTTCTTCATAGAAGACGAGGTCTGGCCTCAGTTTTTTTTCTCAGATTATGTTCTAAACACTGTTATAAAATATGCTATTTATAGATTTACTGTATTTACAAACGAATGCAGCTAACACGATTGTGAAAATTGTGAAATAATTTTAACAGTTCTCGTAGACATTGTAATTCACATTGACAACAAATAAATACTTTCTTGTTACGATTCAATATCTCACGAGAATTAAATAGAAAATAGCCAAATGTTAAGCAGATTCATATTTTTTTGTTATTTGCACATAGACATTTAGCAAATGCAAAGAGTAATATTTAGAAGAATTTAGATATGAAGTTACACAAGAATAGCATTATTTGTTAATGAATGAAATACAATGGTATACAATAAGGTGTTAATTACTATTTTTAGAAACTTTAATGAAGAATAATAAAAGTTACATCAAAAATAGTATATATTTTCAATTGATGTTGCTTGTTCTGTTTCGTATTTGTTAATTTTTTTGTGCCCTTTTTTATTTCTGTTATGTTGGTAAAGTTCTATTTTATATTTATTTGTGATCTTTCTTTGTCTGTTAATTTCTGTATAACGTAGTACTTATTGTTTAATGATAATTTAATTAATATAGTGTGGATTGAGGGTGCTGTATGAACATTGGTATAACTGAATGTGAAATGAATGTCTTGCCGTTCGTTTTATTTGGTAATAAAAAAATATGGTGACAAGATCGGATGACCTTCATGGGTCATATTGATCCATCACTAGTGATTATTGTAGCAACGATAAACGCTAACGATTTCAACAATGTTTCATCTTACTTTTATAGTAGCAAAGTAACAACACGGGTTATTAGTAAAGAATAGAATAAAAGTTAAGTTATTTATGATTAATATAGACTTAAAATAGTGTTGTTAACAATTGAGTGAATTTTCTGAATTGTAGATATTTATTAGTCACGGAGAGAGGACTGATCCAGGTATGTTATCCTATGATACTACTCTCATGTCTCGTAGATGGTGTGGTTAGAGCTAGATTACGTTTAAATGCTTTCTATGTTGCTCAAATTGACGCTCTGAAATGAACAAAGTTATGTTGGTCCAGTACAAATTGTTGCTTTGGTATATTTTATTTTCATCATCATGAATGTTTGTTTGAAAACGATTGATTTGTCAAACGATGAGGCTAATTACATGTTCCTTTATTTTATCCATTACAAGACCTTTCGGCTTGTTTTATTTAATGTCCATGTATTACTTATGGCAGCAATTTTATTTATCAATATCTGAATTTATGCAATATAAATGCTAATTTTTTTACATAATTTTTCAACTATAAACCCACCTTATGTGATCTTAAGCGCTAAGTTTAACTGAAGTTAATTTTTATATTTACGTACCTACTACTGAACTTGCCGAAACAGTTCCAAATACAAACACTTGAGTCCTATTATGTCATAGTGAAATCTATTCTTTTTTTTGTTATTATTTTTTAATTTATTATTAATTTATAAATTAATGGTTAGATTAAAATAGATTAAGCCGTTTCAATTTGCTACAAATTATTGTGGTTTTCATTTAATTAAATCATTACTTTCAAAACAACCTACTTACGAGTAGGTAGTGTAAATTATGTTTGATTCAGATTTTTTTGTTAAAAAGATTTTATTGATAGGACTGATGATATTTTTTGTTTAATATATATTTATAGTACGTATGTTCCAAATTGATATTATTTCTTATTTTATAGTTTTTAAATGTTTATTTTAGGTGATATTGCATGGACGAGTGCATAATGTGCAAAAATTATTATCGAAACTTAAAATCTTGTGCTATTTCAATACGTGCGAAGTAAATGTTATACATAACTACTAACTATACTTAAGCGACTGCATTCATGATTCACGACTCGTCCATGGAGTAGTCCGACATTCGTGGTTTTCATTTTTAATCATGGTGTAATAAATTTCGTCATTAAATTTGAACAAATAAAAGTTAATATATTTTCTTGGCTTGTTTTTATTTTACCTCAGTTCATTGTTTAATTTGTTTGTAGTTTCACGTATAACAGTAGGAACGCTTGAGATGGACAAATGTTTAGAGTTAAATGTAATGCTTGTATTCACTATGTATTTTTTAGACTAAAAATTACCGACAATGCCCTAATCTTTTCTTATCAAAGAAAAATTGGACGTGAAACATGACATAGTAAATTGTCACAAAATCCAAAATATTGAACCTTCATATACTGTTACCTCAAACTTTTATACTGTTTTGGCAGGATAATACTGGATTTTGGCATTGTCTTAAACAGGTAAAGTGTTGAAAATATATGTTGCTGTATGAAATGCTTTAAATACAAAATTATTATTGCAGATCGCGGCACTCCCGATTCAGAAAACAAAGATACCAAATACGCTTTATCGCCTTCACACGATGGTCAAGGAAAAATCCGCGTCAACCCAGCGACACAAGCGTCTACGTCGGGAGAATACCAGAGTGATTCAATAAATAATAACACATTGACAGGAGGAAATCAGATGCAAAGGCCGTCGGTTCGAAGGCGGGTCAGGCGGAGAGCCAACTCTGCTTCCAACGACCCAGCGGAACAACTAACCGAGATGTCTGTGAGAGGACTGAACCTATTCAGATACGCCTCAGTAAACGAAGGCGTCTACCAATGCACAGAATGTGCTAAGGACAACGTCCAGAAAACGTTCAAAAATAAGTATTCATTCCAAAGGCACGCCTTTCTGTACCACGAAGGCCAACAAAGAAAAGTTTTCCCCTGCCCCGTCTGCTGCAAAGAGTTTTCCAGGCCAGACAAAATGAAGAATCACATGAAAACCACGCATGACTGTTACGTACCCAAGGATTGTGTGTACGCGCCGAATACGTTTTTTATGATTCCTGGAATGGAAGGCCAGCTTCCGCCGGGAATCAAACTGGAGGCAATGGGCTCTGTATCCCCCCACGGGTCTACGCCCACGCACTCGTCACCTGACCCTGCCCAAGTTTGAGTAATTGTTACTACAAATTGGCTCTTGTTTGTTAATTCCACTTTTATATATAGGAAACTGTCGTTAAGCGCAAATTGAAGTGCCTTTAATGTCTAATGTTAACGTTTTTTCATACTTACATATATATTTGATATGGAATGCGATTATACTAGTATTGTTCTATTTTTGGAGTTAACATTTTCATGGCCGTGTTATATTGTACGTGCCTATTGTGAATATTTCCAATGATACTGTTATGCATTTAATATCGAACTTTCGTTACATAGATAACGCTCATTGCGTTAACTTGTTAAAAAATATGGTTGTGCAAATATTAGACAATAATAAATATACAGTATAGAAGAGGCCAGTTACGCGTTTTAAATTTAACTTTTATACTGAATTAGCATTAGCGGGTGCTGTAAAAGTCTGAGATGTGCCTTCCAGTAAACGATTTCATATAGATTTTTCTAAAAGTGCCCATACTTGTAGTTTTTCGATGCATCGCATGACACCGACCAAAGACTGTATTTACAATAAATAATGTCATTACCGTAGCATATCAGATACGATTCGAAACTGTGTCGGCATCAGTCGCGATTTCTGTGTAGCGACCACAGTGCTTGTTATAGAAGCAATATCATTATTTTGGTAGGGAATACATTTTTACTAGATAACTTCTAAGTATGTTGAAATGTAAATGTTATATTTCTATCCTTATTAAAGACTTTTAAGTAATTTAATAAATATATATATGATTATTAGTGAGCCTACTGTTATGTACGATATGTACCTTTGAATCTTTATTGTAGCCAAGAGTGTAGTTCGAACATTATAGATGTTTACATATCGTCGGTGATACTGCAAAACGAGCTACGACACAAAGGACTGATTTTACAGCAGAGACAAAAAACGTTTGTTAAATAATTCGCCAAGTGTATGACATGCTTATAATGATATAACGCTATTAAGATCTATATAGTAACAGGCAAATAATCCCGGAAACAGATGCGTTTGGATACAGGATCTCGATCATTTCAACAAAACAAATAAAAATATATTTTTTTTTACATGGAACGTATTGCAGTATCACCGACGATATACTTTAATAGTGCCATAGCACAAATGAATAGTTTTTGTAAAATGTATAATTCAGTTCTTCAATCGTGTTATCGATTTTAGGATAATATATTTAGTAGATACAGCGCCGTCCTAGTGTATAGGGCGGGAAACAAAATCAGCAGTTCTTCCATTGATAAGGAAAATAATATTTTGTTATAATGTTATTATAACTGTGTTACGGTGTTGTGGAGGACGCGGTCAGTGACGTTCGATCATGAAGTCTCATGAGGTAATGAGAAGAAGGTAATGGTAATGAGAATATTTTTTACCGCCGTCTCACATAACACTTTAACATATAGTTTAAGTTCTCGTTCAGGATTGTTACTAATGTCCATTTTAATATTAAGTTCTTGTTGGGAAAGAGTATAATGTAAGAGCAATATATATAAGAAGATTAAATACTAAAATTACTATAGTTTAACATTTATATCTACTTAAAGATTATTTGATTATTAAAATTGCGTTTCTGTATTTTTAAATTTAACGCACAACTTCTTGATAGTTTATGTTAAGTTTAATTAAGATTTTGTTAGATTACGTTCTTGTATATAATCTTACGATGTATTACTTCACTTAGTATAAGTCGCCAACAAGGTATTAACAATTTACAGTGTGATTTTTAATTAAGTAAATACATCAGCGCCAGTCAATCGCACAAACAACTGGGTAACGGCATGTTACGTAGGTGTATTAAAACTCATAGATTATTCTTCCTTTTTATCTATCTACACATTCTTTCCATCTTTTGGATGACCGTTTTGCACACTGTTTATTTTTCAAATATCAAACGGTGGTTTATTTCTTTTTTTTATCTTTTTTGTAGTATTTTATTTTGTGATATTAGTGCTAACTAAGTTGGCGGTCATGTTCATTGTTGAGTTATTATAATTCTTACTTTTCTTTTCTATACATATGCTGCAAGGCAGCGTCAAATATATGAGACATTTAAAAATATAGAATTTAACGCGTTGCTAAAGTATTACACTTACATAGAGCACAAAATGTAAAACTTTGGCGATATATTAATTAACTTGTTTTTATTTCTTACAAATAAGTATTTGTCTAATATTATATGCACAGAATAGTTTTCCGTTAGGGTATAAAATATTAAAATTCCATATATATTCAACACTAAAACCTATAATTTAATATTGTTTGCGCAGTAATTTGAACGTAAGACAATAAATAATAGTTTAACACACTATCAATTACAAAATAATATTCAATATTTTACAAAGTTTATGTTGCGTTTCAAGTGCAATCTTTATATGCAAGTTCTGTTTTCATATTCTATTAAATTGAAATTGCTCTTTTGTATGGAGCATGTACTACCTATTACTGATTCTATCTTCAATAAATCGTATAAAAATATTCTTTTTTAATAACTGAAGGCTGATGTCCATCGGTCGCGTCAAGCGTCAAACGCGAGCGTCAATGACATCGTCGTCAATACTACAGCGACGTCAGTGACGCCTGCACAGTGTCTTACTAAGGTAGAGTTGCCAACCGTCCTGTTTTCTCAGGACATGACCTGATTTTTAGAGTTTACTGGGGTGTCCTGAATAGTTTTTAAGGAGCGTCCTGGGTTTTAAAAGGCTCAGCTAAGTTTTGCAGTCATTACATTAGGGGCGGCCCCACGGCTTGAGAGTGTTCGCGATGTTCGAGCTGTTTTAAAACAAATACGCGCCCTGTTTTTATATTGAATTGTCCTGGTTTATCCAACTTTAAATCCTAGTTTTTAAAATGCAAGGTTGGCAACCCTATACTAAGGCTGCCGTCGTATGGCTTCATACATTTACATAGTGCAAAACTGGCATTCGACGTGACCATTCAAAGTCTGCCTTTTATACAGTAATCCGAAATTTAACTTCACTTGTCATAAGAGTATATAATATAAAAGTTTTATTGCACAACTAATGTAACTTTTTTCTAATCGTATTATACGGGCCATACTAATTTGTTTAAAATGGTTAACTACCCTTTTAAATAACGATTCGTTAGATTTTCAATAGTTTATAATATCGGTTAACAAAATTAATAGTACAGTTTAACTGATGATGTTTAATTGATATGGATCGGATTGTATGCCAACCGCATAAATGAAGTTTATTCATAATTATGTTTTCAGGGAAACGAAGTATATATATTTACAAATCATATTATAATTTGGACATACATGATATAATTAACATTTTAAGATGAGCATTACAGTGTTAAAATATGACGTTTTTATAATAGGTATTATTATGTAATGTTATAATGTAATTTACCTAAATGTTAATCAGGCAAATCTACTTTTTATATAAATGGCCAGTTTAAAAATCTTTGATGTAAAAAATACAAGAAATAAAATAGTATATTTTAAACGGTAGGCAGCGGCTTTGCTATGCCCTGGTATTGCAGAAGTCTATGGGCGGCGGTGACTACTTACCATCAGGTGGCCCGTCTGCTCGTCTGCCTATCGAGGCACTACAAAAAACGCGGTCCGATCCCGTCCAATAAATATGACAGTAGAATATCGTGGGAAACATCAAAGCTTTAACAATAAATTGATGAAACGATAAAAATATTGTAATAAAAGATATAGAAGTAGTATTTATAGGATGAATCTTACCAACATTAAATAATTATTGTGAAAATATGTACACTAAAATAAAGTAGAAAAAATATTTCAGCTTTTTTTGTACATTCCAACATCCTATTCCCTTTTTATTTAGGAAGACAAACAGGAATTTAAAGAAGGAGGAGTCTACACATTCTGGGTAGGTGTTGGGTGTTTCTTTGAAAATGTGCATATTAAGCGGCTCTCAATAAAGAACTACTTAGTAAAACATTAATTAATGTTCTTTTTGATTTAATGCAAAATATAGTTCCGGCACTTTCTAGGCATGTACATAACATATTCCTATTATAAAAAACAATTAAGTTATCTTCATAAACGTACCGCAAATCTCATTACCATCCGTGTCCCTTTTCCCAAATTTTAGCAATTATTGCCTGAAAAGTTATAGATACGTCCTGAAGAATGTATTTCTTAGTAGTTATTTATATAATAGAATACACGCTTTATAAGTTTACAAAACTATAGTCATTAAAGAACATTTTTAGGTAGTTTTTAAAGACTTTGAAATTTGTCCCTCCACTTTCTACTCACTACCGTTTGTTGATATTGTCGAAGGGTTAATTTTTATTTGCCACGTCGTAAAATCTGAATTATTAGCTCAGCGGCTCCGCGCTTAATTTCTCTTCATGACCCCAGCGGGTCACACTTGAAAAACTTTTTTAGCGCCAACTGGAGCTTATTTATCGTCCTGAAATCGGTTTTGCCACAAAAATTTCTCCTTACCGTTCGAGCTTCCCGTGGTAAGTCTGTTATTTATATTTATCATTTTTATGAACTGTAATAATCGTCTAAGGATACATTTTTCTTTGACAAATTGCCAAGTTATATGGTCCTATAAAGAACATAAAATATTAGAAAATATACAAAAACCTCACTGCCGTTTCTATAATTCCGTAAGCAGTATCTTGATTGTCGGAACGCCTTTGCTTCCATAATTCTTCATCAAATCAAATGATTAAAACACAATTTCAAAGCTTCAATTTGTCGCTAATAGCAAATACGCTTCGTCAATACGAAGAATAAACAAATGTTCTAAATTTATAAGAGTTTCCATAAAAATATGAAAATGAACAGTGGCATCTGTCGAAACATGAATGTCGAATGTGTAATCAACAAATTTGTTGTATTTTTACTATTTGTGTGAAGTACTCTCGTGGGTCATCTAGTGATACACATTAGGAAACTGTTCAGGAATATCAGATAATATAAAGATATATTGAGTCCAGAAAAGTGACCATACTGCACCCAATAGTAAGAATAGTGCCGTCCAGGTAGAGCTTAAAGTAGCGAGAGAAAACCGTCCCTCACTATTCGACACAATCATGCTAGCCTGGTGAGTAGCTTCTTCACACTAAGATTAAAGGTCCCAGGACCATAGAAAGTGGGAACACGTGGTTGGGCCGGAGTAGTATACGCCACAAAGCTATGCCTGTGGCACAAAGAGTGGATGGTATAAGATTTAACAATTATTTGGAGCATATGCCATGATACAGACGGTAGAACACGCTAAGCGAGGAAATGTTTTCGCAGCTATATTGGCTCTAGGCTGTTAGTCACATCTGCATCATTCACAATGCGTATGGCATGCCTCTTCAACCCATCCAGAGCATCGAGAGAGGCAGTCCAGGATATTGAGCGGAACTATCCCAAAGGTGCGAACAGTATTCCGTTCCTGACCATAACTGCGCTTAATATAAGCGGTAGAGCTGACCCGGCGTTAAAAGCTACCGCATCGTGTTCAAGATTCCAACCCTGCGTGGAATGGCGGATATTACGCCCTCAATGTGAATCCGTGATGGATTAAGATCACAGCAGATATCCATACCCAAGAAATTAAGGTCATTCCACAATGAGATAGGAGTTCCCTGAAGAATGGGGACGGAGATTTTTTGCACGGCTAAATCTAAATATCTAATAATATAAATAATCCGGGTCTGAAATAATCCCGCATACTATTCCGTATTGATGTTCTAACCAGGTAGTAATCGAAGAGGATCCCCGTCATTTTATACCCAATCTAGTGATTCGTCAGCAGGAGGTCCAGCAGCCATGAGTTAGAGCCAATGCATGAGCAGTTCTTCCAGCATGGTCAGTTCTGAAGGAGCCTGAACGATAGGCTATCTGATTCTGTCCTCTTATTAGAATTTAAATTAATCGATTTGTATTAATAAAAGTAAAAATTATGTAATTATTTTTAAAATATTGTGTTACAAATTAATAACATTTCAATAATATGAGTGGCACAAACTATATTTTTAAATGTAAAAAAAAAATCTCAAATGTTTATATAACATACTTAATAAAATAATATTTCAAAATATACAAGAACTAAATATTATTCATTATTTTATTTTAAACTAACGCATACAATATCAAGTTGGTTATTATATCTTAGTGTTTGAATAAAAATATTAAGTAATATTCTCGACCGTTAAAATTATTATTAGTATAATATTCTTAACAATTTAACTTTTAACTATTAAATAAATTCTGCCGTTTGTATATTCATACGTAATAACTTTTTTACTTATTGCTGTTACTCAAATAATTAATAATTATGTGATTCAAAAGGATTTTTTCATTTAGTTTATAATTACCAATCGCGTAATACAACTACCATTTCTAAAATTCTAATTACCATATGTATCACTTCTCACTACCGTTCGACGAAAATTTTCAAATGCAAATTCTGACCCATATATCGGTCCAAATACTGTGCCTCTCATTTATTTTGTATTTATACACTATAAACCTTGCGTAAAATGTATAAAGAATGTAATTGGCAGCATTCTTTGAACTTTAGCGCTCAATATATCTATCTTCAAATATTCACCCTATTGTATTTTCATTTATGTTACCCGATGTCTCTTCAATAAGGCACCGAATTTTGTTTCACCTCTAGGGTTTTCGCTTATATACATGTTTTACTTACACAGAGTACGAGATAAGAATTGTAACACCAAAGGAACTGCATACGCAACGTGACTTGGTTATACGTCACAATTTCTTGCATTTCTTGCAATCCTGAATTTATTTATTACTAGGTGCTGCCCGCGGCTCCGTCCGCGTAGAGGTTATTTTTGGAAGAAAACGTATAGAATTCACGGAGGCACGTTAAGCAATTACACCTTTCTATATTTTGCTATCCCATAGGTAGCGTGCATTTTTCCGGGATTAAAGTAGCCTATGTCATTCTCTAACCCTTAAACTACCACTATGCAAAAAATCATGTCGATCACTTGCTCCGTGAAAAACTAAAAACTATCCCGCGGGAACCATACATTGTTTTCCAGGATAAAAATACCCGATGTGATTTTCTGATCCGTAAACAGCCACTGTGTAAGAAACCATGTCGATCCCTTGCACTATGAAAAACAAAATTCTATCCCTTGGGAACCTTAAATTTTTCCGGGATAAAAGTAGCCAATGTGCTATCCCAGACTATAATCTATGTCTGTGCCAAATTTCAGCCAGATCCGTCCAGCCGTTCTGGCGTGATTGAGTAACAAACTTCCATCCATACTTACAAACTTTCGCGTTTATAATATTAGTAGGATTTTCTTGCAAAACAGCTTTCCAAAGAGACAGTGAAAAATGACAGAATCTAAATAAATATATCATATCATATTTCTAATAAATAATTAGATTTTTATTTTATTACAAATTTCGTTTATAGGTTGACAGCCTCGATAGCGCAGTTGTAATTGCGCGTGAGTTACGACTGCTGTGCTGAGGTTTCGGGTTCGGGAAAAAATATAATTTTATATTTAGGTATTATTTTTTGTCCGCAAATTAATTTTTAACTAAATAAAATATTTTATGTTATAATTAATTTCCCGACGTTGATAAATACTTGTGATGTGTATTTATATGATTGTGACGATTTGACCACTGACCACCCCATAAAAAAGTGTCTAACGCGAAGGATTCAACAGCCATGCATATGCAGTGTTTAGTATTTTTTTTTCCTAGCACGGCAATGTGACCACACGGGTAAGCGCAGTGCCTTTCAATTAGAGTATCGAGTAGCGAGAGACAATCTGTCCCTTGCCACTCAACACAATCATGCCTGCTTCTTAACACTACGCCATGGGCAAGAAGGTGAAGAAACGGTCGAGGGTCTAGTGTCCCAGAAAGCCGTAAAACGGCCAAACACCGTACCCCAACTCTAGACCACCGACAAAAACCGGATGTACACTGGCTGATCCCGGAAGGCGACACACTTGTGTGCCATTATGGCGGGTTTTACATATTTGGTAAGGTGGTCGTAAATTCGGGTGGATATGAATGCCACCACCGGCAAAATATAACGTAGGTAGTATGCACATTTCTTATTAGGTATAGTACATTCGTGGATATAGATATAGTCAATAGTTTAATTTTCACTAAAAACGATAGATGTCATTTGCTTTTGTTATAATTTTTTCTTCGTACACTCTTTCTTATTTGTTTCTCCGCCTCAATGTACAGTCAGCATTTCACCAACAAATCTCATTTCATATTTTTGTAAAAAAAAATGTATAATTCATTATCTTATTTAACATAGTGCATTACATATTTTTATCACATACCTACAAACATAAAACCTTTATTTCGTTTCATTTCGTTACTTCTCTAACTTTGCATTTGTCATACTTACTGCAGTTTCTAAATAAATATATGAATAAAAAAAACCGAAAAAATGGAAAATTTATGTGAAATTGAATATAAAAGATATTAGATGTATAAGATATACATATGAGATTTTAGTTTTCCACAGAACGTAAACGCACGCCGCTACCGGCAAAGGCTAAGTTTACGTTTATTTTTTATATAGCAATTGGGTCACCAGGGCTGCTCTGGAATTTCTTGGAACTCGACAAAATTTTCGTGATTTGCACAATGTACAGCGTTAAGGAACCTCAGCTTTGTGTGACAAAATAAAATCAATATGACCAATGCAACTTTATTTAAAGAACCAATTACCTACATCAATATTGCATCGAAAAATATGCCCTAGGTAGTATAATTATTTTTCCCTTATGTAAAAAGTAAACAAACGGCATCTTTGCTGTACCTTCAAGCGGTGAAATAGCTAATTCTCAGTACTAGATACTCTTCCTGGATTTTTCTATAGTTATTTCAAATTACTATAAATTATGTTTTCATACACGAATTGTTAATTTCATTTTAATGAAATTAATGAAAAATTGTTACTGGTCACAGACGGGCACTTAGTCTGAGTAAAAACACTGATGATGCTCCTGGCCGTTTTCGGCCATGGCGACTGCATTCTACTCCAGATTTATATTAAAACACTATACTTCATGTAAAACTAGCTATAAAATATATTTTTATACTGCTCAGGAAGCTAGATCTTAATAAAAAAATGAATATATTGGCTAAATTACCAAAAATATCGAAGTATCAAAAATGATTTTTCTGAATATTTAAATAATACCTATAATATATATTTGTTACGATATTATGTTAAAAGTATTTCGTTATAGTGATGATTACAATGAAAATATGTTATGTGTTAATAATAATATAAACACTATTTAGTATATAACATGTACATATCTATAGAAATGAAGTAGAAATGACAATTGTCGTATCCAGCGACAACAATAATGCATTTAATACATTTCAGATTACCATTACACGTTTGAAGATGATGGAGAAAACACCATGCCTATTATAACACTTGAAGTAATATCCAATCCCACGACAGTAGAAGATCCATCTATCTACAATACTGATTCACAACACAGAGATGCAGCTTGTAAAGAAACAACAGACGATAATTTTATAATAGACAAATCTTTGGATGACGTAAAACCTAAAATTGAAACGAATGAGAACCAAGTTCAGGGCATAATAACAGAAGTGCCGAAAGCTAGGAGTGATCTACTTGAGTATATGATGAGAAATGATGGCAGTGTTGTTTGTAAACTGTGTGGAGAGATATTACAGAGCCGCACGCACTGGTACAGGCATAAGTACAAGCAGCATGTAACACAAACCCTCAATCCAGCACCTTTGTTCCAGTGCGAACAGTGTCTTGTATACTTTAAGAGCAGAAAAGGTATAATAATTTTCTAAAATTAATCCTTGAGAATTTTAATCTTGCATGTTGAAATCTGTAAACTAAACCCAAAAATTTTATTAACCCTAACTTTATGAAATGGTAGGTTACTCGTATGTGAGAGTCCTTATGGGTAGGTACTATAACTGAGTCGTCAATTGTTGCTACTAAACAGGAGCATGGAGGCATTTTATTGTACCGGTATGAAAGACGTTGAAGTCTGGATTATCTACATTATAAGACCTGATATAAATCTCTATAGAGATATGATAATGATTTCTCTCGGTAGTCCATGTTCACATCCTGGTTGTAGGTAGGGACTTACTTTCTGCCTGTCGATAAGTACATAGGGACCCGGTCAAATGTTCTAAATCGCATGCTGGTGTTATAGAAGTCTGTTAATGTACGAGACGTGAATTTATTCCAGGGTATATAGGCCACATAGCTAGCCGACACAGTGAGATTTTGGCAGATGCGAGTCCAGTGCTGACGAATAGCCAAGTAGAAGCAATTTCTAAAGAAAAACATGTAGCCACCCAGTGCACTCCCGTAATAAAAGAAGAGCTAGATCCAGAAATGTCCATACCGAAGACAAGCGTACTGAACTACCAAACTACTTTTATTAAACACGCTGCTAGTAAACCTACAGAAACTAAGAAGAGTTTTCGTAACAAAGGTATAATATAAAAAGTATTTATATCATATTAAGTAAAAGTAAATTGACCTTATCTTCACTTCCAATCCTTCCCTCGTTTCCTCTCACGGTCAATATCCTGTTCCTGGCTTCTCTCACCATGACCTTATCTACATAAGTTACGCATTAAAGCCCACCAAACCCCTTCCCAAGGTTTTGCACTTGCGTTGTTTTGATCGCATGGACATTGATAAGCTTGCAGAGGATGCGGCAAGAATAAACTGGGACCCTTTATCAACCGCCTCTTCAGTCGATGAAAAGGTCAACATTTTCAATGCCAAAGTCCTTTCACTTTTCGATGTCCATGCGCCAATAAAAAAAGTTAAGCTGAAGCGTTCCCCTGCTCCGTGGATGACACGTGGTGTTCGTATGGCGATGAGGCGAAGAGACCGAGCTTATCGTAAATACAGGAGGGACCGTTCTGATGAAAACTGGTGCCTCTTTAAGACTGCAAGGAATCGGTGTAATCAGATGGTACGTAACGCTAAACGCCGTCATATTCTTACCAATATTACCTTGTCCTCTCCTGCTAGTATCTGGAAATTCCTCGGGACTCTAGGTATTGGCAAAGGGAGGACCCTGGATTTCCTTGGTGCGACTTTTGATTTGGATGATATTAATCGTCATTTCTCTTCTGCTGTCCTAATTGACTCCCAAACCAAATGTCGTACCATGGAATTTATAGCTGGTCTCCCCAGACCTAACATCGACCCCTTTCAGTTTTCTCCAGTTCCGGCGGGTGAGATCAAGAAGATAATCCTTTCCATTAAGTCCAATGCGACTGGATGCGACAAAGTCAGCCGCCGCATGATAATTCCTATCCTGGATCATCTTCTCCCTACCATTACTCACATCATTAATGTCTCCCTTGGCACAGGTATTTTTCCCTCTTTATGGCGCAAAGCCTTCGTTATTCCTGTTCCCAAAATCCCAAATCCATCACTCACGAACCATCTCCGTCCTATATCCATTCTACCGTTCCTTTCCAAGGTGCTTGAGGCCTGTGCACACAAGCAGTTGTCTAGGTTTGTATACCTAAACAACTTGTTATGCCCTCTGCAGTCTGGCTTCAGACCTGGCCACAGCACCGTGTCCGCGCTCCTCAAAGTGACTGGCGATATTAGAGAGGGCATGGAAGAAACCAAAGTTACAGTTCTGGCTTTGGTTGATTTCTCGAATGCCTTCAATACCGTCAGTCACGATATCCTGCTGTCAATCCTCTCCCATCTTTTGATTTCTCCGGCGGCTCTCCTCTTATCTTCAGGGTCGCCAGCAGTCGGTGCGTCTCGACGATTTCTCGTCGAATTGGTGCGATATCGACTCTGGAGTCCCTCAAGGCGGCATACTTTCTCCATTGTTATTTTCTATATTTATTAACCTCATTGCTCAAAATCTTCAGTGTGCGTATCATTTGTATGCCGATGACTTGCAAATTTATTCTCGGGCTGGAGTCGATTGTGTGGCCACTGCCGTGGACAGGGTGAACAAAGACCTGGAATATATTAAAAGTTGGTCTGACAGTTTCGGTCTGTCGGTGAATCCCACGAAATGTCAAGCAATAATTTTGGGTAGTTCCAGGTTGATTACTAGACTGGGCGCCACGGAGATTCCGGGTATTATATTTGATGGCACAGTCATTCCTTGGAGCCCTAGTGTCAAGGACCTTGGGTTACACATCGATTCCACCCTGAGCTGGCGGTTCCAAGTAAACTCTGTCAGTCAGAGAGTTACCGGTACTCTTCGTGCTCTTTATCGCCTAAAGAATTTCCTACCAGCTAAAACCAAGACTATGCTTGTGCAAGCCTTAATCCTCCCGATAATCGACTATGGTGATGTCTGCTATTTTGATCTGAATGCAGATCAACTCAACAAACTTGACCGACTTCTCAATAACTGCATTCGATTTATTTTTAATCTTCGCAAATATGACCACGTTTCTTCCTATCGTTCGCAATTAAAATGGCTACCTATTCGCCAGCGACGATCTATGCGAGCTCTTACTACTCTCTTTACTTTACTTACGTCCCCTACCCCTCCCTCTTACTTATCTTCTCACTTTATCTATCTTAGTGACAGTCACGATAGAAACCTCCGTTCAACTAGCAACCTTCTTCTTAAATGCCCCCCTCACAGCTCTGACTTCACTCACTCTTCTTTCGCCATTCAATCTATACTTCTTTGGAATTCACTCCCCCTTGAAATCAGGTCTTGCACCACCAAGTTGGCTTTCAAGTGGAGACTTCGAAATTTACTCCTGGACAGAGTTGCGGAATCATCTCATTAATTCTTAGTATATTTATTTTATATTATGTACCTATATGTATATGTGTATGCATTTATATATCTTATTGTCAAAATTATTATATTTATTAAGTATATATCCAAGTATTTATGTATGTACATGCTTATTTGCTAAATGTTTTATTTTTATTATTATCTTTATGCACCTACACTGCTTTTCTCTGCACCACCTTAAGGTTGACTGGGAGAGAATGCCTTTGGCATTAAGTCCGCCTTTATACCCTGTATATAAAGTGTAAATAAATAAATAAATAAAAGCTTCGGGTGTGTTATTTCTTTAAAATCCAGCAGAGTCCCATTGAAATAACTGAGTCTTGATTGTATAGGTTTTATTGCTTTTATCTCTTACTCTGTTAATAGGAAAAAGACACGAGATCTGCCTAAAGCTCACTTTTTATACAATTCAATGACCTTGCCCCTTCCTTAATTTTACTTTCCAATAAGTCAATACAGCAACATAATTATTTAAAGCTATCAAATGACATATTGAATAATTCTAAAAATACTATTATATCAAACAAACATATTTAGCATTTATAAAACGTGAGTTTATAACGTGAAATAAGTACTACTCACGTATCGTTCTAATCACATCAATACAATTACACCTTTTCTCGAAGTATTTATTTTGCATATCTAACATAAGTAACTGTAAAAATACTGCTTTTTTATTAATCATAATACCTGCCATTATTTAGTTATTGTACAGTGTAGTGTAATGTGTGCACTTTATTATACCTCCTTTACAATACTCCCATTTTCTCATTAAAACTAAATTTTGACAATAGAAACCATCCCATTTATTAATTCACAATGTTTAATAATTTGACTGAACAACTTCAATATATTCATCGATCATCTATCTAATCTATTTTTGTGACATAAAGAGCCTTTCAGAAAGTTACACAATACAGTAGAGAAACGGCTTTTCTTGTACTTAATAATAAAATTGGAAATTAAGTGGTGTTTTTTTTCAGAAGATAATAACATAGACAACAAAGCAGATTGGGAAGAAAAACGTTCCCGCGAGGAGAAGTTAGTTGCTGATATTATAGACAGAGTACGCAGAGAATGTGAGGCACAAGGCTCGTCTGGTCCGGGTCGGAGAGGCTACAGTCGACGAACTACTGTGATGAATACGTAGCCCCGAAGTTGTTTGTGGTTGTCTGATTCATAGACAAAGTATTAATAAGTAATATTATATACATGGTCTTATGTATATTGGTAAAGCGTTAGGTACAGCCAATGTGTAACGAGTTCCTTTAGGATAGGGTACTAATTCAGATTGCAGCATTAACATTAGATACAAATGTGAAATTATTTTATTATGTATTATGAACGTGAATTTTTCCCCGCACTTTAGAAATATCTTTTAAATAGTACATAACGTTAATGTCCTACCCGCATTGCTATTTATAAGTACATCTCAATGAGATACAGCCTAACTGAATTTAGTATGTGTGGTGATTTTGTGCCAATTGTAAATAGAACGTGCCAAGGACAGTATGAATTAAGGTGCCAAAATTTGTCCAAAAATTACTGTACATAGTTTAAAAATCTATTTATGTAAGTTAATGTCGATATTGATTGTGTCACCTCATGTCAATCTGTTTACGCATAATGAAAAACTATAGGGGGTTTGGACGATGGAGATCTGGACCATAAGTTTGTAGCTGTCCTATTCTTCGACATACTATATGACTTTTGTCCTTCTGAACTTCCCCACCCAACATGCATGGAAACCCTTTTTACCCTCAACTTTCCCCCCTTTAACTTCCTTGTGTAAACGTGTCATAGATTAAAATCACAATAACAATGTACAGGGTGGGCCATAAAGTTGAGCGGATTTAAAAAAGTCATAGAAAATAAACTACAAAGCGTAGGGAAGATAATTTATTGTTTTAATAAAGAAGACACATGGGAAATTTATGTTTTAAAAATAACATCACTGAGATGTGAGCCATTTAGACGTACACACTCTTCGAATCTAGACTTTAAATTTGTGAAAACTCGCTGGCACATTGCTTGTGGGATAGCGGACATTTCCTGGCAAATAATGTTTTTGAGCTGGACAATCGTCGTCGGTTTACTGGCGTTAACGCGGCTCTTGAGGTATCCCCAGAGAAAAAAATCCAGTGGCGTGAGATCTGGGCTTCGAGGAGGCCATGGAATGTCCCCTCGTCGCGATATCACTTTTCCGCTAAACATTTCGTTTACAACTGCTAAGGACTCGTTTGATGTATGGGATGTCGCGCCATCTTGTTCAAAACCAGGTCCTGCTGTTATAGGCTTCAAAATTATGCAATTGTGGGAAGAAAAAGCTACGTAACATTGCTGTGTAGCGATTAGAATTTACTGTTACAGTCTGGCCTCGCTCATTTTCAAAGAAATGTGGTCCGATGATTCCTTCAGCCGACATGGCCGTCCAAACTGTAACTTTAAGTGAATGCCAAGGTCTTTGGTGTTTTAATTTGGGATTATCTCCGGCCCAATACCGGTAATTTTGCTTGATGACAAATCCACTTAAATGAAAATGAGCTTCATCAGAAAAGAGAATATTGTTCAAACTTCGAAAGCGCTCTAACATTGTTTCAGCAAAAGTACGGCGTAGATGGTGGTCATTCGGTTTCAATTCCTGCACTAATTGAAGTTTATATGGGTGAAATTTAAGATCTTTTACCAAAATACGCCTTAAAGATGTTCTTGATATGGCGAGCTCAGCTGATCTCTTTCGGGATGATAACTGGGGATCGCGCCATACGGACGTCGCAACTTCGCTTACAGTTTCTCTGTTCGTATTGACCTTGGACGCCCCGCAGGTTTCTGATTCAGTGTCGAACCCGTAGACTCGAACCTTCTGACCCACGAAATTGACGCCGCGCCATAGTGCACGAATCTCCATTTTTGTAATAAGCCTTTACACAGAACGCACGCTGCTCACCAGTGAAACGCTCCATAGCGACTAAATTTCCAAGAACCGAGCTACTTATCCCCACTACCCGCGACCTGCTCCCGCGTGCCTGTCACGAGTAATGTGGTTTTGAAATTCGTACGCCTTTATGGCCCACCCTGTATATATAAAGTTATATTGCAGTCTGTTTACTTTTTATAATAACAATAGTTATAGTTAAAAAAAAGTTTCTCCAAAGACCGCTCGTAGGTCCAGCCCCCGTTACTGTATCTACCTATCAAATAATCAACATTGTAATGATATTCCAAAATGCTGATCAAAAGTAGCACTAATTGTAAGAAAAGAATTGTAGCAACACCGCAAAGGCGATAAAAATATGAACTGAAATGAACCTAACAAGCATAGGACCTACTCATACTATATATCTACCTTAAACAAATACATAATTCGAAAGTAGAATATATTAGAATTGATATTTTAAAATAATCCATCAATAGTTCATCCATATTTATTAATACAGACATAGTTCGAACAGATTACCTAAGTTTTTCCCTTGTATGTAAATATTACACTACTTACTACTAAGGACTTATTGTAAAACGCAACAAATTCTGTCCTCTGGATGTTGTAGGTGTTATAGTTAATAAATACGAGAAGTGAGACTGGGTAAGAATAGGTAGAAAAACAAATGCAAATGATGTCTAAATAACTTAATTGAAAAAAGTATATGTTGTTTATGGTGTCAATAATAATGGCTATAAGAATGGGGATAAAGCATTAACACTACCTACCTTAGACGATTATAATTATGCGCTTCAGCAATCTTAGTTTTTTACTATTTAGTGGGTACTTACTGATAGTATAACAATCACACAAGAGAAAAACCGTTACAGTTATAAATTGAATTATCAGAATCAAGACTTTGTTTTTCCGAAGATATATTAGATTTCTGAAGTTTACTTGACAATTGATTACCGTAAACTTGTGATGTAATTTTAAGAGACTGCCTACATTATTATATTGCATATATTTGCATGGTTTTTTCGTTTGACTCTATACACCTAATACGGCTTTCAGGTCAAGTATTGCCATAAAAATCTCATTTGGGTCCTTTTCTATTCGTTACTTAAAACGGCAGCGCATTCTACTTTACCATACCTAATAGTACCTACAAGTTACAATGCAGTTGCTCTTAAATGCTCATCAACAACATACAGGTTGTGTTACTGTGTATAGTATCTAAGATGCAACACTCTAAGGATCCTTTGTCTGTGAGACCAGGGTACTTGGAATTAATAATTCAAATTGAGAACGTCATTGACTGTAATACGTTTATTTTTTTACAAGTCGTTCACGATTGGCCTACAGCTTAAACGAGATAAAGAAGTATACAAAACAGAAAACGACTGCATATATTTGGATAGGAAGCGTTTTCTTCTAAACGGCAAAAAATGAAAAAAAAATTTAAAATTATTATGTTGTATTTATTGTAATTATTTGTAGAAACTAGAAGAAGGTATGTTGCGTTTATATTTCCAAAAAAATATTTAATAATGCTCACAAGAACGAACCTGTATAATTATAGTTCAATTTATTATAATTTTAATCGATTACGATCTTGTTTGTTTACACGAAAGAAGATTGTTATGAATCGATAATAGAAATCTGTAAAACATCCTAAATTATTAATTAGGTACCTATACAAAATATGTTTTAGACTGAATATAACGTTATATAAGATGCGCTCCAGCTCAGTCAACCCAATCTGTGACTTCCGAAATCAAAAGCGGCATGTACTAAACTACCGTGCTCCATAAACACCCCGCACAGCACCAAATCTTTGGTCTGTGCTAATTATCTAGATTTTAGTCTGTTACTTTGTGAATTATTATTAATATTAATTGCTCATTATATACTTGCATTTTTATATTAAAATATATTTGGAGTAAATTTGCTGTAATATCGTACGATAACAAAAAATAATCCCTTATTACTTTCAGAGGTATTCCAGTGCCTACTGTGACCTGTCAGATAATTTTGTCAATCTACCCAAATTTGCAATATTTATTCCTAATCTGGGTAAGTAATTGTGTTTATTACATTATTTACCTACGTAGGAACAATTGTCTAGTGGGGGATGAGATCTACTTCAGAATCCCATTAACCTACCTACCATATGTTTTAGCCATCTCTATTAATAACAATGGAGGGAAGGAATTCAATATTAGGCACAGCTAAAAAAAATCTTATTCTATGTCTTTGCTAATCTACTGTTTTAAATTGATATTAGGTATAATTAACTATATATCTAATATGTGCCAATATTGTTGACATAGATACAAAAACTGTGATGAATGTGGCTAAGAATAAACTTTTACGAATCTTTGTGTTATATTTTTTAAATGTATATAATTCCTAACTCTATATGTAGCTTCTATATATCAATGATATGTAGGTACGCACTTTAATCACATCAAAAGACATGATTATAACCAAGGGTTAGGTAACTCAATGGTTACCATTATGTAATGTAATGTTAACCATTGGGTTCACTAACCCTTAGTTATTAAATTGAAAATTAAAATCAAATTAAATAAAAAAAAAAATTACAAGAAAAATCATTAATAAATTATTTATATAAAATTTTCCAAAACTTTAAAATATATAAATAGTAGGTAGGTAGGTCGTATTTTTCCAGATCTGGGCTAAAATTGTTGGGCTAAAATTGAAAGTCTTCTTCTTTTCTAATTTTTAAAAGTCATAATGCCAAAATTACTTTTATTTAAAAAAAATTAATGACAATTATTTAGGTGACTCAAAGTGAGCTATAATTGTGGTCACATAAATAAATAAAAATAAAGCAAAATTAAAATTTTAGTGAAAATTAAATAAATCGCATTAAATATTGTATAAAAGTTTATTTCATAACTACTTTCCTTGAAACAAAATCAATTTCGTAAATTTCTGGCGTTTAGTAGTAGAGCTTATCTCTGGGTCTACCTTAGCCTCGTGATGTAGTCTAATTTTCGAATATTTTTCGGTTATAGCTCGGATTATTTGCAAAATTATGTAAAAATAATGTGGATAAACAATACAAAGAATAATCATCCATCAAGTGCCTATGTTGCACCCTCTGATCTAAACGACTCTGTTTAATCTATGACAGTTAGAAGCGTGATAACTCCGTCACTTTTTCTCGAACGGGACTTTCCGCGCGCCAAAATGGGATTAACTATATAATGAATTTTGCTGTGAAATATAGACATTCCCATATTCAGAATTGAAATTAATTAATATTTATTGATATTACGTTCTAAACGTTATAAAATTATGTTATTTACCTTATATAATATTAACAGTTTCACTGTAATTTAAGGCAGATTTGTTCGGGAATGTCGCTACAAATAACTAAAATTAACTTGACACTGAAAGATGCAATGTGGTGTGCATACTTAAGTGGCATGAAGCAAACTAACGTCGCGTCGGTGCGGTGTCGACACCGCAACTCGGTGAAACATAATGTTTGCTCTGGTCGCCGCATCTAGTACGTAGTACATATAGATCGCTGATTTGATCACAACATCTGTGATCACAACTAGAACGTCCCATCACATTCTTTAAAACAGTTTTTTTTATTTCATACTCAGGATATACAGTCCTTCATCCGGAAATTCTAAATTTTTACTGATTTCTACACTGGCAACAATGGTGAAACTATCAAGTGTCACTTGTCAGTTTGATGTAGGGATGTGACATTAAGTGAAAAAAATCGATTATTTTAAAATCGATTTTCATCTTTTGAATAAAGATCGATTTTGGAAATATAGTTTTTTATATTACAACTTCTCTTAATATACATAAAATCCGTTGCAGCAGCCCTAGAAAACAATAAGCTTGCTATTTGGTCTTGACGTGAAAAACTCTTATTTCTTAGTAGCTCAATTTCGCCAGAGGTTTCAAGCTCTAGTTCTGTTCCCAATGAGCTTAGCAATATCTGGACCAATCGCTACTAGAAACAAAATCAGATTCTATAAAGTTTGGGGTAAACCTGTAAAATTAATACAGGTTATCTCGTATATCGCTCTATATTTGATACACCAAGCTTCCTCAATATCGTCTGAAAAAGTGACTGCAGCTGTGAATTTAGCACTGCCAGATCACAGAAAACAAAGAGAAAAACACCGCTCATACACAATGAGTTTTTCTGACCTCTATATCTGACGAATACTGGTTTGATTGAAATTGTTTCAATAAATCAAATATTTATTTTCTACGTGTGTATTTAATTATTTATGAATTGAATGTTCTGGGATCACTTTTCGGTCACCAAACTCGCTTTAACCAAAAATAACGATGTATCTATATTAAGCACATTCAGCCTCGTCAATCGAAGTATCTATATATAGATTACATTACAAGCCAAATCTTCATTTTCATTTGTCAAATTTTTATTTTCCTGCTGAAGGCAAGTCTTTTTCCTTACGTACCTATTTATCACGGTTGCAGATATATTCATGAAGATATTGCTTAAGTAGACTTGAAAGTTTAATCTTTGTATGATGAAATTTTTCAGTACAGTAAGGCCTTAGCCTTAGGCCTTGGCTTAGACCAAGTATTCATTTTATTTTGTTCAGATTGACGATTAACACTATTTTTGTCACAGTGCGCGGGTTAAAAAATTAGAGAAAGCATGGGAACATCTTATCTCTTTAGACGCTTCCAAAGGTTAAATAAATTTCATTTGGGCTTCATTGTGTTTCCCCAAACACCACCATTTTTAATAAAAAAAATGTGTAAAATATAAATTAAAGAATAAATTTAAAAAAAATCCATTTTGTTAAATAAAAAACGATTATTATAAAAATAGATAATTTTTTCGCATCCCTAATTTGATGTCAGTTTTGAGATTTATAAACAGGGGACAGCCGGTTATTTGGCTAAAATTGGAATCGTTTTTCCTCAAAGACCATAGAAACGAGAGAAGAAAAAGATAATTAAAACGAAACAAAAAGTGCAAATTGCAGATTGAAAGAAAATATACTAATGAAAATAAATAAATTACCTACACTAAAATGGATTAAATATTTAAATTCACAAAGTACAATACGTAATAACATATATTTAATTCTATACTCATATTTATAACTATAAAGGCAATTTAAAAGACAGTCTAACTTCTCTCTCTCTACGATAATTTATCCAAAGTAAATTCTTCTTGATTGTTAACTTCAAAAACTCCGCTCACAATGCCACAAGTTTTTCAAGCATTACGATGTTTTAAATGTTTGGCATTTCAAGTTAGTACCTACTTAGTTTTGTATTTTTTTATACTTCATTTTGTATTGCAGTACCAACTCTATGATCTTCATAAAAGTGAAAAACTTACAACAACAAATATAGCTTGAGTTTGGATGAGTTATAACTTTTATGTTCATAGTTCATACATAACATTACATAGTATTTTTCTTTAAGTGTAAAACAAAATTGCTATTGTTCTGTTTTTTTTATTCTGGCATGGCAAAGTGACCACAATGCACCTGATAGTTAGCACAGTGCCATCTAGTTAGAGTATCAAGTAGTGAGAGACAATCTATCCTTCACTACTCAACACAATCATGCTGCGGTCTGTTGTGTAGCTTGTTTACACTACACCTAAAGGACCCAGGATCATAGAAAAACAAGAATATGTATACACAATGTCAAAAGATTCTCACTAAACCTAAAATAGGAGTTCATAGTTGCTGTTGTTTATGAAAATTGGTAAACAAAGTGATTAAATTCTCTCAAGGATCAAATAAATAACACCCAACCGTCGCTCCACAAAGATATTGATATACTTTTTAATAATTTTTAACTGAAACTAAATATCATACATAATCCTGTTGTGACACTGTTTAGCTGTGTGGAAGCAGTCCAGCTAAATTGAAATCTAAATTATCAATTAAGATAATAATGCCAATAATATAATTTAAGATATTTTTACAAGTTTTTAAATGATAACTGGTGGTAGGATATCCACCCGGATAGCGACCACCGTACACAGGGCGAAAAACTCGCCATAGTGGCACACGCAAGTGTGTCGCGTTCCGGGATCAGCCAGTGTACATCTGGTTTTTGTCGGGGGTCTGGAGTTGGGGTACAATGGCCATTTTGCGGCTTTCTTAGTACTCTGACACTAGACCCTCGACCCCTTCTTGCTCATGGCGTAGTGTGAAGAAGCAGGCCGGCATGAGTGTGTTGAGTAGCGGGGATAGATCGTCTCTCGCTACTCAGTACTCTATTTGGACCGCACTGCGCTTGCCATCAGGTACAGTGTGGTCACTTTACTGTGCCAGGATAAAAAAATAAAAAAATGAAAGCTGAAAAATGCATATTTTATGGCAACAAATCTGTTTGCTACTGTGATTCTATTTTTAATATACTGATTTCATTAGAGCTTTTTGGTTTATTTTTTTATTTTATATTTTACAATCATGCAATGACCATAGTTTAATAACATAAAAACTAAAATATATGTATTATTGGTTCTTAGGTTCATCAAGTAAAAAAAGCTAAGAAATGGGAATGTAAACTCTGTGGCGAAAAGCAATCATTCAAGAGGCATTATGGAATAGGAACAGGCAAAGAATGCAGACTCCATGTGCAAAAGCTTAATGAAACCAGAGGGGAAATACCTAATCAAAATATTAATTATGAAAATAGTGATGATGACTTTGAAAATAGTGGAAATGATAACACAAAGAATAAAGAAGTAATTACAATAAGTAAAACAGAAAGTAAATGGTCTAACTATGTAGAGAAAACAGATGACGCAAATGCAACTTTAATTGGTGAAGAAAATGAGACATTGTTTGGTAAAGAAGTTATGTTAGAATTACCCAAAAAACGCAAAAAAGTATATAACAAATATAGGAGAAATAAAAAAAATGCATATATGAATAATCAATCTGAGATAGTATATGATGATGATGTTGATATAACTAGTGCATCTATGCCTGTGTCTAATGACAAAACTACAACATGTAAAAAACAAATTAAGAGATTTGTTCCTCCAACTACTAGAACAAAATCAAAATGGACAGAATATAATGAGTCAGAAAACATTAGTAACCACACAGATGCCCTATCCAGTTCAAATTTGTTTGATAAAAATACTAGATCAAATATATCTATGTCAACTAATATAAAAACAAACAATTATGATAATGTAGATAAACCAAATACCAATCATAGAGTTTTTAGTAATGATAATGATAACAATATTAATTACAATAATACATCTGTGGGTGAGACATTTAAACAGAACTCAAAATGGACTGAGTTTATAGACAACAATAACTTTAGGCATAAGCAACCAGAGCATTGCTCTTCTGAAGATTTTAAATGTTCCTCGCTCAGCACTGGGAGTATAAGTAATTTATTCTCTTTGTGTGACGACAATGATCTTGATAGTGTTTTAAATATATAGTCTAGATCCAATATTAAACAATTACAATAATTGCTGTATTTAGTTAGTATGATAAGAAATAAAATTATTTTTATTAATTAATACTTCGCATGAGTCATTACTGATTAGTAAACAAGGCCTGTTCATTTACTTTGTAATTACTTTACACTTTGCCACGGGAAGGGAACTATTGACTTATATTCTACCGATAGACACGAACTGTCGAAGAAATAATATGTTCCAAATACTTTGTCCGCCCACTAATGCCATCTATTCATTTTACTAAGAACTATTTGGTGGTTAGAAGCGTGATAACTCCGTCACTTTTTCTCGAACGGGACTTTCCGCGCGCCAAAACGGGACAAACTATATTTCATACTTATAGATTTTAAAGTTTTTTGTTTCTTTTTGTTTGTCGTTTGTGATGTATTTTTGCATGATGTGGTCTCCTATAATTGAGGAAGCACAAGTCACAAATTGCAAAAGTACAATGATTAAACATGTTAAGTGTATTCTTCGTTGGAGATCCTAATAAAATAAAATAATGAATTTTGTTGTGAAATATAGACTTCCCGTATTCAGAATTGAAATTAATTAATATTTATTGATATTACGTTCTAAACGTTATGAAATTATGTTATTTACCTTATATACTAATAACAGTTTCACTGTAAATCAATTTAAGGCAGATTTGTTCGGGAATGTCGCAATTGAACAAATAACTAAAATTTACTCGACACTGAAAGATGCAATGTGGTGTGCATACTTAGGTGGCATGAAGCAAACTAACGTCGGTGCAGTGGTTACACTGCAACTCGGTGGAACATAATGTTTGTTCTGGTTGCCGCATCTAGAACGTAGTACATATAGATCGCTGAAGGGAAGTAAATAAAACCCAATCTAAAACTTTGAAAGAGTTTCTTATTACAATCAATACACATTATCATCACAATGGCAACAGCTTAATATCACTTTATTGAAGTCTACAAGATAAATAGTGAATACTACATACATACGGATACATTAATTGCATCTACTTCAATCAAACTTCGAGTACCTATGCTGATCGCTAATATACCGAACGTTTTTACAATATTTAGAATATCCATTTAAAGCTAAAAGATCTACTGATTACAGTTGACTATAGAACATACTGCTCACTTAATATTATTTAAACATACTCAAAAACAACATAGACATGTGAGAAATATGTCACGACGTCACACTTGAAAGATTAAGTCCACTCTATAGGGCTCAAATGTTATAAGAAAAATAAATTTGACATACAATTAGTACGTATCGCTATAGGAAGCCCTACTACCTTCGATGCATAGTTTATTGTTTCTCAGTCCCGGTATAATAGGCATAGTTGATCCGAACGAGTTAATAAAATAAAAATAAAGCATTCGCACGCCTCAAATGACTGCATTACAACTAGGTATATATATCGGTTTATATCCACATTTCCAACGGCCAATGTTTCAATCAACCTATAAACACATTATACTTAATTCTTCTCTAGCTCCTCACATAATAAATACCTACAATATTCCTCCGTTGATGCTCTTATGTTCAGCTTTCGAAAGTGATGGAATTATAAAATCCACTACTGCGTTAGGATCGCTTAATTCTCAACTAAGAAACTTCTACTTCCGAGGGAACAACCTTAGTTTGCCAATCTCAATTGGAGCGTCTCTTCTGTCGTTTTCCAAAATAATTCTCAGTATAATTTAATATGTCGTCATGTGCCTCCTTCGATGCAATTCTCTCGCCCTCGCGTATCGACGACCGTAGCTGTTCCACCGCCATGCTCTAAAAAATGGTAATGATTATTCATTTTTCTTTTAAAAATGGGACATATGAATAGGTAATTCACTTTTGCCTTTAGCTGCACATGTGTATTAAATTTACCGGTTCCGTAAGATAAATATGTGTACCAAATATTTTCTCCAGCCCGGGACTATTCTCTAATGCGGGTTCTATAACCCGCTACTGAAACAAATACTAGACTACGTGTTGATCTAGGATATAATCTATTTCCGTTCTAAATTTCACTGAAAGCTGAGCTACCCCAGGGTGAAAAGTAATAAACACGCATACAATTTCGTTTTTATAATATTAGTGTGATTTGTTACTTATCTTACCTCTCATTGTATCCTACCGGCTCGCCTCTGTAGATATGGTCATCATCGAAACGTCTATTATATGTTTCCTCACTGCTTCCTGCAATGTAATTCACAAATACAATTTAAACTATTTAGTTACATATATTGAAGTAAACATCATAATTGTAATACTCACCATGTATATTAGAATGCGAGAATCGCCGACAAGATGGGCCTCTACAACCAAGTAATTGTTGCAGTTGATTGTGGAAATATTCTTTTTCTAACACCGTTAAATATTTCACACGGTTTTGCGTTTCAAACGGATCTGCGGATAATATAGATTTTATGTTATCATACTTTAATCTTATTATTAGTGTATAACCTTACACATAAAAATAAACATACCAATGCGTAAATTGTAGTAAGTGACGAGTCCAGTGATAAATTCGCAATAGAGCAAATTGTGTGTGGCATTGATAGTCCTTACACAGTTGTAGGTGTTGTTTGAAGTGCTCATACAAAAGCAGAAAGGCCCAGCCGTCCAGAATGGTGCAGTGCGCCAGTGGTCATTATCATGACGATAACAATTCATACGCTCTGATTCACACAACTTTTCTAATTCAGCCTGCAAAAAATAATATTTTAATAGAGCGACGGGAACTAGAGATTAAGAATTTTAGTGTTAACACGTTCCCTGCGGCTCACGCGCTTAGCGTGTTTTTAAATTCGCAACGCGCATGCGGGCGCCACACGCTGCGTGTTTTTTTCATACATTCGCTAGACAGGGGGATCGGACGTGTTATTTGGCGCCGCAGTCAATGTGTTAAGGAATAAAATTTACCCGCTTTCGAGCTTTCCTCAGTTTCTTTTGCAGTAGCTGTGCTTTTCGCTTTCTTTGTTCCTCTCTAGCTCTCTGTGCGGCTTCTAAGTAACTATGTCCAGGTCCTCGCGACTTCCTGTTAATAGAAATAAATATTATTAATAAAATCTATTGTGGATTATGACTACATTTTTTTTATCCTGGCACGGCAAAGTGACCACACTGCACCTGATGGTAAGTGCAGTGCCGTCCAGTTAAAGTATCAAGTAGCGAGAGATAATCTATCCCTCGCTACTCAACACAATCATGCCGGCCTGCTAATATGATTGCATTCATGATGAATGTCGTAGAAAATTGACGATGTTTACCTATTTTCTTCACAGTAACAAACATGTTTGTCTTCATTTTCAATAAACAACGGATGGAGCCTTCTTTGAAACACGTCAACTGGTTTATCAAAGACTCCTTTATTTTTAGATGAGCCTTTATTTGGATTTGTTTGCTCATATTCAGATGCGTCAAGCCTTGCAGGCCCTAAATTCAAAGGTCCAAGTGAGCTGTATCTCATTGTGGTAGGTTTCGCCGTGGTGGTTGTCTCACTTTCCAATGTTTCTGTAGTTTTTTCTATAAGTTTATCAATGGCTAAACTGTAAGATCGTGTACTTTGTGAATAATATTTATCTTCACTTGTCTCATTTTTGTCTTCTCTGGGAATATCGTTAACTTTCACACTAGACACTTCAAATTGCTTTGGTATTTCACTTATCTTAGGAATCGGAATTGCTGTTGTAATAACAGTTTGAACCAAGCTTTTGTTTTCCTCTATACTATTTTTTTGATAGAACTTCCCATCTATAATAATAGTTGTAACCTGAGGCTTTGGTAATTCCGTCTTGAGCAAATTAGTGTCTTCTGAATCAACAGTTTTATTAAAATAGTTAAGCGAGCTATTTTTCATTTTAGTTTCATTTTTTAACTGCATATCAAATACATCCTCTTTGGTTTTTAAGCCTACAGTAGGTATTACATATTCATTAGATTGTCTAATTTTCTTATCTATCAATGTACTATTCCTATGCTTTGCTTTTAGTCGATGCAATCGTGTTTTTCTATAATGATCTTTAGATGTATTGTGATCATTAGTAATAGTTCTGTTATGCGGATGGTTAATGACATATGTAGGGTGCACCGTCTGCATTTCTGTTATGGGCTTAGTAATTTTTAAGTGTCTTTTTATTTCTTTCAAATCCTCAAGTTTGGTACGTAATTGTCTTATTTGATCTTCTAAACTCAACCTGTTTGTTTGCCATGCTCTCAAGTCATTATAGATAACTTGCGAACAATTAACAGTTCCATCTTTTTCTATTTTACACTCTAATGATGATTCGTTACTATTTACAAACGGATCAGTTTTATGTTTATGCTTATTATGATTCCAATGTTGAGCACGTCGCCTAACTCTTTTATGATCTATAGATTCTTTGGTTTTTTCATAAGCCTCAAGAAATGCTTCAGTTTCTTTGATAAGTTCGTCAATTTTATCCTGAATGTTTTTGTTTTCTATTTCGTTTACTGGTTCAGTTTTGAATCGTAAATGGCCGATACTAGGATTTTCTTCGAGAATAGTGTCCACCGTATTGGGTTCGTAGACCTCATTGTCTATGGACCTACGACTTCTGGTAATATTAAAGTCCTTAGGTTCACCAGGTCGCCTTGCTATTGTTCCATCAGTCTCTAATCGTGTGTAAACTAGTCCACTAGGAGTGAAACAAGCACATTTCTTAGTACTCATCTTTGGTTGAGTAAAATTAAATTCAGCCTACAACAAAAAAATATGTTACCTACCGTACTGTCACTTTAAGAAGCATTCAGGGCACACATTGTGAAAAATTATGGAAACGTTAAGATTATATAATATGTATTTTGTATATAGAATATACAAAAACAGTTGTATGAGAGAGGTAAGAGATAAGAAGATGCTAAAGTACCTAGTTAAACTACTATTTATTCACATTATAAATATCTAACCTCATATTTACACTTGTGTTTCCTCCATCTGCCGTTAATAAGAACACATTTCCATTTCCTTCCAGCCGAGCAAGGTGATCGTAATTCTGCCTTTGAACAATCTATGGCCAGGCGACCTGTTTTTCCATCTAGTATACTATCAGCTGTTTCTGTAATTAACCATAGTTAAATGTTTAATCGTCCTTTTGCATAGTAATTGTATTTGAAACTTAAGATTTGACTTTTACTTACGGTCAAAAACTTTAATTCCAGAAACTGTTAGGTAATTAGGCTGGTTATTAATCATTTCCTCAGCGTCAAGTGCTTTCTCCAAGGTGGCTTCTAGTATCGGATTGTGGCTTTCATTCGTAAGCAATGGTTCTGAAGACTTCTTTGCGTCTAGGTTATATGATTCGGCGCTTTCCTTTAATAAAAAAACTTACATCTATATACCTTTCATAATGTTGACGGCCAATTTCAATAAAAGAGTAGGTAATAATCCGGATCTACAGACTTATAAATGAGCCACTAACAATAAAGTTTCAATACCACACCTACTTCATAATTGACTGATTTGTACTTACGGTAATTGGCCATAAAACTGTTTTTAAGCATAATGCCATATATTATTTCAGTATTTTTTCTTTGGTAAATTTGTATAAGCAAATTCATTGCATTTATTGCTTTACTAATTAATGTTGCATTCATCTGTCACAGGACATCAGTGCTTTGTGTTATATTCGTTAGAATATGTTACTCAACTCAAACAAAACACTGTTAACTATTACAGGCATATTCTATTCATTAATTATATTAGTAATCTAATCATTCTGTAAATTTAAACACTAAATAAGCTCTTCGTTACCTCTTCATCATCGTCATCATCTAATGTTAAAAAGTCATCGTCATCAGTGTCCTCCTCAAAGTCTGCACTTTCTGATGACGACAATGGTGGGGTTGTAGTTGGTCTATCCTCGTTCATTTCTCGACTGTACTTGCTCTCCCTTGAACGGTGACTTAAACCTGGGATGTCGCGGCGACCCGAACTAAAATCATAAAATAACATCTGTATATACACAGTCAGGTCATAAGTATTGTCACACAGTAAAAACTTTTATTTTAGAATGCTGGCCACAAAAAAGTTTATTGAATTCGAATTTCAAATTGTTCATGAAAATAAAAATGTATAATTTTACTCATTTTTAAATATGGAGTGGACGCTTAAAGAAGACCGTGTTGCAGTAATTGCGTTGCATCGTTGCGGTTACGCGCCAATTCAAATTTTCGACATACTGTAAAATTTGAATATAACCAAAAGATTCGTTTATCGTACCATCAAACGATACAATGAAGACTCTAGTGTAGATGACAGGTCAAGAAGTGGTCGCCCTCGGTCTGTTAGGACAGCAGTGATAAAAGCTGTGAAGGCGCGAATTCAAAGAAATCCCAAACGTAAGCAGAAACTGTTGGCCCTTCAGATAGGGTTAAGCAGAACCACGGTGAAAAGGGTGTTAAATGAAGACTTAGGGCTTCGGGCATATCGAAGAAAAACAGGACATCGTTTGAATGCTCGTCTAATGGTACGCGGGAAAAAAATATCGGGAAATTCTTTATTCAGATGAAAAATTTTTACCGTAGAAGAGAGCTACAACAAACAAAACGATAAGGTGTACGCACACAGTAGTGAAGAAGCGAGCAACCGTATTCCGCGTGTCCAACGAGGTCATTTTCCATCCTCGCTCATGGTATGGTTGGGAGTTTCTTATTGGGGCTTAACAGAGGTACATTTTTGTGAGAAAGGTGTAAAAACGAATGCAGTTGTGTATCAAAATACAGTCCTGACGAACCTTGTGGAACCTGTTTCTCATACCATGTTCAATAACAGGCACTGGGTATTCCAACAAGATTCGGCGCCAGCTCATAGAGCGAAGAGCACACAAGACTGGCTGGCGGCGCGTGAAATCGACTTCATCCGGCACGAAGACTGGCCCTCCTCCAGTCCAGATTTGAATCCGTTAGATTACAAGATATAGCAACACTTGGAGGAAAAGGCGTGCTCAAAGCCTCATCCCAATTTGGAGTCACTCAAGACATCCTTGATTAAGGCAGCGGCCGATATTGACATGGCCCTCGTTCGTGCTGCGATAGACAACTGGCCGCGCAGATTGAAGGCCTGTATTCAAAATCACGAAGGTCATTTTGAATAAACTTTAGTGTCATAAGAATGTATGTTTTGTTAAGTTCATTTTGGTATATAAATGGTTACATAATGAATAAACTTGTTTCAATTATTTTATATTAAACATGTGACAGAATTTATGACCTGACTAGGTATATACTGTCCTACAATTAGAAGAGTAGTAGTCTATTTATTTTTATTTATACAGATAAATAAAATTAAAATGTCTATTGCCACCGAAATAAAGTTTTCCATGTCTAGTGATTAACCAACCTCCAAACACGAAATTCAAAAATAGTTGTCTGTCTGTTTGTCCACGTTAATTTCGTAAAATCGTTTTTCATTATCAAATAGTCCTAACTCCTAATTCTAGGTAACTCTTTTTAAAGAGGTAGGTATCTAGGAGTCTTTTAATTCAGAAAAAACAGTTTATTGTTTATTTTATTAAATATTTTCGTCAAATTTATTGGAAATTTGATGTTAATAGTCATAGACAGACAAGGACATGGACTATATTTGCAGTTGGACTACATTTTATCCCAGAAAAGACACGGACAAAGACGTGAGTAAAAGCGAATAAAACTATGTCAAACGTCCAAGGATTTTACTGTGATTTCTTTAAAATATGAATAGAATCATTATTTAATAACAGATTAATAATTAAATGTAATAAGTTGATCAAGCTAACTAATTATGCTACCAAACACTATCCAGCTTTGATTTGCTTAGCTACACCAAGTGGGTTTTTACCGCATTAGTTACAAACATAGTAATTGCCGAAGAAAACACAATAGGCTACATTCTAGTACTTATATATTTTTTACATAAGCCAAGCGTGTGCCGTTCCCAAGGGAAAAGTCGACAGATATGTAAGGCGCAGTCAAAGTATATTACCTATCATGTACTTATCAACTAATTTCATTTTGCCGAATAAGAATCATTAGTAAGAAATATGTTTCAAACTTGGGCTTAAGGATTTATATTTCTATGTAATGAAATCGTTACATAGAATGTTATGAAATTCTTATTTAAAAAAATAATTACTTCACTGAAATTAATATCAGTATAAACATCAAGTTTAAAATGATGTAGTTACCTTTCAACAAGGAAGGTGTCCGGCCAATGGGCAGCTGCTTGTCTTCGACGTCGTGGTTGCAGCAAAGGCAGTAAAGACCTACCGTCCATGTGAGCCGGCTGTTCCACCCCACCCATGTCCAAAAACGTAGGCGCCAGGTCGATGTTTAGAACTATATCATCGACACTGAAAAATTAGAAGACAACCTTCATAGTTAATACAAAATGAAGGAATGTGTTTTCATTACCTATAGTGGGTAAAAATCTAAAATTAGAGGGGTAGCATGGTAGTAAAATTTTGGTCTAATGTAAACATTACTACAAATTTTAGTGCAATAACGGTCTCTTCATGTGCATTTGTCAAAATAGCTAGAATTTGTTAGATTCTATAAGATTATCTTGGTTAAAATATAAACTTAAAACATTTCATTATTTTTAACCGACTTCAGAAAAGGAGGAGGTTCTCAATTCGTCGGAATCTTTATTTATGTATGTTCCCCGATTACTCGAAGACGCTTGGACCAATTCGAGACATTATTTTTTCGTTTAAAAGGTGGTCCCATTAGCACCAAGTCAGCATCTGATGATGGGATCTCAGAAAAATCGGGGGCAACCCTCAAATTTTATAGGGACGCATAATTTGTTTTTATTGAAGACGGTGTACTTTTTATGAATTAAAAAACTTTTTTTAAATGTGTTGTGTCTGTTTTACTTACACAGTCCCAGGTTCTACGCCAGGTCCTCGCACCAAGAACGGCACTCTAATATCAAATTCGAAAGGAAAACTTTTGCCTTTCACTAGCCCGAATTGTCCCAAGTGATATCCGTGATCAGACGTGTAAACCAGATACGTATTATCCAATTCTCCCAAGGCTTTCAGCTCTTGATAAACGCGTTCCACAGCCTAAAAACAAAATTCATAATCAGTTATAGTTAATCGTGACAATTTGTTTGTAACTATTTGTTTTTCTCAACGCTGGGTCGTAAGGCTGGTGAGCCTAATATAACCGTTCCGCCTGAGTGATAAATTTTTTCGTCGCAATGCGATTTATCCACTGACGTTATAATATACGTCAGTGGATAAATCGCATTGCGACGAAAAAAATAAAAGACAAATTGATATGCTTCTCTTTGATAGAGTTGCCAACCGTCCTGTTTTCCCAGGACATGTCCTGGTTTTGAGCGTGTCCTGGGGTGTCCTGAATAGTTTTAAGGTTTTAAAAGCGCCCTGATAAGGTCCTGTATTTTAAAATTCGCACACCAATTTTGCATTCCTTACTTTTATCTCGGCTCGCAAGTGTTTACGCTATTTTAAAACAAAGATGCGTCCTGTTTTTAAACTGAATTGTCCTGGTTTTCTGACTTCAAATCCTAGTATTTGAATTCCGGGGTTGGTAACCCTACTCTTTGATAGCCTCTTGTTGCAGCGGGCGAGTAGCCAGATGTGAAACGAGAGGCCGTGTGTTCGATTCTCGCACCGAGAGAAATGTTTGTGTGACAGATAGATATTTGTTCCGGTGCTGGGTGTTGTGAGGCCCAAAGTCTCTCGTAGTTTTTGATACACACGATACAGGTTTGATCTAGTATAAGGTCAGGACTGTGTGGGACCGTCGGGTGTATTTATTTATTTTTAATTTATATATTCTTGATGAGTAACAGCAATTGCATTTGAAGTCATTTTTGAAGTTTTCGTTGAGCTTATGATCATTTTGAAGTCGGTGCAATTTTATTCTACAGACCTACACAGAGTTTGGTGATTTGTAAGTTTTTGATATAAATGCTATCAACGTATTCCCTAGTTATTTTAAAAATTATATCTTACCATATCAACGCTCTGCAATGTTTGAAGGCGTTTTGTCATCAAGAGGTCTGTGAATTGGCGATGTATCGGCTTCATCTTATCAGTGACACGCAGGATCCACTGCTTATCTGGGTTTGGTGCCATATCGTATGTAGGAGTGCTGTTAAGAAATAATATATATTAGAACTCTCTTCCACTTTCCAATACTACGCTACAGAGTAAATTAAACTACAAAAGAACGAAATAAATAATTTTTGTTCATTATTCACTTTCACATAAATGCATATGCTCACGCTTATCCCCGAATGGGTAGGCAGAGGTGTAACCACCCACATATCACTGAGCTTATTAATGTCCCATGTTAAGACATAGATGATAGAGGTAAGCCTATCGCCATACAGATTACAGAGCACAATTCTTGAGCCCGGGCTTATACGGAGTATTTCGTGATAGAAAAACACTATCACTTTTACGCGATCCGGGGATCGAACCCGAGACCTCAGCACACCAATAGTATTGCGTACGCAATTAGAACTGCTGCACTAAGGCAGGCAGGTAAATAAAGAAGTAGTTTATGCTTACGTAGTCTATACGACCTAAGGTCATCTTCATTATCCTATCGATCCATAAAGTACCTAAGTATTTGATATATGTATATGTATACACATATATAATTGGAAAGTTTCCAGTTATTGTTAAACTTCGACTAAACCCCATATTTCCAGAAATAACCATGTGTATAAAGAAATAAGAATCATACATCCACTTCAATCAGTACCGAAGTATCCTGCTATCTTAATTATATTAGGTGTACTAGAACAATGTCCGCCTAGACTGTACACTTGCTAAGCAGTGTTAGAATACAAACAAAAAGTAAAAGCACAATATAACCCCGAAATTATTTTCGTATACGGTGTACCTAAGTGTGGATCTTCGTCGGAAATAAATCCTGGCAAGCTTATTATGCAATTATCTTTTATTAGAACTGATTTAGAAATTGAAATAAACTAATTTAACGTAGTTTATTTTTTTAATGTAATTTTAAACACAAGACACCATTACAAGTTAGAAATATTATGTATAAAGAAAGATAATTTATGTTAATTTTCCGCAAGGAATTGACAGTGTTATTCACGTTTAAAAATTATTGCGTTATGCGGACCATCAGGGACCACCCGCAATAGACCGGATTGATTTCAGATTCAGATTTAAAACGCACGGAGATTGAAACAAACCAATAATATTTTCGAACAAACTCGTGTTTCTATTAAGGTGTTTAATTAGAAAAAATTTATCTATGATATGAATACAATCCATGTGGAAAAAAAATCGGAAATCTAAAATTTATACAAAGTTCTGAATTTATAAGTTAGTATTATATACTTGTCAATGTTCCTTCTTTATACTCTACGAATATCTGCAAGATTATATCAAAGTTTTTTGATATACTACTTCAATCATACTTAATCATAGCTGAGCAACAATATCTTCGCTTCCCTTAAAAGCTGAAAGGAAATTGACACATGACAAGCCAGAAAATGCCTTGTTATCGCTAATAAGAATCTTGGAGAATGATTCACATGTGAATGTTTCCAGCAAACCGCCGCAATGAGACCTGTATTATCTCAAAATCTACTGGATAAATTTAGATTTTTTCTTTAGCAGATACCTAAACCTAAGTGTGTTTTATGAATGACTACAATAAAAAGTTCGAAGTTGTCATTTTGAGCGTATTAATTTCGTATACATCAATATATGTGCTAAGATTTCAGCGCTAAGTGAAAACCGATTTAAATATGTTTTGGCCAATAACATTTAGCGTCATACAGATTTGGTTGAGATTTTATAGAGGTGTATGAAGCAAAATTGTTCACTCACCTTACTAATACTAACTATTAAATATTACACTGGTATTAAATATAAACTACAAGTTTCAAGTAACAATTAATTTGTTAAGTAATAATAAGGTTACGTTCTAAAAATGTAGAGATCTTTTTGAAGTTAGTGTTCTGGCGCCGCGCCGCCGTCAACTGAATGAACTCTTTTATGGTTCTTATGACATTATTATTACTGATTTGGTGACTATTAGTGTTAGATTGTTTTTGTGTCATTTTTTAAGGTTTACATATTTTTATTTGTAATAATGTTTAATTTAACCTTTTGTCATACATCTAAAGTGCTGCTCATCAAACTCCATATATCAAACTAGCAAAAACGTTTGCTATTAAGGAAAATAACATATAACCGCTCCATGACTCTCGAAGAACAAAAAATATTTAAGAAAATCAATACAATAAATATACTTTTAAATTTGTATCCGTCGGCAAAGCCTCAGGACAGGTATCGTGTCGGCGACCACACAGTAAGCCGAGCGGTTGGATATTAAAGTTGCGACTTGCGATCAGGCGGCAACTAGAGGGTTACTCTTGACACTCGATTCCAATTTAAAATTGGGATTGGGTTCGAAAACTGTACCATTGGCACTCTTGAACGCAACACCAGCGCACGATTTAACTGTATACGGTGGAATTTTCAGTAACTTAATGAAATAAAGTATTTGCGTACGCTAGTTCGTAAATATTCTAATTCATTTAGTTGAGTGAGTTAGAGTTCCGATATCTTCTAGATTGGAATTGAAACTGTATCGAGTTCGAGATTGCAATTGATTTTAAGAGTAGGCCTACTGGAGTCGATCGCTCTGGTTGCGGGCGCCGGCTTGTCGCAGGCGAAACCCGCCGCGAAAATAAAACCATACAATGACGAATGGACGTATTTAGTTTGTCAGCCGGGGGATACTGGAAGTGGGACGGAATACTTAGAAAGTGAGATGACGAGAACTATGTACAAAAATCTAAATTATAAATTATTACAGACAGGATCCCATTTGGAATTGGTTTGCCTTATTATTATTTATTAGTATAATAGGAAATTATGATGTTCGGCGATTTGAAGCCGTTGCAATATATATTAAATGTCCTAACTAACCTAACTTTCTACAAACAATACTAGTTACTGATTGAATGAAGGAATTTTAAATCTGCTAAAGAAAACATGTCATGAATAATTTTCATGGACATTTTTTCAAAAAAGTAAATACCTATATATATATTTGTATTTACTGTTAATTACTTAAATTCAAAAAAGCTTTTTTAACTAAATGGTTTTTTAAATGGGAGGTAATTTTCTGTTTTAAATCCTTCAAATCTCTAAAAGGTCTATTAGGTTTCGCACGACCGCTGTGAGCTGTCGTTTCAAATGATTACGCACCTGCTTGAAGGTTAAAGAAGATATTACTAATACATAAAATAGTCTTAAACAAATATACATTTATATAATCCTCTATGTCGGATACAGACGTCTCTTTGGACTTAAAAAATATTCTGATAGAATTAAACATTTACTATATATGTAGCTATCTATTTTCTTGTTGCTTGTCAGACGGCCCTGGAACGCATTATCCCGTATGCTTAAGGCTAAGACATGCTCACATTTCCCTGCAGACGTCCACGCAGTGGTGAATAAAACACGAGTAACACGAGGATGTTTATTATCTTCATATCCATTAAGATGTGGTGGACAGGTTCCATTAGGATCAATCACTTCTCCCCGCTACAGCGGTATCTTAATAAATTATAGGTTTCAATTTCGAGCGTGTCGCACGTTGTAATGTATGGGGCACGTATTAGGAAGTAGTTATAATATATATTGAACTGGTTTATAGATATTGAATCGGTAACTTACCAGCACATTTTGTGAATGTTTGATTAAGTTACTATGATAATTATTTTAAATGAATTAGACACCATTCAAATCTCCTGAAAGGCGTAATTGTGAAATGTCAGTAAAAGGGTGCATGATATGCGCCGTGACGTCACCTCTCAGAATGGCTATCACTGTGCAGTTGTGCGAGGGGCGAGGGACATAGTGAGATATTCTCACTACGCACCCATTTTTGCTTATACCAATAATAATACTAGCCCTGATTTAAACACTGTCCCACTGCTGGGCACGAGCCTCCTCTGCTAATGAGAATTCTCAGGTATGCAGGTTTCCTCACGATGTTTTCCTTCACCGTTAAAGCAAGCGATCATTAACAAAGAATACACACATAACTTTAGAAAAGTCAGAGGTGTATGCCACTTGGGTCTCGAACATACGACTTTCGTCTTGACAGTCCGTACCGCAACCGACTAGGCTATCGCTGCTCATACCAATATTTAAAATAAACATTAACTCATTTTTCAAGCAATTTTGATATTGTTTTCACAAAAGGGTTTCTTTTGCGTATTATATTCGGTTGCATATCGAATAATGTATAAAATTAAAATAAGAAAACTGCCTCATTACACTACATGGTCCCAATCCCATGGTAAGGTGTCTGTGTCGTGGGTACCAAGAAATACGAGTATTAAAATTAAATAATTTCTTTAATTGTTTTTCAAGATTTTCTTCTATGTGATCTACACAAATATGATTTACAAATTATAGGATACGAAGAACAAATAAATCCATCCATTAGAGTATGGTATTAACAAATATACAAAAAAAAACATTTTTCAATTCATTGTAAGTATTATTTATTTGCAATATCGTTGAAGTTTCAACGATCTGTTTCAAACTATCATCGGGTAACTAACACTGTTGCAAAAACTTCTGCTACAAAAACACCTATTGTTTTTGTAGCAGAAGTTTTTGCTGGTGGTAGGATATTCATATCCGCCCGGATAGCGACCACCGTACACAGGGTGTAAAACCCGCCATAGTGGCACACGCAAGTGTTTCGCGTTCCGGGATCAGCCAGTGTACATCCGGTTTTTCTCGAGGGTCTAGATTTGGAGTACAATGTTTGGCCATTTTGCGGCCTTCTGAGTACTCTGACAATAGACCCTCGACCGCTTCCTCACCTTCTTACCCATGGCGTAGTGTGAAGACGCAGGCCGGCATGATTGTGTTGAGTAGCGGGGGATAGATTGTCTCGCACTACTCGATGCTCTAATTGGACCGCACTGCGCTTACCATGAGGTGCAGTGCGGTCACTTTGCCGTGCCAGGATAAAAAAAAAGGAGTCAACAAATGCGGAACTGGGTCACCTGATGTTTTTCACCATTTAAACAATGTCTGCCTGAGACTGCCTCGGTGGCATAGTTGTAATTAATTACGCGGTACGACTGCTGTGCTTAGGTAGAGACCAAACCAAAAGGTTAGACCCTTGAGTCGGGTAAAAGTGATATAGGCTTATTCTATCACGAAATGATGATCATGATGACTTCCTAGCCGAGTTAGGCCAGAGCGACTGTTATGAGTTATTAAGATGGCCAATCTATAAGGCAGACGCTTGTTGTTCAGCCAGCCGTGACTGCAGTACCCGATTTTTGACGAAAATGTTCTATCACAAATCGGGCAATTCAAGACACCGCCAACATTTATAAGAAATTATCTTTTAATAACCCCTCTCATTAGTAGAGGAGGCCCGTGCCCAGCAGTGGGACAATGTTTAATACAGGGCTAGTATTATTATTATATTATTATTATCTTTTAATAGGGTAGTTTCCTGTGTTTAATTTTGTACATTATTCTATATGCAACCGAATATAATACGCAAAAGAAACTCTTGCGAAAACACAATCTAAATTGCTTGAAAAATTAGGCCACTATATTTATTTTAAATTTTGGTATGAGCAAATACTCACAGGCAAGAGCGAAAATGGTTGTATATTGGGAACATCTTGCTATCTCCCTCGCACAACCGCACAGTAATAAGGGTTCTGAGAATCGTGACGTCACGGTATATATCATGCATCCTTTTACTGTCATTTGACAACTACCCCTTCCAGCATATTTGAATGGCATCTAATTTACTTATTTTTGTTCGGATTCACAAAATTCTTTCGATAATTGGTTTTAGGTAATGTAAATTGTTGATTAAATTAATAAAAAAAACCGAGGCAACTACCCTACTATGTTGAATCACTATCACTAAATACTCTATATAAGACCGGACTTTGGAGGTGTGTGTGAACATACACAATATCAGTGAATGTGCTGTGCGTTACCGCCCTTAAAGAATAGGAATGAGGAATAAGAAGTGGAGGGAATTTGGACTCTGGAGACCTTACCCACCATACAATACGCATCAACTGGCTGACATTTCATGTTGGTTTTTAAATGAGCCCGCTTAACCGGGATAACAGGTACCATTGTCCTATCCCGGTGAAGCAGGCTCATATATGTCCCAGACAAAACTGGATACAGCGGGGTTCTATCACCTTAAAAAAATTACAAGTATATGCTATTATAAGAAATCAGCTTAAAATTTACACCGCTGTGTTTAGCAGTGAAATAAGTAAAAGTTTTTTAATACATAAAAAGTACACCGACTTCAATAAAAAATAAATGATGTGTCACTATAAAATTTGAGGGTTATCCTTGATTTTTCTGAGATCCCATCATCAGATCCTGACTTGGTGCCAATGGAAGTATACGCTTTTAAACAAAAAAAAATTTCCTTAATCGGTCCAGGCGTCTTCGAGTAATAAATCTTCTAAAAATCTTCTCCTTTTTTGAAGTCGGTTAATGAATTGTCCATACAAAAATATTCTATAAAAATAATGCTTTTTTAATTTGGAATTTTAAAAACTACATTTCCCATTTTGGTAGACAGAAACACCTAAATATTCATCTGATCGGCATCGCATTTCATTCTACTTTTATATTCTCACATTCTTATTTATAGAAACCTCGTTAGCAAATAGCAACAACTATGGACTGTTAAATCGCAAGTCACTATTTATTTTGCGCAATTACGTAGAAATTCTGCAGAACAGTAAGCAGTTGCCGCGTTCTTCGATCTTTGATTCAATTTTACGAGCAAATAACTGTGATGAGTTTATTTCACTGCCACGAAAACATATTAAACAACACTATGTCTATTATGGTGAATTAAATAAACTGAAATATCCTTGTATATCTACATGTAATAAACAGTACACACTTTTAATTTGCAAAGAATAGTTGGCTGTGAAACGAGAGGCCGTGGATTTGATTCCGCACCGAGACCCATTTTTGTGTAAGAGGCAGATATTTGTTTCGGGTCTGAGTGTTGTAGGATCGTAGTGCCTTATAGTTCTTGATACCCACGACACAGGTTTTATCTAGTGTGGGGCCAGGACTATGTATGTGACAGTTGGGTGTACTTAAAAAATCTACTTGCAACGCTACTCAATACCTACATATAATATCAACGTATAGTATAGGTATTTATATCTACATAATACGTCTTTGAATACATAAAGTTTTATGTAAAAAGTCACAGTGCATAACAACATTTTTACTGCCTGGATAGACAGATGAGCAGACGGGCCACCTGATGGTAAGTAGACACCGTCGCCCATAGACTTCTACAATGCCAGGGCACAGCAAAGCCGCTGCCTAATGTTATAGAATAACGAACATGAATGGGATGGTTAAAATCATACATATGATTATACTAACAATTTAACTATAACAGTATATTGCATTATGCAAACTAAACCACTGGAAATTAGTCATATAACTTAGGTAACTAGCAACGCAGTTGTTTAACTACTAAGCTACATTTCTAACGTGTTATAATATATATTAATTAAAACAGTGCCTTTCAAAAACCATTTCATATAACAAACTCCTTTAATTTAATTTCCATTACTGTCGGCTGGTCACAATGTCGTTCGTATAAACTTTATGAAAATTTTACCGAAATTTCGTGAGTCGTGACAGGTCGAAATAAAATTTACTCCGAATTTAAAACTCTATGAAATTTCTTTAATTATTAACCTTATAAATACACTTAGGGTAAAAGAAAGGACTAAAATTATCGTTGATTTAAGACCGTAAAGAAAACGCATATTGCTTTAAGTGACCAAATATTTTAATAAATTATAGAAACAGTATGAATATCTTTACATTGTGTCATGGTCATCTTAGTCATTTCAAACAAAAAATAAATAAATATTGGAATTGGCTGTCTGTCAGGCTGTGTTTTTCAAATATTTATTGATTCTTTCATAAAGCGTTGACATACTAGCCTATTCCATTGAAACAAAAAATTGACATAAAATAATGATCCCATTTAAAAAAGCAGCACTAGTCTAGCAAAGATAGGAACGGACAGCCAAAATAGATGCTCGGGTTCGATGCACAACAACGGGTTCACACTTCTGACTTTCGAAGATGTGTGTATTATTATTAATCATCGCTCGCTTTAACACTGAATGAAAAACTGAGAATTTTAAATAATATCACCGAAGCTGTTTGACGGAACCTCATTAGACCAGCTTGATGGACGAAGACCTTACTTCTCTTCATTAGTAAAGGTGGCTCAGGCCATGAATAGGTCATTGTATCATATAAGGACGGAAAAAAATATAACCTGGCTCATAATATGTCAAGAGTGAATAGGTATCTTCTAAGCAAGCGTGCTCCACCGTAGACCACATCATCACTTACCATCAGGCGAGGTAGTGGTCAAACGAAAGCCTATTTCGGTAAAAAAAATTGCCATATCATGAGCCAATATAACAGTTGACAAAAACCTTATTCCGTTACACGTGGTAATATCGAACATGGTTGAATTACAAATAAACATGCGACATTAATATACATTTCGATGTCAGTAATGATGGAGATAAAGATTAACATCGTTTATTTGCATCGGCGCGCCTTTTATTCGCCGATAATTAACCCGCCCTGTGCCAGCGTATTATTTATGGAACCGTCCACAGAAGTCGAACGAAATAAACGCAAAACGAAACGTCTTACATCACATATTTATACTATATACTCTATAAAACAAGCATGTCGACAACTTTGATATCCGAAGCCGAAGGAGAGTTATTTTTTATTTATGTAAGACTTGAGAACTGAGAAGATCTTATGAATAGTCATACAGACTCACCGTCGATTCAGAATTCGCTCGCAAGTATCATCAAGAATGAAGCTCGATTTATTTAACCTACATAGACTTACAACTAATAATTACGATTAAAAAAGTTCCGCAACGCTTGGTAAAATACTTTCCGTTTTTACGTATATTATTCTGGTAATAATTTAAACACTCTCAGTCACTTTGATTTCATAGTTTAATGTTTTCACTCCTGTAAGCAGTCCCCTGTGACTGCCATTTTTTAATATATATATATAGTCCGGTTTACGAGCGAGTGGGTGTGCTTCAAACACATCATATTATAGTTGCGCTAAAATCTAAACTCAAAAATATTTTTTAGTAATCGAGACTTATACTTGGCGTAAATTTTATGTAATGTTCTTTAAAAAAAAATAAGTAGCCATTTAAACCTCTATAGACCATATAATAAATGTTCCAAACTTGAAAGTATGAACTTTTTGGGCATCACGCTTTCAGGCTTAACTCGAACTTTATACGGTTTACGCAAAAAAAGTCCAACTTTTTACTTCGTTCGACGCATAAATTTCGCTCAAAGCGTACCAGTTAATAGCCTGCTTGCTTCCAATTTAAGTATATAATAAAATAGCTGGGCCATTTATTTCGCCGCGATGTAGGGCGCCGTCCTCAAATGTCCTGGAGTAATACCTGACAGTAACACTGAAAGATTACCCGAGCTACATTAATCTGCGCCTACAACATCCGCTAAGTAAATGACATCATGTCTACGGAATTGAAAGCGGCCAGACAACAGTTCAATATTAGTTGTCGGTCTATGGAAGAGAAACTGGAGGATTAACTTTGATATACGTCTATTAAATTGATATGGATATAAAATTGCAATTGGCAACGAGTCTATGTACCCTGAAGAGTCGGCTTAAGTTTATCAAGTTTACAGTGGTGTGCACACACATTTCTCTGATGGTATTCTCATGCATGCTGCCAGTCAACCTGAAATATATCTAATCCAAGACCAAACCTTACCTCAACCAAATAATATCTTTGAAATTATTCATATTAGATTTTTTTGCAATGAATCCGGAATCAGCAATGCGTTTACCGACTCTAAAGAAGCTTATGGGTAGCTAGGGTATATACTTTATACATATTTACTATAACATCAAATTTATTCTAAAATACATAAATAAACGTTTAGTCCAAAAGATAGTAGATTTTCCAAATGATTTAGGTATTTATAAAAATAAACAAAACCAAACGAATATAAATCTTACAGATTGTTTTCAATCAAATAACTGATATTTTTATTATCGCAACATGAACCGTATTCAAAATGTTCCAAATAAAAAAGCGTATCATCACACGAATACCAAGTATTAAAAGTCAAAAACCGCTAAAATTTCAGCATGCCCAACATCCGACGAGTCTAAACATTCTTATGAAACATAAATCTGCCTCGCACGCAGACCAGAGTGGAGGTAAAATTATTCAGGGCGCAACGTCGACCATGAGAGCACATGAAATTTAAGGAGAATTCTCGCAAAAAGCAAGTCGGCTGACGTGCTTCGGACCCGTACAGAATAAACTCATAAGATCTCATTAATTAGGCAAATAAATTACATTTAAAGGTACTACATACATGTCTAACAACGTACCTACGTACGTAATACATATTACAAAGATTACTGTTGAATGTAGCCCGAATTCCCGATGTTATTCACAATACCAAAAAGGTAAAGCACCAAAATTATATTGGATCTAATTTCTACTAAAGTGACGTAAAAACGTAGAAACGACTTAGGGATTATTTAGACGTCTTATTCGTTAGAGCAGAACCGAATTCAATTGTTTTATTATAATTACTCTGCATCTTCTAATGTTTCCGCCTTTAACTAAATCAGTGTATTGTTTGTTCACTTTAGCAGTCTACAGCAATTATTTTCGTATTAATAATTTTGTTATAGGGCCTATTATATTAAGCTATCTTTGTCTGTCTTTTTGTCAACTGACTCTATCCCTCTTTAGTACTTAAATCATTTTTGAACCTGACCCTACCTTTAAAAAGTAAACAAATTTGTAATTTATACTCAGGAGATCATTTTCTCATTAATTTGTATGTAATTTTATTATAAATAGAATAGGTAGCAAAACTTAAACCAGACAGTGTTTGTGTTCTCTCCTCAGAGAACCCCAAAACCCGGTCAACTCCTTAAATATTTAAAGAGGAGCAAGATGGCCGCCGCGCTGGCGAAAACGCCACAGCAATTAGTGTTTTTGTTAAAATATTTAGAGAGCGCACTGGATTATTATAATTTGAACTTTAAACAGCGATCCAGATATTTTAAATGGAACAATTAATCCTAAAACTGCCAAGTAGAAACATTTTAATTTGAAGATCGATTAAGTCTATGTCATTATGTCTTTTGAATGAAAAGTTTAACTTGCAGGTCATTTCTATTGGTATAAAGGACGGTTTATTATACTTTATTTCTAATGTTCTCTTAGTCTAAATAGGTAGAAGCTGCCTTCAGATATGTGTGCATTCCGTTATACATAAATATGAATTCGATTATATTGAGTTAAATATGATCTAGAGCAGCGATAGCCTAGTTGGTTGCGGTACGGACTGCCAAGACGAAAGTCGTATGTTCGAAACCCAAGTGGCATACACCTCAGACTTTTCTCAAGTTATGTGTGTATTAAATGATAATTATCGCTTGCTAACGGTGAAGGAAAACATCGTGAGGAAACCTGCATATCTGAGAATTCTTTACGAATTTCGAAGGTATGTGAAGTCTACCAACCCGCATGAGGCCAGCGTGGCGGACTAAGGCCTAACCCCTCTCACTAGTAGAGGAGGCCCGTGCCCAGCAGTGACAATGTTTAATACAGGGCTAGTATTATTTATTATTATTTAAATATGAACTAAAGTTATTCAGTAAGAGTAAACCTCTGAAACTTGTGAAGAAAATCTACCCTGAAGTATGTCTAGTTAATATTATCTATACGTATATCTTAAGCATGTGAGAGCCGCTTTTGATTAGTGTATTTTTATATCTAGATGCGCATGAATTAGAGTTTGAATTTGCTTGAATTTGAATCGAAAATGCGCATTTAGAATGCATGAATTTTGATATTGTCCAGCTTTAGTGCACTTGGATATAAAGCCCATACCCAATATTACAACACATGCTGGTATATAATTTTTTAAAGAATCTCCAACTAAGGATACATGATATATAAAAATAGTAGTAAGTAGTAATATTATTTAGCCGTTAATTTAAGAACACTTGAAAGGAAAATAAGTATTTTACATAGTAGGTAACTAACATACCGTATAAAAGAAAAAGTTTAGTGACATATCGCACTTGTTTTTGAAAGGAGGACAATATTTACATTACACGTAGCTTCCTTGCTTAAACTCCTTTTAAACTTGGCTTCTTGACAATCTATCCCTCGCTACTAAACACTATCATGCCAGTCTGCTGTGTAGCTAAAAGTTGCCAACCGTCCTGTTTTCCCAGGACATGTCTTGGTTTTTAGTGTCCTGGATAGTTTTTTAAGCAGCTTCCTGGGTTTTTTATGCGTTCTGATAAGGTTTTTTTAGCCTCGATAGCACACCACTTTTGCAATCCTTACTTTAGGGGCGGCGTCTCGGCTCGCAAATGTTTACGCTATTTTAAAACAAAGATGCGTCCTGTTTTTAAACTGAATTGTCCTGGTTTTTCTAACTTCTAATCCTAGTATTTCAATTCCAGGGTTGGTAACCCTAGTGTAGCTTCTTCACACTACACCTAAAGGACCCAGGATCATAGGAAGGAGGGAACACGGTAGCTGGCAAGCTACTAAATACTGATGCCATTCAGATACTAAATACTGATACTCACTGATGCGTAGTAACATTAAAGAAGAGATGCGAGTACTGAGGGGCGGAGTCCTCTGGTCCGTGCGGCGCCGGAAACGACATCACCAACAAAACTGGCTTGCGCGAAAACCTTCGTTTCGAAGCCCGAAGGAACGCAATCGAGTCGTTTGCGATGAGGTCCGGGTAGTAATCCTGGAAAATAATTTTGAATGAGAGAATGTAGAATCATTTACTTTGCTTAAAGTTCAAAGATAAATGAGATTCACCTAGTATTACAAACAACAGTCATAAACGTTATATTTCATGTGAGTTTATAACCGACTTCAAAAAAAGGAGGAGGTTCTCAATTCGGCGGATTTTTTTTTATGTATGTTCCCCGATTACTCGAAGACGCCTGGACCGATTCGAGAACTTCTTTTTTTGTTTAAAAGGGTATACTTTCCAGGTGATCCCATTGGCACCGAGTCAGGATCTGATGTTGGGATCTCATAAAAATCGAGGGCAACCCTCAAAATTTATAAGGACGCATAGTTCGTTTTTTATTGAAGTCGGTGCACTGTTATGAATTAAAAAACTTTTAACGACAGTGAACTAAGTAGGAAGTAATTACAACATATAATATTTTTTCAAATAGACAAAATGATATTTAAAAGCTACATGGCAAAATATATTTTTAATAAATTTGTCTTATTTATGGCTTTCATAGAGTTATTCTATAAAGATACTGTTTTGTCCGAGCTGAAATAAATCTGTGAACTTTCTTACTTATCTATACAAAATTGGTAAAATAGCAACTTTACCACCCGAAAACTTTGTCCCACAAAGCAATTAATTCTAACTAAAAAAAGTGGTAGAGCCACGCTGTAGACATATTTGTCTACAGCATGAATGGGCCGGCTCGACCGGGGTAGTACCACTGTCTCACAGAAAACCAACGTAAAGTGACAGTTTACTGTCGCGTTTCGTATGGTAAGTGAGATAACCGGAGGTCCAGATTCCCCCTTTCCTTCCCTAATCCCTATTCCTGTCCTTTAAGGCCGACAACGCATACATGATACTTTCGGTATTGTGGATGTTCATGGGCGGTGGAGATCACTTAACATCAGGTGACCCACTGGCTCGTTTGTCGGACTATGATATAAAAAAAAAACTAACTTTCCATAAAATCTACTTACTCTATGGTAATCATCTCCATGTTTAATCTTCTTTCCATTCATGTTGATGCTGTAGTTGTAATACTTGGAGTTCATGATGAGGCCACCCCACTCCCGCCACCCGGGCGGTATGTATGATCCATTATACTTGTTTAAGTACTTGCCGAAGTAACCTGTGACAATGAGGAACTTTATAACAAGTTTTGATGTCTTGAGTTCTTCATTCCAGTTTCAAATTTGAACAAAGAGGACGGACGCAGATCTCTGTACTTATAGTGATTGTTAAAAAAAAGTTTTGGGAAGGCAGTTAACCTTTTTTGAGGATAAACTTAAAAAAAAAAATGGCGGGAATGTGATGTGATGTTGTATTATGATTAATAAGTGAAAAAATTATTTTAGACATGGCTCAGGCCTTTAAATTGTGTCTATTACAAACATGGCTTCGGCCTTTAAATTGTGACTATTACAGACATGGCTTAGGGCTCTTGAATTGTGTTTATTTCAGACATGGCTCCGGCCTTTAGAATGAGAAAAATATCGGACATGGCTTCCCCGTTTTGAATGGATGAAGACTGCAGACATGGCTTCGGCCTTTTGTATAAGTTAAAACCAGAGAAGAAGACTTTAATTCTAGCCCAGATTTGGAAAAAATAACGACAGACATGGCTGCATGGTGGAGAACCTTTGCCTTCTCTTTTATAGAGTAAATAAATAAAAAAAAAGGATAAAATTAAAAATCTCGTGGCAATGAGGTATGTTCACCTCGGAATTATTATTAACTCTATTATACTGTCGGCTGGCCATAGGTTTCCTCTATGAACGAAATTGCATGCCAGTATATTTAAATGAAAACATGTCGTTTTTATCGGGGCTCTAGAGTTAAGGTACGATGTTTGACTGTTTCGCGGCCTTCTGAGTACTCTGAAAATAGACCCTCGACCGTTTCTTCACCTTCTTGCCCATGGCGTAGTGTGAAGAAGCAGGCTGGCATGAATGTGTTGAGTAACGGGGGATAGATCATCTCTCGCTACTCGACACTCTAATTGGACCGCACTGCGCTTACCATCAGGTGCAGTGTGGCCAATTAAACCAACACAAAAAAACGAGAATTCTTCATAATAAATTCAAAGATATGAGAAATAAACCAACCCACAATGTAGGTGACATTAATCCAACTGCATGACTAGGGCCTACCCACACAAACAGTATTATAAAACACACAACAATTTCCCTTCATCTTCTTTTCAAAATGTATCGCAGGATAATGAAACGGTTTCCTAAAAATGGATCCTGCTTTCATAGACAATGTTTGTGAGGTTTTTAATTTGGGCGGCAATGATAAGAATGCAGCTTGGTTTTTAATTTTTGCGAGTCGTGACTACCAATGCGTGGCTGCTCCAATCAACTGTCTAGATGTTGATTACTTTTGCCCCAACATTACGGCATCTACAGCACAAGAAACGAGCTTACGCCAGCAACAAAAGTTTGTAAAAAATTTGTAACTTTATTACATACATATACACTCACGCCTGTAATCCCCGAAGGGGTAGGCAGAGGTGTAACCAGTACACCCACTTTTCGCCGAATTTCGGTCCCATGATGTGATAGGGGGCGAGCCTATCGCCACACCGGGCACCATTCCAGACTCCGGATTAATACTGAGTATTTTTAGGTAAAAAAACCCAATATCACTTTACCCGACCCGGGGATCGAACCCGAGACCTCAGCACAACAGTCGTAACGCATATGCAATTACAACTGCGCCACCGAGGCAGTCAGTCTTAACTTTATTACCACTGTTATTATGTCACTATTTATACAAATTATTTAGACATTAATTTTCTAATAATGATTTTATTATTTATTTATTTATATAGTACACCAACAGCATAACATATTAGTTAAGTCTTATTGTGCAAGTTTTATGTTATGATGTAAAATATGGATCCCTGTTATAGGCGTACACAGGATTGACCATTAAAAACCTCTATAAAATAAATATAATAAAAATATCAAAAAGAAAATGTATCTATTGGTATTAGTTAGTGTTATACATTGTGTTAGACTATCATCCTTATTAGTAAGGTTTCGATTTCTTTTGTCCTATAACAATTTTTATTGCAGTACATATGCATAAGACAAAGATATCATTATGCAGTTGTTGTTAATTTAACAGTATTTTTAACCGACTTCAAAAAAAGGAGGAGGTTAACAATTCGTCGGTTTTTTTTATGTATGTTACCCGATTACTCGAAGACGGCTGGACCAATTCAAGAAATTATTTTTTTGTTTAAAAGGGTATACTTCTCAGGTGGTCCCATTGGCACCAAGTCAGGATCTGATGATGGGATCTCAGAAAAATCGATGGAAACCCCCAAATGTTATAGAGACGCATTCTTTTTTTTTTTTTATCGTGGCTCGGCAAAGTGACCACACTGCACCTGATGGTAAGTGCAGTGCCGTCCAGTTATAGTATCAAGTAGCGAGGGATAGATTATCACTCGCTACTCAATACAATCATGCCGGCCTGCTGTGTAGCTTCTTCACACTACGCCTAAAGGACCCAGGATCATAGGAAGGAGGGAACACGGTAGCTGGCAAACTGTTCCACAGCTTAATGGTGCGGCAAAAGTACGAGTTTGCGAACCTCTTAGTTCGGGCCGGGGTAGTAGACACCACAAAGCTGTGGCTCCGCAATCCAGTACGCGTGGTTCTGGTATGGAAGGGAGAGGATGGGATAAGATCAAACAATTCTTCAGAGCATACACCATGATACAGACGGTAGAACACGCTAAGCGAGGAAATATCCCTACGCAGCTGTAGCGGCTCCAGGCTGTTACTCACGTCTGCATCATTCACAATGCGGATGGCCCGCCGCTGCAACCCGTCCAAGGCATCGAGGAGGTATTTTGCGGAACCGTCCCAGAGGTGCGAGCAGTATTCCATTCCCGGTCGCACCTGTGCTTTATATAAGCGGTAGAGCTGACCGGGCGTGAAAAACCGCCGCACCCTGTTCAGGATTCCGACCCTGCGGGAAGTGGCGGATATTACGCCCTCGATGTGACTCCTTGGATTAAGATCGCAGCGGATATCCATACCTAGGACACTAAGTACATTCCGCATTGCGAGTGGAACACCCTGAAGAACGGGGATTGGAGAAAACGGAGACTTCTTGCACGAGAACGCGCACACCTGGGTTTTCTTGGCATTAAACTCAACCCGATTCCTGGTACCCCATGATGATATGAGATCCAAGGCCTGGTTGAGCTCCATGACAAGATCCTCGCGTCTCCTCTCAGTATCCACCCGGCAACCAGGAGGCTTGCTGCAATAACGCCCATGAACCGTGCTGTCGTCTGCATAGCAATGAATGTTGCCAAGCGACAACATATCATTGATATGCAGAAGAAACAAGGTGGGCGAAATCACAGAACCTTGTGGTACTCCGGCATTTACTGACATGAACTGCGAAGCGTGTCCATCAACGAGGACACGCATTCTACGCTCATGCAGAAAGCCGGAAATCCACTTGCACAGGTTGTCGGGCAGACCGTATGCCGGGAGCTTGGAGAGAAGGCCACGGTGCCAGACCCTATCAAACGCCTTGGCTATGTCGAGACTCACAGCCAGCCTCGCCATGCCTGTCAATCGCCTCGCCCCAGTGATGCAATACAAACGCTAGAAGATCACCCGTTGATCGGTTATGGCGGAAACTATATTGTCTGTCACTGATCAACGAGTGATCCTCCAGGTAACGAACTAATTGGCTGTTAATTAGTCGCTCCATGACTTTACAGATCACTGAGGTGATGGCGATTGGGCGGTAATTGTTAGGGTCTGACCGATCACCCTTTTTGGGGATCGGCTGCACATTAGCCTCCCTCCACGATTCAGGCACAACACCTGAGAGGTAGGACGATCGGTATAGGCGCGTCAGTGCAGGAGACAACTCCGCTGCACACTTTTTGAGAACAAGCGCTGGGATACCATCCGGACCACTGGCCTTCCGGACGTCGAGAGACTGCAGCTCACGCCGCACATCACAATACCTGATACGGATATCAGGCATTGTGTGACCGCAACCGGGCAGCGTAGGTGGTAAAGGAGCATTGCAGTCCTCGAGTCTCGAATTAGCCGCGAAGAGGTTTGCCAGTAAATCGGCCTTCTCTTGCGAGCTATGGGCCAGTGTTCCATTACGATATCTCAGCGGTGGCAGCGAAGGGCGACAGAAATTAGATTGGACCGCCTTAGCCAAGCTCCAATAAGCACGACTGCTTGTCGGGTGATCGGCCAAAGCACATCCAATCTTGGAGACGCGCTGGGCATCCGCTCTAACATACTCCCTCTTGCAAGCCTTGGCAGCACGGTTGTAGGCTGCTTTGAGGGACTTGAGATTGTGATCCTTCTTAGCGCGACCCCTGATCCAAGCGCGATACGCCGTCTGTTTTTTACCAACAGCATCGGCGCATGCACGATTGAACCAGGAGCGTCCTCGGCCGTTGCCCGCGATCTCAGAGGAAGGAATGTAATATTCTATTCCTAGTCTGATCTCGCAGGCAACGGCGTCGGCACTCGCAGAAGGATCCTTTCCCTCAAAGCAGCGCTGCTGCCAAGGGATGGATGCGAAATAATCCCGCAAACCATCCCAATCTGCCGACGAGTAGTGCCAGACCCTGCGCTTGACCTTCACGGGACGTGGAGGCAAAGCGCGAGGTACTGACGTCCCAACCAGACAGTGATCGGAGGTCCCCAGAGGAGCACCAACCGACACCGTATACCCGGTCGGGTGACTCGTCAACAGAAGGTCCAGCAGAGAGGGCGCATGACTCGCCACATCTGGGATCCTGGTAGGCTGGTTCACCAGCTGTGTCAAGCCATGAGTCAAGGCGAATGCATGAGCAGTTCTGCCAGCATGGTCAGTTCTGGAGGAGCCCAACCACAACTCATGGTGTGCGTTGAAGTCCCCCAGAACTACCAATTCCGCTGTTGGGAACTGCTCCTGCGCGTCGTCTGTCGCCTGGCTAATGTAATCAAATAGCCGAGTTGTCTCAACGTCCCCGTCGTGTGAGCTGTAAAGGCACACGTAAACCCGACTCTGAGAGCCGAGGTCGACGTGTACCCACAGGGTGGAGAAGGAGGGGTCCTCCATGCAGCGCAGACGGCGACAGCAGACGTCCGACCGAACATACAGGCATACCCCGGCCCTCGGCCTGAAGTTTTCTTCAAGTGAGTAGCCGGGGTAAAGCAAGTATGTGGTATCGGTCGGACTACAAATCTGCGTCTCCGTCAGGAAGAGAAGAGCAGGCCGGGCCGTCTCAAGATGGTGGTGGACGGCATTAAGGTTCGAATGGAGTCCGCGGATGTTAGCGAACTCCATTGTGAAAGCGGTGGTGGGGTTACGCACCGCTGTAGGTCCTGTTCTCTTTATAGGCACTGTCATGGAGTTATGGGGGGAGGATGTGAAGAAGCGGTCGAGGGTCTAGTGTCAGAGTAATCAGAAGGCCGCAACAAGCGCCGGTCCACTAATAGAGCCAAGAGGAGGTGAGCTGATCCGCCGGACGGAAGGGCCCCCGTACCCTCCCGGGATAGGCCGCCGGGACCCCACATCCGGTCACCAACCGGCACGACGGACCCACCCAAGATTATGCGCGGCATGGTGGGGCAGCCTCTCGTGGTGGTTAGCCATGATTGGGCCCCTGTACTGTACCGCGGGCGGCCAGCGGTACAACCGTTTCTACAGGTCTCCCTGGCCGACGGATCAACACGCCTCCAACCGACTGTGAACCGGCTAATACCGGCACGGCCAAACATCGTACCCCAACTCTAGCCCCCCGACGATAACCGGAAATACACTGGCTGATCCCGGAACGCGACACACTTGCGTGTGCCACTATGGCGGGTTTTTTGCCCTGTGTACGGTGGTCGCTATCCGGGCGGATACGAATATCCTACCACCAGCTAAATAATTTGCAGCATAATTTGTTTTTCATTGAAGTCGGTGTCCTTTTTATGAATTAAAAAAACGTTTACTTATTACCAGATGTATCAGATCCGGCCAATGGCACAGTAAAAATGAACTTAAAATGTAAATCATTTTTTTTTTGCAGAACACCAAAAAGTACGTGATGTATTTCAAGCGGCGTTATGTAGCCAAATATATTAATCAATTAAAAATGTTATAATATTACGTATAACTCATTGCTAGAAATATGTATTTAATCAAATTATGTATCTATTATAAATCCGATTATACGCTACAGCTTGTATGTTAGGCTGTCATTTATTAACAGAAGAGGTGTTGGGGAAAACGTAAACATCTGTAAAACACAAATACCTGACGATTTCCTTTATTGAAATATACAACCATATTCCCAAAAGGTTTGGCGTAAAATCCCCCTTCATCGTAACTTTCCATTGAATTATATGTGATTGCTGATTTGTAAAATTCAAACGCATTTTTTTAGTTTTAGAAACAAATCACCAATTTCCTTCATCTTGGTTTTTTATAAGAATAAAATACAGTAGTTATTTCTTGGTAATTATTTATTTCAAGAATCCCAATGACAAAAAATATTTTAAAGTTTTACGTCGTATTTTACCGATTTAATGTGTAATTATCATTTCAAGCTATGCTATAACACCCACATCACGCCCAACAATAACTTTCTATTTCCATAATCAAAATCAACAATCAGTTTTTAATTACATATATCAAGTTCCACACTCGGTAATGGTTAAAAGACATGTAAATTCATAACTTACAGCCTTGGTAGCTTATAAATTAATGGAAAATTATGAGAAATCATTGTGCGTGGGCCGTGAGCCGGTTCGCTAACAAGAGCCGTCAGAAGCGGTTACCTGTAAAGTAAAACGTTTCAGCACCTTGTCATATCCATTTGGAGCTGACGAGGCGCTTTCTGGATTAATTCGCATAATTATACGAATATAGACCTGTTTTATAATAGACTGAACTTTTAGATCTAGAAAATAAAAAGAGGGGATTATTTTTGAATAAGTAACAATATAAATATAATATGTTTGGTTGCGGTAATGACTGTCAAGACGAAAGTCGTATGTTCGAAACACAAATGGAATATACGGACTTTTCTAAAGTTATGTGTGTATTAATTGTTAATTATTATCGCTTGCTTTAACGGCGAAGGAAAACATCGTGAGGAAACCTGCATACCCGAGAATTCTCATAAGAATTTCGAAGGTATGTGAAGTCTACCAATCCGCATTAGGCCAGCGTGGTGGACTAAGGCCTAACCCCTCTCATTAGTAGAGGAGGCCCGTGCCCAGTAGTGAGACAATGTTTAATACAGGGCTAGTATTATTATTATTATTTTTAGTTGAAACTTTAAATTTCAGATAAGTAGATCAGTGATTTTGTTCGACATCTTTAACATAACTGCTTATAATATAGATTAAAAGACTTTCAACCCCTAACAGTGGTAGAATTACCAGGTTGCCCGTTTGCTCGTCTGCCTATCCAGGCACTAAAAAAAATATTACGGTAATTGTTCTTGCGAAAAAGAAAAATCCGAATATTGCGTTTTTCTCATGCTTACGTTCGATCAAACCTGACCCAATATAGTTATAGCCATTTGATACTCAAATTCATATTTCGAACAGCCTGTATGGCGCAGCGGGCGAGTCGCTCTGAAACGCGAGGCCGTGGATTTGATTCCCGCACCAAGACAAATGTTTGTATGACACACATATATGTTTCGGGTCTGGGTGTTGTGGGACCGTAGTCCCTCGTAGTTCTTGATACCCACGATGCAGGTTTGACCTAGTGTGGGGTCAGGACTATGTGTGTGACTGCTGGGTGTATTTATAATATCCTAGGAACTGACCATTTTTCCGGGATAAAAAGTAGCCTATGTGCTATTCCAGACTATACTTTACTTCTGTGCCAAATTTCAACCAGATCCGACCAGCGGTTGCAGCGTGGTTGAGTAACAACCATCCAAACATTTGCATTATAATATTAGTAGGATTATAGCTTATAGGATTATAACAAATGGTTCACTTGATGGTAAATGATATCCGCCGTTAATGAACACCCACAATATTAGAAAAATATGGGTCCTAGGAAAGGAATGAAGATGGGGAAGTGAGGGTTGATTGGACTCCCGAAATCTGACTTGCCATACAAAATGTAAAAATGGATATCATGCGAACACTTTGTCATACTAGAAACAAATAATTTTCAACGTAGTGTAATGTAAACTTCAAACGATTTTACGAACTAGTTGTCAGCGATAAGGCAAATGCAGATACCGAGAGAATTCTTGCAAATATGACGCGGTTGCCAAATGAGTGCTTTCCTAGAAATGCCATTTGAACAGCTGCATACGCCTTACTAAACATTTTTTTGCAAATGTAACACAAACCAAGCAGTACTATGTTTATTTGGTGGTATAAGTGCATTTCAATAAGTAAGAAAGAATACATTGTTTCTATGAACTTTTTTATATTGGGCCCATTCTTATTTCTAGTTTATATAAATGACTTTCCGTACATGGTCAATAACATTGCAGATGTAGTATTATTTGCTGACGATACATCACTTATCTTTAAAGTAGATAGGAAAGATGAGAATCTTTTAGAGTCCAATAAAGCTCTTAGCTTAGCTTTGGACTGGTTTTCTGCAAATAACCTACTTTTAAATGCAAATAAAACTAATTGTATTAAATTTTCAATGCTTAATGTGACCCAAGAAAAATCAAATATATCTTTAGGTGAAAATTCATTAGATTTAGTCCCGTCAACTGTATTTCTTGGAGTTACAATAGATGTTAAATTGCAGTGGGGTCCACACATAAAAAAGATCTCTAGTAAATTGAGCTCCGCTGTATTTGCAATTAGAAAAATTAGACAGCTGACGGATGTGGCGACGGCTAGGTTAGTATACTTTGCTTACTTTCACAGCATTATGTCCTATTGCATTTTGCTGTGGGGTTCTGCTGCAGATCTGCAGACAATCTTTATACAGCAGAAGAGAGCGATTCGCGCAATTTACAACCTCCGATATCGCGACTCTCTTCGAGAACTGTTTAAGGATATTAATATACTGACGTTGCCGGCCGAATACATCTTTCAAAATATAATGTATGTCCGCAAAAATTTGGCTTACTTTAAAAAAAACAGTGACATACACAGTCTAAATACAAGAAATAGGAACAAACTCGCAGTTACAAAGTTAAGACTTAGTAAGACCAATAATTCATTTATGGGTAACTGTGTAAAATTTTATAATAAACTACCTTCCGAAGTAACGAATTTGCAGGAAAATACATTTAAATCCCACGTTAAACAAGTATTTGTTAGGTTTCAATTAAATATCGTTTATTCTTTAAATAATTATTATTGAATTATAAAGCCTAGATATCGGTTAAAGAAGTAAAATATTACGGAAGTTCGTTATTAAGGAAAGATGATTGAGCAAATGAATGAACGATATGAATCACACAATTTGACGTTTGTTGAGTGACTGGTAAAACATGGGCAGTTCGAGACATTCTAGTGAGAACGATGTTTGAGAGGAGACGTCTCTAGGAACGGAGTGATTGGACAGTGCTTGGATTTTTGATGTAAGTACCTACTATAATAAATATACTTGTGTTATCCTGAAATGTGAGTTTTATTACATTTCAGAAGCGGGATGAGCCCATATATTTTAGTACGCATGCCTAGAATTTGTTGCTACAGTCTTACTGGATAAAAATATCAGTCCCTCGGGCATAGTGGTATCTTTAAAATAATAACATTTATCTTTTATAGCACTTATTGTTTCATGAATAATTTATAGACTGGTATAAAACTTAAGTCCCAAAAAAAAAAAAAATGTTTTTGTTCTGCTAAAGAACTTTATCTAGAAGCAATTACAAATTATTGTAATTATAATTCTGTGTATTTTCTGTGTTTTTGATACGCGAGAATAATACCACGTGATAGCAAAACTCCTTCACACTGACAATTGACGACGCCTGGTCGACAGCAACCAGGCTCAAGCCGGGAACTATCCAGGCGAGTAAGTGCTCACTGAGAGCAAGAGCAGCAGGAGTATCGAAGTCGGAGCCCGCTACGTAGCGTCAAACGAGAGTTCCAAACACGTGTGCGGGAGCCCAATTTGCCGTGAACTGGAACGCCCTCTAGACCGAGAACGTGCTCGGATACTCCTGCTGGAGGATAAAGTGAACAATAGACGCAATCGATCTCTACGTGCCAGCATCAATGCCGAATCCCGTGACCGAGAGTGCCGTCGAGAGCGCAGCGATGCTGTTGAAGAGAGGAGGAATACACAGGACAGCGTGGACGTTGTCCGCGAACCCCTACCAAAAAGGTAAGACAGTCCTATCTTTACCTCTAAAGATATTATCAACCTAATGAATACTATAGGGAACTCAAGAGTCAGCCGTTGACATTGGCAACCTCGTTAGCGATTTGTTATACCGTTACATTAATAGCAATATGAATCACAAAAATATTTTGCCTGACTTTGGCCCTGCGTCAAAGTCGCAACGAATTGACATATGGCTTAAGAAAGTTAACGAGTGCGCTACTGTCTATGGTTGGATGAGCGAAATGCGATAAGGGTTGGCCAAAACCTGGTATGAGTTTAAATTCCATATTGTACACTTGGCCCGAGTGGCAGAAAAATTATTGAATGCTTTCCCATACGAACAGAATTATGGCCAATCCTTAGAGGACATACTTAAGAGGAGAAGTAGAGATATATAGCTCTAGAGATATATTACTATGAGAAGTTAGCTTTACTTAACCAATGTGATATCTGAGGCAAACGAGCAGTCGATTGTAGTATTCACGGATTAAGCGATAAAACTATGAGAGCCAGCGCCAATGCGCTTCGCTGCACATAACCCGATCAGCTATTACAGTTTCTTTTGACAATAAAGAGATTCCTCAGTTTGTAGATCGTGCCCAGTCTTGATTAAGATCACAGCCAGTCGAAATTAGTTCAAATAAATTAGCAAAGCCTTATGTTAACATTAGTAGTCAATTATATTGCCTTTGCTTCAATGTTCAAAATGTCGTACATTAGGGCACAAAGCAGAAAACTGCATCACTTGAAAATAATGACAACAAGACCGACAATGCGTATTTCGCTTTCGGGCGCGAACGCGAAATTTATTAAAGATGGCAATGTCAATGGTGTTCCCTTGAAATCGTTTATTGACTTGGGTAGTGTAGTTTCATTAATCACTCGCACCACAGCTTCATCGTTAGGGCTTGTAAGTGACGACGCTCCTATTCCAATAAAAGATTTAGGGAATGAGCTAGTTCATTCTTTAGGCGAAGTTATTGTAGATTTGAACATTGACGATGTTTGTGCTAGGCTTTCATGCCAAGTGGTGGATGACCATCTTCTGGACATCCCAATATTGTTGGGGCAGACATTCACTGAGCAACCACATATTATAGCTTACAAAGATGCTGAAGATTCAAAGTTTTATGACTTAAATGATGAATTACTTATACCAAAACCTGATCAAATCATAGGTGGGTGTTAGAGTTTCAGTTTTTGCAGATGTCACTGTCTGTGGTCCAGACTCTATTAAGAGTCTTACTGATTCAGTAGAAAATGTAAATTTTCTACTGAATCTGACCAGATTATACTGACCAGATTATAAGTGACAGGGTAATAGTAAAACCTTGTCAAAAGTTCCTAGTTTATGGTGGACTTTAACTGGTCAGGGGTGATATTGTTAATATTATTATCACTCCACTCTCAGATCAATGTCAGCTCTAAGAGTGTATGGGGATAGGCAGAGGTACATCTGTGAGAGTGGTTTACCGTGTACAGGCAGCGCCCACGGAGTCACTTTCACTAGAGTACAGTAGTATAGATGAAATTAAGATTAACATTGGCGATTCAGTAAACACTATTCATAAACAAAAACTGATGGAGCTACTAAATAAATTTAAATGCTTCTTTTTTACATCATTATGGTAGAAACTTGGTTGTACTAATATAGCCGAGATGAATATCCAATTCATTTCATCTCATCTCATTTCATTTTATTTCATAGATTATCGCACAAAGAGCGAGAGCAAGTAAGAGAGATGATTGGAGAAATTATGGATGCAGGTATAGTCAGAAAATCTATTTCTGAGTGTGCCAGTCCCATAATCTTGGTACGTAAGAAAGATGGAAATTTAAGGTTGTGTGTAGATTACAGGCAACTGAATTCCATCACAATTAAGGACGATACCCGATGCCGGTCATTGACGATGATATTGTTAGACTCTCAGGACATGCATAAAGTGTAACGTTAGATTTGACATCTGGATATTACCAGGTGCCAATCGTAGAATCATCCGAACCATTAACGTCATTCGTAACACCGGACGGCCAATATGAGTTTAATCGTATGCCGTTCGGATTAGCGAATGCGCCGGCAGTGTTCTAGCGCATAATGAATAAACTTCTTGGTTCAGCTAGGTTTTCAGAAGCAACAGCCTACATAGATGACATACTTATTTATGGCAGGGACAAAGAGGAGTGTCTGGAAAGATTGGAACGAATATTGCAATTAACTGAGAAGGCAATTTTAGCTCTAAAACTTTAGAAATGTAAGTTTTTGCAAAATAAAATAGATTATTTAGGTTATGCAATTAGTTCAGCCGGTGTTCGCCCCGGTGATAAAAAGATTCGGTCGGTACAAGATTTCCCTTGCTCCACCAATCCCCATTCGGTAAGACAATTTCTTGGATTGTTAGGATATTTTCGAAAAATTATACGAAAGTTTGCCGCCATAGCACATCAATTGCTCAAATTGTTGTGGCTTGGACATGGTCAAAGGAACTAGATAGGGCGTTTTGTCACTTAAAAATAAATTAATAGATAGGCCGATTTTAGCTATTTATGACCCAACCGAGGATACAGAATTACATACCGGTGCTAGTAAGGTTGGAATCGGAGGCATTTTGCTGCAGAGTGCCAGTATGGTAAAAGCTTGTTCCAATCTGTGGTGTATTATAGCCGTCAGAATTCTCCGAAAAAAAAAAAAAAACTTTCACGCATTGCAAAGTTCTCCAAGCGTGACTTATCCCTCGTATTGATTGTTGGTGGCTACACTTACAAGAGTTTAATTGCACTATAGACTATCGTCCTGGCACCAAAATGGCGCATGTAGACGCGCTTTCCAGTCAGCACCACTAATGTTTCGTTTAGTCCAGAACGATATCCAAATATAATGGCTATTATCATAGAATATTATGTTGACCGCCTCCGTGGCGCAGCGGGCGAGTAGCCAGTTGTGAAACCAGAGGCCGTGGGTTCGATTCCTGCACCGGGACAAATGTTTGTGTGACAGATATTTGTTTCGGATCTGGGTGTTGTGGGACCTTATTCCCTCGTAGTTCTTGATACCCACGATACAGGTTTGACCTAGTGTGGGATCAGAACTATGTGTGTGACTGTTGGGTGTATTTATTTATTAGTAACGACGACTGGCTGCTATTCTAGGGTTGAGTACAACCAAAATTAAAAGTAAAACAACCGTGTCGGCTGCTCGCATGTAGCCTTGGGCACTATTGCTGCTTTTAATGTTAATCAAATAGACGATAATTGTGAAGAAAATTATATTACCGATGAGTAGAACGTAAATTTTCATGATTAAAATAAATAGATATATAGACAGTATCAGCATGCTTAATTCAATATTCATATTTATACGAATGTAAAATTGATTAATTTTATATGATAATTAATGATCTTCATAAATATGACTTGAAGTTAATTATATTTGTGAGAAGGAATATAGTTTTAAGTTACTTATATTTGTGAGAAGGAAGGGTTCACAAATATAGTTTTAAATATTTGTGAGAAGGAAGGGTTCACAAATATAGTTTTAAGTATTTGTGAGAAGGAAGGGTTCACAAATATAGTTTTAAGTATTTGTGAGAAGGAAGGGTTCACAAATATAGTTTTAAGTATTTGTGAGAAGGAAGGGTTCACAAATATAGTTTTAAGTATTTGTGAGAAGGAAGGGTTCACAAATATAGTTTTAAGTTATAAGTATTTGTGAGAAGGAAGGGTTCACAAATATAGTTTTAAGTTTTAAGTATTTGTGAGAAGGAAGGGTTCACAAATATAGTTTTAAGTTATAAGTATTTGTGAGAAGGAAGGGTTCACAAATATAGTTTTAAGTAACTTATATTTGTGAGAAGGAAGGGTTCACCAAATATAAGATACGGTCAGGTGCCTGTATTTGTGAGAAGGAAAGGTTCACAAATACAGCGTCTATTGAACTGGTTGACTGGCAGAGAATGCCTTCGGCATTAAGTCCGCCTTTACTTAAATGTATAAAGTGTGTTAAATAAATACTAATGTTGTGAGAAGGAAGGGTTCACAAACATTAGATTAAAATGTTGATTGTGAGAAGGAAGGGTTCACAAACAACAAGGATCTTTATAAGAACTTGAGAGTGCTGTTAGTGAGAAGGAAGGGTTTACAAACAGCACAGATTATTTAATAAATGTATTTTTTTTTCTCTCCATAATTTAAATAAAACTTAATGTGTCATGAGTAAATGTATGCACTGACATGTCTCGAACATCCCATGGCAGAGTGTTAGGTTAAAATTAAAATCATCCTGTTTGAGTGCACGGGGACGTGCACCAGGTCAGGATGGTCGAGTGTTAGGTTTCAATTAAATATCGTTTATTCTTTAAATAATTATTATTGAATTATAAAGCCTAGATATCGGTTAAAGAAGTAAAATATTACGGAAGTTCGTTATTAAGGAAAGATGATTGAGCAAATGAATGAACGATATGAATCACACAATTTGACGTTTGTTGAGTGACTGGTAAAACATGGGCAGTTCGAGACATTCTAGTGAGAACGATGTTTGAGAGGAGACGTCTCTTGGAACGGAGTGATTGGACAGTGCTTGGATTTTTGATGTAAGTACCTACTATAATAAATATACTTGTGTTATCCTGAAATGTGAGTTTTATTACATATTGATGTCTAGAGGCTACTATAAAGTAGCAGATTATATAGCAGATAGGGATGTTTGGGATCGGTCCTGCACACTGCACCAAGATACTGTGGCATCTCTTTGAATTTATAACATTACTAGAATAATTATAAACTGTGTATTTTAAAGGTCCTTAATGTATACTTAATTAAAAAAAATCTATTTTGACATTTTTTCTTTGTCTGACATATTTATTCATTTGAGATAGACGACCGATCGATCGTTCAATTTATAAAGTGTATGCCTTTGAATTATATTTTAAATGTAAATTGTCTCAACGTAGGTATATGCCAATGTATGGTCAATTGTAAATGTGGATTTAATGCAATGATACACCCTTTAATTTGTTTTTTTTTATATGTTATCAAGATTAACGTTTTAACGGTGCTATGTATGCATTAATCCATATATTGATACAATATGTTTATAAATTTATTATAATGAGAAGAAAAAAATATGTTACAATTGATGACGAAAAAAATAAGCCCGGAGTTTCTTTCTGCCTTTCTTCTTCGGGTCGTCATCGCTTAGATAGTTAGTGAAAGGCTGGTAGGTTAGCTAGACTAGGGTTTACTTTCCTTCCAAATCCGTCCTGTTTCCTTTCAACTTCTCCCCTCCCATTCCTGTCCTGATCATCATCATCTCCCGTCAGTTCCTTTACCGACGATTATGATTCCTTTCATTTTCCGGTCATCCTCTTTTCTCCTTTTCCAGTCCTATCCTCGACGTTGTATCCCTGCCTACCAGCCCTTGATGGTAGATTCCAAGTTCCTACGCCACTAACCATAATTACTCATTCCCGTATGGAGAATTTCCATTTGTATTTTGACCTGTCATAAGTGCCTTTTATATGCCTACATGATGAATAAAGATTTTTATTTTTTTATTTTTTATTTTATTTTTATTTAAGCCTCTTTACTTCCTGCGGAGTAACGTTGATTAACTTTAAGAAATGGCCAATGGCCATTGTTCTAGGATAAGATATTCATAGAGATTATAAAAAAATAATGCTAACAAAATATATAACTGAAAACAAAATGATTTTGATAGAGTCGATAGATTTTTACTATTCGACATTTTACTCCACCCTTATAACCTGGTAATCGAATTCTCTTAGAGCCATCACGAAGCTACATTTTCATATATACCGTATTTCTATTTTCATCAATTTTTTTAATAAAACGATCTTCTCCTAAAAGGGCAAATCAGGAGTACCTCCAACCATCGAAAATGAGAAGATGTATGAATATGGAAGAGGCGAAAGAAGTGTGTCAGGATCGTAGCTTGTGGCACTCAATAGTCTCTGCCTACCCTCATAGGATACGGGCGTAAGTGTATATGTATGTATCGATTTAAATTTTTTTATCATCCACTTATACATAATCTGATATTATTTTACGTGATATCGTTTGTATAACTTTAATAATAGGCAAACACTATGAAAGTGTGTATAAGTGATAAAACAATATGTTTATGTATTTGTAGACATCGATTGTTATTTTAACTGCTTTATCTAAATTCAGCTGACATAAAGTTATGTATGCAGTAAAGCGGAATTTCCCTTTGTTCTTAATTAACGACCGTAAAAGCTTCGAGATTTACTATCTTGACATGAATTTAAATAGTTACTAAGATTATGTATGTATTCAGATATTTTGTTTTTCACACATTGTGAATGTTGCGCCGTTGAACAATTTACAGCATATTTTTGATATTGCAATAAAAGGCCACTGCTCAAGTTCTCAAAACAAGTTATTAAATTCCAATTTGAGTTGCAATTTAGGTACTATAGTTATTGTAATATAGTTCTAGATTATTAAATTTTGTTTCATGGCACACACCTCTGACTTTTCAAAGTTATTTGTGCATTCATTATTTGTTGTTGCTTGTTTTAACGTTAAAAAAAACATCGCTCATACTTTTAAAAAGCATGACGGTTATTTGAAACACCTTTGTACATAATCTGAAAGACAGTGAAACATAGGAACGCTCTTATTAGTTCTAGAAACATTTTAGGAATGCTTTCCACCTGTAAAATGGCAGAATAACTTTGCGTAGTAAGTGTAAGTTGTGTTTACAAAAGGGACGAAGGAACAAGATTTTGTTTTCAACACACGTACACAGGTTAATTGGATTGACGCAATTTTTTATGCTCAGCTTAGCTCTTTCTCCCTTTATTTTGACGTGTAACAAAATGGGGCTTAAGTATAAAACCCCGGGGGAAAATCTCATTTGTTTGGGACTTGTTGACACGTTCACCCATCTCACATTTTAGAATATAAAATAACTAATGCAACGAAATCCGAGAATTAACTGCTCATGTCACAGTAGTTGCAAAATAAAGCAGTCGGGCGGACTCAAATTGTTTTGTTTACTGTATTCATATTCAATCGGCTATAATATTTTATATTATATTGATTGAACAGTTCATAATTTGTAGATTTCTCGAACTACCAGATCTATAGAATAGACATGCGCAAACTAAAAAGTAAAACAGTGAAAAAATCTCATTCTTAAAAATTCAAACCCTTTTTTTACATATACATATACACTCACGCCTATAATCCCCGAAGGGGTAGGCAGAGGTGTAACCAGTACACCCACTTTTCGCCGAATTTCGGTCCCATAATGTGATAGGGGGCGAGCCTATCGCCATACCGGGCACAGGTTCCAGACTCCGGGCTAATACTGAGAATTTCTAGATAGAAAAACCCAATATCACTTTACCCGACCCGGGGATCGAACCCGAGACCTCAGCATAGCGGTTGTAACGCATGCGCAATTACAACTGCGCCACCAAGGCAGTCCCTTTTTTTAATCATTTAGATATGTTTACACTTTAATAGTAGATAGGTAATCTTGATTTAATCAATTTTGTAATAAAAAGAGTTATTTTTAAGATAATATATCTTACAATACTTCCTCTACAGAATGTTAAGGACCACCCTTTCTGACTTACTTTACTTAATATTATAGAATATAAAACTGACTATAAATCTTATATTTCAGTACATACGGCTCACAACTCTTTACTATTATAATTCCGTCTTGTTCTGTTGATAACCTTTCACGAGCCTGTCTAATTTTTATCGCATCTCATTAATCGAATACACCTCAGGGAACCTGCACGTATGCCGCCGTACAGTTATTTACTGCATTGGTGATATGAGCACAGGAAAACGATATATTGCATACAGAACAGAGCATTTGACTGCTTTTGGGAAATCGCCGTAAATAGCTCAATATTTATTACATCGTTATTTTTGTTATTTTAAAAATAATCCTGCTTATATACCCTATTTCTACTAATATTATAAATGTGAATGTTTGGATGGATGGATGTTTGTTACTCAATCACGCTATAACGGCTGGACGGATCTGGCAGAAAATTGGCACAGAGAAAGGTTATAGTCTGGAATAGCACATAGGCTACTTTTTATCCCGGAAAATGTACAGTTCCCGTGGGATAGTTTAGTTTTTCACAGATCAAGGGACATGATTTTTTGCATAGTGGCAGTTTAGGGATTGTACAACTTTTCTTCCAAAAAAAACCAAAAGGCAGGCGGAGCCGCGGGTAACATCTAGTCGACTATATTATTCAAATTAGTAAAAAACTGCCAATACGCAGCTCTACCTTCGCAGCTCTTACCTATTCCAATGTTGTCATCACAAGGTTGCAAACAATGCATGAGACATGGTTTGCGAGCATCAGTTTGGTCACTGGATGTGCTTAAAGCGTTCACACTTTTCTATTTCTTTGTTAATATACAAGTTCATGTTGCAATTAATTTTTATTTATTGATTATATAATGTACCTTTTCCAAACATCACCAATGTTAAAAGTTTTTCGTAATACGCGTATTGAGAAATAGTGGTATTGAGAACTACCTCTTTTTTCAAAGTCTGTTAAAACGAGCCGCGATTATTGCAAAAATCGGAAGATCAGGATCTGATCCACGTTATAAACGATGTGTCATATATGTGTCAGCACTTATGACAGCTCGTTAGTGCAACATTGCCCGTTCTCCCCTAGTGTTATACTAGGGATAGAAAATCGCCGCGGACACTAAGCTCTAATCCGATAGAGAGATGATGGCTATGTACGCTATATACACGTTCCCATTTCACAATTTTCACCGTGCAACATTAGAGTGACATTTCATTTTTCTCAGCATTCATAATCCTACACAACAAATGCCCCATTTCTCCTAAAGTTAACTGTATCCAAGATTTAATTAATCTTTTCAAGCAAGCGGTTTTTGGACAGGATTCCGGATATTCATGGTGTTATTGAAACATACTATTGAGGTACTAACACACGTGCTCTGATGCAATGTATGTCTATGTATGTCTGACTCTGGTTATTTTAGCTCTCGGCGCAATAACATAAATATATATAGTTCGGCTCATTTGTGCAACTTGCTATGATGTGCATGACAAGTGAATGTGTAGTTTTAATTTGTGACAATGACGCGTCAATCATCATCTTCAACCTATTGACACACACAGTCATTGTGTCTGTACACGTCACATGACACCGCACACACAATCGAATGGAACTATTTACATTCATTCATGAATGACGACTCGTTTTTCTCTAAATCCAAATAATCTTACAATAAATCAAGCCGCGGTACATGCTATCACACAAGAAGACACCACACAAATATTATTCGGGCTAGAACTCAAAAGAAAAAGTGTACTATCCCATAAAGTTGGATTTTTTATATATTTTAATTAACTCTGTATTGTACATGTATACTTTAAAATAAATTTAAAAGTATGAAATCCAAATGGCGGTGCTATCGCTATTTTAGATTTTTTACAGACAACCTTTAAATGGACTGGGTTGACTAGAAAGGGGAGCAGGATAAATCCATTCATCAAAATCTTAGTTGTAATCACTTTTATGTTTTTCTATGCCAAGATAACCAACAACAGCAACTTGAAGACATTATATTCAAGAAGTTATGACTTCTACGTGATATTAAATAATAATGATTTTAAGAACGTGATACGGTAGTGGATGAATGGCAACGTAATTGGTATCAGCTTCAATCTGAAGAATGTCGTTGAGTTTAAAGAACCAGTAAAAAATGGCAATGTGACTTACTGTATTGTGACACAATGTATTTACGACTCTAATCCAAAATATATATAAAAATATGTATCCTCACAAAACAGAATTTTAAATCAAATGTCAAAACCTGAAAATATCAAAATGCTCAATTCTCATTAGATTAAGTTATTACACTAATTCATCCTAATCGTTTCGTCAATCATTCAAAATTAGGCAATTCTCAGAAGAAATCTACAATTCATCCTTTACAAAAAGTAACCTTGCCAAACTTAGAGCGCCTACGTTTGGTGAAACCTTATCACAGGTCGTGTCATGACTGGCTAAAGTAAACCTTATCTATGTAAGTTAGAGGGCCGTTACAAAAGCCCAAGTCGACAAGATAGCAGTAGACACGCAACTGTATTAAAACCAAATTTACATGTGTAGCCGTAATTCAAGTAGAAAGGGCAGAAATCTATATTAAAAATATATCAACGAGTGCGTATTTTATTGTGTTCAGATTCTGTCTCGACATAGATATGAAACACTATACATAGGTCCTAAGTATACTTGAGAGATAATAGGGTAGTTAACTCGATTTTTTTTATTAATTTAATCAACAATTTACTTTATCTAAAACCTATTATCGAAAGAATTTCATGAATCCGGACAAAAATAGGTAAATTAGACACCACTCAAATCTGCTGGAAGGGGTAGTTGTCAAATAACAGTACAAGGATGCATATCTGATACCGTGACGTCACGGTACTATGAATCGCCTGTACTGTACCGTTGCGCGAGGGAGATAGCGATATATTCCCAATACGCCACCGTTTTCGCTTATGCCTGTGAGTATTTGCTCATACCAATATTTAAAATAAATATTGTGACCTCATTTTTCAAGCAATTTTGATTCTGTTTTCGCAAAACAGTTTCTTTTGCGTATTATATTCGATTGCGTAGAGAATAATGTACAAAATTAAACACAGGAAACTACCTTATTTATAACACAATATTTCTTCGTAATGATACCAAAACTTTTTGTCATTATTATTTAAGAACATATTTGCAAATATGTAAAACTTTCTATTAGGTACGTCAATTTACGCAAATAGAATGCGAATGAAGTTAGAAAATGCCATTAGCTTACATATCTAGCCGTTTGTTAGAATGATAAGCATCTCAACTGCCAATGCCCTCAACTATAGATTTATTATTCATGACAAAAGATAAGTAAAGCGGATACAACTTATAAATAAAGCCTGGTACAGGTAAATCTAAACGTATTTCTAACAGCTTTACCGGTAAAAGCTAAAGTTAAATTGAAAATATTTATACCAAATATATATTATATATATATTTTTGGTAGCATTAATAAATATTGCCAATAACATAACTACGGATATGACGCAACACGACGCAAGCGACAGAATTTAGTAACGCCGAGTGCGTGTTTGTACTCTGATTACGTAGATCTATTGAAGACCATTATTTTGTAGTGTCACAAACGGCGTAACTGGAATCTTCAGTTTGGTGTTGACAACAGATCTTCAGGTCTTCCATAGATGGTGCAATTAATAATACTAGCCCTGTATCGTTCCACTGCTGCGCACGGGCATCCTCTACTAATGAGAGGGGTTAGGCCTTAGTCCACCACGCTGCCCTAATTCGGGTTGGTAGACTTCACATACCTTCGAAATTCTTTGAGAATTCTCAGGTATGCAGGTTCTCCCACGATGTTTTCATTCACCGTTAAAGCAAGCGATAATTAACAATGAATACACGCGTAACTTTAGAAAAGTCAGAGGTGTATGCCATTTGGGTTTCGAACATACGACTTTCGTCTTGACAGTCCGTACCGCAACCAACTAGGCTATCGCTGCTGTGGAATTAAAGATGGTGCAATTATATTAAAGTAAAATTAAATTTACTAACTATAAAAAAAACTTACTAACATTCCGACAATATAATGGGGAAGTGAGTTTTACGTCAGTTATATATTCTTTTACGCGGGTGCCTATATTTCTTTCGGAACCCAAAAAGCCACCTGCCAGACCTCAGACATTGTGAGCTACTTCTGCGTATATCGGACTACAACAAACAAAAATTAAATATCAACTATATGGAAACATTGCACTATACTTTCGTGACGACATACAACTCAGTCTCCCCCGTGACCATGAAGGCTGTAAAGCCTTCGAAACGTCGGGTTAAAAAAAAGCAAATTAAACCGCGATATAATACGTAAAATTCGTTTTATTTCAATTCCGACAATAATCAAGAATTTGAAATGTTTGAATTTGTTTCATTTGTTTGTTGATATTTGTGAACGTAACAGATTTTATTACAACTTAATACAATTCTTCGAGTTTTATTAAATTTGTTAGAATTTTTTGGAATTTTTAACATGAACGCAACGATATCTTTGGCGATATAATTTATCACGCAGGTGATCCCATATAAATTTAAAATACGCAGGGAAAATGTAAACTATTCAACAAATCACGGCAGATGTATTCAGTCGCTTTTATCTTTCAGTGGAATTTATGATTATTTACTGTCTACTTATATCGAATATGAATGTTTTCATAAAAAAAACATGGAAAAATCAGTACACAGTCTGCAGTGTGGTACTCTAGTAGATAGTCTAGAAACTTCTCTTTCTGTGAAGGAGGTACTATGGTGCCGTCTTAGTAACGAGCGCGCCGCAGGGTTAACCGTCTCAACTGTCGCCTTCGTCAATTGTTTCTTAATTACGCACAAGTAAGACGAAATTTTATTTTATTTTCTGTTACTCATTGGTAGACTTGGCAATGAAATTAATTAGAGAATTGATGTGACAGAAAAGTGTTTTTACCCTTTTATCCTGTATTTTGTTTATGGTTAGAGTGTACTCAGATAGGCGATCGCGAGTCGCGACTATGGCGAACTTCATAATTTTTTATTCATTAAATGTTTACTAGTGGACAATTATTTATCCTGTCGACTGTAAACAGTAGGTACTCGATAAGTGCAGTTTTTTTTTACTTTTTTCTTAATTGAGGCGTACTTTACGTACATTTCGCTATGTCTCCGCCAAATGTGGACCGGTTTTGATAATATTATTTCTGTACTCAATAGGGTTTACTCAGACTTATTCTCATATCATTTTGGTTCGCCACTTTCATGTTTTTCGGTTTTGGATAGAGGTATGAGGTTTAGTTAGAAGATGAGAACCCTTGTTTACATCCCACGGACTCCTAATTCTTTTTTTCTCACATCCCTTGTACATCAGAGTCGACCGCTGGGGGTCGATATAGACCACTTTGGGTACCATCCAGCTAGAGTATCAAGTAGCGAGACACAACTATATCTCGTTACTTGACACAATCATGCCCTCCTGCAAAGACTGGAGACTTCTCAATGAATAACAGCAAATGCATTTTGTTAAACTGATCATAAAATTTTTGTTTCAGGTATTAGAGGAGATTAATCAGACCTTTGATATTGAATCAAGCTGGTGTATACGACTATTACGTCTCTATACAACTTCATTTAAATGATCTTGACGAGTATGTCAGAGTATATCAGTATGCCACACGCATGAAGTCTAATATAAAAAGAGGAAAATTCAAATTCCACTCTTTCTTATTCGTGTTATTTCCGCACTAATAGCTGCATGAATAGTTGTTGTTTTGTATGAAATAATTATAATGTTATTAATATTTAATAGAATTACTAGAGTTGTGAAGAACGTATCGTTGTGTAAATATACATACCTAAACTCGCCACTGTAACTCATATAAACCAAGAAATATAATAGTAAATTATTTATTGACAAAAAGGAAATATACAAAAAATATTAACGGCACTGACTCCTATGTATTAGGGTATTTCCTATTATTAGAAATACCGAAGGTGTATCAAAGGTATTTAAGAGAGTATTATGAAGAGGATTATGTGTGTGAATGTTGGGTGGTTATTTAGTAAATAGAGTTTTAAGTTTTAAGTCTTAAACCGAAAATTTGAATATTCCTATACTTCTTCTTCTTGTCGTGCCTCTCCACTACTGAAGGTTGGCAGTCAGTTTTTTGAATTTTTCTCGGTCTAGTGCAAGTCTGAATAGCTCTTCAACAGACTTGATGCCAGTCCACTCTCTGATGTTATGGAGCCAAGACATTTTTCTTCTACCGACTTTCCGTTTGCCTGCAATCTTGCCCATCATAATGGTTTGTAGTAGCCTATATTTGTCATGCCTGAGAACATGCCCCAGATATGCCACTTTCCGCTGCTTGATGGTGCGCAGTAGTTCCAAGCTCTTGGACATACGTCTAAGCACTTCCGTATTGGTGACTTTATCGGTCCAACTGATGCGAAGCATGCGACGATAGGTCCACATTTCAAAGGCCTCAATCTTTCTACGGAGGTCCAACTTGATTGTCCACGCTTCGCACCCATAAAGGACTATTGGCCAAACGTAGCATTGTAAGAGCCTAGTACGGAGCTTTAGCGATAGTTGTCGACAGCATAAGACTTTCTTCATCGTCATGAATGACGTCCGGGCAATCTCGATACGTGTGCGGATTTCGGTATCGCTTTCCCACGTGTCTGTCAACCATGAACCCAGGTACCTATACTTGCCGACTTGCTCCAAGATGTTTGTACCTACATAAAGCTTGGGGTGAAGTTTATGTTTGCTGTCTACCACCATGAACTTGGTTTTTGCAACATTCATATCCAATCCCGCTCTTTTACTGAACTCGTAGACTCTATTGACAACTTTCTGAAGGCCTTCATGCGAGGAGGCTAAGAGGACGGTATCGTCGGCATATCGCAAGTTGTTGATAATTTCGCCATTGACGTTTACACCTTCACTCACATCTTCAAGCGCTTCCTGGATAATTGCCTCGGAGTACAAGTTGAATAGCGTTGGAGATAAAATGCATCCTTGTCGCACGCCACGTTGGATCTCAACAGGCTCTGTTTCCTCGTCATCTACCCTAATCGTCGCATTTTGGCCCCAGTACAGGTGTTTAATAATACGAATGTCCTTGCCATCTAGTCCAGACAACCATCCTCCTATACAGACAACCGCTAAGTAAATTTGTTTTGATATAAAAAACATATTATGCGTCACAATAAAATTTGAGGGTTTCCCTTGATTTTTCTGTGATCCCATCATCAGATCCTGACTTGGTGCCAATGGGACCACATGGGAAGTATACCCTTTTAAACAAAAAAAGAATTACTCGAATCGGTCCAGGCGTCTTCGAGTAATCGGGTAACATACATAATAAAAAAAAGATTCCGACGAATTGTTAACCTTCTCCTTTTTTGAAGTCGGTTAATAAAAGTGAAAAAGATTGCAAAAACTGTAAATAAATATGATATTTTTTTTGTTTGAAAATCACTTGAAATGCTGTCCAACAAATATTTAGATGTTTTCAAAAATGAGAAATGGAAAGAAAAGTTTTTATGAAAAATAATACTTTGCTAACACACGAATAATGCCGCGTGCAACCCTAGTTATTAAATTGCTATTTTAGATAAACTGGTCATTGCATATCATTGGATTTAGTTTATTTTAAATTATTCCAAACGCGTATAAGTATTATCAGTTTCTACGGATATCTTATGTGAAATACACCTTTCACAATTTAAATCTTTCAACAGCATTTAATTAAGCGTGGGTCGAACTCGGCAATCGCTTAAAATTACCAACGAAATTACATTTCCCTCTGATAATATTAGAAAAAAAACCTACGCGTTTAACAGGTAACTGTATTCTTAGCATTCATAATTATGGTGCTAAGCATTTCATGTGTACTTCTGAAAGATTATAAAGAAATACATTGACCGTGCCCACATTTCGCCAAGTAACCAGGAGGGTTACGCTTGACACTCGATTCCAATTTAAAATTGGGATTGGGTTCGAAAACTGTACAATTGGAACTCTTGAACGCAATACCAGCGCACGGTTTAACTGAGCACGGCGGAATTTTTAGTAACTAAATTAAATATTTACGATCGCTAGTTCGTAAATACTCTATTTAATTTACTTGAGTGCAATATCTTCTAGATTGAAATTGAAACTGTATCGAGTTCGAGATTGGAATTGATTGCAAGAGTAGGCCTACAGTGTGTGACGTTCAATCTTAAAGAAATATTAAATTTCGACCACTGGGCGACCGACATAAATATTCCAAAGTTCTAAATTCAATAATAACAATCAACGTTTTAGATGTAATGCATTTATATTTTTACTTTAATGCAAGTATTCTAATTTAACACACAGAATTAATATTTATAATTCTTCGGTGTTTCACTTGTAAATTAATATTTTTACAGATTCTAAATAGATACTTTTTAGACAGTACAATTAATTAAGATTAAAAAACATCGTGAATAATATTTTGTTATAAACATAATTTATGCAGGTATGTAGTTATGTAATGGGCTTACAATTAATCACTTCGCCTCAAGGCAGTCGCTTTACTAATTTATAGACCCTTGTCGATGATAATGGATCTGAATTTATTGCTGTAGTCGTTGACCAGATAGGAGGCTACTGCACTATCGAGGTCAGCGGTTAAGGTATTTTATTGACCTACAACGTAGTTTTGTGGAGTATAAAATCTACATAAATCAGTTTAACACGAGTGTGCTTAATTTTAAAACAACGAACATCTAGGGTGATATATTATGCGGCTTATACTCAATTCTAAGTCGACTTAGTCAACCTGTGTCGATTCAAATTATGATTCCTTTTTCCTTAATAGGTCTAAAAATAAGACATTATACTAGGTACAATCTTAATAATAATGAATCCACATGTCATACAAAAACGTAGATACATTTAACAGGAAGTGATTTTAAACAAGCAGAATTTTAGTTTCAATGTAACAGATAAAACAAATGAAGTGTACGCATTTTTATTTTATTTAATACACCAACAGCATTCATTACCTTAAATTTAGTAAACATTGTAATATAAAATTAATTATTGGCTGATATGCATGCCACTTGCATATATATTTTGTAACTAACAAATAACAATTCTAAATAATTATTTTTGGCCGCTATGGAAAAATGAATTAGATGGATCCGTATTCTACACCTAAACGTTACTCATAGTATCTCTAAATCTGATAAATCAGGTCTTAAAACCACGTTAGTCCACCACGCTGGCCTAATCACCTACCATACCTTTGAAATTTTTATTGTCAATTCTCATATATAGATTTCATGACGTGTCCTTCATAGGTAAAGCAAGCGATAATGAACATTGAATACACTTGTAACTTCAAAAAGTCAGAGGTTTGCCATTTGGAATGGTTTCGTACCTACGATTTTCATCTCGGCAGTCTGTAACACTCTCAACAAGACTGAGGTTTAAAATGTTTCTAAGCCTAATTATTATTGACTAGCTGTTGCTCGCGGTTCCGCCCGCGTGGGAGTCATATTCGGGAGAAAAAGTATACAATACAAAATACCAATTTTCATGCGTTTAACTTCAAAAATGACGGAATTTCATACAAATTTTCATCCCCTATTTTCCCCTCTTAGGGGTAGAATTTAAAAATCCTGAAATATATATGTTTATTTTTAACTAAAAGGCCAAATACTATTTTTCATGAATTTAACTTCAAAAATGACGGATTTTTATACAAACTTTCATCCCCTATTTTACCCCCTTAGGGATGGTATTTCCAAAAACTCTTCCTACCTATTGCAAAAAATTCAAATCTCGAACCTCAGCCATTTATGCTGTGCGTTGATATGTCAGCAGTCAGTTTCTTCTTTTATATATACAAATAAAGAATAGCAATTTAATCCATAACCGCACTATATCGCGTTATAATCGCGTTTTCTGTTCATTTTTTTGTTCTGTATAACTTATAACAGCTAATTTCACAATGTCTCAGTCTTGTGTTTTGAAGTCGTAAGTAATTAGTGTTGTTAAAAATGATGCTTGCTAAATGTGGATGCGATAAAGCGTAAAATCATGTTGCCAAGTTATAATTCAGAACGCCAGTCATCTGCCATCATGTAGCATTACTGAGGTTTCTAATTCTGTTCGGGTCTTTCGCTAAAGAAAATTTGTCGTTTTATTACCGTACAATAAGATGGCGACAATTTAATTTTATATTTTTTAATTTACTAATTATTTCAAAGAAATATTAAAAGTTAAATAATACATCAACCTAAGCCTTCAAGGGAAGGTATGATTTTGTGATTAGGCATTACTATTTTCTTATAACGATTCTATTGTTAATTGTTATACATATATAAACAGCCTTGAAGCCTAATTTTTAACACTTTCTCAGAAAACAAAAGAAAATACAGATGTTACAAGCTGAACCGATCGGATCCATATCTGTATATATAAAAGAAGAAACTGACTGACTGACTAACATATCAACGCATAGCCTAAACGACTGGGGTTAGATACTTGAAACTTTGACAGTAGGTACCTTTTATGACGTAGGCATCCACTAATGAAGAGGTTTTGGAAATACCACCCCTAAGGGGGTAAAATAAGGGATGAAATTTTGTATGAAAATACGTCATTTTTTAAGTTAAACGCATAAAAATTTGTATTTTGTATTGTATGCTTTTTCTTCCAACCATGACCTCCACGCGGGCGGAGCCGCGAGCAACAGTTAGTTTACTTATATACTCTTATCATTAGCGTAGTGTAAATAAAGCAAGTAACGAGATAGTCACGTTTCCACTGTTCGTAAAGACGTGGGAGTCAGCATCGAGAGTCCACAAGGTAAGAAAATCATGTCCAAACATCACCAAGTGGCCAAGTATGTCACAAACCCTCCCACACTTCAAATCTTTGAATTACTGCAAATAGGACGTGTGGGCCCGCCGCGACCGTGCCAACACAAATCAAATAGTAATTTTTATTAAACCCGAACATGCTATTGAATTAAAATATTCTCGGAACGCTTGTGGTAGGATATTCACATCCACCCGGATAGCGACCAGGTACACAGGACCGGTACACAGGGTGTGAAACCCGCCATAGTGGCACACGCAAGTGTGTCGCGTTCCGAAATCAACCAGTGTACATCCTGTTTTTGTCAGGGTTTGGAGTTGGTGTACGATTTTTGGCCGTTTTGCGGCCTTCTGAGTACTCTGACACTAGACCCTCGTCCGCTTCTTCTCCTTCTTGTCCATGGCGTAGTGTGAAGAAGTAGGCCAGCAAGAGTGTCTCTTGCTACTCTATACTGTAATTGGCACTGCGCTTACCATCAGGTGCAGTGTGGTCACTATGCCGTGGCAGTATAAAAAAAAACACTGTGGAACTATTACTGTATGTAATACATTATCTATAATCTACGTACCATTGAGAATATTTCCTGAATGAAACCAACGCGCTATTGTTATGATTGTCGTTAGTTCAACGATTTATAACTTTAGAACATTAACACATTGAACTTTTTATTTCTATTTCACAAATAATACATGTAATATGTTTCCAAAATACGTCTATGGACACAGTGTGAGATCTATTCCTATTTTACTAATCTATGTATATATATACAGAGGTCAATAAATGTATATGTCTGCTGGCTTCTGCTCATTTTATATACAAGTACTAAGTAGTAAACGCGCTTTCAATAAAGCAACGCGAGACTATGCAAGTTCTTAAATCCAATCTAACACTCTTCGAGCTGCCGTGGACGAAAAGCCAATAAAGTTAATTTCGTTTCCTTGAACCCATTTTCTTTCCGTCTTCGCCTCCGTGTGGATATGTGTGAAATATTTCTACTATGTTTAGTAAACTCCCTCGGTGGCGCAGTGGTAATTGCGCCTGTATTACGATTGCTGTGTTGTCTTGGGTTCGATCCCCGGATCGGGTAGTGATATTGGGTTTTCTATTTATAAATACTTAGAATCAGCCCGAAGTCTGGAATTGTGCCCGGTGTGGCGATAAGCTCGCCCCCTATCACATTATGGGACCGTAATAAATTCGGCGAAAAGTGGGTGTACTGGTTACACCTCTGTTTACCGCTTCGGGGATTACAGGCGTTAGTGTATATATATGTATGTAAGTTTAGTATATCAACTGTCGTGGATCTACAATTCATACTTAGAACGAATATCTAGAAGATGTTATTTTTGATAGTTTTTGTACATTACTAATGTTTCGCACGACACAACAAAATAGAAGCATTAATCTAGTCCCAAGTGATATTTCATACAAGCCTCTGTCAGATCCACGTGCCTCGACCACAGACCGCGAGAGACACGGCGGAAGCTCCACCCGATTTGTCCTACAATTACTTATACAACTCAACAGTGGATCAGGGCATAGCACAATATATGAACTCTAAGCGAATAAAAAAATTTGAACTATAATAAATGTATAGATGGAATTAGACTTTACGTTGCTTAAAGAGATTATTATTTGTGTTATATTTTTTTATTCGTTCTTTTACATTAAATAAATATCTGATTTATGCCGCCAGAAGTTGCCAACTTATTTGTAGAGTATTATTAGAGAGCATCCTTTAAGCCAGAATAACACCTTTAATTATATTATCCATACTAATACTATAAATGCGAAAGTATCTCTGTTTGTTACCTTTTCACGTCTAAACGGCTGACCATATTGTGATGAAATTTGGCAAGGAGATAGATTATATCCTGGAGAAGGACATAGCTATCTCTTTTCTCAAAAAACAACCTTGAAAGGGGTCAAATAGGAGTTCAAAATTTGTATGAGAAATCCATAGTTCCTCGACTTAGGGATCTGGAAATTCATATTTAGGTTTTGATAGGAAATAAAGAAATACGTGTTTCAACGTTTTTGAAAAATCATCCCTAAAAGGGGCAAAGTGAGGTTAAACTTATGAGGTATTCTTTAGATGCAATATCAAGATCCAGGCACAACACCTGAGAGGCCCGACAATCGCTACAGGTACCTCAGTGCAGAAGACAACTCTTTGGATTGTATACATCTGCTCCCGAAAATAACCTATACGCGGGCGGAGCCGCGAGCAACAGCTAGTATTAATATACTGGAACGAATACTACAATAGAATACCAAAAATAAATTATAATATTTGCTAGTATTTAAACAATTGTACATATTTCTGCCTTTCTTCTTCGGGTCGTCATCGCTTAGGTAGCTAGTGAAAGGCTGGTAGGTTAGCTAGACTAGGGTTTACACTCATCCCTTCTATATCCGTCCAGTTTCCGTTCGCCTTCTCCCCTCCCATTCCTGCGCCTTCCCGTGATCATCTGCTCCAGTCACTTCCTTTACCGAAGACCGCGATTACCTTCCTTCCTTTTTGTGGTCTCCCTTTCCAGTCCCGTCCTCGTTGTAACCTTCCTTGCCTACCAGCCCTTGATGGTGATTTCTAAGTTCCCATGACGTTAGACATAATTAATTATTTTTCTGTATGGTGAATTTCCATCTGTGTTTTGACATGTCATAGGTGCCTTTTATATGCCTACGTGATCAATAAAGATTTTTATTTATTTTATTTTATTTATGACCCCATAGTGCGACATCTATTATCTACCATCTACATGTAAATTGTACTAGAGCTTCGCTCCAGTGTGCTCACCGCCTCTCTTTCAGCACGCATCATGGTAGATAGATAGTGGTATCAACCACTATCTCACAAGATAGTGGAAGAACTGCCTATACTGTGCACTTGCTCGTTTGCTATTTCTACTTTAAAAAAATAATGAATGGGTCAATTTCGGAAATTTGAGGCTATTTTTCGAACCTACATAATGTAACGGAGGTACCTAATAATAATTTACCATCATTAAAACTTTATATCTGTACGGCAGCTCAAGCGTTATTTACATAACATAATTTATATATAACTCGTGATTTGCCTTTTTTTTGCGGGGAAAGCGTTTTACTGCACCTGCCCCGGGGGAAATCGGAATAAGAATAAAAGGTCATGCTGCACTAGCTGTAGGCCTACTCTTGAAATCAATTCCAATTTCGAACTCGATACAGTTTCAATTCCAATCTAGAAGATATTTGAGCTCAACTAAATGAAATAGAATATTTATGAACTAGCGATCGTAAATACTCTATTTCAATTAGTTACTGAAAATTCCGCCGTATTTAGTTAAATCGTGCGCTGGTGTTGCGTTTAAGAGTGCCAATTGTACAGTTTTCGAACCCAATCCTAATTTTAAATTGGAATCGAGTGTCAAGAGTAACCCTCCTGGTCTTACGACCTTTTTTTTTTTTTTTTTTTTGTTTTTTTTTTTTGTTGTCGCGGGGTAAGCGTTTTATTACTACCGCCCGCTCCGGGGGGAAGCGGAATAAGAATAAAACGGTTATGCTGGACTAGCCGGTCTTACGACCCAGCATCCCCCTCGCCCGGATGATGGCTATCCGGGCAGCCGCTGGGCCGAGTCCCTACCCCCTATGTACACCCCACCCGACACTACCAGCTTAAACCCCGCGGTGGCCTTCTTCGGCGCTTACGGAGCGATCCCGGGGTATTCTAAGGAGTGCTAGAATTGCTGCCGGAACCGCCCCTGCGCGGTGCTGCGTAGCAGCCCATCTCCATGGGAGGGCTTAGGAGCCCCCGCGCACCGAACAACGACAGCGAACGAGGCCTTACCACACGCGCTGCCGTCCATCTCGGGGTCGCACGATGCTCCGAAACTGGGAGTGCATCGATTCGGGCTGACAGCCCCCCGCTGCGAGCCCGCGACCCCCGATGGCCCCTATTAGTCGCCTCGTACGACAGGCAGGGGTTACCGTGGTGGAATTCAAACGCCCCCGTTCCACAGGGCGGGAGACGCCGGTCAGTCGTCCACCCGGCGCCTCCTACGTCTTCTCTGGCGGCGGGAGGGATCATTTCGTTCCCGATCCCTCTCGGCACTCTCCTTCTGCGAGATGACGCTCTCGCAGAAGTGGGCCACCGCACGCCAGGACCTCCGGCTGGCGACCATGGACGACACCACGGCCGGCAGCGAGAGGTCTCCTCCGACGCTGGTCTTACGACCTAGCACCCGACATTGCTGAGCCTTCGCGCGCCGTGAACTCGTGATTTGCCTGCATATTACTCTAAAAACAAGATTGACAATCAAATATCAGTGACACTGTATATCTGGAATTGCGCTACTTGACAAAGATGAGTATCATCAGGATTTTTCGGGTGCCTCCTGTATACATTCATACAAAAATATTTCTTATGTGAGTTAATGAGTTGTAAACCATTAGTCAATTTCAAAAAATAAAAACACGAAAAAAATATTCGCGGTTGGACTTCAATAAAATTTATTATATATTAATGACCGCGAAATAAACACAAAAAAGGTGCGGTGCGCATTACTTTTGGCTTGTGATTTATATAACCGATGGGAGGTCTCTTGTGTACTGTATATCTTGATACTTTATGGCAATGTGTTAAGTAGCCACATAAATAGTGCGCAGTGCCTTGTCTTTACAAGTGCGCTGAAATAAATGGCAGTAAGTACATGCTGTGTTTTTATACTTTTTATTATTCCTGATAACAATAATAATATGCTTAGGTGAACCTCTTCGAACTCGATGATCGACATAATTACTTTTTATACTTGTTTTTTTTTGTATTGTTTGTATGCATGTTTTTTGGCATGAATTTTTATTATTATTTAGTAAATTATCATTCCTACTTCGATATGAATATTAAATTCCATACCTTATTAGTATATCTACCTAAATATAATTTTATTTTTTGCTCTACGTGCTGATCCTACCGTCATACCATGAATGTAAACCTTTCAGCACTATAATGATAATAATAAATTACCAGGCCTATATAAAAACTGGCCCACTGCTGGACACTGACACATGGACCTATCTTACTAATAACAAGGTTTAGCCATTAGACCTAGGCCACTATGCTGGCCTAATGCGGATTGGTGACGAATTATTATGAAAAATTCTCAGGTATGCCGGTTTCCTCACGATGTTTTTCACCGTTAACGCAAGCGTTAATTAACAATAAATTCAGATGTAAATTAAGTACAAGGTCAGAACCAGACTTAAAAAAATTTAACTTATTTATATGCTCTTATAACTTGCCCCACACACTATACTGAAGGTATAAGTTGCATGCGACGGCGTGACCTGTGTCTTACGTGGGTGTACCCTAGAGTTTCCAACCGTCCTGTTTTCCCAGGACATGTCCTGGTTTTTGGTGTCCTGGATAATTGTTGAAGCAGCGTCCCGGGGTTTTAAAACGCCCTGATAAAGTCATGTATTTTAAAATTCGCACCCTCTTTTGGAATTCTTCGTAAGAGGCGGCCTCACGGCTCGCGGGTTTTCGCACTGTTTTAAAACCAAGACGCGTCCTGTTGTTAAACAGAATTGTCCTGGTTTGTCCAACTTCAAATCCTAATTTTTGAATTTCGGAGTTGGTTACCCTAGTGTACCTAAGCGCCTAGTATTACTGAATTATTTATATGCGTCAACACTACCGTCCTTTACCATATTGACGCGTAAACTGTTATTAAATTTAGATAATGATGTCATTTGTTTCGCATAGATTTAATCGCTGTCATAGTTTCTAAGTAATCTTTAAATCTGATCAGGGATATGTAGTCTCTAGTTCTGGTTAGAATTATTGTATTGCATTTACGAAGGTATCTTATTAAAAGAATATATTAATGTATCTGTGATGTTACATTATTAAGGTAATTTATTATATTTATAGTAGAGTTAGAAATATACTTAATAATCGTTGGTGATACTGCAAAACGAGCTATGTCACAAAGAACTGATTTTACAGCAGAGACAAAAAACGTTTTTTTGTTGTTAAATAATTCGCTAAGTGTATAACATGCATATAAAGATATAACGCTAATAAGATCTATATAATAACAGGCAAATAATCCCTGAAACAGATGCGTTCGGATACAGGATTTCGATCATTTTAACAAAACAAATAAAAATATTTTTTTTGACATGGAACGTATTGCAGTATATCCGATGTTAAGTACTTTGTAGTTACTCTAAAATGTAGAAATATAAGTATTGTTTTAAGAATAATAAAAATCTGGAATAACTTTTATATTTTCAGCAAGAAAATTAACAGATTATGAATATTGTATTGATTTTTTTAGGTACGATTTGCTTATAATGGAGTATCAGTTTTAATACTGAATTCAATCATATGCAAATGGTTATTACTAAGGTAACTCTATCACCGATAGAACAAAACTAAAATTATTCAATTTTTACAACCTTTACCGACCATCAAACAGAGTCATAAAATGAAAAATGTTTAATACTTCCGTAATCCGTAGTACCGTAAGAGATTACAGGGAACTAAACTTAGAGAAACATTAACAATCCCTATTACACGTTGGTGCTTTCGTAACTTCATTTTATGTGGCGAACTACAATGAGGAAAGTAATAAAAACCGCGCAGGCACGCACCATCGTTAGAACAAGTATGTGAGTAAAAATAAAACGCAACTGAGTGTGTGGGTGGGCTACCGTTCAAGGAGCCATCGAGAGCAAGTCAAGGACGGCTATTGACAACTCAATTAGACACACAATGACTTGCCAGATAACAGGCCATCTGTAGAAGAAGCAATGGATAGCCAAGCGCGCTTAAGCGCGTTCAACGTTTAAACGTTGTCAAAAACATAGGCAACTGTCTGTGCTCGTATGTATGCCAAAAAAAGGTACCTATATCAAAATGACATTCAATTTTAAAGTACTTCATGCTCGAATTCCCTTCATGCCCACGGCGTAGTGTGAAGAAACAGGCGTGATTGTGTTAAGTAGCTGGGGATAGATCGTCTCTTGCTACTTGATACTCTAATTGGACGGCACTACGCTTACCTTTAGGTGCAGTGTGGTCACTTTGCCGTGCCAGGATAAAAAAAATGTTTCATAACATATTACTCAGACAATGCTGGGTACCTGAAACGCATTGGCGAAGTTCCTTTATCCAATACTTAATGAGTACATATGAGTAAGTAATTTTGACAGCCTCCATGGTGCAGCGGACGAGTAGCTGGCTGTGAAACGAGAGACCGTGGTTTCGAGTCCCGCACGGAGACAAATGTTTGACAGATAGATATTTGTTTCGGGTCTGGGTGTATGGGACCGTAATGTCTCGTAGTTCTTGATAACCACGATACATTTTTGACCTAGTGTAGGGTCAGGACTACGCGTATAACTGTTATATATATACCTATAATATGTAATTAATTTAATTAAATACATAGTCGGCTCTGTTACATAATAATTATCTATACCATGATCAACAAAGCTCAAGTTATGGAGCGGAAAAACGAACGAACTGATCAAAGGACTTCTATAATAGGGTTTCCTTAACGCAACCCTAAAAAAGAAGTAGTTCCTTCGCTAAGTTCCTGTTACTAAACGGGCGTGGATGGTAGATGCCACGCCGTTTTGGACCTGGCCGACTGCCAACAGACGTGTTATAGTACACTAGGGTTACCAACCCCGGAATTTAAATACTAGGATTTGAAGTTAGAAAAACCAGGACAGTACAGTTTAAAAACAGGACGCATATTTGTTTTAAAATAGCATAAAATTTTGCGAGCCGAGACGCCGCTCTAAAGTAATGATTGCAAAAGTGGTGTACGAATTTTAAAATACAGGACCTTATCAAGGCGCTTTAAAAACCCAAGACGGTGCTTAAAAATATCCAGGACACTCTAAAACCAGGATATGTCCTGAGAAAACAGGACGGTTGGCAACTCTATAGTACACTCATATGTTTAGTCTTATAGTGTGATGACTGATCTGATACGCTACAGGTTATCGAAATGGTTTTACACGTTTCGTATATTGGAATGCGATGGTGTATATGTTACGGTCAAACTAGTAAATTCGGTTATTATTCATAGTTACCATAAGGAAGGCCAAATATAATATCGTAGAGATATCGCTTCCCTGAAAGTCGACATTATTCCGGCCTGAAATGACTGGATATACACTGGCGTACTCCGGAATGAATCAGAATAAGCCACTATGGTCCACCATATATACGGTGATCGCTATCAAATTGAGTATAAATATGTGTCTAGCACCCTTCAGTTTATTATTTTTATTAGTTTTTAAGAAACATGTTCGCACCATACCATGTTGTCAATTGTAGTTAAAGCTAACGGGTTTTGTCCAGTTATTACCAGTTTCAGCTTATCATATTAATATATTTTGGTGTATTCATGAACACTTGCCAGCAGTTATGATTTCCCGCATTTACTACTTTGAACGTAACATATACACTTTAACAAGTCTTTTTGTTTTCAAAGAAGTTAATATATTGACGCAGTAAGTAAATTGTGTATTTTTATGGTCACTACTGAAAAACATTTCAATAGATACTTCGAGCAACTTTGATATTTTTTTTTGGCATAAATGGTGCTATACTAGGGTGATGCCACATTGCAGCTTAGAATTTTGTACTATGAATAAGATTAATTTGGCCCAAATGGAAATATCCTCGAAATATGTATTAGCGATCTTAAATCAAAGAGTTGAAAGTTTGTAATGCAATGCCGCGACTTTACCTCGGTGTCGATACAGTGGTGTTACATCGGTCGAGCTGGTATATTCTTGCTTTAAACGACTGTACAGCTCATGAGAGTACCTCACACACACATACACTCACGCCTGTAATCCCCGAAGGGGTAGGCAGAGGTGTAACTAGTACACCCACTTTTCGCCGAATTTCGGTCCCATAATGTGATAGGGGCCGAGCCTATCGCCATACCGGGCACATTTTCCAGACTCCGGGCTAATACTGAGGAATTTCTAGATAGAAAAACCTAATATCACTTTACCCGACCCGGGGATCGAACCCGAGACCTCAGCACAGCAGTCGTAACGCATGCGCAATTACAACTGCGCCACCGAGGCAGTCATGAGAGTACCTGTTTTTTTTTATACTAAACCACACTTCGTAGAAATATAAACGAGCATTAATCAAGAACTACTAAAGCCGATATTAGATTGTTATATAAAACTTACGGTACAAATTCGTGAAATCACTCCAAAGTTATTATTCCATTTACGCTGGATGTTTTTTCCAAACGAATGAGTTCCCGAAAACATTTCGCCACTCTATTGAATTGGGAGTTTCTTTACCCCTTAATCTTTAGTTTTCAGCTTCACTGAGCGGCCGTTGCCAATAAGAAACTTTGGCTTTTTCGCTCTAAGAAATCCACCTGCTCTTACTAACTTAGTAATAGAATACATTTTAATATATTGATGAATCCACCTACGTAAAACAATATGAGTACACAGCTCTACTACTCGGGCGTGGGCGAACCGGCGTCTTTCATTCATACTTGGCTTAACGAATGAATGAATAACACATAAAACGCTTATTGATAGTAATATACATTATATTTACATAATGTTACGTGTATACTGAATGGTATTCGAGACTTAAAAGGGCATAAAACCCACTTTAATAAATAAAGTTTGGATGTATCATATCAACTTACCCATCTGTAACCTTATAACATGGATATTATGCAGTGATTTTATTTACATTCTTTATGGAATTAGGCACTTGTAGGGTAAAGAAACCATAAATGGCACCAAACAGATTACGAAATGCAGAAATTTTAATTAATGAAGAATGTAGAGCTTTAAATTAAATGACGAGTGGCGTGAAATTAAATTATATACTGAGAAATGTCATTAATTATATGATGGTGGTCACTACGAATTTATCTCTATCCGGTCGTTAAGCAGGACATCCAGAGGGCTATATTTTTAACAGAACAATTGCCGCAATTGGCGTGCCGTTAAATTATAACATGAAGTCTTCCACTAACAGATGTAATTATGAAGAAGTAGAATTAGATTCAATTAGAGACATCCACATGGTATAAAATAGTGACTTCCTTGATTCGAACTGATTATTTAATGAAGAAAGTTGATTCAACTTTTATTAATAGACTAAGAAACAGACAAGGAACAATCGAAGCGTGGATGTCTCCGCATACATATATAATCAATATAGAATGAATGAATATCAAAGGAGATAAACAATTACGAGGCGTTATTATCTCTATAAATTCTTTAATGGGTCTGAAGTATCATTTACGGATGACAGACGCTAACAATCTTTGACGCGCCTCTTCCGCTTCACTAATTATGTTCGTAATGAAAACCAACTCAAGTTCATGGATGTGAAGATATTCTTAAAATACTTTCGTTCTAAATAAGGAGCATTTTGTAACTGTTATACAGCCATTGGCTGGAGGCAATATTAATAAAAATATAGTTTTATTACTTGTTTGTTTTTTATTAATTTAGAGGACTGCCTCGGTGGCGCAGTTGTAATTGCACATGCGACGTTACGACTGATGTGCTGAGGTCTTGGGTTCGATCCGCGGTTCGGGTAAAGTGATATTGGGTTTTTCTACCTAGAAATACTCAGTATTAACCCGGAGTCTGGAATGGTGCCCGGTGTGGCGATAGGCTCGCCCCCTATCACATTATGGGACCGAAAGTCGGCGAAAAGTGGGTGTACTGGTTACACCTCTGCCTACTCCTTTGGGGATTACAGGCGTGAGTATATATGTATGTAATTTAGACGATTTTATCAAACATGATCCTACCACCCCCATAAGAAAGTTCTATTACAAATTCATCTCCGCTGAATTGGGCTAGTTTGTATAGCATTTTGGCGAACTTGGAATGAGGAAATGCCAAAATACCATTACATTTGCGTATATCGTAAAAACAAATTGCCTTAACGCATTCCTCTCAAATCACATTTACTATAATGCTAGCCCTGTATTAAACATTGTCCCACTGCTGGGCACGGGCCTCCTCTACTAATGAGAGGGGTTAGGCCTTAGTCCACCACGCTGGCCTAATGCGGGTTGGCAGACTTCTCATATCTTCGAAAAACTCTCAGATATGCAGGTTTCCTCACGATGTTTTCCTTCACCGTTAAAGCAAGCGATAATTAACATTTTAATACACACATAACTTTAGAAAAGTCAGAGGTGTATGCCACTTGGGTTTCGAACCTACGACTTTCGTCTTGACAGTCCGTACCGCAACCAACTAGGCTATCGCTGCTATTGTCGCTGCTATTGTTTATCATGTATTAGTAAATCACATTTACTAATACATGATAAACATCTTCTAAAACATTCCATTTGGCGCAATTTGGTGTCCTAGATAAACCGAAACTGTTCGTATTTTTATTACTAAAATATGAATTAACAACATTGTACCGCCTGACAATCTTAATGAACGGCTATAACGCAAATGAGAATACTGTCTCTAGCTATCGTCTTTAATAATAAGTTTAGCCTGAACATAGCGATGAAACAATTAACTAATGGAAATCTTAGAAAGTATCTTCTGGCATTGTTTACCACATTTTTTCGTATGTTAATCAATATTAAATTGAACAACTTGGTAATAATATAATTATTTTAGCGTAATCACCAAAATTAACAAATAATTTCATAAAAATAAAATATAGTTTTAATTTGCCTGCCCAGTAACCAGTTATGGTCTATGGACAACTGCAATGCCGATAAAGAAATCTTTAGTGAAATACAAATCACCAGCATCTCATTTAAGTCGCGTGTGTTTGACCCATCACTTAGCCCGCGACCTTTAGAAAGGGCCCATCACTAAGACCTTCTCCCCACGGTTCGTTCATACAGTGGATTGCGAAACGATCGACGCAACTTAACGACTCTGTTGGGCAACTAACTGACTTGGCAAGACTTTTGAATTTGTTTATCTCACGCTTCTCTATGTTACGTTTAAAGAATAGGGTATTAATTTTTATTTGCTTATTCAACAAATTATGTATGTTAGTGTAATAAATAAATACACCCAAAAGTTACACACATAACGTCCCGCCACTAAGATACGAGTCCTGTGTCTTGGGTATCAGAAACTACGAGAGATTACGGTCTCACAAAATTCAGACCCGAAACAAATATTTTTGGATTTGGATTTTGGACACAAACATTTATCTCGCTGCTGGGATCGAAACCATGGCCTCTCGTTTCACAGCTGGCGACTCGCTCGCTCAGCCACAGAGGCTTTCAAAGGATAATGAATAATAATAATGCACATGTTGCAGCAAATCGTGAAAACATGTAAATTAGATATAATATATTTTTTTTCGTTTCTGTATTGTGTGTGTGGAAAAATAAATGGTTTGAATAGTTAAATGGATAAAATATACTGTCTCTTGACCGTTGTCATTATTACAGTATACATTAAAACATGACAACAATAAATAAAATGAATCTGTACTAACAATAATGTTCAACCACAAATGGCCACAAATATATTGATTGAAAAATCTCTGCGTATGCTTCTTAGAAGACTTGTATTATTTTTTTATTAACCTGTCAACAGTGTGTTAACTAACGCGAGATATTCCAACCTGTTACTTCACATGAATGAGGTCACACTTTGTATCGCTGCGGAATGTAGGTAAGTATGTAGTTAATACCTTTGGCAGCGAAACTCTGTTTAATTTCCCTATAGAAATTATTTCTTTCAATCTAAAGTTGTTCGAGCCAATCTCAGTTTGCTCTAGTTACTTGGTTAATGCTTGGTGTACTTCGAACTTCCTTCTAGAGAATGAGAAGGATAATGAAAAACCTTTGATTACCCTATCTTTCCAGCGAGTAAACTTACGAAGTTACTTTAATACTTTACTAGCTTTTGGTCGTGACTTCGCCCGCGTGGTAGTTATTTTGGTTAAAAGGTATAAAATCCATGTAAACATCTTAAGCAATTGCATATTTCTATATTATGCTATAGGAACCGTGCATTTCCGGGATAAAAGTAGCCTATGTAATAGACCCCCTCAAATAAATACAAAATGATGTCATCAATCATCCTAACTCTGTGTAAAACCAAAACGAAACTATCCCACGGGAGCCGTACATTTTTCCGGGATTATTAGTTGCGTATGTGCTATTCCAGACTATAATCTATCTCTGTGCAAAATTTCAACCAGATCCGTCCAGCATTTCTGGCGTGATTGAGTAACAAACATCCATCCATCCAAACATTCGCATTTATAATACTAGTACCGCCCATGCTTCTCGCGGGTACCAGTATATACGACAAAAAAAACTGACGTAATGTTGTACCAGCCTATTGCGTTCGAGGGTTAGATTAAAAAATTAAATGTAATCTACTCGTAGTATTTGCAATGTATTTTATTTCATAAATCTTCCTCATGAATCACTCCGTCTATCGGTAAAAACATTATGAAAATTCGTTCAGCAGTTTTTGAGATTATACAGACAGACGCGGCGAGGGGACTTTGTATGTATATGTAAAGACTATCCTACTATTGTCTACTAGCTGTTGCTCGCGGCTCCGCCCGCGTGGAGGTCATGTTTGAGACAAAAAGTATACACTACAAAATACCAATTTTCATGCATTTAACTTCAAAAATGAAGGATTTTCATACAAACTTTCTTACCCTATTTAACCCCCTTAGGGGTGGAATTTCCAAAAACTCTGAAATATGTGTTTTTTATTTTTGACTAAAAGGCCAAATACAAATTTTCATAAACTTAACTTCAAAAATGACGGATTTTCATACAATCTATCATCCCCTATTTTACCCCCTTAGGGGTGGTATTTCCAAAAACCCTTTCTTAGTGGATGCCTACGTCATAAAAGGTACCTACTGTCAAAATTTCAAGTCTCTAACCCCAGCCGTTTTGGCTGTGCGTTGATCGATCAGTCAGTCAGTCAGTGAGTTTCTTCTTTTATATATACAGACTAGCTGTTGCTCGCGGCTCCGCCCGCGTGGATGTCATGTTTGACACAAAAAGTATACACTACAAAATACCAATTTTCATGCGTTTAAATTCAAAAATGACGGATTTTTTATACAAACTTTCTTCCGCTGTTTTACCCCCTTAGGGGTGCAATTTCCAAAAATCCTGAAATATATATTTTTATTTTTAACTCAAAGGCCAAATACCAATTTTCATGCGTTTAACTTCGGAAATGACGGATTTTTCATACAAACTTTCAACCCCTATTTTACCCCCTTAAGGGTAGAATTTCGAAAAATCCTGAAATATACATTTTTTGTTTTTAACTAAAAGGCCAAATACCAATTTTCGTGCGTTTAACTTCAAAAATGACGAATTTTCATACATACTTTCATCCCCTATTTTACCACCTTAGGGGTGGTATTTCCAAAAACCCTTCCTTAGTGGATGCCTACGTCATAAAATGTACCTACTGTCAAAATTTCAAGTCTCTAACCCCAGCCGTTTAGGCTGTGCGTTGATCGATCAGTCAGTCAGTCAGTCAGCTTCTTCTTTTATATATACAGATTACTAGGTGAACTGTTCAAAGCAGTACAACTTTAGCTCATTTCAGTTACCACCCTTCCGTATGTCAAGAAAATAGATCTGCTAATAATACAACGCTCTACCGGCATGAAAGGTTAATCCTTTACTAATATCTGTTGATCTTGCACAGTTTATCACATCACTTTCCCTGTACAATCGCTCGTGATTCGAAAGTAAGTTGCAGATAAATGCAAATGACATTACTTGTCCACTACAAACTGACACTTAGCGGTTAAACTAAATAATTAACAAGTTTTCACATAACTCGTTAAATGAGAATAAATGTCAAACAAAACTGGGTTATATTTGTTTACAAATTGACATTATTTTGTCAGCTCCAATTTGTTTTATTCATTAATTAAGTTAATCGACTGCCTCGGTGGCGCAGTTGTAATTACGCATACGTTATGACTGCTGTGCTGAGGTCTCGGGTTCGATCCTGGGTCAGGTAAATTGATATTGGGTTTTCAGTTTAGAAATACTCATTATCAGCCTGGATTCTGGAATTGTGCCCGTAAGGGCGATAGGCTCGCCCCCTATCACATTATGGGACCGTAATAAATTCGGCGAAATGTGGGTGTACTGCTTGCACCTCTGCCCACCCCGTCGGTGGGTTACAGGCGCGAGTGTATATGTAGGTAAGTTAAAATTAAAATGGCACACAAAGATTTATTAAATACAATATGAAAGTAAATAGTGTTTGTAGTTTAACCTTCACACTCCTCTAAATACTAAGCTTGACAAAAGACAGTAGTATCTTATCAAAGTATTTTGCATAAATACCATATAAGCACTAAAACATAACCGCAGCGTGTCAGTTATACTTATGCAGAGTACAGACCGCGTAGGAATAAGACCGCAACAGGGTCAAGTCGCGCGGGAAGGTGCACAAAGGAGCTAGTTACGGACTATCAGCATTCACTGGGCCGCATTCAAACTGATAATAAAATCAAAGTCCGCTATTATTGTCGATATTTAATAACAAGATTTAAAAATCTTTTTAGTTAAACATAGAAGTCTTTAGAATTTTAAGGTATCATTAGCTAGTTTAAAAGGGCTATGTTTGTGGCAGGGCAATGCCCTCAATGGCGTAACGCTCTAGCTACGGCCTCCCGCGCCGAGAACGCCGCGCGGGTTCGCTTCTAGACAACGTGGCGACGCGAACGCAGTCGCACCTAGACTACATTTATATCGGCTTTTTCGTTACCGGTAAAGCAAAATATACTAGTATTTCTATACATCTGCGTCGTTTAAGCAATTAGACTTAATAATGTATTTTTCAAAATAATTACAATGACTAAGACAAGTAAGAAGTTCAGAAACACTATTCACACGTAATTAAAAAGAGCACGGAGTGGCGCGTGATAAATATAATTATCATAGCAAATATAATAATACTAGCCCTGTATTAATCATTGTCCCACTGCTGGGCACGGGCCTCCTCTACTAATGAGATGGGTTAGGCCTTAGTCCACCACGCTGGCCTAATGCGGGTTGGTAGACTTTACATACCTTCGAAATTCTTTTTGAGAATTCTCAGGTATGCAGGTTTCCTCACGTGATTCCTTCACCGTTAAAGCAAGCGATAATTACAAAGAATACACACATAACTTTAGAAAAATCAGAGGTGTATGCCACTTGGGTTTCGAACATACGACCTTCGTCTTGACAGTCCGTACCGCAACCAACTAGGCTATCGCTGCTACACAATGCTATAACAAATATACAACTGTAAAAAAATTAAGTAAACTAATATGACAGATATGACTAACAGCCTTCGTGGCGCAGCGGGCGAGTAGCCGGCTGTGAAATGTGAGGCCGTGGGTTCGATTCCCGCACCGAGACAAATATTTGTGTGACCGACAGAAAGTTGTTTCAGGTCTGGGTGTTGTGGGACAGTAGTCCCTCGTAGTTCTTGATACGGTACAAGTTTTACGTAGTGTGGGGTCAGGGCTATGTGTGTGACTGCTGGGTGTATTTATATTTATTTATTTAATATAAAGTCAGTTTTCCCAATAACAAAACCAGATTAGTTTGATCATGCTCTCTGAAAATGCTTATAATAATATTTAAGTTTTTCTAAAATAGTCTTTAAACATGCCTCAAGCGAACCGTGAAAACATAAACATATTCAGGTCAATAGCAGTCTTATGTGAACATGAACTTTATGTGAGAAGAAATGGTTTTTATGCATTACCAGCTATGAATAGTTACATACATATTACGTATATTGAACTCATTACAAGAAAATCTACATAGGTCATGCTTGGGGAAGTTTTTGTAATGGCCGTCGGTTAACTAAAGTAAAAAGCTATTATAATTAATCCGGAATCAGGAACATCAATAATAGTAATCCATTACTGAATATTACTGTTATATCACATTCTTGAACCCTAACCTATCATTACATATCATTAAAATATCTGTTTTAATTGAATAATTTTCATATTGACAAGATAAATGGGAGGACATCTGTGCTTTATCAGTGATTACAAAATTGAGGCCGTCAGCGCAAAAGTGGCCTAAGCTTGAGACAATGAGTATGAAAATAATGGAGTTTGTATATTCATGAATTTTAAATCAATGTACATAAATGCAATTTTTGCAATGGCATCTATTGGCAATTTGTGAAACTAGAGATAGGCCGGTTATGCATTAAATTTTCGCACATTTTAAATCATTTGTAGTACCTACATATGTCAGATTATGAAAAATTGCGGGTTAGGCCACTTTTGCACTGACAGCCTCAATTGTTATAAGTGTACACATACAGTATACTAGAGATAATTATTTATAGAAACTAGACAATAAGCAAAAAAGATCAACAAAAATGAATATGCACTAAAACCGTACCCATAATACAATATCAAGGTACTTAAACCTGGCGATTGTAATTGACAATTGGTATACCAAACACAATAGAAAATAAAACAATGCGTTACAATAGAATAGTTGACAATAAGTAAAACCCTGATAGAATTTTGTTTTTTATAATAGATTTTAGTCTAAAAATATCGAAAATTAAACCAATTAGTTAATTTATATGTGATTATTTAATGTCTTCAAGAAACAAATATGCAAAACAAAGCATTTTGTCACGTGACATGAAACACCAATCAGCCATGCATGACGTCACCGTTCGAAACATCTAAAACGCAAAGCCACACGTTTATAGTTTTGCGGATAGTCACGTCACACGAGATGCCATGACAGTTGGTAGCATTTTGGACAAAATAAAGTTTGTTTATAAAAATGCAAATTAAATCTTGAAAACTTATGTTTATTAATCATAATATTTTAACAATATAGACCACGAGGAATAAAATAAAACGGTTTTCCAAAAACAGTCAACTAGCCTAGAGTAAATGCAAGAATCAAGCATTTCATCAATTATCACTCAATCCCAAATATTTTCAACATTCATCTTATAATTCCATTCACACATCATTTTTTTCACCAAATAAATATTTTATTCAATAATTGTCATGGTGTAATGTGGATGTTCCGTAGGTTGCGTAGACAGTGAGGCGCGCGGCGCCCACGGATCGCGCTAACACGCCAATTTACATACTAGCTAATGCCCGCCGTGTTTTACAATGTCTTGTTAATTTTTGAAATGAAAACTTCTTTAGGCACGTTTGGGCTGGGGCAAAAGCAATGAACTCGCGTGACCGTCACGCTCACATTATTTTACTTTTGACAACAGCACCTCTATGAAGTTATATAATTATTGACAAGCAATCATAAACAAAAAAAGTTACTTCATGGACGCTTTCTCAAAAAAGAATAAAGTAATTCCAAAGATTTAAGTTTTTACTTCTGTCGGTAGTGCTCGTGACTGCATATGTTTTTTTTCTTAATAAGTAAGCTTTGTGAACGAACGTATAGCTCACTAAATTGCATTCCAATCTTGTGAATGGAATAGTGCCGGATAGGGGAATACACAAAACCCATTATTAATATATTAATAGATATATAGGACCTGTATACTTAAGACAGGCCTGTCTCACTCCACGCAAAAACGAAATGTAAATTTGTCTTATGGGTATTATAAGAGTCGGTAATGCGGCCCTTGAACCACGCTCCGGCAACACTACGAATACTTTATGCAAACAGAGTAAAAAAAAAACATGAAATAAAAAAAAAACATTAAAAAAATAAAAAAAATACATAAAAAATGAAATACATAAAAATGAAAGTAATTTTGGTGGAAACCTATAATAGGACATTGAATCCTGCATTGGACAAATACTTTATTAAAATATAAATTTAAATGTAAGTCATTTGATATAACCTAAAATAGGACATTGAATCGTAACCTCGAATAATCTCAGTTTCTGTACAAAATGCATGCAAATGCAACATCACGCTGCATTTGACATCAAATTACAATGAGATTACCACACTGCTCGGTCTACAATACTTATTTTATAAATAAAAATGGTATATAGTATAGCTCTGCTAATTTAAGGTCGGCTTTTCCAAAATACTGTTAGATTGGTTCGCCAATTCACTCTCGATCACTCTTCTCACCATACCTAGGAGTCATAAAAGTAAGCATTTTACCAGAATGGTCATAATTAAGTTTTCTACGTGATTTTTTATATAATCCATGATTTTTTTACGTATCTTATAGTTAGGCCGCAGAACAAATCGTTCCAAATGATTTTGCGGTGTCCCTCTGCTATTGAAGGTTGGGTGTCATCTCCACATAAAAATAATACCAGCACTATCTTTACACACACCCACTGCTGGGCTCGGGTTTCCACTTCTAATGAAAGGAGTTATGCCATAGTCACTACTGCACTGGTCATAATGCGGATTAGTAGACTTCACAATTCTTTGAAATTCTTATTTAGTTTTCTCGGGCATGCAGGTTTCCTTACGAGGTTTATGAATTAATAAATATATACACCCAAAAGTCACACGCATAGTTATGATACCACACTATCAAGAACTAAGCAGCACTACGGTCCCACAACACCCAAACTCGAAACAAATATCTGTTTGTCACACAAACCTTTGTCTCGGTGCGGGAATCTAAAGCACGGCCATCCATTTCTTGACCGGCTTCTCGCCCACAGCGCCACGGAGGCTCTCAACACACACACACACGTAACTTCAGATAGTCAGATGTGTCAGCTATTTTGGTTGGTGTCGAACCCGGAACTTTCGTCTCGGTGGTTTGTACAACCAACAAGGCTGACGCTTGCTTTTTAAAAATAATATAGAATAATGTTATTTAAAAGGATATATGAGACAACAAAGGACAAATGTTTAATCAAAATAGCACTGTCAAACAACTGCGTGTTATTCATAAAGATAAACTTAGGCTTGGCTAGATAAGGTGTTGTCCTACCAATGCCGACATTTGAGTCGCGTATAATATATTACAGCTGTCTTATGCAAATAAGCAAGTTTACAATTGTATTTGCAAAGTAATTTGTAATGTCCCTGCTGTTGTAATATTCTAACATTTTGTCGTGGCATTATGTGTATATTGATTATAAATTTATTACATTAACCAGTTTCACTATATACGTTCTAGTCTTTTTAGTAAATTGCATACAAACTGTACACACTAATTACAAATGATACGAAATGCAAATGTTATGCATAAACCACGTCTAACATTATTTAAACTTAGACAATTTGTAAACATTTTGCTTCCACCATAATAAAATATTAATTATTACAGAAGATCTCAATTTGACACCCATGACAAAAAAACGTAATATTTATTTCGTCATTGTTTGACACTTTTAGTGCCTCGATAGGCAGACGAGCAGATGGGCCACCTGATGGTAAGTAGTCACCGCCGCCCATATACTTCTGCAATGCCAGGGCACAGCAAAACCGCTGCCTACCGTTTTTAAATGTATGCTGCGAGATACAACTATCTGTCTTTGATTCTTTTGTATCCGGGTTTACCTCGAGACTGGTTTTGATTGAGGCTTAGATATATTAATGAAAAATTGGAAAATCTACCACCAATAAAAGCAAATTAATTAAACTGGTAAATCCACGCCGTAGACATATTTGTCCACACCACGAGTCGGCTCAACTGAGTTAGTCTGGCTCACAGAAAGTAACCAGAAGGAACAGCTCGTTATTGCACTACGTCCAGAGTGGGCTTTCCGGAGACCCAAATCCTCTTTTCAGTGCCTGTACATATCCTTCAATGCATCCATGATTCTTTGATTTCTGATTGGTATTCTGGTGTTCATGGCCGGTGGTGATCACAAATAATTAGAGGAACCAATTGTTGGTTTGCCAGATGGTATTAAATATGGATTCCAATTCAGATATTGAGTAGCTAGTCAAATTCGTGCTGGCTTACAAAAACCGTAAGAAATCGCCCATGACGCATTCCTGTTCAAACATTATAAACCCCAGTGTAAGAGAAATTGTAAACACCTAAGGTACACATGAATAAAAAGTGTAATTGCAAAGGAATATTATGGATTTATACAAGATACAGTTATGTTGGAATGTAAACTCATATCCTCCAACCGGCACGGCAACGGTGTACGGAATATGGCTTTCAGATTTATTATATAAATTACAATTTATAACTGCTGTGTACCAATTCAGCGAAATTTCTATAATTTTAGATTCAATTTCAAAGCTTGGTGGGCACATTCTTTTTGCGTTTAACTATGATGTGCTTTTACAATAATGTAATAGGTCTTTCTGTCAGCTATCTAGATACCATCAATATTTTGTGGTTTATTCAGATTTCTTGAATTCAGATTCTTTCAAAAATAAAACAAATATTCACTATAACATAACATCATCACATATATACATTTTTTTATCCTGGCACGGCAAAGTGACCACACTGCACCTGTTGGAAAGCGCAGTGCCGTCCAATTAGAGTATCGAGTAGCGAGGGACAATCTATCCTCCACTACACAAAACAATCATGCCGGCCTGCTTCTTCACACTACGCCATGGGCAAGAAGGTGAAGAAGTCGTCGAGGGTCCAGTGTCAGAGTACTCAGTAGGCCGCAAAACGGCCAAACATCGTACCCTAACTCTAGACCCCGACAAAAACCGGACATCTATACTACCATCACAATTCTACATTTTATTACTCATTTGATACGTTTTTATTTTCATTTATTTATAAGCTCACGCATATATCCCTGAAGAGGGAGATGTGTAATATAATAACAATACCTCATGACTAGATAGGTGATAAACGGTAGTCTATCCCACATCTGGCTGACTCCAAAGGTGATTTTCCGAATCGAAAACACGAATTTTGATTTCTTATATTGGGATTTGAACTCAGGACCTTATACAATAATAAATACCAAAATTTACATAACGCAATAACATATTAATGAACACATTTATGGCGTAACAGATAAATGATTCAGGAAGAAAGCGCTGTGTAAAATTATGTATGTATTTCTAGACACGATGTAACCTACTATACTTGGGTAATAAAACAACTGCACAAGACTATAAGAGGAAGCATTAAAATTTTATGTGCATGAGAAAAGAGTTGAAAATCGATACCTACAACAGTTAGTATTAAAAGCATTTAAAAAATCTTTGGTCTGATAATTTAATTGCAAAATTAATGTTAATTTATTTCAGACGGTTGTTTGCCTAATTATCACAGCTATAAACTGTATCAGAATATAGTAAATATACATGGTAAATAAATTAAAAAAAATTAATATACATATTTACATATACTACGTGTAACGGGAATAACGCACATCCTCAGACACCCCAATTTAAAAAAATTATTACAATCATAATTCATGTATGGAAATTACACTGCGAGGAATATAAATATTGTTCTGTATGAAATAAGTTGTACTAATTTTCGACATAAAGTTCGTAATTTTAATTATTTGATTTTTTAAAGTGTTCGTTTATTATTGTATTTAGTAAAGACTTTATCGCATCGAGTATATGTTTCAGTTTCGTTTGTCTTGAACGTTGAATTAAAGGGTGACTATTATTTACCAGAGTCTTAATTTTTTTTGGAAAACAAAATCAGTCAAATTCAGTCGCTTATTCTGAACAAACTACTTTCACAGTGTGCGTTAATCATGTTACATGTTGTATACACTCACGCCTGTAACCCCCGAAGGACGCCCACTTTTCGCCGAATATATTAAAATCAATCGATTCCATTTAAAGCTTGTGAATTTGCTTATTTATCTAAGAGAGAATTGTCTGTGATTACTTTTTTTTTATATACCTAGTATAGTCCGACAAACCTGCCAGTGGGTCACCTGATGTTAAGTGATCTCCAGTCTCCACCGCCCATGAACATCCACAATACCGAAAGTGTCATGTAATGGCTGTCGGCCAATAGGGATTAGGGAAGGGAAGGGGGAATCTGGGCCTCCGGATATCTCACTTACCATACGAAACGCGACAGTAGACTGTCACTTTACGTTGGTTTTCTGTGAGACAGTGGTACTACCCCGGTCGAGCCGGCCCATTCATGCTGTACACAAATATGTCTATAGCCTAGATCTACCACTTCTAATTGGAAGTTATATTGAAATTAATAATATTCATGCTTCGTGATTCTTCTAAAATATACAAAAATAGGTATATGAGATGATGATATGAGTGTAAAAATATGCTTAATAGAATAGTAAAAAAGTCAATTCAAGTTGCTGTCAAACAACAAAACCGTTATCCTTGTAAATAGCTCATAAAATCTGATAGACGGAAATTCTGCATACTAGAAAATCTCATAATTTGCGTGCACATTTTAACGGTTACGTCACACAAACTCATTTCATAGCAACACATCGTTAATTTACTGCCTTGTAACTCCACAGACTTTACATAGTTGCTGTGCAGCTAGGGTTACCATTTATCTGGATAAAACCAGATTTAGGGGTTTATACCAGACTCCGCCAGAATTGCATTCAAGACCAAATTTCTGTCATATCACACAATAAGTTTTCCTATGAATTACTCCTTGCAAAAAATGTATCTTATAATAGAATTAATTGCAATCTTTCATAGTTCTTAGTTGTTCTCGCAACAATATAATAAAAACGTATACTGAGATGCTTCATACCCAGATACATGTATATTGTATTTTGAACCGACTTCAAAAAGAGGAGGAGGTTAACAATACGTAATAATATTTTTTTTATGTATGTTCCCCGATTACTCGAAGACGCCTGGACCGATTTGAGAAATTCTTTTTTGTTTAAAAGAGTATACTTCCCAGGTGGTCCCATTGGCACCAAGTCAGGATCTGATGATGGGATCTCAGAAAAATCGAGGGCAACCACCAAATTTTATAGTGACGCATAATTTATTTTCATTGAAGTCGGTGTACTTTTTATGAATTAAAAAACTTTTACATGTGGAGGCTTTTAATTGGCAATATGTGTCTTTTATCTTTACTTATTTTTAATTGAGTTATTAGTCCCTAAGCCTTTTGTAAAATAAATAAATAAATAAAAAGTTAATAAAAACCAACTACCTAATACTGAGTTTTATTTTCAGCGAAAGACCGGATTTTTTGTCACAAATCAAGATGTTTACTGATTGCGACATGTTTTTCGATTTCAGGCCCTGGTAACCCTACGTGTAGCCCCCTGCTTAGAGACGTTTTGTTCACGGATTCCGTTTATTAGATAAGCAGCCATTACACGGCTAAGGTGTAGTAAAACTCCATATGGTTTATTATTCTATGGCAGTATAAATAATAAGTCACGTAGGTACAAAGGTCTTTTGCACACATTTAGAAACTATGTTATTATATTTTATGTTTAAGATATGTACGCTAACATTAAAAAAAATATCATCAATCCCTTCTAAAATCTTACATTCCTTAATAACATATCGAAAACATTGATAATAGAATTGTGAATTTATGCATTTAACCTTATACATAAAAATTGGTTTTTAAAGGGTCGGCGATGGGCATGTGATGCTTCTGGTGTTGCAAGCGTCCACAGACTACGGTAACCACTTACCATCAGGCGGGCTGTATGTAAGCTTGTTTGCCAGCATCGTAATATAAAAAAATGATAACAGTGGCTATCAATTTTATACAGAATATCCTTTTTAAGTTCTAGATTACTTAGGACATATAAATATATAAAAAAATATATGTGAAGTTCTTGTGTCGAGCAAAGAATACCAAGTGTTTCTAGCATTTAAATTAATAAAACTATTTGTTAACGTTGGTCTCACTTCAATCGAATTTACAGAAACAGTTCCACCCCTAACAGAGAAATTTCGAACTTGTGCAGCGAGTTGGATGATTATTATTTTATCAAAAATCGACTCAAACATTCTTTTAGTAAAATTTCTAACATGGCGGTAAAAGAGGTTAGAGTACAATAAGATTTCAATTATATTAATTTTAAAGTACAATACAGAACGTGCGGGAGGTCATGTATTCAAGTACTGACCACGCCTAACATTGTTAAACCAGCGGATGCAATCAATGCGCAACCGCTCAAGGTTCAAGGCTCGTGTTTAAAAAATTCAATTGAAAATATATGAGCCAGCCATTACGTCAGCGTGATTTCGTCGAAATACATAGTGTATTGATTATATGGATATTATAAGGCGCTTTAGCAGTGAAGGAAAACTACATACCGAATAAGTTCGAAGGGATATATTAAATCGACTAAAACGCATTAGGTCAACATGGTAGAACTAAAGACTAATGATAGCAGTGGAGAATGGTGTCCTGTAATAGCACAGCATTATACAGGGCTAATATTATAAATAATAATGTACTCCTCATTTCCCCCGTACGGAATCTAAGAAGGAAAAGTACAGATGTAGGTTTTACGTTGTTGCAATTGCGGCTTGACACAAAAAAAAAAGAAATTAAATCATAAATTTTTTCAAGCATGTAAATTCTAATTACAATAATAGGTAATTATTACCTTTAAGAAATATGGTTAATCAAGTCTTATAACAGCGAACAAATTCCATAGTTATGTAAAAGCAATTACAATCTATTAGAAACGTTTTACAACTACGGTCTTATGTATGTTTACAATTTCCATACTCGGTCAACTTAGTTATAACCACGGAACGCTCTAATAGCACATTAGTAGAAACACAAACTGGACTAAAAAGGGGACAATTTGTACTCCCACACTCGACTTTCATCTCAACACGGAAGAGGCAATATGTATGTGATTAGTTATCACAGACATACTTTGTTCTTCTTCAATGTGGGTGGATCATGCGCCTACAGCCCAACGCGGAAGGGAAAGGGGCGAATTTATGATAGCCCGTTTAAAGCATAAATTTACTGGGCAAATTGACCTTTACCAGCGTTAATAAATTTTCGACACGTGGATTATGTCGCCTGGAATATCGAACAGTTTTTCACATCGAATCGCAGAACGCCCTCATTGTAAGATCAGGTGTTACTGTATTTCATGTTTTATATAACTTCATTTACATTATAAAGTGGTGGTGGTTATTCTAATTAGGAAAATAATACAATTCATAACAGTAATCGATCAAACAGATAACGCCGTAAGAGATGATATTTTAGAGAATATTATGGGCATAAAAATATTCTTCAAATACATCGAAAATAACAACCGTAAACGCTCGATCCAGGCCATCATTTTTGCCGAGGCAATTTAAAGTGTCATCGCCGCAGTTATATAATCCGAGGCGAATACCGACGGAGCGCATTCATCTTAAACGGATGGAATAGATCATCCGATCGGCCACCCCAAATACCGGCAAGGACACTTCCATCTACACTTATTCGTACATGACGACCAAGTCCGCATTATGCGACCAAATGGCCGACGTCCGGCGGCCCACGTGCACCCACGCCGGCTATCATTAGGAATATTTAGAACAAATGTTAGAAGACGCTGCAAGTTGATTTGCAGTTTCATTTTACAAACGAATTCCGTTGAGTGCAATCGCCTGGTATTCCAGGCAAGATCCAGAGGGAGGCCCAAGACAAGGTGGAAGGATGTAGTGCAGAGAGATATGAGGGAATGCAGGCTATCCGCAGACGACGTCGAAGACAGAGCGAAGTGGACGAGAAATAGTAGGAAGGCTAACCCTACCACCATGTGGGAAAAATGACCAGGAAGAGAAAGAGCAATCGTCTGGCATTGATTTACGGGTATATGCTGTACGCGCAATAGGATATGGCCATGCGATAACGACAGTAACAATCTGAGATCGGACACTCAATGGCATGGCTCTGATGTATACTCTGTATTGATTCCAGCTTTTGCATATTTTGCTCGAGTACACGTCAGCAAAGATAGAGTTATGTTGAGTAAGCCCGACTGAGTATAGAATGAACTTTCTTGGTACTTCTTCTTAGGCCAGTGGGTGTTTCCAAAACACCGGTAGATTTTAAATATAATCCTGACGTCTAAAAAGTAAGGCTAGTGGTATAATTTACTAAGGCCCACTTGCACGCAAATTAGGGTTAAATAAATAAATTTAGAGTTTATTAACCCAGGTTAGAATGTTAAAATGTTAACTCTCATTTCACCTTGCACCACTAAAACTGACGCTGGGTTAGCTAACCCGACATTTCTTTTATTTTAGCTGGGAACACTGAAATGTCGATGCACATCTGTTGTAGTCCGTCCAAGGACGAATGAATATATTTAAAAACGAAACAATATTTCTGTCTCTTTTACACTACAGCACACTATATAGAGATGCGTATTTGTGTGTCCTTCATTCTATGACGGTTGATAACTTTTTAATTTGTTTGTTTTATGATTGTCAAATTCGTGTTATTTGATTTTTTGTGGTGTTTTATTTATTTGTTGAATTCAGAAAGTCAGTTAAATGTAGAAGAAACCTCGATTATGTGCTCCTTATTTCACGATAAATGATAATATGCTTTAATGTAAATAGTTGAAAAATTCAAACATTGCCCCTTTATGTGTATTATAATATTCTGACCGTTTTGTAACACTTTTGTCATAAAAATTTGAGCTTATATATTCAATGACTTCATCTTCATCGTCAGAGAAAACAATTCAAGATCATTGTAGTAATATTTTAACTATAAACCACAAAATAGATTACACAATACCTACCAACAAAAAGACTAACCGCAGGTTTAGCGACTTAAAACCTTCCCAAATCGGTGGGTTAAATATTTAGAAGTTAAACCCTAGGTTTGCTCGAAAATGTTGATGGCGCAAGATAAATTATTTATTTAACCCTGTTTTAGCTGTTAACACCGAGTTAAATACGTTAACCCATGATCGCGCAAGTGGGCCTAAATAAATTATTGGAACTCGTAAAGTAGGTATTAGATGACATTCAAATAAAGAAATAGGAAAAACATTATGTATCTATTGGTAGTATGTACTAAGAGACGTTTATAAGGTAATGAGGTAACCAAGATATAAATTAAATATGTTGAGTAGCCAATAAACGTCTTTTCGTTCAATAATAAAAAGAAGTCAACTGAAACGTACTTAGGCAAAGAAACCATTGAATTCTTGAGTTCAAATCCTAGGTCGGGCAATCACAAAATGTATATAAATTTTTCTATTAGAAAAATACACACACGGAATTACATATTCTCATATCCGGCAACTCCAGGATTGGAGTTTGTGTAATATATTGTGTTTGCGCGAAATAGCTTCGCCACCATTAGATAAACATAAGCTGGGCGAAACATGTTGCGTTAATTGCACATCTGGATATCCCTCCAAGGGTGGAGGCGTGTGAGCTTTTCTATTAATGTATACAATAAGTATACTTTAAAAATTGCAGGCACTAAAAACGCATTATTTAATAAATTTTATTAGGATCTTTTAAAGTATATTTTAATTATATTATTTAAACTGCATATTTCACAATTAGGACATAATTCTATTTAGTCTTGCCTATAATATTATACTATAATAATAAATAATAATATTATAAAGAGGAAATATTTGTATGTAAGTATGTTTGTAACGAATTGGCTCAAAAAGTACTGGACCGATTTTAAAAATTCTTTCACCATTTGAATGCTACATTCTCGCTGATTAATATAGGCTATTTTAATTGCAAGAAAAAAAAGATTTTATAAAGAGTATAAGATAACCTCCACGCGGGCGGAGCCGCGAGCAACAGCTAGTTTATTTATAAATAACAAAAATAAAAATAGGCAGTCACGGGGACTACCGACAGAAGTGAAAACTTAAAACTTCGGAATTACTGTGTTATTTTTTGAAGCAGCGCCCATGAAGTAAGTAAGTAACATTTTTTGTTTATGTTTGCTTGTCAATAATTATAGAACTTAAATATAATTATAGAAAAAATTAAAATAATCGGAGCGTGACGGTCACGCGAGTTCAATGCTTTTTCCCCATCCCAAAGTGCCCGTGCCTATAGAAGTTTTCACTTCAATAAATACATACATAGCTTCGTAAAACCAGAAGTACCTATATTCCATTTAGGCTGATTCGTTCGGAATTGTGACTTCAATATGAGCAGTCTGTGCGCCATGGAGCTTGTCATAAAAAGGAATGAAGATTGGAAAGAGGATGGAAAACTTCCAACAATTTAGCGGCAACCGACGAACCTTACGTAACTCATTATGTCTATTAGCAGAAATAACTATCGCTCGCTTCATATTCTATTAAAAAAGTACACCGACTTCAATAAAAAACAAATTATGCGTCACTACAAAATTTGAGGGTTGTCCTTGATTTTTCTGAGATCCCATCATCAGATCCTGACTTGGTGCCAATGGGACCACCTGGGAAGTATACCCTTTTAAACAAAAAAAGAATTTCTCGAATCGGTCCAGGCGACTTCGAGTAATCGGGTAACATACATTAAAAAAGATTCTGACGAATTGTTAACCTCCTCCTTTTTTGAAGTCAGTTAAAAATCAGTTTTGTAAGTTTAAAATATAGTGTCATTAGACAGTCTACTAGACTTCCTAAATGTCTACGCACAAAGTTAAGAACACACAACAAAGAAATAGCTTGAATACAGCCGTATCTGTGTATACCACTCGTTACCGGTTTGAATACTGGCCACAAGTTTCATAGCCTGAAGCCAATGTGTTGCGTACCAGAGCCATTGATACGTGCGGCCTTTAATATTCAGTTATTCAAATGAACCTCAACGTTATGGTCCAGGACACGACAGGACCTCGATTTAAAGAATTTATAAACACACTTTCATTTGAATTCACATGCCACTGCGTTATGTGCGAAAGGCAATATAAATTCAAGTCTAGAAATATTGCCGTACTTCCCTCTAATGTTAATGCTTTCACGTTCTTGTTATTAACATTTTCACATATTTGCACTATTTCACAGACATTCCAGCTCGCAGTGTTTATTTTTATTAGAAACTTTATTACCGGTAGTTATGTTTATGGATTTTTTAAATTAAAAATGTTCAAGCACCTTCACATTTTCACATGACCTACGATAAAAATAGTGTTTATAATATTTTAAAATAAAAACTCTTTGAATCATTATTAGGATTACAAATTGTATCTTTCAGTGGGCTCTACTAGTAAATAACTGATTACAAAATATGTTTTTGATAAAAGTTATTTGGTCCTGCTAACGACAAATTGTTCATCTGATGATAAATGACATATGTACACCCTTCAATACCTGTGGAACCTTTGACCCATTGTCGACTCTTCAAAAAGAAATAGATTGGGAAAGGAGCGTACTTATTGGTACTTCGACAGTCTTAGCCACCCTATGAAACGCAAATCACAAAGCTGTCATTTCACGTCAGCTTTTTGTAAGATGGTGCCATCTCCGTTCAGCCGCGTTTCAACAAAACTGGCCATGCTGTAGTACTCTAAGTTATATGTCACTAGCTATTGCCCGCGGCACTGTCTGCGTGGAAGTTATTATTGGAAGAAAAGGTATACAATCCACGAAGGCACCATAAGCTATCTTTCTATATCTGCCTAGTGTGAATTAATTAATACTTTTCTGGAATAAAAAATCCTATGTGTTAACCAAGCTAATAAACTATCTGTATGCCAATTTTCATACAAATGCGTTCAGCCTTTTTGTGTGATTGAGTAACAAACATCTAAACATACAAACTTACACATTAATAATATTAAGTAATTATACCGATGGATTACGTCGATCAAATAACATCGATGATCGTTTATTTTATTATCCTTAGAAATGACAGTAATAACTAGTCAGTATGGCCGCTTAATTTAAGACCTATACGAATATGATAAATGTTCGCGTGAAATCATAATCATGTTCACATAAAACCTTTCGATCCTTTTACTACTGCAAAATCGATTATGCCATCCTACTTAAGTATATTGAGAAGTGGTAGAGCCACGCTGTAGACATATTTGTCTACAGTATGAATGGGCCGGCTCGACCGGGGTAGTACCACTGTCTCACAGAAAACCAACGTAAAGTGACAGTTTACTGTCGCGTTTCGTATGGTAAGTGAGATATCCGGAGGCCCAGATTCCCCTTCCCTAATCCCTATTCCTGTCCTTTAAGGCCGACAGCGCATACATGATACTTTCGGTATTGTGGATGTTCTTGGGCGGTGGAGATCACTTAACATCAGGTGACCCACTGGCTCGTTTGTCGGACTATGCTATGAAAAAAAAATATATATTTTACTAATAATGTCTGGTAATCAAGATAAAAGATCAGATCATTGCATATCTTCGTAACCGATATGTTTTTTGCTGACAGAATTAGTAATGTATTAATGAAATGTATACAGAGTGGTATCTTGGTAGGTGTTGATATTATTTTTAAAATAATAATCGATTGATTTGCTGGTGGTAAGATATTCATATCCGCCCGTATAGTGACCACCGTACACAGGGTGTAAAACCCGCCATATTGACACTCGCAAGTGTGTCGTGTTCCGGGATCAGCCAGTGTACATTCGGTTTTGTCGAGGGTATTGAGTTGGGGTACGATGTTTGGCCGTTGTGCGGCCTTCTGAGTACTCTGACACTAGCCCCTCGACCGCGTCTTTACCTTATTGCCCATGGCGTAGTGTGAAGAAGCAGGCCAGCATGATTGTGTTGAGTAATTGAAATTTAATTTAATTCGAACGAAATTATTCCCACGCTGCCCAGACTAGATGAAGAGTCCATTGGAGACTGTCAAAACTCACATAATCTTACAATTTCTGCTTGTGTGAGACCAAATAACAAAAAAAATAACGTAACTATTTCATGCACAGGTTGTTGCTAAAAACCAGCAAAGACAAACAAATAGTTTACAAAACGAACAATCAAATACTAAAAATAATAAAAATTAATTAAAATAAAAGTATTTGAAGCGATTTAAGTTACATATATTTCAATATACCGAAATGTGAACACACATTCAAACTCAAGAATATGATAGTAAAACCCTTAATTCGCACCGGCCCATTGAACCTTTATTTTCAGTTCATTAACTTTTTTGATGATCTCGTAAAACGTTCGGGTGGTGTTATGGAAACGTGAGTCAGAGAGCATTCCTGACCCTATTGCATCATTACCGCGGCTATCTGGCGGATAAGCGTTCAACGCTCCTCAGGTATTATGTCTTCATATACGTGCCGTCTCTATATTCTTGTACAGTCGTGTGGGAAAACCGTAGAGAGAGAATATTGATTGCAAATGTCTACATGGCGGTGGATAGGGCATGCATTTTATTTGCGCATACATTGAGCATTCCTTTGTGCCTCCGACTGAAATCTGCTTAGTGTTACCCCACTGTATAGTAACTAGCTAGTCGCGTTTCGAGGTAAACTACTACGGTGTACGTCTAGTTACTTCGTATTATTCTGGCAATTGTCGAGGGACAGAAGTGGTAGAGCTAAGCTGTAGACATATTTGTCTATAGCATGAATGGGCCGGCTCGACCGGGGTAGTACCACTGTCTCACAGAAAACCAACGTAAAGTGACAGTTTACTGTCGCGTTTCGTATGGTAAGTGAGATATCCGGAGGCCCAGATTCCCCCTTACCTTCCCTAATCCCTATTCCTGTCCTTTAAGGCCGACAGCGCATACATGATACTTTCGGTATTGTGGATGTTCATGGGCGGTGGAGATCACTTAACATCAAGTGACCCACTGGCTCGTTTGTCGGACTATACTATAAAAAAAAACTGGGACGCTAATTTTTTTTGAGTGACCGGTGCAATTTAAGTTCTCTGCCGTGTCATGTGCAAAAATAAATTCTTATTAGTTTCTGATATCTACTAAACTTGTACTAGAATACCAAGAGACAGTATTCTGAAATAAACTTTTATGCGCTTTGATCTAACTCCTAGTATTTGACGAATACTTTTCGAGTGAATCTTTCTTCGATCGAAGTTTGTAATATAAACTTCAGCGGTCAATTCCACCGCAGACGTTCATGTTGCATATTCGGAGAATATGAACTCTCGGCTCGATTGTACGAGATATTGTGGACTGAGCGAAGTGCATTCTCAGGTGCTTATGTATCGTATTACTATGGTTTGTTGTGTCGGAGTTTATAGCAACTTTGCACCTTGGCCAGCCATCAGACGATGCGTAAAATATTTACTATCTTATTGAAAATGCCTGACGTATGTTGGTAAAGCCAGGTGATTAAATACTGCACTTACGAGGGAATCGACTCTGTTTAACACATTGAGCCGTTGGTATTTGATGTTATCAAATATGGCTGAAGTTAAGTCAAGGCAGTTTGAATTAAGAGCTCTAGACTTTATTTATTGCTGGATTTAAATTGTAGATATATCATTTGTTATTTGCACTTTCGTCTTGATTTATCGGATCCCGGTCTGTCAGATATAATTATAACTGCTAATAAATAAACAAGCATATCATTATGAAATCTGAGTGAACTTAACCTAAAACACGATTGCATAACCTAACCCAATAAACTAAAAACTCTTATCATTCGTTGTGTAGATGCAATGTGTTTTCTTGTGATACCGATTAATAAGGTTTTGTCATGTAACTTACAACGTTAAAAGGTGGGAAAGTATTACTAGTTATTTACAAAACTAAAGAACAAGCCATTAAAAACTTAAACGAATTCATAGATTTAACTTTGATAGAATAATAAATTATGAACAAATGTTAGCAGGTGGACGGTACTTACCACGGGCGTCGCCAAGGGGGGGTTTTGGAGGTCTAAGACAACCAAACCCCATACATATACCTGGCCACGTCCGTGGTACTTACATCTGACAATTATTTGTCAATGTAAGCTAAGACTGCACCTAAAATAGTGTATTCGACAAACTTGACATTTCACGTTAGCGCCAAAGTAGCAATCAGTGTCATGAACATATTCGTATTAATTAATTATTGTCTGGAGTCAGATGTTAGCCAATCAAATGAGTATGGCGGGTATTGCGTAAACCAAATGTCAGCTCCATCAAAACATGATTTACATAGCAATTTACCACTTTGCAGGACTGCGCAATATTTCGAGGTTGTTCAGGAATTGTCGAGGAAATCAGTTCAAGGAAATGCACCACTTGAAAATACATAATTCTATCAAAACGGTCATAAGCACGAGACGAGAGGCTGTTTCAAAATAAACCATTCTACATTATTACATTATTTCATTCTACTTACCATACTGACTTGATATTATTCATTCTTGATAATGAAACTAACGAAAAAACATATTCCGATATCCATTGTGTTACCCAGTGACGTAGCTATAGCTTTTACATGGGGGGGGTCCGCGGGTAAAAGCCAAAAATCTAACCGCTCAAATCATAGTTATTTAGAAATTACTTAAACATAGAATGGGAAAACGCTAGTTAATAAAAATTATACTTGCTATTTGGATTTGGACTTTGGATGGATGAAAATCTGCCGTAGATTTTCATTCATTTTTGTTTTATTGTTTACATAACAACTGTCAAAACATCAAGTGTCAAGTGAAATCAATTTATTTTTGGTAAATAACTATTTTAATGTTGCTTATTACCAAGATGAGATGTTAGAACTCAGGGACAAAATTCTCACGCACTCGAATCAACTTCGTATACGAAAAATAATTCAAATTCGAACTTTTTTCGAGTGAATGTAAAGTTAAGCTATTATGGAAATGTCGAGTCCGGTGTTTCTCGAAGGTCTTGATGGTACGAATATAATGTCAAAGGTATTGTTCATAAATAAATACATACATATACATATACACTCACGCCCGTATCCCATGGGGGTAGGCAGAGACTATTGAGTGCCACAAGCTACGATCCTGACACACTTCTTTCGCCTCTTCCACATTCATACATCTTCTCATACATTTACGACGGTTGGAGGTACTTCTGATTTGCCCTTTTAGGAGAAGATCGTTTATCTGATTCGTAAACGTTCTCCTTGGGCGCCCTCTACCCACTCTTCCAGTCACATTCGCACGATAAATAGCTTTCGTAAATCGCCTTTCATCCATCCTCTCCATGTGGCCAAACCATCTCAGCATACCTCTTTCTATCTTAGTCACCACATCATTCTTCAACTCACAACGATCTCTTATCACACTATTCCTCATGCGATCAGCAAGGGTGACTCCACACATACTCCATAGGGAACGCATCTCCACCGCATTAACTCCACTTTCATGCTTCTTCTGCCACACCCAACTTTCACTTCCATACATAAGTGTCGGTACCAGCACACCATTATGAACAGCCATTCGCGCCTTTTGTGACACCGCCTGGTTGCTCATTATCGCGTGCAAGGCACCATTCACTTTATTACCTGCCATCACTCTCCTTTCAATATCCCTCTCATATTTCCCATTTCTGGTTAACACGCTTCCCAAATAAACAAACTCTTTCACTTGTTCCACTCTCTCACCATCTATATTTATGTTACATTCCGTAACATCTTCTTCTCTTTCTATCACCATAACTTTCGTCTTACTTCCATTAATTTTCATTCCCTTCTCCTTAAACGACTCATTCACTACATTTAACAAGTCTTGTAGCTCCCCCACCGATGACGCAAGCAATACCTGGTCATCGGCGTAGAGAAGACACTTGACATGCAACTCATTCATTCCCAGTCCACATTCCATATCTTTCAAAACTGTCAAACAGCTGTCCATATAAAGATTAAAGAGCCATGGAGACGCAACACATCCCTGTCTAACACCTCTAGAACTGTTAAACCAGTCTGAGTGCGCTCCATTTACCCTTATACATGCTTTGGAGTCCTTGTACAAAGACTTCAAAGCACTGTTCATAAATAAATTATTTTAAAAATAGAATTCGAAATCTAAATATTCTATTTGAGCTATTCCAAAAATACCATTCGAACATTTCTCGAAGGTTATCGCTCGAACTGCTTCGACTGGTACAGACCGGTCGAGACGTACATCTCGAATTCGAACCATTCAATATTGTGTCCTAACTTAATGATGATGATGATGTCCTCCAAGAAGTATTCTTCGACGGCGAACCTTGCATTTTTGGAACAAGTTTTTTTCGCCAATGTGAGCATATGTGACTAGCTAGCCCTAATTTTGTTTTAAAAGCCCTGTCACAGGACGTACAGAACAGTTGTCTAGAAGAGTAGGTGTAAGAGTCAACTCAAACTGGCGCAGAGTCGAAACGTTGCGTCACGTCCTATTTTTTAACTATAATGCATGGCGACGCGCGTCGTGTACACTTAGGGCCAACCCTATGTGTACACAGTTTTAGGTCTTATTTATTGCAGCTCACGCTGGGCGTCAAGGCATTGGATACATACATGTTTCCTCAAAATGTGCACATGATTTTCGTACTGAGCTACGCCATTCGGTCTAGTGACACGAAAGTTCTTCCCAGCAGTCGCAGGGTACGTGGCAAGATGCTAAGTAACGCTTGATGATATTGTAGTAGGTAGAAAATGACATCCAGGCTTACGCCATTCTTGAGCGAGTTTGCTTTAAACCACTGAAACCTAATGGTGTCTAAACCATATGGCGTCTTGACAAATTTCATATGAACTGCATCAGGTGTATTCTCCAGATAAAGTGGCACTATTGTTTCCTTAACATTAATATTTTACGACGTTTATAGCTAAGCGGCAAAGAGTCTATGCTCTTGGAGGCGGTAATGTTGTACGTATGAAGGCCTCTAGACACCCAAAGATATTGTTTTATTTTGGTCCTAACTTACTGCGTATATAATGCCATATGCTGATGTGTTTACCCATAAAAGACTCAATCTCGTGTTTTTATTATGATTTAACTAAAAGTCTTAGAAAGATAAAATACTTGGAAGAGTCCAAAAACATGTCCAAGAACTGGATAGTGGATGCACATTTGATGAGGCCCGTGACACTATGGATATTAAAATACTTATAGATTTTTAGTTCGAAATTCAAATTTTTTAGTAGAATCTCATAGTAAAGACTCGAATTCAAATGGATATGGATGCAACATTCGAACAATATAACTTCATAGTTCGAAATTATGTAATAGAGAAAATATTCGAACTGTAGATTCGAGTACGAAATTATTTTGAATGAAAGGAGAATTGCCCGCCAGGTACTTATGGTACATCATATACCATCACTACTAAGTAGTCACTACTTAAGACTCGGTCGTATTTGTTTATATAGATGTGCCCTGAAAAAAAGCAGTCTTGTTTTACCAGTTGATTTAAGCGCTAAAAAGTACACGAAAAAAATTAAACTAGGCTCAAAAGTCGTAGAAAAATCTGTTAATTCCAAATATGCATATAGCTGAATGCTGCAAAAATTGACACTTAAATCAAATAGCCTGCTAACCGTCTATGTTATCCGCTATCAATAGTTCGCGGTTTTTTTATTATGTCGTAGGCTAAGGGGGGTGTCCGGACCCCCTGGACCCCCCCCTTATATACGCCCATGGTGTTACCAAAATCTCGTTTAGTTCCATAATTAGTGTAGCGTAGCTAATGGCAAAGTATACAAATACTAACGGAGTTTCCTATAATTAGATCCTCATACAGATATTCTGCTTTTTTGTGTAGCTACACTGATGTATTAGATTATTTATCATGCATGTTTAATTAATTTACATTCCGATTTAGATATAAACATAAAAAAATCTGCTCGTCTTTGTTTTTTAACGAGTCAAAAGGTAAAATTCCTGCAAACAATCATCTGCATCTACAATTTATGGATTCAATGGGACTTGCCTGTGCGATACCCAGCGTTGGACAGGTAGGTGGCGAAGGTTTTGGTCTCATGCGTGGCCTGCCACATGGGCGAAGAACAGTTGTCGTTGTTGGTGTAGACATTATGGTTATGTACGTAGACGCCAGTCAGCAAAGAACTCCTACAAAAATTAAATGTATTATAGCTAAGTTTTAAGAACTAAGATCCATTACAACGAAAATATCAAAAACATTCCATCAGTATTAATATTTGTCACTGTATTATCTCTATCGTCCCTAAATTAATAAATTAAGGCGATTCATGTTGCTAATGTAAAAATTTATCAATGTAAGATTGCTTGGTACCTTGATGGACAGCACATCGGTGTGGTAGTGTAAGCGTGACGGAATTCCGCTCCAGCACTCCGTATTGCCTTCATCGTCCTGGGCATGAAATTTAAACTTCCCAATTCCACGTCTTGATCGTCCGTTAAAACCAGAATGATGTTTGGTTTCCGCTCTCTTGGCTGTGGATACGGTATGTAGCCACTCTGCCATTTATTCGTCGTCTTTACTTTAGACCTTGTTGAATTTTCCCTCACTGGCAAGGGGGGGTGGGAGCGTTCCTGAGTCTTATTTTGATTAATCAGTTTCCTCATTGAGAACTTCTCCATACTTTTATTCCAGTGCTTATCAGTTTTCCGTGCCTTCTCATCCTTTCTTAGACTATATGGCTCAATAGTCTTGTTTTTATTGTCTTCTGGTGAATGATCCACCCCTTTCCTTCTATCTCTGCGGACTTCATGCTCCCAAAATCTGCGTCGGTCTCCGCGATATCTAGAGCTGTTTTTGTGCCTCAGGTACCTCCTCTCAGGAATATCTGTAAGAGTTCCATTGAACGTTGTCCTGTTGCGGTTATTTTCTTTGTTTCTAATCTCTCTAGATCTTGAAGATTCGTTGTCTTCAAAGGAGCTTCTTTTTGCGGTTATTAATAAAAAGTTCCATGTCAGAATCAAGGGGATTAGCTTCAAATTCATTCTGATTATTAATATGAATACAGTGTTACACACTTCTTTCGGCAATAAATATTAATTATACTAAACTTAGTTGAAGATTCTTACGTATTTGACTGCTGTAATATAGACCAGCAATATGTTTCTATGCTGAACGACGCCATGTTTACGCCACCTGTAACAATATAAATATTATATTAAATACGATGGTTATAGTATTTTACACACGAAGACTTATTGACGTTGAAAATAAATTATATCATGACAATGGGTATTTCAGTTATAAAGTGATACATTAATAAGTTATGATTTAAATACTGAAATTACAGAATTATTGAAATAAAACGAATTTTATCGCGGTTTCTTTTAATTTTTAACCCGACGATTCGGAGGCTTCACAGCCAGGTCATGAGGCGGATTGAGTTGTATGTTGTCACGAAAGTACAATGCATTGCTTGTACCCTCCATGTAGTTAATTTAAAATTTTATTTGTTGTAGCCGATCTACGCAGAAAGAGCTCATAGCGTCTTGAAGTCTAGCAGTTGGTCTTTTGGGTTCCGATTTCGTTAAATGTATAATTGGATCCCAGGCTGGTTAAGCTTCCAACCATCTTCTCTATTAAAATTTCGATGTTTTCTGTTTCATTTCAAATTTCAGTGTGTAATATTCGCTTAAACATAAGAACCCATTATCAGTAAAAGAAAATATTATAGTTAGACATAGTTTACATAGATCCAATATTGTATCTGTTACATATTTTAGTAGTTATATCCATTCCAAAAAATCCAATAAATCAATTTATCGGCCGATAAATATAAGGCATATTTTTTCTAGCGACGCCTTTTCCATGTTTATCCATATATAAAAGTACAGTTCCCCGAGCATTGGGCAATCAATATTGAAACCGTTTAATGGCATTCGACCAGGGCATCAATCGCAAACTGCTTTTAACAGAATTGGACTCGTAACGGAGGGCATAGTGTTTAAATAAACAGCCAAACCCCGTGTGAAGGGTTGCAAAATTAATGGCGTCTGCTCATTACTAATCTGAGTGGAAAGGGCGGTAGTATCCAATATCTAAATTTATGGAGAAATATCTAGCGTAAAGATGAAAAAGTTGTTGAGCTAATTCAAGGATATCCAACAGCTATTCAATATGCCTACATATCTCACTCCAATTACACACTAAGATTTTGTATGGATTTATACACTAGAGGAAGATGTAGTTTGTCTTGGTCCATATAAGGATTACAAGTATTATGAGAATCAATAATCCTATGATCTGATATTCATAATGTGAAATACATTATGAATACCAGACACAATTATGAACGATTTGTTCTGACGAGAGAAGCGAATCGGCGATATCTCACTAGTTGTCGTCGAATTTATATTATGCACAACATAGCTATAAAGACAGCTTCAGAAATACATTAACCCCTCGAGTCTCAAAGGATATTAAAAAAGTATAGTAGTATGGAGTAAATAGAAGCGAAAATAATTTTTATTTACATAACATTAAAGTTGGAAATAGTATGTAGGAACGGCGAGTGTTGCCAGTACTGTGGCGCTCCGGACTACCATTGACACGTGACTGGTATGTATGTTTTTGGAAATAAAACTCACAAGTTGATTATATATTTTAATTTTTATCGCTTCATGGTTGTACATGTAATGCTGATCTAATGGTCCAATCGTTCTGTGTCACCCTTTTAGGTATATTGGTTGTCAAGGACGGTTGTTCCACGCTCAAAACATTATATTCGAAAGTGTTATCTTTTTAATAAATTTTAAACTACTTAGCCCATCACAATATCTGCTATAAAAAAATCAATAAAACGAAAATCTTATTCATTCAACATAATATAGAAATTATAAAAATAGGCTTACAACTCAGCCATTTTTAATTCATGTGTCATTATAAATACTTAACTCTTACTACTTAAAACGAGGATACAACAACTCTTAAAATAAATCGTTGATAAACACACACGAAATCCTACATCCATGTGTGTGTAAAATCGCTTTCTGTTTGGTAAACAATTTTGTGAAATGGTGAGTTCGATATCAAACCACCAAACTTCTATTAGAGTTGCTGCGCTAAGCCACTGAAATCCTGCATCATAATGTTTTTTCTGTACTCATATCTGTAATAGAGTTCAGTCATTTTTCATTAATATACCTCCGATATCTGTGTTAAACGTCACCAGAACGTTGCCTCGATATAATCCTACTAATATTATAAATGCGAATGTTTGGATCGATGGATGGATGTTTGTTACTCAAGCACGCCAGAACGGCTGGACGGATGTGGTTGGTTGTGTGATGTGTAAAATTTAGCACAAAGATAGATTATAGTTTGGAATAGGACATAGGCTACTTTTTATCCCGGAATAAGGTACGGTTCTCTTGGGATAGTTTCCTTTTTGTTTTAGACAAAGCAAGGGATCGACATGATTTTTTGCATATTATTAATTGAAGGGTCTGAAAATGACATAGGCTACTGTTTATCCCAGAAAATGCACAGTTCCTATGGCATAGCATAATATAGAAAGACGAAGCTTGTGTGTTGTTGTTCTATGTCTTCATGGATTTCGTACCTTTTCTTCACGCGGGTGAAGCCGCGAGCACAAGCTAATGTTTTATAAAGTAAAATATTTATATCGCAAAATATGTACTTATAGAAAGGTTGGCAACACTTAAAAAAGATTGGCAACCCACGGCAGATGGACTACGCGTGCACGCCGTGCAAAACTAGCGAAGTACAGCTGATCTTGATTTATGTTAGAGTGGAGTGCGGAGTAATTGATAGGGGACTGCTGCGATCGATGACATCAGACAGACCGATATTATTGCAACCGTTTTTAATTAACCGACTTCTAAAAAAGGAGGAGGTTCTCAAACGCCTGGTCCGATTCGATAAATTCTTTTTTTGTTCAAAAGGGTATACTTCCCAGGTGGTCTCATTGGTCAAGATTAGTCCCAAGTCAGGATCTCAGGAAAATCGAGGGCAACCCTCAAATTTTCTAGGGATGCATAAATTGTTTTTATTGAAGTCGGTGTACTTTTTATGAACAATTGTAGAATTACAAAAAATCACATATAGGCCTGCAAGTGTTGCCGATGATGAAATCCGTTTTTGGTTTGTTAAACAAACTTTTATACTGTATATAATTGTTACTACAAATAAACTAGAAAACATGCCAAATCAACTTTAGTCAAAAAAACTTATTAAATTATTGTTATTGTAAATACCATATTCTTTTTTACCTTCTTAACATACGAGACCACGATAATACGATTAAAGGCAGACTTCCGATGGGCGCGTCATGCGTCAGTTCCGTTACATCTACAGATTTTTCCTGTGCGTAATAATATGCTAGATTACGAGTAAATATATGCGAGAGCATATAGCATTGCGTCACTAACATAGGTATAAAGAATGGTCTGAGCCATATCCTCACAAAATTGACCACCATCAACAAAATTGAACATTACTATGCAAAATGGATATATTAAAAGCCACAAATTCAGGTTATCCTTTGATTTAATTAATAATCACTGTTACACATCTCAGTGCTTAATATTAACACAACCGAATGTCGGGATTTACTAAGGGCTACTCATTATAATTAATCTCTTAAGCGTACGGACATTACGCTCTAAGCTGAACTATGCGACCATGGAACTGAATATTCTTACAGCACCGCGAACGTACCATGAATATACTGGCTATCACCTCGTCTGCTACACAACTGATCCCTGGAGCGCGGAAGGCACTCCGTTCTATGCTAAACATTTACTACTAGCCACTTCAGTAGTAATTATTAATGTACCCGCAGCCACTCTCCAAAATACCTTCGGTATTTCTAATAATAGGAAATACCCTAATACTTTGCAGCAAGAGACACAGCACGCACGTTTGCTTTATCTCTCTCTCATTTTCCTGCCCGTATTCACTTAATCGCTTGATATAGAGCGCTTAGTCCATTCTCTATATCTATGATCACTAACGCACTATGTCATTGGCGGTTTTGGTATGAAGAAGAGCAGGTTTTCTCAAACTTTTGGTTCGACGAACCACTGTAATAGTTTCCAGATGACAGCGAACTCCTTAACTAAGTAATTAACTAAAAAGAAAATATTAGAATTGAATGTTGAAGAAAATAATTTCAATAAAAGGTAACTAATAGAGTGCTATCTTTTTAATATTAATGTGATGGGTGAGCTTGTCGCAAATTGAGTCAATTTTAACCTTAATTCTGACTCGGTATCAAGTCGATTTCTTTATTTCGTTTTTATCATGCGCCTGCCAGTCATCAAGCCACCATTACGTAAATCTTGTCGCGAACCCCCTTTCGTCAGATGGGAACCCCTAGGGGTTGGCGTAACCCACTTTGAGAAACCCTGAAGTAGAGAAATAACGCCGCTGATGCTCACGTCTAACCCTTGACGCAACGATTGAATATCTGCCTTCATACCAATGGTTACAACTGTGCAATTAAATTGGTTCGCTTGTCGTCATATATTGAGTAATAAACTCGCCATTTGTTATAATAGAAGGAGCAATATTGCTGTCCCAAGAGTTAAGATGCATTGACAGTAAAATTCTCAAACTGACTATCATTTTACCTTTTATAATAAATGTTTTATGCAGCAATAAATTTATTATTAAATATGACATAATAATAAGATGCTTAATATAATTTTAAGGTCACAGCAGTACGAGAATAGAAATTGAAGAATTTAAGAATCCAAAGAACGTATAGGTATTTTGTGAAAGATTTTTTAAGCTGAACATGTACACACACATACACATACACATACACTCACGCCTGTAATCCCCGAAGGGGTAGGCAGAGGTGTAACGAGTACACCCACTTTTCGCCGAATTTCGGTCCCATAATGTGATAGGGGGCGAGCCTATCGCCATACCGGGCACAAATTCCAGACTCCGGGCTAATACTGAGGAATTTCTAGACAGAAAAACCCAATATCACTTTACCCGACCCGGGGATCGAACCCGAGACCTCAGCACAGCAGTCGTAACGCATGCGCAATTACAACTGCGCCACCGAGGCAGTCACTGAACATTTAAAATAATAAAAAAATAGATACATATTTTAAAATAGATCGATTCAAGTATTAATGTTAAAATTATTCTCTATAAATATTTATCTAAAGTTATTCAATTTGCTGTCAAACACAGACAATTATAGATTCAATAATCAACTTTTTCCAAACGTTTCATTGATTAAATAAATTCGAGTGCAATCTAACTTAAACAAGTTACGAGAAGTCGCACCGGACCCGCGTTCCGCACACCAATCAGCCACAAAATCCGGAAATAGGAGGTGCTACGAGGCATCGCGGAACATACGCGAATTTAGTTCCCCGGAAGCTAAACAAAACATAAACTCACCCAGAATTGAAACTAAACTCTGGGTAACTAAATATAACATAACTAACTAAATATAAAAATGGATCCCTACTTCCCTTGGTCACAGCATCACGCGTGAACGGCTGGACCGATTTCGCTAATTCTTATTTGTTGTGTTTGTTATTTTCAGGAGAAAGTTCATATGGAAGAAAAAATTAAGAAAGTTACGCGGAAAATTAGAAAATTTAAGAAACTTACCGATTATAAGAAACTTTTCTAATGTTACCTTAGCGCGTTTGACATAACTGTCAGTCGTTTGACCCTTCGCAAAATGTAGAAACATGTAATAGCTTAAGGTGACTCCATGGATTATATACCTTTTCTTTCAAAAATTGCCACCACGCGGGCGGTCCCGCAGACAAAAGCTAGTATTAGCAGTATAGTAGCTATTTAGTAAATAAATATATTTCACTCATTAGCACATTGAATTTATCGTTTGTAAAGTCAATCACTTCTTCGATATTGTAATAAATGAATTATTGTGTCATTATGTCGCAAACTTGTGACAATTAATTAACTAATCCTGACTTGATCGCATTTCATGTAAACGCGAGCTTTAATTAACTTCATGTTTAACATTTTACTTGAGCAAATAGAGTGGGCCCATAACAATAACTTTGCGTCGGCATTTTGTAATGTTTACACGTAGAAAGCACGCAGGTCTCTATTTAAATTGTATTTATAGTGTACTAACTTTTGTTTTGAACAGGAGTGCGATAACCTCGCTAAAAATATAAGTAATAGCTATTACTCGCGGCTCCGTCCGCGTGGAGGTCATGTTTCAGAGAAAAAGTATACAATACAAAATACCAATTTTCATGCGTTTAACTTCAAAAATGACGGATTTGCATACAAACTTTCATCCCTTATTTTACCCCTTTAGGGCTAGTATTTCCAAAAACCCTTCCTTAGTGGATGCCTACGTAGTAAAAGGTACCTACTGTCAAAATTTCAAGTCTCTAACCCCAGCCGTTTTGGCTGTGCGTTGATATGTCAGTCAGTCAGTTTCTTCTTTTATATATACAGATTAGACGCCTTTGTTTAGAACTTTCACACAATATGTTTAGAGTAAGAATTCTGGGATATTGCTGTAAATAGCACACAATTTAATATAGCAAAACGCTTACTCTATAAAATGTTTGCAAATAGAAAATATGAGTCTAATAAATTGCTGCGATATCTGAAAAGAGATCAGCACAAGATCCGACGTAAGAGAAAAATTAAGGTGAAAGCTGTCTGCTACGTGCCAAGATAACATAAATAAATTTAAAAACAGAGGTGTACCTATTCGACTGTATAATGTTTTACTGCGTTCATCAAAGAGAGATCGTTCAACTTTTTCCGAAGTATATTGAGAAATAAAAGTTACATACATATACAATCACGCCTGTAATCCCCGAAGGGGTAGCCAGAGGTGTAACCAGTACACCCACTTTTAGCCGAATTTCGGTCCCATAATGTGATAGGGAGCGAGCCTATCGCCATACCGGGCACATATACCAGACTCCGAGCTGATACTGAGAATTTCTAGATAGAAAAACCAAATATCCCTTTACCCCACCCGGGGATTGATCCCCGGGTTTGAACCCGAGACCTCAGCACAGCAGTCTTTAAGCATACGCAATTACGAATGCGCACCGGGGCAGTCAAAAAACTGTAATAAAAATTATTACAAATAATTTTAATAAGATATTTTTTTGTCTCAAAAATCCATCAGACATATATATGACTCGAACCAATACAATGCTTAATCATGTTTACAATAACTTTACTAAATAAGTAATTAACTCCATTGGTTTTGCAAAGTCAAACGGGAAAGAACACCGAGTAACAAAGTTAATAAACCCTTATAAATTAGAAGTTAATCACCCTATTGGCGAAGTTCCGCCGACATCGGCAAATGCTTTATGTAAATCCCCTTAATGGGTCCGCAGAAACCAACTTTGTATAACTTACATTCTCGATTTTATATTCCCACAATATTCTGACGCTACTAAGGGATAAAGCAATTTGTAGTGATTTTCTCTTCGACTTATTGGTCTAGGAGTACAGTACGTAGGCTAATAAACTGTCTAGGACATTGAATTTACAATAACAAATATAGATACGAAATATCTATATTTTTGGAGCTTTAACACAAACATGTACAATACTACATTTGTTTTAACTGCATTGCGGTTATTATGCCCTTTAAGGAACAATCAGAGTTCATGTGTACATCACAGCATCTATCTGACAAAATATAAAGTAAAAATTAAATAAAATTAGGTTTTCAGTGTCATCGTAGGTAAGTTTGCATGAACAGTAATGTGTTGCACATCTAACCAACTCTTCGGGAATACAAACGTGAGTTTATGTGGAATTTCTCCATTATAAATGCTAAACTGAAATGCACTTATAAATATTTCATGGGAAATAACACATCTTGTACCTACAACAGTCGGCAACATGTAAGTTTAAACGTCTCCGTGGCTGTGAAACGAGAGGCCGTGGGTTCGATTCCCGCACCGAGACAAATGTTTGTGTGACAGACAGATAGTTGATTGGGTATGAGTGTTGTGGCGCCGTAGTCCCTTGTGGTTCTTGATAGCCACGATACAAGTTTTACTTAGTGCGGGGTCAAAACTATGTGTATGACTGTTGGGTGTATTTATTTAATTTTTGAGTAGGAAAATAATGAATGGACTCCTTAACAAATAAACATCAACATTGTTTAATTTTTATTAGTTGAGAACGTTTGAATCTACACACGCGAAAATACTGTTCTGCTCTTTTTTCCACCACGTTCTGTAGGAATCCTTTTGTCTCCTATTATAATCATATTTGTGATTGTGAGAGATGACGCGTAGTTGATTGTATTGGTCTATTTAAATTTGAATATCATTAGCCACGTTGCCGCGACATCGGCCCCACATGAAAGACGTAATTGATTCAATTTAGGCCTTGACTTCAATTGTTTACAACCTATTATGGGATGTTATGTGTCGAGAATACACAACCAAGCTTATTATAAAGGTCGCGTTAGAGATGGCAACCTCTTACAGTGATTGAGGGTTCGATGATCGCATCATGGCAAATGTTTTTATTTCCTTTTTTTATAACAAGACGGTGGCAAACAACCTTACGGCCCGCCTGATGGTAAGCGGTTACCGTAGCTTATGGACGCTTTCAACACTAAGAGCATCACATGCGTGTTGACGACTCTTCAGAAACCTACTTACTCCCTTCTTAAAGAACCCCATACTGTTATAATTTTTTTATTGTATGTCACAAATATCTACTCTAAGTAGAAAATATGAGAAGAACTACGTTTACTCAGACAAAAGTGAAATAATAATATAAAAAAAATTTAAATCAGCAATACACAGGTATATACAATACACAATATATCAAACAATTAACAAATTCAATATGGCAGTGTCTGCTGACCATCAAAATTTATTTTAAAGTGAAAATTATATGATATCGAAATGGTCTCTGTCTATGCGGCAGTCGACGCTCAGGCGCACAGCCAGATATTCAATTAAGTTTACTAGAGGTTCAATAGTGTTATTAGATGTAGCAGTTCCGTTGTTGATTTTATATATGAAGAACTTATGCGGTTATTATTATAATGCAGGAATAGCTTATTTTAATCGTATTATTTCTTTTTAAATAAGACATACTGTCATAAGAACAAACAATACTGGGATATTCCATGTGCTACACAAAAGCTCCATTACCTAATCCATTTCGAATACATACATTATGAAACCAACATTAAAAAAAAGTACAAAAATAAAACAAGTCGATTAGAACAAAAATCACGACAAGGAACATATTTGATTCTTCTTCCTCAAAGACTAACAATTTTAAATTGCATCAATTCTAACATGGACGTTGAAGGTTAAATATGATACTAGCTTTTTCTATGATTTATATTTTTGTCTCAATCTTAGAATTCCTTAGCAATAGGTAAATATATCTGTTTAATATCATAGAATACTGAATATAAATCTAATACATAGTAGGCATACATCTGTAAATTATACGCATACTTAATAAGTTTCACTTTACGGCCGCGTCCCCATGTTTTTTTTTTTTTTTTTAGTGCCTCAATAGTTGAGTGCACTCGTTTTACTGAGTTCGTTAACGACCTACCGCCGGCACTTAGAACAACCCATACCATTGTTTTCATTCTATAGTTCCAATGCAAACTGATTTTATGCCTCAGTTGATTAAAATACCGTCGGGGATCATGAGACATTTTCTTTGCCAAAGTCATTTAGATTGAACATACGGTATAGTTTAAGGCCTGTATTACAGAAAGCGACTCAAGCAGCTTTTGAATTCTGATCAAAACTAGTTCTAAATTCAAATCAAAACTCAAGCATGCATTGTATTTCAGCACGCGTTTGAAACTATATTCAGATGTAACTAAACTCAAGTATAGATATGACATCTAATCAATTGTCTGCAAGTATGTTCCCATTTATCATATTTTATGAAAACAAATAAACAAGGTCTACAGAAATGGCAAATCAATGCATCTTATGCAAGGTTAGTTGTACTGTAACTGTGTTCTTTTAAACCCTCAGAAATAGTTAAAGAAGTAGTAATTTACAAAACCTACAAATTTCGATGTAGGTATTGTTAGAACCACAGATCTAACGTTAAGATTTATTAATTCATAAAAAGTACACCGACTTCAATAAAAAACAAATTATACGACACGATAAAATGTTAGGGTTTTCTTGATTTGTCTGAGATCCCATCATCAGATCCTGACATGGTGCCAATCGGACCACCAGGGAAGTATACCCTTTTAAACAAAAAAAGAATTTCTCGAATCGGTCCAGGCGTCTTCGAGTAATCAGGTAACATACATAAAAAAAAAGATTCCGACGAATTGTTAACCTCCTCCTTTTTTGAAGTCGGTTAAAAACAAATGAAACCTTTAAATAGAAACGACCATTACTTGTTACGAATGCTGTAAAGTTAATTGTGATCATTGGAAATAACTCTAAATATTAGTATACTGGAATATTTTCAAATACATATGTACTTACCCCCTTCCCTTTAAGCAGCTTTAATACTTTATTCTATATTTACATAATATTAGTTTTTAAATTGCGGCGCTGTGTAAATATTGGATTACAATCGCCCACACACCGAAAGGCTAAAGTATTGAAATCGTTAACCGTACCCACATTTTAGTTCGATAGCACCAAAGCGCTGAAGCAGATAGTTTATTCTCATTAGAGTTCAACTTTACGATTGATTGACGATAATCGTTTGCGGCAAATGTAGTCTTTATTTATAGGAACGCCCCTTGTCTTGCTTATTTACACTAGATAAAAATGCTCCGTGAATAGTGAAAAGTAAAAATGGTTCGGTGGCGCAGTTGTAATTGCGCATGCATTATGACTGCTGTGTGTCTCGGGTTCGATCCCCGGGTCGGGTAAAGTGATATTGGGTTTTTATATTTAGAAATACTAATATCCGCCCGAAATCTGGAATTGAGCCCGGTATGGTGATAGACTCGTCCTTATCACATTAAATGGGACCGTAATAAATTCGGTGAAAAGTGGGTGTAATGGTTACGTCTCTGCCTACCTTTTCGGTGATTACAGGCGTGAGTGTATTAGTATGTAGATTAAATGATGCAAGGAGATCTATTAAACATGTAAATCAGCTATATAAAAACATCCTAAAATGAAAAAAGCAACTATATCACGGTTTAACGGTAGCCAGCGGCTTTGCTGTGCCCTGGTATTGCAGAAGTCTATGGGCGGCGGTGACTACTTACCATCAGGTGGCCCGTCTGCTCGTCTGCCTATCGAGGCACTAAAAAAAAAAATATCATCTCACAGTCACCTGTTATTTACTCGCATATTCTATCATTATTTTAACTCGGTTAACTTAGACACAAACTAATTAAATTGCCTAAAAAAACTTCTGTCCATTTTTTTAACTCTCCACAATTTCGATAAGCTATCCATAAATAATGCTAGAATATTAAATAGGTTCGAACAGTCTCACGGCACTTAGCCAACGCATTCTATAATACAAAGATAATGACGCTGAGTACCATAACGATGTAATACCAATCCACTTGAATACGTTATCGTTTACCAGATATATTTTAACCATTCATGACTCAAGGTGGTCGGAAAAAGGTTATAAGTAGGGAAGTAAATACAAGCCAAAATCAATTTTATTTCCATAATATTAAAGATAATAATCGCATGTAGGAACGGCGAGTGTGGCCAGTATTGTCCGCACGGCTGGCAAGCTTATGATACATGACAACGCTTAGTAGGGCCCGTGATTGATTGGCCTCATCCAGCCTAAGCACGATTTGCACCTAGGGATTAGTAAAAAAACACTCCGGTACACATATTGACTACTTGAATTTAATTATGTAGTAACAATTTATTATTCATAGCGACAGCCTCCGTGGCGCAGCGGGCGAGAAGCCGTCTGTGAAACAAGAGCCGTGGGTTCGAATACCGCACCGATTATTTGTGTGACACACATTTATTTGTTTCGGGTCTGGGTGTTGTGAGACCGAAAGTCTCTCGTAGTCCCTGATGTGGCGTAGTGTGGGGGCCAGGATTATGTGTGTGACTGTCACTACATGTAGTATTATTATATTATATTAAGGATGTTTAATATTATTCTCTATAAGTATGGCTTTGTTCAAATACAGGGGTAAATAATAGTGAACTTTAGAGAAATAAATCTAGTTGGTATGTTTGGTGTTCACTGTCCCTCCGTAGATTATTAATTAATCATGAATTTTTCTACGGTATGTAATAATCTACCAACATAATTGATGTAATATGTCTCTGGATTATCAATTTAACAGAACGGTAGGCAGCGGCTTTGCTGTGCGCTGGCATTGCAGAAGTCTATGGGCGGCGGTGACTACTTACCATCAGGTGGCCCGTCTGCTCGTCTGCCTATCGAAGCACTAAAAAAACTAATATGCAAATAATAATTACAAATTAACAGCGAAAAATTCTAGTCTGTATTATTTCTTTAAAGTAATTATAACTAAGTAATAACAGAAACATATAACAGGTATATAAAATAAATAATAAACTCTTTCAAAGAATTCATAAATACCATGAATTATCATATAAAACACAAATTCTGTTAACTCAATCATACGAATGGAAACTAGCCATTTAATGTGCTTAGAACATTAATGTCAAATAACTAATCAGATTATTTCCAATAACGCATAATTTAACCTAAAAATAGATATCAGAAATATAATCTTAGCTTAACATGTCTTAGCATCAACTTATCTATCTTTTTTTGACTTAATCGCATACATTTTATACGTTTAGTTGATCGACCTTACCTACAGATTGTTTCACAATATCCTTAAGCTATTAAAACTATATACCAGTTTTCACACATTAATTAACTAAGTATAATTTCACGTTATTCACATTTGTCAAATGTATATTTTTTATCATTACTAATATTAAGGTAAAATATATCTCTCCACCTTTTACTTGGTCTCCCTTTTTTCCTTTTTCTGTCTCTTGGTATCCATTCTGTTAGACGTTTTGTCCATCTGTTGTTATTCATCCTACAGATGTGTCCGGAGAGATATATTTTATCAGAGATGCGGACCGCTATGGATACGTGAAGCGCGAAAAAGAGATGCATGGAAAGGGTTAGGAGAGGCCTACGCCGTAGATGCGACTACTACTCATATTAATTAAGTAATATATACATAGTTACACATAACCAGTAAAATACTTAGTACCTGTCATTTTAACCTAAATTAATCTTATGTTAAGTTTTTATTGTAGTAGAAATAAAGGCTATTTTTATTTTTATTTTATTTTATTTAATATTAAGGTACTTGTCCCAGAGCTGACGAGTAAGTAATCGACTATTAACTATTTAAAAAACATATATTTAATAGAAAAGATAAGGAGTGCTAGGTTAGCTTGGTATAGGCACGTGATGAGGAGGGATGAAAGACATGTGACAAGACTAGTTGTCAATATGAATGTGGATGGACGAGAGTCGTGGGAGACCCAAAAAGAGGTGGATGGATTGCGTGAATGAGGACATGCGCGTGAAAGGAGTGAATGAAGATTTGACGCATGATAGGGCTGCGTGGAGAGTTAAAACCAATTGTGCCGAGCCCACTTAGTGTGGGATAAGGACAAGTAGACGATGATATTTATATATATGTATTTAATAAATAAATAATAACCAACAGATACACACAGAGAAATGACAACACAGTAAAATACATTTACATATTATGTAATTGTATTTTTTTTTTTGTTTTTTTTTTTATTTATTTAGTATGTGGTTCTTCAAGAAGTTAGTAAACAGGTTTTAAAGGGTCGGCAATGCGCATGTGATGCTCCTGGTGTTAAAAGCGTCCATAGGCTACGGCAACCGCTTACCATCAGGCGGGCCGTAAGATTGTTTGCCACCATCGTGGTATAAAAATAATGTCATGGGTATAGGTGGCCAATTATGTCATGGGTATCAGGAACTACGAGATCCTCTAGATCCACAACAGACTTACAAATATTTGTGGACTATAGATACAAACATTTATCTCACTTAAAAACTCCTCCTCGCGTCGAAACTGCATCTTTCTCAGCCGGCTACTTAACTATTGTGCCATAGAGGCTGACGCAGTAAATAAAAGAGATACTATATATTAATTATAATTGATAACTGCCTTTTGATACCACCGGCGATAACTCACGCTCAGCGAATTCTTCGGATTGAGAAGAATTGTCAAAAAACCTCTCCGAGCGACACTCACTACACTCCTTTCTCGTTACGGAGAGTCAAATGCCTTATGAACATAGTAAACATATTAGATTGGGAACCTAATGTGATAGAAAGATATTTCTATTACCAATGAAAGTAATAGAAATATCTTTCTGTTGGTGTCAAAGTCAACAACCAATGCATTGGCAAGTAAGTAGGATTGATTTTCTATACGCCATGACATAAAAATATTTATTTATTTATTAATCAGGTAGGCAGTTTTCATGCAACTGATAATGCCTGTATCCAGTATTACCCTACAGTTATTAAGTTCCTAAGTAGATGTGGTTTTACATTTGATGTAACTATCATAATGATTTATATTTTAAGCCCAGACTACGTGTTATATTTACCAAGTAGATACATACATATACACTCACGCCTGTAATCCCCGAAGCGTTAGGCAGAGGTGTAACCAGTACACACGTTTTTCGCCGAATTTATTACGGTGCCATAATGTGATAGGGGGCGAACCTATCGCCATACCGGGCATAATTCCAGACTCCGGGCTGATACTGAGTATTTCTAAATAGAAAAACCCAATATCACTTTACCCGACCCACGGATCGAACCCGAGACATCAGCACAACAGTCGTAACGCATGCGCAATTACAACTGCGCCACCGAGGCAGTCTTTTCAATTATTCGTCTGAAATCAATCATAATAGCTATACATGCATGTTAGCATATACATGTAGGTAATAACATGCAATGACTCATATTTAAAACCATAACACAGATAAACTAAACTGCCTATGAGCATTAGTACCTTGAGAAGTATCTGTTTTAAAGTTACTTCAATGACAAGTGATACACCAGTAGTTAATAATCAATTTAAACTATGACTTGTTAACATTCGTTTATGGTCAGTGACGTAATAGCTTACATTGATTTAAGATTGTGTATCAACAGAATCATTTACATTGCCTTTTGCAGTCATTCCCTATAATTGGCCAGTCGTAACTTCTATTAAAGTTTGACCTACAGGGATACACTACATATGAATCAATTTATCCTGATTTTCAACGCAAAATAAAATGCAATAGCCGTAGCAATTCATAGAATAAAACAACGAGAATTATTAAACTGGTAAAATAAACTGGTTAAAATATTAAACATAGGTATTTTGACAGCCTTTGTGGCGCAGTTGGCGAGAAGCCGGCTGTGAAACGAGAGGCCGTGGGTTCGATTCCCACACCGGGACAAATGTTTGTGTAATAGACAGATATTTGTGTCTGGGGTCTGGGTGTTGTGAGACCGAAAGTCTCTCGTAGTCCCACAATACTCGTATCTTAGTGTGGGATCGGGGCTATGTGTGTGACTGTTGGGCGTTATTTATTATTTATTTATTTCTCTATTATTCATATATTAACATGATTTTGTTAATTACATGTGTTCAAGAACTTGTTGATGTAATAAAATCTCTGTGGGGTTAACCGTCTAATATGAATACACATCCAATCTGCACATTCAAATAGGTACATATTCTGTATAAATAAGAGCAACCGAAATATGTCAAACTTATATACTCACTCACGCCTGTAATCCCCGAAGGGGTAGGCAGAGGTGTAACCAGCGTGTAGTGAGGGGGGCGAGCCTATCGCCATACCGGGCTCAATTCCAGACTACGTGCGGATACGTAGTATTTCTAAATATAAAAACCCAATATCAATTTCCCGACTCGGGGATCGAACCTAAGACCTCAGCACGGCAGTCGTTACGCCTGCGCAATATCAACTGCGCTACCGAGGCAGTCTATATGTCAAGCTCTTCTTCATTAGGTTACAAGTAGTTTCGCAGAACGCATAGTTACCCGTGAGTATCATTTCAAGAATTTGTCGTCCGAGATTTTACTCTTTCAACGGCAGAGGCTTTGCTGTGCCCTGGCATTGCAGAAGTCTACGGGCGGTGGTGACTACTTACCATCAGGTGGCCAGTCTGCTCGTCTGCCAGTCGAGGTAATGAAAAAAAAATGCTGATTAGTATCATGAATAATCCTTTGAAACAATCAACATCATATCCTACTAAAACACAGTCTGAAAAGCGTCATTACACTACCTTGTGTACAATTCGTAACAATTCAATCTAGCATGATCACAACATTCACAACCACGTTGCAACCAATAAACACGGTTAAATTACGCCACCGACAGACTTAATGTGCTAATAACTTTGCCAGTGGAGCCCTCGGCTTTATTTAGGCTATGTTTATGCAGTAATGTTTTATTTAGGCACGACATTCTATCCGCGAGCAACATCTAGTAAATATAATCGAATTGCGTGTTTAGAACTAATAAGCGTAAAACAGGCATGTGTGTATTGAAGCCAAATGTTACACTTTCAAACGGCTTCAAAAATACATTCAGGATTTTCCTAATTTCATGTTCGTTCAGTTCATCTGGCAGTCGTCCAAGTTTCACAGCAATCAAAGAGCTTGGACGGAAATAATGAATTATGCTCGAATACACCTAAACGCGCTTTCCTGTATATCTCATATCTTTATAATTAACATACATAACACGCTTGATGCAATCAATTTCAAATTACATACAAAATTAAGTCTAATCAAGATCGATAAAAAAACATGTATAATTGGGCCGTTCATATAACTAACAACATTTTATACCATAATATTTTTCTTAGTAGAATGATTCGAAACATACCTACAAACTCATTATATACATGTATACTGTAGATATATATGTCATGCCGAAGCGCAATTCTTGCTAAACTATGAAATAATAAGAGGTATGTCTGATATTCCAAGAGTTTGTACTGAATACTCCAAGGTTTATGATAATTGTTTCATTACTTTTTAACCAACTTAAAAAAAAGGAGGAGGTTAACAATTTGTCGGAATCTTTTTTTTTATGTATGTTCCCCGATTACTCGAAGACGCTTGGACCGATTCGAGAAATTAGTTTTTTATTTAAAAGGGAATACTTCCCAGGTGGTCCCATTGGCACCAAGTCAGGATCTGATGATGGGATCTCAGAAAAATCCAGGGCAACCCTCAAATTTTATGTTAACGCATAATTTGTTTTTTGTTGAAATCGGTGTACTTTTTATGAATTAAAAAACTTTTGAGCAGTGCATTTTACCTTACTTCTGTTTGTTACTGAACAGCGCTAAAAGAATCGTATTTATTCAGTATTACAATGCCATTACGTATTCCTTGGCATTATTATATTGTTATTTACGAGTAGGTATTTCCAATTGAATACCATAATTTAAGCCACTTATATGCTCGACTTTTAATGTATAATAGTTAACTCTATTATAAAAGGATATATTATTATATAAAATATTTCAGAATGCTTTATTTTTTCTCTCCAGATTAGTAACTATGTAATAAATAAATAAATAACACCCAACAGTCACACACATAGCCCTGATCCCACACTAAGATACGAGTCTTGTGTCGTGGGTATCCGGGACTACGAGAGACTTCGGTCTCACAACACCCAGACCCCGGATACAAATATCTGTCACACAAACATTTGTGCCGGTGTGGGAATCGAACCACGGCCTCACGTTTACTCTACAGCTACTCACCTACTGCGCCACGGAGGCCGTTATAAAATTTGTAAGATGACAACCACGTTAAATACAAACACTTACCAGACGTCTACACTAGCAATTAAATAATCTCACGGGTCTATTCCAATAACGAACACTACACTGGCTTCTAGTTAATAAGCGACAATTTATATTACACCGTACGGGTGAATCCATTGCTTTAATTAATTTTAACAGCTGTTCGTTACGACTTCTAAGAGAAAATCCTCGAGAAATTAAACTTTAACAAGAGTTGTGTGTTTGTAAACTCGATGCCGTTGTACTTATGTATGTGAAAAAATGGTAATAATGTTGTTTGCAACACAATTTAGACTATGGTTATAGTTGGCATCCCTATTTCCGGTCTCGCTTAACTTCTGACATACTCAAATGTATTGTCCTAATAAATATTGAAAATAAAATAAGTAAGTGTAACTCTGCATCAAATAAGTGTTTTATTCCAAACAGATGTTATTAAGCTTTTTATAACATTTCAGTTAGTCCGTGGTCTTCTATGATCATTAGTAAACAGATCTTGAAATAACTGGAGACCTTATTGGCTATCCTTTACGAAATACTTTTTATTTGTCTGGTAAAGGAAAACTGACTTTTTCATAATCTTTCTCGTAAACAGAGTTATTATTAAGATACTAAACCGTGTTACAAAATCGTAGTAAAACTATGCTAAAGACTTAATGAAGATACTAAAATGAATATTCATTATTTTTAACAGCGCGATTTTTAAGGCATTCGCACAACCACTCTGTGGAACCAGTAGTCGCCGGCGGTCTTTCCGAACCATTACAACCTGGGACCCTTCAAGAAGAGAGCATCTTTCCTGAAAGGCCGGCAACGCATTTGCATGCCCTCTGTTGCAGATGTTCATGGGCGGTGGTGATCACTTTCCATCAGGTGAGCCTCCTGCCCGTTTGCCTCCTTTTAAAAAAACATAAAACCAAATAATTTGGCCAAACCAAGCAGAAGAAATGGGTTAAGTTCAAATAATAAATGTTAAATTAATTCTATATTTTACTATAAAAACAACTCTCGGTCAATAAATGACAGTTTGTTTGGTTATTACTTTAGATTTATGACGAGTACGTGCGTTTTTAACGACATTATTATCATGGTTTACAATTTAATTGCTTCGTTTTGTTAGTTTTACATCTGTATTTTAATTTAGAGATGACGATATACATTTAAATAGTGAGAAACTTTAGAGCCTTGTATTGCATTAAATGACGATTTCGACGATTAAACTAACACTAGTCATATTGATTAGAAGCGAATGACGCAAATCGATGATCAGGTTCAATGTCCTCTAGGATAAAACCTGATAATAAAATAGACATACTTTATTATCAGGTTTTACGTCACAGCTTTAACGTGACAACGTTAGCGAAAAAAATATATTGCACATAAAGCTGTGACGTAATGTGTAGCTAGAAGCAGGATAAATGTATTAAAAAACTAGAACTATGAACTTGAATATAATATTACTAGTACAGACAAAAAGGCACACTCATATGTCAGCCGACGTGTGAAGGTAAATATGTTACGAGATTATAATATAACATGCTGCTGTTTGACCCACATTATGTAAGTTAGTGTCTATTTACATAACAAAAACTAAAATAACATTTTGATATCACTTTCAGTAAATATACTACTTCAGTTTGCAATGGGAGTACCATTAGAAACACTAACTAAACAATACACCATACATCGACGGTAGGTAGCCGCTTTGCTGTGCACTGGTATTGCAGACGTCTATGGGCGGCGGTGACCACTTACCATCAGGTGGCCCGTCTGCCTATACAGGCCCTAAAAAAACACTGTATACGTAATCATCGGCTAATCAGTTACATGACAAAATATAAGGTTCTTAAATCAGACAATATTCATTTTGTCATATCGGCTTAAACCTTAGATTATTTAACTTAAACAGATTAGTTTCGTTGCTCCAGAGAACATCTACTAATGTTTGCTTGACATTGTTCTTGAGAACGCAAACATCGCAATAAAAACACAGCAAAATAAATCTGCAAATATATATAGCTATAAACTAAACATAACATTCCCACGGTAATGCGGGCGCCACATGGCGTCTAGAGAAAAATATATGGCGCGAGAGCGAATCACCCGGGAAATTCTTATTCAACTACACTAGATCAACAAACTTTATAAACACCTTTAAAAACTAACATCTTGCTTACTGTGAGAGCTGCTTCAGGCACTTAGTTCTAGTCCACCACAAGGACCTTAATCAATGAAATAATATCTAGCACTATAAACAGTATATTCCCCCATCCAAGTAATGGTAAAGTTACGATTGCTTAATAATTCAGTGTTATTTTACGCGTGTAAAATATAAATATCTCATCAAGAGACAGGATGAAAACGAAGAGGCATGCTATTGTAATTAGAAATATTTAAAACTAGCTTTTGCCTGCGGTTCCACCCACGTGGTAGTTATTTTTGAAAGAAAAGTAAAAAAATCCATGGAGTCACCTTTAGCTAATACATGTTTCTATATTTCGCGAACTGTCAAACTTAAAATGGTCGTTAAGTTTCTTAAATTTTCTAATTTTCCACGCAACTTAGTTATTTATTTCTTTTATAAGAACCTTCTCCTGACAGTAACAAACACAACAAAAACAATAATTAGCGAAATCGGTCCAGTTCACGCGTGATGCCGTGACCAAGGAAATATGGATTCATTATTATATATTTAGATCACTATGCAAAATCGTCACGAAGAGGAATAAATATAAACCTAATACAATAGTAAATGTATAACTGCTCTAATTCCAGTAATTGAGGATAAAACATATTCATCAGTATTTATCATGTGTAAACAATTAAAGCTACGTATGATGAACGACTTGGTTAGTTACTGTAGCTCAAAATATTTGTCTGCAAATACTATCTCTATCTGGAGGAAGTAAGGTTGAAAACACATCATACAAACATTTCAAAATGGTTTCTGAATCTAATACAAGAACAAAAATAAACAATGCTCTATATTGACGCATTTGGTGGTTTACCCATACATCTTGCGGATCATAGACTAAACAATGACGGACGCCACACATGACCTTTACTCATGTTTCTGGTTTGTTTTTTAATATAGACATATGGGTGTACCAAATAAACTTAACGCGTAATTCTGTGATTATAATAATATAACATCAACGGCGCCATAACTCCTGTATTATTACGTAAGCTTGTTGTATGACGAGAAAAAATTTATTTTGAAAAAGAATACGATAAACTCATCAAAACCAATGAATTTTTTTGCTTTAAGAAATTGGATTCAATATTTCAGATTCAAAGTTAAATGCAATGAAATATGCAGAGACTAGAGACCAGAGACAAGTGAAACAAGGCAGGTGTACGTTATTTACTGATGGACACGTGGTCCGATTTCGATTCGTTCCTGTGTCGGATCGGAAAGGAGGTGTCTGCCATGTGCCATCATTGTGGCAACTGCCTTCAGGGGCCACGGCCCAACACACGTTGGAGGAGTGCCCAGCCTGGAACGACGAGCTCTTAGAGCAGTCGTCGGAGGAGACCTCTCGCTGCCGGCCGTGCTGTCGTCGATGGTCGCCAGCCGGAGGTCCTGGCGTGCAGTGGCCCACTTCTGTGAGAGCGTCATCTTGCAGAAGGAGAGTGCCGAGAGGGATCGGTAACGATTTGATCCCTCCCGCCGCCAGAGGAGACGTAGGAGGCTCCGGGTGGACTGACCGGCGTCTCGCGCCCTGTGGATTGGGGGAGTTTGGAGAAATCCACCACGGTAACCCCTGCCTGTCGACGAGGCGACTAATTGGGGCCATCGGGGGTCGCGGGTGCGCAGCGGGGGCTGTAAACCCATATCGATGCACTCCAATTTCGAGATGGACGGCAGCTCGGGTGGTAAGGCCTCGTTCACTGTCGTTGTTCGGTGCGCGGGGGCTGCTAGGCCCCACATGGAGATGGACCCGTACAAGGCACCGCGCAGGGGCAGTTCCGGCAGCAATTCTAGCACTCCTTAGAATACCCCGGGATCGCTCCGTAAGCGCCGAAGAAGGCCACCGCGGGGTTTTAGCTGGTAGTGTCGGAAGGGGTGTACATAGAGGGCGAGGGGGATGCTGGGTCGTAAGACCGGCTAGTCCAGCATAACCGTTTTATTCTTATTCCGCTTCTCCCCGAAGCGGGCGGCAGTAATAAAACGCTTTCCCCGCGACAACAAAAAAAAAGGTGAACGTTATTAGTTAAAATTAGACCATACAGACTTTGTAGAAAGATAAAAAAGCGACTGTGCGGCCAATACCTCTTCCTTTTAGCTCCCGCAAGTCTGTGACGTCGACCAACAGAAAAAGACCGCTGGTCTCACGTTCGCTTGTCTCTCTCATTTTCTGCCCGTATTCACTTAATAGCTGAATAGATAGTGGTCCGTCCATGCTCTATGGTTGGTATGATGGTTCCAAGAGAACTTGTCATCAATAATCACAATACATAAACGCAAATATTGAGTTTCTCTTTGTGTGACAGACGCGACATTAAGCATTGTTCCAATTAGTCTTCATTCTGCACTCTCACTACCAATTCAAACAGGAAACAAAACTGTTTCCGCGTGAGCTGTCAAACAACACGAATAATCTCGCGTTGGTGATAAATTCATTCGATTAGTATCCAGCGTTATATACGCTTCCAATAATCATATTACTTTGTACCCTCTATTTATCATGAGAGAAAACTACTATTTATAAACGCTTTCTCGCTGGAGTCGTTGTTTACAAATAGAACATCATATTTCCTTTTAGGCCAAGCGCTACGTAACATTTATATTAATGCGTTAACAACACACACAAAGTTTTCCAATAATCTAATATTGCGGTCACCCGGATATTACAATTAAGGAAATAAATACGACTGACTTCTCTTAATCCTTGTTAGATACTATAAATCCTTCGTACCTACTATGCTGTTGTGTACGGACATATATTTATCATAAATTATACAAATCGTTTTAATTATTTAATTAATAGATATTTCAATTACATTTTAAAAAAATGTAAACAAGTAGGAAAATATTTTGCAACAAATTATCTCAGCATATATTGATATGCTGAGATAACTTAAAATCAACGTTAATTTCAATTTAGTGTTATCCCGAAATGCACTGGCATGTAATAATGTTCATTAAATCAGATTTACTCAATCACAAACTATATAGATATAAAAAATACTCTAATAATCGTGGGCAATACAAAACTTCGTAAACAAAGGCTAAATTTCAATTAGGCATCCACTCGGGTTAGCGTAACACATTTTATGAGTGCGTCTTAAAATTAGGCATGAATTTAGGTGTCAAAGTTTATGCAAACAGTCATTAATATAAATGTCTCTACAATTAATTAAATAATTCAAATAGCATTATAACATGAATCGGAATTAATAATAGACTTTATGAATAATTTCAATTCAAATATGGCTCAGACTAGACTACGCAAATAGAGCCTAAATTGGAGACTGCCCGTAAGAACAATGAAAGAAGAAATAAACATTGCGTTTAGTATCAATAAAAGCTGCCACCACTGCCAATCCCAAATAAAATCGGATCGCAAATAATTTGTTCGATTAACAGAGAGGACAGGAACAAAATGCCAGTCCATTCTGTTATCACACGTCACTGTCACATTCACTCCTACAATAAATCTTTTGAAACATACCCATCGGTTCTCGCTAGACTTCATTTCGCTGTCAATTAATTCGATTAAAATGCTAAACACACGCCATTTAATTAAAATACTAGTCTAATTTTATCCGAATTAAACAACAATTGTATAGTTTAGCGCGCCATTTTCAATACAGCTCGAACAGTAGCAAAATATAGGTACTAAAATTGCCGTAGAGCTAATATTAGACATCCCAATTTGCATACAAAGTGATGTCACTGACGGGTTTGTCAGTTTTAATTTGAGCTGTTTAATGTTCTTTGCGTAAATAAAATGAAAATCTGCAAGTCTTGTCAGTTGATGTGTAAAAGCACCATTTATTTATAAATACCGACTCAGTCCAGATTCGCAAGGGTGTAATTTAGATTTAAACAATTATAAAATGCCTAATAGAAAGAAATTATCTTAGTTGATAAATTTAAAAATACTAAGAATTATAATCTACATGTAATGCCCAAGGTTACATGTTTATTTGGATAAGGTTTATAATATAATAGAAAAATAACGTAAAATTGTTAATAGATTTTTGAGCATAAAAACTGTGAGTCAACCGTCAGACATGGATATGCCACCGCGAAATTTTCTCTAGGATTTTTGAAGAATTACAATTCGTAACTAGATTATTTTGATGCATGTCTTATGGGTTAGCTTACGTAAGCCATGAAAGTTTTGGCAATTTGGTTCCGAAATATCTTTATTATTTACACATAAGAAATTTGTATTAGGATATTCTTTATATGCGTGGTTTAGGAGTTAGCGGGTATACTGACAGACATAAAGACGCGGTTTTTTTTTAATGGAAAAAAGGGGCAAACAGGCAGGAGGCTCACCTGATGGAAAGTGATCATCATCAATTTTTTTTATTATGTAAAGAAGATAACTGGCGTCGCGTCGCTGTCCCATCATTCCTAATTTATTCAACAAATAGCAGTTATGTCATACTCGATACAATTTCCATCTTCAGCTCTCTCATATTTAACAGGATCATATTATTCAACGCGGATCTTCATTGTTTATACGCTAACGCAACAAAATCTGTTTACTGTAATAAATATTTTACGAAGACGTGACTGGCAACACAAATGGAAATTGAAATATGTATTATGTATATATTCTGCCTGTACTTTCTTACTTAACGTTGCACACTAGTGACAAAGTTGATTAAAATTCAATCTTGAACTTCACAAGGGCATTCTTTTCCGTAATGCATAAGAATAAGATGCATAACAAATATTTATTTTACGCTGCGCCGCGCTGTCAGCTTTCATACAATGCATCATGGATGAACACAATGCAGCTGATTTGCGATTTCGATTTGATACGACCAAGGAATTTTAAATTTTAAAGCAGTGGATTAGACATCGTGATCACCGTTGTATTTGAATTACATTACCTTATTGATGTAAAAATTTATTATTATACGAACATGTTAGAAGAACTATTTATTTGCCCACATTATAAATAAACACAACTCGTTTAATGTTAATGGAATGTATAAAATATTTTTGAAACACTTGTGCATTTTCAGTTCAAATGTACATAATTGTAATTTGCTGGTGGTAGGATATTCATATCCGCCCGGATAGCGACCACCGTACACAGGGTGTAAAACCCTCCATAGTGGCACACGCAAGTGTGTCGCGTTCCCGGAACAGCCAGTGTACATATGGTTTTTGTCGGGGTCTAGAGGTGGGGTACGCTGTTTGGCCGTATTGCAGCCTTCTGAGTACTCTAATACTAGACCCTCGACCGCTTCTTCACTTTCCTGCCCATGGTGTAGTGTGAAGAAATATGCCGGCATGATTGTGTTGAGTAGCGGGAAATAGATTGTCTTTCGCTACTCGATACTCTAACTGGACGGCATTGCGCTTACCATCAGGTGCAGTGTGGTCACTTAGCCGTGCCAGGATAAAAAAGAAGCACAACAAATTAAAAAAAGATTATACATATCAAACTATTCTTAATTCAATAAATAAAGTGATAACGAAAGAACAACGTACTTATTTATACATAAAGAAATCCCTGATCCGGATAGCGTTTAAAACTTGATGTGTGAATACGTCCGCCATGATAGTTGACACTGAGTTTAGGCCAAAAAAAACTATGTACAATAATATCCAATAATTAATAGTGATGAAGCAAAATGTGAACAGAATTAATAGTATAAAACTATTAACATTCCCGACAGAAAATATTAGACATACAAAAAACATTTAATTACTATTGGCGCCAAATATCCAGATTCTAGACGCTCACACAAACATTTATTTCACATAGTCAATAAGAAATAGCTGCAATTTCGTTTATGATTAAATATGCTGTTTATTTTTTGCTTTTTAATCACTAGATTAGGAGTTATACAAAATCCTCACACATTGAAACCTAAATAGTCGCGCACAACGCTATTTCAGAGGAATTCCCGCGAACGATCCGATTGTGGAATAAGCTTCCTGCTGAGGTTTTCCAAGAAGACTACAGTATGGGGTTCTTTAAGAAGGGAGTAAGTAGGTTTATAAAAGGTCAGCAACACGCATGTGATGCTTCCTGTGTTACAAACGTCCACAGGCTACGGTAACCGCTTTCCATCAAGCGGGCTGTAAGCTTGTTTGCCACCATCGTGGTATAAAAAAGATAAAATGGTGGCGGGAACTATGTGTGAAAATGTATACAATGTTTCGTAAAATTCCCAATCCCAAATCTTCCTTTTAAGATCGGCAACATACCCATGATTTCTGGTATTGTGGGTTTTTATGGACGATGGGGATCACTTACCATCGCGTATACTCACTCGCATACTTATTATGCATATGCATTGGTTTCATACATAATCAAACTTGTTATTTCCGTAAAAATTAATTAATCCGATGTTATTCGCGTTGGTTATAATAAATTTAAATAGGTACTTAGTAAAATCGTGAGAAAACATTGCAGGAAACTATTAAAAATAAGCATACATTTATTACTAAGTTGTGTTCCTTCGTCTTCCATGACGAAGCTGACTTTCCACATTTTTAGAGGTGTTTCAAACATGACCAGGATACAAACTTAACGATAAACATTATCTTAACGGTATATACATATTTCTTAACGGAAAGTCTCCGAAACGTCAGAAAGACCGAAATATTAATGACATATAGAGAATTTATCGGACGGATGAGAAATTCTTACTGATTACGAGTCGATAGCCGACCGGCCTTGATAAACTCAAGGCCTTCACTTTAGACTGAACACGTGTCTTTCTTTGCCTGAGCTATTAAAATGTTTCAATAACATCCAACTGTTTTACAAATTGGATTGAATAATAACTAATAATTATTAAAATAATTTATCAGCGAATTTATGTTGTATTTATGGTAGGTTTTATTATCTACAATATAATTATATTTTATGATGTAATTACATTGATTATATACAATGAGAGCTTTAATTATTAAACATTGTTGGTTTAGCATAATTTTAAGTAACAAAATCTTTAACTTTGAAAATGGTAGAGCCACGCTGTAGACATATTAGTCTACAGCATGAATGGGCCGGCTCGACCGGGGTAGTACCACTGTCTCACAGAAAACCAACGTAAAGTGACGGTTTACTGTTGCGTTTCGTATGGTAAGTGAGATATCCGGAGGAGGATTCCCCCTTCCCTAATCCCTATTCCTTTATGGCCGACAGCGCATACATGATACTTTCGGTATTGTGGATGTTCATGGGCGGTGGAGATCACTTAACATCAGGTGACCCACTGGCTCGTTTGTCGGACTATGCTATAAAAAAATTATGAAACTAAACATACCTTTTTTTTTCGATAAAATACCTACGTAAATCGATAAAAAAATACGCCATAAATATGGTCAGCAACTTGATTTATTCTTAACATTAGTAGTTTTCAATAATACCTAAAATAATAATAATAATAATACCAGCCCTGTATTAAAACTTGTCCCACTACTGGGCACCGGCCTCCTCTACTAATGAGACGGGTTAGGCCTTAGTCCACCACGCTGGCCTAATGCGGGTTGGTAGACGTCTCATATCTTCGAAAAATTCTCAGGTATGCAGGTTTCCTCACGATGTTTTCCTTCACCGTTAAAGCAAGCGATAATTAACATTTTAATACACACATAACTTTAGAAAAGTCAGAGGTGTATGCCACTTGGGTTTCGAACCTACGACTTTCGTCTTGGCAGTCCGTACCGCAACCAACTAGGCTTTCGCTGCTCTTAATAATACCTAAACAAAGTTTTAATCTTTACTATAAATAAAAAGATCCTATTTAAACTGAACAATGTAGATAGCGTCATATCACAAGTATTACCTAATCAATTACATTTGTTACATCCACTTGACTCTATTTTCAAACTAGAACACAAAACGACATTTATGATAACTGAAAATATGTCACTTTGTAACCGACCTACCATAAACGGATCAAGCAATGACACACCACATTTAGTGACACGCATTTAAGTTGCTAATTGCATTTGACATAGCAATTTGAGCATTGAACGTACTGCCATTTCTTTCAATTTTGGAATTATAGCTATTTATTTATTTATTTATAATTACACGAAAGCTTACAGTAGAAATATACCAAGACGCTTAAGTGCAAGAATTTATGTACTATGAAGTGCTAAAACTGAAAAAACAAATTAAAAATTAAATTAAAAACATATTAAAAATTACATTAAAAACATATTAAAAATTAAATTAAAAATTAAATTAAATACAAATTAAAAATTCAATAAAAACAAATTCAAAATAAATTAAGCTATGCCTCTCATCACTGTGGCATTTAAACGCAGACGATCGTTTCAGAGGTGAAGCTATTTATTCAAGTCGTAAAAGGCACCTGTAGCAAGGTTGCCGCTTATAAAATGAGTTTAATTAAACTGTTCTTTTGCCAAACAGATAAAAGAATTATATAAATAAAATTAATTTATTCAATAGAGAACGCATGCTTCAAATAAAAATGGAATCGTTTATTAATCATGTCGGCAACTACACTTGACAGCCCCCGTGGCGCAGTTGGCGAGTAGCCGGCTGTGAAACGAGAGATCGTGGGTTCGATTCCCACACCCGGACAAATGTTTGTTTGACAGACAGATATTTGTGTCCGGGGTCTGGGTGTTGTGAGACCGAAAGTCTCCCGTAGTCCCTGATACCCACAACACAAGACTCGTATCTTAGTGTGGGGTCGGGGCTGTGTGTGTGACTGTTGGGTGTTATTTATTTATTTATTATTACTACATTGCTCCTATGATAAGTACATACATTTAAAAAGAAATATAACTGAAAGCATAACTACGTATGTATACATACATAGCAAATACACTAGCAAAGTGTTTATTTATTTAAAATTTTATGAACATGACACAAATCGCTATAAGTACCGAAATTAACTGAGATTTTCGTCTATTTTTACTTTTTGCGGATTATTAATGCGTTTTAGATCTAGTTACGGTAACACCTATAATAACAAATTGTTAGCATAAAAAAATCTACTTAGTACGTTATACTGTTAGCCGAGGCATCCAATTTACGTAGACCATTTATCATGTGTTGAGCTGGTGTAAAAAACACAACGATCCCAATTTTATTTTTAATATAAAATGTACCGCTAAATTTAGATACAGTAATATTGGCTAGAGTATTATAAAACTTTTAGTTAAAACATCGCTTATGATCCGCTCTGTAATAAATGGAAGTCATGTATTTATAAACCGAGATGTAAAGATAGCACAAGTATTATGGCCGTGTTTTGTTCATTTACACTTGGCAAAGATTCAATACATTGACATTTGCTCATGAACTTTTTTACAGCTAGTTCCAAATTATTTTCTTATTTATCAAACTCTACCTCAAAACTCTTGAATTAAACTTTCTATTACAGACAATTCAACCTCTACTTTCCTAGCTGCAAATAAATAAATAAATACTTAAATAAATAAATCGTTCTAAATTGTTCAACATTAAAATGTGATAACCCGTCTGCAAATATCATCAAGTCAGAAGTAAAGAAACATGATGCGCGCGGACGCAGCCATACCAGACCTCCAAACATGGAAACGTACTTCCATACTCCAAACGTCTTTCTTGCTGTGCTAGCACCATGGTATCCATAAGAATTGCAGCAGTTAATCGTCTTGCTCTGTATTACCATTTTACGAATACGTCTTGCGATTTGAGTGAACTTTTTGTAAAGTTCTAAATTAAAAGCAATCTGTAATGCCATGATTGGGATTAATGAAAGTTATTGAAGAGCAAATCTCAATGGACGGACTACTTAAACGCATATTTGTGACATGAGACGCAATCTACTTATTGAACCGGCTGATAATTGAGGCTCTCAGTGCAAAAGTGGCCTAACCCTCAATTTTTCATAATCTGACCTATGTACTACAAATGATTTAAAATGTGCGAAAATTTAATGCAAAACCGGCCTATCTCTAGTTTCACCAATTGCCAATGATATATATATATAATGATATATATATAATGACAACAAGATGGCATTGCAAAAATTGCATTTATGTACATTGTGTAATGATTCTATAATTTATTAGTAAATTAATGCAATTTTTAGTATATTAACAATGCCTATTTTTAAAGATATACAATATTTTCAGTTATGATTTTGACTATTGTCGTTCAACGTTAAATTAAAATCAAATCTTCTTTTAAATTATATCTACATGTGAAATAAATTTGTAAACTACTAGATTATTAAAATAAGAATTAATGTAAGATTTGTTGATCGATTGACTTTACAATTGTTATAAAAATAAAGATTCGTTTCCTGTGAATGATAGTCGATGTTACACGGTTCGCTGTAGATGGTAGATTCATTCGTTGGAGAACTGTCGATCGATTTACAAGTGAAAGAATAAGAGTGTGGAATCCAGAATAAACCTATTGGCTGTGTACTTGGATTGTTTGATTACTTCACATTTCAGAAGTGGGATTAAAAGGTACGTACAATTACCATTACCTACTTACCACAATAACGTTGAGCTAAGCCCACTTTAAAGTGCCTTGTTAACAAAGGTGATTTTAGTATACCTAAACAACAAAAATGTTATAAACTAGTCAAGTGATTTCTAGTATTGTTATTATAAGCAATGTTTACCTAGTTATTTTTGGAAATACAAAAACTTTTTCTACCTACCTAAACAAAATATAATATGAGATGTCCTAATGATATTGACGAGTTAGTGGCAATTAGGTATGCTACCTGTAGTTACTAGAATATGTTTACTAAGTATAATTATTATACTCAAATCACGGACTATGAATACTAGATAAATATATCAAGATCATTATGTGTGCTCTATTAAATGTGATCACAGGCTATGTATGCCGAGAAAGCCAAGTGTGCTTTGTTAAATGTGATTATGGCTATGTATGCCAAGAAAGCCAAGTGTGCTTTGTTAAATGTGATTATGGCTATGTATGCCAAGAAAGCCAAGTGAGCTTTGTTTAATATGATTATGGCTATGTATGCCAAGAAAGCCAAGTGTGCTTTGCTAAATATCACTAAGGGCTATGTATGCCAAGAAAGCCATGTGTGCGGTTATAGATCAGCGAATGATATCATACAACAGTAGTCCAGTATTTGCAATGATTTTTATATATTTGCTAGGGTAAGATGTGTAGAAATAATTTCACATTTTATCTTTATTTTCTTATAACCAGTATGAAATAGAAATTCCTAGTCTTCTTAGTGATACTATTATTTATTACACCTATACAATTATTGGAATAACAGACAATTATTCTAATGCATTTTAATTATTTTGAGGTTATGAGTTCGAGTGGGACTATGACCCCAGAGGGCAAACCGCCAAGCTCTGGGGACAGACATAGAAAACGCAAGCGGCCGAGTTCGAAGGAAGCTGCAAAGACTAGGCATTCAAAGAAGTCTACAAAAGGGAAACGTAGACGATCTTCGAGTTATTCATCATCTAGAAGTTCAAGGTCCCCGTCACGACGTAGAGACAAGGGATCAAGGAGCTGGACTACCGAAAAGGTGATTGAACTTTTTAATTCTTTTCATGAGAACAAAAGAAAGTCACATAATTTTAATAATAGTCAATTTAATAATGTTATACCGGAATTCGATCCGTCTAGTAAAACTCAAAGTGTAAATAGTTGGATTAGAAAGGTTAATGAATGCGCTGTAATATACGAGTGGGACGAAAAGCAAACCATACATTTTGCGTTACAAAAACTATCTGGCCTGGGGAAGAAATGGTTTGAAGCTCTTCCTAGTGTAATATTTAGCTGGGACGATTGGCAAATTAAATTGAGGAAAGCATTCCCCAATTAGCAAAATTATGGTCGGCTTCTCGAAGAAATGTTGGCTCGTACTACGAGACATAACGAAAATTTACGCGAATATTTCTATGACAAGTTAACGTTAGTAAATAGGTGCGAGATCAACGGCAAGAAAGCCGTAGACTGCGTAATTCATGGTATACAGGATAAGGCGATTAGAAGTAGTGCTCAGGCGTTGATTTGTGATGAACCGGAGGATTCATTAAATTTTCTCAGCTCTCAGCGTCTCATGCTAGATAATAGCCAACACTTAAATAGAAAAAGAGGTGACTACCCAAACACAAATCGGTCTGACCACAATAATGTGTCAACCTCTAATGATAATTTGATTACTTGCTTTAACTGCCGCACCAAAGGGCACCCATACTTTCGATGTCCTAAGCCACTCGTTAAGTGCCAAAAATGCCAGAGGGTAGGCCATAATAATGAAAATTGCAAACTTGAACCTTTAATTACACGGAATGAAATAAAGACTGTAGATAATCATGCGCGAAAAACTTTGACAATTTCTACTTTAAGTAATAATAGTGATAAATTTTATAAACCAGTCAAGGTCAATAGTGTTGATTTAGTAGCTTTTATTGATTTCGGGAGCGAATGTAGCTTGATGCGCGAGTCTATTGCCCAAGGCCTAAAGCTGTCAAAGACTTTAACAGACTTACCGGTTGTCAAGGGATTCGGTAATTCTAAAGTATTTCCTATATATAGAAGCGAAATAGACTTAAGGTTAGACGAGGTAATTGCCAATGTTGAGGTTCTTGTAGTAAAAGACGAATTTATGCAATCAGCTTTATTAATAGGTCAGAATGTAACTGAGCTTCCGTGGGTATCTGTTTTCAAAGACAACAGTCAGTTAACTTTTTACCAGAGCCCCATTTCTGATAATAAAGAGCATTACGTTAATTGCTTTAAACTAAACACTTTATACGGCAATGAAGTATCCTTAACTAGTCTAATCGAAGTTAAAACTTCCGATTCTAACTACTCTGGGGATATTTACGTTGAAGGTTACAACAATACAACACCTAGGAAAGAATATTACTTACATCAAGGTGCATATCACGTTAATAATGGAAAATGCTTTTTAAATTTAACGAATTTGTCTGATAAAACCCTAGTATTAGCAAGTGATTACCCCATTGCTAGAGCAGTACTTTTTGTTGAAAAAGAAGTTTTGTGTAACAATCAGATAACTACTAAGGATACTTCTAACTTTGAACAATTACAGATATCTGACATTAATGTTGGGCCTAGAATAGATAAAGAAACGTTGGATAGACTTTATAAATTATTACTAAATTATCGTGATTGCTTTGCGTTTAATCTGAGCGAGATTGGTTGCATCAACTCTGTAGAAATGATGATAGATGTACTAGATGATAGACCAGTCGTGTATCGACCTTACCGATTATCTTTTTCCGAAAGAGAACAGGTTAGGGACGTTATTAGTGAGCTTTTACAAAATGATATAATTCAAGAATCTAATTCCAGTTATGCTAGCCCTATTCTGATGGTAAGGAAAAAGACAGGAGAACAGCGTTTATGCGTCGATTATAGGGCACTGAACAATAAAACTAAAAAGGATTGTTTCCCTTTACCTCTGATCGACGACCAAATAACTAACCTTAGTGGTAATAAGTTCTTTACTTCGCTAGATCTAGCTTCTGGCTACTATCAGGTGCCGATGGCAGTAGAAAGTCGTCCATTGACAGCATTTGTGACGCCCGATGGGCATTATGAATTTAAGAGAATGCCCTTTGGATTGGCTAATGCCCCGGCGGTTTTCCAAAGGTTTATGAACACAATGCTTGGTAGTAAACGTCACAAGTCTGCTATGGCGTATTTGGATGACATTCTTGTGCCATCGGCTAATTTAGAAGAAGGCTTTAAACGATTAGAGGATATTTTAAAATTATTGCGGGAAAATGGCCTAACTCTCAAACTTTCAAAGTGTCGATTTTTTGATAGCTCTCTTGACTATCTAGGTTATGAAATTTCCGCGGAAGGGGTACGTCCTAACATAAATAAGATATTGGCAGTCAAAGAGTTTCCGATCCCTCAAAATATACATGAGATTCGTCAATTTTTTAAAATTTATGAAAGGTTTCGGAGAAATTGCAAGACCATTAACAAATTTATTGAGAAAAGGAAATAGTTTTAAATGGACAAATGATGAATCTCATGCATTTAATTCCTTGAAAGAAAATTTTATGGCCCGACCATTACTTGCATTATATAACCCTGAATACGAGACAGAGTTGCATACGGATGCAAGTTCATTGGGCGTAGGGGGTATATTGATGCAATGGCAACCTGAACCTCGCGTTCTAAAACCTGTAGCTTATTTTAGTAGGCAGACTACACCGGAAGAACGTCACTTACACTCTTATGAGCTAGAAACGCTGGCAATAGTTTGCTCACTAAAAAAATTCAGAGTGTATTTGTTAGGTCTTGATTTTAAAATTGTTACAGACTGAAATGCCCTTCGTACAACATTGACTAAACGCGATTTGATAGCGCGCATAGCTAGGTGGTGGCTCCAAATTAGTGAGTTTACTTTTACTATAGAATATCGTCCCGGAGCCCGTATGGCCCATGTAGATGCGTTGAGTCGAAATACTAAACTGCCGGCTGATAACAATGAATCGACTTTTACAGTTTATAGCATAGAAACCGATAATTGGCTTTTAACCCTACAATTATCAGATCCTGATTTATCCCGAATTGCTAAAATTCTAAAACCCGACACTGACGAAGAAGCTAAAGACATCAGAAAGAATTATGCGATTAAGAATAGTAGGATATATAGAAAAGTTGGTGATAAACTTTGCTTAGTTATACCTCGAGGTGCTCGTTGGCAGATTTGCCGGTTCAATCACGATGACGTGGGTCATCTAGGTATTGCTAAAACAACTGAGAGAATTCAATCTATATTCTGGTTCCCTAAATTACGTAAATTCGTCAAGAAGTACGTAAGATCTTGTATTCACTGTGCTTATAATAAAGATGATACTTCTAGAAATAAGAGCGGACAGTTGTATCCTATAGAGAAGATAAGCATTCCATTCCACACAATACACATTGACCACCTAGGTCCATTCGTTAAAAGTAAGAATGGCAATGCTTATATTCTCACAGTGGTAGATGGGTACACGAAGTACATGTTTGTAAGAGCTGTTAAAGACACTAAAACTAAGACAACGGTTAAGGTTCTCTCAAATATATTTTACGATTTCGGATTACCATCGCGGATTATATCAGATCGAGGCACTTCCTTTACTTCAACAGCTTTTAAAATATTTTGTGATACGAATGGTATCAAACATGTGCTTAATGCCGTTGCATGTCCTAGAGCCAATGGTCAAGCCGAAAGATACAATCAAACAATATTAAATGCATTGGCAAAATATAACGATGGTGATGACGAGCGGAACTGGGACATGTATACTGGCAAAATCCAATGGGGAATAAATAACGCTACTAATTCTACTACACAAAAAACGGCCACAGAAGCATTATTTGGGATCAGATTGAGGGATAGTCTTAGTAACAAATTAGATGTTAATGCCGATGAAACTATTGGTCCTGAAACTTTGACAAATATGAGGAATGAAATAACTAATAATATTCAATCTAGCCAAATCAAACAAAAACAAAGTTACGATCAAGGTAGAGCACCTGCACCTATGTATAAAAAAGGTGATTTAGTCAATATTACTAGAACAAATTTTAATAATAAAGGTAACAGCACTAAACTTTTGTCTAAATTCATAGGGCCGTATAAAATAGCTGAGGTTTTGGCCAACGATAGATATAAAATTATAGAAATACCGGGGTTCAGCACTAAAAAGAAAAAGTTTGAAAGCGTTGTTGCGGTCGACCGTATTCGACCTTGGATTAATATTAACAGATCGGACCAGACAGGCAAAAATGATTCTTCGAGTAGTAGTAACAATTCTGAAAGTGAGAATGAAGACGATAGTATATTACCAAATCAATCTGAGACCATTTAATAGCCGAATGTAATGATATATATGATGTTTCTTTTAAACACTAACCAGATTTATGTACTACCATTATGTATTGATTATACGATCTTCATTATTATGTAACTTCATGTTATATTAGATTATATTGTGACGTGCGTCAGGAGATCGCACGTAGTAGGACGGCCGAATGTAATGATTCTATAATTTATTAGTAAATTAATGCAATTTTTAGTATATTAACAATGCCTATTTTTAAAGATATACAATATTTTCAGTTATGATTTTGACTATTGTCGTTCAACGTTAAATTAAAATCAAATCTTCTTTTAAATTATATCTACATGTGAAATAAATTTGTAAACTACTAGATTATTAAAATAAGAATTAATGTAAGATTTGTTGATCGATTGACTTTACAATTGTTATAAAAATAAAGATTCGTTTCCTGTGAATGATAGTCGATGTTACACGGTTCGCTGTAGATGGTAGATTCATTCGTTGGAGAACTGTCGATCGATTTACAAGTGAAAGAATAAGAGTGTGGAATCCAGAATAAACCTATTGGCTGTGTACTTGGATTGTTTGATTACTTCACAATTGATTTAAAATTCATGAATATACAAACCCCATTATTTTCATACTCATTGTCTCAAGCTTAGGCCACTTTTGCGCTGACGGCCTCAATTATTAGCTTCTCTTTACCGTAGAACGATCCAATCAAAAGCAACTCAAATTATTATAGGCTCTTAAATGTTTTATGAAATAATAACTGCAATTAAAACTGCTTAAGCAATCATTTCATTAAACTATATATCAATGCGTTGAATAAACGAACTAACCCGCATATCTAAATTGTTCGTGCCTCCGTCGTATTACTTTGTCATATTTTATATATTATGCTTACCTTATAGCTGTAATTGTAATCTTCTTCCATACCTGTGTACTTTTATATATTTAAAACTATTAAAGACTAATAATCATTAATATATTATAATAGAGCCCGGAAGCAGTTATATACTGCTTTAACGTTAAAATATCGTCACAAAATGATTCGATGGTAAAAGTGCGAAATGACAAAAAATGTAAAAGTGTTTTACAACATTTCAGATAATTTGGTTCCCGTAAAAAAGAGGTTGGACCTGCATACAAATCGGGCGAACAATATTCCGCTGAAGTATGAAACCATTCTTAAGAAAGAAACCCTCCAAGCGGAGGGTTGGAATCATTTAATATGTGCCTTGCCGACGCGACGTCCCGTCGCCAAATATTTGACTTGAGATTTCTGTTGGCTACACGCGCCATGTTTTTCTTGGAATACCAATGCTTATTTTGTAAATATCTTTTTCTTCTATTTAATTGATTGCAATTGCTAAAGAAGATTTTTTTTAATCAGTCTAATAAACAATTATGTTTTGAGGAGTATTCTATATTACTCAACGCCATCTGCATGAATTATGTTCCTAGTGGTCAGTGTGATTTAATTATTATTATGAGCAGCTTCATACTTTATGCCTTTTACTCACTTTTATTACTTTTTATTATTATAATTTAATTAATTAATTGTGAGACTCAAAAGACTTTCGTAGTTTCTAGTAACCACGGCACAATCGACTCTTACTGTAGGGTCTTCTACTTTGTACATAATATGTACAGTATACACACACACAAACGCTTCCAATTAAACAAAGTTCTATCCTCAGCAGCCTGATGATTTGAATGGCTCTTATGTAAATAGTTCTGCGTTACTTATGAATATACTTTGGTTTGTGATTCTTCTTTTAAAGTTTGATGGTCCCTATGAATTTATCAAAATGACTTAACAATTCGACGGTTGGCGGGTTATTTGATATAGGCGACATTTTTAAAAAGCTACAGGAGAGGCTTATAGGTTTTTTATTTTTCGGAAATAAAAAACAATATAAAAAAACGGGTATCCGGATTTTAGTATCATTAATATATTAAATAGGTAAAGCACGTACTGCATCTGCCAATATGTCTACGCCTTGGCGTGACATTTATTCTTGATTATTTTGCAATCAGACAATAGACTTCGTATTGAATTTGGTATATTCAGGTAAAATTACAATGTAGTGCTTAGGTATATAAAAATATATATGAGGTGCGTGCGCTTGCGTTGCCGTTGTGTGTCGGACTGCTGCAGCCGCAGGATCGCGGCTGGCTAGTGGCTAGTGGCTCCTCCTTCCCCGCGCCCCGCATGTCAAGCGCATTAAAGTGCACGACATTCTAGGCGTGAACATCCTCCGCGCCTTGAAAGGATCGGCTTTCAAAGGACTCCTGGATTCCCTTGGGTTCCGCTGGTTGCTCCAAGAGTATCTGCAGGATTTTTGTTTGTTACGTTATCATCTGGTGTACATATTGGTAGAGGACACAATTTGTTGACAGCTCGTCGGATTGTCCCTTTAGTTGTGTGGAGCTCCGCTACGCGGCAGACTCCGTCTGGTCCTGTATAGCATTTCGTTACTCGGCCCATCCGCCAGTGTAGCGGCATCAAGTTGTCGTCTTTTATAAGAACCAAGTCTCCGACTTTAAGAATATGTTTGGTTCTCTCAGTGTGCGGACGTGTGCTTTGTGCTCTGATGCGTGTTTTTAATTCAATTGAAATTTGTTAATTTGTTTTTGCCTGGTGATTTTTGCGCTTGTTCGGTCCCTCCTGCTCTGGCAAGTGGAGTTTCTCATTGGGGCCATCGGCCATATTGAAGAATCGTGTCTGCGAGAACTTCTCGTTCCTGCGCGCCGCTGTATGCATTGCAGTGTCCAGGACCAGCGTTGGAAGAGCTCCAAATAAATTTGGGTTTGAAAAAGTGTGGTTGGTGACTATAGGTGGTTTGAACCTGCGCGCTCTCGGGCCGCCGGGTGCGTTCCGCGTGGTTTGTGCCTCCAGGCCAAGAACGTCTGTGCCGCTTTGTCGAAATTATTGTACTGTTTCGATAACTAAATAATCATGAAATGTCAAGCTTGTAATGTAAACATTAATAACGCACTATTTTTAAAATGTTCCTTATGCCATAGCTTGTTTCATCATGAGTGCTTAAATATTAGCAAAGACAACTTTTACAAGTTAAAGCCTGAGTTTATTCAGACGTGGAGCTGTCCAACGTGCATTAATGTCACCCGGCGTAAACAGTCAAACCTTAGTACGCCAGTGCGTGGTACTCAACTGCCTCTTCATGATGATGCTATGGATATGTCATGTGAAAATATGGATCAGTCAGATGTCCTAAAAATGTCTTCCGCTGATCCTTCTTCTTCGGCAAGCACTACTCGATGCGATGTTACAATGGACAACATTAGTAAATTACTGGATCAAAAATTAAAGGCATCTCTAGCAGATTTTACAAGTAGCTTCAGGCAGGCCCTAATTGAGGAAGTGAGATCCCTGGTACAAATTGAATTAGGCCCAATAGTCAATGAACTCAAAGATGAATTTACGACCACTACAGATTTCATTTGCGCAGCACAGAAAGACCTAAAGGTGGAAATTGACATCAAAACCTCTACCATTAGGAAGCTCGAAAGCGTGAATCTAAAGCTGCGTGAAGATATCTCAAATATTGAAAAACGCCTTGCATATATTGAAAAAAACTCGCGCAGCATGAATTTGGAAATTCAACTTATCCCTGAAAATCAAAATGAAAACTGTATTGGGTTATTCAAAAAACTTTGTGACATTATACAAGTGCAGATTAACGATTCCGACATCAGGGCTTGTCGCCGAGTTGCAAAAATAAACAAAACTACTGACCGTCCTAGAAATATACTAGTCTCCTTAACAACGTCAATTTTGCGGGATACCATTCTTTCGGCTACACACCGCTACAATAAAGCTCACCGTAATGAACATCTCAATGCTACACAGCTCGGATTAAATGGAGGAAATTTTTACGTAACAGAACATCTCACTCCCGAAATGAAAGTTCTGCACTCTGCCACAAGACAAAAATGCAAAGAGAAACATTTTAAATATGTCTGGATAAGATATGGCCGATTATTCGTACGTAAGGATGACAACAGCACTGCTTTAAATATAAAAAATATGGATGATTTAGAGAAAATCTTACACTGATATTAAAATACACTTGGTTGCTCTCGTTTGGTACTAGCATTCTCAAGATGTACTTATATTACCAAAATATTAACGGACTTCGGTCAAAGGTGAACGAGTTTTATCTGAATGTTCTTAATTGCGATTATGATGTTATTTGTCTATGTGAAACAAACTTAACTGATAGTGTATCAGACAGTGAAATGTTCGACCACAGGTATAATGTTTTCCGACGTGATCGCTCCAGCACTAATAGTAAAAAACGTGATGGTGGCGGAGTTCTAATTGCTGTAAAAAAATATATCAAGGCTACACGTAAAATGTCGATGGAAAGTAATGCAGAAGACGTCTGGATAAGTGTTCTTCCAACAAATAATGCTGATCCTATAATTAACATCTGTGTATGTTATATTCCACCAGACACTTCATCTGCCGATAGATCTATATTTTATAATCACACTTTAAATATTGTAGTAAATTCTGATGACCGAAATAAATTTATATTACTTGGAGACTTCAATATCCCAAGCATAATTTGGTCTAAATCCAATGTAACTCATGAACAGTTTTCAGTACCTATCATAAAAACAAATTGCCGAGAGTCAGATCTGTTTCTGGACTTTATGTCTACTTGCAATATGAAACAATGTAACTGTATTCCGAACGACAACAATCGGTTCCTAGACCTGGTATTAACGACCGCATTGCCATTACCCGTAGGTTCTGCTGACCCATTAAGTAAACTTGATTCTCATCACCCAGCATTAAAAATTTTCCTCGAGATAAACACGCAATCAAAGGAGTTTAAACCAAATAATCAACAAAGATTTAACTTTCACAAATGTGATTATTCATCCGTCAAACTTGAACTTAGTACATTAGATTGGCACACAGTCCTATCTGGAGCTGACTTGGATTCTGCTGTTGAAAATTTCTACGTTACTCTTAATAGAATCATCGGTCGACATACTCCGTTGACTAAATCTAAACCAAAAAACTACCCTATATGGTTTAGTGCCTCGCTCATAAAATGCTTACGTGAAAAACAAAAATTTCACACTAGATTTAAAAAATACAAAAATCCTAGAGATTATGATACTTTCGACTTACTTAGATCCCGTTGTAAATCCCTCTTGAAAACTTGCTACGACTCCTTCATCTCTTCAATTGAGAACAATCTACCATCGAACATAAAATGTTTCTGGACTTTCGTAAAGTCCAAACGTAACAGTCTCTCGATACCACAGACTATGCGTTTGGGTACCACTATAACTTCTGATGGACAACAAATATGTGAACTATTCTCAGAATTTTTTGGCTCGGTATTTGATAAAACGTTGGGCACAAATTGTCCCGCAGGTGACATTAAAATTAATTGTAATCGGGCACTGTCTAAAATTTATCTAAGTGAAGACTTGATACTTTTCAAGTTAAAGAGTCTCGATGGTACTAAGGGTGCTGGTCCTGACGGTATCCCTGCTTCTTTCCTTAAATCTTGTGCTAAGGAACTCATAACCCCACTTAGTATTTTATTTAATCGTTCTTTGGCAAATGGAGAATTCCCCACGCATTGGAAAACAGCTCATATAGTACCAATTTACAAAAGTGGAGACAAATCGCACTGTGAAAATTACCGTCCTATCAGTATTCTCTCCTCCATAGCTAAACTCTTTGAGCAAGTTGTATATGATTCAATATATTATCATATTTCACCATTTATTTCGTCCAGGCAGCATGGTTTTATGAGTCGTAGATCAACTATATCCAATTTATTAATATTTAAAGATTACCTGTGTTCGGCCTTCGCGAGACGTCAACAAGTGGACGTGATCTATACGGACTTCCGCAAAGCTTTCGACAAAGTGAGCCATTCGCTTCTTTGTCAGAAACTCAGTGCATTTGGCATCTGCGGTGATCTGCTTCGCTGGGTAAACTCTTACCTCTCACGAAGAAGTCAGATAGTAGCTTTAAAGGGCTTCTTGTCGTCCCCGGTCAATGTGACTTCAGGCGTTCCTCAGGGGTCTCACTTAGGGCCCTTATTTTTCATAATTTTTATAAATGACCTTATAGATAAACTCTCATGCCCTTGCTTATTATACGCGGATGACCTCAAAATTTTTTCAACAGTGTCTTGTGCCAGTGATGCTTGTCGTCTACAGAATGACCTTGACCAAATTGTGGATTGGTGCTCTAATAATGCGATGTCACTTAATGCTGACAAATGTCTCACTATTTCCTTCACAAAAAAACAAAATAAAATCATGTTCTCGTACACCATTAATAATCGATCCCTCCAACGTGTCAGCAATGTGAAGGATTTAGGTGTAATTTTCGATGATCATTTATCATTTCGTGATCACTACAACTATATTTGTCATAAGGCTACAAAATTACTTGGTTTCATTATTAGAACATCGAAGCCATTTAAAAAAAGCCAAAGCATTATTATGTTGTACTGCAGCTTGGTTAGGTCGGTACTTGAGTATGGTGCAGTAATATGGTCTCCGTTTTATTCAGTCCACATTGATCGCGTTGAAGCAATCCAGAAGAAGATGCTTAGAGTCTTATGTTATCGACTGGGCTTAGGGCGTGTTGTATTTTCATACGGTGAACGCCTCACACGATTTAATCTGCATAGACTTTCACTCAGACGGAATTATATGGAACTAATATATCTCCACAAAATCGTACATTCATACATAGACTCCCCCGAATTACTATCATTAATTAATTTTAATACTACATATAGAACCCGGAATCCAAACGTGTTTGCACTACAGGTTTATAATAACAATACCTCATATTACAATCCTATTATCCGTATGTGTCGTTCCTATAACGATTTAATAATAAAACATAAGAATGTAGACATAATGAATAGCAGATCTGAATCTTTCTCTAGATGTATAAGAAACCTAATGTTTAATTTCAATAAGTAAGGGTCTTATTTTGAATTTCTTATTTAATTTTTTTTTTTTCTTTTAATTTTTTATTCCAAATTTTTATTTATTCTTGTTATTAAACTTAGTATCTTAGTTCGCACATTAACATTAATATTATAACTTGTAAGGATGCATGTTTTTGATTACTATCTAGTCTTAGATTTCTTAATTTTAATATTGTGAACTGTTATGATTGTAATCTGTTATGCATCTTAAATAAATAAATAAATAAATAAATAAATCTGTACAACTTATATTCGGGCATTTATGAGCATTATTTTCTTAGATAAATGTGCCCTGAAAAATATGAGCCATGTTTTACCAGTTGATTTGAGTGCCAAAAAAAAGTAGTCTCAAAAGAATATGTACTATGGCTATATATCGCAAAAATGTCGCTTACATCATATATCCTACCAACCGCCGATATAATATTTACAGGTTATAAGAGTGTTGAAGTTTGTTACATTCTTCCCTTCTAAAATTTTCTTATGCTAATTTATTCCTGTTTCGCAACCGCAAAGGGCAACAAACGAAGCTATATCACGGTACATCAGGTGCAAAAATGGACAAGCGGGCTCCATTGAATTGTACTTCGACCACCTGCTGTTCTAATTAAATGTGTATCCGGTGCTCTGTAAATTTATCCGTAGACGTTGATTAACTTCTATATTACAGTAATTTAAACCTACTTAACAATTTACGTTTGAATTCAGAAGAATTCTAGCGTGCATCCATTTTGTTTTATTCAATTGCCCCGTTTGAAAAAATACTAAGATCATCGGAGGTTTTTAAAATAATGTTATTAATTTCTTTATATATGTGAAATATTTGTGTAAGGGTACTTTAGATTTGTATGGAAATATTGGGAGTCACTATAAAATATTTGTGGGTAGATTGGATGAGTTATAGATTCGGTGGGGAAAGATTTGTTATAAAAAGGAAAGCCTCAACGCTCGCAGGAGCAGTCTATACGAAACTAGCGGGAGTGTAGCTCGGTTTTAATCAGTGGTCGTACAGTCGTTCTCAGTGTAGTTTGTGTTTAATCGATGATTGCTATTATTTGTATGGAAAGATGTTTCTTGGGTAATCAGTGCAATCGAAACTAGATTTTTATGCTGCAGTAAAAAATAATTGTGTAATTTTATACCTTTATATACTCGTATAATACAAGCCATGTATTCGTTTTGCGATGTTATAATATAAATTGCAGATAAGTACTTTCCTCTCTGAAAGTAATGGATTGCTTACACTGTTTTCTGTTTCACTGTTTAGAATCATGACGGGAATTCCAATGTCTGAATCTGATCAAAATCCGAATTCGCTATTTTTAAAGCCTCTAGAAGAAACGTATTTGTATATAAAGACAGACAAAAAAACAATTTGATAGCTTTCAAAGTCTTTTGTAAATAATTTAGCACTTAAGACTGTTTAATTCTCACATACTTTTTGTAATAAATAAAATATAAAAATTTTACCTTCCAATAAAATTTGTATTATGTTTCCTCAGACGTCCAAAGTCCTTTATGAGAGTACATCGTTATCATTCCTTACACATCCGCTAGATTTGACTAATTTCCGCCCGGTATACGCCTTGATCGCCCTCTAGGTACCTTAACTGAAACTATTAATGATGACAGAAGCCGCCATCTTTTGCTCATTGTTTGGTTCATAATGATATTAATTAAGCCCAGGAAGAGCTTACCTGGACTTTGGACGTCTGAGGAAACATAATACAAATTTTATTGGAAGGTAAAATTTTTATATTATGTTGTCCGTTTGACGTCCAAAGTCCTTTATGAGAGACGTGTTTGTTATCTCCTGGCGGCTTATGACATATAAATGCAACAATGTGAGGATAGAAAGAGTAATAATATATGTGCCACAATTGAATTCACATAATTATTTTCATAAGTAATTACATATTACAACGATAAATATTTATTCAGATAGATAAAAGCTATTGAGAAAGAATTTTCTGAAATTAGTTTCAGCTAGAATTTTCTAAAGATACATGCCTACTTCCAATTGGCGTTGGTAAGGATTTCAGTATTAGGATAATTTGTACCCAGTTAAAGGTTGAAACTGCTGCTCTATTTTTACCAGGTAATGCATATATTCCAGCCACAACTAATAGTCCTAATAAGTACGTAATCGCCATTAATACGTAATCGCCCGTTGGCATGGCTATCCGAACTGGAACTTTAGACAAACTTTGATAGAACCTCATATATCTTTAGTTGTATTTACTATCGTCCTAAGCCAAAGTAGCTACTTCGGCCTAGTGTTCTCATATGGAAATCTGTAAACCTACATCCTTAACTCATAATCCACCCATAAATTAATATTAATATATATTATTTGAAATAATTTTCAACCCAGAATGTTGGTATTCAAATGATTGCCTTTGATCCAAAAACAGGATTAATAAAATGTAATGTAATGATAGTGATAAAATTATTTATGAAAAATAATTTTTATGTAATTTTTAACCAACTTTACCTTCATATTGGTTATGACTTAGCCAACGTTAATTAGCTAATTGTTAGTAATACGTTTTATAATAAAATTACTTGAAACTTTTACATCTGTAAGTAGTTTTACACCCAGACGCTATTGTTGAAAAATGCATAAGATTTTTACAGCAAATTATTTAATGAAAACGAATTTGCTAAGCACTTATCTCACTGTCCGAGTTCTGGTAATAAGATTATTCTATATCTGGTAATAATAAGTTAGATTATTTTGACAGCCCTAATGAGAATGTTTAATCACAATTGAGAAATAAGACTTATGGTCTCCAGCATGATAGCAGATTCCTCCCTTCAGAAGAAGGGAGGAATCTGCTGCCAAATAGTGGCTAACCAGTCTCAACTGAAATGTACTTTGTTGATGGGAATCAGGGAGCTGACCCGTAATAATAGGCGTTCGATAAGTGTTATGCGATATTGGTACGAAGAACAGGTCGCTACTTGGTATTCCCATCGTTTCAAAAACTTTGACGTAGCCTTGTTTATAAGGTGCCACTCGGAGCCCGTGCGATTGCGTGAGAGTTTGCCGGCTTCCGTATTGTACAATCCCGGAAAGTAGTGAGAGATGAGTACAATACTGAGCTTGTCCATCAGAGACGGTTGGCCTTCAACAGCAACTTCAGTAGGAGATGGGTATGATCTGATATACTGTTCTGTTTTCGCTCATTAAGAATCACTGGTGTGTGTGCGACAGCTGCTGCTTCTTGATGTTGCAGCAATCACCGTGCTAAATTTGATGTTGCTCTTTTTGTACATTTCTTTAAATAAATAAATCTGACTGGTTTTGTAATTTACTAAATGGCCCCATTGTCTATGCGAAGCATCTGTCATGATAGATGTCATAGGAAGCATCTATATATGTATCGGACTCTAGAGCAATGTTTTCTAGCCACCACTTGAGATCTATCAAGGACTATTTCGAAATATACAGAAGGCTCGCGTGGTATTTTTCAAATTGCTGACGCTGCAGAGAATGGCAATGCATCCTTCCCCGGAGGGTGATGAAGGTCGCATAATTTAGGTACCCTAAGAGGCGTTGAGCCTGCTTAAGGGCCTAATTGCCGGCAGCGGGGCGTGTTGGCAGGCTCTGGTGTATCTTGTGTCTTGTGGTAAAGACTTTGACGCTGCAGAGAATGGCAAAGCAACCTTCCCCGGAGGGTGATGAAGGTCGCATAATTTAGGTACCCTTAGAGGCGTTGAGCCTGCTAGAGGGCCTAATTGCCGGCAGCGGGGCGTGTAGGCAGGCTCTGGTGTGTCTTGTGGTAGAGGTTCTGACGCTGCAAAGAATGGAAAAGCAACCTTCCCCAGAGGGTGATGAAGATTGCATAATTTAGGTACCCTAAGAGGCGTTGAACCTGCTTAATTGCCAACAGCGGGATGTGTTAACAGGCTCTAGTGTATCTTGTGTCTTGAGGCAAGGATTCTGTTGTTTCCTGTGCCCCAATTGATACTCAGATATTCTATCGATCTCGTCGGGGCAGTGATCGATTTACTCAATAAAGTGAACCACTTCGGTGCCGCTGCCTGGCCAAATGGCAGGTCGTAGTAGGTAACATATCTGGCTCTTATATGACTCAGAATTTTGTTACGCGATTTTGATGGAAAAAACGCAATTTGGCGGCGCCATAAATAGATATAAAGCATTTAAGCTGAACATTACGCGATCATTTCAGTTACACGAGAGATGCAAATAGCACACCCACACTTCCCCGAACCCATAACCGTCGTACGTTGTGACAGGGGTGAGCCTCTTGCCATACTGAACTGATACTGATATTTCGTAATAGAAAAACCCAATATTCAACAGCCTCCGTGGCACAGTTGGCGAGCAGCCGGCTGTGAAACGGGAGGCCGTGGGTTCGATCCCCACACCGGGACAAATGTTTGTGTGACAGACATCTGTGTCCGGGGTCTGGGTGGTGTGAGATCGAAAGTCTCTCGCAGTCCCAGACACCCACAACACAAGACTCGCATCTTAGTGTGACGGGGTCGAGGCCGTGTGTGTGTGTGTGTGTGACTACTGGGTGTTACTTATTATTATTAATATCACTCTACCCAACCCGGGGAACGAATCCAAAACCCCAGCACAGCAGCAGCAACGCGCACGTTTACATTACAACTGCGTCACCGAGTGCCACCAATTGTGTGTGCGCCTTGTGTAACATCACGCGATGTTCTCGGCGGTCACCCATCCAAGTACTGACCGCGCCTAACGTAGCTTGACTTTGGTGATCGGACGAGAACCGGTGTATTCAAAGTGGTATGGACGTTGGCTGTGGTCGATGCGAAAACAAATCGATGAATACTTACAATATTATTTGAGCATAATCCCGGAGGGTTTTGCTTCCAGATGTCTTTGGTTATTAAAGCAACGCGCATATAAAAAGAAGGAGTCAGACAATCGGGCTATAAAATTATTAGATTATTATTTACCCCCCTTTCATTTCTGATGAATTAATTTGAAAAGAAAGTCATGACAACTAATGGTGGTAAAATTAAAAGAAGTGTACGGTTGAATGAGACCCAGATATAATTTTCAAAACAGCTTTGTTTGGATTGAAACGTAACTAAGGGTCTGTTTCGCATTTTCCTGTTTACGGGCGCCTTTCTTATCGCCCCCTCCTCCTTTTTGTCCTCAAAACTGTTGTTGCAAATATTTTTGCAAGTTTTGTGGATGAAATTATTTAAAAGATGGTGGTATGTCTACATGTATACCCACTTAAAAAAAAAAAAAAAAAGAAAAAAAAAATAATAATAATAATAACTAAATAGTTATAAGCAGCCATAGCCCAGCTAAAAACAGTACCGATCGTCCAGACGAAAGTCGCGGGCTCGATTCAGCCCAAATGTAGTATACACCTCTGACTCCTCCAATTTACACGCGCATTCACCATATATTCACTTGTTTCAACGATGAAGGTAAACATCGCGAGGAGAGTCACACGCTCGAAATTTCTACACTAAATTTATTGTTTAATATTTTAATATTGCGCCACAGGGGCGTTAGACAGCGCCGCAAAAATGCGTATTCTCCATCATATATCTGCATAAAGAGCACCTTTTCCAACCAGAAGAATTGAATCTTTGCATACTGTGACATGTCAAGAACAGCTAAAGTGACTTTCTTTAAACACTCATGTTGGCAATTATATCAATTCCTCCTGAAGGTGGATGCTTGATGAAAATCTTATATAGTATGTAAGAAAAATAGTCGCGTGATCAAATTAGATTTGGTAGTGACGGTAACAGAATAATTATTATTATAATGTTGTTAAGCAGACTTACCAGGTGCTGAGACAATTCAAACCTTTATTCCATGTTATCTTACTGCAAGTTGTACGGTGCCGCGGTCTGGCACGCTGTTGCTACGGCCCGCATTTGGCGAAAACATATTTCGACCGTTTTCTTTGCATAACTCCAATAACAAAACGGACGGAAACTAATCACTTTTAAATATTACTAAGTAAATTTTCTACTTTAATCTCGAAAATTTTAAGAAAAATTATCGCACTATAATAATTTTATCTAACGGTGTGCACAGTTTGAAAAACTTTGCAACAATGAGCAAAAGATGGCGGCTTCTGTCATCATTAATAGTTTCAGTTAAGGTACCTAGAGGGCGATCAAGGCGTATACCGGGCGGAAATTAGTCAAATCTAGCGGATGTGTAAGGAATGATAACGATGTACTCTCATAAAGGACTTTGGACGTCAAACGGACAACATAATAATTAAATTAATCGTTCGCATTCGTTCGCAGAGAAATCAAGAATCACATCCATAGGCAAATTAACTTTAATAAATAATTTTATTTTTGTCACAATAAAGTCAAATATTGTAGACATTAATGATATCAAAATAAAATAAATTTATTTTTTATTCATAATTTTGATTAGTTTACGTTAAATAAATAAATAAAACAACACTTATAAACGTGTTTGAGCAACATTTAAATGGTTTGAAAGTATCGTAAGTGTCATTATAATTTTACCGCACATGTGTCTATTTATAGAAATGTGTTCATCAAAGATATTAGAATAGAAACAGGCGCTTAATGAAGCCAAATAAATCCGGTCATGAGACACGACAAGATTGCAAACAAACTTAACATCACTGAAGTTCTAATAGTGCCAATATTGAAAAATCCTGTGATAAAGAGAATTTTGGTTTAGTTTTTTTTATCCTGGCACTTCAAAGTGACCACACTGCACCTGATGGTAAGCGCAGTGCCGTCCAATTAGAGTGTCGAGTAGTGAGAGACAATCTATCCCTCGCTACTCAACACAAACTTGCCGGCCTGCTTCGTCACACTACGCCATGGGCAAGAAGCTGAAGAAGCCGTCGAGGGTCTAGTGTCAGAGTATTCAGAAGGCAATACGGCAAAACATCGTATCGGACGTACCCCATCATACGTAGTTGGGTACGCCCCAACTCCAGACCCTGACAACAACCGGATGTACATTGGCTGATCCCGGAACGCAACACATTTGCGTGTATGGCGGGTCATGGCGGATTTTACACCCTGTGTACGGTGGTCGCAATCCGGACGGATATGAAATCCTAACACTAGTTAAAATATAAATAGATATAATTAAATAGAGTGAATTCTGCTATCAACGGACTTACATGAAACGCAATAAAGTACGTTTTTATTTAGATTTTTTTTATTTTAAATTATATCTACAGTGTCCCGTGTGTAAATTGTCTGTTTTATTACCAATATTGGTGCCAATTTGCAGTAAATGACAGCCCTGTCAAACTAACATTATTAAACAAATTCTGTAATTTTAGTAATCTATCGACTCATAATATCAGCCCTGAATTATATACAGTTTTTTTTTTATCCTGGCACGGCAAAGTGACCGCACTGTACCTGATGGTAAGCGCAGTGCGGTCCAAATAGAGTACTGAGTAGCGAGAGACGATCTATCCCCGCTACTCAACACACTCATGCCGGCCTGCTTCTTCACACTACGCCATGGGCAAGAAGGTGAAGAAGGGGTCGAGGGTCTAGTGTCAGAGTACTAAGAAGGCCGTAAAATGGCCATTGTACCCCAACTCCAGACCCCCGACAAAAACCGGATGTATACACTGGCTGTTTTTCGCCCTGTGTACGGTGGTCGCTATCCGGGCGGATATGAATAACCTACCACCACTACCGTCCTACAACTGATACGGATCTCATTTATTAACGAAGGATATATCTAGAATAAGCCTTAGTCCTCAACGCTGGCCTGATGCGGTTTAGTAGACTTCACTTCACATACCTTGGAAATCTTTTAAATAATTCTCGAATAAACAGTTTTCCTCATGGTGTTTTCTGTCGCCCTTTAAGCGAACAATAATTAAAAAAATACATGTTAGAAAAAGTATGTATGCTATAATCTGGAATCGAAGCTACGACCACTATCTCGTGAGTCCTTGCCACTACCGCTATACTATCGTCGCCTTGTCTATAGCCAACTAGGACAAAAAATTCCCTGGCGCCATGCCCATCGAAGAACCTTCCTATCGACGTGTTATATTATACAGCTTTGAATTATCATATCCACGCAAGAGAAGTCGCGGGCGGTAGTTATATGAACACAATCGTGCATACTAATCAACTATTAGCGCCATACCTATTTCCTGTAAACCTTCTAATCAAAACTCTTTCGCGCGTTTTGTAATCCTACTATATATAATATTATAAATGCGAATGTTTAGATGTTCGTTACTCAATCACGCCAGAACGGCTGAACGGAACTGGTTGAAATTTGGCACAGTGTTAGATTATAGTCTGGAATAGCACATAGGCTATTTGTATCCCGAAAAATGCACGTTTCCTATGGGATAGCAAAATATGGAAAGGTGTAATAGCTTAAGATAACTCCATAGATTATATACATTTTCTTTCAAAAATAAGCTCCACGCGGGCGATGCCGCGGGCTATAACTAGTAGATAATATTAAAATGCTCCAATATTATGACATATAAAACATGGATTAAAAAGTCTCAGTTAGGCAACATTAAAAAAAATAGATACTAGTGTAAATGTTTTGTTAAACTGACTAAACTTATTGACAGCCTCGGTGCCGTGGCGGGCGAGGAGCCAGCTCTTCAACCAGAGACCGCGGGTTCGATCCCGCACCGAGACAAATACTTATGTGATCAGCAAATATTTATTTCGGGGCTAAGTATTGTGGGACTATAGCTCCCATAGTTCTTATGCTCACGACACAGGTTTCACCTAGTGTATGTAAAGAAAAACACAATTACGTGAATATATACCATATTAGTATGTTGTGTGGAGTAATGTGTTAAAATCAATAAAAGAAAAGTAATTGTATACGGAACAAAGCATTTCACAATTTAGGCATTCAGAACACGCAGACAAACCTATTACCAATAGCATTGTCTCCCAAAGGTCATGAGCAGGAACGCGTATAGTAATTGTAAGCAAGTCTCCATAGCTGACAGCCTGACAGTAACCGTTTAGAAACAAGCAAGTTTTACTTGTAGTTAGGCTTTAATTCTGCTCACAAAATATAATAATAATAGGTAATACTAGTCCTGTATTAAACATTGTCCTCCTGCTGGCCGCTGGGCACGGGCCTCCTCTACTAATGGGAGAGGTTAGACCTTAGTCCATCACGCTGGCCTAATGTGGGTTGGTAGACTTTACATACCTTCGAAATGATTATGAGAATTTTCAGGTATGCAGGTTCCTTACGATGTTTTCCTTCGCTGTTAAAGCAAGCGATTATTACAATTTAATACTCACTTAACTTTAGAAACGTTAGAGGTGTATGTCATTTGGGTTTGGAAAATACGACTTTCGTCTTGTCAGTCCGTACCGCAACCAACTAGGCTATCACTCTCACTCAAAATATACTCAATGAAAAATTTTATTTAAATTCACTATTTATTACCCTTAAAGTATTCAATTAACCCGCATTAGGCCGCGCCAACCCGCATTAGGCCAGCGTGGTGGACTAAGGCCTAACCCCTCTCATTAGTAGAGGAGGCCCGTGCCCAGCAGTGGGACAATGTTTAATACAGGGCTAGTATTATTATTATTCAATTAACGAAGATAGTACAATACATATTCATTCTGCACTGTTCCAGTGTAAAAGTAACAAGTATAAGTTTTAAGATTCAGAGTACTTGCACGAGACGGTTTCATCCAAACTTGTGGGTGTTTCATTACTCTCGGATGTTGTGTACAAGACCATAAGTTTTAATTTAACGTCCTGCAATCTGTCTAGTTCACAACGCTGGCAACATTTTTGTTGCGGAAACGAAAGGAACAAACACAGGGCTGGTTTTTAACCGACTTCAAAAAAGGAGAAGGTTAAAAATTCATAGGAATCTTTTTTTTTTATGTATGTTACCCGATTACTCGAAGACGCCTGGACCGATTCGAGAAATTCTTTTTTTGTTTAAAAGGGTATACTTCCCAGTTGGTCCCATTGGCACCAAGTCAGGATCTGATGATGGGATCTCAGAAAAATCAAGGAAAATCAAATTTTATAGTGACGCTTAATTTGTTTTTTATTGAAGTCGGTGTACTTTTTATGAATTAAAAAACTTTTACTTATCGATACTCAGATTACCTAGCCCTCGTATATTCATAGTATATTTATTTTATATACATTTTATTACTAGCTTTCGCTTACACAAAAGTCTTTCTCTAGTTGACTTTTATAGCCTACATGCTAACGGACTTTCGTATAGTAATGAAACTCGAATTAAATTCTTTCAGCCGGTTTTCAGTCAGCTCGGACAAATTACCATACAGACAGACAACAGATGAATATCTGTTATCTTTACGTATATCTATACATATTCAAGGTTGGCGGCTATTTGATTTAAGCTATATTTTTGAAAGTTTTAGCAGAGAGGTTTAAAGGTTATTGAAATTCAGAAAAAATTTACTATAAAAACTTTGTGTGGATGTAAGCACGTACTGAATCTTCATGACATATTTTAATACATTTATGGGCATTACTTAGTAAAAGAAATGCGTCTGAAAAATTTTGACCTGTTTAACCAGTGATTTGAGCGCCAAGAAAGTGCACAAAAAATTAAAACTAGGCTCAAAGATGCAGAAAAAAAAGCTAATTCCAAATATGTATATAGCTCAATATCGTAAAAAATGTCAAATAGCCCGCCAACAGTCGATATAATGTAGTAGAATACTACTATATTATATGTATAGATTATTTATACCTTGTCTCAAAGAACATTATAATATAGACAATATAAAACTTATGCAGTATAAACATAATATAGACAACACCGATTAGATTAATATTACTATGAAGTCGAAGCAGTAACATTTGCAAGAAATATCACCCGTCAGAAAAACTTCTTACCTGTTAGGAATTTCTATAGAAACCGTAAACGAAACTTTTCAGACATGTTAAAATCTATTGTTTAGTGAAATTTGGCTTGTTTCACAAAAATTATATATTTGCTTGATGTTGCCATTATTTTTACCCGACTACGGCGAAGCGAAAGGGAGGGTGACCGGTATGTGAGTGAAACTTGCCGAAACCGAAACCGAACCTTCGGTCGGTCACTAAAAATAAGTAAACTAGATACCATTCAAATCTGCTCGAAGGGGTTATTGTCAAATGCCAGTAAAAGGATGCATGATATGATCCGTGACGTCACCTCTCAGAATGGCCATTATTGTGCAGTTCTGCGAGGGAGATAGTGAAATGTTCCCACTACGCACCCATTTTGGCTCATACCAATATTTAAAATAAATATTGTGAACTCATATCTCAAGCAATTTTGATTCTGTTTTCACAAAAAGTTTTTTAATTGATAAAAATTACACCGACTTCAATAAACACAAATTATGCGTCCCTATAATTTTTTTTCTGAGATGCCCTAATCAGATCCTGTCTTGGTGCCAATGGGACCACCTGGGAAGTGTACCTTTTTAACCAAAAAATAATATTTCTCGAATACGTCCAGGCGTCTTCGAGTAATCGGGGAAAATCCATTTAAAAAAAGATTCCGACGAATTGAGAAACTCCTCCTTTTCTTGAAGTCGGTTAAAAAGGGTTTCTTTTCGTATTATAATTGGTTGCATATCGAATAGTGTACAAAATTTAACACAGGAAACTACCTAGCACGTTTTTACACAATCATTGTTTATCTCCCACTCCAAAAACCTGACTACATCTCTATCTGAATGTGTTTGGGCTTACAAATTTTACGTTTCGAGCAAAACCCGCGACGTAAATCCCCGAAGCGACGCTCCCAACAAATAGATGATATTTATGTTCAGTGTTCACTAAGCCTCGTGAGGATGTGTCTTAAATCTTTCACGCCAAGCATCCGCGCCGGTCACGAACCAAGAGATTGGTCTTTATTAAATCTTAAAATAAATTTAATATAAACATGCAAATAATATATAAGCCCAGGAACTCTTAGGGTGTTGACAGATGCTCTTGATGATGGACTAAAGTGAAAAATATAAACATGTTTCTAATGGGGAAGGTTTATACAAATAATTTTGACTATTATAACAAAGCGTTGAATATTTAAAGAAACTTTCGCGGTTCGAAAGCAACAATATTAATAGAGCCCATTATTTTGCCAATAGACTTGATGATTAAATTGACTAGTTGCATAAAATTTATGGAGTAATTTGAAACGCCTATTATATGAAATTTCGTTTAACTATGTAAATACAACTAAGCATCGTAAGAAAAATAATTGGCTTCTAATTCAAATAATGATTTTAAACGGACGTAAAAGCCTACACGCTTTCAGCTGAATGCTATGGCCAAAAATTCAATTACGTCAAGTACAATTTAGCCCATAGATAAAAGATGTGGGTGGCGATTGCATTTCGTTTTGGTCAGACGGACGCGGGCGACAACGCTTTTCCATTACAAGAGCTGCGAGGATGGATCGGCTCCCAGATAAGTACAGACTGCCTGGGGATAAGCTACCACGGAACATTTTCCGAGGATTGCTTCATAAATGTTAAAAATACATCCACTGGAATAGGATTTTGATATTTCAAGTAAATATGATGTTACAATTTAGAGAGAACTTTTTTATCTAGAATTTATTGCACGTATTTAACAAAAACAGGTTTTGTACTGGCTCAGATAATTTTATTATTTTGATATCTATTATATAAAAAATTTACCCATTTTCCTAATTCACGGCATCACGCGTGAACGGCTGGACCGATTTGGCTAATTGTTTTTTTGTTGTGCTTGTTATTGTCAGGAGAAGGTTCATATAAAAGAAAAATCAAGAAAGTTGCGCGAAAATTTAGAAAACTTTACGACCATATTAACTTTTCTAATGTAACCTTAGCGTGTTTGACATAACTGCCAGTCGTTTGACAGTTCGCAAAATATATAAAGATGTAATAGCTTAAGATAACTCCATGGATTGTATACCTTTTCTTTCAAAATAACTACCACGCGGGTGGAGCCGCGGGCAAAAGGTAGTTAAGAATAAAAATTAACGAAACTAAATATGCTATTTTTAGATCCGGTACGTATATAATCCTTTAAAAAAATCGAAAATATATTATATACTTATTGACTTACAAAACTATCTAACAAAAAACTATGTCGCCACCTCAAGATAGAGTGAAATATTTAATACCGGTAATAAATGTAACACTTCGTAATAAAACCAATGATTATTCGCCAGATTAGCGGTTTACGACTATTTTAAAGTTTAAAAATGTCGTAAATAAAAAGTTATCTATCATGGATCTATCGAGAAACTAATGAAATACGAAATGAAATAGTATTAACAGGGTCTCGGTTTAGTCTATAATTTTAAAATTTGTCTATAAAGTTACCATGAAGTTTTCAAGTTTGCGAAGAACAAATCGGACAGATTTCTCTCATTTTTTGTAACTGTAACAGAGGCCGACATGTAAAAATATAATAAATTATATTTATCATTGTTAGTGCACCTAAGGACAACTCCCGGTTGGTGTAGGACTATTGTATGCATGGATATGAAAGTAATGGTGGTTCTTGGAGTAATTAAGTTTTAATCTATGTATGTCTTACCATATTCACGGGTCTATGAAGTCCCGGACCTTTGGAAGGCTTGCATGGGGCCGAAGCCAACACCGTAGAGGCCCATGAGACAATTTTACTCTAATATTGTGATGTGATTGTTTTAATTTTATTTTTATGCAGTCTGGATTTGGGGATTTCTTATTTTAATCAACTTTTATAAGTTCGTTTTTTATTGAACACCTATATCAATGTAAATGTTATGTAGATCGACTCATTAACAACCGTGGCATTCATACTTGTTTGTTGATTTGCTTTATTGGCAAAAAAAATATTATGTTGAAATAAAACGAATTTTACGGATTATATCGCGGTTTATTTTACTTTTTTAACTCGACGTTTTGAAGGCTTTACAGCCCGGGTCACGGGGTAGACTAAGTTGTACGTCGTCACGAAAGTATAGTGCAAAATTAATTCGTTTAATTTCAATGTATAATATTCGCGTAAATATAAGAAACCAATATAAAAATAATATGATTAAATGATCCACCAGTACACCCACTTTTCGCCGAATTTTGGTCCCATAATGTGATAGCGACCTATAGCCATACCGGGCACAGATTCCAGACTCCGGGCATTTATTATAGAATTTCTAGATAGAAAACACAATATCACTTTACCCGACCCGGGGATCGAACCCGAGACCTCAGCACAGCAGTCGTAACGTATGGGCGATTACAACTGCGCCACCAAGGCAGTCAAGTGATCCATACCGATTAGTTATTTTTACCTGTAATGTAACTTTATATACCTCGATCAGAAAATACAATATGGCTTCCATGCAGTTTTCTTCTCTTATCTTGAAAGCGCATCAGGAATTCGTAATGCCTAATATTCTAGGAATAACATACGTGCGAATTTCGATTCATACATTTGTTCTTGGAAGGATATATATCAAACGACTAATCCGTCATACAAATCATCATCATCATCTACCTGCCCTTATCCCACACTAAGTGGGGTCGGCACAATTGGTTTTAACTCTCCACGCAGCCCTATCATGCGTCAAATCTGCATTCACTCCTTTCACGCGCATGTCCTCATTCACGCAATCCATCCACCTCTTTTTGGGTCTCCCACGACTCTTTCGTCCATCCACATTCATATTGACAACTAGTCTTGTTACATGCCTTTCATCCCTCCTTATCACGTGCCCAAACCAAGCTAACCTAGCACTCCTTATCTTTTCTACAATTGGTGCTACTTTCAGACTTCCCCTTACATACTCATTCCTTATCCTATCTAACTTTGTGACCCCACACATCCATCTTAACATACGCATCTCAGTAGCATGCACTCTCCTCTCATCCGCCTTTTTCATTGCCCAACATTCAGATCCATACATAGCGACAGGTCTTATGACAGTCTTATAGATTTTCCCCTTAAGTTTAAGGGGCATCATCTTGTCACATATTGTCATACAAATGCGGCACTATATAAATTTCTGTGCGCATTGTGTGTGAGGCACTAACCTACCTTCGTAATGGACGATGCGACAACCTTAGCTCCTGTAAGTAGGTACTATAAAACTAAGTAATAATGACAAAGCTCCTTAATGAACGTATGCGCTTGATAAACATTACTAGTTGTTGCCCACGGCTCCGTCCGCGTGGATGTTGTTCGTAGTAGAAAACGTATACAGTCCATGGAGGCCTCTTAAGCTATTAAATTTTTCTATATTTTGCTATCCCATGGGATGCCTATGTCATTCTATGATCCCTAAACTACCACTATGCAAAAAAGCATATCGATCCCTTACTCTGTTAAAAAAAACTATCCCAAGGGAACTATTCCAGACTTTAATCTATCTCTGTGCTAAATCTCAACCAGATCCGTCCAGCCCTGATTAACAAATATCCATCCATCCATGTATCCATGCATATGCATTTATAATAGTAGTAGGATTTATATTTTAGATATATTTTTCTGTTAAATCCTCACTTTCTTTTTCCTGTACTTCGTTCATAATTATTAGACACGGGAAAAAAATGGCGGGAATGTGATGTGATGTAGTATTGTGATTAATAAATGAAAAAAATATTTCAGACATGGCTTAGGCCTTTAAATTGTGACTATTACAGGCATGGCTTAGGCCTCTTGAATTGTGTTTATTTCAGACATGGCTCCGGCCTTTAAAATGAGAAAAATGTTGGACATGGCTTCCCCTTTTTGAATGGATGAAGACTGCAGACATGGCTTCGGCCTTTTATATAAGTTAAAACCAGGGAAGAAGAAAACTTTAATTCTAGCCCAGATTTGGAAAAAATTACGACAGACATGGCTGCATGGTGGAGAACCTTTGCCTTCTCTTTTATAGAGTAAATAAATAAAAAATATATATATATATTAGACACGTATACGATATACTTCGAGGCTAAATTAAAGTGTTATGCCACATAGTTCCTTGGTTTTATGCTCTGTGGGATCAATCTGCATTTGGCGTGTTGGTTTTTTCTGATGTCATTTTATTTGAAAATTTTCAAATTCATACCATAGCCCGTAGTAGATTCAGGATGGTTTGATAAATACTCATTGCACCTGTCTTCAAACTTATCAACTTTTAAAAGTACATATTCTGGTGAAATACAAAACGATCACCAGGGAAACTAATTCGATATACCTAATATATTTATACACTACTAAATTATGTAGGTCTCAAAAGGAATTTAAATTTTCAATCCAATTCCAAGGGCGGTCATGATAAGCGGACCGTACCTCGTATAAATCTCTCACATTCTATACGAAATTCTCATAAATCAAACGGAAGATAATCGCGTACTTCATTACTCGGAATTAATCAATTATTCAAGAATACTAGTGCACCATATTTGGGCCACCGTTTGCCTGCTGTCCTACCATATCCGTCACCCACATCTATGATAGCAAAAAATTGGTGGCCACAGACGGACAGCCGACATCCAAGGAAGATAGGAATGGCATGCGTTTGTTTTGCGCGGGATAATAAATAAAAGTTTATAAAAGGTCTAATTAAATGTTAATTTATTTCTTTGTGCAATAAGACATATATAGAGCCTTTGTAATTATAAAAAAACTCTTCCAATAGTTTCGCTATATTTATTGTAAGTATTCGCTTTGCGTTTCACAAACCCAGCTGTGTCTTTAACCAGATAATACTGCTTTAGAACTTATACGACTACGTTAGAGTTGCCAACCGTCCTGGTTTTTAGAGTGTCCTGGGACGCCCTGGATAGTTTTTAAGCAGCGTCCTAAGTTTTTAAAGCGCCCTGATAAGGTCCTGTATTTTAAAATTAGCACACCACTTTTGCGTCCTATTTTTAAATTAAATTGTCCTGGATTTTCTGACTTCAAAAACTAAAAATCCTGCTATTTGAATTTCGGGGTTGGCAACCCTAGACTACGTTAGCTATTTCGTTTTATGAAATATAATTTAATTTTTATTTTACTATTCTCAAGTACCTACTAATTACAAACTACTAACGACAGCTACAAACAAACAATAGGACCCTTTACTTTAAAGTAATATGTTAATTTGCAAGTATTTATTTGGTTAGCTCATATCAATTCAACAATGTACTGGCCACTTCACGACTACAGTAAAATCTATTGAGTACTTTGCACTTGTATAAGCCTTCCGAGAATTGTGCGGGCGAGGTGAAATAATGGAGGCGTCACAATGTCTAGCTCATGTTATTGAACATAAAACATTATCCATACTATCCATACTAATACTATAAATGCGAAAGTAACTCTGTTTGTTTGTTTGTTTGTTTGTTACCTCTTCACGACTAAACGGCTGAACGGATTGTAATGAAATTTGGTAAGGGAATAGATTATATCCTGGAGAAGGACATAGGCTATCTTTTTTCTCAAAAAACCACCTTGAAAGGGGTCAAATAAGAGTTCAAAATTTGTATAGGAAATCCATAATTCCTCGACTTAGGGATCTGTAAATTCATATTTAGGCTTTTGATAGGAAATAAAGAAATAAGTGTTTCAACGTTTTTGAAAAATCATCCCTAAAAGGGGCAAAGTGAGGTTAAACTTATGGGGTATTCTTTAGATGCAATCTCAAGATTCAGGCACAACACCTGAGAGGCTGGACAATCGCTACAGGTGCCTCAATGCAGAAGACAACTCCTTAGATTGTATACTTCTGCTCCCGAATATAACCTCCACGCAGGCGGAGCCGCGAGCAACAGCTAGTTTACTTATAACAGAGTAGGCCAATTCTGACGTAACGCAGTCAGCGTTACGTCAGAAGTGTCCTTAGTATTAAATTAATTTAGTCCTAAACAGCGAAGAAATGTTTAAACCGCATAGATAAGATTTGTTGCTCTATTATTACCTATACCCTCCGTATATTATATTGACAGCCTCCGTGTCGCAGCGGGCGAATAGCCGGTTGTGAAACGGGAGGCCGTGGGCTCGATTCCCGTACAGAGACAAATGTTTGTGTGACAGATCTTTGTTTCGGATCTGGGTGTTGTGGGACCGTAGTCACACGTAGTTCTGGATAACCACGATACAGGATTTACCTAGTGGGGTCAGAACTATGTGTGTATTTATTTATGGATTTCAATTATTATAGAAAAGGGTAAATACACAGATCGCTAAACAAATTCACATCTCACGAATTATTAGTTGCAAGGAATCAGTAGCCATTGCTCTTTATAATTGGTGAAATATACATAAAAAACGCACGAACCACTTTTTTTATAACTTGAAAAAGTATCATCGCTTTTAAACTCAAAGAACTCGAAATTCTTGCCCCGGTTTTAAAGCTCTATTCACAACTAAATATTGCCGACACTTAAAAATATAGGTAGAAACAAGAATTAATGATGACAAAGAATGCCATTCATCCACAGTATCAAGGTTGCTTTTGTGAGGGTATGCCGTGACTTTGACAAAAAAGGGGTGGATGGATGGCGCCCTGGCCGCGACCGACTCGATTACGGCGAAAGCGCTTTATGTGTCCATTTCGGTAGTTTTATTTAAAGGAAAGAATTTTAACTGCAGATTAATTATTTAAGTAATGTGTTTTTGGTAATTGGGATCGACGCTTAAATTAACGTTAGCTCGCAAATTCGTGAGTTCAAAGTTGTGTTTTATCACTATCTAATTAAATATAGAATTGAAACAAATATGCATGATATTGTGGGTATTTTTCTGTTCTAGTAAAATTTTAAACGCGAGATGGTATATCATTAATTATCTACACAAAAAACTCTCTAAATAATCTTACAATTAAATACTTACCAATTTAAGTTATTAATTTCAGTTGTGCCCGTATCTTTCGGAATATAAAACAATATTTTAAATGCCAGAAATACATATATATTTTTCCCAGGTATGAAAAATTTTTATGTGATTATTTTAGTTCTTAAACTATGTTTTTTTTCTTTTTTTTAGCCTCAAAAAAGCATCAAAAGTACTTATAATTAGAAGACTCTACTTCAAATCAAGACCACATAAAAATCAAATGATCTAAAATGATCATACTTTTTATTTTTTTTATTATCCTGGTGATCCTGTTTGGATATAAGCCAAAGTTATGAAAATATTGTATTGTTATCGGCTCTTGATATGCAAATTTTCAAGCTAATTGTTCGTCTTAATGGTGGTGAAGTTATGTTGAAAGATTCCGTTATATAAATAGATACAGATCAAGCAATATAAAGCCTATAAAATTGTTGCTTTCCTCATTTTACTCTCATCTAAACTTTGACTGCCTCAGAGCAAGTATCCGGCTGTGAAACTAGATGTTGCGGGTTTGTTCCCCGCATCTAGATAAATGTTTGTTTGACCATTTTGTTTGCAAATATTTACTTCGGTTTGGGTGCTGTGAGATCCAGTGTCTCGTAATTCCTGGTACCTAGTATAACCGTGTCTAATTATAGGCTCAGTACTAGAGTACAACCGAAGTTACACATGGAGAGTTTATCGCATGCGAGCGGTCGTTTCTTGCTATGCAATAATCTATCGCCTATTGTAACAAGCGGTGCGATTTTCGCCTCTCGAGACAAGTATCGCCCCATAGAACTCTCCTTGGTGAACAAATGTAAATAAATCGTACGAATTTCGCCATTCGATTTTATAATATCTAAACCGGAATGTTTTTTACTTAAGATTAATCGCTTACGATTTTTCGCCGGTCGCGTTCGAGAAACTCTTCTTGTGTAAATGAGCCTTAAGGGTATAGCACCCTTAAGGCTCATTTCAAGTGGCAGTAGCTTGCCTTAGACGGGCCCTGTATCCAAATTTGTTGGGGGACCCAAAAAAAGGGTAAAGAGTTCATGTGAGGTTCAGGATAACATTTTAATAATTTTTGCTTACACACGTTGGGGGCCTCTGTAGTCCGAAGGCCCCGGATCATTATATACGGCTGTAGCTACGCCCTTGGTGCTATTATTATTACCATATTAAGATCATATTTTCTGTCTTATAAGCCAAACCAACTGCAAAACTTGCGCGGCCTACAGGACAGATATCATAAATGTATTTGAATTTGAAATGCTTTTCACCATTAATATTTACACAGAATATATTTACAAGTAGATATGTATTAATGCTACTTATTTTCGTGGACACAATATGTCAGTAAACAGAACATACTCGAGTCAGCATAGTTTTAACTTGCATCTAGTGATGTATGTACAAGTACTTTGAGAAATTTGTTTCGAGCTTCATTGGAAGTAATCATTAAACTGTTTCGTAAGCATACAGTGTTCTCTGATAAACATAATGTGAAAAATATATAACAGTTCTTAGCTACTGTCTAATTGATTGATAGGTACAAAGACAGTACATGCGAATAGGGACACTCCATTGCTTCCATCACCAAGTCATCACCAGCAGTTACTTGGGATACCATTCCAACATCGCGAGTTATACTACGTGTAACGGGAATAACGCACATCTTCAGACACCCCAATTTAAAAGTATAAATACAATCATAATTTCTGTATTGAAATAACACTGCGATGAATATAAATATTGTTTTTTATGAAATAAGTTCGTAATTTTATTTATTTGATTTTTTAAAGTGTTCGTTTATTAATACCTTTAGAAAAGACATTATCGCATCGAGTTATGTTTCAGTTTCGTTTATCTTGGACGTTAAATTAAGGGGTGACTATTATTTACCTGAGTGTTAATTTTTTTGGAAATCCAAAACGTCTAATAAAAAATTGTTGATATCGATTCAGTCGCTTATTCTGAAGAAACTACTTTCAGAGTGTGCATTAATTATGTTACATGTTGTATATCTACCATGTCATGGCAAACCTGGAGTTTCATGTTCTGTATAAACGTTGCCCTCAAAATAACTGTGCAAAAGGCGAAGTTTGTGGGGAAACTAAAGCACCTTATTCAGTGAACCAACAACCAAAACAGACTCTCCGAGATGTAGCAGATATGGCCTCAATATATCTATGTCAAAACTGTAATTAATGTGTATTAAGGTACAGTATTAACTAAATCGAAAATACATGAAAAATTAATTCGAGAATTGTTATTTTGGTTTTACTATACCTCATAAATCAACTGCAGTAGACATAATGAATAGGATCAAAAAATTACAAGATCAAAACTGGGACAAAAAAGGCAAACGCCCATAAATGTCGGCTGGGTAGCCAGCTACTGTTACATCCATAGACAAGATAAAAAACTTATACAGATAAGGTCGAGCCTCGCAATATGTTAACTTTATAAACACGATACCAAGAGACCACTCATAATATATCGGACAGAAGGCAAAAAGATTTTTGCTAAATATACGACTTTACAATATAGTTTAGGATTACTAAAGAAATAACAATTAATTGAAATTTTGGCACTGAGTATACAGCATATAATGATCTAGTTATTAATTTATTTAGGTAACTAAAGTCTACGCTTGATTTAGGTATAATATTAAAGTGATAAGAGATACATAAATAAAACTAGTTGAAATCTTAATCCGGTGGTGTCAAACAAGACAAGTGCAAAAACATAAAATGAGATAATAAATTATTTAAAAAACTTAATGATATGTTTTGTATGATACATGTTCTAGGTAATGAAGCCATTTACGATTGTAATGTCAATGATACAGAACACATAATGATACACAACATAATTCACAGAACTTAACGATTGCTAAGTAATGAGATCTTAAATGAAGCGCTAAACTTTTTATAGTAGAAATTGAGAGATTAATGTGTTTTTGCCCTTTGCCGAAATCGTGACTGCGACTATAATGGGTATTTTGTAGAATTCCTTTATAGACAGCATCCTCTTTAACTAAGCCTTTAAAACTTTTCCGTGAGTAGTCATACAAATAAATAAGTAGGTATAATAAGTCTATCATTCAGGTTATTTTTTATAAATTCTAATATTCGTTAGGTAAAGGTATTAGTCATGGAAGATGTGTAAGTGTTTATAAAATAAACACAAAGTGTCAGGCCTAAGATTAAATAAGTAGATAATGACATTCATTTAACAAAGAAAACTATGCTAAAATCTGTCTATGAATAAATAGTCATTTAAAAAGAAGGTTCATACTAGAAAAAAATATGTAAATATAAATATGCATTGATAGTGGTTACAGTTAAACAAGCTGCGTCTAATTAAAGGTGTGATCATGACCAAAATTTACTTCAATTCTACAATGCTATTAAGTAGTCTTAGTAGACCTGAATTTATAATTTAAAATATAAAGTCGCCTTCAACACCCTATCGACCCAAACCAGACTTATTTGTGATTAACTTAAATACATTTACAAACTTGTTTTCCAGTATGCATCTGTATGCGGCTGTATTTCGCTATTTCGCACACTAGCACTTATCAATTCATCGCGAATAAAGTGTGGAGGCTTGGAGCTGACCCGGCCGGATGCCATTGACTCCATGCAAGCTATAAAGCTATTTACACTACTTTTATTGCGTCTGCATCCCAAACTTTCCAGTCCGGCTCTATGCAAATTCAAACACGCGAATAGAACTTCACTTGCACAACTTTTATGAATTTCAGTAAAATTATAATTCACACAGATATTCCTAAGAGAAAAATGCTGCAATTTGAATTAACATCTATTTTACACACATTAATGGTAACGTTAAACTAAGGGAATATTTCTAATAGAAACACGTGAATGCAGGAGAGGCTTTTTTTATCCTGGCACGGCAAAGTGCCCATACTGCACCTGATGGTAAGCGCAGTACCGTCCAATTAGAGTATTGAGTAGTGAGAGAAAATTTATGCCCCGCTACTCAACACTATCATGCCGGCCTACTTTCTCACACTACGCCATAGGCAAGAAGGTAAAGAAGGAGTTGAGGTTGTTCATCACCGTTCATCTTACTAAATTGTGTGTACTGTTAGTTGTTAGTCGTGCGTGTCGTAACTATACGTCGTGCACTGAGATAACGTCTCGCGCACGTCACACCGCACCATGACAAATCTGATGAAAATCAAGGGACAATAATTCTTTGGGAAGCTGAATCATTACCTAATCAAAAGCTGTAAAGAAAAGATAAACTAAACGAGAATAGAGAAAATAAACGAATAGTAAACGAATAGACTGCCTCGGTGGCGCAGTTGTAATTGCGCATGCGTTACGATTGCTGTGCTGAGGTCTCGGGTTCGATCCCCGGGTCGGGTAAAGTAATATTGGGGTTTTCTACCTAGAAATACTCAGTATTAACCCGGAGTCTGGAATAGTGCCCGGTGTGGCTATAGGCTCGCCCCCTAGCACATTATGGGACCGAAATTCGGCGAAAAGTGGGTGTACTGGTTACACCTCTGCCTACCCCTTCGGGGATTACAGGCGTGAGTGTATATGAAACGAATAGTAATAGTTCTATCATCTATACGAACGAAAACCGCATACCTCGAGCAACTTATATTCATATAATAACTTATATTCTTATATATAAAAACTTATATCCCGATTGCTGACAGAGTTATAACTTAAGAAATAGCGAAATGGTTCCGAGCGCCGAGCCGCGCCCAGTAAGATCCCATCGTGTTAGTATAGTGCAGCCACCTCGATATTAGCCATTATTCTCTCGCCGATAAACACTTTCGTATTCATTTTGTTGTATTTCGTATTCGTTCATGTTCGAGTCTCAAAGATGATCTTATATCTGCAATTAAAAACAACTAATCAGCCTATTTCAAAATTTTGTCTACATTGGTGAATATTTTTCTTTTTTTTTTAGTGCCTCGATAGGCAGACTAGCAGACGGGCCACCTGATGGTAAGTAGTCACCGCCGCCCATAGACTTCTGCAATACCAGGGCACAGCAAAGCCGCTGCCTACCGTAGTTTCTACACTTTTTTCTCACAGGTGACGAGTAGCGATTGTCACTCGGTGCGTGTATTTACGTTGATAGTACTTCTCGCTGCAAGGAACACGCCGAAGAATTCTGGTTGGTGTTGTGACCAGTTAGAGATCACTCTATCTCTTTCTTTCCGCTGTTTGTCACATATGATAGCAGGATCAGCTTTCCTACGTTTTTTCCTCCTCTTTGCTCTGTCTTCGACCCTGCAGATAATATGTATTCAGTCATATCCCTCTACACTATATCATTTCATCTTCTCTAGGGCCTCACTCTGAATTTTCAACCAAGTTTTCTGTTTAGACAAGTGACTTCGTCTTCAAGCCTGGTCACCGCACATCCACAGAAGGATTTTAATTTCGACTAACTTGAATGGCACATGCCTTTGAGCAACTATTTCGCTGCCATTATGAATATATTCACAAAGTATATTAAAATAATTCTTTGAAACTTTAAAATAAATCTACTCTATATTAACGGTAGGTCTTTCGTATACGAGAGTCTATCTCAGTAGGCACCACCGGTTCTATGTTTCTATCAATAAGCCACAGTGTGTTCACTGACGTGGTCAAATTTGAATGATATTTTAGGTATTATGATTAGATTCAGCATCTACATGATGAGGTCACGCACTGCAGTATTTTATATTAAAGTTCTGAGAGGTGTTACAATAGCTACTGCGTACTATGGACAGACTTCGCCCTTACCATCAAGCGTGTAATTTGCTCATTTCGTTATTTAGCTGTAACGAATACAGAACATATCGAATTCTTCGTGGTTGATTGGTTACGCTCGTAGTATTTTCGCTCTTTGGGGCGAAAGCACTTGGTAAAAACTAGGTACATGAAATTTTTTATTGAATTTAAGGCATGTAAAAGACAATATTGTATTTTACGAGCAAAACAACAATAACTGAGCGTGTGTTACGCCTTAATAGCTGTCAGGCACCAGTGACTGACACGGCTCAAATGATCTGAATATTGTCGAGCATATTTTAAACACGTATAATACTGTTGTTTATATTATAGTCATTTGTTTATATATTCAAACCATATACATATATACACATATACATGTTACATATACACTCACGCCCGCAATCCCCGAAGGGGTAGGCAGAGGTGTAACCAGTACACCCACTTTTCGCCGAATTTCGGTCCCATAATGTGACAGGGGGGCGAGCCTATCGCCATACCGGGCACAGATTCCAGACTCCGGGCTAATGCTGAGGAATTTCTAAATAGAAAAACCCAATATTACTTTACCCGACCCGGGATCGAACCCGAGACCTCAGCACAGCAGTCGTAACGCATGCGCAATTACAACTGCGCCACCGAGGCAGTACATATATACAAATTATAATAATAATACCAACCCTGTATTAAACTTGTCCCACATCTGGGCACGGGCCTCTTCTACTAATGAAAAGTGGTAAGCCTTAGTCCACCACGCTGGTCTATGCGGGTTGGTAGACTTCACATGCCTTTGAAATTATAATGAGAACTCGCAGGTACTATAACATGCCCCAAAATTTGACACGTTTTATCAGATCGCCTCATTGGTCTAGTGACAGCGTATTCCGAGAAACCGGTAAAATGCTTTAGTTGAAATCCCAAGCCCGGCAATCAATCAAAATTATATGAGATACTCGTGGTTACAACTTGTACCCGATATAGCCTCCCTTCACCATGTTTATGTAACTAAGATTTAGGTGCGCATTGTATCTTGGATATTTCTTATAAAGAAACCAATTTTAAATACAAGAAATAGTATCTTCTTAAAACATCATGTTTACGGCTACATATAAAATTATCAGTTTTTATATACATATAAAAAGCAGCGATAGCCTAGTTGGTTGCGGTACGGACAGTCAAGATCGAAAGTCGTATGTTCGAAACCCAAAACGGCATACACCTCTGACTTTTCTAAAGTTACGTGTGTATTAATTATTAATTATCGCTTGCTTTAACGGTGAAGGAAAACATCATGAGGAAACCTGCGTACCTGAGGAATCTTATAAGAATTTCGAAGGTATGTGAAGTCTACCAACCCGCATTAGGCCCGAGTGGTGGACTAAGGCCTAACCTCTCTCATCAGTAGAGAAGGCCCGTGCCCAGCAGTGGGACAATGTTTAATACAGGGCTAAAATAATTATTTATAATATTTATAAAATTATCCACTACATTAGATAATAAATCAACTGCTGAAATAATTATGTATTTATACTAGGTACGAAATACCTCTATGGATGTTGAGTTACAACGTTGGGTTACCTACAAAGGGAATGTTACCGCCATCACGGGCACGCTTGCTTGAAGTCACGACAAACATACTGGAGTTCACAAATGGACAAATTTAAAAACGTGACAATCGCTTCAGTTGCTATCATTCTTGGCATCAATGAGTTTCATTCAGTTAAACATTGACAATCGCACATGGCGGTTCTGAGGACTCTCAAGGAAGACTTCTCTTGATGGCGTAAAGCGTCAGACATTTGCTGATGGTAGGATATTCATATCCACCCGGATAGTGACCACCGTACACAGGTTGTAAAACCCGCCATAGTGGCACACGCAAGTGTGTCGCGTTCTGGGATCAGCCAGTATACATTCAGTTTTTGTCGGGGGTCTAGAGTTGGGGTACGATGTTTGGTCGTTTTGCGGCTTTCTTTTCACCTTCTTGCCCATGGCGTTGTATGTATATAGGCATGATTGTGTTGAGTAGCGGGGAATACATTGTCTCTTGCTACTTGATGCTCTAACTGGACGACACTGCGCTTACCATCAGGTGCAGTGTGGTCACTTTGCCTTGCCAGGATAAAGACAAGACATGAGCTCGTCGAGCCAAGTGCCATCGCTATACTAAAGCACTAGTGATCCTGTACCTAATAACGACACAGCTCGTACATTCCTCACATAGATATACGTAGTGCTGCTATCTACACGATAACACGCAAACGCACTCAATAAAACAGTGCTTGAATTTGTTCAACCATTACAACTTGTTTACTTCCAGGTACCAGAATAATAGGATATTGCATCACCACCAAAAACTCCGCGGGGAATCCCTAATATTTTCCTACTCTGAAACGTGATTTAACTTTTAAAAGAAACCTACTGCCATCGCAGACGTTTTACAAAGAGCATTAAATGAAAATTTAATAATAAACAGATTAACTTTCTATGAATTTTACAACACATTTCTAAAACGAAATAAAAGGTAACTAACTAGGTGCTAGTTTATATAAATTAGAAGCAATCAAGCTAATGGCTTTCACATGAGCCATCGAATAATTGACCTCCGACCATGACAGACGATCTAAAAATATTCATTGGAAACTGGGTCGAAATGAGCATAAATTTTTCTAGTGATGGTAACGAGATCTATGCTTAACATATATCATATGACAACTGATGTTGTTTTAAGGACATATTTAATTTATTTTATTTATACGACACAAGAAGTTTGTCATTTGGTGTAATGTCAATATTAGGTGTTTAATTTATTTATAATTAATTTTTTAGTCTGTTTGGTTTGATTTTCTGTATTTTTATTTTATTTACTTGTCGTTCGTATGTACTATTATTTTTTTTCTTTTTATTTTTGTTTATTTTGTGTGTACTTTTAACCATACCTGCGCGCACTCTACACCTATTGTCGTACAAAGCTGGGAGGAGCCAACTGAAAAACAGTGTATACACTGATTGTATCTTTCTTTCTATGATTTTATTGTTATATATTTTGTATTGTTGCAAATAAATGGTTTAAATGGTTTATTTGTTAGTTTTTTTTATAACTACATAATACATAACGGTAAAAAAAGTACCTTCCATTTATAATAAAATAATTCAATATTACAAGAATTAGGAATAACTTCATCCGCCCTTCGAAGATTGGAGGAAATGAGACTATCGTAAAAGTAATTAGAAAATGTTAGGTTAGGTTGGGTTAGCTTAAATTAAAAAATCCAATGCTCGTATTGAGCCACCAATGTGGGCTTGCGAATAACTTATTGTATATACTGTGTTGTCCTGATTACTATAAACAGAATATTGACAAAGACCCCATATTTTTTTATATTCATTGAAAAATCGTAGTGTTAGTGTTGGTATAAGGTTAATCTATTCATTATATCAAAAACTAAAATCGCTTTCTAATTATATAAGCAGCGATAGCCTAGTTGGCTGCGGTACGGACTGCCAAGACGAAAGTCGTAGGTTCGAAACCCAAGTGGCATACACCTCTGACTTTTCTAAAGTTATGTGTGTATTAAAATGTTAATTATCGCTTGCGTTAACGGTGAAGGAAAACATCGTGAGGAAACCTGCATACCTGAGAATTTTTCGAAGGTATGAGAAGTCTGCCAACCCGCATTAGGCCAGCGTGGTGGACTAAGGCCTAACCCCTCTCATTAGTAGAGGAGGCTCGTGCCCAGCAGTGGGACAATGTTTAATACAGGGCTAGTATTATTATTATTTAATACTAGCCCTGTATTATACATTGTCCCACTTCTGGGTACGGGCCTCCTCTACTAATGAGAGGGTTTAGTCCACCACGCTGGCCTATTGCGGGTTGGTAGACTTCACACGCCTTCGAAACTCTTATGAGAATTCTCAGGTATGTCGTTTTCCTCACTATGTTTTCCTTATCATTTGACATTAATATTAATTATTCAATTGTATTTGGCATTTATGTTCCGGTATACTGTGTTATATGTGCTTTTAATAACTATGTACCTCCAAAATTCCAAATACTGTTATATTGCCAACAACTATGTATTACAAGCTTTCAATTTAGAAAGTTTGGTACCTACAACAATTACTTTTTTATGTAGTAGATAGCCCTTGTACTAAGGCAACACCTCGTGGCAGTGGACCGTAGCGTCCGCCTTTTGTCATTCAATCGAGCTTTGTACTCTTTGTCCGGCCGCGGTCGAGGCCCTTCGACCCATTCGACGTGGGGATGACGTCGGTAAAATATGTTAAAAATGTGTGTTCTTCTACAATACGTCTATTGTCTTTGTGATAAGAACTTTTTTAACTGCGCACTATAAGATAAAACTATCAACCCGGCGCAAACAACAGTTTATTAACACTGTGATTTAGTACAGCTGATAATTTCGATCAAGAATTTTATAAATACAGACATTACTGGACTCGGATGCAACAGCGAAAGTTATCAGAACGGGCCGTTCATATCGTTTAAATTATGATTAATGTCTTTACAACTGTCATTTTGGTACAGATGTTTACATTTGGCTAGATCTTACATTTTTTTGTCGGTTTTCACATAATAATAAAAAAGAATACTATTTTTACGACTGCTTCGGTGGCGCAATTGCAATTGCGCATGCGAACGACTGCTGTGCTGAGGTCTCGGGTTTGATCCCCGGATCGGGTAAAGTGAGATTGGGTTTTTCTACTTAGATATACTCAGTATCAGTCCGGAGTCTGGAATTGTGCCTAATAATAATAAGGGAACGTAATAAAATTTGACGAAAAGTGGGTGTACTGGTTACACATCTGCCTACCCCTTTGGGATTACCAAATAAATGTAAACAACAATGTTTCTCGTTTTAGTATATTTCATCGCCTTCTAAACCACGTCTTAAAATTTCAGCCCTCCTCATCTCAAGTACCTACCTATATGTGACAAATCATTGATATTTTACTTTGATATTTACCCTCGCTTACCACTTTAAACTTTTATCTATTGTCGAGATTTCTCAATATTTTCACCGTACTCATTGATTTTTTGCTGCTAAATAATCCGTCATTTGGCTGTCGAATATGCAGGAAACGAGACAGCTGCATAATAAACGCACCAGTCTGGAAGGACAGTTCAGTTCCACTTATGTATAATATATACATAATTAATATGCACAGTATAGACTTCTTGTCATAATCGCGTTATTCAGCTGCTGGTAAAATTACTACGAAAAACATAATTAATAATTAGGGATATATAACATTATGACGCCTCATCTGAAGACATCTATCTGATAACTCAGACTTAATCCAGAATTTCGATCAAATCATTTTTTTACATAAAATTAAGTTTTCCTGCATCTACCATAGCTTAGGGTAACAGTATGGAAAGCATGCTGTTCTACCAAAAAAACAACATATAAATATAAATGAAATTAGTCAGAGTTCCGATTGTCGAGCAGCTGGCGTTGGTAAAAAGATTTCTGTCTTCCATTTTTGTTATAGAGGGAAGTGGACAGTTTAGACTTCCATCTTCTATTATTTAGGTACTTTTGGAGTTGCGACTACGGAAAGTCTAATTTGATTTACTTTCCTCAGACTACTAAAAATTATGTCTATAAATATTACTATTATAGTTTAGCATTTAACATAGATTCCATTTTTTTTAGTAATTTAGTTAATTGTTTTTAAAATTTTCTCTCGTTCTCAATTTTTTTTAACATTGGAAATATTTAATTGAAAATCTTAAGTAGTTGTTTAGCTAAACCTCTTCATTATAGCCAGCGTGGTCTATTTATATATAAATAAAAATTAACGAATAATTTATCGGTCATGCACAAAATAAACTTAAAGGAGAACGGATACGTTGAATCATGTTCTTCGAAAGCATTAAAACCGTTGAATCAGACTTAAATATAATTTTAAAATACAATTAACAATTAAACAATATGGGTTAGAAACGTTAATGTGTGGCTTTTTAAACCAAAAGAGTGTTGGTATATTTAACTTGTCGTACCAAAGTATAGATATATATATAGTTTTCCCTTGTAATGGGAAGGCAAAGGGTTCCACAAAGTATAGACTATGATAATGTAGCATTATTTTAAAATGACATGTTTCCGAGTTACGGCCTGCCCTCGCCTATACCTCTTTTTAGTAGTAGTATTAGTAGGTAGGTAATATAATAGACCACAAGGACGCAGTGGTGATGATGAATATTTATAATTACTTCTAAACAGTCATACATGTTTACGAACCGTCAAAAAAAACTTAATAGCATATATGGAACTGATTCACATATATTCTAAAAAGGTTTCTTTCGTCATTGTCTAAAACGTAAAAGTAATTATGTTAGAATATTTTAAAAAATATCGGTTAGACTGTAATTTTTTTTTAATAAATAGCTAAATAAATAAGAACGTGTTACAAATATGCAAAAGTTTATGAACATATTTTAAGGGAGAGATGACAAAACAAGGACAAAATTATGAAATTTACAAAAGATTGTTAAAATATTACAGCATTTTCTATACTTATAATAAACTGTATTTACCCCACAAATTAATTTTATTGACGATATAGCAAATATTAATAATAATCGGGGTCTTCTTAAATATTTTTTAAACTCATAAAATGTGCACTCGAATAAAGTAAACACTCACCGTTATTTAAGGTGCAACAGGAGCAGCGTCTCGCATGCACTCAATCTCAACGTTTCCCACTAAATTAAAGACACAATCTTAGTCCTATAGAAAACTGGTCGCGATAAGTGAATTACTTTAAATTAAACGCGGTACTTTAAAGGGACGCTAAATGCACAGATCAATAATAATGTACAGTTTAAACCTGGTAGTACAGGTTTTTAAACAGTCAAATGTTTACGTAAAGTTTTTGACGTTTCAAGTTGTGCGACCGTGGCAACGCGCAAAGCGGCCGGCCCCTATTCGAGCCGACGCGAGACTATCTCGTACAGAACTCTGAATCCTCATGAGCTTTCGTGCCCGCGCTAGAGGCTGCCGTCCTGCTCTCACACTCGATCACCTGCGGCTTAAAAAATGAAAGAAGCCTCACATTTCGCCGAATTGTGAACAGCACCTATAAGATTTATAAACATTTGAGACAGGTATGCGGCTACTTCACTTCGCACGGCAACGTCCTTTACCTACATTGCGATGCACTGTCTGGATTGCTCTGACGCGGACATCAATTATATTATTTGACACGCAAGACCGCTACAGAAATCGCTCGCACACCGCCGTAATTTGGATAGATTTATCCATCAATAGAAAACTTGTAAATTGCTATATCGCGCTGAGAAGCGATCTGTGGTAACGGCCGACTGTATCAGTATAACACGCAGTCAGTGATAACGAGGCAAGTAAACAAAGAGACCGTTTTAGCGGTGCACGTTTAATCACTGATACAAACCGACCCATCTCTTTCCAGTATTCGATTGAATTACACGTTGTATCCCCGTCTTATCTCCGCTAAGAACATCCTAGGTCAATATTTGTGGATACGAGAGAAACCTGCACTCTGATGGTTCACTGTTGACTCAAGTACGATTTACCTTACACTACAAACAAACCTTAAATTTAAGTGATATGCCACCCTGTTCGGTCTCGCATTTAATTGTTCCTTCGTTTAATAATTCGTTAAACTATTTGGGTCTAATTCCCGCAATTAAACAATTTAGGTCGACCGTTATTCAACAAATACGCAAAATGACGTTCGTAAAATTTTATTGCAATTCTATCGAGGACCCAAATGCGGGTTTCACATAACTCTACAGAAATATGGACATCATGTATTTCAATAATCCATACTAATATTATAAATGCGAAAGTAACTCTGTTTGTATGGATCGTAATGAAAGTTAGTAAAGGGGATAGATTATATTCTGGGGGACATAGGTAATTTGTCTCAAAATATAATCTCGAAGGACGAATACAGCTGGTTCAATACACAATACCACGCTCAATAATTATTCACTTCAAATTTTATCATCCTGAGCTCCTATTTTTTTTACAATGCACGTTCTTTATTTTTCTTCTTTGCTTATTATTTTTTATAAATATTACACCCATAGCAATGCCATATTTCGTACTATAAATAAATGCAATGTAGTAACTTACTGACTATTTTCATTTATTTTATCGTAGATAGGTTTTACAAAACTTATCTCGAAGAAAGACACTAGGTGGTCCAAACATTTTATACACCACCATTGATACGTGATAGCTCTGAAAATACGAGTGCACAGCTATTCTTGGTCTACAGTTACAATCATTAAATAAAAATTAAATCGCCCAATCGCCATAACCTCAGTGATGTGGAAAGTCATGGAGCGACTGATAAACAGCCAATTAGTTCGCTACCTAGAGGATCACTCGTTGATTAATGACCGCAAGGGGTTCCGTCATAAACTATCAACGGGTGATCTTCTAGCGTATGTATTACATCACTGGGGGGAGGCGATTGACAAGCATGGCGAGGCTCTGGCTGTGAGTCTCGACATAGCCAAGGCATTTGATAGGGTCTGGCATCATGGCCTTCTCTCCAAGCTCACGGCATATGGTCTGCCCGACAACCTGTGCAAGTGGATTTCCGGCTTTCTGCATGAGCGTAGAATGCGTGTCCTCGTTGATGGACACGCTTCGCAGCTCATGTCAGTAAATGCCGAAGTACCACAAGGTTCTGTGATTTCGCCCACCTTGTTTCTTCTGCATATCAATGATATGTTGTCGCTTGGCAACATTCATTGCTATGCAGACGACAGCACGGTTCATGGGCGTTATAGCAGCAAGCCTCCTGGTTGCCGGGCGGATACTGAGAGGAAACGCGAGGATCTTGTCGTTGAGCTCAACCCGACCTTGGATCTCATCTCATCATGGGGTACCAGGAATCGGGTTGAGTTTAATGCCAAGAAAACCCAGGTGTGCGCGTTCTCGTGCAAGAAGTCTCCGTTTTCTCCAATCCCCGTTCTTCAGGGTGTTCCACTCGCAATGCGGAATGACCTTAGTGTCCTAGGTATGGATATCCGCTGCGATCTTAATCCAAGGAGTCACATCGAGGGCGTAATGTCCGCCACTTCACGGAGGGTCGGAATCCTGAACAGGGTGCGGCGGTTTTTCACGCCTGGTCAGCTCTACCGCTTGTATAAAGCGCAGGTGCAGCCGGGAATGGAATACTGTTCGCACATCTGCGACGGTTCCGCAAAGTACCTTCTCGATGCCTTGGATGGGTTGCAGCGGCGGGCCATCCGCATTGTGAATAATGCAGACGTGAGTAACAGCCTGGAGCCGCTACAGCTGCGTAGGGATATTTCCTTGCTTAGCGTGTTCTACCGTCTGTATCATGGCGAATGCTCTGAAGAATTGTTTGATCTTATCCCATCCTCTCCCTTCCATAACAGAACCACGCGTACTGGCTTGCGGAGCCACAGCTTCGTGGTGTCTACTACCCCGGCCCGAACCAAGAGGTTCGCAAATTCGTATTTTTGCCGCACCATCAAGCTGTGGAACAGTTTGCCAGCTACCGTGTTCCCTCCCTCCTATGATTCTGGGTCCTTTAGGCGTAATGTGAAGAAGCTAAACAGCAGGCCGGCATGATTGTGTTGAGTAGCGGGGGATAGACTGTCTCTCGCTACTTGATACTCTACCTGGACGGCACTGCGCTTACCATCAGGGTGCAGTGTGGTCACTTTGCCGCGCCAGTTTAAAAAAAAATCTTAAAACTACAAGAGCTATATACATTTGCTTACAAAATCAGTAGACAGTATTACTACCTACAAAAAAGCTCTTGAGATTTTGATTCATGAAGGAAGCTTCCCGATAACTCTAAATCCTAGAGGTCCTGTATCATATGCAATATTTAACCAATTTTATGCATCTTTGTTATTCGTATTTTGACGTGTATTTATTAAATGTAATTAATTGAATTACAATAAAGAATCCTAACCGAATCACAGTCGTATAAACACGTGTTCCTACATTACCATATACATCCAATGATGTTATATTATGTTACTTGTAAACTCACTGAAAAAAAAAATATCAAAGATTAAATTCAACCTTTTTCACAAGAAATATTTGTAAAATAGAGATTTAATTGTCAAAAAAATCAATTATCAACTTGTTGTCAACCTAATGTTTGATAGTATTTGCCAAGATGTTTATGAATATTTATTAGACTGTTTGTTGAATATTTTGGAATAATTTTAATTTTTAATCATATTACAAAATACTATACAATTTGACAAATCCATTTAATTATGGCAGGTATGCGTCGAATAAAAAAGAACTTTACGTAATGAGCATACTATATAATTATTTATATGCAATGTAAATAACAAAATTGTATAATGCGTGCCGCTTGACATTCGTTTGGTGTCCTTTCCGGACACATTTTGCCTTGTTTATTCTCATCTGGTATCAAAAACTATCACCATTGCGTCTCGCTTGATCTACATTGAAACTTGAAACCATGACATGGCATTAGACCAAACTACCAGTCATAATTCATAAACAAATCTTGCTGCAATTGGCCTGCTTTTTCTGATCTATAAATAAATCTGTTATGTTGTTCTTTTAGCGGACGAAACAGCTGTCCTCCTAAACATAGGTGATATGATAGATTTGGCAATTGGAACACCGGAGGTTTGCGCATTTTATTATTTTTGTATACTTTGCTCACATTAACAGAAAATAACATTGCATTTTCCTTATTTTTCCGTGTCATTACACCTGAATTGGAACATGACAAATGAATATAAATGATTTTAGTACGTATACCACGGTCATTATTTACTCAGAAAATTATTTCATCAATATAGTAAGGAAACCCTAAATACATACTGTTTTATTATCAAAGACACAATGTACCAGAATTACCTGATAAGGTTACACTACAGTGGCCATCATCAAAAACCAGCCACCAGCGCCACAACACTTGCTCAAAAGACTATAAAAATAAAAAACTTAAACATAACAAAGTCTGATCGAAAAAGTTGTAGATATACAACCCTGATAAAAATATCCGCAGGTGGGGGTAGTGGACTTCAATATGCTGCAAACAGTGCTGCACTGTCTTGCCCAACAACTCCGTGTCCTGGGGAAGAATGTGGAACTACGCGGCAGCGTGGTGACATTACCCGTCCGACGGGAAAACAATCAAACCATCAACATCAGCGAGTTTGTCGTCGACACTGACGATAAGGTTAACATCATAATGTTCAATTCGTGTCGATCCAAATTGAGAATTGTCTTTTACGCAACTCATACTGATTCCATGCTATCCTATACCTGAACCTATAGCTTCAAGCGTCTGAATGGGGGAGAGGTGCCGCCCGTTGCGAACAAAGCCCGTTAGGGGCCCGGGGTGGCGAAACTAAATGAGGCCCTCGGTTTGCAAGTAGACAACTTACCCTACAAACGTGTTGTGGTTATGTTTGAAATACAGTCTGATGTTGAGACCTTCCAAATCTAGTGATGTCTGAAGATTTGGGGGCCACTAAGACCGGGCCGCCTCTTCCGCCCGACTAAGAGAGAGCTAGGGACTGATCCCTAGCCCTCTCTTAGTCCGCGCTACTGGCCTCCGAGTACTGTTCTCAGAGTTCAAAGTTTCCACATTCCATATTAAGCTTTATAGGGCTAGAATAGCGCCATATTTAAATCTATCTACATCACAAAACTATCCTCGGGTCGATAACCAATTGGCAATGCAACATAACCAGTCCAATTACTAAGCGACGGTTGTGCCCTGCTCTTCTCTTCTCAGATGAGCCACAGTTCTACAATACTCTACAATTCAATTGAAATAAAACAACAATTATAGTTAATGGGTACAGTGTAACGTCGCTTAACAATTAGCATAAAAAATGTGGTTAGTCGAGCGCGGGCGCGGTAGATTTTTGTCAGCACACAAAATTGTTTCTAAAATAAGTCATATTTCTTTCTAGACTGCCGCAGCAAAAACAGAGATACGTGAGTGCTTCAGTATATTATATTCTTTTCGGTACATGGCATTGCTAACATTATTTTTAAGGCAAGCATTCCCAGAATATAAATAAAACAAAATTTTATGAGAATGTAATATTGTACCTACACCGTGGATGCTTGCTTCGGTATTCACTACCAAGGATGATTAGAATATCAGCTAATTCAGCAACGTTCTTAGAAGCTTAAACATGTCAATTAATACCGTTAAAGTCATCTTATTGTTCTTAGAATTGATGAGTTTTCACTTTTCGGGTATATGATTCTATGACTATTCAAAAAATAAGTATGTTTATGAAGTTTATAATGTTCCTTTTTCCAATAAATATCAACTCTGATGAATTTACGTAAAGTCAATCCGTAAGAAACTATCCAGTTCATAGTACAATAAATAATCAATTATGGTTTATACTTAAAACAGATCCTTCGCCATCAAGTTCAGAACCAGCAACAATATTAGTTGGTGAGTTAACCATGCTATACAAAGATTATAATTAAATATATCGAACTAATTAACTATTGCCTTATTTCAGTTGAACGAGTCAAAAAATCAGATTCGCCTAGTAAGTTATAAGACATATTATTTTAAAGACTTACAAATACTCAAACGCTACTCAACTTAGACCGTCCGTCTAACGGCTACTTACTTTGTATCACGCCATACAAGAGGGTCTCAAATATTTAACACGATATAAAATTCTTGAGTTGCGTTTAAGTATCCGGGCGTTAGAGACTATTGTCAACAATTTTAAGGAGAAATTAATAACATTTACTTTCTAAAATTATATTAAAAATATTTTGGAGGCTACTCGTTCTGAATCACTCATACAAATTATATGCGTCGTAACATTAAATATATCGTAATGAAATACGTCAATATATATGACTAGACCGTAGTTCTCCTCGTGCCCGTTCGCCTACTGTTCAACCAACTGGAGGTGGTGCTTCCACTGGCGCACCCCACGCACTCCTGTCCACTGAAAGGCTATCGCTCGTAACTCTTAGCAAGTTTAATCTGCTGGAATCTGCTGTTGACGACCTGAAGAACCGCGTGTATGGCAGTATGCCGAAGAACGAAGAAATCTTGGAAGAAGTCAGGTGACTGATATGTAGCTTTCTGAATTGAATTTGTGATAATAAATGAATTCCAATAATTATATTGGTCATCTAACAACTGTATGCAAGTAAATGATTTAGAAACTTTGCTCCTTGAAATCTTTGTTTCAAATGTGAAATATGTAATTCGTTATGCCTTACCTGTTTTTAACTTTTACAAAATAATATAAAACTTTTATCCAAGATTTGTTATTATTACTTATCTACTTATGGCTCATAGTAATATTATGTAATCATCAAAGCTGTACACGAAAGCTATAAAATTTAAAATAACGTTTAGAATTGACTGTTTTTAAAGTTTAAGAGATCTTGTGTAACAGATCGCAAACCAACCTCAAAGGTATCACTGATATGTGGACATCATTAAACGTCTCGTCACGTTTGGAAGCGGCAGAAGCCGGTATCTCCAAGCTCAGTTCACTGGTTCAAGACATTATTTCGGAAACTTCAGAACTCCAAGACGGTTTGAAGACCCGTAGCTCAAAAACGTAAGTTAATCCTTAACTGTTAAAATGTGTTCCAGAATGAGTAAACCATTTTTTATATTTATAAAAATATAAAAGTATCATATAAACAACTAGCCAAACTAATGCTTTAGAATTGTGTTAAAAAAAGGGTGAGTTAACAAACTACGTGAGTATTAAATTAATAACATACATGATAAATGATTACTAATAAACTTAGTGCATAATTTTAAATACTTAATAATGGATGTCACAGGGAACTCCCGACTCCGATAGCCACGGCGACTGTGCCAGACCCTGGCACAGCTACTGCATCTTCAGATCTAGCAAAAGTCCAAGTAAATCTAGATCAGTTACGCGCTGATCTAGACCAACTGTCTAACACCTTCTCCGATACTATGGCAGAAGCGAAAGCCGGATTTGGTTATTATTAACATTTTATGTTCTCAATATGCTTCCTCGTAATAGTTTTCGTATCTAGCGTTAGCAGTAAGAAATAGAAGCCTTAACTCACGTATAAAGTAGGTAGGTAAGGTACCTTATAATGTTATTTACGTTTATAATATTAATCAAGTGAAATGTAGATAACAACACTGTAATATTGATATAACCCATTAAAAGATTTAAGGTTAACAAATAAAATAATATTACAGCTGCATCGCCTACATCTCAAGCTACTTTACCTGGTGCTGATCAGACAGTTGGGACAGTAGAAGCATCAACAGGTAAAAATTTAAACAAAATCTTAAAAAAATGATTTATGTCTTCCAATAGAAATCTTACGCAAACTAAGTAAAGAGACGAATATAATATAATAGCATGAAAATATATTGCACCAGTAGTATAATGCAGAGACGTATACCTAAATTACTGTGTGAAGTTTCGAATTATACTACATTTTTAAGAAAGCATATAATGACCGTTGTATAGGAAACGGCGAATAAAGATCGGCAGCTATTGTTGGAAATCAGTGGAGTTAAAATCCCGACCCACTTCATAACTATTATACGGAAAAGCTTGAATATCTATTAAGGAGGGTGTATAAAAGAAATATTTTGCATTGCTTGTAGATGGCACAGCTCCTGAACACCTCCATAGAGAAACAGGGTCAAAAGCTCTGTCAGATAGAATAAATGCGCTCGAGAAAAGGATAAAAGAGTGTTGTGACAAGATAGGGACTGTGGACGGCATCGTGCAAGATAATGTACGTCAAATTACAATTTGACATATATCATTATTGAAAGTCAATTTTTGTTTTTTCTTTTTCTGTGTATCTCTTAGAGATCTCTTTTCTTTTACTATGTTCGATCAGCTGTATTTTCTATACTATGTTGAAATTTGTTTGAGTTGGAGCGAGAGGCCGTCAACGAAATTATGTTTTTAGTTAAACTCATTCCAAGACCAACTGGAACACATGATGAGACAAGTAGCAACTATGGACTCCGGCGGAGTTGGTGGCAAAATGTCACCAGATGTTATCAAAGATCTGCAAGGTACACACAATACCATAGACAGTTCTGCCTTAACTACTGTACCAGGGCTTTCCTTGATACACCTGTAACGAAATACCAATAGTATTTTTGTTAGTCGTCTGGCACCAATAAACTCTATGAAATGTTTTATCTTATTAACTATGAGAAATGTCATTTTGCGAATCCGATGATATCGATGAAGCAAATTGTTATTCACTATTGGGATATTACGCCGCTCTCTATCAAGTGCTTTGATGTGGATGCTCAATTTACTTCGTATTTAAAATATTTTATTCGTCATACAGGTTTAATGCAACTATTCCAGACAGTACAAGAAATGCAAGAGCAATTAAAGCAAGTCCACGAAACAGCCCTGCAACTGGCGGCTGAAAAAGAAGATCGACAGCTTCACGTGAATGTAAATGTCTATCTTAAAAGGCGTTTATAAATTAAAGATTAAATATTTAAAATAAAGATAATGAAAACGTATCATACGTACAATGCAAAAAATAAAGCTATAGCCAATTTATTTCACAGGCTCTTCTAGAACAAATTGAGCTACTGAAAACTGTTAAACTGGATCGAGAAGATATGGTAGAAGCAATGGCTGATAAAGCAGACCTTCGCATGCTCGCACGGAAAGTGTCACATGACCAATTCGAACTGGCCTGCGACGACTTATCAAGAGGTTTGGAACATGCGCTCGGAAAACTGAATATGCAGGTAATGTATATATCCTAAGTAATAATATTTTTAGTTTACATATAACTATTTTACTACACGGAGCTCAATCCTAAATGGCACTTACTAAAGAAATATTTGATAACACTCATGAACAGAAAAACAGCTACTTTCAAATACTAAAAATTTTACACCTTCAGGAAGCTTTATGGCAACAAGCATTAGATGACATTCAGCGGGAAATTGAGACTAAGTTGGACAAGATGGAGTTGTCGCCGGTGAAAGACTTTTTCAACAACAAATTGAAACAATTACAAGAAAATTTGAAACAAATGTCATCAATACGGCGCGAGGCTGAAGCAGCAGGAACTAAAAGACGATTACTAAGGTCACATATATAAATAATTAATAACACCCAACAGTCACACACATAGCTCCGATCCCACACTAAGATACGAGTCTTGTGTGGTGGGTATCAGGGACTACGAGAGACTTTCGGTCTCACAACACCCAGACCCCGTACATAAATATCTGTTTGTAACACAAACATTTGTCCCGGTGTGGGAATCGAACCCACGGCCACTCGTTTCACAGCCAGCTACTCGTCTACTGCTCCACGGAGACTTAAGCATGACCTAGCATAGGAGCCACTTCATCATTTTTTAATTGTTTCAGAGATGTGAATTGCATATCATGCGATGCGAAAGCCGTTATGTCCATGGAAGCTGCTTCAGCACTGCCTGTCAGTAAGCCCATGCCGGCAAATCTCTCTATGAAGCCATATCTTAGTTATGAACTCGGTTAGTTAACTTCATTATTATCTTTAGTAGTATTTGAAGTCTGCCAACCCGCATTATGCCAGCGTGGTGGACTAAGGCTTTTTTTTGTCGCTGGGAAAGCGTTTTATTACTGCCGCCCGCTCCAGAGGGAACCGGATTAAGAATAAAACGGGTATGCTGGACTAGCCGGTCTTACGACCCAGCATCCCCCTCGCACGGATGATGGCTATCCGTGCTGCCGCTGGACCGAGTCCCTAACCCCTATGTACACCCCACCCGACACTACCAGCTAAAACCCCGCGGTGGCCTTCTTCGGCGCTTGCGGTGCGATCCCGGGGTATTCTAAGGAGTGCTAGAATTGCAGCCGGAATCACCCCTGCGCGGTGCTGCGTAGCAGCCCATCTCCATGGAGGACTAAGGCCTAACCCCTCTCATTAGTAGAGGAGGCCTGTGCCCAGCAGTGGGACAATGTATAATACAGGGCTAGTATTATTATTATTATATATAGCTACAGTTCGTTTTTCTATAGCAGACTAAAGCCCTTTTTTGCACGGTACAGATGCAATACGCAAAACGCAAGCAAGCAACATACCACAACGTAACATGCACGACTGGGAGAACATTGACAAGCAAACCAGTAAACAGCCGCCAAAAGTTAGGTAATTACGAAGAATTTACATCCAATGTAATATTAATTCAAGTAATTCTTGCACATTTTATGCGTAGTATTGTTATAAATGTAGAGGTAATGATTTAGTGAGGTTATAAGCCTGGCTGACGCGTTATTGTCACACATATCATATCTTTAATATTATATTTAGGTACAATGTAATAATAATAATAATGTACAATTTATTAATTTTATTATGTGGATGGAAGAAAGAGTCGTGGAAGACCAAAAAAGAGGATGATAGATTGCGTGAATTAGGACATGCTCATGAAAGGAGTGAATGTAGATTTGACGCATGATAGGGCTGCGTGTAGGGTTCAAACCAACTGTGCCAACCCCACTAAATGTGGGATAAGGGCAGGTAGGTGATAACTATATTTAGGTACAAGCTCCCGCACACATAGCAATAGGTGCAAAACTCAAGTGATGTATGTAAAATAAACGGATTATAGAACACATTTTATAACATAAATACAATAAATAAATACACCCAACAGTCACACACATAGTCCCGACTCCCGACCCTGCACTAGGTCAAAACTGTATCATGGGAATCAGAAACTACCAGAGACTATCGGTCTCCTAACACCCAGACCCGAAACAAATATGTATGGGTCTGTCGCACAAATATGTTGTCTTGGTGCGGGAATGGAACTCACAACCTCTCGTTTTACAAACGGTTGCTGGCCAGCTGCGCCGCGGAGGCTGTCGGAATAGAAGATGTTGATTTTTAATTTTTCTTGCCTGTTCACGTATTATAAGCACAAATCGTACCGTAATAATGTTAATCTCTTCAATGCCCTTTAGGTCTGATACAGATAAACATCTTTGCAACCGTTACTGTGGTGGCTCTCACACGGTGACAACTCCGGCGCAACGCGTCGCTCGGCTCGGCCACTTTATAAAGCAATGGGGACCTGACGTGCTGCCCTTGTCGTCAGGATTGGCTACAGGCGAAGATGGCAGGGTCAGAACATTTATTTCCAAACTAATTGATTTTTTAATAACACGGCAATGTGACTCACCACACTGCACCTGATGGTAAGCGCAGTGCCGTCCAGTTAGAGTATCAAGTAGCCAAAAAAACTATGAACTCGCTACTTGACACAATCATGCCGGCCTGTTGAATAGCTTCTTCACACTACGCCTAAAGGACCCAGGATCATAGGAAGGAGGGAGCACGGTAGCTTGCAAACTTCCACAGCTGGTGGTATGATATTATATAGCAATTTAATAGTCGACGACCATCGGGTGCAGAGTGGTCACGTTGCCGTGCTAGGATAAAAAAAAATCTTGTGTGATAGTGTGTATAATAATGGGGATAATGTGTTAAAAACTGTTTTCAGATGTATAAAGTGACCGCTACGGAAGCTGCTAATGTTGGATCTGGTAAGACTCATTTCATCCATTAATGAAAATGAAATGTTTCATGAATTTATAGAGCCCCGGCCAAGGGATCATTGTACGGTAAAACGGGGTAAATTAGAATCTAGGGCTGAATATGAACGAAGCTGCATTCGTTTTTACATGGTAATTTGATACAATCCTGCGTTCCTATTCACCTCATTTTATATCCTCATAGATCTAGTGGCGTACATAAGCTGGGAAACTGGTGAGGTCCTGGGTACAAATAAGTACTAGGTCGGGCAATAACAATTTGTGTTGTGTTTGATAAAAACGCTTAAGTTGTTCAGGATTGAGAATAATGAGAATTGCCCGATGACTCGATACGTGTTTTTTTTGTATGGATTTGTGCTGTTAGCTCATAGTTGCTTTTACATAAATTGTGGCCGGCGCTTATTGCGCTCCAGCCAGAAAACGCAAAATTTGTCAACGGCTATGCTCAAAGACGCTTTCTAGAAGGTCTTCAATTAAGCCGTCACGTCGCTTGGAATAGGTTTAGGGCCGTCTCGATATACTAGTGTATCGAAAATCTGAGCATCGGCCGGGCTCCTTGGACTCGCCGGCGAGTCCTACGTCGACGGAAATTCAGAGTACAATTGTGATTGCGATTGGGCAGGGACAGTGCTGCCTTGACAGCGACCGTGATGGGATCATTTGGATCTCCCAAAACATGTTTAGGGCGATGACGTAGAGAGATATATATAAGGTGACCACTGAAAACCAGTGCTGTGTTGTGGTATGTACTATGTACGTGCCACAGCACAGCAGTACGCTGAGTGGTCACCTACCTGTCACAGCTGCGACAAGCAAGTGCCATTAGCATTAGTTTTATTTATAATAAAATTGTTAATTGTCTTGTGGTATGTGCGTGTTGTCAGCTGTATTAATAAATAGTTTTTCTTTCTTTCTTCTTTCTATATACGACGACGGAGGGACTTAATCAATATGTTTACTACCTGTCTATTATGTTATGAGGCGAAAATAAGCTCGGCGAACCGCGCCTTTCGATTTACAGATGGCAGTTACTACGCCACGGAGAAAATGTTATTGCTAAATGATTTTTCTGAATCATATCGGTAGGATCCAGAAATTCCCTTCTACAAACAAACCAAAAAACTAGAATATTAGTACCTATAGATTATAGTACCTACATAATGCCACATATTTTTTTAAACAATAAAACCCTCACAAATGGTAATTGAAAAGGTAAGATCTTCTTAAATAGAGTAGTCTACTGGCACATAAAACATAAAAACTCCTTTACATGCGTTCTTGGTAGGTACATAAATATTATTTACTTATGAAAATAATTTTATGATAATAGTACCAAACATTAACAAAAATATCACTAAAGGTGGTGGTGTAGAAGCGATATGTACTCCAAAATCGCCAGTGAAGAAGACTGAATCGCCTAAACAAGCACCGAAGCAAATTCCGATAGTAACTGTGAGTAATTTAATATTTTAATCTTTATATAATTTTTGGAAGTGGTAGAGCCACGCTGTAGACATATTTGTCTACAGCATGAATGGGCCGGCTCGACCGGGGTAGTACCACTGTCTCACAGAAAACCAACGTAAAGTGGCAGTTTACTGTCACGTTTCGTATGGTAAGTGAGATAACCGGAGGCCCAGATTCCCCCTTCCCTTCCCTAATCCCTATTCCTGTCCTTTAAGGCCGACAACGCATACATGATACTTTCGGTATTGTGGATGTTCATGGGCGGTGGAGATCACTTAACATCAGGTGACCCACTGGCTCGTTTGTCGGACTATACTATAAAAAAAAAATATATATATATATTTCAATGTTATTAGATTTAAATTACATGAGATTTAATTGTTTAATAGTTGTAAAATTTTATGTATGCATGTTAACAAAAATGAATTACTATTATCATATTTTTGTAATGTTAGAAAGCAAGAAATAAAAGGCTTTTTTATTTTATTTATTTATTTATTTGCGTCCTGTACGTGCGTATGTCATTGAACTCCTCCTAAACGGCTGGACCGATTTATTTATGATTTATTCCACAACTTCTTTGTGGATAGTTTTATTTATACGTTCCTTAGAATATTCAGCTTCACCCCCTTCAGTACTTCAGGTACAATTCAAGTGGGGTTGGGAGTTTAGGAGCCATCCATTCCAAACTGCAATATTAAGGTGTTGCGGTAAATGAATCCACCCAACCCTTAAACTACCAATCAGTAACTTTTTATTCTGTATTAATAATTATTTCTCGTTTCCCCAGGAATGCCGGTGTCTCGACGGAGGTATGATTGTGAACCATTATACTCAATGTGTCTATAAATGTAATTACCTTATTAATGGAACTTTATAATTACAGATCAACTGCAGAAGGCGAACTAGTTTGCGGAAACGTTATTAGACCAATTTATTGCATTAATTAAATCATATTATACATATCGGCGGTTGGAGGTCTCACTGATTTAAAAGCGGATTTTTTGCGATATTTAGTGATACACATATTCGGAATCAGCTAATTTTTCTGCACTTTTGTTCACTTTTTGGCGATTATCAACTGGTAAAACAGGGATAATGTTTTAAACCACAATTATTTTAGAAAATAATGCTCTCAAATACATGAAAATAAATCATAAAGATGCAATACGTGCTTACACAAGTAACATTAATTTTACTAAAACCCAAGCAAGTTTTTATAGTGTTTTTTTTTTCGAAAATATAAAAAAATACATAACAAAAATAGCGTTTAAATGTAGCCCCCAACCGTCGATATCTCTATTGAAATGTTGGTAAGGGATTGATGTAAATTAAAAAGTTAATTATTTTATAGTGTTTTATTGGTAAATGTATTATACCGTACAATTTTAGCTTAGACATAGTTTTTATCTCTAAACATGAACAATAATTATCTTGACAGTGGCTTAATACATTCACATATATATACTAAATCAATGCATTCACATAGTACCTGCCTTAAATATGAAATGAAGTTATATCGTTTTACTTAGCGGCAAATTGTTCATCTAACCTTAATATTTACAAATAATCAATATAACGTATCACAAAAGAAAGCGTTGTAATGAAAGAGCCAGTACAGCGCAAATCATTGTTTTAAATCAGGCTGGCGATTTACTCTCACTCAAGTACTACAACTATACATATAAGAAATGAGCCCAAGAATATCGATTCGTATAGAACCAGAGTGGGCAAAGTAGGTAGATGGGCAAAATTGAAAAATATATAGGCAATATAAGAAATTAAAATCTGCATCGACTATGTTTTATAATTAAAAATGGCTATAAACCCTTCTAAAACACAAAACAAAAGTTGCTTTAGAATTTAGGCAATCTTTCACTATCAACCAATCAGAAGCGTCTGTCAAGTCAACAATCCTATTTCTCATGAAATCAATGACCAATCAAAAATGACAAACTCGGCAGTACGGTAGCAAAGGCGGCCATATTACCTTAGTTGGAATCAAACTGGGCAAAGTAGAAAATTGTAATAAGATTTTTCACGGTTAAGCTTAATTTTGTATCATTGTTGGTGTCATTGATTAAATATAATATCTCCTCAGATTAAATAAAATATTCAGCAAAATTTACTTTCGACTTAAACAAAAGTTATCAGATTTTTTAGTTTGCCAAAAAAGAAGTCGACCCTACTTTGCCGACTTTGGTTATATACGACTCAATTATATCGGTCTCAAACTACACTATGTAGTATCTAGAAACTTAACATTTTGATTAAGTAATCTAAAAAAATAAGAAGACAACTTGACAGGAACTGTATATAACTAAAACGCTCACGAATAATATAAAACAGCCAAAACAATTTCACATTTACTCAGACTTCAACTAACTAGTGTTTTAAATCAGAATATTTAAGTAATATAAAAAATAAATCTTTCTACACTTTTGATACAAATATACAATATTTTGGGAAATGTGCATTTTCTGCTTTACTAAATATTTAAAAATAAACTATATGAGACACATATGCTACTAAAACGCATGATTTCATACTTTTTTTTATATAGTATAGTCCGACAAACGAGCCAGTGGGTCACCTGATGTTAAGTGATCTCCACCGCCCATGAACATCCACAATACCGAAAGTATTATGTATGCGTTGTCGGCCTTAAAGGACCGGAATAGGGATTAGGATACTATAGCTTGTGTGGACATAATAGCAGCTTTAATTAGTCAGCTTGGTCTCATTCCTTGAATAGTGGCAGTCAGTTTAAAGTTAATTAGTGACGCAAAATGACTTTAATTAGCGAGTAGCATGTTTTTGTACTAACGAAGGAGCATGAGTACCCCAGAACAACAAATATTTTTGTAAACCTTTTGACTATATCAATGTATTGAATTGATCGTAGAGCAAGTTAACCCGCAAATGCTATAAACAGATTATCTAACAGCGACCTACACAAATGGTTAAAACAACGTAACTTTTGATAATTATTTTTTTATTTAAAACTTTATATACACAAAATGTATAAAGGCGGACTTAACGCCAGAGGCATTCTCTACCAGTCTATCTACGGGTGATGCAGAGACGAGACAATGTGGGTGTACATTAATCAGTGTTGTTTGCAAATTTTTCTATGATAAAACATTCTCAGTGCAGTTTAGATTTTATTAATCATCTACAATAAACGTAGCATCATATTTTCATGATTACTGTTTTTATTGGTAGCAGCAGTAGCACACTTCAAACAAGTTAATCAAACAATTCAAGGACTCTTATACAACACATTTATCGGAAAAAAGCTTAACCCTAAGAAAGCGCAGTTGACATATTTACAGGCTTTATATACGGGTGTTATAGAAAAGGTACGACCTCCACAGGACGACTTGTAGCTTACTGGTAAAAATATATACCATAAAAATCAACTGTATGCATTCAGCATGGCTTGTCACTGCCTGCGGAATGCCAGACACCATCACTCTCACTAAAGTAATCAATACAGCTCTTATACATACAGTCAACTATCGATAATTTGAAACTCAAGGGATCAGAGAAAAATTTCAAATTACCAAGAGTTCAAAATAACCAAGAAGGGGGGCAAAAATCAAGTAAACAAGTTGATTAAACGCTGTAAATTATAGAGAGTAGAGAAGCCCACTTGAAATTATTGCATGTTGACGGACAAGATGCTATTCCTTCAACTTCAAATTACCGAGGGGATCAATTAATATTGATTTTATTTAATTTATCAAGTTTTTTCAAAAGACCAAAGTAAGTGGTAGAGCCACGCTGTAGATATATTTGTCTACAGCATGAATGGGCCGGCTCGACCGGGGTAGTACCACTGTCTCACAGAAAACCAACGTAAAGTGACTGTTTACTGTCGCGTTTCGTATGGTAAGTGAGATATCCGGAGGCCCAGATTCCCCCTTCCCTAATCCCTATTCCTGTCCTTTAAAGGCCGACAGCGCATACATGATACTTTCGGTATTGTGGATATTCATGGGCGGTGGAGATCACTTAACATCAGATGACCCACTGGCTCGTTTGTCGGACTATGAAATAAAAAAAAAAAAAAAAAAAGACCGGGAAAAAAACAAATTATCTAAATCAAATTAACGGGTGTCAAATTATCGACAGTCGTATATGTGTATTAAGCGCCCACTAAGGTAATTGAAATTTACCAGCTCTCTGAATGTATGAAAACAAATTGCATTCATAAAAATAAATGTTTTGATACTTCTTTTAATACGCAATTACACGAATACTATGTAATTTGAGGTTTTTTACCTTCACTGGTAAATTACAGGTGGTGCCAATACCGAATTTTCTTTCTGCCATATATCATTAATAGCAATTAAAATAACACTAATAATTATATTAAACCGGATTATAGTTACATCTATATTTTTAATGATCTCACTAAATTATTTTTATATTTTGCTCACCTATAAATCTTCGAGGTATAACTTCATACACAATAGGAAAACAAACCCTCACCAGGTAATTAAGAAATGTGTTATTTTTGATGATTTAATAAAAAATAAGTTGAATACATCTTACGATGGTTGTATAAAGTAAGTAGTAACATTTGATATTCTACTATTAACAATACAATTGCCTCCATGGCGCAGTTGGCGAGTAGCCGGCTGTGAAACGAGAGGCCGTGGGTTCGATTCCCACACCGGGACGAATGTTTGTGTGACAGACAAATATTTGTGTCCGGGGTCTGGGTGTTGTGAGACCGATGATGTGTGTGACTGTTGGGTGTTATATAAATAACACCCAACAGTCACACACATAGCCCCAGCATTATTGATCTGCTAAATATTATTATTTAGAAGAACATCTGATGTCTTGTCGATAAGGTATATATAATATACATTGACTTACGATAATTTCAATTAATACGGGGCTATTGATTTACGAATACATATTTTAAGTTTTTTATGAAAACTATGCACCCGCCAAGTATAATCAATATAGTCTAGAAATTTGACTTGATCTCTTAAAATAAACTATCCAGCCACACAACATTCAAACCAACCGATTGGGACTTCTAGATATCATACTTCAAAATTAAGAGAGAGACCAATAGGGTAGTTGACACGTTTTTTTTTATAAATGTAATCAAGTTACATTACCTAAAATGTATTATCGAAAGAATTTTATGAATCCGAACAAAAAAAGTAAATGAGACGCCATTCAAATCTGCTGGAAGTATAATTGTCAAATAACAGTAAAAGGATGCATAATATGAGCCGTGACGTCACGGTTCTCAGAATGGACTTTACTGTGCCGTTGTGCGAGGGAGATAGTGATATGTTCCCACTACGTAACCATTTTAGCTCAAACCAATATTTAAAATAATTATTGTGACCGCAATTTTTAAGCAATTTTGATTCTGTTTTCGCAAAAGGGTCTCTTTTGCGTATCATATTCGGTTGCATATCCAATGTACACAAATTAAACACAGGAAACTACCCTATTAGCATCGATACTTTCTGGTGGGTCCATATGTGGGACTACAGATATAGAACATCCAGTGTTCAGGTTATTCAGATTATCCATTAAGTGTTCCGCTTATCCAGGACAGGCTCGGTACAGTGGATACCCCACGACCCGTCTATGAAGGCTGTGGATTCGATGCCCGCACCAATACATATGTTTATATAATCTGCAGATATTCCTGATTGTATTGCAAAGGTCTCTCGTAGTCCTTAGTCATCCTTAATGTGTCGTAGTCCTAAATGCAGTCACATGCAAGACAATCGAATTTTTCTATAAAGTTGATACAAATAGTATTTTCCTTTCACTCAACCCATGTTTTTGTGGGCTAAATGTTAATGAGTCATTTATTCTGCGAATCTACCATACTTTAGTTGAATTCTACAGTTTAGCGGTGCCGACCGCGTCCCCCATAGTGGTTGCCGTCGCGGCTGTACCGTCGTTCCTTACGATCCTCTCGACCGCCGCGAGACTTGTCGCGGCGTTCCCGGTCCCGGGACCACTCCTTATCGCGAGTCGACTCGTGATTCCTGCAACAATCGTTTTTTTTATAAAAGATTGTCTTCATTTCTGAGATTACAATAGACAGAAAAAGATTCAGTAAACTGAGGATCAGCGCTGCAATATATAGGAAGGGTACAATAGTCTCTTTATAAAAACAAAACTATACCACAGGAACCATATTTCCGGGATAAAAGGTAGGCTATATGCTATTCCCAACTATAATCTATCTCTGTGCTAAATTTCGACCAGATTTTTTTCAGCCGTTCGGACGTGATTGAGTAACAAATCGCGTAACGCGGCTCCGCCCGCGTGCAGGTTATTTTTGGAAGAAAACGTATACAACCCATGGAGGCATCTTAAGCTGTTACACCTTACATAGGAAGCGTGCATTTTTCCGGGATATAAAGTAGTCTATGTCATTTCCTGTTCCCTAAACTGCCACTATGCAAAAAATCAAGTCGATCCCTTGCTCTGTGAAAAACTAAACTATCCCACGGGAACTGTAACTTTTCCGGGATAAAAAGTAGCCTGTATGCTATTCCCGACTATAATCTATCGGTGTCAAATTTCAACCAGATCCGTCCAGCCGTTGTAGCGTGATTCGAGTAACAAACATCCATCCATCCATACATTCGCATTTATAATAGTATATATACTAGCTTTTGCTCGCGGCGGATAGATTATATCCCAACGAAGGACTTAGGTTCTCTTTTGTCTCAAAAATTATCTTGAAGGGGTGAAATAGGGGTTGAAAGTTTGTATGGGCAATCCGTTATACCTCAACTTAGGGATCTGAAAATTCATATTTAGCTATTGGTAAGAAATAAAAAAATACGTATTTCAACGTTTTTACCAAATCATCCCTGAAAGGGGCGAAGTGATGGGTTAACTTATGAGGTATTCTTTAAATGCAATCTCAAGCAAACAGGCACAACATCTGAGAGTCAGGACGACCGCTATAAGTGCCTCAGTGCAGAAAACAACTCCTTGGATTGTATACTTCTGCTCCCGAAAATAACCACCACGCGGGCGGAGCCGCGAGCAAAAGCTAGTATATAATAAGATATTAGTGTGGATTTATCAAAATCATGCATCATATGAAATAGACTTTGTTATGGATAAATGTTACTGCACTTTAACACACACCTAGCGTGTTTTAAAAAACTGTTAAACGTGCACTATGAACGAACCTGGATTCTCCAGCTGAGCGACTGTCCCTGGACTTCCGGCGCGCTGGTCCGGCGGAGCGCGCACGCGACGGCGGCGACCGCGACCGAGACTTGCGACCCTTAGGCGACAACTCGCGCTCGCTGTTCAAATTAAAATCGTCGAATCTGTGGCCAACCGATTCATGTCACCAAACTAATTAAACATTTTTAACCAATATATTTCGTATCGTATTAACACTTTCACTGGGGCGTACATGATTTTATGACAAACTAAGTGTTTTCGCCGCAGATAAAATGTTAATGTATCTTTCCTTTTTACTAATCGTTATAATAATTGTATTACCAAATATTGTTAACCGATGTTGAAAAAGAGCAACGCTAGAGTTTCTTACCCATTCTTTTCTAGCGAAACTGCATTCCGAACTGGCGGTAAAGTAAAAAAATTTACTGAATCTAAATAATGTAACATTTCATGGATTCAATAAATATTACATTTTTTATTTGATTTTTTTTGACTAAACTTCAGCCATAGGGATAAGGCATAAGCCGTGGTCAATGAGTACATAGTATTTTATATTATCACAAAATATATTTACTGAATATATGATATTTAAATGAATCAATGACAAGAACAATGATAAAAAATTTACTTAAATTAATTAACGGGGCAATATATTATAACATTTTCTAGATTGCCGAGTTTGAACCCAACTAAGGTAAGATGGCCACCTTTGCTAATGTATTCCCAAGTTTGGCATTTTTGATTGGTCATTGACTTCATGAGAAATAGGATTGTTGACTTGACAGACGCTTCTGATTGGTTGATAGTGAAAGATTGCCGACTTTGGTTCTAAAACAACTTTTGTTTTGTGGTTTAGAAGGGTTTTTTTTTAATCTTAAATTATTGAGCTTGGTCGATTAGAAGGGGTTATAGCCGTCTTTAATTATAAAACACTGCAATAGCCGATGCAGATTTAAATTTCCTATATTGCCATATATTTTATTCATTTTCGCCCAACTACCTACTTTGCCGACTTTGGTTTTGTACGACTCAATTGAGAGCCGAATTACTCGGGGCAAATATATTATCCAGTCATGACTCATAAGCTTGCCGGCGGTGCGGCGATGCGTTCAAATACTGGCCAGCTTCACCGTTCTTACATGCTATTTTTAACTTTAATGTTATGGAAATAAAAATGATTTTGGCTTGTATATTACTCCCTACTTTTTTTTAATATCCTTATAGACACGAGTGATTATGACAAAAGTCTCACCTATTCTTAGGTGTCTGTGTGGAACTATGACTAGAGCTTGAACTTGACGATGAACTTGATGAAGATGATGAACTTCTTGACCTGGACAAATTACATAGTATTACATCATAAAACCATACTAAATTGTATACATTTCAAGCATCTTTAAAAATAATAAACAGTTTATAAACTTACGGTCTTATTCGTAATGAGTTATCGGAGCTTTATAAGGCCGTTAATAGAAGCTTGTTAAAAAAAATTGAGCATTTTATATCTATTGAGCCATTATAAATAACATTTTTTATGAAGCTCCTATTAACGGCCTTATAAAGCTCCGATAACTCATTACGAATAAGACCTTAAGTCTTGTGTCAAAACTACCTTTGTTTGCTCTTTATGTCAGGAGAGGCTGTCTTTCCGTTTTTATCATTACCCTGCAAGCCAGAGTCTTTAGAAGTCTCACCACCTTTATCTTCCTTATCTGTAAATATTTATTTTTGCTATTAATTATTTAATTAGTAACATGTTTAATTGTTACAATATATTTTTCTAAATTTCAAAATTTTTCTTTAAATCTAACCAACCTGTTTTAGACGAGCTGCCCTGGTCTTCTTCGCCACCCCATAAATCATATTTGGAAAGGTCAGCCTCATCGCCAGATTCTTCGTCTTCGTCTTCCTCTTGACCACCTCCTTCACCAGGTGGTGCAGATGATGTACTCTGAAACAATATATGCATTTATGTACATAAAATAAAATTCAAAGTCTATAACAGTTTTCAATGCTGTGTAGATACCAACCTTTTTCTTAGTCCTATTGGTCTTGTCATCAACTCTTTGTGAGGTTTTGTCTGTTTCTTTTGTTTTAACGGTTAGTTTAAGCCTATTCAGCATAATGGGCTTAGGCAAGGCGAAGCTTTTAAAACTTCCTATTACAGGTGTATTATCGTCTGTTTGGGTCTTATGTATTTCTGAGCTATTTTCATCAGTGTTGGTTATGTTTATGTTCAGTTTTTTAATAACATTGGGGGGTATTACCACTGGACCAGGATCAAAAATATCACTTAAAAAAGGTGTGACATCAGTGTCGCCATCTAACTTTTCTAACTCCCTCTCTATGCTGCCGTCTCTGTTAGATTCCTTCTCCCATTCCTCATCATTTGTCAGATTAATTGTTTCTACTGGTTGCACATCCTGATCAGAGCTTTTTTGCACAGGAGTTTCTTCTTCATTAGATGAACTTAAATCAGTAGATGTATTCTTTGTTAACTGTTGCAGATTTTGCAGTGCTAACAAAAGAGTGTCTGTGTTGATTCCGGCCAAAATATTATTTAAATCTACTTTTGGTGTTGCTGGAACTTGTTCTTTAGGTTTTTCTGGTGATGCAATTTTATTATTAACATTATGTGGGATATCAGTCAAATGAGTATGTACTACATTAGAGTCTGGCTGGCTTTGTTCATTTACTGTTGTTTTTGATACATTGTAATTTTGATTTGGATAAATTGTAATAGACTCTATGACTTGGACCCGTTTTGATGGACTAATTGTATTATAATTTGAATTATTTTGTATATCGGAAACAGTTATTTTGTCTGTTGTATCTATTAAGGTTGGCTCTGGCGGGAGACTTATTTTACTGATATCTGGTATTGCCATTTCTTCAATGCTCATATTATTGACAGGCTGTTGCGGACATATCAATGGCTCAGAGTATTTGACTGGCAAAATTAAATCACAAATATCTTTTCCTTTATTATTTTGAAGGTCATTTAATAAGCCTAACAATATTTCTTGTTTTTCTTTAAATGTGCTAGCTAATTTTGTATCTTTAGAAGACAGTTGAGATTCTTTTTCTGTAGCATACAACATGTTTGAAGTAGGACTTTGTGTTCGAGCTGAATTTACACTCAATGGAGAGGCCGCACAAATCATAGTAGAAGTGTTTGTTTCTAAGTTATCAGTATTTCTATATAAAGCATCATCATCTTCATCCCATGCTGATTCATACATTTTTCTTGCATTATCATACTTTTCTAGATCATTATTGGCTTCTGGACTATTCTGAATAGCTTCATTCGTATTGAATATGTCCGTTATACTTCTGTTCTTCTGTGCAGAATTAGTTTGTACAATCGCAAACACACGATCTGTATTTTCATTACACTGTCCTAATTGATTAGTCTGCAGGCAGGTAGGTGGTAATGGTTTATCGAAAGGTAAATAATTGTCTGCTGTGTTGAAATTATCCAAATCATCTTTAGTAAAGTCAACAACAGTAACAGGTTTAGTTTTTGGTACACATTTATATGTCTGTGCAACAACAGGTAGAGGAGGTACTATTTGTTTGACAGGTTTATGAACAGGAACATTAGAACATGGCTTTGGATTATTTTGTATCTGTACTGTTTTAATTGGTGTGCTCACTACTTTTGTGGGGAAAGAAATAGGTTTATTTGAGAAATTATTGAAGTTTCTTCTAATAGCTGTTCCATTCCCCTTAGCCCAAAAGCCTTTCTTCCGAACATTATCTTTGAAATCTTGGTAATTTTTCTTGGTGAAAGATCCTACTCTTGTTGGTACATATTCAGTTGAGCAGCCATCTGCATCTAATGTTGTATTGTCTTGAGGTTTAGGAATCATGTTTTGCAAACTCCTGTAAATATTCCCGGTGACTAAAGGAGATTGTTCTGCTGGTTTCATTGTTGTATATCCTTGGAAACATGGAACATCATTTGAAGTTGGATTGATGAGTTTTGATAAATCGGCTATATCTTGATTTTTCATTTTATTTTCAGGCTTTTTACCTTTTCCAAAAACCCTTGATAAGAAATTTTCGTCTTCACTGTGATATGATAATGAATCAGAGTCTGAGTCGTTTGCAGACTGTTTAACAAGGTGACTTGGTTTAATACTAGATTTGCTCCTAAAGCTGCGCTTTTTCTCGAGTTTTTCAAAATCACTGTCAGGATAATTAGAATCTTGGCTTGATCTGGAACTCGATGTTGTTCTCTGTTGGCTGGAGCAGGAATGACTTCTACCATCTCTCAGAGATGCTCTGTCTTCAACTGTACTCACAGAACTAGCAGCAGCACCTTGATCCCTGTCCATTCCACTAATAAGCAAGGTTTCTGCACTTACAGTTCTTGGTATTGGTGGAAACATAGTTTTGGATTTAATAGGGCTCAAAATTAAACTTTCGTTATCACTGTCTGATGGGATTGGTATTTCATCAGGATTGGGAATTTTTTTAATGGTTGATTTATGATCAGAATCCGTTACTTGAGGTGTTGATTCATTCTTATTTAGTGGCTGTTCATCTTTTTTCACATCTAAATGGGAGTCTACCAAGCAACCTGTCAACATTAACCTTTGCCTCCATGCAAATATAGTTTTAAAATCTGGTGCTGGCTTATCATAAATGGCTTCAAACCTCTCAGTACTGATTTTGCAATTGTTGTAAGCTATGGCATAAGCAGCTGCTCGTACTCTCTCCTCAACAGTATATGTAACCTTGAAGTCTTCAGCTGGAGTTGGCCCAGTGAATGTATACACAATATTGTCGTTGTTTGTAGATGTAACTCTATTTTCCATAACTGGATTATAAGGTTTCACTCCAGATGACTCGGTAGAGCTGAGTTTGCTTCTTTTTGGTCCAGTTTCATATCCAAATGATCTAGTGTGAACTCTGTCTCCTGCACTTGAAATTCTTTTACGTGAACAAACACCATTAGTTTTGTAAGAAGGCATATGTTCTTGTTTATAATAAACCGGATTATGTGGCTGACTCTTTTGAATTGCACTTTTAGTTAGCGGGACAAGTTCACATATAGAGCTATCGCTAAGGCTGCCATTTGTTTTGTTGTCTTTATTTGGAAGTGAGATGTTTGGAGTGACAGACATTATATGATCCTTATTTGATTCCTTCTGCAGCATTGTTGATGCCAATTTTTTGAATACTGCTCCTTCAGTGATGCCAACCTGAAGGCAGGAAAAATTATCTCCACTTTAATAATGATGTGCTTCAACAACATATTGCAGTACTATTCATAATACAACATCAACTCTTCTCAGTTTCAAAGTCTGTTATCACGTGAATTTCTTACGATTAATATACAAAGGCAGCCATAGCTAGGCTGCGTTCGTTCCCAAGTGTATTTTTCTTTACCTAAGATATGATGACATAGGTATGTTGTGACAATATAACATCTATGTTAGTACCTTTAATTTAACATTTAAACTCTTGAGCCAATGAAACAATTATAAATAATTTCCTTACAGAATGAGTAAACAATATGATCTTTACTTGTTTTGGTTTAAATGGCAGGACAACAATTAAATGACAAAATATTATGAATGACATAACTTATATAAAGGTAATACTTAAATAAAAACAATAAGTCGATAGCAAATTACATACATTCTCCTGTGAATCGGCCTTGCGCTTGCGTTTCTTTCGGCCAAACTCGTCATATTCATCGTCAGACGAAGGTTCCCGGCGGCGGTATTCCACCACTCCCCGCTCGTTGTAGCCGCCGCCGTACCCGGTGCGCGCCTCCACCTATAACAAAATAACTTAACCACCTTCCAAATATACTAAACCCATAGAAAATAACTATATGTACGCACTTCACCAAATTTTGGCGCATTACAAACATTGCACGTTTGTCGACGGGCCCAATTCACATTCGCACATTTGTTGCACTGCCAATCGTCCGCATTAAATAGTCCTCTAGATTTGTCGGCTGCAGATTTGCCGATCTCTGTCCCAAGTTTCTTCTTAGAAGGCTTTCCACCATCCGGTCGCTCTTTATTACAGCGGTAACATGAAACTCTCCGAGCGAAGTTGATATTACCACAATTTGCATCGCTACATATCCAATCGCCGTCGTTCATTTTGTATGTTGAGAAAACCTTTCTCAGTTACAAAAGAACCATGGTTCATCCCTTTTCTTTATTATAACCAAACACTAAAAAATATTCTTCAGCAAAACATAAATAAAAGTTAAAACAATGACGGATATCACCACTTTCAAAGAAAACCAAGCTCACTTTCGCAAGAAAAGCAATCAAGCTTCATGCCAGCCATGACATGACGCAAATAAAAAATAAAAAACATAGACGAGACTACTTCCGTTCGTTCCAAGATTATATTTTTTTCTATAGATTGTATTGAATAATTTTATTCATTGTCATAAAATCTTATAAAGTCTTCTGTTAATATATTGTACTTAGTAATAAACTAACATTCATACATAATATCACGCATATGTCCAAAAGGGTAGCTAATTCCAGTGGATATTTCTGTATGACAGAATCCCGAGATATTATATACCACTTTTAGTACTTTTATTATTCTCTTTATGCATTCGTTGTTTAAAGACTGTGGTTAATTTGTTTGATTAGTTTCAGAGCCAATAAAATGATTAAGCTTAAATGCATATTTTTATAAAGTATAAAAATACAGAAATAAAGTCCTTACGAATAATGTTGCACTATACAAAAATAGCGTAAAAGAGCCTTTGGCATCGAGCCTCGCGCGCAAATTTCTTCTGTCAAAATTGTTTATTGTAAGGTTACATTTTTCATAAAACTTATTTAGAAAATTTAATATATATTTTTGAAATAAACGTGAATAGCCAAACAATGGTTTATCAAATGTGATGCAAATAAGTTAGAAGTGTAACTCATTAACAGCCAACTAGTTTTGTATTTGTGTCAAAAAATACGCGAATATTTTGTGACCAAGATCTTTGCATAATGTTATCGCATGATGTATGAAGATGGTAACATTACTTGTACTCCAAAACGATACGCCCTCACTGAGGTCACCAATTCATCCAGCTATGTCTCTCCTACTGCCAACCTTAAGCTTTTGACTAATGTCGCGCTGCAGTATCCCACGCCGCCACCCAGTACAGTTCATAGGAAGGAGAAGTCGCTTCAAATACTTTGTGACAGGTAAACAAGTTTATACCAGGGAATATAAATGTTCACATACACTGTTACAGTAAGTTATAGATATATAATTTTTTTAATAGATTTCTTCAACTTTATCCACTGCATGGAAATGGTTCTGTGGAAATACAACTGGACAGCACCGCAGCCCGGCTAGGAGTGGAGAAGCGCAGGATGTACGACATAATAAACATATTAGAAGCAATGCAGTGTGCAGTACACAAGAGAAAAAACACATACCTATGGCGTGGTGGTTCCCGGTTGAATTCATTCCTGAAGATGCTTAAAAAACAAGGAGAGAACATGAGGTTATCTGAAGCTTTAAGGGGAAGGGCTCCAAAGCCTCCTACTCCTAAGCACAAAGCATTGGGTGTGCTCGCTCAGAGGTTTCTCATGCTTTTTTTAGTGGAACCACCTGTGAGTTTGTTTTAGATATTATTATACTTTAATATACAATTACTAAGACTCAGAATAAATATTTATATATTTTAAGAATAATTAACTTGTTTGTAAATTTGATAAATGATTAACCCATATTTTTCCTGTGTAGTATTTATTTGAAGTAAATACAGCAATGAATTTTCTATTACTACCCTGAATAAACACACATTAACATAATAAATTTGTTTGCCCACAGAACACCCTTATAAATCTAGAAATGGCTGTGCGTGTGCTTATAGACACATCAAATAAGAACAGAACAGCTCTCTCCCCGGAGCAGCAAGACCGTCAACACAAATCTAAAGTGAGGCGTCTTTATGATATTGCTAATGTATTTATTTCCATTGGTCTCATAGAAAAAGTATCTGGTAATTTAATATTAAAGAAACCCGTATTTAAATATGTGGGGTCGTTTAAGATGAAAAGTTCTGACAGATTGGTGCTTTCCACACCTTCACCTATCACACCACTCTCTACGATAGACTGCCAGCAGAGAACTCCGACATTTCATGTGTTTGCAGGCAAGTCTAAACGGAAACTAGAGTTCACAACTCCAGTTTCCACCAAAGAACTGAAACTCGGTATCACAACCCCACCTCACACTCCATCACACAAATGGGATGAGATCCTACTTGTGGCTGATATGGAACTGACTAGAATTAACAAAGGAGTTGCGTTATGATTATTTATTTAATATAATGAAATATTTTTGCATAGTTAATTTTCCTATTTAGTCTTCCAGGGGATGTTTTATAAACAACGGTTTAAAGTCGATAGTCTATAAATAAACCACTTTTTGTAATGAGATGGTGTGAAATTATGAATTTAACATGTTCCTATATTTAAATTTTATCCAATTGTTTGTACAGAGCAGATATATCTGTTGCAGGTTGTGCAATCACTATATACATATATATTGATGATATTTGTATTTTTCTTGTTATAACTGATTATGTAAAGGTATATTTTACTTAAATTGTTTGTTTGACATTGGTATTTATCTTGATATATTGAAAAATTATTTACTAGAATGGCAGTGAAGATAACATGTTTCTAATATTACAATTATTGTCATCTTTACTTACATTTATATTGACGGTTGGCAGGCTATTTGATTTAAGCATCATGTTTGTTACAAGTTACAGGAGAGAGTTTTAAAGTTTATTTGTTTTTTGGAAAAAATCACAAAAAATTATATATGTGTAGATTTTAGTAGAATTAATATATTACTTGTGTAGGCACATACTGCATCTTTCTGATTCTTTTCATGCATTTATGAGCATTATTTTCTAAAATAAATGTGCCCTGAATAAAATGGACCAGTTGATTTGAGTGCCAAAAAATTGGACAAAATGATTCAGAATAATTTATTATTAAGTCCGAATATGTATTTATCTGAATATCGCAAAAAATGACGCTTAAAGCCCGCCAACTGTCGATATAATTTGTGATTACTAAAAGTACGAGAGCTTAGGCTGGTGTTTCGTTATATTTCGTTTTATTTATTAATTAAAATATATTCTGCCCCTGGGAGCCCTGGGACTGATATAACATGGAACACTTATACATCTTAGTACATATTTCATGTAATCATTTTTGTACATGTTATATCTTAACAAACTGTGTAATGAACTGAAATATTGCAATGTTTATTTGCCATAAACACTTGCACTTTTAGTATAAAATGCTTTTTTATCTCTGTTTTAGACATAGCAATATTAAACTAAATGAAATTATTATTGACTTTTTAATAACTTCATACCTCTAGAAGTATTTGTTTGTCAGTGGCAAATTAAGAAATCTCAAACAGTACCTACAAACCCAGACTTTAATTTGCTTATAATTAGGTGAGCAGCAGCAGCGATAAACTATTATATTTGCAGGAAATGTACATTTTACATGGGAACAATTAAAATAAACTATTTTTTAAAAAAAACACACCGTATGTGTTTTGGCCGCATGCTCGTAGCGCTAATTTCAACACACCCGGCGCGTGATGCCGCACTGGCGTTCGGGATTGTTACGCGAGTGCGGGAAACGCACCTAGCGTGTGCCTGCCGCATAGGCGTAGCGTCGCAATATTTGGCGCCGCAGTCAACGTGTTAAATGTAGGGTTTTTGCAAGAAAATACAAAATGATTGGTTATGCCTTGGATATTCTGAATGTTACCAACAATAAATAAATAACACCCTACAGTCACACACATAGCCCCGACCCCACACTAAGATTCGAGTCTTGTGTTGTGAATATCAGGGACTACGAGAGACTTTCGGTCTCAACGCCCGGATACAAATATCTGTCTGTCACGCAAATATTAGTCCCGGTGTGGGAATCGAACTCACGCCCTCTCGTTCACAGGCTGTCAATAAAGTTAAGTATTAAATGTGTTAGTATGATATATTTTCGTTTTTAAAACATTTATCAATTGCTGCTTTAGGTTTTTCTTTTCTATCATGACGCATTGCAACAAAACAAAACAAGATTTAGTAACTTACAATGTGAACCATACTAGATGCACCTCTGCCTAGACTTTCGAGATGCAGGCGTAAGCTTATAAAACTTCAGAATTAGATTGTCATAACATTGTATTGCATATGGACTCATGCCTGTAATCCCCGAAGGGGCAGGCAGAGGTGTAACCAGTACATCCACTTTTCGCCGAATTTATTATGGTCCTATAATGTGATAGGGGGCGAGCCTATTGCTATACCGGGCACAATTCCAGACTCCGGGCTGATACTGAAAAACTCTTTATCACTTTACCCGACCCGTGGTTCGAACCCGAGACCTCGGCACAGTAGCCGTAACGCATGCACAATTACTGCGCCACCGAGGCAGTCTACACACAGCAGGCACATGATAATGTGTTGAAAATAATGAAATAATATTTACTTCTTATCCAATCAGGACAAACGCCAGTAGGTAAGATTAATTTTCTGTTAAATGTAAAAAAACGACTTGATGAATTTTATGTTAAATTTTATTTATTTTCATTAAAATAACAGGCATAATCACATTTAATCTATAGAAAGACATTGTTTAAACTTAAATTAACTATTATCAATAAGTACTTAAAAGTATACGTTTAAATATCTCACTAAGTAAGTTTATATATACATACATTTTTACAATATAATAACAAAATGGCATTACTCTACTGACCTTGAAACTATTAGTTAGACTTGCATTAAGTAACAAAATATTTATATTTCCTATTATATAATTTTTATGAACATTATACACTTTCTCTGCGGCTCATTTTTTAAATTCGCAACGCTCATGCGGTAGTCACACGCGCTGCGTGTTTTTTAAGTTATACTTCTTATGGCGCGATGGAGAAAAATGATGAGAGTGAATTTTTACGATGCGATGACATCGTGAAGTTAGTTCTAGGTGACATGAAAATCGAAATGTAACTATGTTCAAGTTGTATATTCTAGTATTTTTATATTTAGAACACGTGTTTCGTAACAGTACAATTAAACAGTGTGAATAATTAAAAAAGATGAGAGTGACATTTTAAGATACCGTGACACAAAAGTAACACCGTTATGAAAAGTGGGTACGTGGTTTGCGAGTGGTTACGAGTTGTTGCGAGTGGTTGCGAATGGTTACGAGTGGTTGCGAGTTAATAATAATAAGTACTATGTAGTAGTGTTATACTTTTATAAGTATAACTTCTAACGCGCGTACATAAGTACACACACTCTTTTTTTTCATACATTCGCGATGCGAGCCGCATAGGCGGATTGGCTGTGTTATTTGGGGCCGCAGTCAATGTGCATTGTAGTTCACGAGCTAACCAGCTATAGCGTGTAGCCGGGACGATGCGAGATCAAGGTACTTTATGAGAGACGCCCATTCGCCCTACGTATGCCAAGATAAAAACTTGTGCGTAATCTATAAATTCACCAACAGTCACACGGTTGTGACACTATATTAAGGCAACAAGTGTTGTTGTGGGTACTTTAGTAGTAGTAACCAGGAACTGTTTAAGGCCCACATCCCAGACCCAAACAAAATAAATATATGAGAATTATAAATATATAGCTAAGGCGTTCGGACCTGCGACTTCTGACTTTATGACCATCATTTACTGCGCTAGAGGTTGTCAAACAATAGGGTAGTTGACACGATTTATTTTTATTATTGTAACCAACAAGTTACGATAAATAAAGCCTATTATTGAAAGAATTGTATGAATCCGAATATAAATAAGTAAATTGGACGCCATTCAAATCTGCTGGAAGGGGTAATTGTCAAATAACAGTAAAAGGATGAATGATATGATCCGTCACCTCTCAGAATGGCCCTTACAACAGTAACACTATTAAATAATTAATTATAATACACACAGCATCAGGTCAAATATGTGTAGTGGCTATCAAGATTACGGTCTACATCACCAGAACCCGAAACAATCAATATCAAGCTGTGGAACAGTTTGCCAGGTACCGTGTTCCCTCCTTCCTATGATCCTGGGTCCTTTAGGCGTAATGTGAAGAAGCTAAACAGCAGGCCGGCATGATTGTGTTGAGTAGCGAGGGATAGACTGTCTCTCGCTACTTGATACTCTATCTGGACGGCACTGCGCTTACCATCAGGTGCAGTGTGGTCACTTTGCCGCGACAGAATAAAATATATATATAATATTTCTCGATCACACAAACATTTGTATCGGTTTGGGGATCGAACGCGCAGCCTTTTGTTTCACAGCCGGCTACTCGCCCATGCGCCACGAAAGCTGTCTATGACCCTACTAGGTTTGTAATTAAATTATTATAATGTAAAATATTATGCAAGTTGATGGATGACTTTTTAATATACAAACAAAGGACTGCAAGCTACATCTACAATGCCTAATATACATTGAATAAATGGCCATAGAGTTTAGTATTTCATAGTAATTTCAATAGTCAATGGGTTACTCCAACAGTTATTGGGAACAATGGCCTATACCGAGTGATCTTATAAGATTTCAAGTTTTTATTTTGAGGCACGGAACTCCAAAAACGTTATTTCTTTTATTTATTGAAATTAAGACAGAAACATTTTTTTAGTGTTTGTAAGTTACCTACGTACAAGTATAATATTCTCCAGAAAAAGTGCGCGACTTTACTTTGGCTCCTGCAAGTCTGTGACGTAGATCTATCAAAATTAAAAGAACTGGAGGCCGCACGTTCGCTTCGTCTCTCTCGCATATTTCTGCCCGTATTCATTTAATATCTGGATAATTCCGCCCCGTTGAACCGGGTTTTCGTCTCGAGATAAGAAGTATATAAAAGAAGTATGTCGAAAAATCTTGTGCTGTTCCATCAGGAACATCTACAAGGGTTTCCTATCGACATAAACGCCTTTTATTCTAGCCAGTGAGAAATATTTTAACTTATGGGAAATGTAATTCAACTAAACTGATTCACTTTAGTTGAAAGACGTGTAAATTATTATGATAACATGATTAAATTTGATTGCTTCAGCCTACCATGTAATTGAGTCTTCAGTGGGCAATCACTATTAAACAATGAGCAACAAAATATATATTAAAGAATAATTGTACTTCGTCTTAACATCATTATTCTATTTCGTCTCATCGTTTGGTTAACATTTTTTAATATTTTGCTACTACTTCTTCTAAAAAAAATATATGGCTCCACCGTTTCAAGTGTTTTTGCCAATGTCGAGTATTAAGAGTTGAATTTCATAGAAACTTTGTAAATATCGAATCCGAAGTTACCTAAATGAGGTCAGGAGGTTAATCTTGACACTCGATGCCAATTTAAAATTGGGATTGGATTTGTAAACTGTACAATGGCACTCTTGAACGCAACACCAGCGCACGATTTAACTGAATACGGCGGAATTTTTAGTTACTAAATGAAATAGAGTACTTACGATCGCTAGTTCGTAAATATTCTATTTCATTTAGTTGAGTCAGTTAGTTCCAATATCTTCTCGATTGGAATCGAAACTGTATCGAGTTCGAGATTGGAATTGATTTCAAAAGTAGGCCTATTGTAGGTCGGTAAAATTAGATACAAATTAGAGGTGGGTCGTTGACGGTATTTGCGTTAACGAAATGAAACCGTTTTCTATAAACCGTTTTTAACTGGTTTGCAGAAACGTCCACAGATCTATACGTTAATGTCCCGTTTCGTTAGCGTCTGTCGTTGATTCAACGACGCTGAATAAAAAAAGGTTGATAAATTCAACTAGTTTTGCGGTAAAGAGAAAACAGTTGACTCGTTAACAGTAGAAAAACAGTTTTAAAAAAACGGTTCGTTGATTCAACGCCCACTCCTAATACAAATTACAATATCAATGACAGGTTTTATGAGTGGTAGGCAAAGATAAAATAATATTTTGCTTATGGATAACCACTTCAATTTGAGTCATTCAGACGATGGGGTTGGTATATACGGTCTGAGGGTGGTAGAAACAGCGGCAGGTGTCCATGTCAGACTTGCTCGATCATGGGAAACTGCTCAGGGTCGTCGGAGGGAGGCAGTGCTTCCGCGTCGAAGAAGCTTGCGTGTAGAGCTACTACTGTTACCGTGGCACCTATGTTCATAAAAATTACATTCGTTCCATATACAAAGTAAAATATAACCTAGTAAACACAATCATATTTTATACTTTATTTTATATAAATACATAATTTTACTTTGATCTAATTTTCAGTGATAATGATTTCTTGCTAATAATACTTGAATAATACTAGCCCTGCATTAAACATTGCTCCACTGCTGGGCACGGGCTTCTCTAATAATGAGAGGGTTAGGCCTTAGTCCACCACGCTGACCTAATGCAAGTTGGTAGATTTCACACACCTTTGAAATTCTTGCAAAAGGGGATGGGATTATACTAACCAAATTTTTAGAGGTTTTAAATTACTTTTGTACAAAATATTGAATAACTTCACAAAGCAAATATAACCCATTGGTTAGGTCCCCTGACTTTAATCACGACTAACTAGCGATATAGTATGTTTGGGATATCCTTACCTAAAACCCAAAACAGAACAGCCCCAGCCCCTGCGAGCCAGCATACCGCCATTGAACAAGCAGCAGCCACGGCATATTGCTGGGTCTTTGTCAACTCCCAGCCACCAATCTAAATCATAATATAATGAAAAAAGTAATAACATATGTTTGCCAAAATTGATGATAGAAATATAGAAGGAAACTGAGAAATCAAATATAAAAATAGACCGGTACTATAATAATAATACAAGCCCTGTATTAAACATTGTCCCAAACAACACGTGGTATGATTTAGCTTAAAGTAGAGTTTTTTAATACAACGTGCAGACGATGTATTAAACAATTATACTGGTATCCGTTTTCAACTTTCTAGAATTACTTATAATAATATAATACTAGCCCTGTATTATACATTGTCCCACTGCTGGGCACGGGCCTCCTCTACTAATGAGAGGGGTGAGGCCATAGTCTACCACGCTGGCCTAATGCGGGTTGCTAGACTTCACATACCTTCGAAATTCGTATAAGAATTCTCAGGTATGCAGGTTACTATATGGTTATGCAGACCAGTACTATCAAATTATATTTACGGCAGGCAGCGGCTTTGCTGTGCCTTGGCATTGCAGAAGTCTATGGGCGGCGGTGACTCCTTAACATCAGTTGGCCCGTCTGCTCGTGTGCCTATCCAGGCATTAAAAACATTTTTAGTTTGTACATAAAGATAAAAACAGGACACAGGAAGAGAAAAGTAAGGTATATCCATACATCACTTACTTTAGGCTGAAATAAAATACAAATATTTTTGAAATATCATTATCAAGAAAAGAAAACGTATGAAGTTATGGACCAATAAAAACTTTTACCAACCTTCCATGTATTAGGACCGGATGTCAGTTTTCGATATCCAAAAAAGCTTGCGACCATAGCAATAAGAAGCAATGGTGATGTGACTCTGAAGATAAATGCATATTTTAAATAATCAAATATTTTAAATGATTATGCAACTAACATAATAAATGTGAATACTTACAGACAATAGACAAACAGACCCAGAAACACCATTATATAATTAGCTTGAAAGTGCTCCACATTTCGGTAAAAACGCCGAGACAGTCGAGGCAAGGATGCTGGTACCTGCAAATAAGAATATAATTACTCAACTCATAATTAGACCATTTAATCGTAATAGAGGTAGCGTACTTAGGTTGAGCGCCTATGAGGTCTTGATTTCAAGTCCCAGTTCAGGCAATTCACAATTTGTTTGACATTTTTTATTACAAAAAATCCCACAAGTGACACTATGGTTGGAATTTGTGTCCAATATGGCAAGACTACCTATCTATACTATTATATAAAGCTGAAGAGTTTGTTTTTTTGTTTATTTGAACGCGCTTATCGAACTACTGGTTCGAATTGAATAATTATTTTAGTGTTGGATAGCCCATTTATCGAGGAGCGCTATAGGCTATATAACATCACGCTATGACCAATAGGAGCGGAGCAGCAATGAAAAATGTTGCGAAAACGGGGAAAATATATTCCTTTTGAGAGCTTCCGTTGCGTGCCTGCGTAAACGGTTAAAGTTACGTAATAATCATGTATGACCGAATTGTTCCTCTTAAAAAGTTCTAAAAAAAGTCCGCGATAGCATATGTCTATCTTTTTCGGTTAGCTCACTATAACCTTTTTAATGGTTATCGAATTTGTTCTGAAATAATGCATTATTTGGGAAGGGGTTTTTATAAAAATGGTATTAATCCTTATCCAAATAAATACTTTATTCATCACAATTATTTAATTTTAATGAAAGTTGCCTTTACGCCATTTTATTTTCAATCAATATCTTAGGAGATATAACAGTTTTAAAATATCGTCGCAGCAAAACTAATATTGTTTGTTTGTTTTTTTGTTACTTTTTCATGACTAAACGGGTGAAACCTAATGAGGTTCAGCACAGGGATAGATTATATCCTGGGGATGGACATAGGTTCTCTTTTGTCTTAAAAATTATCTTGAAGGGGTGAAATAGGGGTTGAAAGTTTGTATGGGCAATCCGTAATAACTCAACTTAGGGATTTGAAAATTCATATTTAGGCTTTTGGTAGGAAATAAAGAAATACGTGTTCAACGTTTTTACTAAATTATCCCTAAAAGGGGCGAAGTGAGGGGTTAACTTATGAGGTATTCTTGAAATGCAATTTTCAGCTGCAGGCACAACACCTGAGTGTCAGGGCGATCGCTATAGGTGCCTCAGTGCAGAAGACAACCCCTTGGATTGTATACTTCTGCTCCCGACAATAACCTCCAGGCGGGCGGAGCCGCGAGCAACAGCTAGTTGTACATAATATTATATTGTAAGCATGACTCTGAAATAAACTCTGTGAAACTGCATTACTTGATGATAAAGAAAGCAGGAAAAACATCATCAACTTCTAGCAAAGTTTTTGTTAGACAATCACGAACTAAAGGAAAGTAATGATATAAAATGTCAAAACTGATTAGAATTTTATGTACGACTACTATTTTTCCCAGAAAAACATACTGACGTAATCACAATATATACCTTTCGGCCGCTATGGCAACCATGATTCGCAACCAGCTGCGAAAGAGGATTTTTTATTCTTTCTTGGCAACTAGTTGCGAGGGAAGAGTATTTTTTCTCAGCACACAACCAAGTTGCGAACAAAGAATAGATTTGCCGCCACCACAACCAATTTTCGCAACCAGTTGCGATCAAGGAGTTATTATTTTTTAGTATATCCTATTTATAATAATTTGGTTTTTCATAATAATATACTTTAAAGACGACTGAAAGAGGATGGTTTTGAGTTGCTCGGTAATATACGAAAATTTAATACTTAGTATTAAAACAGGTCTATATAATGACCAGAAAAAATTTTTAGGCATCTCCAAGTCCCGTTTTACTAACTTTCATGACGCTATTACAGCTACAAAATTTGCAGGTGCAGTGTGGTCACTTTGCCGTGCCAGGATTAAAAAAAAAATACAAATAACCATCCCTTTAATTATCGTTCTATTACCTAATAAAAAAACAAACCCATACAAGATTTTGTTAAATTTAATCGAGTCGAGCCTTTCCACTTGGAGGCTTAATAGTTAAATATCCAATATTGTCACAATTGTTGGATTGCTTAATAACAGAAATTAGTGTTAAAAAAATAAAGAATACGAATTAATTGATGTGGAAATCAATGCGACAATATTTGAAATGATAGAAAAAATATTTCTGTTGGTCTCTGTGTTTAGGGATAATTAGCCCCTTTGCAATAATAAATGGGAAGAAATTTTATTTGTCTATATTCATCTAATACATACAGATTATTATAAATATAATTGTTGTTTCAATTATTCATATTTGGCAACTAGTTGTGTATAAGGAAAATATACTCTTGTATCACAACTACACATTTTGAGAATTTCTTTGTTCGCAACTTGGTTGTGTGCTGAGAAAAAACACTCTTCCCTCGCAACTAGTTGCCAAGAAAGAATAAAAAAATCCTGCTTGTAGGTTGCGAGTAGTTGCCATAGCGGCTGAAAGGAATATTTATTAAAATCAATTGAATGAATGATGATGAGAAGGCTAGGTGATTCGCTAATAACTATGAATTATTATAACATAAACATTATGACGTTAATCACCTTAAAATTTTCAGTAGCAACAAATTGTGTCCATGGCCGTCTGGTAGCAAGAACACCCATAAGCAAAGCTGGTCCTGCACCACTCGTGACTTGCTGAAGTATTCTGTGCAATAAAATATTATTTTCTATATCAGTGGCTGACAAAACAGCAAGTGGTCACCTGTTGTAATGTTAATCTATACTTATAAATAAAGTTGAAGAGTTTGTTTGTTTATTTGAACGCGCTAATCTCAGGAACTACTGGTTCGAATTGAAAATTCTTTTAGTGTTGTATAGCCCATTTATCGAGCAGCGCTATAGGCTATATAACATCACGCTATGAACAATAGGAGCGGAGCAGCAATGAAAAATTTTGCAAAAACGGGGAAAATTGATTCCTTTTGAAAGCTTCCGTTGCGTGCGCTGCTTTAACGGTTAAAGTTACGCAATAATCATGTATGACCGAATTGTTGTATGTTTGAACAAATCCTTATGAAATTCAGCAGAGGGATAGATTATATCCTGGGGAAGGACATAGGGTATCTTTTTTCTTAAAAATTATCTTGAAGGGGGTGAAATAGGGTTTGAAAGTTTGTATGGGCAATCCGTAATACCTCAACAAATTTCATATTTAGGCTTTTGGTAAATATCCTTTATTTATATATATGTATATATATATATTATATGTGTTTCAACGTTTTTACCAAATCCTTCCTAAAAGGGGCGAAGTATGGGGTCAACTTATGAGGTATTCTTGAAATGTAATCATAAGCTTCAGACACAACACCTGAGAGTCAGGACGACCGCTACAGGTGCCTCAGTGCAGAAAACAACTCCTTGCATTGTATACTTCCACCCCCGAAAATAAACTCCACGCGGGCGGAACCGCGAGCAACAGCTAGTATGTTATAAAATTATCACTACTGGAACCAAGGTTAAATTGGAAAACTATTCAGGTGTTAACACTGCTATCTCCTGTTAGCCTGGACCGACACTGAGCAGTGAAGGCTTAACAAGTCTCTAGGAATAATTAACTGTGTTATACGTAGGATAGTCAAATATTTACTCATAGTTGTGAGTAAAGGCAGGACTTTTTGCAACTCCTAAACTTAAACTCTAGATAACTAGTACCAATACCCATAGAATCAGAGAGACATCTTTTTAGGTGCCCTCACATGCTAAATCTTAGTATGATATCCTACCTGTTGAAATCCCATGTCTTAAATGTAAATAAACTTTTCACACTGCACTCTACCGTAACATTTTGCCATTCTATATCTTAGGCAACTTTATAAAAATGAACAGAATCAAACTATAAAGATAATTTATCAGTAAATTGTTAAACATATGTTGCAGATGGAAGGTATTAGAAGTTCAACATGAGAGTCATCAACTGGAGTGACAATTGCCACCTATACAGATGACACCGCTTTACTAGCGTGTAGCGATTGCCCCAACAAAGCGTCGCAAAGATTACAGGAGAGTCTTGCAAAATTCACCACTGGCTTGCCAAATGGAGGATTCGTGCCAACACCTCTAAATCGGTCCAGGTTGTCTTTACGCTTAGACGCCAGCAATGTAAACATATAAAGTAGGGAAACAATGTATACTGTTGTATTTTGTAATGATCTCGACAATGTAAACAGGTGTACACCCATTGGGTAGATTTTTGAGAACTTTTGTTATTTGCAAACACCTATTGCACACCAAAAATTACACCAATAAAGATTTGATTTGATTTAATTTAATTGAACATTGGTAACATTACAAACATAAAATGTCATCAAAACAATGATTGTAAATGATAGGCCATATTACTCAAAAACAATATATCTTGACCCAGGGCCATGTGCATTAGTTTCTCTACTTTATGGTGCTGCTTTTAGAGCATGCAGAATAATAATAAGATACTCTAGTCACACACAATCCAAACCGCATGCTAGTTAACTTGTATTGCTACATGTACGGGAAATACAAAGGACTACAGTCACAAATCACCCAGATCCCAAAAATATATTTTTGTATTGAACCTGTGGCCTTACACCACAGGCGGCCATGTAAGCTGTTTACCCACAACGTTATGAAAGCCATCATGATTCTATATTTATGATATGTTTAACTATTTTACGCATATTAAAATTTATGAAATTATTTTGGCAGTTTTAATAAAGTATGATTTAATGTAGTATTATAACAAAACAGCCCATGAATGTACACGTATGTGTATGTACGCAATTAATAATGTGTCGATAAACATAACATAAAGCTTGAAATCACCACGTAGATTATTAAAATTATTGTTAGTAACTTACAAGTCCATATCATTGACATACTTTTGGAAACCTTTTTTTTCTGCTGTAGCATTCATTTCCCCAGACAAGTCAATGTTTACGTTCTCAGACATGTTTGATATTGCCTATAGTATGGATCACCAGAAACTCTAACGTTGAAAAATTCCGCAAATTTCAGCACAAAACAAATAATGTCAAATAGACTTGCCCATAGTTATTCGACTATCGCTAAACTATCGATAGTTGACGTCATATAAATAGTATCGATACTATGATACAGAGCAATATACAAAAATAGTATCCAAAGTATTAGCTGCGATAGTATAAATACTATCGATAGTATCGGTACTATCGAAGACCAGTATATGTTTATATATTATGTAGATAGTATTGATAATACTATCTAAATTATATAAATAATAATCTTATATATAAACTGCGATGGTATTGCCTGCCAATTAATTACATAACTAGTAAATATCTCATAAAAATATTTAGTATAGAAAACGTATTTATCCTAAAGAGTATCCGAATACAATTAAAACAATAATGATAGTGGTCAAATATTGTGTCAATAGTATTACTTTAAAAAAACGATACTATTGATAGTATGAACATGTAATATTTAGTATCGATACTATTACATTAATAGTATGACGAATACGAATAATTTATGATATCGATAGCACTATCAATATAGTTTTAGTTTTCGAGGTCATCTATCGATAGCGAAAGTATCGATTGTTGGGCAACTCTAGTGCCATATATAGTTTTTTATTTAAAGAGGCTATAGTCTTTCGATCATACTGCCTTCAATTATAGAACAGCATAAATTATCTAGGTACGAATTGTGCATTCCCAGAAAAGAGCGCTTCGATCTCGGGCATTAGTTCCAATGTACTAACTTGTTTTTTTTGTAAAATAAGAATCTGTACCCTGTTCGAGATGGAACTATTCGGTACACCTTTTACAGTTATATACCTGGGTGACCAAGCTCCGCTTGCCGTTTTTTTCTGAGAAGATACTTTATTTAGATAAGCTTAAAAAGGAAAAACTAATCTAAATACAATATTTGACAATATTTGATAGTAGCCTAACCACAGGCATGTAATATATAAAGGTGAATGGTGATAATAATAATATATACAGTCTATATTATGTGTGTTTCTAAAACACACAGCGTTAAGATGAAGAAGCTGTTGTAAAATTGCCTTTAAATTAGTAGATATGGTTCTAACTTACCAATATGTCCACGGTTTTATACTTATCTCTCTCTCTCTCTCACCAGTGGGCGTCCTTCTCTAGCAAGAAGGAAGCTTGTCAACTAGTTGTCAATGTCATAGCGTTTGTAAATTTTGCCGGTAAAACATCGCAAAATTTGTTCACAGTTAAAAAAGTGATAAATTACAATATCTATAGTATTGATATTAATTAATTTATTGTGTTGAACAATCACACAGTGTCTATTTTGTGTATACTTAATAGTAATTTGTGTAAAATAATTCAAGACGTGATTGGCGTGAGTATAGGTGGGCAAACCACGAAAGTTGATACTTCGGAGGAAGATCAGCTCTCGAATAAGGTGAGTTCTTACTGTTCTTCGCCTCTTCATCTTCGGAAAATGAAGAGGGCATATCATCACTTCCACCCAACAAGAGACGTAACGTCACACAGGTCCAAACATGTTTCGATCCACGGGTAAAACGACTAGTGGGAAACATATCTCATTATATATCTATATACATAAGTATATATTGATATATATTAACTTACAACCTGTGCCTCAGATAACGAATGAACCTCAAAATATTAGTATATAATAATATCCGAAGTGCATCAACATCTTATTATATTCTTGACATTTCGTAAAAAGTCATCAAACAAACTCTTCTGGGCGAACTTGGTACAGATTTTGATGAAAACACATTGATTGATGAAAACACATTGATGGTTGACGAGAAAAAGGTGGCAGAGTTAAAAAATCGTTATAGATTTGACACCATTTTTGAAAGTTGTTGGGTTTTAGTACACCTTACAAACTAGCATCGCCACTCCTGGCTTTGTAAAGCATAGAATTAATGTAGAGTTATATTACTTTTATAAATACAAAGATTACTTTGCTGCAACTGAGCAACTGTAAACAGGTTTAACTAATAATATTTTGCAACAGAGACAGAGAATTGCTTGATTGGACATCAGCTAACCCTGATGGTTTAAATTGTAACTCATTATTTGCTAAAATTACTAGTACATTTGGCCCAGGCTCACTATCATATAAAGCATCAGAGACAACCATACAGATGATATATGGGAAGTAGGTAGAATACAATGAGGTAAGACAAGAACATATTTTAAAAGAAATTGAAAGCACAAATGTATGTGCCACTGTTAACACAAAAGATACCCCCAAGTGTGGAATATCTCTGTAGTAGATGCCATGCAACCCATATTTGCTTCCCTAGGTGGCTCTCAGGTGTCGCCTAACACTCTTACATACATAACATCACAGACCACACAAAACTCAAAAGAAGATTAAAATTTAAAAATGTTGGCACATTCATAAAAGTTATAAAACAATAAATAATTCCTCTGACAAAAAGTTTAAACAATGCTGACTCTTAAATAAAGACTTTCATAGGGGAAGGTCTTAAAGATCATGTTTTTGTGGAAAGATCAGGGTGCAACCAATTATACTCTGAAAGAACAATAAGTTGCATACCATTCTTACCTTCAGTATCAGACTGGTTGTATTAGACTGGTTATATGTTCAAAAGGTTTGCAACAAAGCAGATGACAGATAAAAAACATATATACATATACATATATGTTTCTAGTAAAAAAGTCTGATGGGGGACTGCGTCCCATTTCGACCTCTGGGGTCTCAACTCATATGTGTCAGAAAAACACTACAAACTAATCACACAGACAGATTTCTTACAGATACACAATTGGTTAGTGAAAAGAGATATTCATCATACCTTTTTTCATGTAGTAAGAGTAGGGATACACCACAGATTCCTTATGGTAATTTACAAGCAGGCAGGCATACCAGTTGACAGCCTTACCGTTTGGCCTATCATCAGCTCCCAAAAGGTTTGCCACCGTAACTAGTTGGATCGCGGAGATCATATAAGCACAAGTTTTCCAGATTTGAATATATCTGGATGTCCTTTTTCTGGTCAATCTGAATGGACTATACTTGTTTTCTCAGGTTGCAGAAACGCTGAGAACATTGGAAACCTTGGGATGGCATATAAATTATCAGAAATTTACCCTAGAACCCTCTCAGGAAGACAAATACCTTGCTTTTGTATGGAACACCCAACAAAACAAAGTGAAACTTTCATTTAAGAAAGTAATAATAATTGTTGTCCAGATCTTGCACATGGAAACAGTTTGTTGAGAGAAGCTCAGAGTTAATTAGGTTTTCTGAATGTTGCAAACTAAGCTATTCCCAGGGGCGGTTTGCATTAGACTACACGGTCACAGCATGCAATTGCTTCTAAAACAGTTCAATCAAAGCTGACCAAGGGAAAGAAAAAATCTCCCTCTAACATGTCAACAAGATCTGAATTGGTGGTTAGAGGCTGTAGATTACAATGCAACACTAATAGTCAAAAAGAGCATAACTCACTTTTGACCTCCAATGCAGCAGATACAGAAAGGGAGCTCCCCTTTCTTAACTTAAACAACACCTACTTATCAGGGAGGTGAGCTCCAAACCAAAAATTATGGCATACAAAAAAAAAAAAAAAAATCAAATGCTGTATTTGCTGCAATAAACAGTCAGCGGATGGCTGTAAGAGGAGCACATATATAAATTTTTCATAAGTTCTTTTAAAAGACTAGATTAACAAAGATATTTTTATTATGATTTGATTGATAATTCAGTCTGACAACCCAACCCTTATTGCCTACATCAGAATGAGGGAGGGACACATTCCCTTTCATTTCTAAAATTAACCACCGGACTTTTAGAAATATCAGAAAACTAACAGATAATTCTGTCAGCCACTCACCTCCCGGAGAGGTTAACCGTTATTGCGGATCGCCTGTCTAGGGGCCGCAAAATCCCACAGTGGCATCTTCTGCCCCAAGCCACGGAGGCTAGTTTCCAAAGGGCGTCCCAGATTTAGGATTGTTCAAATCAAACCTAAAGGCGGTCGTACTAATGTTCGTTAGATTCCTAAGATTGCTTCCACAAGTTTTTGCGGAGCCATCAGCCGTCAATGGGACTATCAGCTGGGCTGGGCATTTTCCCCACCCAACTTAATACCAAGAGTACTAACTCACTTAAACAGTTTAAAAGGTGTATACATCTTCATAGCACCAGATTAGACCAAATTTTATTTGGCTACCCAATCTGCGAGCGTTAGAGCCATAGCAGAACCACTCCCCATAAAGAACCTACGGAAGGTATAGATCACACAGTGATCCACAAAGGATCATGATGATGACATAGGGATCTGCCCTACTCAGGTGAACAAACTGACTCTCCTTGCATGCATGAAAATTGGGGGGGCTGAACAGGTTACCCAGTGGTCTATAGAACAAAACTTATAAGTAGTTGGCGGACATCTATCTTAATCACATAATATATAATGTACTAATTACACATTGTTTAGTGTGGCAATATTAAAATCACACCAAAAACACCTGAAGACCAAAAAAGTTGGAAAATTTTTGGCATATTTATTTCTAGAGGGAAAATTATGGCTTATAAGACCATACTCTTGCATAAATTTGCTATGGCCATGATTACACACCATCAGGAGTCGAGATTACAAAAGATTTGTTCATCTATCGATTACTTAAAGCTACCTCACTTGCCAAGCCGGTACCATAAAAAATGGTTAATTTGGGATACAACATTTTATATCTTTGGCTTAAGACATGAACAAATACTGGCTCGCCATTCGAAATTCCCAAAACAGCCTTAATACTTTTACTGGCCTTAGGTCATAGGATTCATGACCTCACAGTATTAGATATTCACCATGAAAATCTCATACATAAGGAAAAGGAGATTAGTATGTGGCCTAAGTTCGACTCAAAGACAGACTTAAACACAAACAGACAATAGGGCTGGTTGTTGTTAAATCATCAGACCCTCATGTCTGCCTAGTCAAACACATTAATGCTTATATAAATTTCTGGAAACATAAGAGTGACAGATCATAAGGCCACTAGTCTATTTATCAACTTGTCAGGAAAGTTAATACTTGCTTCTATAACCAAGATTTTAGGATGGATAGGAAGCATTTTCAATGAGGCCAAAATTGAGGCAGTATCAGATCTGCCGTTGCCTCTAGAAGTTGGTTAGAAAATAGACCTGTACAAGAAATACTAGAAAGGGCAACTAGAAAAATATTCAAATATTTTAAAGATTTTACTGTTGTCCAGTAAAACAAGATGATAAAAACAACGAATCTATTGATTCATTTCAAAGTTTCATGTTATAAGTTAATAATCTAAATCAATTAACTGAAGTTGTTAACTTTTACATGAAAAACCCTCATAAAAGCAGATACCTTGCATTTTTATTTTGGATAAATTCCTATATATAAATTATATTAGCTATCCAATGTATAATAACAAAGTTTTATTAATGTTATTATGACTGCCTTAGTGTTATTTTTATTTGTTATTCTTACTAAAAATTATGCCATTATATTTTGTCATTTCAGACAAAAAAAATAATGTTTTATTATGGTTATATTTTTAATTTAATTTATAAAAAAACTATACAAAACTGATTTACGGTAGGCAGCGGCTTTGCTGTGCCCTGGTATTGCAGAAGTCTATGGGCGGCGGTGACTACTTACCATCAGGTGGCCCGTCTGCTCGTCTGCCTATCGAGGCACAAAAAAAAAAAAAAAAATCTTTTGCAGACTTTTGTTATAATTCTTTCATCATAGCGTTTGTGACTATCACCAGCAGATACCAAACAGGTCTTCATCTTAACGCTGTGTGTTTTAGAAACACACATAATATTACTGTTTTGCATTCCAACAAAACAGGTATTATGTGTTGAATAAAACACACAGCGTTGCAGCAATGCTCTTGCTGGTGAGCTGAAGACTATGACATTGACAACTAGTTGACAAGCTTCCTTCTTGCTAGAGAAGGACGCCCACTGGTGAGAGAGAGAGAGAGATAAGTATAAAACCGTGGACATATTGGTAAGTTAGAACCATATCTACTAATTTAAAGGCAATTTTACAACAGCTTCTTCATCTTAACGCTGTGTGTTTTATTCAACACATAATACCTGTTTTGTTGGAATGCAAAACAGTAATATTGTATGTCTGTGATGCTAACATGAAAAGAGTATTTATAGTTTATATACAAGATGAAGATATGTACTCCGTGGACTGTGCTGACTGCTGTGGAATGGTAAATGCTGTTATTTTAATCATCACTATTATTACTGTTCTGTGAAAAAATTCAGACTTTTGAAAATGGCGGGAATATGATGTGACGTTTTATTTGTGATTATTAAGTGAAAAAAATATTTCAGACATGGCTTCGGCCTTTAGAATGGAAATATAGGACATGGCTTCCCCTTTTAAATAGATAACAACAACAGACATGGCTTTGGCCTTTTTGACTTATATTATCCAGAGAACCCAGAATAATAACGTTGGAAAAATAACGACAGACAAGGCTGCATGGTGGAGAACCTTTGCCTTCTCTTTGGAGAGAATTAAATAAAAAAAATACGGTTACTATTTTGGTTACTTTATGATTATATCTGATTAATGATTATTGTGATTAGTATTTTTTTCATAACATTTAACAAAAAGTATAATCGAGGGAAAGCCATTTTGGAGGAAACTAGAATCACTGTAAACTACAAGGAACTTATTACTCTACTGATGTGAAGTGTGATGTTTCGGATCGTCGTATCTTTGTTTGTTTTTCTAAGCGTAACACTTTCCTTGGAAAACACAACTACAGTTGTTGAAACTGTGACAAAAAACACCTCGGCGGATGGTTTGTTAAAGTTTTAATTCATTAAATTACCAACTTTTTTTGCGGTGTTAAACTCTTTCACTATTCTATTTCAGACAACATTTTGTGTAAAAGTTGCGGAGTAATTATCTCTACATCTTATGACATACTTTCTAATAAAAGCCCGACTGCGGAATATGTCTTTGAAGATACTTTATTTGGTAGGGAAAAAGTGTTAGTCCAAGTATTACAAAGTGATATTTTCTTTAATTTTGCTATTATTACAACAGAACATGCCACATGTGTTTCCGTTGGAGAGGTAATGAAAATAGAAAACTTAACTATCATTCAATAAAAATTATTGTACCTACTGGTATAAACACTAGATGTATTATAATTTCAATTTTGTAATTTCACACATTTCAGTGGCAACTGAGTGAATTGTGGTTTCCCGGGTACCGCTGGAAGCCATGTCTGTGTCCTGAATGTGGAACATACATTGGATGGGTGTTTGAGCCTGTGGAGAATAATTCGATGTTAAGAGATGGTCCATTTTATGGTCTCATCTTAACAAATCTAATTGATGAATCTTGTAATAGTATTTTTTTTTATTGGGTTGTTTAGGCTTTTGTTTAGTATTGTTTATTGGTATATTATTGCTTGGTGGATTATTAGTTTCAATTGGGCCTGTAAGGAGTTTGAAAACTTTTACGCTCAAATAAGTAATGTCATGGGTATAACCTGATAGTGTGGTGTTCAATGTCTGATGTGTATTGTCTATCAATGTTTAGAAATAGCTACTTGCTACTGGTAAAAGAATGAATGTTCACATGTCTTTTATTTGTCATTTGGTTTAACAAATCTTATACATAAACTAATAGGACCATTTTGCCAATGTGTTTTTGGTTACATGGAACATGTATAAGGGTCTGCCCTTGTGACAGTTATTTTTCTGGCATAATTGTGGTCATTACCTAATGTTTATTGGAGTTTTACAAAGTTGTATGGAAAATCTGAATTGAAATATACCAGCGTTTTGACATAGAAAAACAGGATCAATAGCAAAAAATATTATAAAAATTCCAGATTATTCATATCTTCAACAGACATTTTCATATTCACTTATCACAGTAATTATAACTTTGTAAAGTCATAATCATTGTTTTATCATGGTGATTGGTATCTGCATATCAATGTTTTAATATTTCAACAATAATTACATATTTTGAGGCCAAGGGACATTATCCATAATAATTTTATCCAATAAGTATGTTTATATAATAAGTATGCTTATAAGATAAATTTTACCTATTAAGGGGATGAAACAAGAGGCCATGGGTTTGATTCCCGCACCAAGACAAATGTTTCTATTACAGACAGATATTTGTTTGTGGTCTGGATGTTCCAGCTACCGTGTTTGAACAGTTTGCCAGCTACCGTCTTTTCTCCTTCCTATGATCCTGGGTCTTTTAGGCGTAGTGTGAAGAAGCTAAGCAGCAGGCCGGCATCATTGTGTTGAGTAGCGTGGGACAGATTGTCTCTCGCTACTTGATACTCTGAGTGGATGGCACTGCGCTTACCATCAGGTGTAGTGTGGTAACTTTGGCATGCCAGAATAAAAAGAGAACTGTAGTTTCTCGTAGTTATTGATACTCATGTAACAGATTAGGACTAGTAAGACCTTTAAAAATGTTGTTTTGTTTTAAGACAATTTGTATTTAAATCCGGTATTATATTCTAATAATATTTGTCCACTTGATCATATTCCCCAAGAATTTCTTGAAAGTCAACATAATTTTTATCCTTTGTGTAACCATACCCTAGACAGAGACAGACTTGAGACATAATCATTATCTGTTTACTTATTTTGTTCTTTGAATACTGCAAATTAATATGAATTATTTTCTTTGTTCATTTCAGTTATCAATTCTTTAATAATATACCCACAAAACTGACATAATGGCTACTGATAAATTATCACCAGAAGACAAAGAGTTCTTGGCCAAATGTGAAGAGGAATTCAAAGACAGATTTACAGAAAATGATAAGGAATTCATGAAAGTGTTCAATGCTGAGATTTCAACACCGCCTATTGTCGATTCTTGGTGGGTACCAAATAACTCTGGCAGAAGGAATGATCGCCGCGATAACAGGCGAAACCATCCATATGAAAGATATGGGAATAAAGACAACCGGGACAGGAACAGGGATTTCCATGATAGGAGAGACCGGGACAGTTCTAGCAGGGGCTACAATGCCTACAATCAACAGTACGATGATACGCGTGGATATCGTAACCAACGGCCCAGACATTACTGAGCAATAATATGTAAAAAATCATTTTTAGGTTCACTTATAAAATAAAAACTTTTCTTTCTCCAAAGAATATATTTTCAATTATTATGGCTTGATTTACACTTTAACAACTTATAATTACATAATAAATCACCAATAAAATAATGTGGCTACAGCAATCGAAAGATGAAATCCATAACAGAACAAATAAATATTAAATTTTCCACTGCTACTCAACAACTCTAATGATTATAAATTTATAACAATAATAATTATGCCGATATAATTTTTAACCTAATTTCATCTATGACACACCTGATGTACACAAACTATAACATCAAAACACACTGCAATTAGACGCACGCGTAAATGGTTCTTTTTTTGTTTGTTTATAATTTGCCTACTGTCAATATAATCGTTATTACGCGTGGTCTTCCACAAAAATATATACTTTGTTTATGTTACGTATGATTAACGTTACAAACAAATCTCAAGCCACATACTGGCCGTGCCGGTAAGCGAGTGTGATAGTGATAGTGATAGCCCACTGTGCTCTTGCAACTGTTCAATAAATACACCAACAAGTAGGTCTGAGTAACATCATGCTAACGATTACTAAGCACAATGACGATTATATTCATCAAGCACTCTAATATTACTAGTATTTAAGATTTTATTCACTATTTAATTAATATACCGGCTACTCATTTCTGTAGTGAAGCGTTACATCGCCAAACAATATGTCTTCTCTGAATAATTTATTGTATTTACTCTATAGTTTATATTCTTGTAGATTATGTGAGGAAACACTGAGAGGAACTAAGTGGTGACATCCAAACATTAAGTCGATGTATATCGCGATGAGTGTATAATGAATAACGCCTCAATCAATAAACAAAAGCAACCATAATAAATCAAATCACAGTGAAAGTGTAACATAATTACGTTCACTAACTTAATATTATGACTCAGTACATTCAAACACTACAACGAACATATAAAATCTACTACACGAAACATAAATAGTATTAATTTATAATGACAATGTCGCTGTAACACATTAGTAATTTAATAAAGGATAATATATGCGCGAAGCCGCAGTGGCTCGGGGAATACTCGTAGCCACCACATCCGCACGAAATATGCACGATCGCGAAATCATTACCAATATAATATATTATGAACAATACTGACACTGATAAGTCTGCATCTAAACAATAACATTGATTCGTTAAATAATGTATAAAGTTCTACGTAACATTATACAATGATATTTATTATTACAAATATGTATGCTTTTAATTATCTTAACAACAATGCACTATATAATTGTATGAATTGACACGTAATCATTATCGGTCCGTCGGAGTGTACGGTCCCTCCCCCCACCCCCATTCCCCACCCCCCCGGTCATACGGCCGACAACGCCGCAATGCGACCGATGTGTATTTACCCTAGAGCTCACCGGCGCTCGGCGTGACCTGTTCCCGTCTCCATAAACTTCCAACCTACTTACGAATGACAATTGACTAGGATCGATGCACTCGCTCGCGCCTACGCAAGCCGCGGCACTAGTATCCGAACAAGCCTCTATTATCCGAGAGGGACGAAAACATTGGTCAAGTTTCAGTATATTTGACTAGAAATGCACGTAGACGTGTCGAGATATTGTCTTTGTTACGGCTGATCGGTACCGACCGTGCCGGAAGCTCGTGAGTCGCAGTGCAATACAAAATGTTTAAGACTCATCCGTATTAAAGTCCAATAGACAGACTTGTAAAAGTGTCAAATCTTCGTAGTAAATTTCATAAGATAATCTAAAGCTTTATTTTGAAAGTAGAAACGTGGAGCGCTTGGCGTTCGCAGTCGCGAGCGATGCTGCGATGTGCGAGATCACGCGTCACTGTTGCGGGCTTGGTTGCGGGCGCGCCGCTCAGATGAACGTCCAGCACTCCATGATCTTGACGATGAAGTCCTCGCGCGTAGTCAGCATCTCGTTTCCGTATGTCTTGCACCGCTGTGTGCGTCCTAGGTACAGATCGCCGTCGAGCCATATGCCGAACTTGCCACTAGAATTAAAAAATACAATACAATAAGACTTTGTTGAACACATAGAACTGAAAACGTACGAAACAGAGTATTAGCGTGTTAAGCGGTCTCTTTCAAGTAGTCTTGCTGGGATAAATATAAAAAGCTTGTGTCAAAATATGTTTTATATGTTAGACAAATAGTATCAAAATTCTATGCACCAATAATATATACCTACTAACTATTACGTTTTCTCCTATACACATTTTATTATTATATCAATATAGTGTTATAGGTAGGAACAACGATTAAATTTTATACCTTCTATGTGAGTGTGGCCTTGTAAATAAATAAACTATTGATTTAGTGACAATGCCACGCTACATATAGATATAGTAAGGTCAATAGTGATAGGCATTTACAGACATCTATACAACACATCACGCACACATGGCAAGACGTGCAAGTATGAGTTGAATTATGTACAACAATAATATTATTGTGAAATGGAGACTGCCTCGGTGGCGCAGTTGTAATTGCGTATGCGTTACGACTGCAGTGCTGAGGTCTCGGGTTCGATCCCCGGGTCGGGTAAAGTGATATTGGGTTTTCTATCTAGAAATTCCTCAGTATTAGCCCGGAGCCTGGAATCACATTATGGGACCGAAATTCGGCGAAAAGTGGGTGTACTGGTTACACCTCTGCCTACCCCTTGGGGGTTACAGGCGTGAGTGTATGTGTGTGTGTGTCAAATGAGGACGTAACCATTTTCAAATTCAGATATTTTTAACATTCGGCTAACAAAATGATTATATATACTTTGATGTAAATTGTTTATCAAAACTCACTCTCCGGCTCCAATAGATATGTTGTCGTTGCTTCCACGGATGAAGTACATGTTGTCGCCCGTCCAGCCCCAATATTTGAATTTAGTTTTCACCGGAGCTGCTTCATCTACGATACAAGGCATAAAATTAAAATAGATAGATAGATAGATAGATAACTCTTTATTGCACACCAACATGATAATATAACAACAAGAAACCTTAAAACTAGAGTAAGTTACAATAGGCGGTCTTATCGCTAAAAGCGATCTCTGCCAGACAACCTTAATAATATGGAGACAAATGAAAAGGGTCCGTAAAAATGAGGGGTGTGAAACACAATAACAATGATATATATATATATATATATATATATATATATATATACATAAACATACATACACATACATACATATATATGCAACACGCAAATAGCAATACATAGCATATATATAATAAATAATATAACAATGAAATAATAATTAATTATATAAAAATAAAGCGTTATGGTATAATAATTACGCCAGCAAAGACATATAATACATTTTTACTCGGGTTTTAAAAATACTCAATGATGGCGCTTTACGTACAAATTGCGGCAAGGAATTCCACAGGCGAACAGCCTGGACGGTGAACGAACTGTCAAAGAAACCACTGCAGTGCAGTGGAGTTTTAAGAGTCAAATTTTCTGACGATCTTAAATTTAAAGAATGAGAGGTATGGAGAAAGTTGAAATGTACTTTAAGATAGTGGGGATATATCGGATTGAACAAAATGTTATAAAGAAGAAATAAAATGTGAGTATTCCGGCGAAGACGAATAAGGAGCCACTTGAGCTTAGAGCGAAATTCCGAGATGTGATCATATTTGCGCAGACCAAATATAAATCTTATGCAGAAATTTTGGAGGCGCTCAAGCTTATCAAGTTGAACTTGGTTTAGGTCCAGGTAGCAGACATCCGCGTAGTCAAGCACGGGGAGAAGTAAAGCCTGTGCAAGCGCAATTTTGGTGGCAGTGGGCAAGAAATTACGAAGTCTCTTTAAAGTTGCCGCAGATGCAAACAACTTACGACTCGTAACTGCAATTTGTGGTCCCCAAGACAAGTTGCGATCCAATATTACTCCCAAGTTTTTAACGGTCTCGCTATAAGGAATTATAATGTCATTAAAAACAACAGGAGGAAGAACTGGCCAGTCTATTTTGGATATAAGCCGCGAGCTACCCATGATTATAACTTGAGTTTTGGCCGGATTTACTTTAAGACCAAAACGAGTGCCCCATTCGGATATTTTCTTCAAATCGTCATTTATGAACCCAATAGCGTCATTTATTCTATCTCTTGATGCTTGGCAGTAAATTTGGAGATCGTCTGCATCAAGGTGGTAGGAAGAAGTAATATTTTGAGATATTGTGTTAATAAAGATAGCGAAGAGTAAAGGAGATAAGACGCCACCTTGCGGTACGCCGGCTGACGTGTTACACCATGATGAAAAATTATCTTCAAGGCGAACCCGTTGCCTGCGACCATACAGATAACTGTGAAACCAATCGATTACCGTTGGAGATATGTTAATAGAGCGGAGCAAGGCAAGAAGGATGTCAAAGTCGACAGTATTGAAGGCGTTACTGAAATCCAGTAACGACAGCACAGTAAGCCGACCTTTTTCCATCCCGAGACGTATATCGTCTGTGACTTTTACTAGGGCAGTCACTGTACTGTGCCCAGGTCGAAAACCCGATTGAAAGGAGTTCAAAAGGGAGTTTTTAGTGAGGAAGGAACTAAGTTGAGAATGGACAAGACGCTCTAGTACTTTTGAGAGGAAAGGAAGAATAGTTATGGGTCGGTATTCGGAAAAAAATTGGGGATTAGTTTTTTTAGGAAGAGGTATAATTTGAGCATCTTTCCAACTAGAAGGGAAAACTCCTTCTAGGACAGAGAAGTTGAATATGTGACAGATCAAAGGCAGAATCAAGTCCAGAATAGGCACTAGCATATTTCGACTAATGCCATCTACACCTACTGCACTGGATGTCACTGAAAGGATGCTTTTCTTAACATCACAAGCGGTAAATCGATTAAAGACGAATGGAGTATAGCTGGAAATTGGCAGCGAATTGATATAACTAATTGTTTGATTCTTAATTGAAGTGTCAATATAAGAACAAGAAGAAAAGTGTAGATTAAGATTATCGATATCGAGAAAATTAGGAACTGAGTTTTGTCGAGATTTGCCAATTCCCAGAGACCTAAGGAATTTCCAGACTTTAGCTGGATTTTCCTCTTCAACAGAGTTGTGAATATGGCGACGATAAGCATCCCTACACACCCTATTACAGCGATTCCGTAGCCTTACATATTTAGCCTTGGTGTTATCATTCGGGCTGCTTTTATATTTTGTTTTAGCTGCGGCTTTTTTGCATATTAATGACCTAATGTCATCCGTGAGCCAAGGTGCAGGAAGATGTTTCAATTTGATAGCTCGCAGGGGAGCGTGAATATCATATAGATGCGTAATTAAGGAATTAAAAATTGCAAGTTTTGTGTCTATTGAATCGGCCTCAACAATAGTGGACCAATCAGTGTCTTCAACATCTTTACGAAAAGCTTCCTTGTCCATGCCATCAAAATTACGCTGAAGTATTATTCTGGGTCTCAGTTTAGGCGGACGAATTTTATATGATAAAAACAACAAGTCGTGATATGAAAATTCATCAGCCGAACATTGACCATGCTTGGCGACATGCTGTGGGGAAGTCACTAGCATAATATCCAAGAGAGAAGGCGTAGTGTTAGGGAGATGATGTGTAGAACTCAGTGGTAAAATATGCAAGTTACAAGACTTTACCACAGTTTCAAACGAGGAAGTACGGTGGTCGTTTTTTAGCAAGCAAGTGTTGAAGTCACCCATAATTATAGCATGATCATATGAAGGTATTAGGTTTTCTAATATGGTTTCAAAAGATGAAAAATAGTCAATACGTACTGATGGGCTATAGTAGACTCCGAGAAGAATTTTAAAGTGAGAGAGAGTAAGGTCAATAAAGAGATGCTCACCAGCATTTGATGGTGATGGTTGTGGCGACATACTAATAACAGAAAAGGGAATGTGTGCACGGAGATAAATAGCCACACCACCACCACCCTTGTTAGTGCGATCATTGCGGATAAGGCGAAAGCCAGGAAGGGAATAAGACGTAGAAGGAAGACATGGCTCTAAAATATTGTTTGCTTTATTATAATTGTTTCCATGTTAAAAAGTGACTAAGTTTGACAGCCACTGTGCTGCCTCCTTCGTATGATCCCTAGGCATAGGTGGTTGGATATTCATATCCGCCCGGATAGCGACCACCATACACAGGGTGTAAAACCCGCCATAGTGGCACACGCAAGTGTGTCGCGTTCCGGGATCAGCGAGATAGATTGTCTCTCGCTACTTGATACTCTAACTGAACGGCACTGCACTTATCATCAGGTGCAGTGTGGTCACTTGGCCGTGCCAATATGTAAAAAAACATAGGCAGTCATGGGCACTGCCGACAGAAGTGAAAACTTGAAACATTGTAATTAATGCATCCATGAAGTAGTATTTTTTTCATATTTGCTTGTCAATAATTATAGAACTTCATAGGCGTGCTTATGCCAAAAATAAACAGTTGGAAGAAGTATAGCATGTCAATGACGCGAGCCCTAAGTTTTCCCCTTTTAAATTACGCTCAACGCGTCTAAAGTTTTCACTAACCTTCTTTGTGATCTTTGTTGTCTTCCTTAAGGTCCGTATTGTCCTTGTTGCTGAGGTCCTCGATCGCCGGCTGCGACAGCCGCCGGCCCTCGTCCACGCGTTGGAACGAGAACAGGAAGGATTCCCCCGTGCCGTAGAAATGCTCCGACGGATGCAGAGCGCACGATGTCAGCGCCCCAAACACCTGCAAGTTAATATACTCTATTCAGTAGCTCCAACAACAAAAGTTTATTTCAAAAAGTTCGATAGGTAAACAAAGTCGATAGCGTTACAGCGTTGTTTTTATGTATGGAATGTTTCGTTCTTATACAGACAGCCTCCGTGGCGCAGTTGGCGATTAGCCGGCTGTGAAATAAGAGGCCGTGGGTTCGATTCCCACACCGGTACAAATGTTTGTGTGACAGACAGATATTTGTGTCCAGGGTCTGGGTGTTGTGAGACCGTGCGTCTCTTTAGGTCCCTGATACCCACCACACAAGATTCGTATCTTAGTGTGGGATCGGGGCTATGTGTGTGACTGTTAGGTGTTATTTATTATTATAATAACAATTTTTTCATACATAACCGCTAGAGGCGCTGTATATTTTGTCATACAAATATTTTACGTTGTCGCTAGCGAATATAAGTAAGAAAACTTATGGTTGCTAACGAATGGTATATACATCTTAAAATTTCAACAAAACAAAACTAGTAATTCCTTAAATCTCATTGTTAAACTGTATATAATAGGGTATAAGACTAATTTTCGAAAATGATTTAAAGCTATTATTTATTACATAATAAGCACACTATATTGATATTTCCGGGAAATCTACTGTATTTTTGATAAAAATCAATGTTAAAGTTTAAATCTCCAAAACCGCGCCGAAAACGCTATTTCTGTAATGGCACTGATCATATGACACGTGTGACGTCCATGCAAGTAAACAAGCTAATGACCCTAAGAAAACATTACAATTGAAGTGAATTTCATCAATTTTCTTTTAAATTATTACATTATAATATTTTAAATAGATCAACAATAGATTTTATCACCCAGAAAACATCAAACGCGAACTAATATCACTCGAAGAAGCTATGTTTACTTGCGTGTGACGTCACCAGAGTGGCAACCAATTACAGAGTGATAAAATCACAGATAAAATTTAAAAAAAAAATTGTATTTTATTCAGTTTAATTTGCAAAAAATATACATTATTTTTTGCAATAGCCTAGCGATAGCCTAGTTGGTTGCGGTACGGACTGTCAAGACGAAAGTCGTAGGTTCGAAACCCAAGTGGCATACACCTCTGACTTTTCTAAAGTTATGTGTGTATTAAAATGTTAATAATCGCTTGCTTTAACGGTGAAGGAAAACATCGTGAGGAAACCTGCATATCTGAGAGTTTTTCGAAGGTATGAGAAGTCTGCCATCCCGCATTGGGCCAGCGTGGTGGACTAAGGCCTAACCCCTCTCATTAGTAGAGGAGGCCCGTGCCCAGCAGTGGGACAATGTTTAATACAGGGCTAGTATTAATTAATTTTAATACATTATTTCGTTTAAAATTAAGTGAAATATGGGTTTTTAAGCTATTATCTGTCAGGATGACCACAATTTTTAGTATATTTTCGATGTTGTCAAATAGCCTATTGTATTGAAAGGTAAAGGATATAATGAGTGGTGGTGGTAGTGAGTTACTAACGTTGTTATCTGTGTCCTGTATGAGGAGCAGCACTGGGCTCTCGACGCGCTGCATCTTGCGGTACATGGAGGCGAGCGAGAACCCGTGCTGGCTGGTGCTGAACGCCAGAGACCACATGTAGCCCTGCGCGCGCGCCGGCAGCACCGTGCACAACTTCTCCCTGCAATACAACATCATGATTTGAAATAAAACTCATTTTATAGATTCTATCGCGGTTTATTTTTTATATAAATTTTTTTTAGTCCTGGATAGTCAGACGAGCAGACGGGCCACCTGATGGTAAGTAGTCACCGCCGCACATAGACTTCTGCAATGCCAGAGCACAGCAGAGCCAATGCCTATCCCTTCTGGGATAACAGGCGTGAGTGTATAATATGTAGGTGTATAATTATTTTTTCTTTGCACGGGAAAGTCAGCACACTGCACCTGATGGTAAGCGCAGTGCCATCCAATCAGAGTATCGAGTAGCGAGAGACAATCTATCCCCCGCTGATCAACACAATCATGCCAGCCTGCTTCGTCACACTACGCCATGGGCAAGAAGGTGAAGAAGCGGTCGAGGGTCCATTGTCCGAGTAATCAGAAGGCCGTAAAACGGCCGAACATCGTACCCCAACTCTAGACCCCCGACAAAAACCGGATGTACACTGGCTGACCCCGGAACGCGACACTGTGCCACTTTGGCGGTTTTACACCCTGTATGGTCTACAGCCTTTGATTCGATGAATATACAACTTGACGGCACAAGGCCGAGAATTACAGAAATATCAAGCGAAAGCTTAAGTGCTGCTCTGAAATCAATAATATTATTATTTAAAGGATTAATTTGACAGCCAGCCAGATTGCTGATGGTAGGATATTCATATCCGCCAGGATAGCGACCACCGTACATAGGTTGTGAAACCCGCCATAGTGGCAACGCAAAATGATTTTGATTTGCAGTACGGTTTTTGGCTGTAGATATAAAACTTCAAATAAAATTACATCAGATCAAATTATTATATCCTTTTTCGGTCTCAATTGTACTCACAAAGTGAAACGGAGCGTTTTCTTCATGGATGCTGCATTAAAATCATAATCATCTGGGACTAGATTTAGACAATGTAGGACTTTCACCATCTCAAAATAACTGAATTATGTTCTACGTAGACAATCTAAACTACCAACTCCTTCCTATATTTTAGTCTGATTAATTTTGGTGCGGGATAAGACATATGCGCATTCCCAGAGCGAGTTACAGTGGCGTGTATGTGGACGGGATAGTGTCGTATGTCCCACGGGAACGCTTGATAATCGGTAGTATTTCAACAAAAACATGCCTTGCACTTTTAAAAATAGTAATTAATTAATGTGAAGGGCAAAACCTTCAATTACCGAGTACACAAAGGAAATTATTTGTACTCCCAAATGCGGAACATATCAGTGGCAGATAAAAGCTGTAGTTCACGATCTGCCCACACCGGTTTTACATTTTAACGACCTCTATTTACAGAGAAAATTTATAAAAATATCATACAGGCCTTTGCTTGTAATTTTGGAATATATTGGATGTAATAATAATATAATTATTTTAAAACAGATATCGCTGGTGGTAGGATATTCAATATATTCATATCCGCCCGGATGGCAACCACCGTACACAGGGTGTAAAACTCCCCATAGTGGCACACGCAAGTGTGTCGCGTCACATCAGCCAGTGTACATCCGGTTTTCGTCACGGTTCTAGAGTTGGAGTACGCTGTTTGGCCGTTTTGCGGCCTTCTGATTACTCTCGACACTAGACCCTCGTCCGCTTCTTCACCTTCTTGCCCATGGCATAGTGTGAAGAAGCAGGCCGGCATCATTGTGTTGAGTAGCGGGAGATCGATCGTCTCTTGCTACTCGATATTCTAATTGGACGGCACTGCGCTTACCATCTGGTGCAGTGTGGTCACTTGGCCGTGCCAATATGTAAAAAAACATAGGCAGTCATGGGCACTGCTGACAGAAGTGACAACTTAAAACTTTGGAATTACTGAGTTATTTTTTGAAACAGCGTTCATGAAGTAGTAACTGTACCTATGTTCATTATGCTTGTGAATTATAGAACTTCATAGGCGTGCTTATGCCAAAAGAAACGGTTGGAAGAAGTATAGCATGTCAGTGATGCGAACCCTAAGTTTTCCCCCTTTAAAATGTATTTCGTTGACGTGCCAGGATAAAAAAAATTGGTGTTACTGATGATCATACCTGTGTTCCATGGTGAATATCTCGGAGGTGCCAATGAGGTCGGGCGGCAAGAACTCCATGTCGACGGAGGCGCCCGACGAGTACAGCGCGCGTCGGAGCTCATCGCTCATCGACAGCACCTAAACATACATAAATTTGCTACAACCATTTATACCATACATTAAATACACAGTCTAGCAATCTCTATGATTTTCGTCTATGTACATCAAAAATTTATTGAAATGTAGAGAAATCATGCCGTCGTTTGATAAGGCCTTATTGTTTCAACCGTATTCAAGTTATGAATATTGTTTAAATCTTTTTTCGCGATTTAATATAACGCCCCTAGTTCCATCTAGAGACACGCTTATCTATTGTAATAGTTTGTTATAAAAATAAAGACTGACTATTGTTGATATACCACGACGATCTCATACTTCACTATGGAAAGGTTTTTTTCAATTGTATAGTTAAAATAGATTACAGTCGAAACAACACGGCCTTAGTTGTATCGATACCAAGACTTCTAAAAATAATATCAATTTGATACAACTAATTGTCATTCGTGTTACACATAGAAACAATGCATCGATATAATTAAAACTACTGAAAAATGGAGCCGTTCAAACATCGATACAATATACAATCGCGTACACAACACGGTTAATAATATTGTTCTCATATTTACAACATTAAAATAACTGTGTATTCAGTTTGTATTTACTATTTAAGTATACATATAAATATGTACACTTAATGTATACTTTGTGAAGATTTTAGGTTTATTGACATTTTTTTATATCAACTGACCAGAACATTGTGTAAGCAATTGTATAAAAACAAAATTGTGTTTAGCGCCATCTGTTGTATTCCATATAAACAAGCCAGAAGTGCAAACATTCGTCATACGTGCCCGTTCATGTGCAGAACATGCTCCGAGTGAAATGATGATGATGATGTTTATATCAATGCGTATGAACAATGAAATGTAACATCCATATCGCACGGTAAACTTAAACCCTATTTACTTATTAATTTATAGATAATTCACCTGAGTATTGTTACTGGTATTTTAAAACCAAGATATGATTATATTTAAGTGGAGCATATTTTATACCCCATTAAATAACAAAACACTTATTATATTATATTTATTAATTCATAAAATTTTGTGAACTTATTGGGCCATTAAAAATATATATCATAAATGTTTTAGGTTAAATAATTTGTATTGAGGAGGAAAAGCAAAATTTAATTTAAATATACTTATTTTAAAAATATATAATAATCTCTATGTATTGTAGAGACCTAAATTTCGATAGCACAAAAATCCAAATTCTCTTCGTATGTTAATCCAAGGCAAACATCTGTACTGTATTATAGGCACAAATAAGTCGTATACATGCGATGATGATGAAAAATGACGATCGATGTGAAAATTTGAAAATGGTAGGACTCATTCCAAGGCACTGGGTTCAAAGTTAATTACTCCATGCCCGTGCATACTACATATAAAACAAATCTAATATCTACCACAAAGTGCTTGTATCAATTAATGGTAATTCAATCGTTTATGGAGTGACCTGTGACCACAAATTACTCCAACATCGTCGTAGGGACCGTTCTCGATTTGTCTTTTAATTAACATTTAATTAAACAAGTGATTATATTGATTGCTGGCGATTTAAAAATAAAGTCTAAATAGCTCTCGATACTATTATTATCAAGCTCTTAATTACCTATACCTATCTTATATCGTTATATATAATACCACTTAAGAACGCAATTATAATATCGTTAAAAATGATTTCATGTATTATTTGTTAAGATTATATTTTTTATTTTCTGTTATCAAAATGGTGACATTTTGACATGACCACATTCTCAAATATAAAGGAATTTTGAGATGCATATAATTTATAAACACGTACTTACAGTTTTTTTTATATACTATGTATAAAAAACTATACACTAACTACACTATAATGTGTACTTCCGGTTTTTGTCAGGGGTCTAGAGTTGGGTACAATGTTTGGCCGTCTTTCGGCTTTATAAGTACTCTGACACTAGACCCTCGACCGCTTCTTCACCTTCTTACCCATGGCGTAGTGTGAAGAAGCAGGCCGGCATTATTGTGTTGAGTAGCGGGGGATAGATTGTCTCTCACTACTCGATACTCTAATTAGACGGCACTGCACTTTACATCAGGTGCAGTGTGGTCACTTTGCAGTGCCAGGATAAAAAAAAATGTCTAGGTGGGATAATTTTGATTGCATAGCTTGTATATTATTGCTTACATTCAAAAATCATTAAAATTTAATATTATAATCACGATTAACAAACTGATTTAGCAATCGAAACAAAGTCGCACCATTTCCACATTACATGAATTTATTAACGAGGTGAATAAACTTCGACAACAATTCTTGTTTTATCCAATATAGAGGTCGAATGATTGTACTTTAATAAGTTTTTAAATGTTTAAAGTCACGGTTTTTATAATACCACGAGGAAGCTAAATAAGTATAATTAGTTCATAGCAGAACTGAAATAACAAGAGTACGACTATTGTGCTCGTTGTCTTCGTTAGTTGTTAGCCACAATTAGCTGTTGTGTCTCAATTAGCCGAAGCGTAGCTATCTACCTATGTACATAGTATATACACACGGTATGTATCACTATGTACGCACTGCACGGTCCGAAACAACCACAACTTAGACTCATCTGAGTCAATCTGGGCGACACAGACATGGATGAAAATAGACGCCGGAAGTACTTCAATCTGTATGAAATCAAAGCCCCTTTTTAACAGACTTCAAACAAAGGAGGCGGTTCTGAATTCGTCGGACTCTTTTTTTATGTATGTTTCCTGATTACTCGAAAACCCCTGGACCGATTGACATGACAAGACACATGGACAGGTGGTCCCATTGGCACCAAGTCAGGGTCTGATGATGGGATCTCAGGAAAATCGAGGGCAGCCCTAAAATTTTAGGGCTAATAATGTGTTTTTGTACCTGATGTGACGTCACAATAGCAATTTAGTGAAGACAAACAAACATATTTGGACTACTTTTGAAAAGTTTTTAAAATATATTACGCGATGAAAGTTATTTTTCATATGTTCAGCTGTCATCTTACTGTAGTATGGTTGAAACGTACACACTCTGTAACGAACTAAGTATTGCTTACTTATTTTAATCTATATTCGTATTAGCATTTAACAGGTAGCACGCATGGATATAGGTATCAATTTAGTTTATTTTGACTGATTTACGAAGGGTAACTGTTATTTTCTGAATTCAAATTTTTGTAATGAATAAATTTACATATTTTAAAAAGTACGAACATTAATTCCGAAGCCCATTTTTAAATAACTACTTTCAGGTTGTGGGTTTAGTGTTACATGTTGTATACATTTGCACAAGACTAAATAGTACGCGTGTACAAGATTTTGCCCAGTATTACGGTTCAGTAGCTCAACTACTTTTTTGTCAAACTTACGATAAGTAAACGAAGTTGCTAGAGTTGCAGCGTTGTTTTAATCTATGGAATGATTCGTTCTTATACTACCGAATTTGGTTTCTCACGTAACCATTAGAGGCGCTGTATATTTCGTCACATAAATATTTTACGTTGTCGCTAGCGATAATACATGAGAAAACTCATGGTTGTTCAGTTTCGGCACGCGAATTAGGTATACTTGCGGCATCTATTACATCTATTTCTGTGTTTCGAGAGTTATGTTTTTTTTAGTGACTCGACAGGCAGACGAGCAGACCGGCCACCTGATGGTCAGTAGTCACCGCCGCCCATAGACTTCTGCAATGCCAGGGCACAGCAAAGCCGCTGTCTACCGCTATATTATGTCACAATAAAATAATAACTAGTATCCACGCTGTCGCCTGTCACTGTCATTCTTTTTCCCAAACTTTACCTAACCTAGGATTACAGAGTCTCGGTGGAACATTTATTATTTGTGAGTTCAATCGAATTATTTCATTACCTACTAGATTGATATTTCAAGTGTAATAATGAAAATTATTATAATACCTAGCCAGGTAGACAACAGCTCCTATATTTTTTATTAGAATGTAACTGATTAATCGCTTAATGCTAACGGAACAATAATACTGATATGTCAGTTTGGGAAATAAACGCAATGGTTTCCTTTTTATGGGTGTCGTCGTGTGGCTTAGGTACTTACGAAACTTGCGTCATTGATATTCATCGTCGGGTCCGGCGCATGTTTGATTTTTAACATATGACAAGCACTAAGATGTCAGACCTTATAGAGAAACCAACTAAATTTATTTAAAAAAAACATTTATCGATATCTTTGCCAAAAATACTTAATACCCACAAAAAATATGTTATCGATAGTTTAACCCGTTTGACCTTACACATCTTGAATTTTTATTCTCGTATTTTACTAGATATTACATAATCAAGAATAATATTCTTAAGAAATGTATATTTGTTTATTCTACTTTGGCATTCGACGCAAAAGCAATAAGTATGACTAATTTATACATTTGCTATTTTTTTTTATTTACAAATTGTTCTAGCGGTAATAAATAGATACTGAAAATAATCCGATATTTATTTCGAGTTATTGAATCTCACCTGACATATGGAGTGTATAGTATCGCGCCTACGCACAGCGTGCATCGTTCCTCTGTCGCACACTGAATGAATGGTGCCTCGTCTACAAATTGAATGTATTGTTCTCCGTCGTCGAATTGTTAAGTTGAACACTACTATTTCTACTCTGCGCACCTTATCCACTATTCGACGAGCAATTCTACGTAAGAAGCGAAACATCTTATTCACTAGACGTAGCTCTTTGTCACTTGCCACACAAATGGTGTGCGTTGCAGTAATTGCAATTTAAGGTTGGATTCCAATTGGCGCCATTTTAACAATTGATTTCGACTGTTATGCCAAACTAGGATTATTTCACGATTGACATCATGCTGAGGATATTCTGTTTGCCGTTTGGGTCCATGAAGACACTTTCGCGTTGCTATTTCAACTGGTATGCGTCGGCTTTTTGGTATAAAGAAGTTTTCGACTATCTTATCTTTCATTACAATAATCTTAGGATTAGCCAGCCGGATTACTATCTTTATATTAGCTAAATAATATAAAATTATCTATGGATAAATAGATAAAAAATATTAATAAAACGTTCCGTCATTATCCCGTTCTATTACTAGTTTTACAGAATGCGTTCATTATATTTATATTACATGAATACCTAGCAAGTAGTCAAACTAATATTTCAAAGGTGAACCTATGGACTCATAGGTTCTCCTTTGAAATTACACTTTGAGTCACCGTCTACAAATTAACTAATTTGTAGACGGTGACTCTACTGATCCGATTCTAAACGTTCTTTATATCAAAGAAGAGGCTATATTACCTTAAAAGTAAGTCTCATCAAGGTGAAGTAATTTTTTAAACAAATTTATGTTTTGAACATACCATTTTCTTATTACGATTTTAGAAGAAATATTACGACTATCATTTGCTTTAGTTCCGATGATCATATTTTAGAAGAACTGTCTCTACATTTCGAGTAACAGTAATAACAAGATATAACATCTTACAAAGAATGAACAGACAAACAATAGCTATAATGTCTAATCAACTTTTTGTACGGTAATAGGTATATTCCATTAATTTTATATTTTTGCGCTTTATGGTTTTACGTTAGTTTTAAGAGTCGTATAACTGTAGCTCTACGGGTTATATGAAATTACAGATCTTAATACATAATATTAATTCCACTCGATACAAAGGTTCTTGGATATTTCATTTTAAATATTTTTATTTAATTTGGTTACTAATAGCTCAAGACTTCCTAACGAGTCGAATTTCGAGTTATAGATCAACTAGAAGTACCTGTATATTGAGCTGGTTTTACTTCAATATTTCAGTTATATGAATATAGACATACTTATCATATTCTATATTAATTGTAGCTTGATATTACAAGCCATTCCTCAGAAAAATTATTTATCATACATACAGACAGACAAACAAAAAACAGATGGGTTCCGTTATTCTAATATGAGATAAGAGACTCTAAAACGAGATATTACATAATACAAGATACAAAAAAATAGAGTCACAAGCAGATATTTGTCAGTTTGTAGGAATATAGAAACAAAACAAGAAACATGTACCAAAAAGAGGTTTTAAATAAATACGTTTATATCTGTGCAAGTTAAAATTCGAAATAGAGCAATGTCGAGTAATAATTTTATGTGTCGCAAACTTATAACGGTTAAAAATTGTAAAATATCAAATATCTACCTCTAAATAAAGACAAGACATTTCAATTGATTACCAAATAATGTAAACAATGTACCGACAATGTACCTGATAAGAATAATTATTTACTCACTAAATCGAAATTGATCGAACAGACTTATTTTAAGTTTTATAAGAATAAATATTAACTGTATATTAATCGTGTATCGCCATATGAAATCAGATGGCGTCCACTACCATATACGGCTAGCGTTCCTACACCTAACAGATAACTCCTAGACCTTGTCCATGTTATAATGGAGCACCTCTCTCTCTATTTATAGAGTTATAAATTCTTGTTTCACCTCCCTCCGTAATGACACTTCATGTTTTTCTGAACAATGGGTGAATTTGTAAAGTATTAAGGCAACTTAAACATTATTTGATCAATTTATAGTTAATCAATTTAAAATCTTGAAGTCACGTTCGTACGTTTGGGCATGAAGACCGTAGCGCATTGCAATGCAGTAGTTTGTAAATCATATTCTAACATGTTCTGTCTCTAGTAAAGTATGGTGGTAATACTAAAAAAACGAACGCACTCAGCTCGGCATTATTTATAACAAAACATACAACAATTAAGATGTTATTGAGAGACAGTGTAAATACATTTTTTTAACCGACTTCAAAAAAGGAGGAGGTTAACAATTCGTCGGAATCTTTTTTTTTTTATGTATGTTACCCGATTACTCGAAGGCGCCTGGATCGATTCGAGAAATTCTTTTTTTGTTTAAAAGGGTATACTTCCCATGTGGTCACATTGGCACCAAGTCAGGATCTGATGATGGAATTACAGAAAAATCAAGGGAAACCCTCAAATTTTATTGTGACGCATAATTTGTTTTTTATTGAAGCCGGTGTACTTTTTATGAATAAAAAAACTTTTACTTATTATTAATAATAGCATTTGCTCGAGGCCCGTGTGGATTATTGAAAACTCACTTTTATCACAATCAAAAAATAATTTTATAGATCTTTTAAACTCGATAAATAACACCTCTGACTTTTCTAAAGTTACGTGTGTATTCATTGGTACGTATCGCTTGCTTTAACGGTGAAAGAAAACATCGTGAGGAAACCTCTACCCGAGAATTTAAGAATTTCGAAGGTATGTGAAGTCTAACAACCCGCGCCAGACCAGCGTGGTGGACTAAGGCCTAACCCCTCTCATTAGTAGAGTAGGCCCGTGCCCAGCAGTGGGACAATGTATAATACAGGGCTAGTATTATATGTATTATTATAAGTAATTCTAAAAAGTTGAAAACGGAGACCAGTATAATTGTTTAATACATCGTCTGCATGTTGTATTAAAAAACTCTACTTTAAGCTAAATCATACCACGTGTATGTGTTTCATTCATGACATTAGCGAAGCTCTCACATTTCAGATTCCTGTGTGTAATGTTCACAAAAACCCGTTCATTTGAGAAACACTGTCTGACTTATCGTATCACACAAAATGACCTTAACAGACAAACTTTGCACAGATCACGTCATGAGAACATAAAAAAATACGTATGCAATATTATAGCTGTTATGTTCATTTATAAAGCAATTTTTTTATGTTTCCGTTTTTGGTTTATAACATTATGAATTATTCAATGTTGGCACACTAAGCTGCTTGTATTGTACAGATACAAGTTGCGCGAAGTTTCTATAACGGGACCCGGACACGCAGTCTTACCTTGCCACTGTCAAAATTTGATGATCGCTCCGTCTCAGTGGGTCCTAGATGGACCATCTCTATCCACTTGACGGTCTGCATTTATGTCACTTGAACAACGTGCAAATAACGTGGAGCTAGTCCAAAGTTTTGCGTTTCGCGGTACGTAGAGACTCTGCAGTGCAATTGCACGACATCCACATCACAAATTGCCAACGTTTTATTTAGAAATCACCCACGCGATTACAAGGTTTAGTAACCAAACATTGAACCGTAGCGTTGAACGCTTATACCTATAAACAAACGCGGTTTGTTTTTGTTTCGAGTTTTAAGTGCGTGTGTCAATCGTAAACACTCCGGAGTTATGTGCACACTGCACAGTGAAGCCGAATGGCGACGCGACAGGCGGACGACACACGTTACGTTGTGTAACTAATAGTTCTCAGACTCGCTTCAAACGTTCTTCAAATAGTAGTCGAGCGAGGCGAGGCGAGCTCTGCAAAGCAGTATCGCTGTAAAACTAGAAACAAAAAGAAAGGCCCGCGGCGCGCTGGCTTCGACAGCCCCACCGCCGTGCGCTGAGTGCTGACGACAAAAACAGCAACGCTCCGTGCCGCGGCCGCCTTGCACCGTACGCGCGGAAACTAATTATTTATGTCCGAACCAATTAACCATAATAAGCACACACCAGGGTGGTGCGGTCCACGGGACGAGTTTTACCGCAACCGAGCCAATTAATGTCGATAATGCCCCCTATGCTACGATATATTGCAGTAAAATATATTTTTAATTTAGACACAAAATGTGAATTATTGACATGGAAGTATAATTGACGGCATTGGGTGGAATGACAGTGTTACGTCAGCTGACCTGAGTGCGAAGGTGATGAGAGCCCTTTTGTATCCGAGCATTAAGTAGCCACGTCGCGTCACACCGCTTGTATAATGAATTCATAGTTTAGTTATTCATCGTGGTGTATCATTCGCCGATCAATACATCGTCAGTTGGGTATCCAACTGCATGTATCCCATAAAGTTGGAAAGAGTAACAGCGGTGCAGTTGAATCGTGCCTTTCACTACATTAAAAACGATTAACAAAATCCTTCAAGCTTCAAAAATAATCGTTTAGTCATGTCGCTGACTACAATATATAACACCGGGAGTTCTACGTTAATTATGTTTGTATACTAAAGCATTACGACGCTGTTAAGATAAAATGTGATAGAGATTAAGATTGCCTTGAATTAGCAACGTTTACGAAGTGATTTATTCATTGCGTGTATTCATTAGAGTAGGATTTAACTAATATACTTTGTGAGACTGGCAAAGAGAGGCAACTAATAATAATGAAATGTATTAAAATAATGTTTCAATTAAAATTACCTGTCACTTTACAAGGTCCAACACAAAAGTTGTTCTCGAGCTTTAATTTACTATAAAGCTGGTTATCACAGAACTATCGTAATACCACACACGCCATGACCTTATAAAACCTTTGAACTGCCTACGATTATTTCCGTAATAACCGTATCGTACAAACCCTCGCGATATTCTGATGCAGACATGCACTGACATCTTATTTGAATTCATGCAACCCTCTACCACTATACATTGCGTAGATTAGTTGTTTCATTAGTTAGAGGAAACTATTAGCGACTTTTGCAATGGACTTAAATATCATGGTAGCAGTATTTAAATCTCCCAGTGTTTATGGACAACGAAGCATTATGGCGCGCACAATTAATCCCGATTAACATGATGATAACGAAGCAAGACGCCCGTGTTGTATATTCTTAATTGAAACGTCTATTAAACAACTGGACATGCAAATTAATTGACCGCTCGTAAAGCTTATTAACCGTAACACAAGAAGATGGGAGGACAATCCAGCAGCCTAGCCTAGTCGGTATGAATTAATTTTCAAAGAAAAATATATGGCCCACGTAAATTTTATTTTGTTTTTTTTAGTGCCTCGATAGGCAGACGAGCAGACGGGCCACCTGATGGTAAGTAGTCACCGCCGCCCATAGACTTCTGCAATGCCAGGGCATAGCGAAGCCGCTGCTTGCCGTTAACAAAGCCGCTGCCTACTGTTCTATCATATAACTTTTGCTGTGTACCATATTAAACATAGTACGCTTTTGATAGAGTAGATAAAGTATAAATGGGTTTAGTGTATAACAAACAATTATTTTAGTTTGACATTAAAAGCACCGCAAAAAATAATCTACACAATGCTCCCAAGACAGAAGCACACAAAAACACGTACAAAACAAAATTAAACGACCACATTGAATATAAGTCAGACTAGACAGTGCTATTAAAATATTGTTTATTTAAAGGCGAACCAGACTTATCCGGCTGTAAGGAAACACAGCCGGTGCCACTTGTGTGGGGTCACGTGACTGTATTCTTCAATTAGCCCTAGCTTTAAATACCCTCTGAGAAAAACCGCGCGAGACATGCCAACAAATTAAGTGGTCATAAATTTAGTTATTTGTTTTGAAAATAAAGTTGTTAAGCCAGAGTTCGCATGAGCGGTTTATAATATTGCTAGATGTGGCCTGCGGCTCCGCCCGCGTGGAGGTAATTTTAGAAGAAAAGGTATACAATCTATGGCCTATGTCATTTTCTGATCCCTAAACTGCCACTATGCAAAAAATCATGTCGATGCCTTGCTCTGTGAAAAACTAAACGATCTCACGGGAACTATACATTTTTCCGGGATAAAAAGTAGCATATGTGCTATTCCAGACTAAAATCTATCTCTGTGCCAAATTTCAACCAGGTCCGTCCAGCCTTTGAATTTTTAATTTTTATAATATTAGTAAGATTACGCTATTCTTAAAACTTCACGACATTCCTTTCACAATACATAATGTTCGATTATCAGATTATGTTCATAGTAAATGTGGAGAGAGCCAAGAGTGTTTTGCGTGTACAAACTTACTGCCATAGGTATTTCAGTGTCTTATTATATTAATGTGATAACGGTTTATTCTTAGAAGAAAATAAAGTAGATACCATTTAACTTTTTTAGTAGCGTTATCTACCGTTGCGATAGCTATGTTGACCTATAAACAGAGTCAATTGACTTGCTTTATTAGTTTATTACTAGCCGGTAAGATTCCAAAATTATATTATTATTAATCCATAATATTACTTTTATCATTTTATTTTTTCAGGCCTAGGCAGAATACCAGCGCCAGGCAGTACTTTACTACCAGGCAAATGCTGAGCCTATTGCCTTTTTGGTCATACTTTGGACACAGGTGTTCCGAATTGAGGAGTATTTTTTGGTCTTTTTCTTTCCTTGTGTTTTTTTAATCTGTATTTTATCCAAAGTGTTGTTGTGTGACCAAATAAAACTTATTTTCTTTCTTTCTATTGATCAAACCACAGAATTTCATTATAATTGCTTCGTAAAATCTTCCTTTTATACCCCTCGCCTCTCCTTATTTCCATATAATACAAATGTAATAAGACATCATATTACGGATATACTTTATCAATGAACTCTAAAACAATATAGGACAGGTAAGAAAGAACAAATTAAATGTCAATCTGCTCTATATGTGTGCCTAAACATAGCTACTGTCTATCCTACCAATATTATAAACGCGAATGTTTGGATGGATGTTTGTTACTCAATCACGCTACAACGGCTGGACGGATCTGGTTGAAATTTGGCCCAGGGATAGATTATAATGGAATAGCACATAGGCTACTTTTTATCTCGGAAAAATGTACAATTCCTGTGGAATAGTTTAGTTTTTTACAGAGCAAGGGATCGACATGGTTTTTTGCATAATGGCAGTTTAGAGATCAGTAAATGACATAGGCCACTTTATATCCCGAAAAATACACGCTTCCTATGGGATACCAAAATATAGAAAGGTGAAATAGCTTAAGATGCCTCCATGGATTGTATCTATACTTTTCCTCCCAAAAATAACCTCCACGCAGGCGGAGCTGCGGGCAACATCTAGTACTATATACTGTAAACATTTATTATGCATATTGCCAACAAATTCCATCTAATAAATATACAACGGAATAAACCAAAAAAGAAGGGCAAGGTTTAAAGTAACGGTCAAACAAATTAATTTATTAGTCAAACCGGTCTGTTTATTTCGTTTCTAATTTTTCGTAATAATTTGATAAAGTACCTACCAAAATTGTAGGCGTAACAGAAATGTCTCTGTGACCATAGTTATATAATTCACACTACTGAGGGTTTTTTTATTATATTTGTTTTATTTTTGATTCATGTCAATTGATTTGATGATTTGATTTGAGTTATGTTAAAGATAGAGATATTTTTATTTGTGAGAACATGAGTATACACACATAGGTATACAAGATGTTAAAATACAATCATGTCTAGCCATAGTAGTGGCGTACAAATATAAAAAGTGAATTATTATTATTATTAACCTATTAACCGATATCTTAAGTAATTATTTTTATGTCAAACACATAACAATCCATACTAATACTATAAATGCGAAAGTAACTCTGTTTGTTTGTTTGTTACCTCTTCGACAAACGGCTTCTACGACTAAACGGCTGAACGGATTGTAATGAAATTTGGTAAGGGAATAGATTTTATCCTAGAGAAGGACATAGGCTATCTTTTTTCTCAAAAAACAATCTTGAAAGGGGTCAAATAGGAGTTCAAAATTTGTATGGGAAATCCATAATTCCTCGACTTAGGGATCTGTTAATTAATATTTAGTCTTTTAGTAGGAAATAAAGAAATACGTGTTTCAACGTTTTTCAAAAATCATCCCTAAAAGGGTCAAAGTGAGGTTAAACTTATGGGGTATTCTTTAGATGCAATCTCAATTCATTCAGGCACAACACCTGAGAGGCTGGACAATCGCTCAGTGCAGAAGACAACTCCTTGGATTGTATACTTCTGCTTCCGAATATAACCTCCACGCAGGCGGAGCCGCGAGCAACAGCTAGTATTACATATATTAACTATATCTTTGTTATGTTCTATATAAACTGGTGTGATTAGTTGATCATAGAGATATTACTGCGAATTTCTGGTATCATTGATGTAGCAGCTGAAAAACTAGCGAAGTCCTGGGTTCAAATCCCAGGTACAGGTTGTGTTTAACCATTCAAAAAATTCACACATTATTTGCCCAGGATTCGAATTTGTGTTCTTACGGTTATTGGCTTATTGACTATCACTTCATGGGACTAAAATAAGCTCAGCGAAATGTGGGGATGCTCCGTTTGCATCTCTACCTCTTCCTTGGGGAATATAATCGAGAGATTATATTATGTTAAATGAATTTATTGTCTAATTACCAAATATAAAACATTACTACATTGCAAGTAATCAAAAGATTGTAGATAAATCGATTTTAATAAAAATGTAGAGTAGCGAATAAATTATATACCTCATGAAATCTTTAACATGAAGCAGAGCGGATGTGTTTCTTTCTGTCTATTGTTATATTTGGGATAATTTTGATCATTTTTTTTAAGTCGTTGATCTAATTGAATAGATATGAAAACATCATGTGAAACGACTAGTAAAGGACTCATTAGTCACATGTGTTACATAATTCTTTACGTTCGATGCTGCAATAGGCGTAGATTCTAGTTACATGCACATAAACGCCGCGTTTGCATTTTGATATTACTATATATCAATCTTATTTTATTATAATGTAATGCGAACTGTTATTTCAAGTTTGTTCGCATAATCACTCATTCATTATAGAGTCTAAACTGAGGTCATATAAAAACTAAAACGTTTAGGAATGTTTGTAGGTTTAACATGTTAATGAAATGCGCTACACTTTACCAATGCAGAGATACAATGATATCTTGCTCAACAAATATTCTGGTTCTTATACGCAATGCGCACTTGATTACGGTTATTTATAAATAATTAATTTAGATTACGTAACACCTATTGTGATTTGTTATCGTGAAGAAGAAAAATTTCCACTCCTCTATTCATATTTTACCATAAATACGCAATTAATTCCTATAATTTACAAAATGTGTAAAAAGACTGCCTCGGTAGCGCAGTTATTATTGCGCGTGCGTTACGACTGCTGAGCTGAGGTCTCGGGTTCGATCTCCGGGTCGGGTAAAGTGATATTAAAATATAATGTATAAAAGTGATATTAGGTTTTCTTATTTAGAACTAGCTGTTGCTCGCGGCTCCGCTCGCGTGGAGGTCATGTTTGGGAGAAAAAGTATACAATACAAAATACTCATGCGTTTAACTTCAATAATGAAGGATTTTCATACAAACTTTCTTACCCTATTTAACCCCCTTAGGGGTGGAATTTCCAAAAACCGTGAAATATATGTTTTTAATTTTTAACTGTAAGGCCAAATACCAAATTTCATGCGTTTAACTGCAAAAATGACAGATTTTCATACAAACTTTCTTCCCCTATTTTACCCCCTTCGGGGTGGAATTTCCAAAAATCCTGAAATATATATTTTTTATTTTTGACTAAAAGGCCAAATACTAATTTTCATAAACTTAACTTCAAAAATGAAGGATTTTCATACAAACTATCATCCCCTATTTTACCCCTTTAGCGTTGGTATTTCAAAAAACCCTTCCTTAGTGGATGCCTATGTCATAAAAGGTACCTACTGTCAAAATTTCAAGTCTCTAACCCCAGCAGTTTTGGCTGTGCGTTCATCGATCAGTCAGTCAGTCAGTCAGTTTCTTCTTTTATTTATACAGATTACTCAGTATCAGACCGGAGTCTAGAATTGAAGCCGGTATGGCGATAGGCTCGCCCCCTATCACTTTATTGGACCGTAATAATATCGGCGAAAAGTAGTACAACCAGTACTGGGTACACCTCTGCATACCCCTTCGAGGATTTCAGGCGTGAGTGTATATGCATGTATGTATATTACTGTTACTATTACCACGCTTACTTTCATTTCAATAGACGTCAACCGACGAAGACACCAGTGACATTTTTTCAAACACAATATTAAACTTCACTGTAGTGTATTTTCTTACCTAACCTTGGATTACATTACTAACAAACGAGTACTATATTTCTTGTAAACAATATATTTTCGGGTTTATGATATTATCAACTTGACAGAAATACAAAGAAGCTTAAATTTTAAGTAGTAAACAAAGAGGTTAATATTAATTATCGGGAAAATCTGGATGTGTTTCCAGATTTTCCCGATAGCAAGCACAGATTTTTTATTTTATTTAATGTTTAAGAAAATCATTGTGATATTTAAATATTGGATAGATTATGTCTCTACAAAAACTATATTTCAGAATTACCAAGACTCCATCAGAAAAATTGTTGATCTGATTTGAATAATACCACTGGCTGAATGGTGGATAATGGGTGTGTATTAATTTCTAATAAATAGTCATGTTTAAAATTCATGAATGTGAGTTGATGGCCTTCGAATGGCGTTTTAAAAGTTTCCATGCGGGACCGCGTTGATACTGCAAGTTGCGTTACAGATCTCTTATATTAAGTAACCAGCAGGTGCGTAGGTATCTTCTTATACAAGATTAGTTTTTGTATACCATAAAGCCGAAATACCCAAATTAGATTTTGGTATAAAAGATCAGATAAATATATGACATAATAATAATAAGGAAAACTCACGCGGCGACATGCAAAAAATATTTATCCCGTTTCTTGAACGATGCATGGACATACGCGCGCCGCGCGCTGCTGTTTGTTTCCCGCCAAAGTATTATGTAGGTATAGGTGAACGACCGACACGCGCCGCATTTTTATTGAGTAATAAACAAGGTAACCAGGTTGACGAAAATTTTTATATGTTTTTGGGATACCAATATAACACGTTAAAAATTAGTGCAATAGATTGTGCTACTGATTCTCAACAAACTACTTTAGGCTTTGTAGTATACTAAAAATAATATTGTATAGCTCATTACTGGAGCAATAAGGGTTCTGCATACTACGATGCAACTAAAATAGTGTCTAACCTGTATTATATTTATAATAATAAAAATAACCACATTAATTAAATACCAGTCCTATATTAAATTTGTCCCACTGCTGAGCACGGGCCTCCTCTTCTAATGAGAGGGAGTTAGGTATAGGATTTAATTTACACACATTTGAAAATGGTAGCCGAAAGCTTCAATTCCATTGCAGCATAGGTGCTGATGTTAAACGTTCCTTATACACCAGCCTTGACTCTATCATACGAAATATGACGCAAATAATATCAGGGAAAATGCAATTGAGAAATTTCAATGCATCAAATTGCAATGCATGAAAGAATCATATAGAAATCATTTAATATATTGATAGGCATATGCTTAGCATCGACACTGAATTTATCAATGAATTATGAATTCATGTAATTTAGAAAATTATAGAGGTTGTATATTTCTAACACATAAACTGAATAATGCATACCAACTACGTGTCCAATTCATGCTTAGAAGAAAAATAAAGTCGCATAGTTCGAGGTGGTAAGGCTGTGTGCGAGCATATATTTAATATTGTATGGAAGGTCGCCCGATTTGGCATCCGTTTGACGCACGTCCATAGTCCATACAAAATCAACTGCAATAAATCGTCGTAGTTTATCCATTGAAACCGTGCTTTGTAAATAAGATCGTTCTACTTTGTTAATTTGAATTTTTAATTTATTCTTTTTTTATCCTGGCACAGCAAAGTGACCACACTGCACCTGATGGTAAGCGCAGTGCCGTCCAATTAGACTATCGAGTAGCGAGAGACAATCTATCCCCCGCTACTCAACACAATCATGCCGGCCTGCTTCTTCACACTACACCATGGGCAAGAAGGTGAAGAAGCGGTCGAGGGTCTAGTGTCAGAGTATTCAGAAGGCCGCATCACAGCAAAACATCGTCCCCAACACCAGACTCCGGAGAAAAACTCATATTTACGATATCGATGCGCATATTCTCTCTCTATATCGTAGAGAGATAGACAGAATATGCGAAAACGACGCTATTGGGCCAATTAGACTTGTGTGGTAACATTTATTTATACTATGCGACATTGCAACTGAATTGCATCTGCACAGGTCACAGTCATTAAATACTTTGCAAAGTAATAACCCTTATATCGATGAAAACACCTTATGGTGTTTTTCCCAATGCTTCGATCCATGAGTATGTTGCTCCGACTATATTTAATACGACGATCGATAGTAATCCTTCTCTTTTTAAAATATGATACGTATACATTCCCAAGAACTACCATAATATGAATATGGAATAGTCAAAGCGCAAGACAGTAGCATACATGTATGATGAGAAATCGAGAAACGATTTAATGAAAGCAACTCTATCCCAATAAAAAAATTATAAATAATGAAAAATAGCTTAAACGTATGTAAATGCGTCGCTTAATTTCTATGAACAGGTATCGTGTCGTAGTTAAAAAAACACTAATATCGTAAACATCTAAAGTGCATTCGAGCGTCAACTAACCTAAAGAAACAGAAATCATTCTCGTAAAGTCGATAGTACAATACAGAAACTAAGAAACGTGTCGTTTCCCACTAGTAGAAAGTGCAGTATTCATAACAAAAATGTGCTTAATCTCGCGTCTATACAGAATAAGACTTGATATACATTTAATTATCACACATAAAATTGAAAAAATATACATGCCATGGAATTTCTAATTATTTAATAATCATGTTGAATAACCCTGGTAAGGCAACATAATCTCGAAAACTCTAGCACAATATAATTTATATTCAGTTATGCAAATTGGAGTTTTTACATATTTTATTGTTGTGCTTACTTTATCTCATAATCGTATAAATATGATTTACGATAACTGATTCGCATGAAGCATTATAAATATGTATGTGCAAATGCTGCACGATGCTGCTGTAAATGCCATTCTTATTAACCGACTTCAAAAAAAGGAGGAGGATAACAATTCGTCGGAATCTTTTTTTTATGTATGTTCCCCGATTACTTGAAGACGCCTGGACCGATTCGAGAAATTCTTTTTTTGTTTCAAAAGGGTATACTTCCCAGGTGGTCCCATTGGCACCAAGTCAGGATCTGATGATGGGATCTCAGAAAAATCAAGGGCAACCCTCAAATTTTATAGTGACGCATAATTTGTTTTTTATTCTAGTCGGTGTACTTTTTATGAATTAAAAAACTTTTAATTTGAGTTTTAGAAAAAAAAACGTATGTCAAGTCGTATTCTGCGGACGTATTGATGCGAGAGTGAAGTACCTCCTGCTGGGGCTCCTCGCCGAGTGAATCGCCCAGTGCTTCGGCCTGGCTCTTCATTATAGAATATATTTTCACGTATGGTGCCTTCAGCAGCTATGCGTAACCGCGTATTATATTAGAACTTTATTCAACCCCAATCATGTTAACATGCAACTTAATATTTATGTCATTGATGCATGCGGCCTCGAGTTTTTTGAAATTATTATTCAGAATGGCGAATGTTTGTGTATCTCGTGTATTAATATTTTATGATGTATATACGTAGTACGAGACGTAATAACAGCGTAATTGTGTCTAAGTCGTAAATAACGTTTGATCCCTTACAGTTTATCTAGATAGTGGAGCTGTGGCAGATAATGTATTATGACTAATTGTGAGCAACAAAAGGTGAATGCGATCGAGTTCATCGGAATAATATTATCAAAATTAGTACAGTATAAATTCTTACTAACACAAGTTCTTTCAAGCTGAGGGTCTTTCCTCATGCGTAAAAAACCTACGTTTAGTAATTTTTTGTATTCTTGCTTTAATATCTGAATCTCCAGTACAGTCATGTACATTATTCTGACAATCTTTTAGGTTGACATCACAATTGTTCTTTACTGTATTTACTATTAATTGCAGTGTAATCGATTCGCGGATAAAAATGTAATTACATCCCAAATATAATATTGTAGAAAATAGGCTACAAATTGTACTTTAATTTTGACGTAAATCGTATCAGCACGACCAGTCATATCTGCCATTTGCTCCACAAAAATTCGTGTTATTTAATATAATATTTTCTTACAAAGTCTTTCAATGATAAATCTTGTAAATATATTCTATGACGCCTCGGTGGCGCAGTTGTAATTGCGTACGCGGTACGACTAGTGTGCTGAGGTCTCGGGTTCGATCCCCGGGTCAAGTAAAGTGATATTGTGTTTTTCTATCAAGAAATGCTCAGTATCCGCCCGGATTCTGGAATTGTGCCCGGTATGGACATAGGCTCGCCCCCTATCACATCATAGGACGATAATAAGCGAAATGTGGGAGTTACCTCGGCCTACCCCTTCGGGGAGTACAGGCCTGAGTGTATTTATTTTAAGAGCATTTATAAACCTACCAAAAGTTCCACTTCACACGTATTTTACGGCGAGTATTAACCATATTGTTTACATCGTGTTGTCGTTATGTCACAATGATGGCACTGGTCGAACTATACAGCTTCCACAAAAGGATCTCACAAATTGATTGTACAAAAAACATGAATGTGTTATGTGCGATGCATATTTCGTAAAAGAGTGTGTCCAAAGCGCAGATAGTCACGAAGTGTGTTTGTAATTTTAGAAAACATGATAAAAGTCGTGTCGGTACATTGAATAAAGATTTAAATTAAAAAAAACCTTTTTATTAGATAAATATATAGTACATTGAATATATATTTAAATTAATAAAACCATTTTGTTAGTATGCGTGTGGTTTGCATATACTGTGTAGTTTGTTTAATATTGATGAGATACTTATTTATTCATAATACTGATGAGCCATACTGCATTATCAAGGATTTACGTGTCGATAAAATCAAATACGGTCGTATCTAATATGGTTTATAAATATCAAATATAATATATTATTCATTTCCTGTACCGGCTCACCCGATATCAAGAAACTTAATATAAGATTTATTTGTTTATTTTTTATACGATTAAATTTTAAATACAAAGAAATAATCACAGTTACAGGACAATAATTAATTATTAATATGTTAAGTTTTGTTTAATTATACATAAGTTAAGTATATTCTTATTGTTCAGAAGAAAATTAATTTAAATGACAGTATTTGACATGTCAATGCCGCACTCTATCTCCCCCTCTCTCTCTCTCTCTCTCTCTCTCTCTCTCTCATAAATATGCAAAAACTAACTTTAAAGACATTAGTTTATTAATAATATTCATTCTTTTTTATAATTCATATTTCTCGTTGTCATTAAAATGTATATCAGTAGCACACATACTGATAACCCTAATGTTTAAATTAAAATTTAATCGTATAATATTTATGACATATTCGTATTTGACCGTTATCGACACATACAATCGGTTGTTTAAACTGTATTATAGAGTGAAACCGCAATATATGTATGTGGTCTGCCTTACCTCCCAAGACTCGCGTGTGATGTCGGACACGTCTCCAGTGCTGCCGGTGCGCTCGTCCTACGACAATTTATCACCATTAAGTATTACATCATCATTATTATATTCCATTATAAATATATAACAATCAATAGTCACACACATAGCCCCGACCCCACACTAAGATACGAGTCTTGTGTTGTGGGTATCAGGGACTACGAGAGACGCACGGTCTCACATCACCCAGACCCCGGACACGAATATCCGTCTGTCACACAAACATTTGTCCCGGTATTAGAATTGAACCCACGTTTCGTTTCACAACAGGCTACTCGCCAACTGCGCCACGGAGGCCGCCATAAAATATGTTTTTCTATAACCTTTAACTATTATTATATTCCACTATAAATGTGCACACACATATATATATACTATGTTTTTATATTTATATGTAACTCCAAAGTATTACAATGTAAGTGTTTTTTGATCAGTTTATGTATACAAAAATTACTAGCTAATTAAAAAAAAACGTGTGCGTCTCGGGACGCTCGACAGAAGTGATAACTTAAACTAATCTAAGTTGAACTATTTAATATTGAAATTGTTTAACTTGCGAAAAGGTTAGGTTATTACTTAAACTTTATGTATATGAATATGATAATGTGAGGAAAGGTTATTTATAAATAAAATCTTTTATTGATTTTAAAATATATTTTACCCACTCGATCCCACTCAAACCAAACCACAACGATTCTAAAGAAGTTTCACTTCAAAAAAATATAGCACAGAGATTATGGAACGACAGAAATAAAATTAATAAAGAAGCCAGACAGAGTGGCGCCGTAACGTGTTACGTTACATAGCGGTTTACCTTCCCATTAGAAGTTATCACTTCAAAAATCACTCAGTGAAATGCCGTGTTCTGTTCTAATGGTGTTTTTTTATTAATAATGTAGAATACACTTCACGTAACTACTTTAACTTTCCCATGAAACATTACCGACTTTGAACGAAGTTACCAAAGGCCACTGGCATATTAGCGAAATTCTTATCTCAATGAGTGATGATGGAAAATGAGATAATTAGTTGTGTATAATGCGCGGCATTGGGCGAGTTGATACAACGCCATTCTCAAATCAAAAGGGATTTTCTGCTGTCATTCGTATGTGTAAATTATAATTATTATAAGCGTGATAACACCACACCTTCTTTTAAGGCGTATTTATAGGTGTTAAATGATATAATGTTCATAGTATCTTTAAATATTCTGTGATAATGCACAAAAATATATATTAAAAATTAAGCTTCATTTGGCGGCATCAACTATTTAAAGATTTTGCAACGAGGGACATATTTATAGTATTTTTAACCAATCGAGCTTTGTGTTATACAGTCATTTTTTTTAAAAGGAATCCCTATGGAACGGTTGCCAATTGTCTAAATCCGCAGTACTTTTTTGACTTTATATAGTCTCTTGCTTGCACAGATATTTACCATATTTATATGTTTTCTTTTGTTTATTACTGCACTAATAATGTAATGTTTTATTTGTAAATGTATTTTGAATCAAGTATTCCTTTTTTACATAACATAAACTATCGAAAGCTTAAGTGAAATACAGCTTAGAACTAGACACTAGTGAGCACTCAATTGTAGAAATGTCATTAGTCTTTATGTAGTCAAATAAGCAAATTGTAATTTTTATATTTTCGCCGGTAATCTGCCAAAAAACCAATGTATCGTATATCAATATATAGAACAAAAATATCCAAATATCTATATTAGATATGTAAGACATGTTAAACTAAGGACAGTAGGTGTAAAATAAATTATAGTTCAAATAAAACACGCATAAATAGCTGGTGGAACTAAAAAGTAGTAAATAATTGCACATTTTCAAGTCAATCGGATGTCTGGAAGGTGGTGAAAGATTCCGTTACATATGTACATAGATACAGGTAAAGCTAATATAAAGCGTGTAATAAATTAGCCGATCCAGAGTTAGTCAGTTTATGCTGGTGGTAGGATATTCGTATCCGCTGGGATAGCGACCACCGTAGTGGGTGTAAAACCCGCCTTAGTGACACACGCAAGTTTGTCGCGTTCCGGGATCAGCCAGTGTATATACCGTTTTTGTCGTGGGATAGATAGTCTCTCGCTGCTCGATACTATAATTGGACGGCACTGCGATTACCATCAGGTGCAGTGTGGTCACTTTGCCAGGATAAAAAAAACTGTTTTGAAAACTATGAGCCGATGAGTTGAAGGAGCATTTGGCAGGTAAGAGCTGTTCCCCATCAGGAGCAACTCTCTCTCTACAAGTTATCCAGCTGTAGGATGTTGAGTCTTTTAAGTCTACTGACACAATCTGCGGCCTTACCACAATCTTTTAACAAACATTCTTATTTTAAGAAAGTTTTGTTTTAATCTTAATGTAATATTAGATTCATTCGTACCAAGGTCATCTTTTTAATAGCAAACTTGTTTTATTCCTGCCGTACGTATCAAAGTCAGCGTTGCTAATGGCTGGAGAATTCGCGATTTGTGTGGACTTATATGCTTGTGGGGAAAGCGTAAATATCCAAAAATAAATCACAAAGTTATTCGTACATTTCTATGTTAATGATATCTTTGGATAGGTAAACTGCTAAAGAAACAATATTATTCTATTCCTGTAATAGATCTTACTTTTAGGGTGTCATGGTACGAAATGTTAAAGTTTTATTAAAATAATACTGCTATAAGAGCTTGTGGTAACCCCGCTGGTATTCTGAGTGGAATATTTGAATATGGTACCTTGTGTCCTGGTTTGGGGTCGTCGTCGTCCCATTCCGTGTCGCTGTCGATGAGCTCGTACCCTTGTGCGGTGACGTCACCCAGCGGCCCGTACCGGTCCGGCACCCAGTGCGTCAGGAACTTAAACAGGTCGTCCACCCTGATGAAGAACATCAACTTTAAACCAGTGCAAAGCATATCATCTATTAGTCTATGTAGGGCTAAAAGTACCAGACATTAGACCCATTTAAATCCCTTTCCGTTAGTTTATCGAATATCTTTCCGATAAATTTTTTGGTCATCTGGGTCCTTTAGGCATAGTGTGATGAATCTACCCAGCAAACCGGTATGATTGTGTTGAGTAGCGAGGGATAAGATTATCTCTCGTTAATCGACACTGTAACTGGACGGCACTGCACCTGATATTAAGATTTTGTGACGTCAGGAAAAAAAACCCTAAAATTAATGTACATATCGATTATGCCTGTCCTTATTCCAATATATGGGGGGTCACTATACACAGATAACGAAAAGATTATTGTAATTAGTAAAGTTCTTTTCTTATATAAGAAATAAGTTAACATGTTGTGAAACTGTAATTAGTATCAGTAACAGTAACTTAGATTGAGCTGTGTTTAAAAGAGCAACCATAAAGGTTTTTTGCCAGCTTCTTCTCCATGGATAACTGCATTCTGAACTGGCAGTAGTTTGATAAACTCTGAAGTCTGAAGTGTTAATCTTGAGTTTTACTACCGAACTATCGTACGCTGTGCATCCTGACTAGATCTGGAGATCGGAGAGGGACGTGTACGCCCTCTTATATATTCCTACATGCAAGTTTTGTATATTTCAATGTATCGTGTGTTATGTACATAGGGTGTGTATGTACCTGTTCCTAGGCACTCCGAACCAGTACTCGGGCTTCATGCGCTTGCGTCCGTAGGACATGAGCGGCGTAGTGCGCGGCAGCGGGCGGCCGGCCGGCTTGCCCATGCGCAGGCGCAGGTACAGCGGCGGGTCGTCGCTCGGACGCGCCGGCCGGGGGATCAGCTCTGGAGACACAAACATAACGTCAAATAGGGTAGGTGACTCGATTTTTTTTATTAATTTATTCAACGCACGTACTGCATCTTTATGACTTATTTTCACGGATTTATGAGCATTATTTTCTAAAATAAATGTGCCCTGCAAAAAATTAAGCCCTGTTTTACCAGTTGATTTGAACAACAAAAAAGTGCTCGAAACATAGAAACTAGGTTTAGGTATGCAAAAAAATTCTCTAATTCCGAATATGTATATAACTCAATATCGCAAAAAATGTCGGTTAAATCGAATAGCCTGCCAACCGTCGTTATTAACTACTATCTGGCACATTTATATTTTTTTATAATATGCATGCAATAGTGTAGGTAGAAAGTAAATTAAACGCCATTCAAATCTGCTGGAAGGGGTAATTGTCAAACGACAGTAAAATGATGCATGATATGTACCGTGACGTCACAGTTCTCAGAATAGCCATTACTGTGCCGTTGTTGTACTGTTTTGGCAGCGGCTTTGCTGTGCCCTGGCATTGCAGAAGTCTATGGGCGGCGGTGACTACTTACCATCAGGTGGCCCGTCTGCTCGTCTGCCTATCGAGGCACTAAAAAAATATATATATTATATTCGGTTGCATATCGAATAATGTAAAAAAATAAACACAGGAAACTACCCTATTACCATTCACTCCATGTTATGCTAGAAAAAGGAAATGTGAGCATTTACCACTATCTCTTTTTTATTAGCGATATTTCCGTCTCTATATGAAAGGAAGTCAATTTACGTATATTTACGATGTCGTGTAAACATAATATAACCCAAATTCACCCAGAAAGGAAGGAGATATAAATATAATTTAAAAAATTAAGTATCTTGAATAATAAGTATAATATGTATTTTATTTAAGATATATTCAAATATGGTAATTATATAGATAAAATAGCAATAATTCAGATGAAACCCATTAGAATACGTTTCACTGAATACTACGGAAGCTTTATAACAGGATATTACATAATAAATATAAACATTCTATACATCAGGGGTGGCCGAGCTCCTTAATAGTCGAGCCATTTTTCAAATTTGAAATTTTTCGCGAGCCGTAATTAAATACGTATTTAATTCTTAACTTGGACGGAAATGAAAGTTTGTTGTCAGTAATTTAAAAGACATTTTGAAACACATATGGAACGATAATATTTTTTTTAATAATAGCACAAAAATTAAAAGGGACCTCGGGTACATTTATCAAAAGCCACAAATAATCCTTCAAAGAGCCGCATCTGGCTCGCGAACCGTAGGTTGGCCCCCCCTGGTATACATAAATAGCCACATATGTCTTACTGTCGAACGAGGCGAAGAGATCAGGCATGTCGTCGACGGACACCATGCTGCGGTAGTCGAGCCGCGGCTGCGTCGCGCTCGACACCGACTTGGAGTGCGAGCGACCGAACCCGCCCAGCGAGCTGCGTCTACACACAAACAAACACATTCACACATATTCTGCAGGTGGTAGGATATTCATATTCACCCGGATAGCGACCACCGTACACAGGGTGTAAAACCAGCCATAGTGGCACACGCAAGTGTGGCGCGTTCCGGGATCAGCCAGTGTACATCCGGTTTCTGACGAGGGTCTAGAGTTGGGGTACGATGTTTGGCCGTTTTGCGGCCGTTTGAATACTCCGACACTAGACCCTCGACCCCTTCTTCACCTTCTTGACCATGGCGTAGTATGAAGAAGCAGACCGGCATGATTGTATTGAGTAGCGAGGGATAGATTGTCTCTCGCTACTCGATACTATAATTGGACGGCACTGCGCTTACCATCAGGTGCAGTGTGGTCACTTTGCCGTGCCAGAATAAAAAAAAATGCTTTCAATATATTTGACTAACTAAATGTTTCCAATCCGAAGCATAATGGTACAAGGCCGTCCGAAACGCCACGACTGTCCATAAACAGTATTAGATACTCTCAATATTTTAAATTACAAAATACATACTTCACGGCATTGCACTAAGTCTCATAATGGTCAGTAATTTTATTGGCTTGGACACAGAAATAGACATACCATAGATACCTTGTACCTACCCAAATAGACCTTCCACTAGATTAAGTTTTTTTATTCCTAACGAAGGATACGACTTTGAATTATGGGATTGGCATTACACTTTGTGCTTTCCGAGTCGTCCTATTACCTGCTGTTATAATTCATTCATTCGTTATTTGCAACGTCTTTATGCTATCTTCTATATCCGAACGTCGTCGGAATAATTTACTTAAGCATTTATATTTCGAATCTAATAGAACCTCTCCGTATGAATACCAAGATCTCACTATGTCTATTATAAAAACACCTTGTTGCCTTAAATGCAAATTCAAGGGAAAAATGTGAATGTGCAAATAAGCCTTATAACAAACATTGAACACAACACGCTTGGCTTGGTTAAAATTCCAACGAGTGCCAGACATAAACAGAGCGTGAAATTATAGATTAAATAAAATTTACAACGGAAAATATTGTGCCAATTGGATGCATATTATAAAATAACAAATACACACACTTCGCGAAATGACTCTTATATTCTATTTAACTTTACTACATTATTGGAAAACAAGTTTAAACCTTGCAAAAAATTATGGATCGCTTTTAATTATTTGGAATAAAATAGACAATACTATTGACTCTATTGCCTATATTACAACATCATCTTAAAAACCGTCATAATTTAACCTTTGTAGTTCCAAAGCTATCTTAAAAAACAAGATATAATATGTACGACAGAAAACGTATTAATAAAGTAACCACCACCTGGGAAAAAAATCGTTATTATTTAAATAAAATTAAGAATAATTTCTCCGACTCACACTTCTCAACACTCTTACAAGCTTCATGCATATTGTTAGCATATATGCCAAATAGTGCCAATAATTCAATGATGACAATGAGATGCCATGTGGGGATGCTGAATCATGAATGATAGATGGTCATGACCACTCTCTGTGACAGCTATTCAAATGACGGGTAACATCGGACATTACGTCTATAGTACTGTACCATAACACACATACAACATGCTAATCAGAACAATCATTACCAATGTATATGTTAATACACACAATTACTGAAAATATTCCCATACTATGATGAAGTTTTACTGAAATAGTAGTTTTTTGTGCTGGTATCACAGCAATACTAAATCTATATCGAACTTGGTAAATCGTTTTTAAGACTGATTTATCTGCACTGTTTTTATCAACGTTTTGGATATTTTTCAGTGAGATTGTGTGTTGTTTTAAGCAATAATGAATTTTGGATATATTTCGCTAGCTGTCCAAAATACATTACCATGAAACACGGGACAATAGGATATTTAAAACAGAGAAGAGTGATACAAGTGACTAAACTGATCCGACACGACGCCATCTTGCTTTCACGATTTGTTTTACTTTTACTTAAGTCGTGAAACGATAGTTTATGTATGAAGTTTTTAATAAAAATCTTTGTTAATACAAATACAATTAATATTAAATATTTCAAAGTATATCTCCACTACCATCTATAATCAATGCATGAAAATGTTAGCGGTACAATGGAGCCGTGTCGTGTGATCGGTCGTCAAAGGCACATTGCAGAGTTGGCAGTGTTGGCACATCGATATTTTGCAGCGGACCGTGACGTCACGTACCCCGATGACGAGAACACGTCGCTTGGCGTCTCTTCTGACGGGGTTTTACTCAGGAACAGACCAGTGCCAAACTCCACTAAGTTCATTGGGGAACTAACCCGGCCAATGAACAGAGCGGGGTCGAGTCAATTTCGGTAAATCCCCGTTAGCATCCACGGTAGCAAGGGAAAATTATCGCAAACATTATTTTAGTTTCACACAGCATGTGTATATGTGTTGCGTATGTTTTGTAATTATTTAAATTTACTCCGCACTATTTTGATGAATAAAAAGTAAATCAGTACATTTAATATGGTGTATGTTAGTGAGAAGCGTAAATATTGCAGATAGATATGACACTCTTGTTTAATTCTACGTATTTCTGTAGCTCTTCCAAAAAAATAATTAAAGGACAATGCCCATTCTTGGTACTGCTTTTTCTCGCGCCTCAAGATAAATATAATATATAAATTAATTTCTTTATTTTTGAAGTCGTCTGGCAAACAGAATGTCTGTGTTGTATAGGGGATTTCTTTTAAAACTTAATCAGACATATTATTGATTAAAAATGACTACCAGTTTTCATTGACGTAATACTTTACCTATTACGTTTTTTTTATTCGTCCCAAGGACAGGCTATAGTCAATCGACTATACTGCCTAGTCTTACGTTTAGATCTTTATATACCTACAGTTTACACAAAAAATATTATTATTACACAAAACATGGAAACACGTGTTCCAATTCCAAAAATGTACTTTAGATAGTATTTGGATACTTTTTTATAGACTATTTAAAAACACTTTGGAACTGACGCAAACTTGCACCGTGGTCCATATATTCCTGGTCATTCTGCTTTGTATAAGTGTCATTAGTCTAATAGGGTGTGTTTATAGTGAAGTGTCACATCTATATATAGAGTACAGAGTGGAGTGTGTAGTGTGATGGTACCGGTTCGTACCTGTTGAACACCTTGGAGAAGACGCTAGTGTTGTGGCTATCTGCGGAGGTCGGCAGCGAGTCAGCCTGCGACGAGGGTGCACTGCCAGCCGCCTCCCCGGTCAGACCCTCCACCCAGGACAGGGGGTAAGACAACCTCTTCAGCATCTAGATACGATGTCTCATATTATAGCCCAAAATAATTGTACAAGTATATTTCATCAGCAAACAGCGTCAAGCAAATCGAAATAAAAACGGTTGACTTTATGGTACGTAAGGCTGCCATCAACTTTCGTATCGATTGTAAGTACCGATCATAAACATCGATAATAAATATAATACTAAAAATATTACCGAAACGAAATAAGATGTCTTTTATTATGCATAATATATTTTTACAGTTCTACTACACGATGGACAGTAGCGATAAGAAAGAAATGGGATACTTGTACAGTTTTCAAAAATAGCATTGTTTGGCTAAAAATATCGAGTCAGAACAGGTTTCTCGACCGATTCGGTATTGAGTTTCGAGATCCGAAGTATCGTTTTTTTATATCGATACTATCAATACGAGGTAATAGTTGCATACCTTGTTCTTCTTGTCTGGCTTGGTGGCGTCATCTTTAGAGCCGTGAGTGGATTGCGTGGTGCCGTCCAGTGAGAAGGAGACGGTGGACTTGCGCGGCAGGCGGTCTGAGGAGGAGAGCGCGGGGGCGGGGCTGGCCGTGGTACCCAGCGGCGGCGCTGACAGTGGCGGCTCCGCACGAGGCAGGCAAACAGGCGGCACCCACTCGGCAGATAACACGATATCTGCATCGCTGTACACCTACACAACACACCATAGCGTTTACCTTCGAGATCATTACAACACAACTATGTTAAATATTGAGAAGTGGTAGAGCCACGCTGTAGACATATTTGTCTACAGCATGAATGGGCGGGCTCGACCGGGGTAGTACTACTGTCTCACAGAAAACCAACGTAAAGTGACAGTTTACTGTCGCGTTTAACCGACTTAAAAAACGCTGTGTTACAGGAGAAGCATTTACAGCTGCTTTTATCGCACTCAAGGTTGCCAGATCACATTATAAAGCTGCGGTGAATAAATCGAAAGGTATTTTATTGCGTAAAATTGTAGAACGATTGGATAAGGAAGGTCCGTGGTCTCCTCTATACCATGAATTCAAAGCAAATAGGTCAATAAATCTGGCCTATATACAGAATATTAAAATAGACAACACCTATACAACTGGTATAGAGGATACAGCGGAATCCCTCTTAAACTCCCTAATACCCGATGATACAGTAGCGCGTGATAACGAATATCATAACCAAATACGGATGTGGGCCGCGGAACCACCGAACACACCCTCGTCGGATTTCCCGTCTTTTGAAGAATTTATCGATATCGTTAGATCTTTACCTGTGAACAAAGCCTCCGGTGAGGATAAAATATCTAATAAAATGATCAAGGAAGCGTGTAAAGCAGCGGGCGATTCTATTCTAATAGTTTTTAATCGATGTATTGCTGAAGGTGTTTTTCCTCGAATTTGGCGATGCGGTTTTATTCGGATAATACCAAAAAGTGGTGACAAGCCACCCGACGACCCTAAATCTTATCGGCCTATAACGTTATTACCATCCTTAGGTAAATTGCTTGAACGACTAATTGTTCCTCGGCTAATACCGGGCGGTCCAAAGTTTCATGAGAAGCAATTCGGTTTTACTGTAGGGAAATCTACTGTTGACGCCGCTTTATCCGTTAGAAGAACTGTTAGCAACTCGAATAGTAAATACGTCTTAGGTATATTCTTGGACATATCCGGTGCTTTCGATAATGCGTGGTGGCCAATGCTACTACTTAAGCTGAAAATCCGAGGTTGTCCTAAAAATATATATTCACTTATTTATTCATATTTTTGTCTAGGCACAACCAAATTAAAACTTGGTCACCACGAAGCGTCGAAAGCTCTTACGATGGGTTGTCCACAAGGCTCAGTAGTCGGTCCGTACTTGTGGAATTTAGGCTTCGACGACTTTTTCGCACTCCCTTTACCTCAAGGTTGCTCCTTAACCGGCTATGCTGATGACGGGCTCTTGCTTGTTCAGTCGAATAGTAGATCGGGACTAGAAAATTTGGCCAGCGCGTGTTTAAAGTTAATTTTTGATTGGGGTGAAAGAAATCGTCTGACTTTCGCACCTCATAAGACTTACCAACTACTTTTAAAGGGCATTCTTAAAACACCGCCGCGAATTAAATTCAATAATATTTATATAAAACGCAAAGAATCGGTCTGTTACCTAGGGCTAGTTTTGGAGAGAAACTTTTCGTTCTTAGAGCATATAAAATCCGTCGGGGAAAAGTCGAAACGCAATTTCTATGCCTTGACAAGGATATCCACTTCAACGTGGGGATTATCTTTTAACACATTAAAAGTCATCTATGGGGCTACTTACTTGAGCAGTATTTGCTATGGATCACCTGTATGGGCTGATAGGGCTACTATCGGTGCTGTGCGAAGAAAATTGCTCCAGAGTCAACGTTTGGCGTTGATATTCTTGTGTAAGGCGTATAGAACCGTTAGTACTGAAGCTTTACCTGTCCTTGCGGGTGTACTTCCAGTCGATCTGGAGGCACAGCGTCGCGCCGCTATGTATTACTCCACGAGAGAGGATATGGACAAAAACTTTCTTACGTCGCGCGAACTCTCGAGAATCGGTAGACTTTTTAAACAGCGTTCCGAAATATGCAACGAACTGCTAAACGAGTGGCAATGTCGATGGGATAATTCAATTAAAGGGCGGCATTTATATCAGTATTTTCCTTTGGTTCGCGATCGTCTAACAAAAACTTGGCTAGAAATTGATCACTGTGTTTCACAATTTCTCACCGGTCATGGCAACTTTAAGAGCAAACTATTCTCATTTAAGTTGGTTGATTCGCCTGCGTGCCCATGTTCTACACCAAACTGTGAGTACGAACAGTCCGCGCATCATGTTCTTTGGGAGTGTAGTCTCTGGCAAAATGAGCGCAACATTATGCTTGACAGTATGCAGATAACATCTGGAGTTGTATACTATATGGACCTTGTGGAGACTGGGAGGAATTTCCGTGCTTTCCGGCGATTTTGCCATACCTATTATTGGAATCAAGCGTAACAGCTCGCATGATAGGACCCGTTAAGTAACTTCCGTGGTGCTTTACGTCTGGCTTCTCCAGACGTAAATGTCCCTTTATTGGAGGTTAATACCTTTTTAGTTCAGTATTTGTCTCCCGCTTTGCTATGGAGGGAAGTGGACAATTTATATTTCCAACTCCTCCCTATATTTCTATTTGATTAATTTCGTTGCGGGATAAAAGACAGTTATTAAGCATTCCCAGAGACTCGCCGAGTTTCATTACTCGGTGTCAAAAAAATGCGTGCCATTGTTGATCCTGGCTAAACAGGAGTTACAATGGCGGGTGTGTGGGCGGGATAGTCTCTGTCGCGTTTCGTATGGTAAGTGAGATATCCGGAGGCCCAGATTTCCCCTTCCCTTCCCTAATCCCTGTTCATATCCTTTTAAGGCCGACAGCGCATACATGACACTTTTGGTATAGTGGATGTTGGAGATCACTTAACATTCGGTGACCCACTGGCTCGATTGTCGGACTATGCTATAAAAAAAATATATACGATTACGATACAAAATCTTAGGAAAAAGATTTGTGATGGATGGATGGTTCAATAAGTGTCTCTTTTTGTTTATGGAACGTTTCGATACAAAGTCTCTAGATTTTAGAATTGACCACCTTATACAAAAAGCTGTTGAAATGTGCAGGTTTCCAATGCCTGAGGTAAGTGATTTTAAGATTTATATTTTTTGATTGGTAACATTGAATATATACAATTGTTTTGGGAGGTCACCATACTACTACTACTCTAGATTTCTTTTTACAAAAACGAAGTGATCAGCTATCAAACTGCAATGTGTATCGAACGACAGTAGTTTTTTTTTTATAAATTAGTTATAATTTACGTAGGTAGGTAAAGAATACGGAAAAACATGTAATTGAAACCGAAGTGTACACCACACGAAATGAAAAAATAACGAACATAAAGATTGTATAGAATCCCCAAAACCATGACATCATAAGAAGAAAGTCGATAAATATTTAAACTATTTGCACAGCTCTAATAGTGAACATCGATAGAAGACCACATATTCAAATACGCCGGACTGCACCGTTTCCCAGAGCCTTCTCACCTCGTCGTGTGAAGACACCGACATCTTATCGACATTGGGGTGCAACACTACGAAACATTTCAAAAAGTTCGCCTCGTAAGCCTTGTCGCAATGCCAGTTGTCGTACATCGACACGTCGGTCTCGGCCGTCTCATATATCGTTTCTATCTCAGGATGATAATCATCGTGATCTAGAAAGTGGTGTACGTGATGGTGGTGGTGACCCTATAAAATATGAGTGTTAGTAATGTGGAATTATAAAATAGCTTTTTTGGTGAGTTGAAAATTAAATATTAATGATATTTGTGAGATTTTGCCCATGTAATGATAATAACGATTGTGAAAGTGATTGGTGAAACGATCCATGGTTTTACATCACGGTATCTTATTCCGAAAAGTCTGGTTTCCATCGATTCCTTGGGACGCTGACAATTAACCAATCAACCAACATGTCGACATATTTGCGGATCGTGTATTGTATTATGTATACCGAAACAAGATATGCTTTCATATTGCGTGTGTATGTGTGTGTGCGTGCGTGTGTATGTGTGTAGCGTACCTTCTTATTGGCCGTGACGTGCAGCAACGGGTCGCGGATGTCGATGCCCGAGTCGTGGTAAGAGAGTTTGACAAGATGGCGCGCGTCGTCAGCGGGCTCGTCGCGTGCCTCACCCAGGTCCACCTCGGCGCCCTCGACGCCTTCGCCACCCTCGGCGCTGTCAGCGCGGGACTCCACCGACGGAGGCACGTCCAGACTCTCCTCCTTGCATTGAGAGGCGCTTGACGACACCTACGAATTAAACATACATAAAGTCAGCGATATTTCGAAGTGGTGGGCAGAAGTGTAACTAATACACCCATGGTTTGCTGAGCTACATACAAATGTAAGCGACAGCGCTTATTCCGTAATATATTTAATAAAAAAATAATGAGGAGATCTAGTAATATAGTACATCTTGACATTTACGTACCTACGTTAATAGGGATATTAATTTTTCAGAAAGGTTGTAAGTCTTTCAGGTGAAGAAGCAGGCCGGCATGATTGTGTTGAGTAGCGAGGGATAGATTGTCTCGATACTCTAATTGGACGGCACTGCGCTTACCATCAGGTGCAGTGTGGTCACTTAGCCGTGCCAGAATAATAAAAAAAACGCTTTACGAAAACGATGTATTAGTTTTATTTAATCTAGAAAACTTTCATAATCAATATACTTCTTTACATTAATCCCTATATGCTATTAGGAATTTTTATTTTTACTTCTTTAATGCATTGTTCATACCTCGCTTCCCTGATCGATGGACATTCTATCCTTGCTTGGTATAGCCCAGTGATGATCGAGCAAGGACTTCCGCCTCTCTTCTGTAGTCTGTTGCTGTGAAAAAAAAATCTTAGAGAGTTTCCACAATACAAGTAATGCAGCATCACATAACCGTGGATTTGCGTTACTTTTATATTTTGGTCCTCGTATCCTGATCGTATACCGAGTATGGGTGGACTCAAAACTCACATTATGCGGTACCTATGTATGGACACCACACAGGAAAGAGTGGTACTGCCTTTGTTAATCTGTAGGTGTCTATAATAGAGAAGCTTTGAAATGAATAGATATATTAGCAATGGCAATGTGAGTTGATTTGTCAAAATACAGTCATAGATGTTTTCTATGCTTACGCGAATATGCAACCAACATGTGAGCTTTTTATACGTAGATCGGACTAATAATAAATTAAATACAATTAAGGTAGAAACGTAAACATAACTTTTCGTGACGCCATACAACTAAACCTGTCCCGTGACTGAAATGGGACTAAAAGGTAAAATATACCGCGATAAAATCCGTAAAATAAATCTTATTCAATAGAGCCATAGAGCTGGTGTGTGTGTGTGTGTGTGTTTGTGTGTTTATACGTACTTGTAGCGCGGTGGGTGTGACGAGCTCGCGTTCGAAGGCCTTGGGAAAGGCGGCGCCCCCGCGGTCGTCGACGTCGCCGGCGCCCGAGCCCGAGCCCGAGCCGCAGCCCGAGCCGCAGCGCGAGCCCGACCGCTCGTCCACGCCGCCGCCCTCCTCGCCCGCCGCCTGCAGCTCGGGGAACGTCTCGTCCTAACACAGCCACAATACACTTCATTTCTATTTACTAGCTTTTGATTAACAGATACAACTCACGCTAACAGTGTATGATTTGTTATGCATGATAAATATATTACTTATCTATACTTATATATAAAGCTGAAGAGTTTGTTTGTATGTTTGTTTGTTACATTTTCATGACTAAACGGGTGAACGAATCCTAATTAAATTTAGCAGAGGGATAGATTATATCCTGGGGAAGGACATAGATTATTTTTTGTCTCAAAAAAATATCTTAGAAGGGGTGAAATAGAGGTTGAAAGTTTGTATGGGCAATCCGTAATACCTCAACTTAGGGATCTAAAAATTAATATTTAGGGTTTTGGTAAGAAATAAAGAAATACGTGTTTCAACGTTTTTACCAAATCTTCCCTAAAAGGGACGAAGTGAGGGGTTAACTTATGAGGTATTCTTTAAATGCAATCTCAAGCTTCGGGCACAACACCTGAGAGTCAGGACGATCGCTATAGGTGCCTCAGTGCAGAAGACACCTCCTTGGATTGTATACTTCTGCTGCCGAATATAACCTCCACGCGGGCGGAGCCGCGAACAACAGCTATTGTTAAATATTTCACAGTAGAAATGTTAATAGTATGAATACGTTTAAATATTGTAGTATTAAGTAATATTACTTACTATATTTACCCGTCCTATGTTGTTTTATTTTAATTTTAATTTCCAAATTTACCATCACTAGAAAAGTGTTTTTGTTTTGTTTGTAATTATGTAGTTTTATTTTTTTAGTAGTATATTTAACAGGTTTATTTTCCACTACAATTTTTTATTTTATTTTGTTTTAAGTTGTCATATTATGTGGTGAATGTTGTGTACACCTGTGTCTAGCACACATATCTGACACTGTGCCTTTTTTATATTTCAATGTAATATTTTAATATGTAGTGCTGTTGGTGTACCATGTTTAAAATAAATAAATAAATAAATAAATAAATAAATAAATAAGTAGTATATTTTTAAATAGTTACTTTAGTTAATAGCGACAATATTGTATTAGGTTTAAGAACCTGTAAAGATATTGTAGCAGATAAATAAATATAATAGTAATAATCTACGATTACTTAGTAATGTATATAAATAGTTTATTATTTTGTCTCCCGATTGTCTATGGAGGTAAGTGAACAATTTATAATAATACACCCAACATTCACACATATACACTGACCCTATGCTAGGTCAAACCTGTATCGTGGGTATTAAAACTACGGTCTCACAAACACACGACATAAAACAAATATATTAGGAATCATCGATTAAACATAAACTACACTGAAAACGACTGTACTCACACTGATTAAAACCGAGCTAAACTCCCGTTAGTTTCGTAAAGACTGCCCCGCGAGCGTTGAAGCTTTCCTTTTTATAACAAATCTTCCCCACCGAGTCCACAACCTATCCAATCTACCCCCAAATATTTCGTAATTGACCCCCAATATTTCCATAAAATTCTAAAGTACCCTTACAAATATTTGTGGGTCACACAAAACCTATATAACTATACAGTCACATACTTATATTTTATGAATAATAATAAACAAGCACTTACTTTGACTAGAAGGGAGTCCTTTCCGGGTGAATGCTCCGATTTATTCATGTAGTATATTTCAGCCTGCTCGGCTCTGAAACGTGAAACCGTAAATATTACAAATCGACCGCGACTAATTCTAGAAAGTCTCAATATCAATTAGAGTTTACAAGCGGGCACAATGAATTTGTTTCACTTAACGCAACAACGCGTAGTCACATCGATTATCGACATCCGATAACCTGTTATTTCATAAAGAATACAGTCTGAAATTCAATTTCCAATGACTATTATGAAAATGAAATAGGGTAGTTTCCTGTGTTTAATTTTGTACATTATTCGATATGCAACCGAATATAATAAGCAAAAGAAACCCTTTTGCGAAAACAGACTCAAAATTGCTTAAAAATTGAGGTCACAATATTTATTTTAAATATTGGTATGAGCAAAAATGGTTGCGTAGTGGAACACATCACTATCTCCCTCGCACAACGGCACAGTAATGGCCATTCTGAGAACCGTGACGTCACGGGACATATCATGCATCCTTTTAATATCATTTGACAGCAGATTTGAATGTCGACTAATTTACTTATTTTTGCTCGGATTCATAAAATTCTTTCGATAATAGGTTTTAGGTGATGTAACTTGTTGATTAAATTAATTTAAAAAAAATAGTTAACTATGACCACAGTGACCCACTGGCTCGTTTGTCGGACTATACTATATAAAAAAAATAGGTGAAAATACGAGATAGGTATCTTTAATACTAAAAACAATTGATGACTCTGTATTTATGTCGGTGCATGTTCAATTCTCATTTGTTCTGTCGGCGGAGGTGTTATTGCATACTCTGTATTGACACAGGTGTTAACCAATGACGTCACGTAATTACGAAGTTCCACGTTGTATGTGTTTATTACATGTTATAATTATAATAAAACATACATACATACATATACACTCACGCCTATAATCCCCGAAGGGGTAGGTAGAGGTGTAACCAGTACACCCACTTTTCGCCGAATTTCGGTCCCATAATTTGATAGGCCTATCGCCATACCGGGCACAGGTTCCAGACTTCGGGCTAATACTGAGAATTTCTAGATAGAAAAACCCAATATCACTTTACCCGACCCGGGGATCGAACCCGAGACCTCAGCACAGCGGTTGTAACGCATGCGCAATTACAACTGCGCCACCAAGGCAGTCAAGTATAATAAAACACTCATGCACATAATCCATTAACGGTAGGCAACGGCTTTGCTGTGCCCTGGCATTGCAGAAGTCTATGGGTAGCGGTGACTACTTAACATCAGGTGGCCTGTCTGCTCGTGTGCCTATCGAGGCGCTAAAAAAACCGTCGTAATGAAATGGGCAGGGGATGATCTTGAGTACATTTCAGACTAGCATAAAGTTTTCTTGACTTTTTAATTACATTTAGAACTCATTTATAACCCGAATATACTGACGTTAACCTAGAGGCGATCAATCACGCCATCAATAATAAACTATTTTCAACACCACCTTTCAAAATCTAAGCCAACCTTCACACTCGAGGTAATGGCGGCAAACAAACCCTTACTTGACTAATGTATTGTAGCAGGGGTATGTCGTGATCAAATCCCAAAATGTACCAACTGCATTAAATAGATTTCGAGAACTGAAATTAAAAATTTTGGGTTATAATTACTCAAGGTATAATTATAATAATAAATAATAATACTAGCCCTGTATTAAACATTGTCCCACTGCTGGGCACGGGCCTCCTCTACTAATGAGAGGGGTTAGGCCTTAGTCCACCACGCTGGCCTAATGCGGGTTGGCAGACTTCTCATACCTTCGAAAAAATCTCAGATATGCAGGTTTCCTCACGATGTTTTCCTTTACCGTTAAAGCAAGCGATAATTAACATTTTAATACACACATAACTTTAGAAAAGTCAGAGGTGTATGCCACTTGGGTTTCGAACCTACGACTTTCGTCTTGGCAGTCCGTACCGCAACCAACTAGGCTATCGCTGCTATTATAGGTATAATTATATGAATAAAATGTTTGTTAGTGTCAGTTTGTGCGTTTTGCTTTAAAGCTTGGATATACGTGTAGGCTGCTTCTGTATTGATAAGGATTTTTTTAAGAATTGTAATACATTTGTGGATCATTACAACAGAATTATTTTATACATGTAATTTATCTTAGGCCTGGTTCATACATACTTTTATGTCAGGTGTGAATAAAGTTTTGGCGGTTTCTGCTGAGTAATGATATATCACATTCTGATCAATTAGGTTGATAATTTGTGGGTCGGTACATTTTGGCATAACTGACCCAATAGGGTAGTTGACACGATTGTTTTTTAAATATTAAAAATAAATATTGTGACCTTATTTTCAAGCAATTTTGATTGTGTTTTAGCAAAAGGGTTTCTTTTGCGTATTGTATTCGGTTGCATATCGAACAATGTACAAAATTAAACACAGGAAACTACCCTATTAAAATAAATAAATACACCCAACAGTCACACACATAGTTTTGACCCCACACTAGGTAAAACCTGTATCGTGGGTATCAACAACTACGAGGGACCACGGCCCCACGACACCCAGACACCAAACAAATATCTGTCACACAAATATTTGCCTCGGTGTGGGAATCGAACCCATGACCTCTCGTTTCTGTTTCTGGAGGCTGTCTATTAAGCTGAGCCCGTGGTGTTGACTGTTGCTATACGTACTTGTGCGTGTTGTTGTGGGGTCCGTGCGTGCGCATGTGCGCGATGTCGTAGAAGATGGCGGCGTTGACGACGTACTCCATGGGCGCGATGACGCCGTACGACTCAGGCCCGTGCTCCATCACCAGCGTGTCGGACACGTTCGGGTCGAACATCACCGCGTTCGGAGTCACCAGCAGCACGCCGGACACCACGCCCTGGGAACAAACACCAAATATTATTATAATAATAATACTAGCCCTGTATTAAACATTGTCCCACTGCTGGGCACGGGTCTCCTCTACTAATGAGAGGGGTTAGGCCTTAGTCCACCACGCTGCCCTAATACGGGTTGGTAGACCTCACATGCCTTCGAAATTCTCAGGTATACAGGTTTCCTCACGATGTTTTCCTTTTTTATTTAATCCTGGCTTAGCAAAGTAACCACACTGCACCTGATGGTAAGCGCAGTGCCGTCCAATTATAGTATCGAGTAGCGAGAGACAATCTATCCCCCGCTACTCAACACAATCATGCCGGCCTGCTTCTTCAAACTACGCCAAGGCCAAGACGGTGAAGAAGCGGTCGAGGGTCTTGTGTCAAACCACTCAGAACTACTCATATTACTACCCCCAACAGAAACCGGATGTACACTGGCTGATCCCAGAACGCAACACAATTGCGTGTGCCACTATTACGGGTTTTAGACACTGTGTACGGTGGTCGCTATCTGGGCGGATATGAATATTCTACCACCAGCAAATCGTGCCCATGGCGTAGTGTGAAGAAGCTAGCCGGCATGATTGTGTTGAGTAGCGGGCGATAGATTATATCCTGCTACTCGATACTCTAATTGAATTGCACTGCGCTTACCATCAGGTGCAGTGTAGTTACTGTGCCGTGCCAGGATATAAAAAAAAGAATAGGACTTTATAAATATCTATTACACAAATATATTATTAAGAGAACAATAATAAAAAGAGTTTTTGCGCTTACAATTATTCCTATGGATTTGAGAGTCAACGTTTTTTGCTAATAACTAATCTATGATAAGTTTTTACATTCTTGTAATCTATTGTATTCAGATTTACACCTACATTATATTGTTTTGACCCACCCACAAACCATGTTGAGCAGCCGTCTGTGTGTGTGTATGATGTGACTGTATGAATTCGAATGCCAAGTATAAGATTTGAAGTTTTGAAGATACTCAAAGATTCTGTGGACTTTACACATCTTATAGAAACATAGCTCGATAAACTACGACTAATACCTTAATCTAGAAGGTTCGTATCGGCCCAAAGTTGTTATATTGTTGCCGATTCTTTTGTCACTAAACTCTTGAAACATATATTCATACATTTCGTCGAGTTTACCGTTCCACCGTATTAGGGTTGAAGCCTATCCCAATACCGGGCAAAATTCTAAATAATCTAAAATAGACAAAAATGAAGTTAGTTCCTGTTGAACGACGTTTTGTATGATGAAACCGTTCAGAGTAACAAGACTAAACGTATTGTAGTTTGATACGAAGTTTCCAAGTTTGTTAGTTTTCTCATGTATTTTTTTATCAGTAAGTTTAACATTAGGTTTTTTATTTTTAAATGGTTAAGTTCTTGGAACACTGTCTTAATTAAATTTATTTGAAGTCAAAATCAAATTTTGTGTTGAGTGAAAATTTTGTTCAATATTCAAATATATCAACGGGCGGTCGGATTTTAGGTTACGGAAACAATAAAAGTCCTAATGAAAACTACCTACTTAGGAATACCTATCATCACCCATTTGTTTAATTATCCTACCCTACGATAAAAATACATAGTGTAAAGGAGTTATAAAACTGAAATGAGTGTGTGACGTTTACCTGTCCATCGGTGATATGCCTCACATTGATCTTGAGGAACCGCTGCGGAGCGTTGCTGCTGGTAGGCGCCTCCGGTGACACTGGCCGCAAGTTATCCAGAATCTCTGCAACGACCAACCACGCTATATGTACACAAGTCATAAAAGCAGACAATAATTGAATACCAGCACTGAATTACATAGGCCTACTGCTTGGTATGGACTTCATCAGTTATGGGTCGTAGTAATGTCGGTTGGTAAACTCCACATATTATTCCACCACTCTGGCCTAATGCCGGTTGGTAGACTTAACATACTTTCAAAATTATTATTTAGGACTCTCATGTATATAGGTTTCGTCACAGTGTATTCCTTATATGTTAAAGGAAGCGAAATTAACAAATTTGAAGTCAGAAGTGCGTGCCCTTTTTCGAAGATTAGTTTCGAACCTGCGTACCACTCTTCGTACAGAATTATATACTTTAAGACTAAAATAAGGCATTAAAAAGTAATAAGAAACACATATCTTAGATAGCACAACAAGTTCAACTTGCCTTAGCGTCATTTTCATAATCTTGTTGATAATGGTTTCTTATGTTTACGCGAATATTACACATTGAAATAATACTATTTTTACGGATTTTATCGTGGTTAATTTTACTTTTTTTAACCCGACTTTTCCAAGGCTTTACAGCCTTCATGGTCACGTGATGGACCGAGTTGTATATCTTCACCAAAGTATAGTGCAAAGTTTCTACCCTCCACTTAGTTGATTTTAATTTTTTATTTCATTATAAAATCCGTAAAATTAGTTTTATTTCAATCTTGTTGATGTCACTATTTTTTGAGTATATATTTGGACTTTATTGACGAGCATGTCGCATGCCAATAGGGTAGTTGACTCGATTTTTTTTATTAATTTAATCAACAACTTACATTACCTAAAACCTATTATCGAAAGAATTTTATGAATCCGAACAAAAATAAGTAAATTAGACACCACTCAAATCTGCTGGAAGGGGTAGTTGTCAAATAACAGTACAAGGATGCATATCTGATACCGTGACGTCACGGTACTATGAATCGCCTGTACTGTACCGTTGTGCGAGGGAGATAGCGATATGCTCCCAATACGCCACCGTTTTCGCTTATGCCTGTGAGTATTTGCCATAGCAATATTTAAAATAAATATTGTGACCTCATTTTTCAAGCAATTTTGATTACGTTTTCGCAAAAGAGTTTATTTTGCGTATTATATTCGGTTGCATATAGAATAATGTACAAAATTAAACACAGGAAACTACCCTATTCCGGAACGTCTAATATGTATTGTTGAACTGGTTGTCATCACTTGTACGTATAGGCTAACGTCAGTGTCACCGCGTAGATAGGCAGATACAGCTAGTGCATCAGTTCGCCGAGTTTCGTATTCTAAGGATGAGTTTTGTTTCAATATTAATCCTCAAACCACGATCGTTCCCACTATCGTTAATCAATAAGAATAAAATTTAATATGCACCAGTTATACATATTATATGTATGTATAAGTGGCATTGAACGATATGATTGGATTCGGGGACGGCCTGTACACGCTGTTTGCGATTTTTTATTGAAACTGTCCCTTAGGCGGCCTGCCTTGCGGCGCACCACCCACCAATTCCAATTTTGTGTTTTCCAAGTCAATAAAACTCGACACTAATATTAATTGTTCCATCTGGGAATCGGGTTCGGGACGTTTTTCATTTATTTGCTACTATATTAAAGGAGGTACCATTCTTGTACTGAAAACTTCTTCTTAGACACGTTGGGCTAAGCACGCAGTTCTATAATTATTGACAAGGAATCATAAATAAGTTACTACTTCATGGGCGCCGTTTAAAAAAAACAGTTATTTCAAACTTTTAAATTTTTTCTTCTGTCGGTAGTCCTCGACTGCCTATGTTTTTTTATATATATGTGGGGTTCACTAATAAAAAGTTATCAGCAGTATCTCAGAGTATAGTAGGCTATTTCATTGTTTAATATAAGTATAATGTCTCTTTCTGTCTTTGACGAGCGTACTACAGATCCATGCAGTAGAGTGGTACTGTTTGGAAGGTCGGTGTGAAAATGTTAGTGTTAGGCGAACGATCTGCTCATATCGTCATTTAGGTGTAACATTATTATATAACGTTTAAAAACCTTACAAGTTTGGCAAAGAAAACATACACTTTCTTTATGTTGGCCTATTTATTACCACGTCATGTCTGTGTGTCAAACATGTGCCACTTCATTATCAACAGGTGATATGATAAAAATGATAGAATGTTCTATGCAAAATGATAATGCAGCGTCTTTGTTACTAAAATACGAAGAACAAAAAGTGCTTATCCTTCATGGTATAATCATTAGTAAATGTTCCGGTAATATAATTTATTACAAATCTAAATGTAAATCGATAAAAAATATTCAATCTTATCTTTAATTCTGTACTCAGTGTTACTCTCTGTATTTTATAAATAACGTAAACCTGTAAGATGCATATTTATGCATATACACTCACGCGAATTTATGCGAATACACGTTATTCCTGAAGGGGTAGACAGAGGTGTAACCACTAAACTCACTTTTCGCCGAATTTATTGTGGTCCCATCATATGATGGGGGGCGAGCCTATCGCACAGGGCACAGTTCCAAACTCCGGGCTAATACTGTGTATTTCTAAACAGAAAAACCTAATATCACTTTACCCGACCCGGGGATCGAACCGGAGACCTCAGTACAGCAGTCATAACGCATGCGCAATTACAACTGTGCCACCGAGGCATCTGTAAGATGAAGCGTCCATTTTCTACTTGTTTTTTTGCTTCAAATGAAATACTTTCAGACGCAGTTCTAGTAATGTCAGAATTTTCTAGAATTATATGTAAGTACCAACATTAAAATTAGTTTAAAAAATTCTCTAAAGGAATCATTTAAATGCACACGTTTGCAGTTAGTTACTGTAGGAAAAAAACATTCCCAACAATCACATGTACGTAAACAAGTAGTAGATTAAGGGATTTTCCAGGATTTTCCTTTGACAGGCGTCTCTTTTAGCAGATTGGGTTTTCATACGCGTACATTACATGCATAGAATCAAAGTGAAGTTGGAGCTATTCAAACATCAATATATAAAATACTAGCGACCCGGCACAACTTCGTACAGGTGCAATTTAGATTTAAAAATTTCGAACCGCTTAATAGGAAGAAAATATTGTGATGAACCATTTGAACATCTCATGAGGTTTATGTATTATGTCTTAGCCTACGTAAACCATGACAGTATTCTTTAATACCTTTTTTATTTACATATACGAAATTTTAATCAGGATGTACTATACACATAAAATAAACCTTCAGGAAAAATATCTACATGATTTAGCAGATAAACAGACAGACAGACAGATGCGAAGGGTAACTTCGTTTTTTACTATGTATAGATGATGTGTCTCAGATCTTCAGGTAATTAAATCTTTAAATATCATATCCAAATATTTCCTGGGCTTAAGGAGTACTCAGACCTTTGCCCTGGCAAAGGTGGTTTTTCGATTTGTATCGCAAGTTGTCCGGGAATGGAATCTACGCTTGATATATTGATAGATCACGAGACGGAAATAAATTTGGCAAACCGTGGGTGTATTGTATTGGTTGCATTTCTGATTGCTTCTCGTATACAGGTGTAAGCAAATGAAAAATAATTTACAATATCCAGATGTTTGAGTTTGTTTGGAAATCACGAATTAATTCTAAAGAATGCTGATGTCAGCTGTACATTTTTCGTCCATTACAGTAATCATACAGCTAACGTATGAACCATTGTCATTCATTTAACGTGACAGGGTGGAAGCGGAGCTACGTTTATTCCCATTTCAGCTGGCACAATGCATAACAACTGACGACCAGCATATATGTGTCCTTGGAACAGTTTCTAAACAGAGACACGCATATTACGTCTGTATTGTTATGTTGTTGTGAATAGCTCCACAGTGTATAGTTAACGAGTAGGAGTTTTATTGCCGTTTTAACGTAGACATTTTAAACCGCCACGACTTGTTACTAACATATCGTCGGTGATACTGCAATACGTTCCATGTCAAAAAAATATATTTTTATTTGTTTTGTTAAAATGATCGAGATCCTGTATTATCCGAACGCATCTGTTTCCGGGATTATTTGCCTGTTATTATATATATCTTATTAGCGTTATATCTATCGTTATATATAGTTAGCGTTATGTCATACACTTAGCGAATTATTTAACAACAAAAATACGTTTTTGTCTCTGCTGTAAAATCAGTTCTTTGTGACATAGCTCGTTTTGCAGTATCACCGACGATATGTATTATGTACAAATAGAGTTGCCAACCGTCCTGTTTTCCCAGGACATGTCCTGGTTTTTAAGCAGCGTCCTGGGTTTCTATAGCTCCCTGATAAGGTCCTGTATTTTAAAATTCGCACACCACTTTTGCAATCGTTACTTTTATCTCGGCTCGCAAGTGTTTACGCTATTTTAAAACAAAGACGCGTCTTATTTTTAAACTGAATTGTCCTGGTTTTCTAACTTCAAATCCTAGTAATTGAATTCCGGGGTTGGTAGCCCTATGTACGAACAATGTGTCAACATTTCATAATTTTTTCACTCCATACGGCAGATGACGTCTGTGCATAAACTTTTCAATAATCATAAAATTTATTAACTTATATATATTTTTAAATAATTTCGATGATAATAATATTACGGCACTATATATGAGTTCTGCAATTAATATTCACAATACAAAATGTTACCTTTTTCCTGCGCTGGTTCGCTGGGAGCACCTTGTGTGGATTCAGATGTGTTGTCGCCGCTCTCTGAAGGGCCATCTGAATCCTTATCGCCATCTGGAAGGCAACATGACGCATTGAGCATTACACTTGTTGTTTGTTTACATAATATTCTTGAAAACATGGTTACTGCAGCCACTTGGAAATTAGAAAATGCCACATAACTGTTTAATACATGAACGTACCGTGATACCACCGCTTCAAAAACTCAAAACTAAACATTGTTGTACGGTATCAGCGCAAGGTCCATTATATCGGCACATTTATCGCTTACGATGAACCGAATACATGTCTTGGTATGAGAAAACTCAGTTGCAATTGGGAGGTGTGGACGAATGGCACGGTTTGCTTCGAGAGTTAATTAACAAAAACGTACAGCGAATTGTAATTCAGTGATAAATTAAAATAGAAACCGAGCGAGTTCGTATCGCGTTCGGTCACGATCGCGGCTGAGTGTGCACTCGGGGCTGCGGCCGCGACGACTGCTGTAAACTTAACTTTAGTTTGCCGTGCAAATAGGAGAAAAATTTGTTCCATGTCTACGTCACGCATGAATGAATAACACCAAGGTTGTGGTGTTATTGTTTTGCTTCGTGCTCGGACGATGCGGCGCGATGGTGATAATGTGTGTGCAATCGATGTTGTTTATACCATTATCAACATAGGATATTTTATGTCGTCTCCATGGTTTGTTTTGTTATTTACGTCTAGACTCATGTATAAAACCGGTGTCACTCGAACTATATTTGTTTCTAACAGCGTCCTTTTATGTTTGATGTAAATATTTTCAATGGATTATGAATAAAAGGTCCTGCTAGTTACGTAATAGTATTATTTACATTATATTATTATGGTGATAACAACATATTTTCATTCAGTAGTTGAGTTTGAAACCACAAAGTGATTGCATAACTATGAAATAAGCATGGTTTTAAAATATATTTTTACAGTATGTTTGTGGACTGTAAGTTGTACGATGTTCATACATGATCAATATTCCAAAACGTCATATTGATAACGGCCTTTAGATACATATTTATAAGAATTATTGAAAATTGTTAATTTTTATAATTAGTATATAAGCTGTCATTACTAGAAGAAATTATAAAACATCGGGGATACTAAACAGGTATTTTTAGATACGTCGACATTTTATCAGTTAGAATTTCTCAGTACTCCAGTGGCAGTAGGTTTAGGAGCTAAGACGAGTTTTTGTTATTGTGATAAGATCTGCATGTCTCAAGAGTTAGGAACGATAAAGAAATAGACAACGATACTGATTTTACATAGATAAAAAATATGATTCATGCACGCCTTTTACTTGTATTCTGGCACGACAAAGTGATCACACTGCACCTGATGGTAAGCGCAGTGCCGTCCAGTTAGAGTATCGAGTAGCGAGAGATAATCTATCCTCTACTACTCAATACAATCATGCCGGCCTGCTTTTTCACATTACGCCATAGGCAAGAAAGTGAATAAGCGGCCAAACATCGTACCCCAACTCTAGACCCCGGACAAAAACCGGATGTACACTGGCTTATCCCGGAACTATGGCGGAATTTACATCCTGTGTACAGTGGTCGCTATCGGGGCGGATATGAATGTGTGGCAGGTGATCAAAAGTATGAAGTAACATATATTTGCTTCCAAAATATTTACAATAAACAGGATGAATTGGAACGCACAAGTGAAAAGGGAAATTGTAAGCATATAAACTGACTGAAACGTTTTAGAGCCCCGTTTTATACAAATCCGGTAGGCAGCGGCTTTGCTGTGCCCTGGTTTTGCAGAAGTCTATGGGCGGCGGTGACTACTTACCATCAGGTGGCCCGTCTGTTCGTCTGCCTATCGAGGCAATAAAAACACATAAAAACCACGTTTCGAACATTTCTAACAAAAAAACTAGGGCGCCTGAAACCTCCGCTTCAACTGCTGTTTGTATGCGACGATCATCATTAAATAGCCAAGGTCATTGGCTTGAGGTTACATTCTTAGATCTACTCGGAAACTATTCGTAGTTACCCTACGGACTGGGGCGTTTAAAGGATTCCTCTACAATATCCTCTGCATGTCGTAAGAGGCTATTAATGAGAAAATCAGGGAACGCGGGCGCCCCGTGGTAGATGTTGTGGCGCCCTCTCTAACGATGCGCGATTGGTTCGCCTTGTAGCCACCGTGGACGCGGATAGTATTCTTTGTTGGGCGGTGGCTTCTAATCCCCCACAAAGAGCCCAAGACAACTACTGTCTAAGGGACAGAGACGAGCCGCTAGGCGGCACCGAAGAAGTTGGGACGCTTCTAGCCACGCAAGCACTAGGCTGTCGTATCGTGGGGTATTGGTTGGCATTGCCAGTGAAGGTACATAGTGGTAACGATCCGACCCAGCGGTCGTTTGGATATTTAAATCTCTACCGGGCGGTAAAAAGCGGGTTCGTCTATGTGAGTCTAACATAACCATCACACCGCCGGTGTAAGTAATAATAATAATAATAGCCAGTAATTTCCGAAAATTGGGTTTCTATTTTCATAGTTATGTGGAAGATTAGTATTAGCTTTAAGTCATGCCTTTTGGCACAGGCCTCCTCCAACTGTTTCCACTGTATTGTCATCTGAAACGATGGCTATATCCAATATGTCCCTAAGGTCAGACGAATATGATCTTCACCGATGTAAGTAATAAATGATAATCAATTTCCCCAAAACAGTAATTTGTGCAGTATGACCCCAGTATCAGTTCAGAATAAATTCCGACGGTGTACTACTTTGACAAAATGTATCGTATAAAAAAGCAGCAAAACAGCGAAACAAAATAGCGCCAGATGATAAATTATTATAATCAGATGTCCTTAAAAAGAAAGTACAATACACTATAGTTTGTTGAGTTTTTATCAATAATAAGTGGTTGACCGCAGTTTGGCTTCCAACTTCTGGTGGTCTTTAATAAAAATTGTTAGAAACTATACAACCCACAACTAAAGGCAAGGCAAGGGAAAATGAAAAAAAAACAGCAAGGAACTTCAAAAAATTAAAAGTATTCACGTGCCGTTTTCAATAAATTACTACTCTTAGAATACGCCAACAAGAATATAATTTATTGATAAATATCGTACAATCATGGTATCTAAATAATAATTCATAAATTGTTTTATTATTTTGACAGCCTCCGTGGCGTAGCGAGTAGCCGAATGTGAAACGAGAAGCCGTGGGTTCGATTCCCGCACCGAGACAAATATTTGTTTCAGGTCTGAGTGTCGTGGGACCGTAGTCCCTAGTAGTTTTAATACCCACGATACACGGTTTTACCTAGTGTTGGATCAGAACTATATGTGTGACTGTTGGGTGTATTTATTTATTGATTCATTATTATTTATTTATTTATTATAACCTAATATCTGCGAGTTTAAGATGTTAAGAAAAACAATTCGAAAACGAAGTTTAAACTATACCACGATTATAATTAATTTAAGTGGGTAATGTATATAAGTAAAAAGTGCATTTCATTCTACAAAGTACAAATATTTGTTAAGTACATGTGTTTTATCAACTACCGAGTTTATGACGACATTAAGTGAACGGGAAGGAAAATATTGCAGTGGACAAAATCTGCTAATCTTATGTATGTTATTATCCACCCACTAAATAAAGTAAATATACTTATGCAAAAAAAATTATGGTGTATATAAATCGTAAAATTGGTTACTTCTCGTATAAGTGTCATATTTGTTCATAAATGATTACTAATGTTGTGCTTGTTCATTCAATTACGACGTGCTTATTTCTTAATTTATTTTACTACCACGCCATAAAGTACTAACGATAACAGCGTCATAAAAGGAAATCGCTCGATTATTCTAATTGCAACGTGTGATATAATGTTAGGTACAACACTTAAATAAATAAAAAAGTTTTCATTAAGTTTCACTTCTGTCTGCAGGCAGTCACGAGGATTGCCGACAGAGGTGAAAACTAAAAACTTTGGAGTTACTGTGTTCTTTTTTGAAACAGCGTCCATGAAGTAGTGAATTTTTGTTTATGATTGCTCGTCAATATAATTCATAGGCGTGCTTATGTCAATATTAAAATAATCTGAGCTTAAGGTCACGCGAGTTCAGTGTTATTTTCCTATCCCAGAAGTGCCCAACGTGCCCAAAGAAAAAATACACCCAATAGTCACACAGACTTGACATGTCAAACCGTGTCAAACGTGTGTCGTGGGTATCAAGAATTAGAAGGACTACGGTCCCATATCACCCAAATCCGAAGCAAATATATGTGAAACACACAAACATTTGTGAATTGAACCCAGCCTCTCGTTACACAGCCGCCAATCGACCGCTGTACCACGGAGTTCGTCTGCTTATTCTAATTTTTATAGCTGATAAGTGGCTATTCCTATGTTCATATTACAGAATAAGGACAGGCATTATCGTCTCAAAGGTTCTTTAAGAATAGGCTTATAGTACGATCGGCCCTATAGACAGGTTTGAAATTCAGAAAAAACTGATAGGTTTACATATAAAGAATATTCCTTGAGTTTGTTAGAGGTGAACTCCTCTTTTAGTCGTGACGAATGTGACTAGAATGGTGATGTCGTTGCTGGCAAAAGCCTTGGGTATTTTCTTTGTATTTCTTTTTAATCATTGACAATGAATTTTGTATGGGGTAAAAAGTAGCTAAATATTAAATAGCTATTATCGTAAATCTAGCTGATTTTTTTTTCCATATTGACTCTTGGTCTGGAGAATCTAAGAAATATAATTCCAATACACTCACTGTTTGAGGTTTTAAATATGTGCAGCAGTTTCTGCGTCACAAGTACAGATTTACAGACTGACAAACAATTTGATTCGGGCCTTCATGTCGTCTTTAAACTATGAAGCAATTGCCCGATCGAAGAAATGTTTAACATTTCGTGGAAAATGTTTACCATTCCTTTTTACGTATACGTAGGGATAGATTTATAAATTTATCACTCACTCGTTGACGATAGCTCTTTGCGATGTTTTTAACACGTAGTCATCGATCGATTTTGCCTCTAAATTAATCTTTGTAACTTTTTTGTGATATTTGAAAAATATTCTATAAACAATTGTAGAGTGCAAAAAGTTGAATTTGTACAATTGTAGCCAAGGTAATATGGCGAAGATCAGGTTTTAATAACAAGTCATTAAATTGTTTTAGTTTATACTTTAATAGTATAAGGTTCCATAAAACGACAAGTAAAGTTGACTAGTAAAGGAAGGAAAAACACAATTTCATGAGATGCACATGTTTAAATAAGTACTTTATTTATAGACTAGTTGTTGTCTGCGGCTCCGCAGCTTTATAGTATAGATTTATTCAGTTTGTCTTCAACCATCTATTTTTTAAAGGTGAACGAGACAAGCAGCTCTGATTAGGCAGGGCCGCTGCCTAAGTCTGCTTAGGTCAGCTTAGTCTCTGCTGTGCCCTGGCATTGCAGAAGTCCATGTGCGGCGGTGATTATTTACCATCAAGTGGCCCGTGTGCTCGTCTGCCTATTCAGGCATAAATAAAAGTCTAATAGTACACTCTACGTCTGCCCATAAACTGTTGCAATATCTCTCAACACTTAAAATTACAAACCACTGCACGATCTTAGTTTGACAATAAGAAACAATCAAGTGTTAGATCCTGTATTAATGGCTGATTTGAATGAAATTTCTGGGTTGTATGATGATGATGTAAGTGATGATAATATAGATATAAATTTGAAAGCAGTGTGTTTTTATAGCAGATGCCAAAAACGAGCATGTGGCTCAACCATGAGTTTATCTGACATATTCGCTAGCGACAACGTTAAAAAATGTGTATTACAAAACATACAGCGCCTCTGGCGGGTTACGTGAGAAACTAAATTTAATACTATTAAAAGGAAACATTCCATACATAAAAACAACGCTACAGCGCTATCGACTTCCTTAACCTATCGTAATTTTTTAACCATAAACTAATGGTTGGGCAGTAGTATCAGTGCTAATACGTATGGTAGTGACAGGTATGACAGAACAAGGATAAACGTAAAATGATTGTATTAAGCAGCGAGGGATAGATTGTGTGTCGCTACTTGATACTTTAACTGGACGGCACTGCACTTACCATCAGGTGCAATGAGGTCACTTTACCGCGCCAGGATAAAAAATGACAGCAGCTGAGATAAGAGCAGGAAGCATATGTGGTGTGTCGGGTGATAGACTCAGGAATGTGATGGAACTTTGATATAGTGACAAAAATTAGAAAGTTAAGGTGAGCTGATTTGGACACATTAAGAGGATGGGTGATAAGAGAGCGATAAAATAAGGCCAGTGTTGACAGAAATCAGTAAAGGACGACCGTGCCAAAATTACGTTAGCCCAATAACTAATATCTTAAAAGGCAGGTCAGGCGTCCAAACTGAGGAGAATGCATTAAGAGATTAATAAAAAGTTTTTTAATTCATAATAAGTACACCGACTTCAATAAAAAAACAAATTATGCGTCACTATAAAATTTGAGGGATGCCCTTGATTTTTCTGAGATCCCATAATCTGATCCTGACTTGGTGCCAATGGGACCACCTGGGAAGTATACCCTTTTAAACAAAAAAAGAATTTCTTGAATCGGTCCAGGCGTCTTCGAGTAATCAGATAACATACTTAAAAAAATTATTCCGACGAATTGTTAACCTCCTCCTTTTTTGAAGTCGGTTAAAAAGTTAACTAAAGGGATTTAAGATCGTGAAAATCCGTAGACTTTGCCTAACCCTTTGTTATACAGGCGTGAGGCGTGTGAATCGTGTCATCAAATCAATCATTAATCGTGTATTAATGCCTTGCTAATTATAGTGTATCTCTGACTAGTACGATGAAATCTCAAGCTGTCAAAATTCTGACGGTACGTACAATTTACAATGACGCCCCGACACCATATATTTATTTTGGATTTTAGAAAACATTATTTAATAACCGAATCTCAATAATAAGAAAAGTAAGTTTACAGTGGCTTTTGGGTTTAATATTTTTTTAGTTTTTTTTTTATTTCCTGGATAGGCAGACGAGCAGACGGGCCACCTGATGGTAAGTAGTCACCGCGGCCTAGTGACTTCTGCAATGCCAGAGCACAGCGAAGCACCTGCCTACCGTTAATATGAGTTACAACTGTTTAGTCACGGTAAAGTTATCTATTACTGTGATTTAGTTTAGCTATTGGTATATAGTATAGCTACAGACTGCCTCGGTGGCGCAGTTGTAATTGCGCATGCGTTACGACTGCTGTGCTGAGGTGTCAGGTTCGATCCCCGGGTCGGGTAAAGTGATATTTGGTTTTCCTATCTAGAAATTCTCAGTATTAGCCCGGAGTCTGTAATTGTGCCCGGTGTGGCGATAGGCTCGCCCCCTATCACACTATGGGCCCGAAATTCGGCGAAAAGTGGGTGTACTGGTTACACCTCTGCCTACCCCTTTCGGGGATTACAGACGTGAGTGTATATGTATGTATAGCTACAGAAACCATAGAAAATATGTACAACATAAACAAACAAGAAAATTAATGTGTAAAAATAAAATAAATCGAAAACCATTACGATCAGCGTCGAAACCGTATAAATAAAACGTTTCGAGTACAAACAGTTTACGCCGCGATAATAATAAATAACAAATGCACCACAAACAAACAACGTCTAAAACCGAAAGGTATATGTATTTAGGTATATTTATTTCGGTTACAAATCGACGTAACGTGGCTCTCGAAAAATCCTTCACATCACCTATTCGTCCGACAGCGTTCGTGGCGGAGTAGGCGAGTAGCTGGCTGTGAAACGAGAGGCCGTGGGTTCGATTCCCATACCGGGACAAATGTTTGTGTGACAGACAGATATTTGTGTCCGGGGTCTGGGTGTTGTGAGACCGAAAGTCTCTTTAGGTCCCTGATACCCACCACACAAGACTCGTATCTTAGTGTGGGATCGGGGCTATGTGTATGACTGTTGGGTGTTATTTATTATTATTTATTCGATAATTTTTTGCCTTTCAACACTTCGCGCGTGTTTTATTTACGAGGCGATGTCCTTTCGTGAAATAATTAAGAAGAGTGAAAAGGTGTCTAATTGTGTTCTTGTTTTGATATATAAAAAAAAATAATATCCGACATGGAACAATAAAATTATTCTTGTCATTATTCGTAACTCCTCTTCGGGTAATTGTTTTGTTTTCATGGGGTACACTTTTATTGCAGTAATGTGTTTATTGAACATCTGATCAGAATTATATCCGTAAGTACTATATGCTGCTAGTATATTTTTATTTTCTTTTAGGAGGGACCTGTATGCCTACTCTCGAAATCAAATCCAAATCTCGAACTCGATACAGTTTCAATTCAAATCTAGAAGATACTGGAACTCACTCAACTCAATGAAATAGAATCAACGAACTAGCGATCGTAGATACTCTATTTCATTTAGTTACTAAAAATTCCACCGTATTCAGTTAAATCGTGCGCTGGTGTTGCGTTCAAGAGTGCCAATTGTACAGTTTTCGAAGTCAATCCCAATTTTGAAATTGGATTCGAGTGTCGAGAGTAACCTTCCTGAATGTCGAGTAAAAACATAATAACAACGTATACTGAGCTGGTACCCCTTCCACCGCACATATTGCAGCGAATCGTATGTCAAATCAAATCATTTATTTTGTAATTTAGGTCACTGGGGGCACTTTTTACAGGTCAGGATTAAATTTATCTACCGGTTTATTTATTATGTAAATTAGATACTTAATTTTTTTTCTCTTGTTTCTGTAAATATTTGTGTTGGATAAATAAATGCTTTATGGTTTTGTTTTATGGCAATGTGCAAAGAAGCTCACCTTTCCGTTTGTCCGGCACGAGTAGGGCCTGTCCGGGGAAGATGAATTGCGTGGCAAGTCGATTCAGCTTGGTCAGTTCCGAGGGTGTTGTGTCGAACCTCGCCGCCAGCGACGTCAGGGTGTCCCGGTCACGAACCTACGCAATTTTATACATATTAAAGATTTAATTGGAAATTATCAAATTTGTATTTAGTATTTTTTTTATCCTGGCACGGCAAAGTGACCACACTGCACCTGATGATAGGGGCAGTGCCGTCCAAATAGAGTATAGAGTAGCGAGAGACAATCTATCCCCCGCTACTCAACACACTTATACCGGCTTGCTTCTTCACACTACGCCATGGGCAAGAAGGTGAAGAAGCGGTCGAGGGTCTAGTGTCAGAGTACACAGGCCGCAAAACGGCCAAACATCGTACACCAACTCTAAAACTCCGACAAAATATAAATAGTATAGAAATAAATACACCCAACAGTCACACACATATAGTCCTAATCCCACACTAGGCTAAACTTGTACGTGGGTTTCAAGAACTACGAGGGACAGTTGTTCCACAACACCCAGACCCGAAACAATATATGTCGGTAACATAAATTTGTCTGGGTACGGCTATCGAGCCCACGGCCTTTCGTTTCACAGCCGGCTTCTCGTCCGCTAAGCCACGGAGGCTGTCGATAAAGACACATGTATCATTACTATAACCACTAGTTCGGCAAAGTGACTACTTTGTACATAATGTACAGTACAGTTCAAATAGGTATATATAAATTTAAATTGTCTCTGCGACGCGGTTGCGAGAATTATTCAGCTCTGAAGTAACTGCAAAAGCAACGGGTGCTCCCAAACCGCACCACGCACTAGATTTTTCCACTATGTGGTATCGAATCAGAGACAAGTATTTATCAGGTACCCTTCTGCCAGCAAACATTTAAAGAACTAAAATTATTGGCAATATGATTCTTGAATCCGGACTCTCAATTATGTGTACTCATTTCAAAGATAAAGAAATTATCATGTAATCAAAGCCAATAAAATTGTACAATTTATATTGATAATTTAATTTATTCTGTGTTTTTTTTATACCACGATGGTGACAAACAAGCCGCCTGATGGTAAGCGGTTACCGTAGTCTATGGACGCTTGCAACACCAGGAGCATCACATGCGCGTTGCCGACCCTTCAGAAACCTTATTTACTCCCTTCTTGAATCTTCTTCTTCTTGTGTTTATTACCAAAAGGCATTGCATTATCAAAATACAGATCCTGTAATACACTACTACTATAATACCTAATTTATTGTATGTTGTTTATAAATAAACCACCAAACACCATTTGGCGTCGCATAAAAAATTCCAGACTCAAAATACATAAAAATAATTAATAAAAATACAAGAAAAGGCTTATGTACGATATACCAACACAGTTTCTTTATAAAGTATCTTTACATAAAATTTCTTAGTATTTTGTCCTACACTAACGGTGTTTACGGACCATCAATCATAATGTACTGCATAATGCTTACCGTGTACGTCATAGTTTTAATGGGAGGCGGTGGTGGCAGCCTCTTGACGTGTTCGTCTTCATCTGTAACAATGGGATATTTACAATTATTTAAAGCGGATATCCAAAACAACTAATGTTATGAGTTAGGGAATAGGGTGTATAAGTTTGCAAGAGGGCTGTTTCAGGGGACTTTCCAAGATAATTGTTTGCCAAGTAAGAAAGTAGTCTCGGTATTCAATTAAAAATACGTTAAGTGCCCCTTTTGTTTTACGCGGTTTTGGGGTCTGGAGCGGATTTCCAAGGCACTGGTGGAGTTCCATCTATTTAATAATCAAAAAAGAGATACTCGTGACGCTGCCGTGAAAATCTTTATAATTACATTTAATGTATATATACACCAAACATTTCATGATTTAAAAATTAACAGAGAATAATAGAAACTTAATAAAAGAATATAACCCATCACTAATATAAGACAAAATGCCATAGAAAATAAGAAAATATGGAAGATTTGACGCCTTATCGTGACGCACAGACGACGCGAAATCACGTTACATTATGTTGCTAAGATTAAATTGGTTGGCGTCAGAATAGAAATAGTATTGGTATTTGGCACATCAAGATGTATGGACGCTCTATCTATCTTTCCTGATACTAATGCTATGTACGTCAGAATTAATGAATAAATCCATGTATATTAGATCTATTTAACCATCGAGCTAAAATCGGAACATTATAGTCAAATTTCGAAGCAAAATTCGTTGAATTGGAGTCCGCTGGTACATTGTATGATAGCGGTAGAGCTGTACGAAAGCCAGAACGAAAATAGAATTAACTTCGCCAATAAATCTGTTTTGAAATCTAAGTGATGATTGCCGTTAACGGTCCATCTCACGTAATAAATATAGAATCTATCAATATATATTTAAACATCTATGTGTGTATGTATGTTCACCGTGAACTCCAAAAATGCTGGAGCGATTTTGATGAAATTTTTAGGCAATCTTCAGATTAGCCCAATTTTTGTACATACATCTTCTGCACACTTTCTGCAATGTAAATAAAGAAGATATTTTTTTTATACTGGCACGACGAAGTGACCACACTACACCTGATGGTAAGCACAGTGCCGTCCATTTAGAGTATCGAGAAGCAAGAGACGATCTATCCTCCGCTACTCAACACAATCATGCCGGCCTACTCCTTCACACTACGTCATGGGCAAGAAGGTGAAGAAGCGATCGAGGGTCTATTGTCAGAGTACTCGGAAGGCCACAAAACGGCCAAATATCGTACCCAAAATCTAGACCCCCGACAAAAACCGGTTGTACACTGGCTAATCCCGGAACGCGACACACTTGAGTGTGCCACTATGGCAGGTTTTACGCGCTGTGTACGGTGGTCGCTATCCGGGCGGATATGAATATCCTACCACCAGCAATTTGATCACATTAACATAAGATATCTTATAAATAACAATATTTTTGTACCTTTGTGGCAAAAACCAATCCAACGAACAAATACACGTTGATAACATTAAGTTATTTTTCCATTAACCAATCACCCTTTTAAATCGCAAAAATGTCGCAGCCGGAAAAATATAAACGGTTTTTATTCCTACATCAAGAGTATTGGTAAAAGTCCATAAAATGTATAATTTATTTTATGTTCGTGTCATTTAATTGCAAAAAACGTAATGGCACGTTTATAATACGCGTCATAACGAAAAGGTTTAACACAGTTTCACGTTTCGTCATTTGGTGAGAATTTTTACGCTGCTAGACGGCAAGTACGGTTTGCGTAATGAAACGGCCAATAAAACGTGTTCGCGTAATGGGACAAGGTTTAATTTCATTCAATGTTTGATTTACACGCGGTTTGGAAGACGCTTAATAAGGATCTAAACTCAACGGGTCGTGTAATGGATTTACATTTTACCAAGACCGGAGTGTTTTAACCCTTCCCTTCGGCGTTGAGAGGAAAATAATCCCTAAGGCGTAATTTTCATGCCTTCAAATAAAGATAGGCGGGAGGTCCGATACGAAATATTTACATTGGGACGATATGAAAACGTGCCTAAAGCTCATAATGGAAAACACGATTTGGTAAACAAGACCCTACTTCCTTTTACATAAATACATTTTGTTATTAAGGGTATATGGTCATGCTAGCTTTATTATTCATTATCTCAACCCAAACTGACAAAAAAATCACCAAGAAAGATCGACACGGGCACAAAAACTCTTGGTTCATGTATATTAGTATTAAACGATGACAGTCACCCATTATGGTAACGTGGAAACCTATATAATATCTCCAAACACCATATACAGTAATTGCTGGCTGGTTGTAATATCTACCTTGCTAAAACTTCTACAAAGACATTTGTGTGATACCACATAGCATGTGAAAAATAAACAATAACAATAAAGGAATCACTATAAACTAGAAACAAGGTAAAACTGCTTGTGTCCTACATTTTGGCCTGATTTTCCCTAATAACATAAACGCAAAGAAAATTATGGACACATTACAGTTTAGTAATGCTATGAACGGCAATCTCGAAAGCACTTTTCTGATAAAAACTTGGACATTAATCTGTTTTTGGCATAACAATGTAGTTATGAATTGCATACCTCTGTGTACGGCGTCGAATCTGCCCTCGACCTTCGAGCGCAGTGACTCCAAGTCGAAGGGCGGCGAGAACCCATGGTCCACTGACCGGCTTTTCGACCTGTAACACACAATATAACAATTATAACTTCTGTAGTAGTTACAACCAATCATTGGCAGGTAGGTCTAAGTTACATTCTAACCGCACACCTTATAAGCTACTCAACCTTGATCATCTAAGTAATAAGCATTTATTCAGTTCTTGTACTTTCTTTGACATTGCTATTCCACAAGCAAGTTTATGAGTTAATAACCATCACCGCAAAAACGCCACCTATTGCCCAAACGCCTTCACCATCAAATAAAATGATCCATTTCATTACACGTTTTATGCACTTGCTCGTAATAAATATTACAGATTTTGTAGATATATTATTTTGTAGACATGAAAATACTTCTATTATATACATACCTCCTTCAAATGTTATACGCCTAAGAAATGGTTTATATTTAAAAGCTTTCGGGCAATAGAAAGTAAGTACAACATTTGGCGTTGATGGTAGCGTGACAATAGTTTGAGAGTAATGCAAAAGGCCTCGAATATATTTGTCACTACACTGAAAAGGATCCAGAAGGAAAGTCCCGCGATAAACCCTTCGAGTTTAATTGTGCAGTCCCAAAACCCAAGAGAAATAACTAAGCTTCAAGGTTAAGCGTCAAGATTTCATTTGTTTCCTTAAAAAACAATGGTAACAGTTATTATTTAATAAATAGTTGTAACTCATTAGTACACCAATTGCGCTTCGCTCATAATGCTAATGTAAATGTTTTGTATAAGTAACATAACAGTTGCACCTTGGTACATAAGTTTCTGCGAGAATGCTTCGAATACTAAGCCAGTTACAAACGAAGGCCAATAACATGTCGTTACTTAAGGTCGGCGCTAAACTTAAATTAATCTCTATCATGAATCACAACATAGTATTCGTACTGTGTACAACATCGTTGAAATTCAATGGGATTATGTACTATTACGCAATTAGGTCAATGCTTATCAAGTTAACAGTTCAGTTGCGACACGCCGACAGTCCGAAAGATATTAAAATGTGATACGACCAATTCGTTTCTAGGTTCCAAACGCATATACACATGAAGTATGCAGTGTGAAGCGCTAGTGCGTGAATAATGTTGAACTACAAGAACACGAATACCAACTACTTATTGTCTACACATAAATTAATACAAACGACTTAGTTATCTACATAAACAAGCAATATCGACATAATGTTATTATAAAAATGTGTTAGTAGTTGCTTACAGATTTGCTCATATACGTTACTAGACCAAATGTCATCAATTTACACACGAATCCAACACTAGATTAACTCTTACCAAGCAGTAACAGTGTTTTCACTGCATTAATATAATGGCCATTAAAAATTTTCATCGTTAAAATGGGTATTCTTCTTGTATATTCTAAACTGAAACCTATGCTAAGAACCCAACACTGGGACATTTAAATTGTGACTGTCAAAGAACAAGATCGTGCCATGGAATACATGAGACAATTTTAAAGTGTACTACCACCAGCCACATCGCTTGGTCACGCTGCAAAATTACACTGTAAGATTGCTTTAACAAAAGCTTTGTTCACAACAATGTAAGTTGATGTTATGGACAAAGGGCGTGGGATTATAGTTTTTTAGACAGTTGCAGTAATTATGAATTTATACTCAATATTAACGACCTTCGTAGCGTAGTGGGTGAGTAGATGGCTATAAAATGAGAAGCTATGTGTTCTATTTTCACACTGAGGCAAAAGTTTGTGTGGTCCACAAATATTAATATTACTAAAACAAATATTTTGTTCGGATCTAGGTGTTGAGACCGAAAGTCTTTCGTAGTCTCTGATACCCAGGACACAAGATATTGTATTTTACCGTGAGATCAGATATATGTGCTTAATTATTTAATGATTTATGAAATGCTTATTGGATACTGCCATGCGTACACAAAGACAAAAGATGGATAAATGTGTTAATAATTCTCACAATGTTCTAAGTGCATTGCTAACATTTCTGAAATGAATGATACTGAGCAAATCTGTAAAAACCTCATTAATTATGAATAAAAATAAACAGAGCACACGGTTACCTTTTGTATGACTGATCGATGCTCTCGGCGCTCCTCGAAAGCTGCTGCGAAGCGCGCCTAGACCTGCATGCAACAGAGACCACGCTCTACACACAGGCAACATGCATTTTGCGATCGTATTTCGTGTGCAATACTCATTAGATTCATTAACAGATCATTCATTATCCGCCTCAATAATTTAAAAAATTACAAAATGTATAATCAATGTTTAGTTGTGGTTTATGAGTTACTGCACACGACCTTTACCCATATTCAAACAATCACAAATTATTCCACAATTTTTTATATTTAAGAATCCAAACATTTAAAAACGATTGTCTGAATAAGGGTACGATCAATCACTACACTATTATTGTTGGGCATGTAAACATGTGAAAATAAATGAAAATGTTTATTGGCAAGTTAATGTGTAACTATGTTTCAGATATGCTGGCAAAACAGAACAAAACAAAAATTGAATACATCGTGCATTCCATATGCTTGATACTAGGTTCAAGCAGTTCTAGTGATTGACATAGATGCACTAATACTATTACTATTACCTCTATATATAACATTTGTGATAAAAAAATATTAAAGTACAGAACATGAAACAGTAATTATAAGTTTTGTTATTGATAACACGATGAGTTCGCGGTGACATTGGGTCGGCTACATGTCTCATTACTATTATGTGTGATCATTTTATTTCTTGTTACTCTCATTGTTCCCTAGTAATAATGGAAGAAAATGTAATTAAGGCAGCACTAGTAATTTAATTTACGTGCACGGCATTGCGAAGCGGCCCATTGTTTTCTTCGGCAAACAAATTAATGTCTAACAATAACTACATCAGCAGCATGATTGATTTCCATCCCGACGCAGACAAACATTATTACCATCGTAAATATCAATTCAACCGAATACTTAATTTTAGATTCGCTGTTTATCAAAACTTCTTGCATCATCAGCCTCTGAGAGTTAAGAGACACATTTAAGAGCAATAGTGTATTTTTAAATCGGTCATCGCATTCAGAATTGCTTTTTCAATTATAGCCTCTAGTATTTCTTATATTAAAATTATTTACTTTTATATTTGAGCGTCCGTGGCGCAGCGGGATAGTAGCCAGATGTGAAATGAGAGGCCACAGGCCCAATCCCCCTACCTAGACCAAACCTAAGTCTTTGTGTGGTCCACAAATATTTGGGTCTTGGGTTTAGGGTCGAGTGTTGTGGGACCGTAGTCCCTAGAAGTTCTTCATACCTACGATACTGATTTGACGTAGTATGGGATCAGGAATATGTGTGTGGCTGTTGCGTGTGTTATTATTATTTATTTTACACCGAGGGATTTCACCATTTGTATAAGGAACATAGTTATCATAATATTATACTGTTTGCAAAACCATTGAAAGGAATTTCGGAAAGTATATTGAATTGTTTACTTATAAATTCAAGTGAAACTGAAGATGTTACAAGTGTAATATAATCATAGTTGAAGGATTCAATTACGAAACTATATATACAAAATAGTTTGCAATCAGCTGCACTAACAGACGAAATTTAGTAACCTGTTGATGCAGTATAGAGGTCTCATTTATACAATTATGCAAATAGTTATTGTAATATGTGCTTGACATGTCAATGTGATAACTGAGGGCAATTAGAATGGAAAACAGAAATAATGTCAAGCGCAAACCCTAATCAGATTAATAGACACGAGCGACCTAAATGAGCAAATTAGGATCCAGTAGCTACCTCAAAATTTTGTTCAAAACGCGATGTAAGTACATACTCATCCGGAGCTAGGGCGAGGTTGAATTTAACCATTTTCGAGAGAGCTGCGATGTTTCATTCCAGCTTATGGTTTTTACTTGCAGGAAAAATGATGTGAGGGGTTTAGTAAAAGTGGACCTTGTAAGGCAGGGAGATGGCGCCGCCCTTGGCACTGGGCGTGTGCCACTCGCCTACTTCACTGAAGGTAGAAGGTAGACGCTTTTTGTTAGCTTAGGTATAGTGTGAAATGTTTAAGGTTATCTATCTACACCAACCATTTTAGCTCTATTTACCAAAAAATTACGATGTTGCTGTGGAGGTAGAATTTTAGATGAGTTTGTTATTTTTTTTTATTTGTTCACAAGGTTTTTTTTAGCTTGGGAACATATAAATAGATGATTCATAATTTATGGATTATAAAAAAAATTATATACATATAATGAATATTAATAACTAATTTCGAATATCAAAAATATAATATCAATTGCGCTTAATTTTGTCATATTTTTCACAGGCTTTATTCGTATTATTATTTTTTTACCTTAAATATAATGTACAAATTAACACATAGGCATTGGCCATATGAATATGACTAATAATATTCTATTAAAAGCAATATTGCAATAAGTAAAAACATACTGGAAGATTTTTTATGTTATTTCTCTCTTAATGATATTCAATCGAATGTTTACATTTCAAATTAATTAATTCAACTACAACCTTGCACTCAAAGTCATTGTACGGCTGTTTCGTAATATACGCTATTTAAATTCCGTGAGATTTTACATTTTGATACTTCATAAAAGTGAGAGTAACCTAATGAATGAATACAGCATGAATGGGCCGGCTCGACCGGGGTGGTACCACTGTCTCACAGAAAACCAACGTAAAGTGACAGTTTACTGTCGCGTTTCGTATGGTAAGTGAGATATCCGGAGGCCCAGATTCCCCCTTCCCTTCCCTAATCCCTATTCCTGTCCTTTAAGGCCGACAGCGCATACATGATACTTTCGGTATTGTGGATGTTCATGGGCGGTGGAGATCACTTAACATCAGGTGACCCACTGGCTCGTTTGTCGGACTATGTTATAAAAAAAAAAAAAAAATGATAATAAAATACTAGACCTGTATTAAACATTGTCCTACTACTGGGCACGGGTCTCCTTTACTGAGATGGGTTAGGCCTTAGTCCACCACGCTGGCCTAATACGGGTTGGTAGACTTCCCATACCATCGAGATTTGTATGAGAATTATCAGTAATGCAGGTTTCCTCACGATGTTTTCCTTCACCGTTAAAGCGAACGATAATTAACAATGAATACGCACGTAACTTTAGGAAAGTCAGAGGTGTATGCCATTTGGGCTGGTTTCGAACATACGACTTTCGTCTTGACAGTCCGTACCGAAACCAACTAGGCTATCGCCGCTGCCTATAAATAACACATAATATTTTTCTGTAATTGTTTACATGCGTAAAGTAAACATTGTATAACACTTAGCGATACAGTCCATGGAAGGCATCTTAAGATATAACACTTTTCTATATTTTGCTATCCCATAGGAAGCGTGCCTTTTTTCGGGATAAAAAGTGGCCTATGTCATTTTCTGATCCCAACTGCTACTATGCAAAAAATCATTTCGATCCTTTGCTCTGTGAATAACTAAACTATCCCACAGGAACTGTACATTTTCCGGGCTAAAATGTAGCCTATTTGCTGTTCCAGACTCTAACGCAAATACCAGGTGCCAGGATTAAACGCTGATTGGCATTCAAGCATCGACAGCCGAGAGCAATATAATCTATCTCTGTGCCAAATTTCAACCAGATCCGTCCAGCCGTTGTAGCGTGATTGAGTAACAAACATCAATCCATCCATCCACCCATCCAAACATTCGCATTTATAATATGAGTGGGATTGAAATTGAGGTAACTAATTTCAAGTTATATGACAGAGTTCCAACAGATAAAATATATCTGGTTTACGACCGCATTTACCAAGTACCGATAATTTTAATACCCGATCAAAGTTTAAAACAAAGCTGTATTATGATGTAAAATAATGACTATATCGCGTGAATGCAGTTTGCCACAGTTTAATTTACGTCGCTATTCAATACATATGTAAACACAGTATGCAGGTAAAATTAATATTTGTTTTAAAGAGAACAACATTTTCATCGGAAGTAATTACAATTACATTACTAAGTATGCGTAATTATAATATGCAATATGTTAATGTGAACATTAAGGTAGCACATTAACCGTATATTAGTTTTAGGTTATTTATATTATTGTATCTCTATGATGTAAACACTCAATAATATAATAACAAAAAAGTGAAATAAAAAATACTAAAGCGATGTTCACAACAAAACTCACACATGTTAAACTACTTATGTGGATTGAGGAAACAAGGTTCTATGATTCCTAATTCGAAAACGTTTGGATTTCGTGATTGAACAAAGGCTAAGTTCAATGCAATCAAGGTTCACCATTGGAGTTTTAATAGTTCTGTGAGTAAAGCTGATACGTAGTAGAAAGCCATAGTGGCTCGTTCTGGCGAGTCGCTTCCCAGGGTCAGCTGGTGTATATCCGGTTACTGCCGGAATTTCGATGCACTCAACGTCCCTTGACGGTCGATATTATGTTTGGACTAGATTGTACCTACTTACTATCAGGTGAAGTCTAATATCTGTAGTGCTAAATAATTATAAAAAAAAAACTAAAAAACACGCGCGGTGTTATTATCAGTATATAGTAAAAAGCACCCCTCGGTTTTTTACAATCAAATTATTCTCTACTTTTTAGTTTAACTAGCTATCAAAGCGTGGTTTTTTATATTATTAATTATTATATTTTATTTACTGTGAAAATTACGCTGAAAGATTTCGTTACATACATAAATACAGGGGAAGCTAATATAAAGCGTGTATAAAAATATCAGATCGCCATATAGAAAAGACAAATCAATTTTGCCATAATTAGTCAAATAAAACATTTCGACAATAAAAGAACAGTAAAAAAATCAATCCAGAACGCACATAAACCACATTACAATGAAACTTTCACTATTGGAAAGTGACCCCCGCTCGAAACAAATAATTCGTACAAATAATAAAATACGACATTACAATGCGAATCCAATTGGTAAACTTTACACAATTAAGAGATTTTCCAATACATTATTATCTATTGATGATAATGTTTTGGTGAGGAAGTGGTTACTGAGATTGGTCGATATAAATGGCGAGGTCGATGTACCATTGGTTTTGAATGGTGCGAATGTGTACGCGTTTAACTGCACGTAGGACGACTAAAGGTTTCACTATTAAAATATTGACGGTAACATTTATGCAATGTTCGCAAGCGACTGAGCCATCCGGTACTTGGTACAAGATTTACCTAACAACTGACTTTACTACGTAATTGGCACGACTATTTAAATAATTCCGTTTTAAATATAGTCGGTCGTAGAAGAGTACTTTTCATAGCACACATACGTATAAAAATATCTTTAAATTCGATGTTTATTTTCGTCTATTTACTAGTTTGTGAATAACATCATTCCACAGGGCGGCCGTTGCACAGGCTCTAGAGGCTAGATTAATTTTATCATTGTGTGGTCGGAGCCATGTTCGCGCAAGCAGTCCGCTTTTTAACTAGGAAAAAAAAATTTTTTAGGTAGATAATCGATGAAGTCATCGCCGGACAATTCAAGTTTACCACATAATTTTATTAAAATCTATATCAGTAGGACAAAACTTATTTAACTACTCAATGTTTATAATACATAGATACTGAATAATAATAGAATATAACTATTTTCTAATGCAACAGATGCCAAGTGTCAACCCTGATTGTTTTACCTAAGTAAATATGGTTTGACAAAAATCAATCAATATTAAAATAAGTAGACTTTAGAGTGTCTCGAACGAAATAAACGCATCTTTGTCTCTCGTTCATGCAAAGACTGATGTAATGTATGGTGAATAAATCAAATACCATAGAAAAACATCGCTTAATGCAGATTACACTTTTACTAAGCACATTCATTCATATCAGACAATACTGTTAATCTGTATATATAAAAGAAGAAACTGACTGACTGAATCGATCAACGCACAGCCAAAACGGCTGAGGTTAGACACTTGAAATTTTGACTGTAGGTACCTTTAATGACGAAGGCATCCACTAAGGAAGGGTTTTTGGAAATACGGGTGGTATTTCCAAAAACGGGTAAGGGGGTAAAATAGGGGATGATAGTTTGTATGAAAATCCGTCATGTTTGAAGTTAAACGCATGATAATTGGTATTTTGTATTGTATACTTTTTCTTCCAAATATGACCTCCACGCGGGCGGAGCCGCGAGCAACAGCTAGTAACAACAAGCAATAACAATTTCAACATACCTTAGTTTAGAACTCTGATTAATATATCGGTTAGTAGCTTGTTTTTTATTAATTTGCTATCAATATACTGTTTGTTTATTTATTTATAAAAAAAAACATATTGCATCAGCACGTGTGCACAGAAATTTGTTAAACTAATTCGCAACGGCATTTCGTGCCAACTGTATCATTACAACACGCGTTTATGAATAATATAATATTACAGTGCTTTCCTCTAGAGCACATCCGCTATTTTATGTTTATACGCAAAAAACATGATGTGTTCAGTATTTTAGTGAATCCCGCGAGACAAATGTCAAATTGTCAACACGCCAATCATACACATGCCTCACCGGAGATGAGGAGCGAAAAGCAATTAGTATAGCGAGTGTCGCTGGGGAAGGTGTTTTTCTTTCATAGTTCTTTTCATTACGAGAAACTTCTGAAGGGAGAGTTCTCGTCAACTGTGTGAATAGCCAGTGATTAACTATTTAGATATATAATAATAGTAGCCCTATATTAAACTTTGTCCCACTGCTGGCCACGAGACTTCTCTACTAATGAGAGGGTTTAGGCCTTAGTCCACCACGCTGGCCTAATACGAGTTGGTAGACTTCACATCCCTTCGAAATTCGTATGAGAATTCTCAGGTATACATAAGGTAGGTTTCCTTACGATGTTTTCCTTTTACCATTACACCATTACCATTAAAGCAAGCGATAATTAACATTGAATTAATAACGTAACAGAAAAGTCAGAGGTGTATATGTATACCGTTTGGGCTGGGACTAGAACACACGACTTTCGTCGTGATAATCCGTGCCGCACCCAACTAGGCTATCGCTGTTATATATGTTAATTAATTTATTTAGATATATAAATTTCTTATTTAAGTACTAAAACATATATCTATTGTCCATTTCTTGACCGAGAACATAGCTGGGGCAACCATTCCCCACTCGTTTACTCGTTAACGACGGGACTTATCTTATGCCTTCTTAGTCAGACGTGTAATATTTGGAAATATTCATATCTTTCAGAATATTGAAGCCAAGAGATTTAAAAAATATATTATCGTGACTCAACATCGATTTTCCTTAAAACTGACGAAACAAAAGTTATATGTAATAAATAATACTATTTCCAGAATTGATCATAAAAGTAATACATTTCTGACACAAAAAATATCAAGAAATTACCTGTAACGCATGAATGCGACTATGAATCAATACTATATTTAAAATATGTTGCGATATTCAAGTTATATTCGATAAACATATTATGTAAAATAGTCTTTTATTTTATTTGACGTAATACGCGAACGGTATTTTTAAGTAGTGCGAGTATACTATTACGGTAATCGAGTCAATTATTTATCAATATATAACAATAAATAAATTTAATCATTTTATTCTATTTTACCATAGTTTTATTGTTCTAGCGCGAGGGTTCTGTGTTTAATACCCGGGTCGGGAAATCATAATATGTGTTAGAATTTTACGAGTCGTAAAATTACACATTTAGGTCTGGCCTTAATATACATGCCAGTGGCGGCGTAAGGGGGGGGGGGGGGGGGGGGCGGTGTTGGCGGTCCGCCCCGGGTACCAAGCACCAAGGGGTGCCATCGTGGTGATAACTCACTCGAGCAGCTCAGTAGCTGTTTGCGCATCTCATGCCCGACGAGGGCGGCACGGGCGGCCAGAAGAAATGACCCAACAAAACACAAAATGCTGGACTAAGATTGCCAGAAGAGCTGCAGAGAGCTATTTTAGGACATCTTAATAGATTTAACGGAGACCTAGATCATAGTCACAAGGCAATGAATGACATTCTCATATCATTTGGTGTTGTTCAGCCTTAAGTTCCGCACACGCGAACTTCGTGGTACATTTCCAATTCTGACAAAATCTATGATGAATTTTCTGCACTGGAAAATATTTTGGAAGTTTTACGACTGAGGTTCCACTTGGAAGCTGCTAGAATTTCTTTTCAAGAAGCGGTCCAATGGACCGTGAACGTAGTTATGAATGGGGGCGACAAATAATAGAGCGCATACAACATGTGATGGATTTGGTTACTGTGAAATAAATATATCATAATATGTCGGCACAGAAAAGAGGATATAGGCCTGCGACGAACGTCGACGACGCGTAGTGGATCGAAAATCGGCCTTTGAAGACTTAGGAATCCGATGTGATGTATTTTTTTAAAAACTTCCGCAGCATTGTCCGCTATTTTAAATATACCAAAAATCATAAATTATAAGTACTATAACGTATGGTTTTCCGTAATATGCGAGGATATTACGGAAAACGGTGTGGTTCCCGAGATATCTTTTTTTTATATCATAGTTCGACAAACGAGCCAGTGGGTCACCTGATGTTAAGTGATCTACACCGCCCATGAACATCCACAATACCGAAAGTATAATGTATGCGCTGTCGGCCTTAAAGGACAGGAATAGGGATTAGGGAAGGGAATGGGAATCTGGAACTCCGGATATCTCACTTACCATACGAAACGCGACAGTGAACTGTCACTTTACGTTGGTTTTCTGTGAGACAGTGGTACTACCCCGGTCGAGCCGGCCCATTCATGCTGTAGACAAATATGTCTACAGCGTGGCTCAACCACTTTTAATATATCCGATCAGAAAATCTATCTTAATTTAATATATCCTATTAATACATATTTTTTTCGTTTGAATGTTTATTAGAAGTACGAAAGAAAGAAAGGAAAGATTTTTTATTGTTGGAACGTAAACAAGAACTAACACATATAAGTATCGAGGGGTAAACTCAGAAATGTCTGAACAGATTTATATAAAATTAGGTACAAGTACATGGTCTACATGTCCTGGAGTTACATATAGGCTACTTTTATCCCGGGTATTTGCTTCCGTGGGAAATAGTTTGACTGTTCCATCTAATTTTTCAAATAAATGGCGCTGGTATCGTACAGATGGTGCAATGGAGCGCGATACAGTGATTTATTCTTTTGTACCGGGGGCGGCTTTTCATGTGGGTTAAGCATTGAGCAACACTAATATTTTTCGATGATTTTTTAAAGAAACTTACGCAGTGATTGATTGAAATTATAACTGTTTTCTTATGTTTACGCGAATATTATACATTGTAATAAAACGAAATTTACGGATTCTATCGCGGTTTATTTTACTTTTTTAACCCGACGTTTCGAAGGCTTCACAGCCTTCATGGTCACGGGGGAGACTGAGTTGTATGTCGTCACAAAAGTATAGTGCAATGTTTCTTCTTTAGATTGTGACTGTGGACTCTCTTATATTGGTCAAACAAAAAGAAATATAGGGACCCGCGTAAAAGAACATATAGCTGACGTAAAACACCGACGCTCTACGAAAATGGTATTTGAATGTTGGAGGATAAACAGGTTCTCGGCAATCGTACATACGTATTATGCCTTTGCGAGCCTTGAGTTGACTACTGGTTTGATACAGCAGTGAGCAGAACATGTCCATTGAAAAGTTTAGTTCACATTCCTTTCGATGTCGTTCAGTTGTTAGTAACTCGTTCTCAACGCCCTTGTCTCGAAATTAACATTACACTAGCGGACCGTGCAGACGTCGTCCTGCCCGTAAAACCGCCACACCGACTGCAGCGCTATCTGCCGGGCTGATTTGTGAATCTAAACCATCCAGGGCGCCACCCAAACGCATACAAAAAAAATCATTCAAATCGGTCCAGCCGTTTAGGAGGAGTTCAGTGACACACGTACAGTAGAATTATATATATAAAGATATTCGGAGATAACAGATTAACGTTAATTGTTTAAATAATGTAGATTGCACTGTTGGTGCATTATATTAAGTATTTATTAGTGAAAGGCAGGCACGCTGATTTGATGACCAACCAATTGTAACGAAATAATTGAGCGAATAATTAATATAACAAAAATGGTGTTGAATTAGGTCACTGCTAAGCAGACAATTAGTTTTATTAAAAACATATTACAACAGCTAAAGTAGATGTTTGCATTTAAACATTTTAAATAACATTGTAAGTTAAAGATAGGTGCACATTCATAAATAAACAAACTTTAATAGATATAAGTGGTAACTGTTGTTCTACGCATGATTCGTGTTAGGAAGTAAAAAATGAATGTGTAATATCGTTTCTATCTTCAGAAGAAGGAAATCATCCCATATAACGGCTTCGATGTAAATGACCTTAAAACTGTACGAGTTCATAATTTAATATTTCATGTTGTTTTAAATTCTAGATCCGGATCCGCTTCAAAATAAGGCGAGGCCTGTTCCTTACAATACTACTGGTCATAACCACGCAGATATTATGTATGCAACATATTTATGTGTAACTATTTACATAACACTATATAGAGCAATTATGATGATTACACACACACATTACACACTCACGCCTGTAATTCCCGAAGGGGTAGGCAGAGGTGTAACCAGTACACCAACTTTTCGCAGAATTTCGGTCCCATAATGTGATAGGGGGCGAGCCTATCGCCCGACCGGGCACAGATTCCAGACTCCGGGCTAATACTGAGAATTTCTAGATAGAAAAACCCAATATCATTTTACCCGACCCGAGACCTCAGCACAGCAGCAGTCGTAACACATGCGCAATTACAACTGCGCCACCGAGGCAGTCCGATATACGATCTAGTTTTTAATCGAATTAGGAAGGACTGTCTCTTTGTCGCAACGAGATCAGCCAGCCCTATTAATTTGCTTCCTTTTTTTATCTTTTACTCAACTATCAGGTCTTAATGCTTTATTAGATGATGTTAAATTAAGAACTACTTTGGGGATAACTGAATAAAAAAATATTAAATATTGAGGTTTATTATTCCTAATTGTTGAAATACCACTTGTTGTTATTGGCAAGGATCGTTATCGATATTGTCACATCACTAATATTTACATTGGAACCAGTTTCTGGTTATAGGTCGTCTGTCTGCTGTTCGATTATTTTTATTTATTCCTGCATTCTGACCGTATCATTCATACTTGGCCTTTACTCGCTATTTATATTAGTGTTTATTTGCAATGGGGCTTACGTCATAATATATTAAATTATTGATCAAACTGATTAAAGCAAATGGTTTAAAATTCAACCTGTATATATGTTTGGTCCTTTATTAGGGTTCCTTGTACCATCGAGGAATCTATACAGGATTCATCTCGTGTCTGTCTGATTCTGTCAGAATGTACTGGACGAAAAAAATACTGGGTACTTATAAACTTTAGGCGACCCAATCACGGGCGTATAATGTAAACTTGATACCTGAGTTTTTAAAATAACTTTGTGTGTCAAATTATAAAATTAACATTTCTACTTCTGTAAAGTGCAGGAATAATACTATACTTAAACTATAGGATAACCTGAGTTTTATCGTGCGAGCCCAAAAATTGCAGTTATAGCTATTCGCTGCTTCGTCCATTATACTAATATACTTAGATAAAATTACTATGAGTTCTTTAATCTTAATGTAGTTGGAGAAATAGTTATGAAATTAGACGGTAGATACACATTTAATAGTCAATAACGCATACTGTATTTACATCCCGAAAAATAACCATCACTAACCGTTGCAATTATTATTAAATAAACTTCCATTTTACAAAACAATCCTACAAACAGTAATGTGTTTATATATAATATTGTGATAATTGATAAACATGCTAATATGGCGAGCACAGCATGTCTGAGAGCGGACCCAGTTGCTGCTGTTAGGTGCCAGTTGACCCTAATGACTACAATGACCTTCCACTAAGCGTGTATTCATCGGCAAAATTATGGTCACGTCTTTTGTCGCTGACTTGATTTTACATTGTTAACCCTAGATCAGAGGTTCCCAAAGTTGACTGAACAGCGACCCACCTACCAAAAAGTTCCAAATTCGTCACTCACCTCGGTTGACATGGTTGGTTCTCATGAAAAAAAAAAACATAACTATATGAAGGGACTGTTCAAATAGGTTTTAATTATCCAGATTTTAATTATTATAATCCGTTCGGTCGAAGTATATTCCTATTTTCATGGCCCAACAAATATTCGCTGGCGAATAGTGGGTCGCGACCCATAGTTTGGGAAACACTGCCCTAGACACATGCAAGATCGACTTCATTGAGGCCATTGTCTCGTTCGCTTCATCAGAATGAGTAAAGTCGAGTAATATAATTTCTGATTTGCTCTAACTATTAATGTCATTTGGCAGCAATACTGATGCAACAGTACCAAGCACTGAGGAACCAAGATTTCAGATATCAAAAATGGTCGATGATCGTGCAAGATTCTGATCCCTGGCTCAGTTCACAGTCAAAACAAGTAAAAATAGAAACCAACAGTCGTCCAAAATTGAAAGTATAATTACTTTGTTGTGACAAATTTTACTTAGGAAATTAGTTATAGCATGGACGACTACTATAGTTAATTGACCGTTATTTTTAAAGCGGTTGTAAAACATCTATCGCGTCAGGAAATCCGTCACGCATAAGGTAAACTATTAACTCCTTTAATGGATATATTATTTTAATTGACAACACTTTACATAATTTATTTATGGCCATTTGATATATATACCACACAAGACCTTTAGAAAATAAATGTCATTAAAATGTTATGCACTATAAAATTGGGAGAGGCCTACGTCCAACAGTGGACTGACACCGGCTGATGATGATGATGATGAAGCACTATAAAATACATATTATATTCTTTAATGTTAAAAATTACTGATGCCTCGATAAATGTAGTTACATTTAAATTAAATTTTTATCTCATACTAGTTTTTACGAAAAATACTACAAAGGCTTTCAGGACATCTGCAGTATCTGCACTGGTAATCGATATGGATTCAAATTCAATCAATCTCTGCAATTAATATGAGGGTGAGGTTAATTTATGAGTAAGCAGCTTTTAGTATTGTAACCAGTTATGTCATCTTCATAAGTAAACTAAACGAAACTTATCTACATGCCAACATGAGGCAGATCATAATAATAGCATAGTATGTACATTTAGAATCAAATACATTCTTATTTGATTCTAAATATACATATTATGATTTTTTGGGAATATTCCATTTTAACATTTTAACCTACGTCAAAACTTAACCACTATTTGTTACAAGGTTGTATTCAGTTTAGATTTATTTATACATTTTTATATTATTATTTTTTGGTCATCAGAATTTGTTTTAAAATCTGATCAGCCACTTCTATTTGTTCCAGGTAAAAAAAACGAATTATAAATAATATTTTCATCACCGACTAAAATTTTATTTCCGTTGCGAGTGTCAACAAGGTTTTACCCACATATTCGAAACCCAAGCTATCCTCACTAATAAACGTCGCAATGATATCCTACTAACCCTTATTGAGGGTTCATCGTCGCCTACAGGAAGGTACCGAGCTATCCTAAGATACAATGACGAATACATTTCTATATACATTCGTAAACAACATAAATTAAGTAAGTAACTTAGCGACATTGAAGTAAAATAACAGAAATGGTCTGGTACATGCATTTTGTCACCGCCCACGCAAAAATACCACACGCTGCTTTCATTACTTACAAATAACGCTCTTTACTTTCATCGCTAAACAAATTATATGAATTTTATTGCATGTTTGGTTATTTTCGTCTTTTTTAATATCATTTTTTGTCACCTGAGTCACTTTAGAAAGAAAATGATTACAGAGGGCAAAGACAATTGAAGGTAGAAGAGTCATCAACTGCAATTAATGCCTGCAACACTGATGATTAATAGAGATCCGAAATAGAAGCACTTCTCTTAATAGTGTGAGGGTACTTGATAATAGGGTAGTTGACTCGATTTTTTTTATTAATTTAATCAACAAGTTACATTACCTAAAACCTATTATCGAAAGAATTTTATGAATCCGAACAAAAATAAGTAAATTAGACACCATTGAAATCTGCTGGAAAGGGTAGTTGTCAAATAACAGTACAAGGATGCATATCTGATACCGTGACGTCACGGTACTACGAATCGCCTGTACTGTACCGTTGTGCGAGGGAGATAGCGATATGTTCCCAATACGCCACCGTTTTCGCATATGCCTGTGAGTGTTTGCTCATACCAATATTTAAAATAAATATTGTGACCTCATTTTTAAAGCAATTTGGATTCTGTTTTCGCAAAAGAGTTTCTTTTGCGTATTATATTCGATTGCATAGAGAATAATGTACAAAATTAAACACAGGAAACCACCCTATTGCACCTAACTGGACATGTGTGATGATGATGATATGTGATATACTTGTAAACAGCAAACAGTTTTGGCTAGTCGTGTTCCGAGATCAGCCTGTGTATCATTCAGTTACTTCAGGCCAGCATAATTCTGACGACGTCACGGAATGATGTGTCTCTTTAGAGTCTTTTTTTAACTTCACTGTAGTCTCTTTGTATCAGATGCAATGTAGTGATTTTGCTGTGCAAAGAAGCATAAAAACTCTAAGGCTCTTTTGTGTTACCCTATATTTTAATCAGAATTATTTTGGCTCAATGTGTTGAAGCGTAGATGCTGTAGCGCAAATAATACCAAACTGTCATTATTAAAGTCTTTTTTTGTTTACTACAGTTTGTCACGCGCTCCTTTATTGCGCCAACGTGTCCGCTACAGCGCACATCCAGCAATGTTGCCCTGTTCCATCGAAACAACTTCTACTGGATATATCTCTTAAAGTATTATTAATCAATTTGGTGACCATACCCACATCCTGAAACAGTACATGATTATGGTCACGAAGTATCTCACCAAGTCAACTCAACATTTTGTAAACATAAACGCTCTTGAAAATGTGTCGCGTGCAGAGTTTGCGAGTATCGCGAGGTGTGTTCGCCCATCAGACTCGTTGGCTAATTGCGGAGCTTACAATTAGTAGAGTGCCGTCCGCAAACGAGCGCAATTGGCGCAATAGGGAGGAAACGGCCGTACATCCTCGAACACCTATTTAAACACACGCGGTTATATCACACGGTCATCATTTAGTGTGTACCCACAGGCTGTTCGTCGGAGAAGAACAGAACTTTCCAACTTGGAACTACAGTGTCCAACATAGCGTAAACTATTGCTTATTGATCTATTAGTTTTGGACTATACTGTTATTTCCTTTTCAAACATACCAATACAAACTTTGATCTAAAAGCTATTGTTTTGAACGGACACATTACCACATCCATACTCATTGCCATTAGTATTTTCAGCTAGTTAGGTGAAAAGGGCAGAGTGAATTCTAGTTTTGTCCAGGCTATTCAAATTGCACTCCAGCTTATGTAGTGGTCGATAGAGAAGTTATTTTATCCTCTGATGCTGTTTTAACATAGTTATAGAGTCGGAACAAGGCCAAGCTAGTCATCAACGTGGTTGGAGTACACTTGTGAGTTGTGCGTGCTCTACATGACACAATCAATATCCTTGCAACTATCGATAGGTTGATAAGGGACGAATTTAAATTAGAGGCAACTTGAAGCATGTCAATGAAGGCATATCGATATGATTGTATACGTGGCATGCTTACGAAGTTTGCAGGTGAGGATATTTATATAAACTGTGCTAAATAAATCTTAAAGATAATAAACAAAACTAGAATGTAGCAGTATTGCTAAACTTATGCTTTTAGAGATGTAATTCGAATCATCCACATTTGTACAATGCTCAATTCAAATAAATCCCATACTTTTTTTTAGTGCCTCGATAGGCAGACAAGCAGACGGCCCACCTGTTGGTAAGTAATCACCGCCGACCATAGACTTCTGCAGTGCCAGGGCACAGCAAAGCCTACCGTTATACATTCATATTTTATACCATAATATAGAAAAACATATAGCGAAAACAGTCAAAACATCGATTTCGAGACAGGTTTCGACAATCAGTATGAACGACTTATTAAAACATCAAATGTGGCGCGTGAAAATGGCACGAGAGCCACATTTGTTACGCACGAGGCCCGAATGAATTTATATATGAACGAAAAACGTGATCATACGCATCGCGTTGAACCGAGAAATTAAATAAAACAAATACAATATAATAAAAACCATTATGATAGCCTCAAAAAGTACACCGACTTCAATAAAAAACACATTATGCGTGCCTATAAAATTTTAGGGTAGCCCTCGATTTTTCTGAGATCCCATCATCAAATCCTGACTTGGTACCAATGGGACCACCTGGGAAGTATTACCTTTTAAACAAAAAAATATTTTCTCGAATCGGTCCAGGCGTATTCGAGTAATCGGGGAACATACATAAAAAAAAGATTCCTACGAATTGAGAACCTCCTCCTTTTTTTGAAGACGGTTAAAAATGAAAAGCAGGCGCACGAAGTTTACTAACGGTAAACTACTGATTAGTAAGCTGATTAACCTTATACTTAAGACAAAACAAGCGCGCTTAATTTTTTAAAGAGTAGCTGTTAATATAGGTAAAGTGCGTGATGGTTGTGATAAACCTAGTGAACGTTTGTTCATGTGATCTCTTGCCGGTTAGTGATATTGGTTTTGGTAAAATAAAAGATTTCGACGAATTGAGAACCTCCTTTGTTTGAAGTCGATTAAACAGTAAAGCGACAGACAAAGTAAAGCGCGGCTATCTACAGGCTGTAGCAGTGTAGCGCATGGTGGCTGAATGCGACCGGCCTTGTGTGGACAACATTGTCGCCGCGGCCACCAGTCCACAACACACATCTGGGTCAGCGTCTTTCCGCACTGTGCTCGGAAGGAAGCTAATTATAGTAACCAGTTACATTTGGATCGATGGCGATTGCTTGTTTGTTTACTAACACGTTTACAATTTATACGGGTCCCTACGTTTCTGACAATAAAGGCAAATTAAGTTTGTACTGCCATGAAACCGCTGATTTTGTTGATATTTTATACGATTTTCTCCAGATCCTTAGTTCTTTTTAGCCGACTGCAAAAAAGGAGGAGGTTAACAATTCGTCGGAATCTTTTTTTTTATGTTACCCGATTACTCGAAGACGCCTGGACCGATTCGAGAAATTCTTTTTTGTTTAAAAGAGTTTACTTCCCAGTTGGTCCCATTGTCACCAAGTCAGGATCTGATGATGGGATCTCAGAAAAATCAAGGGAAACCCTGAAATTTTATAGTGACGCAGTATTTGTTTTTTATTGAAGTCGGTGTACTTTTTATGATTTATATGAAATATGCTCAACTTCCATAAATAAAATATTCTATAAACTTCATTGCAGAGGACTTGCAAAGCCTTGAACACAGACGTAAAGTTGCTAGTTTATCGGTATTTTACCGGATACATTTCGGCGAGTGTGCCTTGGAATTGCATAATGTAATTCCCCCAACCCCTTTCCATCATCGGACGACAAGAGACTCGGCGAAGCGTCATCGATACATGGTTGATATTCCACCAGTGCGCACGAAGCGTTTTGCTAGTACATTTATCATGCGCACCGCTAGAGAGTGGAACTCTTTGCCGGAGTCTATATTTCCCGAAAATTATGACCTGGGTATCTTCAAGTCAAGAGTGAATAGGTATCTTTTAGGCAAGCGTGCTCCACCGTAGACCACATCATCACTTTCCATCAGGCGAGATAGTGGTCAAACGCAAGCCTATTTCAAAAAAAAAACTTAAAACACGAGCAAAACGTTGTGTTATATAAGCATATAAACGTACACGACCACTTGCTGGATATGCAATATGCATATATGTATGTATTACGTAATTGATTGAAATGGCGAGCGATACCATTCGCAAATAGAATAGACACGACCGATTAATGCATCTCATCGCGTTCACTATAAACATCTTAAATCGTAACTCGGATTGTATTATTATACAAACATACATATACACTCACGCCTTTAATCCCGAATGGGTAGGCAGAGGTGTAACCAGTACACCCACTTTTCGCCGAATTTCGGTCCCATAATGTAATATCGATATAATATGATATCGCGGGCGAGCCTATCGCCATACCGGGATACAGATTCCAGACTCCGGGCTAATACTAAGAATACTAGATAGAAAAACCCAATATCACTTTACCCGACCCGGGGATCGAACCCGAGACCTCAGCACAGCAGTCGTAACGCTTGCGCAATTACAACTGCGCCACCGAGGTAGTCAATTATCTGCTGTTAAAGTTATCTCACTATGATACAAAACATCATATTTGCCCGCGATTGTTAGCTCTACGGCATTTAAGAAATTTATTTTAATAAATCTACTGCACTGTTCAAAAGCAAACATCACAGAGCATTTGGATGACATGCTTCAATGAATTCAAAATACTATTGCGTACTTAAATCGTCAATCTAACCAATTGTAATATACGTTTTAACGAGCGGTTACATCGTTAAAAATACAATATATGTATGACACCAAGCGTCGGGCGTAGAATCCGCGAATTGAATATCATAAGTGGGTGAATGGCCTAACTTATCTCGCACTACAATTAAAGAATCTATGTACCGGGTTGTGGAAAATGATATCAGCGCACTGCCGAAAATAAATATATAATTGTCATAATTTTAACATGAGTAATAAATATTTTTATTTCAAAGGCCAACAACGAAATGAAACAGATTAATTTCGTACTTAACATTTTATGAGGTTGCAGACGGCAAAATTATTAGCATTTTTCTTAATCATAACTCGTACATACATAAAAATGTATTTCAAGGGTTTACGACACTTGGAGAAACGCCGAAGTATGAAACGTATATACGTTGGCAGTCACAAAACAATATAATATCATATGAGCATTCATGGAACACAGTATTCGTTAATTTTTTTTCCTAATTTCCTTCTAAGAGAAAAGTTCTCGCGTGTGGAATGATGTTAAGGCATACAATAAACAATTCGCTATCATTGTTGATGTCCCATGGGTTCCGGTGGTGCTTACTTACCATCAAGCCTTCCACTTTCTCCTATTCGGCTCCAAAAACTACTTATTTAAATAAGTAGTTTTAATTTGATTCTATTCCATAAAAAATAAACAATGTTAACTACATAGTGGAGATATGAATGTACCAATAATGACACTTTCCTCATCACTATTGTTATACAATAAAAAAATAAACACAGTCAGGACATGCATACTTATAAGAGAATACAGTATTAAGGCACAGCCCCGACGCTCCATACAAAAAAAATAACTGTTTAAGCTTTTTTTTTTAGTGCCTCGATAGGCAGACGAGCAGACGGGCCACCTGATGGTAAGTAGTCACCGCCGCCCATAGACTTCTGCAATGCCAGGGCATAGCAAAGCCGCTGCCTACTGTTAAGCTACAATATTTTTGAAACCCAACCTATTTGCATTATCTAATACCACTAACCTACAACACGGAGCGTCGGCCTATCCGTACGTTTGTCTCCTATTTATGGATATTTCTGCAAATGTCACGCGGAGCCAACATAAATGCTTAACAAAGTCTGGTTCTTATAATTATTCATTATCATTATTATTTTCTAAGTATCCATACACATTAACATAACCACCTATTCGTTATATAGTTAACAATGTTAGTATCGAATAGGGTAGTTGATACAGTTATTTATTGTTTAATCAATACGTTACATTACCTAAATCTTATTAGGAACAGTTTTTATTATAAAATAGTCCGATAAACGAGCTAGTGGGTCACCTGACGTTAAGTGACTCCACTCCACCGCCCATGAACATCCACAATACCGAAAGTGTCATGTATGCGCTGTCGGCCTTAAAGGACAAGGAATAGGGATACGGGAAGGGAAGGGGGAATCTGGGCCTCCGGATATCTCACTTACCATACGAAATGCGACAATAAACTGTCACATTACGTTGGTTTTCTGTGAGACAGTGGTACTACCCCGGTCGAGCCGACCCATTCACGCTGTAGACAAGTATGTCTACAGCGTGGCTCTACCACTTCTCCAGAATTTTATAATTCTATTAAATGATAGGATTATTAAAGTAATCTGATGAAAAGGTGTATTTTTCAAATGTCAGAAAAAGGATGCACGATATGAGTCATGACGATACCACCCAGTCGTGCGAAAGAGATAGCGAGAAGTTGCCAGTTGCCACTACGCTCACACTTTTGGTTTTATTTTCGCAAAAGGGTTTCTTATTCGTATTATTTTCGATTGAATATCAAATAATGTAATCAAGGAACTGCTGTGTGTAACTAACCACAAAAAAACACAAAAGAATATTCATTATGTAATCATCTACTGCTTTGTACTATTATCATTATTGGCATAATGCCTTATAATATTCTTACCGCCAAAACATTTTCGTTTATATATATATATATATACTAATATATAAAAAGTTACAGTTTGTGAGTTTGGATGTTCGGGATAATCTCCGGTACTGCTGATCCGATTTTGAAAATTCTTTGCCTGATAGCAATGTATATTATCCCTGAGTGTTATAGACTAATTTTTATTTTGGTAAATATATAATATATTTGGTAAAAAATAACGTCCACGCGGGCGGATCCGCGGGCAACAGCTATACTAGATATAGAAGGTTTTGTATTGATATATTAAGGGACATTTAACATAAAGGAAGCAAGACAAAACACTGTGTATTGTTTAATGATGAATTTAATATTTACTAATAATTATTTTCTTTGCATTCATATATGTTAGTTTTATTTCATAGGCATTTAAGAATGGCCAACTACCCCAGAATTACCCTAAAGATGACTGACACTAACGCCCAAATACTCAAACGTTACTAAACTGACTGACTGTATAACTACTACTTTTTTTTAATTCGCCTTACAATTATGACAAATAAAAGGAACTCAATTGTTGAAAACTATCTTCAATGCTTGTGTTGCGTTTGAGAATTCGAACGTTAGACAAATAGTACGCTGAACGGAAAAATATTTATGTAATGATGAACGGTAGCGCCGCAAGCACTAGCACAAGGGTAGTGAATAATGATACCTACATACTAAAACAAATGCACGCGAGACAAATGCTAGACGACATTCTTTCAGACTTATATATGTTTGAGAAACTGTATGTGGCGACGGCCGGCGGCGATGCGCACATAAATGTGGGGACGCTGGCTTATCGCCAATATGGCAAAATAAATCACAATGTTTTTCAAGGTTTGTTTTTCAAAATAATTTTATAGTTAGGAACATCCATTTTCGCGCTTTACGACGACTTTAGTAGTCCAACACGTGATGAGAAATGAGCATCATTACCAATTCATTTTCTGCGTAGTAAAATAAAGAATGATATTAAAAACACTTTCTGTGAACCCAGCACTTAAGCCTACTGACTAAAGAGTTTAAGGCGTGGAACTACTAAGCATGCAAATTCGCATAGTCATAAAAACTCAAATTAAAACCAATACAATTGCACTTCATAAATCATTTGAAGTTCAGGAATGTTTTTGGTATGTGTAAGATCATCCTTAGCTTATATCCTGGGTTTATTCCATAAACACACAAATAACACATGTAAACGCGCGTAGGCGTTTGGCACATTTGCAACATTAAAACCGGACTAATGGCAAATAGATTGATGAGAAATAATCAAAACTAGATGACAAATATTTGTTTATAGTTCGAAATGTAATCAAGCCACGTACACATTTACTTATACAGAAATATCGAATAAATTAACCATAACTGCGCTTCCGTCTCGTCTGATATGTACAAGTATTTGTGTAAAATATATCTTAAATACTAGTGCTGCCAGTTTATAAGAATTAAATAAATAAATAACACCCAACAGTCACACACATAGCCGGACCCCACACTAAGATACGAGTCTTATGTAGTGGGTATCAGGGACTACGAGAGACGCACGGTCTCACAACACCTAGACCCCGGACACATCTGTCTGTCACACAAACATTTGTCTCGGTGTGGGAATCGAACCCACGGCCTCTCGTTTCACAGCCAGCTACTCACCAACTGCGCCACGTAGGCTGTTAAATGATTATATTATGAATTTCATTTTATATCCTTTTGTTTAAATTGTACGCTTCGTTTAAAACACTCATGCTACAAGAAATAATGTCAAAACACTCGTAGCCAGAACAAGATAACGATCTGCAACGATCACGCGTCTTATAGATAAGCAAATTTTAAAAATATGTATGTCAAGGCATAAGAGAAGGATTAAATATATCAAATTTCGTTGACACGCTGGAAATATTTCACGAACAATATATACATAATAACATAATGTTGATCGCACTTTATTCGTAGACATATTTATTCCTCATGTCATTCAAGTAAATGCATTTAGGAATTGACTTATTGATTGTCGGAATGTTTATAATTGGTCAGTTAGAACGTTTGAAAATAGACGATGGGTAAATGGAATATGAATAGCAGACGAAGTTTTCAAATTGAAAGGGGAGACGTCGATTGATGGTGACTATTTTCTGGAGCTAAACAAAAACGGACATATGCGTATAAATAAATGGACGCATAGCGAAGAGCTCATTTACGTGTAATTCTTGAATACCAATGTAAGAATACTCGCTTACATTTCTTACTAGCTATTGCTTGCGGTCCTGCCCCTGTAACATCCTTTTTCATAAAGAGTACTTTTTATAGCAGTAGTGTTTTCTTGCCATACATATTACTGAAAAACTTTAAAATCTCGCATTCTAGGACGCTTTGCTTTATATCTGACTTCTTAAGATGTAAATGTATGCTTCAGGTTAATACCTCTTTAGTTATTATATATCTTCACGACTATAGACTCGGTGGCGCAGTTGTAATTGCGCATGCGTTACGATTGCTGTGCTGAGGTCCCGGGTTCGATCCCTGGGTCGGGTAAAGTGATATTGGGTTTTTCTATCTAGAAATTCTCAGTATTAGCCCGGAGTCTGGAACATGTGCCCGGTATGGCGATAGGCTCGCCCCCTATCACATTATGGGACCGAAATTCGGCGAAAAGTAGGTGTACTGGTTACACCTCTGCCTACCCCTTCGGGGATTACAGGCGTGAGTGTATATGTATGTATGTATGTATAGACAGAAGTTGACAATATGTATTTCTAACTTCTACCTATATTTATATGTGGTTACTTCAGTTTTTATTTATTTAGATAATGTTCGTCAATATTTTGTACCAGGTCTGGGAGTTGTGTCACAGAAAGTCTTTCGTAGTTTCTGAAATCCACGACAGAATTGAATTATTTGGGGTCAGGGCTATGTGGATGGCTGTTGGGTGTTATTTATTTAGTTATTTTAGGGACAGGCGTGGTGCTTATCATCACGCGAGCGACCTGTCTGTCTCGTGATTGAGCCACATAAAAAATGTATATACACCACTGCTCAAATACAGATAATCATATAATGGATCAATGGGAAGGAAGTTGAATATAACAACGAAGGAAATCGATTAAACGATTCTAAAATCATCAAAATGTAAACGATATCCGTGGAACGCGGCACTGATTTAAAAAGACAAAGGATTACGGCTCACAAATACAAAGGTGAACGAACGATTGCGGAAAGAAGTGAGTGGAGGCCGCGTGACGTAGCTATGATGAAACCATCGTTCTATGACGTAGACCGGCAGCACCGGCCACCGGCAACGACTACCGACCACATCGCCACACTCGGCATGTCGCAATTTGATATAAACTCTTCATACTAAAAAACTGTATGCAGTGTTCGGTGTTCCGCATCACTAAGACGAGGCACGTAATGTGAACGCCCACGGTAAAGGCTGCTGCCCCCGTACACCAACCAGTTCCTATTAACCAACCGCATTTGGATTCGAATAATGTTCACGGAACATACCTCTACATGTAGGTTGACATAAAGGATTATGTTAATTATTATATTCATATGGATGATGATTAAATGTTATGTTAAGACAATTGTCCGTTTTGCACAAAAATGGTTATATTATCTGCTGAAGTCTGTATCGTGTGTCGTCATATACAAGTAGATGAAAGGGAAAGGCAAAATCGAAACACGTTGGAGCCTATGCGACATACATAAACATACTTTTTTATGAATAAGCGCAGCGCGGTACTAATATTCACAAAATATAGTTTACATAATGGTTTTTTATGTTTACGCGAACTTTACACATTGAAATAAAACGACTTTTACGGATTCTATCGCGGACATTCTGCCCCGTGACCATGAATGCTGTAAAGCTTTCGAAACGTCGGGATTAAAAAAGTTAGATAAGCCGCGATAGAATCCGTAAAATTAGTTGCATTCAAATGTATAATATTCGAGTAAACATAAGAAACCATTATAAATGTTTTCATCCATGCACACGTAATAGATAATAAAAGTGAAATATTTGCTTATATAACGTCAGATTTATAATCTAGCATTGTTATCCTGTTGTACATGGTCCATAATATTTAAATAATGTACATAATGTAGCAGTTGGAAATATGAATAATTAAGGACTTTTGTAAGTTTGCGACTACATATTATATTGATTAGCAACACAAAGTAACACGTATCCCAAACACAAATATAGCTAAATGGCATGGCACGTCTTACAAGAGATGATCTAAAGAAAACGTGAACAAAATAAGATCGCTAATGGAATAGCTAAATGTTTAGCGTCAAGTTAACGTCAAATCTTGAAAAAATATTAGCACTGTAAAAATACCTTTGAGCTCACTAAAGAAAAATACGGACCAGCTGCCGCGCCGTGAGTCGAAAATATTTATTCGTTCTGTTCACTACAAACGCATTGTTGATTGTATATAACATAAAACATTTAAAATTTCCTAACATTAGATATAAAATTTAAAATAACTACCTTTTGCCTCCAGGCCCGCTTGTGCGACAAAATCTATAAGCACCTCAAGACTGTGTACCACACACAATAAAAAAGTACACCCATCATTTTATCGATTTCAATATTTTCCCCGCGCGAAATCGAATCTACTACCAAAATAAAAAGTACACTATATGTTTTCTTTGAGTAAATTATTTTACTCTTAATAATTTAGAGGGTTACGTTCGTTCCACGGGTTATTTAATCAATTTTATAATTTGTATAATAAATATTTGTATAGATAACAAGATAGTGTAGCTTTCTCGATATATATCTGGATGTTATATATTTTTTTTTTCCTGGCACGGCAAAGTGACCGCACTGTACCTGATAGTAAGCGCAGTACGGCCCAAATAGAGTACTGAGTAGCGAGAGACGATCTATCCCCGCTACTCAACACACTCATGCCGGCCTGCTTCTTCACACTACGCCATGGGCAAGAAGGTGAAGAAGGGGTCTAGGGTCAGAGTACTAGGAAGGCCGCAATATGGGCATTGTACCTCAACTCCAGACCCCCGACAAAATAGACAATTTTAATATTATTATTAGTATATACTGAACAGCGGAGGTGGGCCAATATGTTATCTGAAGGTGCACGATCTCCACGCTTTCGATCATCCGCAATACCAGAAATAAATGTGCTGCCGGCCTGTCACTCTCACTCATCGTACAAATCGCAATAGCGATGTAAATTTCGTTAAATAAAACAACTTATTTAATTTTGATTCGAGTTTGTGTCTACAGCAATGTGTCAACGCTGAAGGTCTTTGTGTTCAATCATAAATCAAAGCGAATTCAAAAAGAAGGTCACAAATGAAATGATTAATAACAAAATATACATACTGACAATTATTTAAGGTTGCATTTTTATTGTGCGGTTAACACGGCCAGTTTAAACCGATATATCCTGTCTTTCTTTATTTTAATTTTATTGCTACATCCTCGCGGGTTTTCGTAAAAACTCTTGTTAAAAGAAAAGCTCTTTAAATGAAATGGAGCACACATGAAATAAATAAGTTTGTGTGTTCAGAATGCACCTTGTTTGGGTGCTTATTGAAATGTTGGTCCGCGATTATAAATGTGGTTTTAAGAAATCTATACTATTATATAAACCTAAGGAGTTTGTTTGTTTGTTTATTTGAACGGGCTAATCTCAGGAACTACTGGTTCGAATTGAAAAAATCTTTTAGTGTTGGATAGCCCATTTATCGAGGAACGCTATAGGCTATATAATATCACGCTATGACCAATAGGAGCGGAGCAGCAATGAAAAATGTTGCAAAAACGGTATAGGTGTCTCAGTGCAGAAGACAACTCCTTGCATTGATACTTCTGCTCCCGAAAATAACCTCCACGGAGGCGGAGCCGCGAGCAACAGCTAGTTTAATATATAAAATAGCGTATTTAGCTTTTATAAAAACAATTTCAATGGGACATGTAGGATTAATTAGAGCCCGGTTCCATTATGCAGCCCTGGCAAATTCGCCGGAGACCTTACTTCAAAACATAACCTTAAAAAAACCGATCGGACTGAGTCTTCAACTCAGTTCAACTATATTTTGTTGAGCTCACTCCTCTGCGCACGATGGATAATAAAATAATTATGCTCTAGAGGTATTTTTCTTTCCTGGCACGGCAAAGTGACCACACTGCAACTGGTGGAGAGACAATTTATCCCCCGCTACTCCATCCTGCCAGCCTGCTTCTTCACACTACGCCATGGACAAGAAGGTGAAGAAGCGGTCGAGGGTCTAGTTGCAGAGAACTCAGAAAACCGTAAAACGGTCTAATATCGTACCTACCCCAAATCTGGACCCCTGACCAAAACCGGAAGTACACTGGCTGATCCCGGAACGCGACACTTGCGTGTGCCACTACGGCGGGTTTTACACCCTGTGTACGGTGGTCGCTATCCGGGCGTATATGATATACTACCATCAGCAAAATACACATTTCAGGGGATGTATTTTTTGGCGTCCATATAACATCGTTCGCTTGCGCTCCGCAGTGAAAACACTTCTGTTTAAAATACCGGACACAGTATTTTCCCGGATCTGTGTAAATGAGAACGGTAAATACCTAAATATATAAAACACAAAAATTGTTTCTACCTATGTCCATTATACACTTTGAAACTAACATTATAAATTTTGAGTATGTTTGAGGTTGGGTCTAACTTAAAAGATGATTTAGATCCGATAGGTGGCGAAGTTGTCGAGATCTGAACTTATTATTTTTTCAACGAAAATTCGGTCCACAGAGAAGGCGGTTTATGGCAGGACAACGTCTGCCCGGGACCACTAGTATATTAGTATATTATACAGCCACTAGCATTTATATCTACATTTAGACAACCCATAAAAAAACCGGTCCCGAACTGGGAAGTTTGGACGGTGCTCCATACATTGAATTTGGCTCACCCAACCTAAACTTTAGTTCATATTGACCACAATACTCACTATCTGCAATATATTGTGATATATATGCAGTTGGACAGTGGCGGAGAGTAATCGATGAATTTTCATTGGATTTAAACGCGTTGTTTACTTTCTAATGTGGCCAACACTATACGGATTGGTACGTAAGGAATTCCTATGACCGACATTGCTTAACTGCACTCTGTATACAGTTACAAAATTTGTTGTAAGAATTAATGCAATATAAAATAACTATAGTTCTTTTTGTTGTTTACAGTGTAGAGTCGTTCTATAATGTTCTATTCATGTGTATGTCAAACAAAGATAAGTAGATACTGATGATGGCATTAAGAGAGTAATTATTTTAGTTATAAATTAAGCAAATATTTGGTTTTTATTTTGAAGGAAAAATATCTCTAACGATAACATAATATACATGTAAATCTAGATAACGTCTGATGATATCAAGAGCATATGTTGTAAATTTGTCACGTATCTGCCTGTCTACACAAGTTCACACATACGTACCTACGTAACGTAAAGTTTGAGACGCGCATCCAAACATTTAACGAGTGGAAGATTTTTATAAAAAACTTTTTTTTTCACAAGCGATCACGTTACAGATTTTAATGTAAGAAGGAAAATATCAGTTTTCAGAATCAATAAGCGCGATTAAGTGACCCTGAAATCAATCAGCACACCCGTTTTACAAACACTCACACACTACACACAGCACTAGGTCAAGGAGATCTGGTAGCATGCTGGTGCTGACTGCTGGAGACACATGCCTACGCGCATTTTCGTTCTATTCCCTTATACGGACTGTTAATTGTTCTAAATATAAAATTAGTAGAATACACAACATAATTCATAAATGACATTCATTAACGCGTTTTACTCTTAATTTAATACTCTATATATGAGTTTTGTATTAAAATCTGTACATAATATAATAAAACAGTTACTGACTGTATCTGCGATCTAGCTGTAAATTTTTTGTGCATCAAAAGGGATGAAAGGATAGAAATGTAACTTTCACTAATATGGGGAAATTCCAATATACTGGTTATAATGATGGGGGATAAAGTAAATAATATGAAAAAGATTTTCATATGGGGGAAACTGCGAGCAAAAGCTAATATATTAAAAATACCTGTGTTTCAGCATATTGTCGGGAACAAAAACATTCCACCAGGAGGGTCGTTTTTGTCGGACGTAGGTGGGCATGTCGCTCTCCTCATCGGTGTCGTTCCCGCCAGATTTTCGTCTCTTTTTACGCTCGAGTTGCAAGCGGGCCGCCCACGACCGTCTGCGACCTTTGTCGACCGCACCATACCCGTCTACGGCAACTGGAACTGCCAAGGACGCTCGCCTAGGCAATTCAGGCGGAGGTCCGTCAAAATCAGTCAACTGCCTATATCGTTCAGAAAACATAGCTTCTGATGCTCTGCGGCCGTTCGATGTTGATCGAGGTGGGGATTCCTCGTGAGGTTCGTTGGTGAATGTTTCTTCATCATCAGTGTCTGGAGCGAACGCTTCGTCGCTGTACCGTCGCGGGGTCTCGTCCGCAGCTTCCTGCAGACTAGCGAGCTGCAGGCTAGGGCGATGTGCGCGGGTGCCGCGCGGATAACGTCCGGGTCGACCCTGGAGCCGCGCTAGCGCCAGCGGCACCGGCGACTCCGTCAACGTCGGCTCAACACTCATTGTCACACGAATGCACTTACACTAGATAACTGCTCGGCACTTTACTCCTTTAATGGAGACGACACAACAATCACGGCTCCTTCATTTTCGATTTTAATCCGAAAACTGAGACCACAAACAGGACGTCCGTCGTTTTTCAATTTATCGTAATTTCGTTAACAAGCTGTGAGATAATCATAAAATTATTTTATCACTATAATTGTATTAAATCGATCCCGGAAATATTCGTGTGTCAGGAACGTAAACTGTTTAAAATTTACATTTGCTTAGTTTATGGTACGTGCTATCTATCACCAGCAAAGGCAGGCGCAGACAAAAAAATCCTAGATGACGGGGATCGAACTCTCTCATTTCACAGCCTGTTCACTGCGCCACGAGGTCTTCTAGGTTTAACTAACCGCGGTAACAAGTGTCGATACTCGGTACTTAATGCTATGCCATATACAGCCGGTGGTTACAGCTTTCGTAACTGCATAATGGTCTGTCGGCAACTCACGTGCACCGCGGCGAGTCAAGTAGCTGTGGCGAAAGTTGCTACCGTCCACCATTAATGCGAGGCTATTATATTACTACGATCGAATTCATTAATACCAAACAATCTTTAAATAAACTTTTAGATGCAAATTTGGACAAATACCAAGATTCTCAAATTTATTTATATTATAATTCAGCTTTATAGTCATCGCTGCATGAGAGGATGTCGCTTGTGGATATAAAACGTGCAAGTTACGTCCGTGTGAATAACGTCATACCAGTTCTTTGTTTAGATATTACAGACAGGATCAACTGTTGATATTAATCTTATGCATTTATTTACAGAAACTACTATCCATAAGAGTAAAAAATGGCCGTATTTGTATTAACAAACTCAAATTATTCAGATTCTTTCATATTTTAATTACTTATCTCAATCCGATATAAGAAATCCGTGTTTTGCAACACAAGTACCTATATTTGACTGAAATAAATTCGTTTTCGAAAAATTCATGCGCTAGGGCTGAGGTGGCGCCATATGGAAAAGTGCGAGTCGGTTTTTTATTGTAAAAGGTTCGGCGTATTGTTTCATCTCCGGCTAAGTAATTACGATAACACGTTTGTATAGTCGGTCTTTCGATATGGTTAGGACACCAAATTCAGTATGCATATATTATAGATAATATTTTAAATGCAAAAGTAACTGGCCGTTTGTTTACGTTTTCACCACTAAACCATTGAACCGAAAAGGAGGTATGACATAAGAGATTTTAAAGTTCAAAATAGGAAATCTTCGGTAATTCTTTGCAAAGAAATAGCCATCATCATCATCATCGTTTCAGCCGAAGGACGTCCACTGCTGGACATAGGCCTCCCCCAATGAGTGCCACAATGACCGGTCCTGCGCCACCCGCATCCAGCGGACTCCCGCGACCTTTACCAGGTCATCAGTCCACCTTACATAACCATACATCACGATGATTGGTTTATTCGATATACCTATTTAGCAAAATTCGGCAAAATGGAAAATAAGGTTTATAAACATGTTTTAATATAAGATATAGGGTTTGTCTTTAATCTGTATATATAAAAGTATAATTTTCCCGGCTAATACTGTACTAATTTTGAAGATATTTGTTTCGAAATAGGTTAACCTTTAAGGGTTTCGTTGTTTCATTTGATATACTGAACCCTAAAAAGAGGATGATACGAGACCGATGAAGCAATAATTAAAATCCTAAATAAACATTCGCGAAAATAAATAGTGCGTATATAAGAAAAAAGCGTTTATAAACACATAGGCATTAGTATAATACGTGGCTATTTATAATTGTAATTTATTAATCTAGCCTACACATGTCGGTTCCACGGTACGACTAATGTCCTCCAATGTCATGAACGAGATCAACCTCGAGAAAGGGCTTGACATAACCTTTTCACTCTCATAGCTCGACATCCGAGTTAGATAGCATCAAGGCGTCAACATCAACGTTCATAACATTGATATTTATATAATTTATTTCCAAAACAGTTAGCGTTGTCATAAGCGCAAAGAATCGCGATTAAGATTGAGTCCAAACAAAATGAGCGGTCTTCAAAGATTTACACATTGGCACTTCTGAAAGAAGTCACACAAAACATTGTTTACACAAGAGATAAAACAGAAAAAGTAATAAATCCGCGTCGTTTCCGATCCTTGTCATTCTTGAAACACTTTTGATGTTTCATAGTGTTTACTTTAGATTTACAGTACCTATCTAAATTAAAAAGAAACTTGATTTTATTAGGCGTTAAAGATCGTTTTATTCAGTCATCTGGGACCGACCCGATGAAAAAAAACACTACAAACAATATATATAATATAAACAAAAGAAACAGAGGCGTAAAATGTAACGAATGTATATTGCACGGACAATATGCGTGAACATAGGGCGACAATAAACTTATAGAAAATCCTTGAAAAGAACACATAGTTTCAGAAATACAGCGGTATTCATAATGGAAAACGTCTAGCTTCTACAACATTACGCGGTTTATGGTAATAACCAAAAGGGCGATAAAGCACGCACAAGAGCTCATAAATGTGTTGGCACCTTTACTACGCTCTTTCACAGTTATCTCACGTCGCGACTGTTCTAAATATCGTGGCTGTGTTACAAACTCACCATTTTATCCCAAACTATACGCTTACTAAGAATCTTAATAAACCAAGGACAGTGCCTGGTGGATTTGATTGATAATAAAGGTAATGCAGAATTTACAACATTTAGATACAGAAGAATCTCGATAAGAGTTATAGAATTCAACTTGTTGAATAGTGAATAATAGTCTTAAAGTCTATTGAGGAAAAGGACACAACCACATCCATGTTTTTTTTCTTTTTTATCCTGACACGGAAAACTGACCACACTCCACCTGACCTGATGTGTCAATCCACCTGACACTAGGTTTTGTGTGGAGGAAAGCATTAACCATCAGGTGACCAACTTGCTCGTTTATCGTTTGAAATAAAAAAAATTACGAGTTCACAAATGTTACATTAAGAGCTGAAACCGGGGTAGGACATTCCGTCGTGTTTGCTCAAATTTAATTACGCACTCGGTTGACGACAACGCTTTTATTATAATGTCACGAAAATAATTTCCGTAACCATAAACTTCATCACGCCCACAGCTCTAAAGTGACATGTGTGTTATTTTGATATATTAAGTATGGCAGCCTAAATTATTGTGACGTGTAAGATAAAAATCTAGGTTGCATGTACTCAAGTACAAACAATAACGTTTGCGAGTGGCCGCAAAATATTGAAATTATCAAGAGCATCTTTGACTGTTGGTGAAAAATTTATAAATTTTCCATTTTTTTTGCAATCGCATCATACATACATATAAACAGTATCAAGCCTGTAATCCCCGAAGGGGTAGGCGAAGGTGCAACCAGTACACCCACTTTTCGCCGAATTTATTACGGTCCCATAATGTCATAGGGGACGAGCTTATCGCCATAACGGGCTTAGTTCCAGACTCCGGGCTGATACTGAGTATTTCTAAGTATAAAAAAGCAACATCACTTTACCCGACCCGGGGATCGAACCCGAGACCTCAGCATAACAGTCGTAACGCATGCGCATTTTCAACTGCGCCATCGAGGCAGTCGCATTATTATTCAAGTAATTGAAATTTTACTAAAAACATCCAGCCATCCTGACTTCAGGAGGTGGTTACTCCAATGGTTTAATTTTAAAATAAATAGGAAGTAATTTTTAATGACTTATTTCAAAGTGAAGTAGGAGTGGTGGCCTTGATTAAAGTCAAACGATCAAGTGAACAAAGAGGTCAACAAGCGAGTCGACGGTGCCAGGGCGAGTTCATATAAAAACATTTCGAAGACAGAAAGTTTTCCGACCAAACTCTCCACTGCACGGCGAAATATTAAAACAAGCTTGTTTTTGCCTATACAAACATAATATGTCATGTCATAAAATCTTTAAACGTGGAACATTAAAGGTAGAGTAAACAAGATCAAAGAAGTATAATAAATGATAGATACCATTATTTTGGCACCTACGATACCATTTTAGAAAAAATCAATAGGGACGATATTAATTCTTGTCAAAAGCAGTTGCGCAGCGTATATGCTGATTGTCGGGCTTTTTGACCGTTTGACCGTCAAATTATTATTATTATTATTTTATCCTGGCACGGTAAAGTTACCACACTGCACCTGATTGTTAGCGCAGTGCGGTCCAATTAGAATATTGAGTAGCAAGAGATGATCTATCCCCTGCTACTCAACACTATCATGCCGGCCTGCTTCTTCACACTACTCCATGGGCAAGAAGGTGAAGAAGCGGTCGAGGGTCTATTGTCAGAGTACTCAGAAGGCCGCAACACGGCCAAACATCGGACCTTAACTCTAGACCCCGACAAAAACCGGATGTACACTGGCTGATCCCGGAACGCGCCACACTTGCCTGTACCACTATGGCGGGTTTTACACCCTATGTACGGTGGTCGCTATCCGGGAGGATATGAATATCCTACCACGAGCAAGCAAGCAAGCGGGGTTGTATGTTGTTAGATTTTCTACCTTTATGGCCAATGGACCGCGACTCGAAAATGTCGAATCGCGTAATATTTCTAACGCTCATAACTAGACTCATGCCCACACGCACACCGTTGTATTTAAAATTTAGCCCAACCCTTATTATATCTTTTTGTTTTTTTTTATTTTTTACTAGATTCGACCGAGAATTTTTAAATATTAGGACTTAGCAACTGTACTAGTATAGATTTACGAGACGAGCCTTATAACGTGGCAGGCGGAAATTGCAACCGGAGTGCGGCGCGGCCGCTCCCAAAAACACGCTTTACACATTATTATTTGCATAAACTTAGTCCGCTTAATTTTTTTTCTGTTTCTGCATTATATAGTTCAAATTTCCTACCTTATGCAGGCGCTACTTTATTGCACAATTGTTTTATATTTTTAAATTGTAGTTAAAAATGGGAACAGTTTAACTACTTGATTTACATAACTTTAACGACGAATATAAATTAATGTGATTAAACCACGCTGGATCAGATCAAATGGATGTTTGCTTTTAATTCTATTGATGGTTAGAAATAAACTCAGGGGGGCATATTAATTGGCTTAAATTTGTTGTATTTTTATAAAATGAATACATTAAACACCATCTTATACGATTATAAAGATGTACCTACATAAAAGCACGTCCTCATAAATGATAATTCTGCAATTCACAATAAATTTACGATTATTGAGTGAAAAGGAAATGCAAAGATAACCGTCTAGGTAATCTTTAATAGTCATCATATTATCATAAGTTTATCTGTCATGAATTCTAGTAGTCATCCTAAGATAAAGAACCCAATAACTCCTATAAAATTTTTATTATATGATTTTTAGTATTCATTTAATTTTCTGCACGCTCATTTAGATATTACAACATGTCATCGAATATGTGATGTTAGTGCCGATAATGGCTATGAACCGCACAGTGTGTTGTACCGCTGCCTCGGTGGCGCAGTTGTAATTGCGCATGCGTTACGACTACTGTGCTGAGGTCTCGGGTTCGATCCCCAGGTCGGGTAGAGGGATATTGGGATTTTCTATCTAGAAATTCTCAATACTAGCCCGGAGTCTGGAAATTGTTCCCGGTACGGCGATAGGCTCGCCCCCTATCACATAATAGGACCGAAAATTTCGGCGAAATGTGGGTGTACTGGTTACACCTCTGCCTACCCCTTCGGGGAATACAGGCGTGAGTGTATCTGTATGTAGTGTGTTGTACCACGTATAGATACACGAAGGCAACTCCGAACTATGACAACAAGTACCTACATAAACAACAGTCTTCAAGACACAATAATCGATGCATAGTTAATGAGACTCAACGCAGGACAGAATACAGATTAATCAGTTAACGAGACATACAAACCCGCAAACAATGAAATAATCAACCAACGAATCACTATTGGATGAAACAAAGAATCGAATGAATTTTGATTATTTCTGGGGGAAAAAACAGAGGCGATCGCAACAGCAATAGGCAGTTGTAAATTATTAATTCATCATCTTACATTATTATGGCCAAAGAAAGTTAATGAACACCATCATGTGATTTGAAGCAGACTTCAAATTTAAATGTGTGTGAATATTTGATATATTGGAATTTCTTTAAATTTTTTCTTTTCATTATGAAATTGCGAGTTCAAATTGACCAATCAAATATTGCTCATGCATATACGAATTACGTACGCCTTGTGCAGCGTTTTTAGTTATTGAATACCTAACAAAACAGGAAGATGCGCAAACCATGCTATAAGGAAGATAAATGTAAAACATAATCACTAAACGTATAAAACCTCAAGTTATTTAAATCTGCCCAGTTCGTGGGGAAAACCAAAGTCAAGCTACATTTATAAAAAGCTCAAAATTGGCACTATTTAGCGCGTCAAGGAATGGTATGAATCAAAACCAATTACTTCCAATGAAGAAAAATTGCTATATATACACATCAACGTCAATTAATACCACAAGGAATAGACTTCTTGGGAGCACGCGGAATAAATATGACTGGAAGGAACTAAAATCATTGCAGCCCCAGCTAATTCTTCTATATGGACAATGCATTACAAATTCATATTCGGTATTATGTTACCAAGAGAACTCTTATCTGTACAGACACAACAAAAATCTGTCGCTATGGAAGCCTATCTAACATGGAATTTGTGAGACCAGGATACCACATTGATCTAAGGATTTTATTGAATTACCTATGATATTAGCCTATAGTTTTTCATCGTCACCTAACGATATGCCCAGCGCTTGAAGCGTAGTAACCAGAAAAAATAATATTTGGCAACGATAAAACTGAAAGGAGCCAGAGAAAAAACACTACAGAACGAAGAGAGCAACAATTATAGGCAATAAACTTGAAAATAAACTTCAAGGATAATTTATTTAAATAAACGTTGACCGACAATGCGACAATTTAATTGTGGTAATTAATACTTGCTGATGTTTTGAGTTTAAACATAAACATTTTATAAAACCATATGTGGATATGACCAACGAGGTGTTATTGAAGTGTCACAACGCCAAATAATGAAATTACATTATGGCGACCACAATGCAAGGAAAATTTATGACAATTTATTAGGAATAATAAATAATCATTCAGTAAAACTCTTATACTATGATTATATAAACTTATCTGTGGATTGTCGTACAATCATTACACGAAAAAAGTGAAAAAAAAATAACACATTTCGCTGAAATCTCAGATTATTAACATCGCCTCAGTAACACCGTTCAGCGAATGTCATCCACGTCATTAAAATACAACTTATTGGTACTTAAGAACAGAAAGAAATCATTTTGGAAAATGCCCAAAGCTGCAACCATAATCCTCCATTTGTCATCATAAGTAGACGTGGTGACCTGATTCCGCATCAAGAATGAGATTCAAAAATAAGAATATATAAAAATAACACAATATTTCGTAACGGGCTTGTGGTTGATTGGGTAATGTTCTAAAATGTAATTTATTTTCCATGTTTCAGCGACTTTATTAATCAGTCGTGAAGACTAATATACTCGGAAACGAGACGTTAAACTGGAAATGCGAGTATATCTAATATTCGTAGCGTATAACATAAAGCGAAAGTGAAGTAAAGCAGAGTGGTGATAATGCGAGCTTGGTCAGCGTAACCAAGCAGCGCAAGTGTTGCGCCGCATAATACAATACTCAAGTTACGTCTATTGCTAGAAAAATGTGGGTCGTATCCGATTTCAAATCGTGGGACTTGCACAACCCGACATAAACCGCCAATCGGCAAATTAGCACTAGACTTTCATCCATACAACTGTTGCAAAGTTTCACCGCACTATTTATTATGAGAACCGACAATAAGATAAGATATAAATAATCACTTTCTGATTAAACATTATCATTATTATTCGTAATTACTTGGGGTCAAAATGACACGCATAATTCATTACATGTAAATATTTGTTAAAATCGCTAATTTAAAGATTATTATATTAAAAAACGTAGAATCATGTTCTTGCTATTCAGTAAACAAAAATAAACTTTACAATCCAAAAATAATATAATACTAAAACGTCATGAAAGCTTTGTACGATGTAGAATAGTACTGTTGTTTAATTTATTTTTTAATCAACAACAGTCGTCAGAAACTCGCAGCTAGATCCGAGCAAAGCAATTCAGAAGGAAATATATCATAGCTAGAGAAAAGATAGACGGGGTCACGGACACACGCTCGTTTTCACTTCACCGTTCAATGCAAGTGGGAACTTAGTGAACCGCCGTGCAACTAACTATTAACTTGGTTAAGTTATCGCAATGTAAGGTCGAATTCGAGACAAGAAGTAAGCAGAAAATATACAAAGTTCCGTAATAGTTTCTCGCAAATATTGCAGATAGATATCTATCTACACTACTTATATATACTTGCACCAATATCATGTTTTTCTTCACGTTCTTCTAACATACAGTTAATAATAAATTGTGCAAATACATCTAATGCAATCTCTTCTGCGAACAAATATTTTTCGAAATAACTAGAAGGTAGTCATAAAATATCAAAATGTTTTTTGCAGACAACGTACATACAAAAATAACATCTAATATGTTTTTTATTTGGTATTTAAGCAATGATAGCCTGCCGGGATTGGAACAGCTTCCTGTGACCAGAGGTCGCCATTCGATCTTAGCCCCAGGGCATATGTCTGTTTTTTTTATTTTTATAAGTTGACTCATTGTTATTATTGCTCGCTTTAAACCATAAAAACATCGTGGAGAAACTTACGATTTCTCCAGTAGAATATCAAAGGTATGTAAAATCTGCCAACCCACATCCGTGCACTGTGGTGGTCTAATACAAGAATTTAATATTATGATAACTATGTAGCACTATAAATTATTTATTCGAAATGTTACCGAGCTGCCACCGGAAAATATTGCAATAGACGATGGTTTACGGCATGACACACGAATTAAGGGATTGATTTAAAACTTCGGCTATCAAAGTTCACGTTGTTCTTACGGGCTGCGGACCAGCAGCGACCTCCTTTCCCTGCTGCACTGGCGCAACGAACAAACAAAATAACTAGACGAAGACGTCAACGCACCAAATGTTAGCGGAACTTGCGCGCGCGCGACTTTCACTGCGGCGTGTGTGCGCGTTTTGTATGCGAGCGTGCTGTGCGCTCAGCGCTGTGGATCAAACTGATGGTCGCCCGGTGGAGCAGCCGCGTGCTGGAGGGGCGCGCACTACGTGACTATCAGAATCATCTGACTGATAACGCCTAAACTAATATCTACCCCACAAGCCTATATTCACCTATCTATAAAGGTTCTTTTTATCAAACTACGAAGTATGACCACTGTCATCATCCGCCCTCTATATCTTAAGGACAATAAGATGAAGGCTTAAGATCTTGTCGATAATTTGAGGACAAACAATTTAATATTCCTTTATATTTAGTAAAGAGTAACTTATCACCTCTATCTTCCATAATATTGAGCGTGATATACGCATTTAAAATTATGACAATCTTTACGAACCGTTGATATGGTTTCATGCTTCATTACGACTCACAAATTCTACTGTAATGGTATTCGTCACTTCAGCACAATGCATGTTAATAAATATGTTATCAAGAAAACAATTGGCATTGCTTTGAGTCCCACACAGCCTACATGCACACACGACAGTTGCGGTTAGTGTATTCAAATTACATCTACTCCTATTTCTGTGGATATACTGGGGGCTAGCAAACTAGGCTATCCGTGATGCATTAAATTATAAAACACAATCGATCCACAAACTACGTATTGTATTGATTCAATGCATCCTGAGTTTAATATAGAAACGACAACATGCGTCCGCATCATCAATCATATTTCAATTATATTGTTTGTTGTTACGACCTTACTTCATGGAGATTTCCACGTGACAATCCATATCTCTTGTTGACGTCATATAAGAAAGGTGGTTGCTTTCGTCATGTCTAGACAATATATTTACTAAAAATTATAGGTTAGGTTATTGTTTTCGAATTATCTTTGTAGCCCAAATAGTCTGAAATTTGGTATCCATGCATAAAACTGATGAGAATGCAATATTATGGTGACTTGAACCTGATTCTGCTGCCAGGGCCACCTGCAGACCACTCAACTCTTCAATTGCTTACAGCAGCCATATCGTGTTAGATTTGTCTTGAGAAGTACTTTATTATAAATTCACTACTTACTTTTTAAAATCACTATTTTTCGTATTAAGAGCATTTAAGTAAAAGCTTGTAAAAAATATTTTATGAATAAACTTATTACACAGAAAGCGTTCTTTTTCATAGTATTTGATATTGCCTATTAATTTATGTGTAAGTCGGACTTAGGAAACTACTAGGAATAGCTCTATGTGTTGAATATGCGGCCACCATAAATATTATATTTATCAGTTTCCTTCAGGTCAAACTTTTGAAATTATTTGTGGTGCTTGCGCGACATAGATATGACTAGCGCTGGGCGAGTGTTCTTTGATGCAATACACAAAATAATTGTTTTAGTTTGTCAGTAGGAAAGCCATGAATTTGTAAATTTATCCAGGAGCGTCAACCACATATCGTATAGGCAACACTATCTAAAACTATTTTGTAGCAAATACAAGATATTGCCACCCAGTGAAAAAACCTGAAGGATGATGAATCTGATGATGATGATGCGTATATCTGAGGGACGGATGTCCTGGATATGTAAAGAAATGTGAACTACAATCAACTTAATAATATTTAGCGCAAATGACGAAGATTTTCTTCCGTATTATGAAAGTATGTACAAGATTACTCTAGATATGTACCACCCAAAAACGATGATATCTACACAGAAGTTGCCAGGACTAATCTTTCAGGCGTCGAAGAGAGCGCTAAACGTTCTCACTAGCAAGGGTCAAACTTGATAATATTCATTTCTAGAATTGGTTAGAGTTGAAGTCTGATAGAAGAATCTTAAGGTACCAACATGAAATAGTCTATAATAGGATAACCTATAAGGTAATACTTTTTTTTTTTTTCGCTGGGAAAAGCGTATTATCACTACCGCTCCGCCGGGGGGGGTGGCGGAACGGTTATGTTGGGCTCGCCGGCCTTACGACCCAGCGTTAAGCCGTCCGGGAGAGATGTTGACATCCGGACGACCGCTGGGCCGAGTCCCTAACAAATTCCCTACACCGGCAATACCAACTAAAAACCCCGCGGTGGCCCTCTTCGGCGCATAAGAGACGGTCCCGGGCTCACGGGGCGAGAGGCGCCCCATTTTCGACCGGAACCGCCCCTGCGCGGTGCCGCCTTGCGGCCCGTCTCCAAGTGGGGGGGGCTCAAAAGCCCCCGCGCACCAAAGGACGCCCTCGGCGTCTACGGCAGCAACGAGGCCAACCACCCGTGCTGCCGTTCATCCCGGGGTCGCCCGGTGTGCCGACGAAGTATATACAAAATAAAACTATGTACTAACAAATTTTGACACACCGGAAAGGGCACTACGACAGCCCCCCGCTGCGCGCCCGCGACCCCCGATGACCCCTATTAGTCGCCTCTTACGACAGGCAGGGGATACCGTGGTGGGATTCTCCAAACGCCCCCAAACCACAGGGCGGGAGACGCCGGTCAGTCGTCCTCCCGCCAGTGAAATGCGGCGGAGAGGGCCTTAGCGTCCAGGTCCCACGGTATAAAACCGGCCAAAACACAAGCCGCCTCATAAGGAAATACATGACAATAGATGTAATAATTATAAAGCAATTGGAGGAAAAATCAACAAAACATAACTGCAAAATAAACATAGTGTGAAATGTTAAAACTAAGCATATTCGCCTTTAATTGTTTTTTTTTTTTTCTTGAAAACGTAAATACATCTTGTAGAATATTTCAATTTCATCAAAAATGTATATCGCATAATGTAACACTTATAGACAGACATATTCTTATTACATACGCCATCTTCCAGACTCACGTTGAATAATTGGGATGAGTCTGAGCTCACCAACTGCCCTTGGCTGCCCTTTAGCACGACTTTGACATATTATTGTGATGCAACAGCCTTGCATGTAATTCATTAATTACTACTCTCGAATTTTATTGCCACTTTAAAATAAATGGCTTTAAGTAAAAGCCATATTCATTTTGTCATTCAATTAGCAGGCTTCAGCAGTGTATTGTGTTACTTTATACTCTTATGTTAAAGTAAATATAAAATTAAGCAAACGTGGAAATGGTATTCACTGTCCTAATAAATTATATAAAATATACTATCAAGTTATAAGATATATCAGAGTATTTCCTATGCTCACTTATATAAAAATCTGTATCTGTACAAGCCAGAGCGGTCAATATTGAGGAAACAAATATACATGGTATCTGCGTTGAAATATCAGTACTGATTTTTCTATTTATATGAGCACAAAACGTAACAGTAATTGGGTCCTGTTTCAAACTACCTAAAAATGTTGCAACTGACATTAAAAACGAGCAATATTAGTAATACCCTATTTTTAGCCTAAAAAACATTTACGATTGTTATCTCTCGAGCGCGGTTAGCTTGCCTCTATGCTAGAATATATGTAGGTACTTCTTTGATGTATTCATAGCTGGTAACAGAACGTACGAGTTCTGACTTGGAAATGACAGATGTACTCCATGTTGACTATAAGTCACGCTAAGTCCCCTACGAAGCGAAAAGAATACACGAAATTACCAGTTTGCAAAACAGAATCCAAATGGATTGAAAAATACGGCTGCAGTTATACTTTCAAATATTGGTATGAAGAAAAGTAGGTGCGTAGTGGGAAAATCTCACCATTTCCCTCGCACTACTGCATCATAATGACTATTCTCAGAAGTAACGTCTTGACTTATATTGTACATCATATTTAATTTATTTGAGACTGTGCGTATTTAATTAACTTTTCGAAAATAGGTTTTAGGTCACGTAACTTAGGATTAAAATAATAAAATCGAGTCAACTCAACCGTTCCTGATAACTACCATAGGTTATCACAGTATGGGTTCAGCATTATGTATATGACTTGCTTTTTTTTACTGCCTCGATAGACAGACGAGCAGACGGGCCACCTGATAGTAAGTAGACACCGCCGCCAATAGACTTCTGCAATGCCAGGGCACAGCAAAGCTGCTGCCTACCCGTTGGTGGTATTATTCTAAAGTAAAAGTAAAGCAGGAATATGCTATAAAAATTTATGTATTCAAAGGAGATCGGCAAATTTGGAACAGCATGAACAAGATATTCTTAATAACCAAAAAATCACTTGTATTTTTTAGACTTTATTTCTCATTTTTATTTCATCCTACACCGATGCAATCAGATTTAGAAAAAATATAACGATAACACAAAAATATTTCTACCATTTTTTATTGTAAATGATCGTGGGGTTGTGAATATAGCTTTCGTAAATATTGTACCGATTTGCAAATTAAACTGATATCGATAATCGATTTTCTTTCGATTTTTGTTAAACGACATTGAATGTTGGCAAAAACTATAGAAGCAAAAACATTGCAAGTACATTAGAAAGACATTTGTTCAAACATTTATTAATCAAAAGAAAATACACTAAAATAAAATGACTCGGCTGGTTCATCGATTATATTATTGCAATATTGATCGAATGATAATTGACACTTCAAGTTTTTAACAGCTGTCCATTTTCAATCTCTAGCTTGCTACTAATACTTAATCTGTGGTATGTGATTTGTCGCGAGAGCAATGTGTTTTCGATTTGTGGTGCCGGTTATTTTGTGTTTATATTTTACGACGACCCTTGGCTATTATAACGGATTAATTATTTCTATTGGCGGATATATTTCATACAATGTATTCCCATCTTGAAAGGTGATTACTGGTACGGTAAGGTAAGGTACATCGTTATTTATAATTATAATCATTAAGGAGATCATATCTGATGAAAATCATAGTAATTGAAGATGGTAGAAAATAGTAGATTATGTATACCTTTAAGTTGATAAAACTTTGAAACCCTATGACCTGGCTCAAAAATACTTTATCGTAGTTAAATTGTGGCATATCCTTATTGTTAAAAACCATACCCCATTTGTGTTCACCACCTAGCCCAGTTTACATAGGAAACCTGCGGATCTCCTTTGTTACACAATGTAACTTATTATGATGAATTGGAAAACCTCACAGGCAATATTTCCCGCCACAAAATCCTTATTTTTACACCCACTTTACCTACAAATTAATATTTTTTTTATCTATTAAACTGCAAGTAATGAACTAATTTGTCATTTAGTACAGTCTATTGTACAGACGAAATAACGGTGAAGTTCTGTAGCGGTGGATGTAAGAAAGTGCCGTCAGCTGGCAACGGTACCGCGATTGTTATGAAACTAAACTAGTGAGGTCGTCACGGGCTATACAAATCTCTATACTATTTATTATTTGCATTTCCGTGACACTGATTACTTATCTGATTAAGTGCAAGGCTATACATATAATTTATGTCTCGTCAAATGAAATCATGCATGGAAATAGTCTGCATATCATACACTGTAAAACGAATAATATATTGTATGTTTTACCTGTATGTCCGTTTATTTGTCATCATACTCTTTGTTTCATGATACGACAAAAATATCTAATAATGTATATTATGCATTACAATTACATTAATGACAATTAATGAGGACTTTAGTCGTCCCTAGTGAAATCACATCGCAGGTAATATTAAATATAGAACATCCTTGATATCGATATCCAATAAAGCATCCATAGAAAATTTGATTTGAGAAATGGGACTACTATATCATATTCAATTGCCTTAATGTAAAATTTATTTCACGGAATTCGACTTAAGTTTAAACAATTATGTTAAGCGAAATTCCAAAAAATATATCTATATACTTATAATAAATCTGTAGAGAGGTCAATTCTGTACCTGTAAATATATTTCCAAAATAACTATCAGCGGGTGATTAGTGATCGATACTGACGCCAAAAATGCAATCAGTAAAATTTTTGTCTGTCTGTCTGTCTGTATGTTCGTTATAGAAACAAAAACCACTCGACGGATTTCAACAAAACTTGGTATAATTGTTCTTCATACTCCTGGGCAGGTTATAGTATACTTTTCATCACGCTACGATCAATAGGAGCAGAGCAGTGAAGGGAAATGTTAGGAAAACAGGAGAACTTACTCCATTTTTTAAGCTTCCGTCGCGTGTGCAGCCTTAATAGTTAAAGCTACACAGAAATCATGTATGACGGAAATGTTCTCCTTAAAATTATATAAAACATATTCCACGACAGCAAATGTCTATATTTTATGGTTGACTCACAATAACACGTGTAACTCCCGATAGCTTAGCAGTTCGGAGATTTCTGATTATATTTGTCTACTCTTACGTTTATAACACTCTCAATCATCCCTAATTAATAAATGTTAACATTATTACCTATTTAATTTAATAAAAAAAGAATTATAGAAATAGGTACAGAAACACCAGGCTATTTTAATTGCAAGAAAAAATAACTACTTGGATTGTATACTTCTGCTCCCGAAAATAACCTCCACGCGGGCGGAGCCGCGAGCAACAGCTAGTATTCTATAAAATACTCTTAATTTGAGAAAGAACTAACCAGCCGGAGCCGCGATCTAGCTCTAGTAATGTCAAGTAACCATGAAAGGACCTTAAGAAACTATGTATAAATGATGTGATTAAATATAAATTGAATTACTTATAACACCCGTATATATAAACAATATATATATCAATATAAACATACATAAGCTTTTCCATAAGAACGTTGAACAAAAGATGATAAATGTTTACCAGGAAATCAATATCAAACTCAAATCCGTGCGACGCGACGTGCCACAAGTAACGTCTATAGTGTCTACAGTTCCCTATGAATCATCGCCGTCGTGAGAACCTTCTGTTGTGACGTCTAACTTTCTTTATACCTTCAGCGATATAATGCGTCAGAGGTGTTAAAGGTTTGTAAATAAACATGTCATTTTAGTGATTCATAGGAACCATTCGATGCTGATACGCGTTAGTGAGATAATTTGGCACGGCAAAGTGTCCACACTGCACCTGATGGTAAGCGCAGTGCCGTCCAATTATTGTATCGAGTACCGAGAGACAATCTATCCCCCGCTAATCAACACTATCATACCGGCCTGCTTCTTCACACTACGCCATGGGCAAGGTGAAAAAACCGGTCGAGGGTCTAGTATCAGAATACTCAGAAGGCCGCAAACCGGCTAAACACTGTACCTCAACTCTAGACCCCCGACAAAAACCGGATGTACACTGGCTGATCCCGGAACGCAACACACTTGCGTGTGCCACTATGGCGGGTTTAACACCCTGTGTACGGTGGTCGCTATCCGGGCGGATATGAATATCCTACCACCAGCAAACCATTGGCGTCACAGCTTGAAATACAGCAAGCGAATGTAAAAAATTCTCTAAATGACATTTTAATAATATTGATTGTAAATGTCTGTTACATTCAAAGGGTCAATCGGCTAATTATGGTTCGTGGTTGGAGGCTGCCCGATACAACTGGATATTTCACACCTTACAAATGGCGAATAACTAACAACAGTGGCCTTTTTTTTTTTGTCGCGGGGAAAGCGTAACGACAGTGGCCTGGCTAATGTATGTCCTAGAAACTACATGCCAGTATAATATATATATATCGTCGAGGGAGACAATGTACCTTGACGGCCGATATTATGCAATGTAGTCAAAAATGGATAAAAAACGTCAAAACTTTTTTAAGCTAATAAATTCGATTTGATAGGCGAAGAAAAATAAAAAAAATTAATGTGATAAAAGCAAATGTTTATAAGTTTACAAAAAACATTTATAATTTATTTATTTCTCCTTAATGTAATCTTTATGCATAGCCAGCAAGCACTACAAGCGTAGGTTATACGACGTTTAGACAAATCCTCAGACAATGAGCGATAGTAATAAGGACCCACTTCCGAGTTTTCCGGCCTTATACTGAAAGAAAGGGAAACGCTAGATTGAATGGACGGATGACTTATTAACGGTTCTTTGTACGTCAGCGGATAGCTTAAAATCATAGATTTCTTAAAGTAGACAAATTGTACAGAACGGATACACGGCCCTATGCAGGTTGGGTTTACAAGTTCTTAATTATATCTTCCTTTCTGTTTTCAATACTGTTCACGAGGTCATGGTCATTCTTTAGTAAGTACATACATATACACTCCTGTAATCCCCGAAGGGGTAGGCAGAGGTGTAACCAGTACATCCACTTTTCGCCGTATTTCGGTCCATCGGAGCCATCGCCATACCGGGCACAGGTTCCAGACTCCGGGCTAATACTGAGAATTTGACCGAGGCAATGCGTCTTTAGTAAGTGTATATAAAAACGCTTGATGGACGCATTTTCATCATTTGTTTTCATAACGCAATGTGACCATCACTTCGAGCGTGCAGTTTAAATACCCATAATCTTTGAAAATATGATTTAAATATAGAATAAGCCATAACTCACTGTTTAATTAAAATTAATCCCTGTCCCGGATCAGCAAGTATTAACGTTTTAGGTATCCTGAGACTAATGAGACAAACAATAAATCGTAACCAACATAATAAATTAAACAGATTACAGTCAATTATAGGGATATGATGGAGCCGTATTATATTTTTACTTGTACTAGGTTTTGCCCGCAGCTCTGCTTGCGTGTATAGATTTCACAGTATTACAGAAGATACTCCAGTGTATTGTGCCTCACATAATAAATACGTACATCCAACATTCGCTACCGGGGAATCATAAACCTAACGAGATACAAAGTAAGTCAATTTTGCAGTAACTTTTTAACACGAAAAGGTTCAACAAAACCGCGTCAGTATGTTTTTCGTATAGTTCAAACAGACAACAATTTTATAATTGTATACTGAGATGAACCCACTAATATGTTGTATGTTCATGAAAGTATAGGAAAGAGAAGTCTCTTCGATCAACAGAAAATAATATTTGATAGATTTAAAAAATAGCCAAACCGGTGCAGCTGTTCTCAAATGATGCGCTTATACGTTGTGGATTTCATGAAAATGGGCGTTTTCCGAATTCCGAACTCCGTTCTGCTGGTATTTTTATTGATGTGTACGACTCACCTATATGGCAAAGTAGTCTAGCAAATGAGAAACAACCAAGAAAAGACACACACGTATGCACTGTGAGCAATGCAGCTCGAAGTCTGCGCGTCTTCGTAAAATGTACGAGTTATATCTCTAACTTCATATATTATATGTTAATCAAACTTATATTAGGGTATTTACTATTATTAGAAATACTGAAGGTATAACTGAGTTATATAGGAGACTAGTGGGGGGTAGTTAATAATGACAACCAAAGTGTGAGTAGTAAATGTTTAATATAATACAGAGTGCCTTCCGCGCTCCGGTGTTCAGTTCAGTTGTTTTGTGAAGTAGACGAGACGATAGCCAGTATATTCGAGGTTCGGTGTTGTAAGTGTTATTCGTAATCAGTTCAATGGCGTTGTTCAGTTTAAAAGGGAAATGCTGGTAGATTAATTATAAAGATAAGCCTTAAAGTGAATCCTGATATGCGTGTGTGTTGATATTAAGCACTGAGATGTGTAACAGTGTCGTGTTAATTAATTAATAAATTATAAATATTGTATTTGTGCCTTTTAAATATCCATCTTGCATAGTTTTGTTGATGTTCCTTACACTTATAACCGTATATACCAAAAGTTAAATAGACTATAAACAAATTCAATATTTACCGTGTATATAAATTAAAATGGGTAAGGAGGTATTAAAAATACATGTACAAAAGGTGTTAAAAATACCGAAACGACCAAAACACATGTGACAGACAAAACGGTGCAGTTGTTTAATTTTGAATAACATATCGCAAAGCCTAACCTGATTTATTTCAGTATAAGATTTTGTAAACCGTTAATACCGCATATTGATTCGAAATCTACATAAGTACATTACAAGCCCGTGTAATGTATAAGATTTGTGTTAATATCTTGATAACATTGTTACAGTATTTAAATGGGACCCGCGTAACAAGTTAGCGGGCTCTTTAATTAAGACACAGACTAAAGCGACTCTCCACTTTAAAACTTCCAATGTATTTGGCAAACCTCCAAAAAGTTTAATCAGCGCGGGCGTGGATAAGTGTTTCAATGGGCAATTTAAACGTTCCATATGTTTCTGCCATCATGTTTTTGTAACTAAAGGAATAAAACGAATTGTATACATAAGCATGTTAACTTTCCTATCTATAGTAAGTATTTACAGCCACAGCCTCCGTGGCGCGGTAGGCGAGTAGCCGGCTGTGAAACGAGAGGCCGTGACTTCGATTCTCACACCGGGACAAATGTTTGTGTGACAGACAGATATTTGTGTCCGGGTCTGGGTGTTGTGAGACCAAAAGTATCGCGCAGTCCCTGATACCCACTACATAAGACTCGTATCTTAGTGTGGTATCGGGGCTATGTGTGTGACTGTTAGGTGTTATTATTATTATTATAGTACATCGTAAACATTGAAGTCGGACTGTAGGTATTACAGCTTCGTATCATGATGTGATATCTGTCGAGCCCACTGCCGTATCGGACATTCTAATATAAACACAAGAGGCTTATGACGGCAAACTAGATCTCAATTTCATAATATATCTGTTTCCTCTTGCAGTGCTACTGCGCACTTTTAGATAATTCCTTGTTGACAAACATAATGACAGCCGTATCGGCTTTCATCAGAGATAATATGCAACGGGGACGCGTTATGTTGTCAATAAGCTTTACCATCTACCAGACATGGCAAAGCGGAACAACATGAGAACACATGTCGAACGTATCGATTTGAAGATTTTTGTTATCAGTGTGCCGGCTTTAAGTATTGTCATTCCACATTATAGAGGTAGACAGATAGACAATGTTTTAACCTACATTCATTGATATACGTCTAATCTACATAATATAAAACACAAAAGTTGTTTATTACCTATGTCCATTATAGACTTTGAAACCACTATTGTAACATGTAATACGTTTTTTTTACTATAAATAAACTTGCGTTTAACTTAAAAGATATGATAGTTTTAGATCCGATAGGTGGCGCTGTTGTCGAGATCTGTTTTTTTTTTCAACGAAAATTCGATCCACAGAGAAGGCTGTTTATGGCAGGACAACGTTTACCCAGGGCCACTAGTGACATTTAAAACCCCAAAGGACCGATTTAAGTAATCCACTCAAGTAAAACAGAACCAAGGTAATACTATACAAATACTTCTAAAAATTAGGCTATAAAGAATTATTAAAACATCGGTAAATATGATGAAAAATCACTTCATGTGATACATAATTAGTGAAGTACTGATGGGTTCGGACGCCAGCATTCCGGGTCAATTTAAATTTGGAATTTAACAACTATTCAACAACAACAATGTTTGTGTGTCAGACAAATATTTGTGTCCGGGGTCTGGGTGTTGTGAGACCGAAATTACTGATACCCACAACACAAGACTTGTACCTTAGTGTGGGGTCGGGGATATGTATGTGACTGTGACTGTTGGGTGTTATGATTTACCATGGCGAAGATAATACACAAAGATTTATCTGGCCTTAAACTTCGTCCATCGGGCATATGACATCAGCACATGAGTCTTTATAACTAATTCACGTATTTGTGTATTCTACGGCCCTTGTCAGTGTTGTGCGCGCGTGTAGCAGGATTAATGTTTATTAAACAGAGCACAAGTGCGAATCATCTGCACGCCTGCAACACATTTGTTTACCATTGGCCTACTATAAACCAACCTTAACAGTCGCAAAACACACTAAGTGCAAATTCTATTAGTTAGTTATTCCAGATCATATAACTATTTAAAAATAACTCCTTATGTTGAATATGACATGGTCTCTAGTTAATCTAGTTTAAACAACATAAAAAATGTCTCAGTAGTCAGATTTCACAGGCAAACGCGATATTCACTTAGTTAATCAGAAATGAATATTCATATGCGAAGAATAAAGAAGGAATAATAAATGCGTGATTTTTTCCTAGCATATTCTCGTTTACAATAGCGCATATTTGTCGCTTACCTATCCGTTTGGCAAACTTGATGATATGAATATTCATGACAATGCGGCAGTAATGCGAACGTACGCTACGGTAGAGGAGCGGCGGAGCCACGCTGGCGAGGGCTGGGTCGTAGGCGGCGGCGACAGAGCTACGTCACTGAAATTTCAACAAACACGGATTTGGTATCGTGTGGGACTGGCCACCACTCGTTCCATGTTCAAATTCAAGTGCACAAACTAGATCTGAATACTACAACGTATACGTGACACACAAAAGAATGAGGGTCATCACCCTGTTCGTGGAAAAATAACACGGTAAACATGAAAACATTGTGACATGAGAGCGATGAGCGAACGGCATCGTTTACACGACAATGATAAACAATCGGGGCTCTATTCAGGGCTCCCACTAATTTAAACTAGATCTTGGTGTTTTACATACTAGTAGACTGACAACCAAACTACTTAGTACTTACAGGTACCTTGTAGTCGTGTGTTAAATAATATATGTAAATTTTAATATACCTAATGCACATATTATTTGAAGGTTATAACTAAAAAATTAAGATACGATGCGTAAACATCACAAAATACCAGTGCGGTATGTACGAGTACAAACAGACTATGTTATCTTGACAGGTTTGCTCACAACTACATGCGGCGTGTGCAGGGTAGTATGTATATGTAAGTATACAAATGTGCCTAAGAATAAGAACCATGTTAGCATAACATCAAATGAAAAGAGCGGGTATCATTTTCACGTCATTATCTTGATTGCGAATTGAGAAAAAAACACAATAACGGAATGGTAATCAGTTCTGAACGAAATATAAAAAAATGTTTTCGATCGAGTACTCACTCGATCTCGGTACTCCAAATGTCGTCGTCGTGCATTGGTTATAATATAACTGAGCGTCCTCCCTCCGCAAATAACGAGCTTCCTGCAAATCGGCATGCGACGTTGTCTTTATAATAAAACGAGTCCAAGTTAAAAGCAATGAACCTGTTCATATATATAATGTGTACTTAACGCAGAAGACATATACTCGTATTAAATCTTACACTTTATTTATTTATCCTTATAATTGATACACTACTAATTATTTTTGACATATTTTAACATGTAATAAGATTTTTTGTGTAGATAAAGATACAATCTTACGACAAGAGACTCGAAGCGTCATCGATACATGGTTGATATTCCACCAGTGCGCACGAAGCGCTTTGCTAGTGCATTTATCATGCGCACCGCAAGAGAGTGGAACTCTTTGCCGGAGTCTATATTTCCCGAAAATTATAACCTGGGTATCTTTAAGTCAAGAGTGAATAGGCATCTTCTAGGCAAGCGTGCTCCACCGTAGACCACATCATCGCTTACCATCAGGCGAGATAGTGGTCAAACGCAAACCTATTTAGGTAAAATAAAAACAAGAAACAGTTTTCAATCAATCAAGGCACATAAGTATTGAATTAGACTATGCGTAGATAAATCTTAATACTTGACCTATAATTAGACACAAACGAAACTAATTTATATATTACGACGTCATTTGTCAGTAACGCATGGATGCACTACAACTCAACATTATCTGATGACAAATTGTGTTCTACGCGCCACGTCTGCTAAACTAAGTGAAATTTTAAACGGCTTCATCAATTGTGGCATTCATTGTCGAAGCCGCTGTATCGTGCCATACGACACACGTTAACAAATGATTATAATTTTTTTACAATTATATGAATATAATTTCGCATACAACTTAAAACATGTAAATCAATAAATTATTCAAATTACCGCTGATGTTCAGTGTTATCACAAGGCGTTATAATTGGTTATCATCATAGCATATATTACATCATGTGAATGTTTTTATCCTGGTATGGCAAAGTGACCACACTGCACCTGATGGTACGCGCAATATCGTCCAGCTAGAGTATCAAGTAGCATGTATATGTTCAACACGTAATGCTGGAAATTGTTGACTTAGTAGTCAAACCTAAAGATTTAACGAAATACACAAGTTGTAATTAATATGTACATACCCAAAGAAAGAAAAAAAACTCATGTAAACTGCCTCAAAGAATGTTGATTAAAACAAATTAATATATTTTAAAACCACATAAAAACATTATGATCACAACAAATCAATATAATCGACTGCAGGACAATATCTATTATCACATTATACCGGTGCCAATGTCGATACAAAGATAAGCTTTACTGATTGTGATATCATTTAGAGTTAATTTTTTAGATTTGTAAAATTTCATTACATCGAAAACGTTTTAATTTGATATATCATGCTCGCAATTAATTGTTCCAAAATCTAAAGCGTTTCATGAGCTCCTGACGTAAACAAGTTTAAGTACACAAAGATGGATAGTAAACGGGATGCACTCAGTGCCAATTGCTCACGGTACGGCGTGATGCGTTGCAGCGCACCGTTGCAGCTCTGCGCAGCATCATCTCGAGAGGTGTCCAACTGGCGCCGCCGCCAATCATTCAATTACATGAGCAACTCGACGCATCGCATGAATGGAACTTCAATTGCACTCAGAATTTGCTCGAATAATGTTAAAATTGCTTGAACAAACGTTTATGCCATAACTAATCATTACAGTGTCACTGTAGTAGGACTGACGATGAAGGGAAGTTTGTAACTAGCGATGATGGCCTGGGAACATAGTTTAAATTTTTCTTTACGGTCATTTACATTTATAATTTAGAATTTATTTGGTAAACACCCAACAGTTTTTTTTATAGGAGAGCGTCGAATGGGTCCTGAATATGTTTTAAATAAGAATATAATAAGCCACATATAAATGATCAAATAATAGGATAGAAAAAAAATGGCTCTAATTGATTCTTATAACCACGTATGGTAGGTATTACTTCTGAATTTGAAATGTGCTTGCAGATATGGGATATCAGCCACTGTAAATGCATCTTCGTTGTCTTCCAAATACTTCTTTATGTTATAACAGATGCACTGATATTCACTACTTTTCTATACAATGGCGTACGAAATGTTTTTCTTTAGATGAGTATTAAGTCTTTCCGTTATCAGAAATAATATGTAAAAAGTATGAAAAATATTTATTCTAGAACACTAATGTCAAGTGTCCGTTAAATATGCTAAGCTAGAGTCAGTTGCAAAACAAAGCTATCTTATCCTATTCACTAAAATTATCAAACAAGAACAAGTGATGAGACAAATAAGGAGCCCGGGGGCTCGTCTACTCCTAATCTTATACTGTCACCATTTTTTATCTTTGAGTAATGCGTAGTAGCCGTTCACCGTATGTGAATATATAATAAACTAGTTATCCAAACTAGGTTTTATTATAAACCAAAAGCTATATATAAAATCATAACCTCACTATTTAGTCTTTACATTTTAATCATCTATTCAAAAGTTAGCAAAATATAAAAGTCACAAGCGACTGCAGACTGAATTAGGTTAAGTGAAAATCACTCTGATGTTGAAAAGAAATAAATGTCGGTTAGTGGACAAATAGTAGGGCCGTGAAAATTGTTGAAACAGCTCCGTGACAATGTCATGACTCATGGTGTGAGAAACAAGGTCTATTTCCAAAAAGACCCGAACACACATTTCTCCAACATACCAGCCAGCCAATATTTACTTCGGATCTGGTGTAATAGAATGATGATGTAGTATTAGGACTAGGATAGGTAGGATTAAGACTTTGGAGGAGACCTCTCGCTGCCGGCCGTGGTGTCGTCCATGGTCACCAGTCGGAGGTCCTGGCGTGCTGTGGCCCACCTTCTCCTTCTGCGAGAACGTCATCTCGCAGAAGGAGAGTGCTGGAAGGGATCGGGAACGATATGATCCCTCCCGCCGCCAGAGAAGACGTAGGAGGCGCCGGGTGGACGACTGACCGGCGTCTCCCGCCCTATGGAATGGGGGCGAATTCCACCACGGTAACCCCTGCCTGTCGTACGAGACGACTAATAGGGGCCATCGGGGTTCGCGGGCGCGCTGCGGAGGGCTGTCAGCCCGAATCGATGCACTCCCAAATTCGGGGCATCGTGCGACCCCGAGATGGACGGCAGCGCAGGTGGTAAGGCCTCGTTCGCTGTCGTTGTTCGGTGCGCGGAGCTCCTTAGCCCTCCATGGAGATGGGCTTCTACGCAGCACCGCGCAGGGGCGATTCCGGCTGCAATTATAGCATTCCTTAGAATAGCCCGGGATCGTTGCGCAAGCGCCGAAGAAGGCCACCGCGGGGTTTTAACTGGTAGTGTCGGGTGGGGTGTACATAGGGGTTAGGGACTCGGCCCAGCGGCAGCACGGATAGCCATCATCCGTGCGAGGGGGATGCTGGGTCGTAAGACCGGCTAGTCCAGCATACCCGTTTTATTCTTAATCCGCTTCCCTCAGGAGCGGGCGGCAGTAATAAAACGCTTTCCCCGCGAGAAGAAAAAGAAAAGGTAGGATTAGGACTGTGCATATAATAATGCTACGACATCGCTTCAATGGCAATAAAAGTTAGCCATTTTATATCGTTGAAGATAGATGATACACGTGAACATCATATTGTCAACAAACATCTACTCAGGGTTAAACAGCACGATGCTCCGCTCGAAGAACATAACATCAATGCATTACAACAACATCTAATAAACCCATTGAGATGGAAATGGGAAAAGAGAAAAAGGTCGCGACTGGGATTATACTTTAGCATGAAATTGATTCGTACGCGGTAACTCAGGTACAATGTGAGCCGTTTTGTGCGGTGAATTCCGCGCGTGACGGCACTGTTACAAGCACAATGCAAATCGACCTTGGTTCTGGAAATCATCACGACTAGCCAATGGACTCCACAACACCATCGCTCCACCATACCACACAATGGACGGATGCAAACTTGCTTTATTGGACGGTGTCAGCATAATAGCCTGTAGCCACATGAAACCAGAGAAAACCCAGCAAATATAATTTTAAACACAACGGCTGAACTTAACAACAACAGTACAGTTTCGTAGTTTATCTATATTATTTGTTTACAAAGCAGAAATGCTAATTATAAATATTTATTTACAACAAATTTTGCAACTCTTGCAACTTGACAAAATATTAACAAAAAGCAATAATGCATACGGACCCCGCTAAAATCACACACATACATTTTTTTATCAACTAATTTACAAGTTACCTTGATTAATAAACATGATATTACAGATCAGTGGCGAAGGCTCCATACAACAAGTTCCTTCGGCTCCACTTAAAAAAAATATTACTGTATTCAATAGGTTTATATGTAACTAGCGGGCCCGGCAGACGTCGTCCTGCCCGTAAAAGCAACGCCACACCGACTGCAGCGCCATCTGCCGGGCTGATTTGTGAATCTAAACCGTCCAGGGCGCCACCCAAACGCATACAAAAAAAAACATTCAAATCGGTCCAGCCGTTTAGGAGGAGTTCAGTGACATACACACGTACAGTAGAATTATATATATATAAAGATATTGACATTATTATGTATAAAAAATAACCTTGAAACAAAATACAGATAGCGTACAATAATTCGTAAGAGAAATTATAAATATTTATCCTTCGTCACTGATTTAGAGATATACAAAAGTTGTGATTGTATAAAGATTCTTTATCGAAATTTAAGTATACTCATATGCGGCATTTGATACAAATGAAAGCAGCTTTAGATAATGAAAACGGGAAAGAGTTGAGACTTATAGAGGACCTTTACCAAGTACTTGAACTATTTAAGGTTTATAAAAACTCGTTCTGCAGAAAAGATTCCAACAGTAGAAAATATACTCACAAATAAATCCGATTTTATTTGAGAGATTTTACTTATCCCGAATTACTTAAGGCTATTCTATATCTATGTATTCCTCGCTTAGCGTGTTCTACAGTCTGTATCATGGCGAATGCTCCGAAGAATTGTTTAATCTTATCCCATCCTCTCCCTTCCACACCAGAACCACATATGCTGGCTTGCGGATCCACACTTCGTGATATCTACTACCCCGGCCCGAACCAAGAGGTTTGCAAATTCGTATCTTTGCCGCGCCATCAAGCTGTGGAACAGTTTCCCAGCTACCGTGTTCCCTCCTTTCTATGATCTTAGGCGTAGTGTGAAGAAGCTACAAAGCAAGCCGGCATGATTGTGTCGAGTAGCGAGGGATAGATTGTCTCTCGCTACTTGTTACTCTAACTGGACTGCACTGCGCTTACCATCAGGTGCAGTGTGGTCACCTTGCAGTGCCAGGATAAAAAAAAAATATTTTGCACATTTCGTTTTGTTAGGACAATGTATTTATACTGCCAGGATCTTTTGTGCACAAAAAAAATCTGTGTTATAGACAAGCCTTCGTGGCGCAGCGGGCGAATCGGCTCGGAATCGGCTGTGAAACGAGAGGCCTTGGATTCGGTTCCCGCACCGAGACAAATGTTTGTTTGCCAGACATATATTTGATTCAGGTGTTGCTTTCAAGGTCTTAAGGGACCGTAGTGCCTCGTAGTTCTTAATACCCTAGATACAGGTTTAACCTAGTGTAGGGTCAGGACTATGTTCGTGACTTTTGTGTGTATTTATTTATTTAACATTATTCGATTTCTTAAAATTTGTACAGCGAATTATTTTCACATAATAATGTCCAAAATAAAAATGTACACAATCTCGAGTGTTGTATGTGTGTTATTCCTTTGCTCCAGATGTTAATGGCAAATAAAAATTAACCGTGCGAATTACTGCCGCACTCAGTCAACTGTCGGACCATAATAAACTCATACCTAAGTAGATTTGAAAACTCAAAGTGACTTAGTCCTCCGTTGTCATTAGAAAGTCAAATATTAAGCAAAAAGTCAATGTTTTGTCCTCAGATACCTTTTTAAATAAATATATAGGTCTTAATTTCCAACCTCCTGTAGAGTATATTCCCAAAAATGCTAAATAATTATATTATAATGCAATCATCATTCTGTAAGCTTTAGCCATAGATTTTATGTGTATATTCATTGTTAATTAACGCTCGCTTTAACAGCAAGAAAAACATTACAGAGAAGAAAAACTGCATATCTAAAAATAAGAAAATTTGAAGATATGTGAAGTCTACCAAGCCGCATTAGACCATCGTGCTGCACCGAGACCAAACCCCTCTTATTAGCAAAAGAGGCTTGTGCTCAGCAGTGAGACAATGAATAAAAGCACTGATAGTATATAATAACTGAGGCATTGTCATCTTTTTCATGAGGTACCCAATCCTTAATTTGAATCCTCCATCAAATTTGAATTGCCCTCAGAGTTACGTTCAACTAAACATCACCTATAGATTTAAATAAGAGACGTTATTCGCTTCTGTTTACTTTCTGTTAACTTTTCCATACAAAATAATGCTGCACACAAGGCAACATTAAATTATCTAGTGCAAACGTAAATGAGAAAAATAAAATAAATATTTTAAGAAAAGCATACATTGCTTCGAGAAAATATTCCCTGATTATAAACAGCAATCATTGTGTACATCGCTTTGTTTAGCATACACAATCTGTCTGACGTTTTATATTTTCATTAGAATACTTTTTCGTTTAACATAAACGAACCAAATATTCTACTACAACTTTCTAATACTACTATTTCAGGTTTACAAAATAGATCATTGGCCCTTTTTTACCCCTATACCAACCTCATAAATTTTACGATTTAATATTTTTTGTGTAGACTATTACAACAATGATTTCATGATAAACAAAGCTTATCAGATTTTGACATGTCTATATACAATGATAGAATATCATTTACTAACAAGTTCAATGAAAACCTATGCAGTAATGACAACTAAGGACGTCACTGCTTAACTAGTAAGGCCCACTTGCGCGATCATGGTTTAACGTATTTAACTCGGTGTTAACAGCTAACACAGGGTTAAATAAATAATTTGTCTTGCGCCATCAACATTTTCGAGCAAACCTAGGGTTTAACTTCTAAATATTTAACCCACCGATTTGGGAAGGTTAAGTCGCTAACCCTGCGGTTAGTCTTTTTGTTGGTAGGTATTGTGTAATCTATTTTGTGGTTTTTAGTTGAAATATCACTACAATGATCATTAATTGTTATTCTCTGATGATGAAGATGAAGTCATTGAATATATAAGCTCAAATTTTTATGACAAAAGGGTTACAAAACGGTCAGAATATTATAATACACATAAAGGGGCAATGTTTGAATTTTTCAACTATTTACATAAAAGCATATTATCATTTATCGTGAAATAGGGAGCACATAATCAAGGTTTCTTCTTCATTACACTGACTTTCTGAATTCAACAAATAAATAAACACCACAAAAAAACAAATAACACGCATTTGACAAACTTAAAACAAACAAATTAAAAAGTTATCAACCGTCATAGAATGAAGGACACACAATATGCATCTCTATACATATAGTGTGCTGTAGTGTAAAAGAGACAGAAATATTGTTACGTTTTTATGTATATTCATTCATCCTTGGACGGACTACAACAGATGTGCATCGACATTTCAGTGTTCCCAGCTAAAATAAAATAAATGTCGGGTTAGCTAACCCAGCGTCAGTTTTTAGTGGTGCAAGGTGAAATGAGAGTTAACATTTTAACATTCTAACCTGGGTTAATAAACTCTTTGCATAGTGATGGGATATGAAACTATAGTCCTACCATATCTATTTGCAAGGCGGTACGGAAGAAGTAAGATATGAACACCTAGGTTCAATTGGGATGAAAGAGGCCGAAAGATGTTATTCCACTAACCAAAACTCGAAATTCTGTTGAGGAAAGTTAAGGATAAGATAAGATCGAACAATTATTCAGTGCATTCACCTCAATAATGACTGCAGAAAACGCTTCGCGATGCAATGTCCCTGTAAAGTTTAGCGGCTCTAAGTTTTTGTGAAGTTTTTTTTTTTTTTTTAGTGCCTCGATAGGCAGACGAGCAGACGGGCCACCTGATGGTAAGTAGTCACCGCCGCCCATAGACTTCTGCAATACCAGGGCACAGCAAAGCCGCTGCCTACCGTTGAAGGACTACTCTCTTTAAGCCTCGTTTAAAGAAGGACATGTCTGTATGTTTATGTCTGTATGTGTGTTATGTTTGTATCGTTCACAATGTGAACAACCTTACGCTGCAATTAAGACATCGTGTTGGTATTTGGCAGAACCTTCCCAAAAGTGCGCATTGTATTCCACACCCACACCGCGCCTGTGTTCTGTATATAAAATGTTAAAGTTAACCGGGTGTAAAAAGACCTACGAACTGTGTGTATTTTTGAATTCCTTATAGAGTTAAAACTTCCATATATTAGGGGCAATTGATTTAACTTGAGGTATGTGATTTTGCGAGTGTTTTTCGATAGTAATAATAAATTGTGTAATTAGAACATATAGTTTATGATGTCCCTGATGTAAGTCTAACTATTTGAATAAAATAACGTATGACATCCCCATTTTATCTATCAATCCGTAAATACAGAACCTGAAAATAAGTTTACGCTCATAATAATAATACATTTTATAACACTCGCGATATTATGATATGATTTCTAAAACAGTTAAATACCTTGCTTTCTGTTCTCTTATTTCAGCATTCAGATTCTTTGAATTCTACATCCACTGTCACTCAAGCGAAATAAGAATCAGAAGATAATAAGGCCGTATTCAATGGGTAATAGTTGTATGGTTGAAAACGTTCCGGAACCGAGGTTTCGGAAGGGAACAATGGCGCGACAGATCCCCGCCTCATCCCACGGCTACCCGACCGCGGCACGATGACGGCTAAACGTTTTATACCGGCCAAGGACGCAACGAGTATGCACAACGGAGTTTACATAAACCCACATTGTTCACAGTGGGATTGGTCTAAACTGGTGGGTGTTGTGAACCTCGCGACGACAACTCATTATCAAATACAGACTTACGGCCAATTTCAATAAGCAATCTCAATCCGCATTTTCAGATCGAACCAGGAAATACACCAATCAAACCGTCATTTAGGCGTGGCATTCCAACTTAATTCTTACTGGCTCATTCGTCGAAACGATCTGTAGTTTATAATTAGGATCGTTTATTGAAATTGGACTTACGTACATAATATAATGTGAAGTCCTGATAACCTAAATAAGGTACCACACACGTTGCTTAATTGACCAAAAATTACATTCAACTATTATAGACCAATGGTTTCTTATGTTAACGCGAATATTACACAAAGAAATAAAACTAATTTTACGGATTTAAATAAACATAAACCGATTTAAGTAAAAATAAATTCAATGTAATCCGTAAAATTAATTTTATTTCAATTATATACTACACAAATTATATTACTGATCTTACTCAATATTTCATAGTATAAAAACATTACTTTTAACTCATGTGGATTTTTTCCCTTACCCATACAATTATTATCATATGAACAAACTTTTTTTTTATAAAAATACAATGCAAAAAATATGTTTATATGTATTAGAAGATCTTCGTGTTTTGACATCGTCAATCAAAGCAAAAAAGCAGTAGGTACTGAAATCGAATGTTTTTTATATAAGTATACCACGTGACGTATGTAAACCGAACATGGATTTCGAAGATTACTCGTATGTATATTTAAATGGCCTCCGTGGCGCAGAATGCGTGTTGCCGGTTGTGAAACGTAAGGCCGCGGGTTTGAACTCTACACCAAGACATAGGTTTGTGTAATCCACAAAAAAAATTGGTTAAAATTGGTGGTGGTAAAAATGGTCATTAAGATGAAATAGGGGACAAAAGCCGAACTTTAAGATTCATGCAGGGTTTTTGATATTCATCTCACTAAAAGTTACAAAACTAAGCTTTATCGAAATATTATTTAATGCAACTCAAAAATAGAAAAGTAAAAATAATAAACTTAAGCTCCTTATTTAACTAATTTTGAGTCGGATCATATATAATACTAGCGGGCCTGCCAGACGTTGTCTTGCCAGGAAAAGCAGCGCCACACCGACTGCAGCGCCATCTGCCTAGGTGATTTGTGAATCTAAACCATCCAGGGCGCCACCCAAACGCATACAAAAAAATCATTCAAATCGGTTAAGCCGTTTAGGAGGAGTTCAGTGACATAATAAAACTGCAGTCAAAATACATATACGTGCAATATCAGTGTACCGAGTTACCGACGTAAAATTGTTATTAAAATTTGTTTGGATAAGAAACCGTTGTTAGATATTTTGCGTTTGTAAGACTTTTAAGACCATTTTTAATAAAAAGTTTTTCTGATATAGGATAACATACAGACATAAATCTAAGTAGACCACGTAAGTAGTCCATTTTGATGTAACCGACCAGTGCAGAATTAATCGGAGTACCTAATCATGGTTATAATTTTGCTCACGAAGTATTTCGATTCGATTCATGCACGAAAAAGGTACACTTTCATCATTACAATTCTTTTACGAAAGGGACATTGTTAAGATATATAACAAATCAAAATAGAGCTTATTAAAGTCATTAAATTAAGTTAAAAAGACGTCACGTTTAAACGCGCTCCGTGTCTTCGGCTAAGTGAGCCAAGTTTTATAATTAAACTACATAATAAATGGGCGCGGTAAACAAGCCAGATTTAGTTAAGAAGGCCAGCCCCGCCAACGCGCCGTCGGAGGCTGCTCCGGCAGAGATAAGAGTCCGCACTCGTCTATGTACTTGGAGTATACACAAGCGAGATATGGACTGTTCTCAGTCCTGCGTTGCACAACGCAAATATTTGAACGGCTTCAACTCGCTACTTGCGTTCATATAAAAAAAATATAAAACTAACAGTGAAAATCATGCTGTTTTTATATTGCACAAAGTTTTCCCTCTATAAATCATTTTCCCGTTTGCGTCTTGCGCTTATGAGTCTCTCGAAGCTACGATATTTATAAATCACAACATGCAAAGCTGTAAAGAAATATATAATATACTTAAATCTGTTAAGTGTGCTAGTTCCTCAATAGGGTGATAGTTTTTTTAACATACATACATATACACTCACGCCTGTAATCCCCGAAGGGGTAGGCCGAGGTGTAACCAGTACACCCACTTTTCGCCGAATTTCAGTTCCATAATGTGATAGGGGGCGAGCCTATCGCCATACCGGGCACAGATTCCAGACTCCGGGCTAATACTGAGAATTTCTAGATAGAAAAACCCAATATCACTTTACCCGACCCGGGGATCGAACCCGAGACCTCAGCACAGCAGCAGTAGTAACGCATGCGCAATTACAACTGCGCCACCGAGGCAGTCCGCTCGGTTTTTTTAACGTGTGTTCAATTCCCGCACGGAGACAAATGTTTGCGTGACAGACAAATATTTGTTTCGGGTCTGGGTGTTGTGGGACCGTAGTCCCCCGTAGTTCTTGATACCCACGATACAGGTTTTACCTAGTGTTGGGTCAGAACTTTTGGGTGGATTTATTTGACTCTTCAGACTAAAAGTATAGAGGCCGAAAAATACGGAAAGGCGTAATATGAAAAGGAAAAAAATGTAAGGTATTGATTTAGAATTTTTATCAGTTTATACATATAAAATTACATGCCCTGACTGACTGCCTGCCAGATTCAACGGCTCTGGCCTGGATGGTGGATTCGGACAGACAATTTGGTCTACCAAACCGCTGAATCAGAAAAGCTGAAACAATATTTTTTCAACACAATTAACTAAACATGTGTTTTGGTACTATGTATGTAGGTATATGACAATATATTTGTGTAATATATTTATTGCACAATCTTCTATCGGAACAGAATTTGTATAATAGAGCTCCACTTATGTTTAAAAATACTTGTGTCTTAAGTATAATAAAATAAATAGAAGCTCACGCCTAAATCCCCGAAGTGGTAGGCAGAGATTCAACTCTTTCACTCAGGATTACTTATTTTATTTCGGTTCTATTATGTGACAGATTATGAGCCTATGGTCGTTTTTTATATTCTAATTTCAAGCTACTCAACTACGTTTGATGTTCAAAATGAAACCGCAAACACAAATTGAGCATTATCTTTATTTATAATAGTAGTAATGGACTCAACCGAAAAAAATGCTATAATCCAACAAAAGTATTCCAGTCACTGTTGCATTATTAAAACACTACGGCAACACTGACAGCAAAATGACGGCCATGAGTTCAATGTTTAGATAGCTTTGAGGTATGAGCACTTAAAGTTCAATCGTCAAGGTCATTGGCGGCGGGAATAGCCCTATTTAGAGAATAAAACAACACCCGGGAGACAGACTTCATTCCCAAGCTTGCACATATGTACGCGTAGATATGAAACGCTGAGAACGCACCGAGCTACACGGCATTGTTTGTTGGTAATATTGATGAATAGTATTAGGGTATCTCCTATTATTAGGAATACCGAAGATATAACGGAGGTATTTAGGAGACTAGTTGGGGGTAGATTAATAATGACAAGCAAAGTGGGAGTAGTAAATGTTTAATATGAAACGGAGTGCCTTCCGCGCTCCGGTGTTCAGTTCAGAAGACTAGTGGTGTAGCAGTGAGTTGGTAGTGAGTTGGTAGTGAGAACATTCGTGGTTCGTTCGCGGGGCAGAAAGTAATTGTAAACGGTTCAATGGCGTTGTTCAGTTTAAAAGGGTAATGCTGGTAGATTAATTATAAAGAGAAGCCTTAAGTGAATCCTGACATGCGTGTGTGTTAATATTAAGCACTGAGATGTGTAACAGTGTCGTGTTAATCAATCAATAAATTATAAACATTGTATTTGTGACTTATAAATATCCATCTTGCATAGTTTTGTTGATGTTCCTAAAAACAGCGATAAAATCCTTAAATTAGTTTGTAAACATAGAAACCATTAGGCAACGGTACATTAGAAAACTTTACTATTCTATCGATTCCACGACCGCTTCAATTTATGTGGTATTCAAACAAGTATTGATTTACAATGTGTCATAGAAACTGCAATAACATCTGTAACAATTTCCTCATGATATTGATATAAGTCGAGATAATAAACCGCGACCAGACGGAGAATAATAAAGTTTACGGAACCGCTTGTTACATGTTTTACGTCAATATACAATAACAGACCCTGAAATATGTACTTCCTTTTTGTTACGTTAATGTCAAAAACATTTTACAATTACAAAGCTATTTCTACACATACCTAATGCAAGTACAAAATTAATTACAATGAAATGGTGTAATCGTGCTTAAGATTACAAAAATGCTTAGGATATAATGTAGATTGCCTCGGTAACCGCTATGCTGAGGTCTCGGATTCGATCCCCAGATCGGTTAAAATGATATTGGTTTTCTAACACGAAATACTCAGTAGGAGTCTGGAATCTAAAATTGTACATGGTATGGCCATAGGCTCGCCCCCTATCACATTATAGGACCGAAATCTGGAAACCCATCATATAAAGAGACGGTAATAATTCCGGCGAAATGTGGGTGTGCACCTCTGCCTAGCCCTTCGGGGATTACAGGCATGAGTGCATATGTATGTGTTCTTAACCATAATGTGAACCTGACATATAGAATAGATTTGTATAAGAAGTCAAAGTCTTGATAGAAATAATATAATGTTATAGGTATATTTTTTATCCTGCCTCGGTGGCGCAGTTGTAATTGCGCATGCATTACGACTGCTGTGCTGAGGTCTCGGGTTCCATCCCCGGGTCGGGTAAAGTGATATTGGGATTTTCTATCTAGAAATTCGTCGAAAAGTGGGTGTACGGTATGTGTGTCTATATTTTTTATCATATTGTTGAATATTCCCTAAAGTTTTGTCAGGAGTTTTAATAAATCGGTATCGCAAAAGTCCTACCGCCAAGGTCTCGAGCAGAATTACTGCTGAATTCACGAATACAAAAGACATAACACATGATTTGTAAGTTATATATGTGGATCTTTTTATAAGAAGTAATGAAATTTTGCCGTAAATCGCATGGCGAAGGCTCCGAAGAATTGGATAATTTTATCCCATTCCACACCAGAACCATACCACAAACATACCAAAAAATAAATAATCTGTTTATCCGATGGCTACCAAACTACAAAGAATCACCCGTTGGGCTAGACTGAAGATTGCCTGCAAATTCATCAAAATCGCTCCAGCCGTTTTGGTGTCGATAGGGAACATAAGTACATACACATCTACTTTTATTTATAACTAGTTGTTGCTCGCGGCTCCGCCCGCGTGGAGGTCATGTTTGGGAGAAAAAGTATACAATACAAAATACTAATATTCATGCGTTTAACTTAAAAATGACGGATTTTCATACAAACTTTCATTCCCTATTTTACCCCCTTAGGGGCGGAATTTTCAAAAATCCTGAAACATATATTTTTTATTTTTAACTAAAATGCCAAATACTAATTTTCATGAATTTAACTTCAAAAATGACGGATTTTCATACAAACTTTCATCCCCTATTTTACCCCCTTAGGGGTGGTATTTCCAAAAACCCTTCCTTAGTGGATGCCTACGTGATAAAAGGTACCTACTGTCAAAATTTCAAGCCTCTAACCCCAGCCGTTTTGGCTGTGCGTTGATCGATCAGTCAGTCAGTCAGTCAGTCAGTCAGTCAGTTTCTTCTTTTATATATACAGAAGACAGCCTCCGTGGCGCAGTAGACGAGTAGCCGGCTGTGAAACGAGACCGTGGGTTCGATTCCCACAGCGGCTCAAATTTTTGTGTGACAGACAGACATTTGTGTCCGGGCTCTGGGTGTTGTGAGATACTGACAACACAAGACTCGTATCTTAGTGTGGGATCGCGACTATGTGTGTGACTGTTGGGTGTTATTTATTATATTATTAGATAGATAAATATGCGTGACATTGAAAATGTGCAGGATATAACTATTTTAGTAAGGCATTTTGAGAATAGAACAAGAAGCCACAGTTTATATAGAATATAGGGCTCAATTAATATAATATTTTTGTGTTATATCTGCAACTTTGCTCGTTATTTTTGTAATGACAATATATATACTGTAATCCCCGAAGGGGTAGGCAGAGGTGTAACCAGTACACCCACTTTTCGCCAAATTTCGGTCCCATAATGTGATAGGGGGGATAGCAAAATGTAATGACAATATTGTGCATCATTACATTTTGCTTTTGAGAAGAGCTGCAGAAATTTACAACACGCGATACAGTTGTTGAAATCAATATTAAAACCAATAAAATTATAAAATCTAACACAAAATTACCATAAAAATATGAACTATTCGAGTAATAAAATATATTAAAAAACATGCATCCAAATGTTTACAACTTGCATACCACATTCCGCAATGTGTTATAGAAACCGCGACTTCCGGCCAAGCATTTATGTATATATAAGCTAATATTAGTTTCGTGTGCACACCAAAAAGAAAATAGTACATATTAAAAACTCACTGCCAATGGAAGGGTCCGGTAATGCCTTCTCTAAGACGATCCTTCAGGGAGCGCTGCCTGGAGGGTCCTGGGCCGGGCGGCAACATGCCAGCGCCCGCCGGCACCGACGGCGGCCGGACAGGCAACATCTCTCACTACCAGCGTTGCACCCACAATAACATCACACTCCACCGGAGCACTACAAACGCGCACTGCAACACAACAGAAACCACCAAAGCCGCGTAAATAAACAAAGCCAAGCATTCCCATCGATATAAAGCTGAATGTGTTACACATTGCATGGTCAAGCAATAGCGCAAACATTTCCAAATAAAATATATAAACGCAATTAAAATTAAGGAAACGCAGTAAATGAAATACTTATATTACTTCGACACTATGAAGTGATGCTTGATTGAGATTACTTTTTTATTATGTAAATTGTATGTAATGATATCAATCTTATAACAAAAAAGTAGCGCCTTTTAGTTTTCCATTAGCAATAAGGAATTATTATGAATGAGTTTAACAAATTCATAAGGCGCCAGCGTAACAAAATAACAATCGTGCCAACATTATTATGCGTTGGTATTTACCGTAGAAATTACTAACATATTTTTTAAACTCGAGTCACGTTATTCGAGGAAAATACAATCGTATCGTCACGGTCAATGAAACATCAACTATTTTCAGCAAAAACACTTTAATATTGTAAATTAAACTATACAATCATATTTGCTGTGTTTCATTATAAAGATAAAAGTGATTATAGGGGACGCGCATGGAAGAGTAGCCCTTTATATTCTAAAGCGAAACGTGCGTAACAATACATGCTGAGACAATGTCGTGCGGAAAATATCTTATTTCTCCCTGTCTGGGCGACTTTTATTAAAAGAAAATTTATATTATATTTACATCTTCATCTAGTCTGAGCCAAATTGTAAAAGGTTGGAAAATAGGTTTATGTACATGTATCCAGTATCCTACGCTAAGATCCCTTTCTCTCTTAGAGATCCTGCGTAATACTTTCATGATCTTGCAGTTTTTTTTATATCAAAGTCCTGCAAGTGAGTCACGTTAGGGTAAGGTGGTCCCGATCTCGATCGACACCCATGAACACAACACCAGGAGATTCATGTGTGCATTGCCACCCTTCATGAAAACTTATAGGGATTTGGAGGTTGGGGGACGCCGGTGTTGGCACTAGGGTAATCTCTCACCGTTAGAAACGAAACGGCAAGCTGTAACTTCACACCGGTCTTGGGTTCCACAATGGTAATAATCCGGTCGGGCCAGCCTATTCATAGTATATAAAATATTGTCTACTGCTTGGCTCTACCATTTCAAATTTATGTCCAAGTAGACCCTGATTAGCTTTCAATTCAACCATCATGTTGAAATACCTACTCAAAGCACTACTTGTAGATATTTTTCCAGATGGTCCAACCATGAATATGTATTGATGGCATAAAGCACTATTAAGTACTCTGTGATAAAAATCGCAACGTATTTAATTTAATTTTCTTTAATAATAAAAATCCCTCTTTGAAAACTATAATCTTTAAAAATCATTGCCGACCACATTTATGATTTCTGTGATCCACTGAATACCCTTTACTTTAAATGATTGAATTAATAAGTAAAAGTTTTTTAATTCATAAAAAGTACACCGACTTCAATAAAAAACAAATTATGCGTCACTATAAAATTTGAGGGTTTCCCTTGATTTTTCTGAGATCCCAACATCAGATCCTGACTTGGTGCCAATGGGACCACCTGGGAAGTATACCCTTTTAAACAAAAAAAGAATTTCTCGAATCATTCTAGGCGTCTTCGAGTAATCAGATTTCCTCCTTTTTTGAAGTCGGTTAAAAATACAACTATACTGAGCATTTGTTGAGGGTGCTTCAATGCATATTTTAGCTTAACTTGTCATAACTTGACATTTTAAAATGGACGCAAAATGCTATTATAAGTTTGCTAAGAAACAATATTATGACGTCAGGGTAATGCAAATTATATTGGTTCCTTCCTATTACCGAACTTCAGGAAAAGGATTTTGCAACAACAAGTCACATTCAATTTGTTGTCAGCACTGAACATGGCTGTATAGACGATTAAAATAATAATTAACTGACTTAAATGGATCAGAATATTATACATACATATACACTCACGCCTGTAATCCCCGAAGGAGTAGGCAGAGGTGTAACTAGTACACCCAGTTTTCGCCGAATTTCGGTCCCTTAATGTGATAGGGGGCGAGCCTATCGCCACACCGGGCACCATTCCAGACTCCGGGTTAATACTGAGTATTTCTAGGAAGAAAAACCCAATATCACTTTACCCGACCCGGGGATCGAACCCGAGACCTCAGCACACTTGTAACGCATGCGCAATTACAACTGCGCCACCGAGGCAGTCAGAATATTATGACAAATATTATTTATCAATAAGCGACATGTAATCCTTGAGAGCTAAACTTAAGTCAAATTCAGTAATGTCTTAGAAGCATAATTTTTTTATTTCAGAGACGCATTAACATGATTTTATTAAACAATAAAAGTGTGATAAAGGGATTACCTAAGGAACCTTTGATTACAATACATAAATATTAAGACAGTGATATCCACGTGAAGCAGTGCCAAGAAACTTTGGTGTGAATACACTAAAACCAGCAGGGCAATAGCAAGAGGCGAAAGCGTGTATCGATCGACCCTCGCTGCCAGCCCCCGCTGCACCCCGCCCCGCTTTCACGTCCCAGCTCACCTTACGTAAGTCCAGCTGATCGCAACCATTCGTAACCTTGGTGACGAGCCATGTCTACTGGGATTATGGCCATTTCGATATCCCATCATTATCATAAATGTATCGGCGATAAAAAAATGTGTTTGAGACATTAAATTCAAGCTTTAAGGTGTTGGTCTATTTTGGAGAAATGGAGGTAATATCCGGCGGAACGTCGCATCGCTGTGTGTTCCGCTGTAGGGACTGACCTCGATTTGTTTTAGGTGTGTGGACATGTTAATTTCCGTAGAACCTTCGCCTGTCGCCTCCTAAATAATTCCTACCATACATCAATTGAAAGAATACAAAAAATATATTCTCTGTCAAATATAAAATCCCCCTCTGTACATTTCCCGAATTACACAAGAACATCCATTTGTCATTTTATTTTTTAAATATACGTACAAGAGTAACGAAAACTTGAAAACTAACAAGTGTTAGTTAATCTACATAAAATGGTAAAGTAGTAATCATTATTACTATAGTTAGGAAACTAGGAACGTAATGGGGAAGTATATAAGCATGAATGAGGCACGTTTTACATTTCGTAACTTGTACTACAAAACGTACGGAGACTTTGTTAAATTATTATTTTTAGACAGAAATTTGCGTTTCAGTATTTCAGGAATGTTACAAATACTATTTGTAGAGCAGTGTCGTTTTATGTTATTAAACAAATTATTTCAGTGATAAAATAATGTATCAATAACACATGCACGACGCGTCGCCTATCTTTACACGTTCAATTTTATCTATTAAATTTCCTCTTAACAGTGACAAATTTATTAATAAAGAGTTATTTGTTATTAATTTGACTGTTCGATACGAAGGACCTTTCGGCAACAATGCGCCTGCTCGCTATCACTACTCGGTGGCACCCGACGTGGGGCTAACGATAAGCTGTTTTCTAGAAACGGTCCTTTTCATTTATACTGTGCATAATAATTAAAATATCTACAATGATCTATAGGTAATAACCTAAAATACTAGATGTTAATAGTGATGAACTTTATTGGGTACTTAAAAAGCAAACCTAAAACTTTCTAATTATAGTATTAAAGTCATGTTAAAAATAAATACCAGATCTATAGTTAATAACATGACAATTTTCTTTTCAATTCAGCACATAAATAATTGTGTATTTTGCTAAGTCTAGCTAATACACCAAGTTATTTTAAGTAACAAGATGGTCTCAACAATCTAAGGGATCAAAATGGCTACATAATTTTTTTTTTAATGTGTTATTTTCATCACATGACGTAAAACACAACATATCTATGTAATGTGACATAATGAAATCTATGGTGATAATATCCGTGATTAATGATTAATGAATAATGAAGTGCAGATAAGCATCTATAGTGGTCCATGCATCAATGCAACGAACCAACGGAGTACGAAATTCATGTGGTGAAGCGCTGGCGAGCTATTCGGCATGACGCGGACACGGTATACTCTGAAGACGGGCGCCGAGCGACTGATCCGGCAACCTAGACACGCGCGGGGCGCGGCATAGGGGGTGCAGGGGCGAAGTGAGGCTAGAGGGCTGGTGGTGAACAAAGTGGGCGGCGCACGTTACTGTCGCCTACTCTTACAATGAATGCCTCCTCTATATAGCCACAGGAAAGTTCTGCGACACGTATCCTATAGTAACTTGTCTGAATCCATACAAGCTACTATCACTGCCAGGGTGTAAGCTTGATGATTTGAACTCATATTTCTCTTTTGATGGATCGATAAAAACTCTGATTTAATCCGACCAATTACGTATATGTCATATGAAATTTTATCTAAAATAATGGATTTTATCGTATGTCACGCTTACAGTATTGTGCATTAGAGTGGTAGTCGAAAATAAGTATAAGGTAAGTAAGTTGTTAGCCATCCAGCTCTATGTATCCTTTTCTTTGATTAGCTGTTGATCATTACTTACTCTGTCCATATTTCCATTCCTAATACCGACACTACTAATTGTCGAAACGGTACTTACTAGAACAAATTACATTTTATTACAAAACTAAGTTCTGTTTTCGATAATATAATAAGTAAAGCCAATAGGATGCTGGGATTTGTATTGCGTACAGCTAAACCTTTCAAGAAAATTGAGACATTGAATTTGTTATTTCAAGCTTTAGTTCGTAGTCAGCTAGAATATTGTTCATCCATATGGTCACCCATTTACAAAACTGATATTAATAGAATTGAGCATGTACAGAAACGTTTCTTAAGATATTTATGCCGAAAGGTCGGTGCTAGGAAAAAGCTTTTGGAATATAAGGATCGTCTTGATTTCTTCAAATTTGATAGTTTAGAAGAGAGGAGAAGGATAAGAGATCTTTGTTTACTGCATAAAGTTGCTAATGGATATTTCTGTGAAGATCTTCTTACGACATTAAACATTAGCACCCATAAGCATAGCTATCGGAATCCTCGTCTCTTCAGTGTACCCTGCTCCAATAACAACGTTTCTTACAATAACCCTCTCCATCGTATGTGCCTTCTCTACAACAATTCAATCAAATCTTCCAATGAACTCGATATCTTTCATCAAAATTTTCAAAAATACAAAAGCTGTTTATATTCATTATAGCGCTATAAATTGATAACTTAACTGTAAACCTGCCTAAGTTGTATGTAACTATTTTATACTTATATTTTATACTTAATTATTTTTGTTTATGGTATGTGTTCTCTCTGTAACATTTCTTTTCGCCTTATTAATGAATTTCTAAAATTATTGGTTTTTAAATATTTTTATAATGCTGTGTACAATTTTATGGTTAATAGTTTTAATCTTTTTTGTTTATATAATAGTACTTACTTATATTGCATGTTTCAAATTGTTAACTGCTTTTGTACCTAAATAAAATAAAATAAAATAAAATAAATAAATAGCTTTTCATCAAAATCAGAATCCACACACGGAACATTTTTTTAATCTCACGAAGTTTCTAACTTTAGGATTGAAATAAATATTGTTACCAAATTAATGTAACTAAATGTTTAAATATAAATTGTAACAAAAAATAACTTTAAATATAAGTATTAACTAATCTCGTTTTCTAAGAAGCTTGTCTTAAATTATTCAACAAATGACTATATTTGTATAATGATGCAATAAAACATAATAGGTATGTTCTTTTACGGTAGCGAAACACTCTGTGAAAAACTCGTTTGTCATTCAAATAACTCTTGACATAATATCCACACTTTTTGTTTTAGGTGCTACTTCCGTAACATACTTTTCGTCTTAGCTCTTACTAAACAATACTGTGATGAATTAATGAACGTCAATTATGAATAGCACTTGAAAATTAAAATCATTTAAGAATTTATCAACAGACTTCAAAAAAGGAGGACTCTCAATTCGATGCGCATTTAGCTTTTTATGTATGTACTGATTTCACCAACAGTGTAGATAAATTTGTTTTTTTTTTGCTTCCCATTGGGGGACAAACATACTTTTGGTTAAGATTAGATGAAATAGTAAAAAATTACATATTCAATAAAAAACAGAGCACACGTAATGATCAGTTTTTAAATGGTATTTTTACACTGTTAACAACGGTTAAGACTATAAAAATACCTTATAGTTAGTGTTAGGTTCGAACTAAAACTCAGAAACCCTCGTCAAAACTAGCTCACTGTATATTGTATATTTTTTATAGGGTAGGTCGACTAAGGAGCAAGTATGCCACCTGATGGCTATAGACACGACAGACTTCAGCGTGGCGCTACGACATAAACATAATATAACAAGTAATTATAACCAACTATAACTTTCAGGATTACTCTCACCATTGTTGACTTTAGAACCTTGATGTGCAGGATTTGGTGGTCGGTAAGCTGTATAGATCTGAGATTCAAGCAGTTTTGCTAATAATGTAGTTTTCTTATACATTAATTTAGCTACTATGTTTAAATACTTCAGAACTCCAGTCATTAAACACACGCAAGATAGTTTAGACAACCAAAGCTCCCGCGTAACAATGCCGAGACGGATTTTTTAGAAACCGCGTGATGACCGTCGGAAAGTAAGCACGAGCTTAAAACCAGCTAGTCGTTTCTGTCTCGCGAACTCGTCTACCTGTGCAATACTTTAACTCAGTATGTTGATTTGCTACATCGCAGTGCGGCGTCACATGCACTGTCTTTCTTATTTGTGGCGATGAGTCACTCTGTTAAACAATTCCAAATTGTGGGACATTTGCGCATTGTCTTTATTAGATGTAGCGAATATATTGACAATACGTTTATCCTTCGTAAAACTTGGCTATTTCGTATGTGCATATAATTACATGTACAGTATACAGTTCAGAATATTCTATATTTGTTCTTTGTAAGATTGTCCTAAAATTATATTTCTATTAAATCGCAATATTTCATTGAAACAATAGAGCAGTTTCCTATGTCCGATTTTAGATATTAAAGAAAAACTTGCAAAATGTAAACTGTAAAATGTACTTGAAAATTACTACTATTTTAAATGTTGGATTCTAGTTTAGGTTTTTATTATTTTCAATAAATAAAGACAATGAAATAAGAAATGTCATCTAGCCTATTTTAATTATCGAGAATTTGTTGTATTCGTTAAAATTGGCGATATTCAGTACCAATTTTTAATAAAAGGTTATTAAATTATTCATGGTAATAGTGTGAATATTGAAGATATACCTTTGAACAATAAATAATTGACATCCAAAGAATAAGATATTGGGATAGTTAATGAATAAAGTACACATTAGATGTTTCAATTTTTGATCTATAAAACGGTTCGGTTGGTGTAAATGGGAAACGTCTATTTGGGGAATGTTGATATTTGTAGCATTAGAAATTAGAAATTAGAATTAGAATATGTCCTATCCACAACAATAACTATATTGACGTGTCGTATGTCCTATCCACAACAATAACTATATTGACGTGTCGTATTGTTAGTATATGACCTAATTAAATGAAGCTGCACAAGTTGTGTGTACGTGCCAGACTTTATGTTACACTACAAATTACCGACAATATACAAATACAGCGCACAACTGAATACTAGAATGTTCTTTAGTGGCGACCAAAGAATCCATACCAAGTACTATTAAAGTACTTTAGTTACAACATGATACCTGATGGTACAACCAATATGATAGCCTCAAAAATTACACCGACTTCAATAAAAAAAGACATTAGGCGTCCATATAAAATTTTAGGGTTGCCCTAGAATTTTCTTAGATCCCATCATCAGATCCTGACTTGGTGCCAATGGGACCACCTGGCAAGTATATCCTTTTAAACAAAAAAAAAGAATTTCTCGTATCGGTCCAGGCGTCTTCGAGTTATAAAAAAAATACATAAAAAAAAGATTCCGACGAATTAAGAACGTCCTCCTTCGTCGGTTAATAAAAGATAATGCAATACAAAGAAAATATACAACGACGAAACAAGTGAACTTATCCATTTATCCTCATATTGGACTACCTAACCATAGCAAAAATAAAACGAAAACTAACCAACATAATGGGTAGAACTTGAAAACGATTGGCACAGGAACGTTAATAGATGACATTTGAAAAGGCTAGCTGTGGCCAGAAGTGGAAAAAAAACAAATAATGAATTATACATATCAATGTAACTAATATAAATTGTACGAAATTGCTTTGACTCCTACCTAAGAATAAGTAGACGCAATTACAGAATACTCAGTACTCTGTAAAGCATATGTTAACAACAAAGGTCTTAATAATGATAGAAAAGAATACATTTCGGGATGCAGGCGTAGTGCAAACAAATTTTCAAAAGCCCAAATATCCCTTCATTTTGTAATGCACTTTTATCTCCTAGAAGTCCGACAACACGTGAATATTCTGTTGTGTGGGTGTTCTAATTTGCCTGGAATACAGCTGCGCGTTACAGAAATATAGAGTGAAAAACAATATATCTATGATGAAACAAAAGTATCGAACAGTTTGTTTTATAAAATGTGAATGGCACCGTTTATCTAGATTTAATCAGTTGTGAAAACAGGATGGTGTCTGGCTTGTTGGATAAAAATAAACATAATATACGACATGTTTCATTTGAAATTCAATAAGATTATAATTAGGAAACGTATACAGATATGCTTGTGGCAGTCAATAGTATCTGCCTACCCCCATGGGATACGGGCGTGAGTGTATATGTATGTATGTATATACGTCTCAACAGTCTAGTAGTAGCGTAATTAGGCTGAGAAACCGGTCAAGTTCTGAGTTGTAATCCGAAAACAAAAGAGCAGGGAATCAGAACGATTGTGTATTCAATTATAAAAATTACACATGAGTTAATAGAATTTCTTTCCGATGTGGCGATGGGCTCGTCACGTATCAAAGCGCAACAAACCGGGAATGCATAAGTTGTTCCTCCGTTTACCCCTTCATAGATACAGGTGAGAACTTAGAATACCATCTATTAGATTTTTCTTAATTATTTAATGTAGATTTGAAAAATAACAACCACTGGTTGAATCAGCGATCGAGCAAACTACAGAAGAAAAACTCCCTCAAGGTTTTCTCCGTCCTAAAAGACGAACATACTTTGCTGGAACGACCACCGTACACGGGGTGTAGAGCTCGCCATAGTGGCACACGAAGTGTGTCGCCTTCCGGGATCAGCCAGCAGGCCGGCATGATTGTGATGAGTAGCGGGGGATAGATTGTCTCTCGCTACTCAATAGTCTAATTGGACGGCAATGCGCTTACCATCCGGTGTAATGTGGTCACTTTGTCGTGCCAGGATAAAAAAAATTGGTCAACAACAATAACCAGACAAAATCATAGAAAGATCTTATAGAAGAATTATAGATTCAGTTTTTGCAATGATCTATCAATCTCCAATATGGTGGTATCCCGAAGAAGCAACTTCCTTAAACTTTAATTGTGGTGGTAAGGCCAGGGGATCCTTCAATATAATACACATACAATGGCAACAGAGAAAATTATTACACACTTAATCACATTACAAAAATAACACTCTTATATCTCCCTAATTTATAAATTCAATATAGGTAAATAATACACTTACATTTTTAAATTTGATCCAGATTATTGTATTGACTTTTTACAACAGTGGACTGTCTACATTGAGAAGAAAACACTTACTGATAATATATCCCACAGATAACCTTTATTTTATGCTTAGATAAGGACAAAATCTATTTATGATGTAAACAAGTTTACAAAGTTACTGTAAACATATTGATGATTACTTTATTTAAAGCAGTGGTCAATGATTCCTCTGGTTTTATGAGTGTTCATAGCTAGTGGAGATTAATACTAATATGACCCAATAACTTGTTTCTGAGTTTCTGCTATGATAAAAATCTTATCTGCCAAATTTAAAAAAACAGATTCTCTTGTAGTTATTTTTCTTATTATTATCAAAGGACATAGTTAAACTTCTAAAATTGATAATATTTTCCAATTAATTTAAATTACATTATTTAAATAACAAATAAAAAACTTATCATAATTTTATGTTTGCACAATCCATGACCTGTCAGTGGGATATTGTTTGACATTGTTGTAAAATTACAGTAAAATGACAGATAATTTTAAAAAGTCAGAAGTGTAAGTCCTGGAAGTAAGGATTAAATCTGCAACATTGTCCCTGCAGAAAGTCCTTTCTCCTTTTTCATAAGTATCTTTAAAAATGAATTTTCCTGTATTTTAGGGTCAAGAGTAGTAGTTGTATAATGATTTTATCAACACTGATTCGTAAGGTCCTTTAAGCAGATTAACATTGAGAATTTCCCTTTATTATTTACATTGGATTCAGCTGTATATACAGGGTTTCCCTGGAAGTATGGATCAAATCGAATAGGGGCAAGGTCATTTCCAAATTTTTCAATGAATGTTATGTTATGACCAGTTTTTGTATTTTTCAATCAATTCGCAGTGCTCAAAGAAAAACATCATAAAAAATATCAGAGAAAACTATCAGAAACTATCAGAGCTATCAATGTAATTTTTTTTAAAAGAGTGGGCCTTCCTGACGTAATATTTTACGCAGCTAGTAAACATGTGTTCAATAAGAAAAAAAAATACTGCAAGTCTGTCTGGTACAAATTTAACTAAATTTTCGAGCGATTTTCATGGAATATAGTTACACTAGGGAAAGGTGACTGTGTATTGAGAAACTTGCCCAAGTCATAAAGATTATTTGGAAGTATAAATCACTGGGATATTCTTATTAGTTTAAAAGTTACAGAATTTTATTTACAAGGGCGTCGTATTTTTAAATTAGTCATAACTTTTGAACAGTAGAAAATTGCACCAACATTATCAGGGTTAAACATTTGGAAATTACCATGCCCATGCCCCTATTCGATTTGATCCATACTTCCAGGGACATCCTGTATATGTCAAAGCATCAGGAATACGGACACTCTATTGAACTTACAAATAACTTGATCTATTGTAAATTGTGGGTACCATTCAGTAGTTTTTCTATTTTGAGGGTGGGTTTGAGTTGTATGTCACGTGATCTCACTCTTAGAGTGAGGCACAATATAAATCACGCAATATAAAGGACTGCCTCGCCATTTGAAGGGCAATTGCGTAGTAACCATTGAACAGTTAGAAGCTTTAGAGGTTGTAATACCGGAATATGGTTTAACAGACAGTTTCTACCAAGTTTAAAGTAACTCTTATTGTTCTCTGTATCTGTATGGTGTGCTCAATCCTGGGCAAGGTGGTTTGGTGCATAGGGGGATAGTCGAAGGGATGCAGTTGTCTGGGCTATTAATTGACGTAGGCCAGGGAGGGAGTCGAAGGGATGTAGTTGTCCAGGTCGTAGATATGGGTTGTAGATCCAGGGGGCGCTGTTATTCGGGCTGCACTGCCCTGATTGCGTCGTAGTTTCGAGTAGTTGTGGGTATTGCCAGGATTGGGAACACGATCAGTGGTTTGAGAAAGTGGTGGATTTACCCACATTATCATTTTAATTTAAAGTGCTGTGTTTAAAAGAGCAACCATGGGGTTTCTTGCCAGGTTCTTCCCCATCGATAACTGCCTTCCGAACCGGCAGTAGTTTAATAAGCTGTGAATTGTTAATCTTGAGTTTTTCTACCGAACTATCATATGATGTGCATCCTGACTATATCTGGAGATCGGAGAGGGACGTGTGAGCCATTCTCGACAGCCTCCGCCCTGACATACTGGCTTCTACATATATATATAAAGCTAGCCATATGTTATTATAACAAAATGTAAGAGACTATACACTACTATACTATTCTGGACAGATGTAATTTCAGTTGTGATGGTTTATGATAGTGTCAATCATTTAACAGATTATGGATTAATGTGAGTCTTATAGAACCAAAGTCGGCAATGTGGGGACCAATTTATATTGTGGCAACTGATAACTTTTTGCTGAATATTTTATTTTAATCTAAGGAGATATTTAATTTAAGCAATGACCACAACAATAATTTAATAAAATTAATTGATTGCAAAATATTATTCTATTTTCTAGATTGATCCGAGTTTGAACCTAGGGTTGGCCGCCGGTAACTGCCTTTGCTATATAGCAAATACACCTGAAGCCAGTTATTCATGTTTGGAAGATAATATTGATTAAATTTTTATATGATCCATAAATTACTTACTATTTGTGCTATAACTTTATATAAAATTAAAGAAAATGAAGGAACAAAATTAAATAGTAATTTATTTTTATTAAAATGATGCATTCATGCAAAATGGTATCTGTTACATTAATCCGTTGTGTTTATTATACTTAATACTCTTCAGCCCCATAGAATTTCTCTTGTGGTTTTTTCATGAATTAATATTAGAGTGAGCCCATGTCTTAATTATCAAGTTTGATATTTCCATTACTACATAAATTATTGTATTTATTTCCCTTAATTTGTGCATATAAACTAGATAAAAAAAATAGTAAAACACCCTTGTTTTGCTAATGATTTCCAGGAATCTAACAACCTTTTTTATTATGCATCAATATGACAAAAACTTGGTAGTTCCACGAGACCTTATCCTAATTGCATCAAAAACATTATGAGTATCATGCAAATGCATTTTGTTCTAAAAGACTAGGTATAACAATAACATAATACCGAGTATCATCGTGCACTAGCACACAGGTAATAAAGGTTTAAATAAATTTTATTTGCAGTACTCTGATGAAAATCTTTTTATACTTACACAACTTATTGTTTAAATTTGAGAATTGTATTTTGTTTGCTTAATAATAATACACAATATTTTTATACCACAAATATAGACAAATAGAAACTTACATGTTTTAATTCCTCTGGCGTTGTGTAGCTTCTGAAGTTCCGAATTGTTTGGAAACGTAGCACGACGCAGGCCACAAGAATAAGTCACACAATGGAAATCATATGATAATGATGTAAAGATTATTTATAAAGATTCAAAGAAACAGTCTTCTTGTGAAATATAATCCGCAATCAATACTAATCTAAAATCTTATCATTAAACTACACAGTACAGATTTCGACGTGAGAAGATAATGACTCCGGTGCATTTTCATCCTATCAAATCCATTTGACAATTATCACTTTAGCAATCACGCACACAACAGTCCGATTGTGTTTATCAATATTAACATATTTAACAGTGCAATATTTTCATGCAAAAATATAGGACGCGTTTTATATTACTTCTGCGCGAATCTCCTAAGTTTTTCTGCGCTTCCAAATGTACCAATCAAAATCAAAACATTGTTGCAACCGCCATCTATTGAGGTTATTGTGAAATGGGTATTATTGTCATCATTGCCACTTGAAAATATTATGTGAATATTTATATCTTGGTAGAAAAAATGCATTACTACAATACCGAATGCCGATTGCCGGCAACGTAAATCTGCAACGAGGAGGCACAGTGCCAGCGCATCGGCTAAAATTATTTGCATTTTTGCTCATTTGAATTTTGATAATTTCCTTTCAGTGAAGCGCACGAATAGACGGCATAGCACGGTGATTTATAATAATATTATCCACTCCATACATTGGACAAAATGAGATGTCTTATCGAATGTCTCAACACAATCCATCCATGGGAACTAGTAATTTGTTAAACGATTATAACTACGCGACCGGGCCTGACAAGATAAGTTTCCCACTCGTGTTCGGTAACTTTCGGCATGTCTCGCCTAATGTGTGGATTGCGATAGATTTGTATTTGGATTTTATCGAGATAATCTTCGGGAAAGTATAAAAAAAGCTGGTGGCCGCAGTTTCATTAGCATATTTAGGTTGTTCGGTACCTTAGGGAAGTGTGACCTAGGTACACAATACAAAAAACATTTACCATTTTCTTCCTTAAACACGGCACGAGAATCGAAACACCAACTTTGATAAAGCAACAATACCTGGCGATGTTGGAACGGACTGCCGAGATGGGTGTCGTGGGTTCGAACCTTACAACAGTAGGCCTACTCTTGAAATCAATTCCAAACTCGAACTCGATACAGTTTCAATTCCAATCTAGAAGATATTGGAACTCTAACTCACTTAACTAAACGAAATAGGATATTTACGAACTAGCGATCCTAAAAACTCTCTTTCATTTAGTTATTAAAAATTCCGCCGTATTCAGTTAAATCATGCATTGGTGTTGCGTTCAAGAGTGCCAATTGTACAGTTTTCGAACCCAATACCAATTTCAAATTGGAATCGAGTGTCAAGAGTAGGTAACCCTCCTGGGTTTGCATCTCGGACATTTCTAAATAATGTACGTCTTTATTGCCAATTATCGTACTCTTTGACAGTGATGGAGACCATCTTGAAAAGTAGGTCATACCTGATATTTCTTCAAAAATAATTTCAATAGTATGTGAAGTATACCAACTCACAATAGACCAGCGCGGTACTCTTACGTGGGAAAGAATAACACATACACAGATATTGGGTTTTTCTATTTAGAAATCAGCTCGGTATTAGCCCGGAATCTGGAATTGTGCCCGGTATGGCAATAGGCTTGCCCCGTATCACAATGTACCATAATGAATTCGGCGAAAAGTGGGTATACTATATATGTATGTTTTTTTTTTTTTTTTTTTTTAGTACCTTGATAGCCAGACGAGCAGACGGGCCACCTGATGGTAAGTAGTCACCGCCGCCCATAGACTTCTGCAATGCCAGGGCACAGCAGAGCCGCTGCCTTCCTTTGCTGCGGTATGTAATTTTATTTACCTGTTGATTTATAAAAATTATATTATAATTATATTATAATTATAATAACGAATCTTTTGGTTATATTCAAATTTTTGACATACTGAAAAATTTGAATATAACCAAAAGATTCGTTTATCGTACCATCAAACGATACAATGAAGACTCTAGTGTAGATGACAGGTCAAGAAGTGGTCGCCCTCGGTCTGTTAGGACTCCAGCAGTGATAAAAGCTGTGAAGGCGCGAATTCAAAGAAATCCCAAACGTAAGCAGAACCTGTTGGCCCTTCAGATGGGGTTAAGCAGAACCACGGTGAAAAGGGTGTTAAATGAAGACTTAGGGCTTCGGGCATATCGAAGAAAAACAGGACATCGTTTGAATGCTCGTCTAATGGACCTGAGACTGAAGAGATGCCGCGCTTTGTTGAAGCGGTACGCGGGAAAAAAATATCGGGAAATTCTTTTTTCAGATGAAAAAATTTTTACCGTAGAAGAGAGCTACAACAAACAAAATGATAAGGTGTACGCACACAGTAGTGAAGAAGCGAGCAACTGTATTCCGCGTGTCCAACGAGGGCATTTTCCATCCTCGCTCATGGTATGGTTGGGAGTTTCTTATTGGGGCTTAACAGAGGTATATTTTTGTGAGAAAGGTGTAAAAACGAATGCAGTTGTGTATCAAAATACAGATTCGGCGCCAGCTCATAGAGCGAAGAGCACACAAGACTGGCTGGCGGCGCGTGAAATCGACTTCATCCGGCACGAAGACTGGCCCTCCTCCAGTCCAGATTTGAATCCGTTAGATTACAAGATATGGCAACACTTGGAGGAAAAGACGTGCTCAAAGCCTCATCCCAATTGGGAGTCACTCAAGACATCCTTGATTAAGGCAGCCGCCGATATTGACATGGACCTCGTTCGTGCTGCGATAGACAACTGGCCGCGCAGATTGAAGGCCTGTATTTAAAATCACGGAGGTCATTTTGAATAAACTTTAGTGTCATAAGAATCTATGTTTTGTTAAGTTCATTTTGGTATATAAATGGTTACATAATGAATAAACTTGTTTCAATTATTTTATATTAAACATGTGACAGAATTTATGACCTGACTAGGTATAAATAAAACTATCTAATGGAATAACGGGAATTAACTTAACACCAATCAATATTTCCAAGTTTTGTGTGTGTGTGTGTGTGTGTGTGTGTGTGTGTAATAGTACCTACACCATTTACATACAGTATGTTAGGTCCTGGTTAACACTAGTATCACTAGGATTGGAGACAGTTTTATTACTAGCCCTGGAGCTGTGGTGGATTCGTACGGTGAATATAATTTTGGGAGGCAATAATACCTTCCCATTTTCAATCCCCATTAATTCTCATTAAACATTTTTTTTTTTAAATTGTTACATATTTCACAATAATACGTGCTTATTCTATAAACGTTTCAGTGATAACTTTGGTACAAGAGTAGTACACATTTTGCTATCAAATGCTAAATTGCGCAAGATATCTAGTATATAAGAGAAGAATTTAAACTGAAAGTCTATTTGTACAAAAATACGTTCTTCGATAGAATCGCTGGTTATACAATTTAACCTGTTTCAGGTAGAAAAGTAACAATGGCACCGAAATATTTCATCGGCTTCCTATTTGTCATCATAGCAGTAAGTAACCAAATAAAATATTTTTAAGATTTATAACAAATCTTATTCTCAATAACGTAGATTGCAACTAAATTAGCGCTTCAGCTTTTTTCGTATTTATGATCAATTACATATAATCGGCAACACCAAGCAGAAACTGGCATTTTGGTTTTACAGAATTCCCAGTAGTAAAAAATAATGTGATAATATTAATTATGTTTATGATACTTATCCACCAGGGGTTTGGATTTCTTGCCTCTTCTACTTAATTGAGGGATTATTAGGCCAGGTCACCGCGTCCTTTACCTAGCCTGGTGTTAGTATATTTCACATACATTCGTAATTCTTATCGAGAACGATCATGTTCCTCACAATGTTAGGTACCTATTACTCACAATATTTTTTCTTGCTTCACAATATTTTTTCTATCCCTAAATGTTACAGTGAGCGTCTATTATAATAAATACGAAACTAAATAAGTAACTTGGAAAATTTTATAATTACAAGTGTGCTCGAGATCGAACCTGCGACCTCTTTTTCGGTATTGCGGGAGTGGTACTTCACTATTGTATTACCTACTGTTCAATATTAGAAATCCACAATGCACATCCTTATTTAAAATACGAACTAAATATTGTCGATGCGTCAAGTAGGCACTTCAGTATAAAATAATTATGATAATAGTCTACGGAGTACTTAAGTACCTAATTTTATGTCATAGGTGTATTCGGTGGATTGCCAGTATCCAAACGGAGCAGCACCTTATGGCTATGGATACAATCAACCTCCAGTAATCATTACCAGAGGAGGCGGTGACAAAATGGATAGAGATATTATCTACCCCTTGATACTTCTTATGCTTTTGGGTGGAGACGGATTTGGGAATGGTGGGTGGTACTGAGACTAATAATCCAAATCCTGTCGTAAATATGTACCTAATATATATTTTGTTTCTTTAGTACAAATATTTATTATTAGTTCAAATGCTAATGTAATATATATAAAAACAGTATTATCGTTTTTGACAACATTTTCGGACCTATAGATAGATATACTCCTAGTGGTTTTTTTATGTTTATGCGAATATTTCACATTAAAATAAAACTAATTTTACGGGTAAATAAATACATACAATAAAATCAGTAAAATTAGTTTTACAACTAGTATTTTATCTGTAGCTACACATTATAAACACACCGTTTTTATTTTCTGAAACGATCTTGCAGTAGAAATTTCAATATAAAAGTAATTAAGTGGCCCCCAAAATTGATTTGGATTCATGGATTACTCTTGATTATTAGTATTTATTTCTTTTTTCTTCTCGTCCTTCGTCCTGTCCATGCTGAGAGAATAGAAAATACTCTGATTGTATATCAATTTAAATTAACATAATGATAGTTTATAATTTCTAATAAAATGCGCTGAAAAAGAATGAAAATCACCTCTCTAGAATATATTATACTCTGTATTCACTGGTGACTGGTTTCATCTTAGAAATGTGACAATGAGTGAAAAAATCGATTATTTTAGAATCCTCTGATTACTTATATTTTTTCTTTATTTTTCGGATAAAAATCGTTATAATAGATAGTTTTTTTTAATAAAAAATGGATAATATGAAAAAATATCGATTAATATAAAAATCGGTTATTTTTCACATCCCTAGTTCATCTCTGCTCTGTGCGAACTTGGAACGATTTGTAAATTGTCAATGAATATGGGATACGCTTAATTTTTCATACAAGAATTGAAATAATTGTGTTTTGTGTGTTTAAAACATAGTATTCGAGTTACCAAAATGATTATGTGTCTATTAAAAACTGTTTTTGAATGTTAACGTCGACATAGACAGAAATTAAACAAAATGCTATATTTTTCGTGAAACTATAATCTTATCATATTGATTAGATTATTCAAAATTGGTTCCGTTCAGCGTTCAGTTTATTTACTATCAGTTATGATTTAGAAGTGTTTTAAAGTTCAATATGTCTGATTTTACAAATTGTATCGAAGACGAAGAGTCTTATCCTTTGCACGAATGTGTGTTTCTGGGGGATGTTCGCAAACTGTCATCGTTGTTAAGGAACAACGATGTGGCTCGCAAAGACAAACATGGAAACACCGCATTGCACCTGGCTGTAATGCTAGGCCGCAAGGAGTGCATACAGCTGCTACTTGCGCATAGCGCACCCGTCAAGGTAAAAAACCTCGCTGGCTGGTCGCCGCTCGCCGAGGCCATTAGCTACGGAGACCGACAAACTATCTCTTCACTTGTTCGCAAATTGAAACAGCAGGCGCGGGAGCAAATGGAACACAGAAGACCAGATTTAATAAGAGCTCTCACACAAATACAAGACTTCTACATGGAACTGAAATGGGATTTCCACTCATGGGTACCTTTAGTCTCTAGAATATTGCCATCAGATGTGTGTAAAATCTACAAATGTGGTTCTAGAATCAGATTGGATACAACTTTAGTAGATTTTTCTGATATGAAGTGGGAAAGGGGAGATATATCTTTTATTTTTCAAGGAGAGAAAGTTCCCAGTGAATCTCTTACTGTAATAGACAACAAAGCCAAAGTATACCAGAAAGTTCGCTATGAGGAAACAGAAACTGAAATAGAAGATGAAGTAGACATCCTCATGTCTAGTGACATAATGGCAGCTCAAATGTCCACTAAGAAAATATCATTTGCAAGAGCCCAATCTGGTTGGATATTTCGTGAAGACAGAAAGGAGACGGTGGCTGGTTTGTACAGGAGTGACATATATACAATTACAGGATTAGTTTTAGAGTCAAGGAAAAGGAGGGAACATTTATCTAATGATGATCTACAAAAGAATAAGGCTATAATTGAAAGTTTGACCAAAGGTAATGCACACAGCTTGGAAACAAATGGAGAACCAACTCGACGAGCATCACTGAATCCGCCGCCGGAGACTAATGTAGACTGGAAAACTTACATATCATCTGAACCTGGATTCTATCCCAGCCTTGGCAGGGACCTTGTGTACAAAGAGTCCTCCAGAAACTTTAGAGCCACAATAGCCATGAGCGATGAATTCCCTCTCAGTGTGGAAATGCTCTTAAATGTGCTTGAAGTGATAGCCCCGTTTAAACACTTTGCTAAGCTACGACAGTTTGTAGAAATGAAATTGCCTAGTGGATTTCCTGTAAAGATTGACATACCAATTCTGCCTACAGTCACAGCAAAAATCACATTTCAGAAATTTGATTTTCGAGATGACATTCCTGATGATCTCTTTGTAATACCTGAAAATTATGTAGAAGATCCTTTACGGTTTCCTGATTTATGACGCATCGATTTTCCACCAATGCTTGAAATTGAGGAGGGGCACAAATGGCGACGTGTTCGTTCACGAAAAAATGGCACTATCAGGAGGTACAGATCAGCTCACTCGATGCTCTCAATAGAATTCCCCATATTAAATGAGCTGGGTACTTCCGCGTCAAGTCATTGTATACTGTTTGTGGAATAGTTAAATTTGGAAGTAGTGTTTAAGTAGTAGAAAAATGACAAATGTAGTGTCTTAAAACAGTATCACATTGGTATTACACATTATATATCAAGGCTCTCAGCTATTTTAACTCTTATTAGTATCAAATAGCACCTTTGTTATTAATATATTTTACTTTTTGTTTTTTTATTATTTTTTATGGCTGTCTATATTATTTGTAAAGATGGATTGAATATTTTAATAACCATGTATTTGTCTTGTAGATATTAGTGTAGTGTAGAATTTGCTCATCCACATTTACGTCCAGAATGAATTTGTGTATGTCATTGAAATTATTTATTTTGTAATTGTTTATATGTATTTAAATTTATATTAATGGCAAATACTTTGGAATTTCCTAAAATCCAGTTCCTATTTATTAAAAATACAATTGCGATTGGTTTATTGTCATAGTCTAACTGGGCAGTCTAACTAGTTAGTCCAACAGAAATAATCCTCCTTGTGAGCAAATTTTTTCAGATGATGGTAAAAAGTAATTTTGAAAATACATAATTACATATGAAACCTAATTGTTAGTTCCCCTGATTTTATCACTTTTAAATTAAACACAAATTGTCAATAGGTCTATAATACTGTTGTGCATAATGCAGCAATATTGTATTACATACAATTTCTTTCTGTATTTCAATGTAAAATAAAATTATTGCAAGATATAAGAAAATTGGGAATATATAATTTTTAATCATCATTGTACAAAAGTAGCTTGACAATTATAAATAAATCCCTATGCAATTTGACCACAATGATAACTATTCCTGTTGACTACCTAGTTTGTCCATGAGAAAGAAACATTTCGAACTTTACTGAGTCAGGTGAAACAGTATCAAACAGACCTGGCCTGATCTGGCCTGTGTATCTACTTAGATTACTCATTCCAAGGCCTAATTTATCAGTATTTGTCAGTCATTTAACATACTACTGTTGCACTATGCCATGTTACATAAATTAATGTCTTGGTGTATTTGTTTATTTATAACTAAGACAATTGCATTAAAGTTTATTTAATCAATTCTATTTCTTTTGTTGGCATGTTTAACTGTCTAGCTTTGATGAAGTCTGAAACATGGCATATAATTCTTTGATATTGTTTTGATTTTTAACATAGTCCAGATTAAAAAGACATACTGTTGAATAAATATTATGTGTTTTTATGTAATAAGCCTTGTATGCTCTGCTGAAACAAATCTGTACACAATTTCCACCTAATACATGGAATAGATCCTTAACAATTAAATTACCCATACACCCTGTACTTACTTCACATCCTTATGCAGTTCTGGCTCAAGTTCAGGGGTTAAATTTTATGCCACCTGCCCTCCAGTTTGGCGACTGCATCGGCCACTCTGATCGCCATATGATGGCATCAGCCATACCCTTGTGCTTTCATTACGGTAACTTGTAGTTTGCAGTAATACATACATTGAATTGATGTTTCAAATATGTACATTGAATTTAGATAAACTATCAGTGTCTAGATATTTCCCAAAGTGTAACTATGTAATATGTATAATTGTATGTGATCATAAACTTAAATATCAAAGTAGTTGAAAGTACAATTCAGTCAATAAATGTTAGTATTCAAACAAGTCAAATAAAATAAGTCATAACATGTTTTATTGTAATTTAAAAGCACCGAATGTACTTATTTTTGATTCCAGCACATAGCGCATAGCTGCAGTAGTGTGTAGGTACCATAAAATAGCAGTTAAATGTTAGTTACTACTTAGTACATTCGACAATAACATTATATCCCACCTGAATTTGTTATATTTATTAAAAGTTTGTTTCTTGCCAGCTGCCATTTGACTTGGTGTCATTGTAATGAGTGTTTAATGTATGAATATGATGTCCACAGTAAATAAAATTTTAAAATGTTGTAATATAAATGTAAAACATATTATATTCGTTTTTTTATATTGAAGAATCCAGCAAACAAGTAGTTAGGTCACCTAATGGTAAGTCATCTTATCCATAAATAACCAAAATAGCAGCAGGATCTTGCAGCATTTCTGACCTTCATGGGATTGGTGGAACGGGGGCATTGGTCATCTCAGTCACTGTCCGAAACGTAAGTATCCCACTTCGTTTAACTTCGGTTTCTGTTAGTAGAAAAGAGTGGTAGTCCCCAGTTGAACCGCCCCTATTCATGCTGTAGTTTTACCGCATTTCATATTTATCTTATTTTTTGTTCCACAGTCGCAGTTGAAATTGCGCTTGCGTTAGGACTGCTGTACTGATGTCTCGGGTCGACCCCCGGATAAAGTGATATTAGGTTTTTTTCTGCCTACCCGTTCGGGGATTACAGGCGTGAGTGTATAAGCATGTATATTCCACATATACAAAATGAATGGCGATTACTAATAAAAAAATATTACAAAACTGATAATTTTAATAAGTGTTTTAATAAATTAATAATCACAAAATTTGTTTAAATATAATAAGTATCTATTGCATCCATTATTTGGAAAAGTGAATGCATATATCTAAAGTATAGAATATTAAATATTTGTTTACATTGACCCAATAAGATCATATTTTTGCTATTATTAGACTATGTTAGTCTTTCAAACGATTACAATTGCATGCAGAAGTTAAAAATATATCAACTTCAATTAAAAGTACCTACTTAAAACTTGAACAATAGATGTTTAACGTAACGACTTTCGCGACCGAGTGTTCGTCGGAGACATCACAACTGGTATGGAATCTTCAAGACCCAGAGTCACTACCCGCAGAGACACCGTCGAGCGACGAGCTGCAAAAAATATAATGCGTATTGTCATCTCGTTTGTTTCTTTATTTTTTAACCGACTTCAAAAAAGGAGGAGGTTAACAAGTCGTTTGAATCTTTTATGTATGTTCCCCGATTACTCGAAGACGCCTAGACCGATTCAAGAAATAATTTTTTTGTTTAAAAGGGTATACTTCCCAGGTGATCCCATTGGCACCAAGTCAGGATCTAATGATGGGATCTCAGAAAAATCGAGGGCAATCATGAAATTTTATAGTGACGCATAATTTGTTTCTATTGAAGTCGGTGTACTTTTTATTTTGCAGGGATTTAGATAGCGAATATAGCAATCTCAGCTAGGGTGCTATTATTGCCAAGACCAACACTAAATATGATCAGCGGGTCGTTAAAAATATAGGTACATAATCTGCTTAGTGCTGCCATTATCTTAGTGCTAAATATTAATGTATTAATAATGTTAATAATTTACCTTGTTCTGGGGTGTCTTCGACGAGCTAGAAAGAGGATCAATCATGAAAATATTTAATAGCAACACGTGAACAAAATACAAACCTATCTACATGTTTCAGGCATGAGGGCATTTCAAAGATAATACACACACACACACACATACACTCACGCCTGAAATCCCCGAAGGGGTAGGCAGAGATGTAACTAGTACACCCACTTTTCGCCGAATTTCGGTCCCATAATGTGATAGGGGGCGAGCCTATCGCCATACCGGGCACATTTTCCAGACTCCGGGCTAATACTGAGGAATTTCTAGATAGAAAAACCCAATATCACTTTACTCGACCCGGGGATCGAACCCGAGACCTCAGCACAGCAGTCGTAACGCATGCGCAATTACAACTGCGCCACCGAGGCAATACTTAATACCTTATTTTTCCCTATACGGGAATCGAATCTGTGACTTTCATAGTTACTCGCCCGTTGCGCTACGAAGGGCGTTCAAATGTACAAAACAGTTCAAATTGCTTCGATTATTAGTACAAGTGTCTAACTATAATATTTACCGCCGCCTCGTGAAGTTTAGGCGCGAGAGTCCTGCGGAACGCTGAGAGCCGCTTGGTGTATCCGCTGGCGATACTAACGCCGCTTTTCATCGACTCGGACGAACTTGAAAACATCGACTCTGTGGATACATTTGATAATTGAGTCGTATAAAGGCAACGAAGGTAGTTGGGCAAAAATTAAATAAGTATATGGCAATATAGGAGATACAATTCTGAATGACTGAATCGGCTATTGTAATTGCTGTAAATCCTTCTAAAAATCAGAACAAAAGTAACTTTGGATCCAAAGATGGCAATCGTCCAAACGTCAAAATCATATTTGGCAATTTTTTGCTATCAACCAATGAAAGGCGTCAAGTCGACAATCCTATTCGTCAGGAAGTCAGTGACAGTAAAAATGGCAAACTAGCCAGAAGTATAGGTTCAAAGACGGCAATTTTGTACAACTGAAAACCAATAAATAAAAGTTATCGTTATTCTTTAAATTGCCAAAATATAAGTCGAGTCTATTATATTTTATGTTTGAGTATATTTTCTATTGCTTCAGTAAAATATCAAATAATAGTTATAATACTAAAATCGCTAGTCTGTCAGTTTTCTTTACATTCGTTATATTAATAAAACCACGATAAATATAAATATTAGTTTTAAGTATTGTGTACGATGTGACATATATTTTACAATAAAACAAACGCGACTGTTAGGAGTACGTTGCCATAGATACAACGTTCGGTTAATGTTCAAATCCAATATAATAATATTTAATGTTTTTTTATTACCCTCTGGTTCTCCACCAGGTTCTTTGAACGAAGCTGATGGCCCGTCGCCCAATATTCTGGAACAAAACAATTGAAACGTCAACTATGGTCTACCTTACTAAAATTTGCAACTATTACCTATATTACTACTACACTACTGTTACCGGCGTGATACCAAAAACTTGATCCTAATCCATTAGTCTTGAAGCGGAATCAAACCTACAACTGCTCATTCCACAGTCTGCTACTTGTCCATTACACCACAGAGGCTGGCCACAATGCATTTCGATATAAAGGTGTCTGCTCTAACGTATGTATAGCTGATTAATTCAGTTAGGCACTTCATAAACATACTTTCTACCATCGCCCCGCTCGCCATCGACAGGGAGTTCATCCTCACACACTGGAACCTAAATAGTCCTAACGCTCCGAATGTGGAATGAGCTCCCTGCCGAGGTTTTCCAAGGGGACTACAGAATGGGGTTCTTCAAGAAGGGAGTAAATAGGTTTCTGAAGGGTCGGCAACGCACATGTGATGCTCCTGGTGTTGCAAGCGTCCATAGACTACGGTAACCGCTTAACGGGTGGGCCGTAAGCTTGCTTGCCATCATCGTGGTATAAAAAAAAATACTTTATTTAGGATCAAATTCACTTCGAATACCGATTATTATAATATCGATTCTGCAATCTCTTGTCTGTCTCTATGTCTGGGTTTAACTCAAAAAAGACATGTAAAAAGTACCGACAACAAAAAAGCGTACTTCTGTATGAAGAGTTGCAGACGTCGCTGGTGTCGCGTGAGATACCGCTGCAGGTCTGTGGAGGCGAGCAACGCGGCGAGCTGCTCCCCCGCACCCCCGCCACCACCCCCTGCACCACCCCCGCACACCTCCACCAACGTCTGCAGCGCGCTGTGAGCCGCCTCGGAGTAATCACGCACCCACAACGCGAACTGATAACATACACACATATGAGTCGTATAGAACCAAAGCCGGCAAAGTAGGTAGTTTGGCGAAAATGAAAAAATATATGGCAATATAAATTAATAATATAATAATACTAGCCTTGATTAGACATTTTCCCACTGCTGGGCACGGGCCTACTCTACTAATGAGAGGGGTTAGGCCTTAGTCCACCACGCTGGCCTAATGCGGGTTGGTAGACTTCACATACCTTCGAAATTCTTATAAGAATTCTCAGGTATGCAGGTTTCCTCACGATGTTTTTCTTCAACGTTAAAGCAAGCGATAATAAAAAAACAATATACAACTTCTCGTCCCGGGTGCCCGGGACGAGAAGCGCTGGTTTAGGGAAATTTTTAGGGACTCAGCCCATATTACAATAAAATATTCAGCAAAATTGTCTTTCGACTTAAACAAAAGTTATTAGTTTTTTTTATTTGCCAAAATAAGTCGGTTCTACTTTGCCGACCTTGGTGCTACGCGACATACTTAGTGGAATAAGGTTTATAGGTTACGTGAGTTATTCTAATGAACCAATACGCGTTATGCTGATTGTGTTTTACAGAATTGGACATGTACTTAATAAAACAGTGAAACATCACGGCTTGTTAAGACTGAGATTTTTAAATTAGTAAAATTCATAAATTTCCTACTTTTACGAGTAGAAACAAAACGCATTCACTCATTTATGATTTGCTCTGCATGAGAGAAGCACTTGTATTATTTCAATCTATGGTCGGAAAAAATGGACGCCGGTGTTGTGTTTTTGTTGTTTATTGTTTTGTAGTTTGTCAAGAAAAACTTTAATAAATAATATTCGATATACGAAAAAATCTATGTTTTTGATCGATATATCTTATTGGTCAAAAACATCAAACATTAACAGTTTTGATGTGTTCGCATCACTAGTGAGTGTAGTACCTGGAATATTCGCCAGTCGTCGTCGTTGTCGACTAGTTTCCTGGCGCGCCTGGCGTTGTTCCGCACCAGGTCGCGCGCCGTCACCAGCCGCCCCGCTTGTCTCTGCGCGCGCTCGCGGACCGACTCCACCTCGCCCTCCGCTTCAGCCCTGCCACCACCACCATAACCAAAGTCAGCAAAGTAGGTAGATGGGCAAAAATGAAAAAATATATGGCAACATAGGAAATTAAAATAAATAACACCTAAAAGTCACACACATAGCCCCGATCCCACACTAAGATACGAGTCTTGTGTTGTGGGTATCAGGGACTACGAGAAATGCATGGTCTCACAACACCCAGACCCCGAACACAAATATTTGTCTGTCACACAAACATTTGTCCCGGTTTGGGAATCGAACCCACGGCCTCTCGTTTCACAGCCAGCTACTCGCCTACTGCTGTAGGCGTGGCTGTCGAACAGCCTCCGTGGCGGCTGTATTGACTAGTGCAATTTTCTAATTTAAAATGGCTATAAACCCTTCTAAAACACAGAACAAAAGATGTTTTAGAATCAAAGTCGGCAATCGTTCACTATCAACCAATCAGAAGCATGTTTGTCACGTCAACAATCCTATTTCATGAAGTCAAATAAAAAATGGCAAACTTGGCAGGAGTACAGGAACAAAGACGGCCGTCTCACCTTTATTGGTTTCAAACCCGGCAATCTCAGTTTTTTTTATAATTTTCCAAAAATTTGTCAGTCTTACCGAGTTGCACGCGCTCTTTAATGTTATAGGTGGTCAACGAGCAAGTAAGTCACTTATTAATATTTCAGTGCTCACATTTGAAGATCCAAAATTTGTACTTTTTAGCTGTTATTTCTTATAGATAGAATGTCCTGTACAACATTGGTACTACATGTTTGGACAAAACTGGTTATATTACAGCTCTACTATATCTCAAAGATATTATAAGCATCTGCAGACGGACAGATGGCCGATGGAGCAGACATGTGTTGGAGTGGTGACCGCGTTTAGGCAAACGTAGTGTGGGACGCCCAGCGCCCTGCTGCACGATGGACCGACGACTTGAAGTAGGTGGCGGGTAGCGGGTGGATGCGGGCTACCCAAGACCGGGATGGTTGGCGTTCACTTGGGGAGGCCTACGTCCAGCAGTGGAACAGGCTGAGTACCTATATATTATAGCATCAGAAAATGTTTTATGGGGAATATAACTCACTCGCAGGTTATATGCCCAAAAATACAAAATTAAAGGTATATACAATATTTGGTTTTTATATTTTTCTGTAAGTTTGCAACATTGAAATAAATAAAGCCGGCGATCTCTTCGGCCCTGGTAGCCATTGCGTTAACAACCTGTTGTGTTTTATTTTACATTATATACAAACCAGTGATACAATACAGTCCGCATTACAGCCATACATATGCTTTTACAATGAAGAAAATATTGTGGATCAATGAAATTTTTGACTATTTTAAGGTGGTTTGAGTTATAAACGTAAAGTAATACTTACTCGCGCGCCGTCAGCTGATTGTATTTGTCCTTAATAAGGGTCAGGCGCGAGGTGGAGTCAGATATGCTTTCCTCCAGCTTAGCGATATCAGCGTTCAGCGTTTTCAACTCATCGCTCATCTCGTAATATTCTTTGGTCAATCTGTTCAATTCTTCAATTTCAGGCGCTAGGGAATAAATTAATTTATTGTGGTATTTTTTAAAATTTGCAAGCACCGCCTTCATATAAGTAATCGCATGTATGTATTATTGTTGCGCGAACAGATTTTTCCATGCATTACGAATAGTTAAGGTCGCATTTGCCACGCGAGTGTCCTACAAGGGACGTAAGGGTGGATCCACATTGATCTACGTTTTTTTGACAGTTTATGTATAAAATGTGGTGCAGAAATGTCACACTAATGTAAATTTCTCATATTGATTAAGCGATTAGTGATTAGAAAGAAAAAAATGAAAATCGATTTTTTTCTGGGCATTTTTGTACAGCGATCCTAATATTACATTGTTCCTCTTAAAACCCTTGATAAAGTATTCATAGATTATCAAAGTAAAAAATATACTTACCAAAATAGTTAGTATTTATCATTAAATGAATGGTTCCATACAAACTTCAAATTCAAATTACTCAGCTAAAATTAACATAAGGTTTACGACATTTTCAACTTTACCTTTAAATTACTAATCACCCTCCCTTTACTTGGTATTATGTATACCACCTTTTTGCAACACCTTGTATATTGTGTGGTGTGTGGTGTGTGGTGTGTGGTGACTCACAGTCGTGTTGCAGCGGTGAGACGTGGTGCATGAAGTGTGTGTGCGCGGCGTGCACCACCCGCAGCGTGGCCTCCAGCGCCGCCACGTCCCGCTCGCGCCGCGACAGCTCCCCGTCCAGCGCCGCGCCGCGACCGCGCAGCTCAGCACGCTCCGCAGCGAACTGTATAACACAACACAACACAACACTATAACACACACTCTCGGTTGTGGTCTTCTTCCTCCTTACATAGCCTGATCAAAATTAGGCTTTCGTCGTAATCAAGCTATCATGTCAAATAAAATTCCTCTAATCTAAAATAACTAAAGATTTTATGTATCCATAAAATATTAAAATTACCTTTATTTTGAAGAAAGTGACAGATAGCTGCTGTCCTGACTCATCTTTCCCCAAAGATCCAATGAATATATCGTATCTGAAATATTATGTATTTAGTTATTATAGTGTAGGTGGGTATAGCGATAGCCTAGTTGGTTGTGGTACGGACTGTCAACACGAAAGTCGTGTGTTCGAAACACAAATGGCATACACCTCTGACTTTTCTAAAGTAATGTGTATATTAAAATGTTTGGCTAATATGATTATTATGTTGTCCGTTTGACGTCCAAAGTCCTTTTATGAGAGAGTACATCCGTTTTCTTTCCTTACACAGCCGCTAGATTTGACTCGTTTCCGCCCGCTATACGCCTTGATCGCCCTCTAGGTACCTTAACTCAAACTATAATAATGACAGAAGCCGCCATCTTTTGCTCATTGTTGCAAAGTTTTTCAAACTGTGCACACCGTTGGATAAAATTATTATAGTGCGATAATTTTTCTTAAAATTTTCGAGATTAAAGTAGAAAATTTACTTAGTAATATTTAAAAGTGATTAGTTTCCGTCCGTTTTGTTATTGGAGTTATGCAAGAAATATCAGCAAGAAAACGGTCGAAATATGTTTTCGCCAAATGCGGGCCGTAGCAACAGCGTGCCAGACCGCGGCACCGTACGACTTGCAGTAAGATAACAAGGAATAAAGGTTTGAATTGTCTCAGCACCTGGTAAGTCAGCTTAACAACATTATAATAATATTTTTTCTGTTACCGTCACTACCAAATCTAATTTGATCACGCGACTATTTTTCTTACGTACGATATAAGTTTTTCATCAAGCATCCACCTTCAGGAAGAATAGATATATTTGCCAATATGAGCGTTTTAAAGAAAGTCCTGTTCTTGACTTGTCACAATATGCAAAGATTTAATTCTTCTGATTGGAAAAGGTGCTCTTTATGCAGATATATGATGGAGAATACGCATTTTTGCGGCGCTGTCTAACGCCCTTGTGGCGCAATATTAAAATATTAAACCATAAATTTTGATGTGGAAATTTCGAGCGTGTGACTCTCCTCGCGAGGTTTATCTGCATCGTTGAAGCAAGTGTATATATGGTGAATACACGTGTAATTTGGAGGAGTCAGAGGTGTATACTAAATTTGGGCTGAACGAGCCCGCGACTTTCGTCTGGACGATCGGTACCGCTTTTAGCTGGGCTATGGCTGCTTTTAATTATTTAGTTATTATTATTTTATTATTTTTAAAGTGGGTATACATCTACATGTATGTCTACACATACCACCATCATTGAAATAATTTCATCCACAAAACTTGCAAATATTTGCAACAACAGTTTTGAGGACAAAAAAGGAAGAGGGGAGCATAAAAAAGGCGCCCTTAAACAGGAAAAATGCGAAAAAGACCATAAGTTACGTTTCTATCCAAACAAAGCTGTTTTGATAATTATATCTGGGTCTCGAATTGCATTCAACTGTACACTTCTTTTAATTTTACCAACATTAGATGTCATGACTGTCTTTTAAAATTAATTCATTGGAAATTCAAAGAAGGTAAATTATTATAATCTAATAATTTTATAGCCTGGTTGTCTGACTCCTTCTTTTTATATGCGCGCTGTTTTAATAACCAAAACACACTCCGTGATCGTGCTCAAATAATATTGTAACTATTCATCGGGGGCGATCTGTGTTCACCTCGACAACAAAAACACGAAACACACGTACACACACACAGTTTGTGGCAAGACATCTGGAAGCAACGCCCTAAGGGATTATGCTCAAATAATATTGTAACTAATCACCGGGGACGATTTGTTTTCACATCGACCACAGCCAACGTCCATACCACTTTGAATACACCGGTTCTCGTCCGATCACCAAAGTCAAGCAACGTTAGGCGCGGTCAGTACTTGGATGGGTGACCGCCTGAGAACATCGCGTGATGTTACACAAGGCGCACACACAATTCGTGGCACTCTGTGGCGCAGTTGTAATGTAAACGTGCGTGTTGCTACTGCTGTGCTTGGGTTTTGGGTTCATTCCCCGGGTCGGGTAGAGTGATATTAATAATAATAAGTAAGCTGTCACACACACACGGCCCCGACCCCGTTACACTAAGATGCGATTCTTGTGTTGTGGGTGTCGGGGACTGCGAAAGACATTCGATCTGACACCACCCAGACCCCGGACACAGATGTCTGTCGGTCGCACAGACATTTGTCCCGGTGTGGGAATCGAACCCACGGCCTCCCGTTTCACAGCCGGCTGCTCGCCAATTGCACCGCGGAGGCTGTTGAATATTGGGTTTTTCTATTACGAAATATCAGTATCAGTTCAGTATGGCCAGAGGCTCGCGTCTGTCACAACGTACGACGGTTATGGGTTCGGTGAAGTGTGGGTGTGCTATTGCACCTCTCGTATAACTGAATCGATCGCGTAATGTTCAGCTTAAAGGCCTTAAATCTATTTATGGCGCCGCGGAATTACGTCATTTCCATCAAAATCGCGTAACAAAATCTGAGTCATATCAGAGCCCGATATGCTACCTACTACGACCTGCCATTTGGCCAGGCAGCGGCACCGAAGTGGTTCACTTCATTGACAATGTAGGGTACCAGAATATACTCCAGTCACAGGCAAATTCTGCAATAAACTTTTTAGCCAGCCTGGGCTAGTTTATAAATTTGGGTAAATCGATCACTGCCCCGACGAGATCGATAGAATATCTGAGTATCAATTGGGGCACAGGAAACAACAGAATCCTTGCCGCAAGATACAAGATACACCAGAGCCTTCAACAGCAGGTTCAACGCCTCTTAGGGTACCTAAATGATGCAATCTTCATCACCCTCTGGGGAAGGTTGCTTTTCCATTCTTTGCAGCGTCAGAACCTCTACCACAAGAAGAAAAACCAGAGCCTGCCTACACGCCCGCTGCCGGCAATTAGGCCCTCTAGCAGGCCAACGCCTCTAAGGGTACCTAAATTATGCGACCTTCATCACCCTCCGGGGAAGGTTGCTTTGCCATTCTCTGCAGCGTCAGAGCCTCTACCACAAGTCACAAGATACACCAGAGCCTGCCAACAGTCAGATTTATTTATATAAGAAGTGTAGTAAAAGAGCAACTTCAAATTTAGCACGGTGATTGCTACAACATCAAGAAGCAGCAGCTCTCGCACACACACCAGTGATTCTTAATGAGCGAAAACAGATCAGTAGAACAGATCATAAACATCTCCTACTGAAGTTGCTGTTGAAGGACTAACCGGCTCTGATGGACAAGCTCAATATTGTACTCATCTCTCACTACTTTCCGGGATTGTACAATACGGAAGCCCGCAAACTCTCACGCACGGGCTCCGAGTGGCACCTTATAAACAAGGCTACGTCAAAGTTTTTGAAACGATGGGAACACCAAGTAGCGACCTGTTCTTCGTACCAACATCGCATAACACTTATCGAACGCCTATTATCACAGGTCAGCTCCCTGATTCCCATCAATAAAGTAAATTTCGGTTGAGATCATGCTGGAGACCTTAAGTCTTATGTCTCAATTGTGATTAAACAGTCACATTCGGGCTGTCAAAATAATCTAACTTCTTATTACCGAAACTCTGACAGTGAGATAAGTGCTTAGCAAATTTGTTTTCATTAAATAAATTGCCGTAGAATTCTTATGCATTTTTCAACAAAAGCGTCAGTGTGTAAAACTATTACAGATGTAAAAGTTTCAAGTAATTTTATTATAAAACGTATTACTAACAATTAGCTAATTCACGTTGCCTAAGTCATAACCAATATGAGGCTAAAGTTGGTTAAAAATTATTTTTCATAAAAAAATACTTACTGAAAATTATATTTCAATATATACGGCATTGATTTTATTAGAATCAGACCGCAGGATACTTGGTTTAGCCTTGTTGCATTGTTATCCTGATAATCATCATTATCAATATTCATCAGATTATCAATATCATTACATTACATTTTATTAATCCTGTTTTTGGATCAAAGGCAATCATTTGAATACCAACATTCTGGGTTGAAATTTATGAGTTAAGGATGTAGATTTATAGATATCCAGATGAGAACACTAGGCCAAAGTAGCTACTTGAGCTTAGGACGATAGTAAATACAACTAAAGATATATGAGGTTCTATCAAAGTTTGTCTAAAGTTCCAGTTCGGACAGCCATGCCAAATATTAATGTCGATTACGTACTTATTACGATTATTAGTTGTGGCTGGAATATATGCATTACCTGGTAACAGTAGAGCAGCCGTTTCAACCTTTAACTGGGCACAAATTATCCTAATACTGAAATCCTTACCAACGCCAATTGGAAGTAGGCATGTATCTTTAGGAAATTCTATCTGAAACTAATAGCATTTCAGAAAATTCTTTCTAAATAACTTTTATCTATCTGAATAAATATCTATCGTTGTAATATGTAATTACTTATGAAAATAATTATGTGAATTCAATTGTGGCACATATATTATTACGCTTTCTATTCTCACATTGTTGCATTTAAATGTCATAAGCCGCCAGGAGATAACAAACACGTCTCTCATAAAAGGACTTTGGACGTCAAACGGACAACATAATATAAAAATTTTACCTTCCAATAAAATTTGTATTATGTTTCCTCAGACGTCCAAAGTCCAGGTAAGCTCTTCCTGGGCTTAATTAATATCATTATGAACCAAACAATGAGCAAAAGATGGCGGCTTCTGTCATTATTATAGTTTGAGTTAAGGTACCTAGAGGGCGATCAAGGCGTATAGCGGGCGGAAACGAGTCAAATCTAGCGGCTGTGTAAGGAAAGAAAACGGATGTACTCTCTCATAAAAGGACTTTGGACGTCTGAGGAAACATAATACAAATTTTATTGGAAGGTAAAATTTTTATATTATATTTTTATATGTAGTGTAGGACGTACCTCTTCTTTAGTTGTTGGATGCGTTGGTCTCGCTCCCGTATCTCGGTGCGTAGTTTGCCGCAGTCCTCTTGGAGCGCGCGTCGCTGCACCGCAAACATGTCGCGCCGTGCCTTGATCTCTATTAGCCGCTCATTCATCGCCTATAACATACCTGTTTTTATTAGTCTTTATTCTATTTTTGACGATTTACAAAAGTGTGTCGATTAAACATTTAAACGTGTGCTGTGTTAAGCGGCAAGCTTATTGGCAAGGCGAAATTCGTAAGTTCGAAACCAGCCTAACAATGGCATATACATATATTTTTCTAAGAGATTGGTGTTAATTATCCGTTTGTACACCACGTTTGGCTAAACTTTTGCAGATTAGAGCTTTCTAACCCTTCTAAAAGAGGCATAAAAAGCTGGTGTTACTGCTTTTTATTTTCTTGTTATACATGTCGGAGCATCAAGAATACGGACACTGAATTGAACTTGCAAAATAGCTTTATTTATTGTAAGCTGTGGGTACCGTCATTTGTTTTGCTATTTTGAAGGTAGTTTAGGATTTGTTTATCGAGTGATCTCACTCGCAGAGGAGTGGGTCACAACGAAAATCACAATATAAAAGAGCACCTCATCTTTGGAGCGGCATTCGTGAAATCGTGCGGCGCGGTAATCATTGAAACAGTTAGTAACTTGTCGGTTGTAATGCCGAAATACTGTTAAACTAGTAAGTTAACGTGATGTGAAAGTGTTATTGGGTACCGCATATTGTCACGTAAACTGTGATGTGTTTAAAGGAGCAACCATGGGGTTTCTTGCCAGTTCTTCCCCATGGATAACTGCATTCCGAACTGGTGGTAGTTTATTAAACTCTGAAGTGTTAATCACGTGTTTTTCTACCGAACTATCATACGCTATGCATAGTGAGCATATTTGGAGGTCTGAGAGGGACGTGTAAGCCCTCACAGCCTCGGCCTGCGGTCATGCCTGCGACATACATATTATATCAAGATGTACAATAAATTAGAGATAGGATATATCACAATAGAGTACTGCGATAAGCTCGATGAAATGTGGGTGTACTGATACACCTCTGTCTACTTCTTCGGGGATTATAGGCGTAAGTGCATGTGTGATTATGAGCGTTATGTGTATATGTATGTATGTGTCTGTGTGTGTATAAATAACACCCAATAGTCACACACATAGCCCTTTTTTTCTTTTTTTGTTGACGCGGGGAAAGCGTTTTATTACTACCGCCCGCTCCGGCGGGAAGCGGAATAAGAATAAAACGGTTATGCTGGACTAGCCGGTCTTACGACCCAGCATCCCCCTCGCCCGGATGATGGCTATCCGGGCAGCCGCTGGGCCAAGTCCCTACCCCCTATGTACACCCCACCCGACACTACCAGCTAAAACCCCGCGGTGGCCTTCTTCGGCGCTTACGGAGCGATCCCGGGGTATTCTAAGGAGTGCTAGAATTGCTGCCGGAACCGCCCCTGCGCGGTGCTGCGTAGCAGCCCATCTCCATGGGAGGGCTTAGGAGCCCCCGCGCACCGAACAACGACAGCCAACGAGGCCTTACCACACGCGCTGCCGTCCATCTCGGGGTCGCACGATGCTCCGAAACTGGGAGTGCATCGATTCGGGCTGACAGCCCCCCCCCCCCCCCCCCGCTGCGAGCCCGCGACCCCCGATGGCCCCAATTAGTCGCCTCGTACGACAGGCAGGGGTTACCGTGGTTATTTTTCTTTTTCGTTCGTTATTCAAACGCCCCCGTTCCACATGACGGGAGACGCCGGTCAGTCGTCCACCTGGCGCCTCCTACGTCTTCTCTGGCGGCGGGAGGGATCATTTCGTTCCCGATCCCTCTCGGCACTCTCCTTCTGCGAGATGACGCTCTCGCAGAAGTGGGCCACCGCACGCCAGGACCTCCGGCTGGCGACCATGGACGACACCACGGCCGGCAGCGAGAGGTCTCCTCCGACGACTGCTCTGAGAGCGCTGCGCTCTTCGTCCCAGGCTGGGCACTCCTCCAACGTGTGTTGGGCCGTGTCCTCACGGCAGTTGCCACAGTGGTGGCACACGGCAGACACCTCCTTCCCGATCCGACACAGGAACGAACCGAAAAATCCGTGGTCCGTCAGTACCTGCGTCAGCCGGAAAGTTGGCACACCGTGGCGCCTGTCTGGCCATCTCACACACACATAGCCCTGACCCCACACTAAGATACGAGTCTTGTTGTGGGTATCAGGGACCTAGAGAGACGCACGGCCTCAAAACACCCAGACCCCGGTCACAAATATCTGTCTGTCACACAAACATTTGTCCCGGTGTGGGAATCGAACCCACGGCCTCTCGGTTTACAACCGGCTACTCGCCAACTGCGCCACGGAGACTTTCGTATGTGTGCGTGTGATAGTGTGTGTGCGTGTGATAGTATGTGTGTGTGTGTGTGTGTTTGTATGTAGTTGATGTATGTATAGACAATGTGTGGTGGGTGGTGTACCGCGTCCAGATGCAGTCGCCGTTGGTTGATGGTGAGCGCCTGGTCGCCGAGCCCGTGCAGCGCGGCGCGTGCGGCGGCGGCGCGCACGCTCAGCAGCGCGAGCCGCACGCGCGCGCCGCGCCACGCCTCGAGCGCCGCACGCAGCTCCTTCTCGCCACCCTCCGTCTCCAGCAGCGACGACTTCAGACGACTTTGCTGCCGAATAATAATAACAATATTTACACGAGCCCTTAGGGCAGTACAACTGTCATACAGGAAACCTATATCAATATGAAATAACACCATGTGGGGCACTAGGTCTTGTAATGAGTTTTATATAACGATATTGCATTAAGGCAACTTAACATACATTGAGCTGCTCTAATCTAATGTAATTTAACTTAAATCGTATATTACATTGTATGACAAAATATTGATAACCACTTACACTTACATAACACTTATACACTTCATATAAAAGGTATATAGGCGGACTTAATGCCGAAGGCATTCTCTCCCAGTCAACCTTAGAGTGATGCAGAGACGAACGAGGCAGGTGCATAAGATATAGAGGAAAATGGTAGGTAAACAAAAACTCATAAACACAATAATATTTACTTACATAAATAAATCCAAACACATAACATATGTATACATATATAATAAAATAATTCACCAAAACATAGATAACGGAAATTTTACATTGGAAACCGATACTACCGAACTTACACGGGTATCAATTTATAAACTAAAAAAGGTTTAGCAGTGAAATGTGAAAGGAAGCCGGAACTAGTTAAATCATTGTACAAACATAAAACATTTTTTATATGTAGGTAACAAACATGATCAACTGGAAATAATTGTATCACTTTAGCGGTGGATAGATCGTCTTTTGCTACTCGATACTCTAATTGGACGGCACAGCGCTTGCCATCAGGTGCAGTGTGGTCACTTTGATATGCCAGGATAAAAAAAAGAAAAAATATATCACTTAATACCCTTAATTCCCCATATCGCCATATGTATGAGTATTACCAGTCGTATGTGGTCCGCGCTGCGCAGCTCCAGGTCCCTGGTGAGGCGGCGCATGTCGTCCAGCAGCCGCGCCGAGTGACGCTCCAGCAGGGACACGCGCGCCACCTCGCGCCCGCACACCTCCTTCAACCTACGTACACCCCTCACACTCTCACTATCATCACTACCGAAATATTATAATAATAGCCCTGTATTTAAAAAAAGATAGGGAGTAAAATACAAGTCAGAATGGTGAAACTGGCCAGTATTTTTTAAATCTAATGTATTGTTACGTATCTGCAATCAATTATTATTTTATTTTTAAGCATAGGATCATAGTACACATAGAATACAAAAGCAGTGACTCTCAAACTAGGCGAGCCTGTGTCTTGACTCATTTATAATTAGAAAAATTACAATTACCTATTTTCTTTGTCCACCAATTCAGCGGAACATTCGCGTTCGGCCTGGACTCCCTCCATGTGCGAAACTCGAGCACCGATTGTCTCTACTTGATAACTCTGAATAACAAAGAACAGTGTATTATTACTATAGGAACAATAAAAAACAGTGCATTGATTCAAGAGGTTTACATTTTAAATGTTATGCCGAACCAATATTGTGCCAAATCTCAGTGACACTTGCTATGTTCAAAATAACCCATCACATGTTGATATCACATTTTTCAGCAATTGGCAATAGAAAATATGTATTCTATTGTTTTGCCATAGATCTGAACAGACAGCGCAAGTACTTTAATAAGTATGAAACTCAGCGCGGCACATTTCTTTCAAGCCAAGAGGGATTTAGTGATGAAAAACATCTTGAAACACGTCAACACCGTTTTCACATTTATTATGACACGATTTTTTTTGGCAGAATTGTCGTCATCGGCACCATTTGCCATTCATCAAAAATTGAATTGAGTTGACACGATTTTTTTTCTGCAATTCGGTTTAAATCATATTACCCGCGTGCAAAATTATTCCAAATATCTGTTCGTTTCAGCTCACAAAGTGGGTACACTTGCGATGTCTACTTAGATAAGTCTATGATTGATTTGCTGTTTAATTATATATATATTTATAGAATTGCCTTCTGGTATTATACTTATATTAGCAATATTAAATCATGAAGACTTACGATTGCGTACAAAGATTCCTTCTGACTCTGAAGTTCTCTTCGAATGCCGCGCTCCTTGGTTTCCAACTTGCTCATTATTGCTTTAGAAGCTGTAATAAAAAACGTACTCTAATAAAAGTTTTTTATTCATAAAAAGTACACCGACTTCAACAAAAAACAAATTATGCGTCACTATAAAATTAGTTTTTCTTTGATTTTTCTGAGATCCCATCATCAGATCCTGACTTGGTGCCAATGGGACCACCTGGGAAGTATAGCCTTTTAAACACAAAAAGAATTTCTCGAATCGGTCCAGGCGTCTTCGAGTAATCGGGTAACATACATTAAAAAAAAAGATTCCGACGAATTGTTAACCTCCTCCTTTTTTGAAGTCGGTTAAAAAGGTTTGAATGCTGGGTATTTTAGGCGTAATGTGAAGAAACTACTGAGCAGGCGGCATGATTGTGTCGAGTAGCGAGAGATGGTTCTCTTGCTACTTGATACTCTAACTGAATGGCATTGCGCTTACAAGAACTACGGTAAAAAAACAGATTTGAAACAAACATCTGTCACACAAACATTTGCTTCAGTGTGGGAATCGAACCCACAGGCTCCCGTTCCAGAGCCGGCTACTCACCCGTTGCACTACGGATGCTGTCCGTGCCTTTAAACGTACCTTTTAACTGCATGTGAAATAGTTTCTCCTCATTCTTGAGCGCTAATAGTTTCTGTTGCTCCACAAAGGAGCAGTGCATGGCGCGTTGTTGATTTGTCGTCAGTTGACTGGCGTACCGTTCTTCTTCCTAAATTATAAATAAAGCTTACGCTTATGTCCTCGATGGGGTGGCAGAAATGCAACTGGAAATCAAGTCTATTTCTGTCATGAAATAGGAAATGAACATATTACAAATTCTATTATGTGTTGTTAAAATCGAAAAAGTCAATATGAAATAACTCGATGTTTAAGTATTTTACATTGCAGAGTAAAAAAATAACTAAAGTCAAAAACTTGCATTAAGCATATCCTCCAGTTCTTTAGCTCTTTTCTCTGAAGACTTCGACTTGTCCAAGGAATCTGTCATCTTTTCTTTCAGCTCCCTGATCTGGTGGGAAAAAATTGGTAATAAAAACATATTTTACATTTTATCGCCGTTTATTAAACTTCTTCACATTACGCCATGCTCAAGAAGGTGAAGAAGCGGTCGAGGATCTAGTGTCAAAGTACTCAGAAGACCGTAAACATCATCATACTCTTACCTGTCCCGCTATGGCGGGTTTAACACTCTGTGTACGGTGCTCGCTATCCAAGCGGATATGAATATCCTACCACCAGTGAAGTGTGTAATGTACCAACTCGCATTAGGCCAGCGTGGTGGACTAAGGCCTAACCCCTCTCATTAGTAAAGGAGGCTCGTGCCCAGCAGTGGGACAATGTCTAATACAGGGCTTAGTAGTATAGTATATAATAGAGGTAAGCGTCCTAGCGTGGGGTGGGTAAGGGTAAGTACCGACCTTGTTGTTGACAGCTTGCAGTGAGAGATCCTTGCGGTGTTGCTCGTCCATTATCTGTCTGTTCTCCATGTGCAGCTTCTCCAGAGTGTTGCGCACGTTGGTCAGCTCGCGTTGTATACTTTGACACTGCCAAAATGATTTCGTTTACTACAAAACTCTATCTGAATATGTATTTTTTATCCTGGCACGACAAAGTGACCACAGTGCATATTTTATTTTATTTTATTTAAGAAGGCTTACAGACTAATAACAACAACGAATAAAATATGATGGTAAGCGCAGTGCCGTCCATTTAGAGTATCAAGTAGCGAGAGACAATGTATCCCCCACGACTCAACACAATCTTGCCGACCTGCTTCTTCACACTACACTATGGGCAAGAAGGTGAAGAAGCGGTCGAGGGTCTAGTGTCAGAGTATTTAGAAAGCCGCAAAATGGCCAAACATCATACCCCAACTCTAGACCCCCGGCAAAAACCGGATGTACACTGGCTGATCCCGGAACGCGACACACTTGCGTGTGCTACTGTTATATATGCTACTGGCAGCTTTATGGCTGAATTGTCAAAATAGAAAAATAAAGCAGTTTGTTTTCAACTGTCAATTCGTTGGTCTTGTTTTATTAATATATTATATTTTAAAAATAATTTTCGCATATTCAACAGACACTATGGCGAGTTTTACACCCTGCGTACGATGGTCGCTATCCGGGCGGATATGAATATCTTATCAACACCATTTGACGTTTGAGAAGCAGCACTTTCCATTGTTCATATTTTTACCTGCCTCTGTATTCATTATACAGGATGAGGTTTAAATAATAGTTGTTACCTCGCTGTCCAAGGTGACATTGTGGTCAGTAAGCCTCTGATGCGCGAGCCTGGTGCTGGCGAGTTGTTGTGCGAGCGCCATGTTGTCTCTCTGCGCGTCAGTGTTGTTGCCGCGCTGTTGTTCACAGAACGACTGTTGCTCGCGACACTGCTCCGTCACCTTGTTAGCCTCATCCGCCAGAACTGCATAGTCCTGTCAACAGAACTGTTTATATGTAACTAGCTGTTGCTCGCGACTCCGCCCGCGTGTAGGTCATTTTGGGTAAAAAAGTATATAATATTACTTTTAATACAGAGTATTTACTGCGAGTTTGAAATCACTACTAAAAATCACGAAGTTTAATAAAAACTTCCAGCCGTCATTTTGCACTCAAGGGTTGAATTTTCAAAAATCCTTTTTTAGTGCACACTTACGTCATTTAAGGAATATTTTGCAAAATCTCATGCTTCTAGGACCCAGCGGCTTCAGCTGAACATTGATCGATCAATCAGTCAGTCAGCTCTTCTTTTATATACATATATAGATAGATAGATAAAAAACATAATAACTTGTTAATCGAACTCGACGCCTTCAATCATTTTGACTCCTAATATAATACCTCCGACGTCTCACATGACGAGTCTCGGTGTGTGAAAAATATGAAATGAGTGCAATATAATAAAATTTATAGAGATGCATGAAAAATAGTTGAGTCGATTTCTATTTACTGCCGTTAAATTGAATTTGTATTTTGACATAAGAATAACCTAAATCCAAAAGGATAATTGTCAATACGTCTCAAGAGACGCGAGGATCTTGTCATGGAGCTCAGCAGGCCTTGGATCTCATATCATCATGGGGTGCCAGGAATCGGGTTGAGTTTAATGCCAAGAAAACCCAGGTGTGCGCGTTCTCGTGCAAGAAGTCTCCGTTTTCTCCCATCCCCGTTCTTCATGGTGTTCCACTCGCAATGCGGAATGACCTTAGTGTCCTAGGTATGGATATCCGCTGCGATCTTAATCCAAGGAGTCACATCGAGGGCGTAATATCCGCCACTTCCCGCAGAGTCGGAATCCTGAACAGGGTGCGGCGGTTTTTCACGCCCGGTCAGCTCTACCGCTTATATAAAGCACAGGTGCGACCGGGAATGGAATACTGCTCGCACCTCTGGGACGGTTCCGCAAAATACCTCCTCGATGCCTTGGACGGGTTGCAGCGGCGGGCCATCCGCATTGTGAATGATGCAGACGTGAGTAACAGCCTGGAGCCGCTACAGCTGCGTAGGGATATTTCCTCGCTTAGCGTGTTCTACCGTCTGTATCATGATGAATGCTCTGAAGAATTGTTTGATCTTATCCCATCCTCTCCCTTCCATACCAGAACCACGCGTACTGGCTTGCGAAGCCACAGCTTTGTGGTGTCTACTACCCCGGCCCGAATCAAGAGGTTCGCAAACTCGTACTTATGCCGCACCATCAAACTGTGGAACAGTTACCGTGTTCCCTCCTTCCTATGATCCTGGGTCCTTTAGGTGTAATGTGAAGAAGCTACACAGCAGGCCGGCATGATTGTATTGAGTAGCGAGGGATAGATTATCACTCGCTACTTGATACTATAACTGGACGGCACTGCACTTACCATCAGGTGCAGTGTGGTCACTTTGCAGAGCCACGATAAAAAAAAAAAGAAAGTTAGTCATGATATAAATTTATAAGGAATTTCTTTTTAATAAATTTATACCAAGCCAAAACCGACATATGCACGTATTTTCTAGACATATAGCATAAAGATCGGCGTGTTTTTTAAATACTTACGCACGTGCTAATATAATTCGGCACCGAAACCGGCCAAATAATCTGGGATTTGTAGATATCAAATGTCTACTTCCCTGCAAAGTGGCTTTAGTCTCAAAAATGAGTCACTTCTAATGGGATACACCAAATGCAAAGGACTACGGAAACGGTATAACAATATTGTAGACCAAAATATAGCTGAATTACAAATCTACCACTCAGCAAGGTTTTTCTGTATCCATACCTCTCTGGTATGTCTAATATCGATGTCCCGCTGTCGCATGTTCTCAACAGCACTGGTCCAAGTCATCATCATCTGCTTCCTCTGCTCCATGCCTTCCATCACCTATATACGATATTCATTATTTGTTACGCAAAACGAAACCATATTTGTAAGTGCATAAAGACTATATTCTAACCTATTATGATGGCCATTGACTCACTCACTTCTACACACAGACACACATATACACTCACGCCTGTAATTCCCGAAGGGGTAGGCAGAGGTGTAACTAGTACACCCACTTTTGGCCGAATTTAGGTCCCATAATGTGATAGGGGCCGAGCCTATCGCCATACCGGGCAGATTCCAGACTTCGGGCTAGTAGGCTAGATAGAAAAACCCAATATCACTTTACCCGACCCAGGGATCGAACCCGAGACCTCAGCACAGCAGTCGTAACGCATGCGCAATTACAACTGCGCCACCGAGGCCGTCTATGAAATACTTACTATCTATACTATCTACTAGCTTCTTCCTAAAAATCTGTAGCCTTCTCGTTGTATGTTTTGTTGGAGGAATAGTGTTAAAGTCAATATTAATATAACATAATAATAAAATAATAACAATACTATCCCATTATTAAATGTATGTACGCGTTAAACACTGTCCCATTGCTGGGCACGGGCCTCCTCTACTACTGAGAGGGGTTAGGTCTTAATATTAATATAGTCCTGAATAAATATTACCTGTACTGAAATCCTATCACATGCTCGCTCCTCAGCATTGAGGTTTGATACAAGCTGGTTGATGCGGTCCTGCATGTGGTCATGTTCTAGCTTCAGCTTCTGCCTTTTGGTCTCCAGAGCCTAAAACGCAAAGAACTTATGTCATTGACTCAGGGATCCTTAGTATTAAGACACTCCATATTGTGAATAACTAATCAGAGCTTTAGATTAGATGCTGGTAGCCGCCGGGATGTCGACCACCGTACACAGTGTGTAAAAACCGCCATAGTGGCACACGCAAGTGTGTCGCGTTCCGTGATCAGCCAGTGTACATCCGGTTTCTGTTAGGGGTCTAGAGTTGGTGTATGATGTTTGAACGTTTTGCGGCCTTTTGATTATTCTGACAATAGACCCTTGACCGCTTCTTCTCCTTCTTGCCCATGCCGTAGTGTGAAAAGCAGGCCGGCATGGTTATGTTGAGTAGCGGCGGATAAGGTTCACTTGGATTTCTACCTACTAAGAATACCTTGTATGGCCGATCTCAGAGAAACAGATTAAAAATTGATAAGGTGGAGAGAGGAAGTAGGGTTTGACCCTCCAGAACCCTCTTACCGTCTGAAAAACAAGTCGCCAGCTTAAGTAAATTTTCAGTGAATGGTAAAACGGCAGTTGTGCCGGCCTATTCATCCTGGCAATTTTTGCCTAATTTAAACTGTTGCGCCTCGTCACTCAATTATAAATCTTATTTGAGTTTTTTTTTATATCATAGTCCGACAAACAAGCCAGTGGGTCACCTGATGTTAAGTGATCTCCACCGCCCATGAACATCCACAACACCGAAAGTGTCACGTATGCGCTGTCGGCCTTAAAGGACAGGAATAGGGATTAGGGAAGGGAAGGGGGAATCTGGGCCTCTGGATATCTCACTTATGACACGGAACGCGACAGTAAACTGTCACTTTACGTTGGTTTTCTGTGAGACAGTGGTACTACCCCGGTCAAGCCGGCCCATTCATGCTGTAGACAAATATGTATACAGCGTGGCTCTACCACTATTAAAAGTGGTACAAGGATTCACGAAATGTTATTACAGAGAAGATTAGAAAAGTTATATCGTTGTGGTTGTAGAAAATGAATCAGGTTGGGCCAAATGTTATAACATGTCTATTAGAATTAGGGGAGTAGACTACCAAGCACCGCAATAGAGATTGGAGCCTAATCGCGAGAGAGGACACAATATGCTACAAAATAAAATGTTAATTATGACGCAGTTTCCAGGGCTTTCTTTTTTCAGGGAATCCATTTACAGATCTTTCTAGGTAGGAAGTATGTCGGACTCACCGGCCTAAGCCGTCCTACCGACTAAGCCCCGTGGTGTTCTGCTGTCTCCCTTATGAAGATACAGGATACGCAATTGCATGCAACCGCAGGCTCCGCGAGAGCCGGTCCTTGTGCAGAGTCAATCACGGTCCGAGGAACGAAGGGTCAAGGGAAGAAAAGCACAGCTAATTCCTGAGTTCGCTAGTGCATATATATATTTTTTTGTTTAGCGCCTGGATAGGCAGACGAGCAGACGGGCCATCTGATGGTAAGTAAACACCGCCGCCCATAGACTTCTGCAATGCCATGGCACAGCAGAGCCGCTGCATACCGTTTAAGGACTATCTAAATTACTTTGGCCCTCGAGAGGTCCTGCTTGGTGAACTGCTCGATGGCAGAGATGTCCCCCGCGTTCCTCTCAAGCGCCGCGCGCCACTCCTGCAGGGCGCCGCGCTCGCCACATACTTCAGACTTCAGAACATCCGCTTTCTTCAACAGCCGGCTGATGTTGGCTAAAAAGTCCAAAAAACGAATTTTCCAAATTCTTACTGAATTTAGCTCTTGTGGTAAAGATGATTAAAATATGCCACTGTTTCAAGAGTTTTTGAAGTTAGTCTTCTTTAGGCGCGTTATGAAAAAATTATGAGAGTGAAATTTTAAGATGCGCGTGACACAAAAGTAACACCTCTGAAGTTGCCCTAAGTACCAGGCTAGCAGAAATGTAAGGAGACTTGATACCGTTTTTATACAACTGATATAATATTGACCTCCTTAAGAGCTAGAAGCTTTGGTCTGAATTATAAAATTTAAATTAATCATTTAACTGTGGCCAGTACGTTATGGTATTATGAAAGATCGAATTAGTACTATACAGTTATGTTATATAGGTCTCTCATGATACTATAAAGTACTGGCCATCAAAAATATTCTGGTACAATCTGTGTGTGGATGCATTCAATGTATGTGCTAGATGGTAAGATCAGCATTGTAGCTACAGTAGGTAAAAAACTTTCAACTAAATATATACATTGGAGTCTATCAATTCTTGTTGTGATATCTTTGCTCTGTTTGCTGCTATCAACAATGTCTCTCTCAAGCCTCTCTGCTTCATTGCAGGAGAGCTGGCGCAGCTTCACCTCTTGCTCCAGTTGTTGTTTGTGTGCAAATAACAGGCGCTAAAAAACAACAGTTCCTATTATAATATGATTTAATTATTATTCCAAAGTAGATCTATTCAAAAATTATTTAGATGACACCAATTTTTTTTTCTGTTTATACACATTATTAAACTAATAAAATCGTAAGTTTGATTTTTACCTATCAGGAAACAAGTCGCAAGATGCAGAGTACAATGGAAATAGTTAATACAGGCCTTTTCTAGGAGGAACACTGAACTCTGGGACATATTATAACTCTCAGTTGTTCTGACAGAATAAGTCAGGATCTTAGTCTCAGTCAGGGCATATTGATTGAAACTGCCAAAATTAGAGGGGCCTTCAACACTGTTTTTGTGAAATTCTATACAAATTAATAAATACATATACCTATACAAAATTGAATATTTGAATACAAGTCATCTAGTAGGAACAATTTCATAATTAAACTACTTTTCTTTCAGTTCGGGAACATGACTGAACATAATAAAATTCCAAGCTATATGAAAATAAAAGCTATATAAGCTATTCTAAGCTTATATTTATTCCTTTTTTGTTGTGTTTGGTGAACCTTATGTAAAAAAAATATAATGTTTATAAAATCAACTTGGGTATTATAATATGTTGACTGCAGCACAACAAACCTACTACTTTTTTAATGCAAATTACACATACAGCTGACACATGTCTATACATTGTTGTGGCACCACATCCTTAGGCTCTATTGTCTCTGCCTTTGCTACACCCACCCAGTGTAATATGGTGAATATTAATGTTCACTACAGTGTACAGATAAAATAAACCTTTTCGGACTCTAAACATAATGATAAGTAATAAATCATATTGTACCTAAATACTTACTGTATTCTCTTGATATTCTGTGTGGACATAGTTTTTGTAATTAGCAAGATCATCACTTTTTTGGTTTTGTAATATAAGAGACTCTTTAAGACGCTGCAGTTCATTTTGCCTGAAACATTAAATTTTATTAAAAATGAAATGTTACTTTATAAAATACTTGTAGGCCTGGCAATTTTTTTTCTGCCTGGAAAAGCAGCACCACATTAAATATGATATTTTAAAGATTACTATCATTGGCATTTCTCCCACAAATCCCAGCAAATCAAATTTGGTGACATACCGACAGTAGCGCCACTTACCGGGTCCAATTGAGTTTTCAAACCATCCAGGAACCCATTGAACCCTATTGAAATATACACACAAAATTTCATTCAAAACAGTCAAGCTGTTTTTGAGTTTTAGCGAGACTAACGAATGGTGATTGATTTTTATATATATATAGATAAATAAAATAAACTCGTGATGTTTGAGCTTGCTAGTTTCGGTTATTTGGATTCTTTCAGTGTATAATATACTAATAAAGTACACCCAATAGTCACTTAAATAGTACCGACCACACACTAGGTTAATCCTGTATGTGGGTATCAAGAGTTAGGAGGGACGATCCCACATACATATTGTATTTAAACATTTAATACATAAAATAGTGCTACCCTTAGATAAAAATTATTGCAAGTTATTGAAGAAGTAAAATTCTCAATTTTGACTGGTTAAAATTTGATATACATTATATATTGGTGAGATAAAAAAGAACCTGTTTATCAAAGTGGTCTCTAGTTCTTGATTTTCTGAATCAGCCAAAGGGATTCTTGTGCCTTGATTCCATCCAAGTTGTTCTAAAAGTTGGGCCATATAGCTTGGAATTTTATTACGTTCAGTCATGATCCCAAACTACGCGTAAACAGTTACGAATAAGTCAAAAGTCTTAAGAAACAGACTGGAGTAAAGATAGGTATAATAGAATATTTGGTAACGTTGTTAGATCAATATCAAAAGCCTGGTTGTTGTCTTGTTGACAAATAAACAAACAAATTCACCGCCATTTTTCGAAATATGATTTTGACATTTAAAGAATAAAGATCATATAGGTTTTTTTTGTTTTATTCTCTCAGACCATAGACTTTTTTTTGCTCCATTCTCTTAGCCCATATGACCCATACACATTATTATTGCTGTCCCACTGACCTTGCTATCCTTACCGGTTTTATTAGATTGTGAAAATCAGAATTAAAATATAACCAAATACTAATCACATTTATAATAATGTAGGCGAAATTGCGAAAACGACCTATAATGATATAAAAATTTGAAAATACATATAGTACAAATTTTATATAATTAAATTGCCGTTTTTATTTTATTTATAAAAATATAAACATGTATAGCTCGAAAATGTATCAGTAATTTTTAATTTAATGAGATAGATATAAATATTTCCTGAAGAATTTAAACACCAGTACTGTAGAATATCTTGAATCGCCTCCAAAAAATATGTACGCGCAAACTTCCAAAAATAACTCATTCGAGGTTTAGTTTCGTGGTGGCTAACGTGCGCTTATTATAGTTGTACGTAATAATTATAAATTCAGTAATAAGTAATTTCTTATTGATATTCATGATGAGTGCTGATGCGGCATCTTTACCGTGTCCAATATGTTCTCACACAGGAGTTTTTCATACTGTGCAATCGTTAAGAGACAGATTAATACATGTGTCTACAAATAAAATTATATGCCCAGTATGCCAAGAGGAAGTGTGCGGATTAGATAAATTAACTATTCATCTCTTCAGCCATGTTAAATTACTCCCATCCAGGGAATGTGTAGTAAAAGAAAAAAACAAAACAGCTATTAAAGCTGAGAACCAAAATGTACCACAACAGAAGAAGTCTAAAACGTCGATGTCTAAAAATAAAACTCCGCCACTCACAATTAACGCGCCAGTAAAATTTGTAAAAATATATCCTAAGTTACCTGTGATTTCTTTAAATACCGTACCTGTCATAGACATATCCCGGAAAACAGTGGAGTCAAAACAAACAGATCAATCGGTATACGTAAAAACTGAGACTGCAATATTACCAACAAACACTACATGCAATATATGTGGCTTACAATTTGTTGATGTTACTATCTTAAAGATGCATAGAAATTTAATCCATAACATCGATGAAAACTCTAATCAAACCGTTACCCGTTATCACTGTCATTTATGTCCAAAGAATTTTAAAATGAGAGGATCTTTAATGGTTCATTTAAGAGTTGTTCATTACGGATTTTTGTCCGGAAACGCTGAGTCTACAGGAGACGAGGAAAATAACAAAAATGCAGATCAAATCACTGATGACAAGCCGCTTATTGTACAGAGAAATGATAACAAACAATGGCAATGCGACGTTTGTAGAAAATGTTTTACAACGAAATATTTCCTCAAGAAACATAAACGACTCCATACAGGTTAAAACATAATTGGTGTTTGTTTTCGAGGTAATTCGTACTAACATAATAAAATAACTTAATTACACATCATTCACAACGCACAAACAATAATCGTCATATAAGCGTTAACCCAACTAGTCACGTTATATTGATCGCGCTTTTTAGCTATTTAAAAATGCCACATCTCAATTCCATTTCTGCCTATATATTTAACATTAATTATAATAATGTTTTAAAAACCCTTATCTAAATTTATGTTTTTTTTACAGGAGAAACCCCATACGCCTGTACGCAATGTAACAAGACATTTACTTTTCAGCAATCGTATCACAAGCATCTTTTGTACCACAATGATGAAAAGCCACACACATGTACTTATTGTGGGCGGGCTTTCAAAGAACTCTCTACACTTCATAACCATCAACGTATACACACCGGTGAAAAACCGTTTTCGTGTGAAACATGTGGTAATTTTTTTATAAGATATCTATTTATCATACTAATAGTATAACTTAAATTCTTCCCTGCGTTTCTATACCTACATACAGTATACATGAGTCACAGCCGCTACAGCTGTGTATTTCCTAGCTTAGCGTGTTCTACTGTCTGTATCCATCCTCTCCCTTCCATACCAGAACCACGCGTTCTGGTTTGCGGAGCCACAGCTTCGTGGTGTCTAATACCCTGGACCGAACCAAGAGGAGTTTCGCCAATTCGTATTTTTTCCGCACCATCAAGCTGTGGAACAGTTTCCCAGCTACCGTGTTCGCTCCTTCTTAAGATCCTAGTTGTAAAGAAGCTACAAAGCAAGCCGGCATGATTGTATCGAGTAGCAAGGGATAGATTCTCTCTCGCTACTTGATACTCTAACTGGACGGCACTGCACCTACCATCAGGTGCAGTGTGGTCACTGCCTAGCTAAGATAAAAAACATACTATTATCTCAATAAATATCTATTAAATAATTGTCATAATTAATTATAATTTCAGCTTAAAATTATGGGTGCTAAATGATAAAATATAAAGGCAAACTTAAATAGTGAAAACCGGCTCCCTTTCCAGATTACCTACAAATATTTCAGAAAATCATATAGCAAATATAGAGCATTAGACATTCTTATTCATTGCAAATGTATTTATTTGCCTTAGGTAAATGCTTCCGACAGCGGGTGTCGTATTTGGTACACAGAAGAATACATACAGGTGTTATGCCATACAAATGTACCGCATGCGAAAAAAGTTTTCGTTACAAAGTAAGTATATTAAACAAAAAATATTAATTATAAAGGGCCATGCATATTTTTTCTAAAAATTTACAATAATTGTAATTTGTAACCTTAAGAATGAAAATACAAGGTATCCGAGCTGTTTTATTATTTTAAATCACAAAAATATATATATGACCCATTTTTCTAATTGAAGGTATCACAAAGAACTCATAAATGCCAAGCACAGCCACCAGGTACTGTAGTGCGTCAAGCCGGTGACTTAGTTGAGAAACTTAAAAAGAAGCATGCAAAATCTAATAAGGCAATGTCAGACCAAATAGATGCTCAAAAAACAGACTTCATCTATACTGAAGTGTCTGACGTGAATGCTGAATTAGTTCGGACAGGAGCGAAACTGTCATTGGAAGATATGGAATCTGAAAATTTTAATTTGATCGCCGACAACTTCAATGAAATAAATAATCCGCTAGAGAAACCTGAACTATCTATTTCCTCGATAACAAGTAACTGTAATACGGAACATGTGGACATCCTGCACACCGACATTGAAGAGTTAATAGACAGTATTCCAGTTGAACATAAAAATGTACCTTCTCCATCAGAAATATTGAAAAATTTATGTTTATCAAAGGATGAAGATTATATTGGAATTTTGGAAGAACGACCCGAAGAAAAGAGTTTTGATATTTACAAGGATTTCAATGGTTTTTTGTAAACCTAATTAAAATAACATTTATAAAAATATATTAATATTTTTTACAATATTTGGTTTTTTTATAACTAGGGTAACATAAAAACCCATTTAGTAAATTGTACTCATAAATTAGACATTGAATAGTCCGTTTAATATTCTTATTGCAATTGGTGCAAGAGTCTTATTTTAATGGCTAATGAGATGATGATTAGGACTTAGATTTTAGTCTTACTTGTTTTTTTTTTACACCTGATGCAACCTATTTAACAATGGTAAAAACAGTGCAGTCTAAATATAAAATCAACTATCGAAAGATGAATTCATCGAGAGTCGCTAAAATTATAAGCCGTCCTGAAATAACAGGATACCGTAGGTCGAGCCATTATGGTAGGTTTTTCTAATGCACAAAAGACTTCCGATTCGATCCGATCCGATTTTTATAACTATCTATAAGAATTTCTTAAATAAGTGTATTTAGTATTTCATGTTATAATGCGCTAGGCGGATAAGAATAGTTTACATATATAAAACACGACAATATTTAAAAACTCGATGGTAGGAAACCAAATAACTGCTATTTTCTAGGCGTAAACAATGTTTCAATAATCGTTAATAATAACCGGTACTAATCGATAACTCCAGTAAAATGGCAACCCTACACTTGCTACTTTGTGTTGAAAAAAAACATAAATGAACAACCAGCTGTTTTTGTTCTTCTGTGATCGCACGAAAATTTGTGTAAATCAGTATGGATCAAAATTAAGCAGTGTTAATTCATTACGACGCAGTGACGTTCGGTGAAATTCATGTGGATTTTATAAAATTTCTCGAAATTGTATGTAGATGAGAAAACAATCGATTTGAAGTTTTGTCAGACATTACTCGATAAATGTAATTAGTGATTTATTACGTCTTAATCGTAGTACCCACATACATTGTGTATAAATTAGGCCGACAGTTTGCAGTTTCATGAAAACTTCCTTGCGTCGAAGGCCGTGTAGTACGTAAGTATTTTTAAGCATTCTAGCCATACTAACATAATAACTAAGTATTGATTTCGTCTGTGTGCATGCACAGCGCAAAGTTGCCTATTTATCAGAAGGTCATGATGTAACTGTGTTTTTGATACGTAGATATTAAAATTATGTATACGTTTTATATCGATTACCTACACTACCTAAATTCTCTGCAATATGGAAAAAAATTGCATGAACAAAACCCTTTGTGTGGAAATGACTTCCAGTATCTAATGTTCATAGATTTATCCTGATAGTTGGAGCCAATATAAGAACATATTATTTTACGATATTCATAACATTGTCTATAAAAATGTAATAAGTATCTAATATATATTATAGATCTATCTGTTTTTACTGCATCATAAGGGTATAAATGTGTTATTTTTTTTTAGATATTCTTTGTCATATTTTTTTTATATATAAATACTTGTCCTCCATTGGACTGCATAAGGATAATGTATATCCACTGCGGGGTAAAGACATCAAAATGAGATGATTTTTTGCAACCCCGTAGCGGTCAGCCCTGGTCAGTGCGCATATATAATCCTTAATAATATAACACTGGCAGTATATCTCTTTGTGTAAATATTGAGTCAAAACCTAAAACTGGTAGAGACATGTTGTAGTCAGTTTGTCTTTGTTTTATTTTGTATACCACATGAATGGGCATGCTCAACTCCCACATATATGCAAATGTTAAAACTTTGTTTTTGGAGCGCTTAAATTTTTATTAACAGGGTTCATACATAATACATTCCGGGGATTCAAATATTCAACACCTACATAAAAATATATATTGAGAGTTAACATGCTTTTTGATTTAAGCAACATTTTTGGCATATTGAATTATATACATATTTGTTAATGTATGTATGTATCTTTGAGTCTAGTAAAAAAAAAATTATGCACTTTTGGAGCGCTGAAATCAAGTCTGCCTATATACCTTTTATATAAAGTGTATAAATAAATGGTGTTTGTCACTTGTTAGAAGAATGATAGAAAAATCATTTGATAGCCTAAAATTGTGCTAATCATAAAACCTCCACAAATAAGGCAATAATAAAACATCGAGCCCAGTCACCAGTCACACATCCTCAGAATGTTATTTTTGTTTTGTATTGGAAACAATAAGGATATTTTGAATTATGGTAGGTAGCGGCTTTGTTGTGCCCTGGTATTGCAGAAGTCTATGGGCGGCGGTGACTACTTACCATCAGGTGGCCCGTCTGCTCGTCTGCCTATCGAGGCACTAAAAAAAAAAAAATTCAATATAAAGTAAAATAGTAAATATGTTTATTGGTTGAATTATTCATGTAGATGAATAAATTATTATTATTATTACCATAAACTATTATTATTATACCATTATAGACTTGTACGAATATTGTAGAGCCAAGTTCCGGTGTTTGTGATTATATCTGTTATGTATCTCTTATGCTTTAGAGTTAGTTTGTTAAACTCTAGAAACAAAGGGGTTCTCAACTGAATTAATATTTTTAACATATACATGTTTATCACATAGTGCAAATAAACCAGTATATGAGTATAGTTTTAGTATTATTGCTATTACAATACAATACAATACAAAAACTCTTTATTGTGCACAAAAAAAAATATATATATATACATAGGAACAAACAACAAACAATCAAATATACAATAATAATACAATGCTATTCTGATGAATAAAATTGGAATTACCAGATCTTTATTAATAATTGTTTCTTCTTCTGCACATAAAAATCATAACTTTACTCTGAGGACGGGAGATGCACATTATTGATTTGTGGCATTGAATTAATTATAAAATCAGTGATGGCTTAAAATAAGTTTTTTTTTTTTTTTGAATAATCACTATTGAGTTACTTACTTCTTTATAATACATTCTTTGACGCGATTAAGGTATGTCATGCTCGCTTAAGGGTCTGTGCTTGCGGCGGCGTTATGTGCCGGGTCGGTCATTTCCCTGTGTCATGGTTGAGGAGGCTGATGGCTGGCCCATGCGTCATACTCGTGAACGGGTGCTGCTTGTGTGGACTGGTCTACCTGGATTGCTTATTGATTGTTAGTTAGAGAAAATAAATAACAGGTTGTATAGCCTCATTTACGACTCTGCCTTGTATTAACATGTACCGGACCGTTTTTTTTTGTTTCATATGAATGTGACTTGTTTAAGGATGTATGTATTTTATATGTAAATTAATTTTATAATGTAAATTGTAATGACAAATTACAAAAGACCTACGGCTGAGTTTCTTGGTGCTTCTTCTCAGACCAGTGGGCATTTCTGAAGCACCAGTAGACCTTAACATTATTTTGACATGTAAAAAGTGCCCATAGTGGCCTAATTTACAAAATAAATGATTTGATTTGATACATAATTTAAGATTTATACAGACCAACCATTATTACACAGCTGAAATGTCAATAATTTAATATTTTAAAGTAAGGGTGACAAACATAATAAATAAAAAACCTAACTCAATAGTCACAGTCATATCCCTATACTAGGATAAGGGGTTGTAATCCCACAGCACACATTCCCGAAACTAATATTTGTGGATCACAGAAACATTTGTCTCAGTGTGAGGGTCATACCCATAGCCTTGTGTCACAGTTGGCTAAACTTGGTAAGACTATATCTTTTTACAAAATATAAAGCTAATATAATAAAAAAAGGAACAAGCTCTACAATGTGTAACATCTGACATCTCACCTTGGTACAAGCAACAAAAAAAATGATATGATTGTTTGTAACGAAGAATAATTCTTAATAAAAATTGTATTCCATTCATTCGATCCCTTTCATTAAATTCCAGTAAGTCGATTCCATTCATTCATTTCCGTTCATTCGATTCCATTAATTTGATTCCATTCTTTCGATCCCATTCATACGATTCCTTTCATTCGATTCCATCCATTCAATTCCATTTATTCGATTCCATGAATTAGATTCCATTAATTCGATTTCGTTCATTCGATTCCATTCATTCGATCCCAGTCACTCGATTAAAATAATTCGATTCCATTCATTCGATTATTTTCCATAAGATTCCGTTTTATTCCATTATATTATATTCGATTCCATTCAAAAACCAAAATCAAACCTCCAACAATGGGTTGATACCATTTGTAGGCCAACTCTAGCACCCCGCGCTCAAATCAAATAGCGCGCGCTTTTCCGACTTCCTGTTACACAATTCCGTCCCTTTTCGCAAAATCACTCCCAGAAACGTTATAGTAAAGATGTTACACATCAAAAAGCATGTAAAAAAATATATCTAAAGGTCGGCTTTGAGGTAGCACATTACCCTGATTCCTGACCATTTGTACGATAGCGAAAAGCGGCTTTAGTCCGCAAGTATGATTTATTTTTTGCATATTAAGCCGCATTCATAGCTCTAATAAATGTAACGAATTACTTTATTCAATCATAAATTGGCAATTTTATAGGTAGATATCAGCCAGTTAGCAGATATTTCTACTATAGGCTGGCTTTAGTCTGTCATGCAGACGCAGCGCTTATAGCTCGGTTTAAAATTACATAGTGATCTTGAGCCTATGTGGCCAATGATCACACTCAATGGTCCAGATTTATAACCGATATTTTAATAACCTAACACATCGTCCATAGCAAAGCCAAGGACGAAGAGACCTTTAAACAATATTTATTTATTAGTTGGGTCCACCAGCTGATTTCACATTTGTACATATACCTATATAAAATAACAATAGGGTATTTGACAATTTTTGAAAATTGATGGACATCGATAGAGGACTCTTCACTTATAGCCCCCGTAATATTTTTATTATTGAAATATACTCAATTTATATAAAATTCGTGATTTAATTTTTTCATATATAATTTCGCGCTAAAACGCGTTGTCACGTGACATTATCTCTATGTGACGTCATCGCACATATACAAACATCCGTGACACCTAACAACATAACAAATTATTTGCATTTATCTGTTAGTTTTTCCACAAAAATGAATGAGCCAGCATATAAATATTGTTCAATGCCTTTGTGTAAAAACTCGACACTAAATCCCGATAAATGTTCATCCATGTGCCAAAATCAAAAGTTTTAAGAAAGAAGTGGCAGATTTCGACTATCAGCCCTTGTAATGCCTTCTTCCATTCTTGTAGAAGACTTAGACGAAATTAACACGTTTACACATCGAAAAATATGTTCTTCCTTACAATTTTATTTGTGGATGCAATGTTTATGTGCGATGTCGTCACGAGTAATGGCCGCCGGTATTGCTACGTTTTTGGCACCGAGTGATACAGATTAAAAATTCTAAATTTTAATGACGAAAATAAAATGTTTATAATACATTTAAAATAAAAAAATGTATTTAATAAATATGTTTGCCCACTATCCTTTCTCCTAGTGCAGTTTTATATTTTTTGGTTACACCAGTCAAACACCCTATTGCTTTAGTGTTATAGTCTGAATATGAACTTAAATTACAGGTGAGCATAGCTTGCATAATACTTAAAGTTATAACTTAAAACTATTTAACAGTAACACACATTTCTGATGTTAATAGTTAAACAAAAATTGTTATGGGTAACCACTATACTAACTAGATAAAAGAGTTCCTTTATTGGTGAAAACCACAAATGTTATCTTGTAAGGCCGACGTCAAACCTTGTCGGACCAGTTTGTGCTGATAATAGGGTGTTTGACTGGTGTAACCAAAAAATATAAAACTGCACTAGGAGAAAGGATAGTGGGCAAACATATTTATTAAATACATTTTTTTTATTTTAAATGTATTATAAACATTTTATTTTCGTCATTAAAATTTAGAATTTTTAATCTGTAACACTCGGTGCCAAAAACGTAGCAATACCGGCCGCCATTACTCGTGACGACATCGCACATAAACATTGCATCCTACGACAAATAAAATTGTAAGGAAGAACATATTTTTCGATGTGGAAACGTGTTAATTTCGTCTTCAAGTCTTCTATAAGAATGGAAGAAGGCATTACAAGGGCTGATAGCCGAAATCTGCCACTTCTTTTTTAAAACTTTTGATTTTGGCACATGGATGAACAATTTATCGGGATTTAGTGTCGAGTTTTTACACAAAGGCATTGAATAATATTTATATGCTGGCTCATTCATTTTTGTGGAAAAACTAACAGATAAATGCAAAAAATTTGTTATGTTTTCAGGTGTCACGAATGTTTGTATATGTGCGATGACGTCACATAGAAATAATGTCACGTGACAACGCGTTTTAGCGCGAAATTATATATGAAAAAATTAAATCACGGATTTTATATAAATTGAGTATATTTCAATAATAAAAATATTACGGGGGCTATAAGTGAAGAGTCCTCTATCGATGTACATCAATTTTCAAAAATTGTCAAATACCCTATTGTTATGTAAATTGATTTACTCGCATTTGAATATTCTAGTTTTTTTCTATGCACATATTCCACTTATTATAATGACAAAGTATCAAAGAAGTCTTCGTGCCTTTACGAAATAAAGTATAAACATTCGTTCTCCGCACAACAATGACACTGCTTATCAGTTTTCGTTATTTAAACGGCATATAATGCATAATGTAAAGTATTGGTGAAATCTAACAGATGATTAAGAAATGGTAATGGTGATTATATTATTTTACGTCTTATATCTAACAAGAATAACATTATGATTTGATAAGACTCGACCTATTATTGATTCTATATTTCATTTTGTTTAATATGTTAAGATAATCTAAGTCTATCAGCGGATTTCGATCTAATGGTGTAATGCGCTAAGTAGTTGCAAATAAAACGACATATTTATTTTGTCCAATTGAAAAAGGATTCTATCGTAATATCGATAGGATCTATTGTAATAAAACGAAATTTACGGATTCTATTGCGGTTTATTTTACTTTTTGAACCCGACGTTTCGAAGGCTTTACAGCCTTCATGGTCACGGGGCAGACTGAGTTGTTTGTCGTCACGAAAGTATAGTGCAATGTTTCTACCCTCCATATAGTTGATATTTAATTTTTATTTGTTGTAGTCCGATCTACGCAGAAGGAGCTCACAATGTCTTGAGGTCTGGCAGTTGGTCTTTTGGGTTCCGATTTAATTAAATGTATAATTGGATCCCAGGCTGGTGCTAGCTTCCAACCATCTTCTCTATTGAAATTTGAATGTTTTTTAATAATAGCCTCGCGAATCGTCCTAGGCAGGAATCGGTTCTGTGATGACGGCGAGGAATTTGGAGCTTGTTGTCTTGCAGTACTTGCTTGACATGTTGCAGCTCAGCGGCCAGATGTTTCTCATCACAGATTCCTTGTGCTCTCTGAAACAAAGATTTACCCACGGTAGCTAACTGTTTTGGATGGTGGTGAGATTCACCATTAAGGTATTTATCAGTATGGGTCTTTTTTCTATATACACTGTGGCTTAAAGACTGATCATGATTACGGATAACTAAGACATCTAAGAATGCAAGAGAATTATTTTGTTCTAACTCCATAGTAAATTGAATTTTATTATTAACGAAGTTAAGGTGATCTAAAAATGCAGTTACTTTATCAGATGGTAAAATTGTGATGGTAAAAAATAAACCGCGATAGAATCCGTAAATTTCGTTTTATTACAATGTATAATATTCGCGTAAACATAAGAAACCATTAGGATATATCTATTTGTTTCTCAAATTACTTACTAGCTATCTATGGCATTGCTATAACCATTGCCATCATGGATTTTAATATAGGTATTCATTGTAACAAAAACAATGTTTCATGAGGTGAAAGTTGAAAACGTTCAATATAAAAAGATTTATAATAATGTATGTATGCATACTGTATGTTTTATGGGCAGTATAATGACGCTGTATCCAATATAGTTAGTTTTTACGGAGCTGTGTTTTATATTTTGCAATATTTGTTTATGATATATTGAGTGTTTCGTTGTGTTCGCGCTGTGGGGACTGGGGACGTATGTCGAGTTGGCAGGGGCACAAGGTGGCAGCCGCCAGCCAGCAGGTCCGCCCCGGCCGCGTCGTATCGATCCGGACACGGCGCGGCGGTGGCGGCCTGGCGGCGCGGCCACGTGACCGACACCTCTCATTACCTATACTTAGTGTTACCAACCCCGGAATTCAAATACTAGGATTTGAAGTAAGAAAAATCAGAATCTTTGTTTTAAAATAGCGTAAACACTTGCGAGCCAAGACGCCGCCCCTAAAGTAAGGATTGCAAAAGTGGTGTGCGAATTTTAAAATACAGAACCTATCGAGGCTAAAAAAAACATTATCAGAGCGCTTTAAAAACCCAGGACACCCCAGGATACTCTAAAAACCAGGACATGTCCTGAGAAAACAGGACGGTTGGCAACTCTACTTATACTGTGCACTCGGTACAATAAACCGGGTACCGATCACGTTCCTGCTACCGTCTATGTCATATACTTCGTATAACATGTCCACATTCAAAGTGTATATTGGCGGTGTATATTGAAGCAATCAAAATTCTGTTACCCTTTCGCCATCCATCCCTTTTGCCTATAAGTAAAAGTTTTTTAATTCATAAAAAGTACACCGACTTCACTAAAACACATTAGTGCCTATAAAATTTTAGGGCTGCCCTCGGTTTTTCTGAGATCCCATCATCAGATCCTGACTTGGTGCCAATGGGACCACCAGGGAAGTATACCCTTTTAAACAAAAAAAAAGGAATTTCTCGAATCGGTCCAGGCGTCTTCGAGTAATCTGGGAACATACATAAAAAAATATTCCGACGAATTGAGAACTTCTCTCTTCCATTAAAGGGGTCTCCTTTATAGTATTTTATGATATTATTTTTTAGACTTGCGTATGGTTCCTGTGAAAAACCGCTCTTTTCTGTTTTAAGTAGGTTCAGGCAAATAACATTTCGCTGTCTTCCTATATGAAATCTTCATTAACCTAATGTAGCGGAAATGTTTAAATTTGGTGTATCCAATCAAGCTGAAAAGACTTGATCCATACTTTAAGAGATGCTGTTTTTATATTTTTTGCCGACATTACATATTATTGGTAAAATTATTGATTATATATGTACGAGTTGAGTTATGGTTGTATTGCATATTTCTTGCCTTTTGTAATTTAGGTAAATATGGGTTTGACTCTTTTTTAGTTGCATATTTTGATGATCAGTCAACTAGAATAGATCTCAAGTCAAGAATAAATCTTGAGTTGATATTAGCTGAATGTGAAATCGCATTGCTCATTAATAATTGTAAAATCTGAAATAACTCATATAGTGTGTTTTTTTTAATTGACCAAGAACTAACCCGAGCAGCTTCGGTCATTATAGTTAATAAAAAGGAAATGCTTGTTCAATCATGTTTGTAAAATTTTATATCTTTGTTTAATATTATATTATTTTGCTGAATTGAGTGACTAATGACTTAACTTTGGCTTGATTGTTTCTGCTTGACTGCCTTGGTGGCGCAGTTGTAATTGCGCATGCGTTACAACCGCTATGCTGAGGTCTCTGATTCGATCCCCGGGTCGGGTAAAGTGATATTGGGTTTTTCTATCTAGAAATTCTCAGTATTAGCCCGGAGTCTGGAACATGTGCCCGGTATGGCTATAGGCTCGCCCCCTATCACATTATGGGACCGAAATTCGGCTAAAAGTGGGTGTACTGGTTAGACCTCTGCCTACCCCTTCGGGGATTATAGGCGTGAGTGTATATGTATGATTGTTTCTGGTTAACCACGTTCAATTACGATAAGCCGGTTATATAAAAGGTTGTGCAAATAGTCGTGTCGATCATTGTCTCCCGCAATCTTTATCAACGCATCTGTTGCTATCTAAGATGCTCACTTGTCGAGACGGAATTTTACTGATCAATAACGTCTGTCATAACACCAAACACGTAACATTTATCATGGATGTCGACACCGCCAATAACAAATGGTTAAATGTTGGCGACACAAACGCATTCAGCTTGTTGTGTGTTCACAACACGTGGTTCTAAGTTTACACTTACGCAATCTGAATACAGTTACGGAAATAGGCGCATCACCTGTCTCTTACTAGCGTTTGAGTTTCATACGAACATTGCTGTATTCTGACCGTTATGCAGACAATGCCCGGTTTGTACTAACATTTTAATTCCATTTATTCGTCCAAAATCGTATATTAGCTTCGTTTTCATAACGGTGCGGTGTACTGAGTGGTGTCCAGAACATAATCAGATTTAAACTAACTTTAAAGGTGTTATTTAAGTCCTAGTAATGCACTTCCATGCACCCTACAAAAAACTTTTACGATACTGTAATATTTCTATTATTCGTGAGGGTCGATTAGGAACACAATATTATTATAAAATATTATTTTTAATTCTGACATGGCAGTGTCTACATTGCACCTAATGGTAAATACAGTGTATAGTAAATTAGACAAAAAATCACAAAAATTAAAGTTCAAAAACAACATTTCGTATTTTTAACGTCTAAAGTTTTTAGTTTGATAATGATTGGATCTAAGTTTCCATTCATTTTAACATATGTTCTTTATTTTTAAATTGAATCCGATACAAGAACATGTTTGAAACATTGGGAACTAAAACAGGAACTTATTATAGATTTCTAATTTATTGAGGTATACAACAGAATCTGCACCTTTGCCAACGGGAAAGATACAGCGTCCATCCACTGCCACCAGAATTATACCGGATGACTATGATTTGTCTAGAGTTAATAATGACGAACTGAAATGTCCCTGTGGCGGATTTTTCGTCATACTTGTTAGGTATCAATTTGATTCCTTATAATTTATTCTCTGTTTCTTGTAATGTAATTATAAGAAATGGGCCTTTCGTTAGAAAATAATTTTGATTATATTCATTAGCTTAAAATCTTTTATTTTAATAATTTACGACGAACAGTAGTTTAGAAGAACTATCGTCGGAATCGGATAGAAACTTAATTTATGCTATTTTTATTTATGTTTATAATGTCCTTTGAATTTGGGTTTATATTAATCAACCTATCATATACCAATAACCTATAGTTTATATTAATAATCCTAAAAATATTATACTTTTAAAATACAACTGATATAGTCGTTTGATATATGTTATCTATTTATCAGATATATCTATCGTACCTCTATTGGTGTACGTACCAGCTTTCCTGAAGAAACGTGTGCGAATTTTTACAGCGTTTGTAAGCAAACTGTTTTAGAAACGTCGTATTATTAGATAAACGCGCGTATGTAGGTTATTAGGTGAATACAGTGAACTGTCAGTATTAATAAAATTCAATACGGCCCTATAAGCATTTTTTTGTTATCTTTAAATCATTATTATAGACGGCTGGGTGTTGACTAGTATAATTACTACTGAATTGTTAATTTTTATTGTCTTATAAAAAGCTGATTTTGAATAAAGCAAATTGTCGATAGCAAAATAAATATATGTTCAAAATGAAGGCAGATATAAGGATTTTAATGTATTAGACAGAGACTACTTACAAATGATGTCACCTGTAAATTGTACGCTATACAAATTCCATGACAGTAGCTTTTAAAGTTGAGTCGTATTTAGAAATAGGACTCATCACGGACAGGTGCCGCATAGTCTTAAAATAACTAGGTATTTTTTTATTTCTTTTTTATTACTCCAATTTTTGACAATACTTACTAGTTCACTTAGTCCTTCTAGTCAGAGAACGCGTTCTGAATTTTACTGAACCACTGCGAAACGCGTACTTGCCCGCGATGTCTCACTCATTTCCAACTGGTTGCGTATATTGCTATCCTGTTTATGTGCGGCTAAGACGACAACCCAATAAATAATAAATACACCCAACAGTTACACGCATAGTCTTGACCCCACACTAGCTAAAACCTGTATCGTGGGTATCAAGAACTTCGAGGGACTGCGGTCCAACAACTCTTAGACCCGAAACTAATATGTGATTGTCACACAAACGATTGTCTTGGTGCGGGAATAGAATCCACGGCCTCTCGTATCACAGCCGGCTTCTCGCCCGTGGGCCACGGAGGCTTTCGAATTCAATCTAGCGTATATTGCTTAAATTGATTAATAAAGTCATTTAACTAGAATAAAACGTTTTTTTTTCACGGACTATACCAAACTCGACCTCTACTAAAATTTAGCCAACAAAAATATTTTTTGTCTGTGTAAATGTCTACGTACTTAAATAATGATTAGTAGTTTCAGTAAATACCAAGTGGACTAAATACGCGTACTTTAAGCGATTAACAATTGCGACTAGGTGGAACAGGTATTTAGATTACGTTTTTACTATTACACTAGTAATAGGCGCAAATAGTCCCAAATTTAGTACAACTCATCTTTAATAAATTTGCTACAACAGTAAAAATCTAGATATTTATAGTTGGTTTACCGCAGAATTTTTATTTTCCACTTATATATTTTAAGACGTTCATTCAATTTTCAACCTGTTAGGTTAGGATTTGGAATACATGCGAGGGTTGAATTAAAACCCCCACTTATAACATCGAGGCCAGTTGTTTAAAATCATCTGTTGGATAAAAATGTTTGTAATGATCTTATTTTTTACATCGCATTTGCATATTTTTTACTCTTTATAGTAGAAGTCTGGCAAACGAGCAATGAGTCACCTTATTGTATGACATCGCAATCGTCATTGAATGCTACAAAACTAGAATACTTAGATCGTGACCCTTCATCCTTTTAGGTTGTCTGACCTCCGGAAATATCACACACCACAAGAAACGCAACAGCAAAGCAGCCACTTTGTATGGGTTTTCTGTGAGGTAGGTGCGTCACCCCGACCGAGCTAGCCCGTTCATGCTGTAGGCTAGACTAGACGAAACTACACTAGTCTACTTCTGTATTTTTGTTATTGAGATGCGATCGTCAAGTTTTATCAACGTTATTTTTATCTTTAACACCTATAATACATAATATTTTAACAAATTTACTGGCTACATTGTTAAAACTTGAAGCATTTTAAATATTTAGGACAACAAAGGTATTGAAGCCCGCAAAATGAGATACAATATTGGCCTAGTTGCGCCACGTTGCGTAAAATGTCCGTACACTTGAACTCGTTCTTTCATTTGCTGACATACTTTTGATGAATGCATGCGTTTCAATTACACAAAAATACAAAACTTTGTTTGTTTACTGTACAGTGTTGTATTGACGCATTGGGCACAGCGCTGGAGTGTCTGCAACGTTGTTTGCGAGTTTGACGCTGAGTGTTTAATTGGACCGGGTTGGTGTGCCGTTATCCGCGGTGTGCAGTGTGCACCGCTCAGCGCTGATCACGGCCGCTGCAAACGTTCCACGTTATGGCGCAAGAGCCGTGAACAGTTGTCACGAAACCTTTTGCCTCCGCGTTGTCAATACTTTCGCAACAAAGCGAGTTCTCTTTACGCCGCTTCCACCAAAACTTTAATATACATCTATACCTTTTATGTTTGTATGTTTTACCATTGACGTGAAGCAATACGTTTTTGTTTAAAGAACAAAGAAAGTGTGAAATTGCCTGTGTGTTTTACTCGCTGTCATAGCAAATCCTTTGTTAGGGTTGCGTTTGTTTCTTTATGTTAAATAGGTCGCTTTGCATGCAGTTAAACTGCAGTACCTATACGTTTTAATGATGATCCCTGATGTTGAAAATAAAATAGTGGTTACAATCGCCAAGTAACAGTACAAAAAACTGTAGCTTCATTGAAAAACGTGTGCGAACAATATAAACTGTGAACATAATTTTGATACACAATTTTAATATGCATAAATGATTTTCATTCAGCGCCAGTCTATTTCAGTCGCGTGCGATGCGGCAATCAGTATATGCCAACTTGATTCGAGATGGATATTTTGCTGTTCGAAGGATAGTCAGGTTAGCTCGTTCGCTTTACACCGTGTTTCAAACGAGGCGATAAGTGCAGTTGTATGCTTATAACCGAGTGTTGTATATCGCACGTAGAAATGAAAGTGTGGAAACGAGTTTTGAGAGCGCTTGACGACCACGTCTGTGCGCTCCGTGTTATTTCTCGTTTAGTGTGTCCCTCACGGTTGTACAGAAATAGTCGCCACTTCTTATCTGCGAGCGGCGCACTGATTCGCGTTTATTCTCTTCTTATTTTACGATGCAAAAAATAGTTAGTACTCAAGCAGAGTGCAGTCAAATATCGTCCACAATAAACGTTACAGGACCCAGTAAAATTCCCAGGCTTCGAATAATTTATATATTATGCTCTTTCCCTCTACCAAAATTAAATAACTACATGCATGATGCACATTTAGCCATATAGAGCTATTGCCCTTGTAAGATGCAAATGTTTGGAGAACGATTTTTTTTTATTCTGGCGCGACAAAGTGACCCCACTGCACCTGATGGTAAGCGCAGTGCCGTCCAGATAGAGTATCAAGTAGCGAGAGACAGTCTATCCCCCGCTACTCAACACAATCATGCCGGCCTGCTGCTTCACATTACGCCCATTACGATTCCTATTCCTAATTACTGAGCAGGAGAGAATAGAATAGGTATAGAGACAATGGACATAAACCAACATTTTAAACAAATTAGGAACGTTGACAAAAGTTTATGGCCCTGTAATAGCGATCACAAAGCAAATATTTGCTGAGATGTGGTATAATGAGCCAGCCACTTTGTTGGGTCGGTACGCATTGATAGCTGATCTTGTCTAATATGATTTGTAAGGGACGTCAGTCAGGGGTGGGCAGAGGTCGTTGAACCGACAGGGCTCCGGAGAAACAGCGTGCTCTGTGGCGGGGGCGCGGGCGCACCGTGCTGAGGTCGTTGACTCCCCCGGGGTGCACCCTCGGCTTTGTTTGTTTTTGTTGCAATCCAACTGACGTTACTTTTATACTGTTAAAGACAAACGCCTTACAGCGATGCATTTGTGTTACCATTCCATCAAAGGACTTATAATGAACATAATTATGCTTGCTAAGTTTTAAATAAAATTATATTATAGCCCAATTAAGTTTGTGATTTTTGTTATCTAATCAATGTTAATGCTCCAGTTACCAATTAATATAGAATTAGAATCTATTTTGTTTTATGAAAACTACTGATGCTTGTTTTATGATTATATGTATCTCGTAGTTTAAATTATGAAATTATAGATGTGTAATTCTCGTGATCAGATATTTAGTACCAGCTGTTGCTCGCGAAGTCCGTCGCCCGCGTGGCAATCATTTGCTCCGTTTCCATCTTCGATCAACAGTATTGTTGATCGAAGGTTTCCGTAGTTCGTAATGTGATGGTGACCCTATAATCTTTCTCAATAGAGGCTTTAAAATGCATAAAAAAACAATTTCGTCTGGATAGTTCCAGAGATTAGCGAGTTCATACAAACAATCACTTGAACTCTATTATAGTAGTATAGATTTAAAGTGCACAATCTGTCTGTACCTTTTTCCATAACTAAATAAATAATATTTATATCACAAATATAGCAGTATTGAAATGTGCATTTTATATGGTCATACTTGACTGGCGAGTAAATTCGACGGCAACGGCCTACGGGCGCGGTTCCGCTGAAGCAGAGCGAAGACGAAGTGGGCAAGAACAGGCCAATCAGAGGCATGATTCTCATGTCCTTACAGACGCGTAACAAGGCGCGTTACGTTAACTGCATGTTATTCGCGATATTATGGTATTATGTAAGGCCATAACATGCGAATTACATATCAATAACATGATGTTAACGTAACGCGCCTCGTTACGCGTTTGTAAGGACATAGAGAATAATGCCCCAGATAGTTTGAAATACACATATTCATTTGTCTCAGCTGCAATATTTAATCGCGTATGAGACGCCACAGAGAGGTATAAACTGTTTTGTGCGTGGAGACGCCGTTTCTTGTATTAAAACCGCTCCCCCTTACTTTTTCAAGGGGGTAAAAGGCGATTCAGTTGGTGATAGTATGCGTAAAGTATATACTTATACAAAACCATCATACACATGCGCAGTGCAAAACAGTCAGATCAGCCAGTGCGACTTGTCGGGAGGGGTATAAGCCACTAAGCACACAAAGTACACTGATGGATTGACCCTCCGGCCAGCAGGGTCGTCGTTGGCACACAATTTGGGACCCTTTAGAGAAAGAAAGTGAATGATACATTTACGCTCAAGTTTTTTTGTCGTGCTATATCTATGGAATTAAATGTGTAATATATCGACATTCCGGGGCCCCCGTGAGTATGGGAGCCCCTCGGCACGGGCCCCGTGTGCCCTTATGGTAAAGGCGGTATTGCCGGCCAAACCAGTATGAACGGTTGTTCCGCTAGCCGACCGCGGTACTGTACAACCAGCGGTGATTAAAACCTAGAGGGGTCGTTTCTGATACCCAGTAGTCTATGAAACACTATTTTTAACCGACTTCAAAAAAGGAGGAGGTTCTCAATTAGTCGGAATATTTTATTTATGTATGTTCCCCGATTACCCGAAGACGCCTGGACCGATTCGAAAAATTATTTTTTTGTTTAAAAGGGTCTACTTCCCAGGTGGTCCCGTTGGCACCAAGTCAGGATCCGATGATGGGATCTCAGACAAATCGAGGGCAACCTTCAAATTTTCAGTCAGTGTACTTTTTATGAATTAAAAAGCTTTTAGAAGTCTACATTTCTCCGCAACAAGTAGCTTCGCTGCATTGGAGACAACCTAAGACGTCAAGTCACTTATACCTACTATCAACGTATGAATTAAGGGTTAGGAGGGATCTTGCACTGGTGTCGTACATTTTCCAAGTATTTAGAGGAAAGGTAGAAAATAGCAATTTATTAAGGTATGTGGGGATATGGGTTCCGGAAAGGTATGTGTGGAGACGACGGCGGCCACAGCTGCTAGCGGTGCCGCGCGCGCGTACCAAGCTTCTTCAAGAAGCGCCGATAACGCGCGCCCTTCGCACTCTCAACGTCATAGCAGTCGAAACGGATATATTTGTCTGTTCTCTGAGTGAATTCACAAAGTTAGCGGCCATGATCATTTCGTATAGAATGTAAATTGCAAATTAATATAATGATTGTTGCATAGAAATAATTTTAATTCAATTGTATTGTGTTACTCTACTGCATTAGTTCATCTGTAATAGTAGATGTAAGAGTGGAAAATAAATAAATAAATAAATAAAATATTTCTAGGAAAATTATGTATCACCTCAATGTCCGCCTTTGTTTTCCCCAGTATTTTTACCAAATTTTATACTTTATCTTCCTCGTGTTTGTAGGTGCTACTTTTCATTAATTTATATAGTATATATGTTTATTGATCCCTAAGTTACGGTATGATAAAAATAGGTATCTGAACAAGCTGAAAATCAGCGCTGTAGTAAATGCTGCAGCATTAAGCTGAGCTTGATCCTTTTTGGTTTTTCACTGTAATGCGCATTTTCTTTTATGTAATTTTTTTTGTTTTTATTGAAAAGCCAAATAAACTCTTTCTTTCTTTTCTTTAACAAAGGCTGGTGATTTATAAATTATATTATATTACTATGTTTCATAATTTGTTGTTTCTGTATAATAAGCTATTTATTTTAAGTCTAAACGATAATAATAGTTATTATTCATGTATTTACGCAGTAAATATAATCAAAATATTTGAGTTATGTTATATAGATATTTATGGTAAATAAGATAGTAACAGCAAATGAAAATTTTAAATGTTACATTTTATAAAGAAGAAGCTGATAGGATTGTCTCAATTATTAATAAAAAATTACCTACAGGTAGACATACGTGAAAATAAAACTTTGTACTCCTTTTTGAGAATATTGCGCGCACGGAGAAGTTTGAAATTTGTCATAGTTAAACTTTTTATTAAGAAGGAGTGCAGAAAGCTCTAAATTATATAATACTTATATAACATTGTTATCACGTACCTATTATGTGTATAAATGTGAAGACGAATAGGTCATACGCTTGATACTAAGCGCCACGTCCTTTGCATATACAGTGGTAACACGACCCAGAAATTTAAATTGTAAAGTACTAAATGTTGCTGTATTGCGCGCGTCACCCCGAAAATAAGGTGTTAAGTCTCACAATGCCCTATACTCGGTAAATTTCACTGGCTTCAATGTCCTTTAGTATGTCACACAACAAAACTTGTACACTGTGGCTTCGTGGCAGAATTTATCCAGACGGTCTCTCATATAGGCCTAATTAGTAGAACAAAACATAATATATATACTTATGTATATTAGGGATATGTGTATTGGTAGAGGAGCCCACGATGCTAAATGGGGATTTACTCGAGCGTCGTAGAGACCTATTGGGATGCAAAGCTTAGATGATAAGAAGAAAAAAATGTTATATGATATATACCTTTACATCGGTGGGGGAAGCGGCTATAGATTTTTAAATATGTAAAAAAAAACTGTTGCATGGACATCCTCGAGCGCGTCAGATATTGATAGCATCAATGCCCTGCGTATTTTTAATAATGTACGTATGTTAATCTGATCGTTTGCATGATGCGGGTGGTTGTATTTAAGGGTTGAAAATAAAAAAAAAAAAATTTATCCAGCGCGTCAGATTTTCTAAGGGAGTGTTAAGTGCACCAAAAAAAAGCTCTCATTCACTAATCTGACGATTTCGATGGGACGCAAACTCGCGGCCATTTTCATAATGTGCAAAAAAAATTCGCCATTTTGAAATACTCAAGCGCGTCAGATTAAGATATATATGGTTCATCTTTATGTTCTAAACGTACTGTCTCATAATCTGACGATTATCTAGAGGGATTCGCCTGATCTGACAAAAAAAATTAGAAAAACGGTTCACCTTAAAGGCCATCCCTGCAACTTCCCGCTAATTCCATTCCTGGGCGCTTAAAATTGTACTTTGAACTATATTTTGAACTCAGCGAGCTCAAAATATCACATAAATTATATTTAGAACGAAACATATATTATATATATACATATATCTAAATATAGCTCTCGAACGAATCAACCGATTTTGACCAGCTTGGTGGCGATCAATGTGGTTTTTCAAGCTCAAAGACGGATTAGTTTTTGAAGTTAATCGATACAGCCGGTTAAAAGTTATTTCAAAAAAACCACTTTAAAAAAAAAAAAATTTGAGATTTTTCAAAATTTCTCAAAATCTATCGGTCCGAATGGGTTCAAATTCACAGGAAATCTAATTTTGAGGGAAATCTTTAGAACGCCGTTTAGTAGATTTCGATCGGTTTAGTCGTTCAAAAGTTATAAGCGAGTTACACACACACACACACACACACACACATACATACATACAGACATAGTGACAACATCACGGGGGTAGTCAGGGATTAAAATAGCAAAACGTTGCAAACACGTTGTAAACAGTATGCCACGAGTCTTTATGATCAGCTGTGATGGCGTCATGGCAGCAGAAACCAGAGTGGGGACGGAGAGAGAGAGTAATAGATAGAGAAAGAGTGAGAGGAATAGAAACGCGGAGAAGGAAATGTAGGCATCACGCAGCTGCACGCATTTAACTTTATCGACGAATTTTTGTTATTTCGGCTTGCGGAAATTGTCAGATTATATATTTTTCATTATTCTTGAATTATTTCCTTCAAAATAAAAAAAAAATTAGCTACGCTCGAGAATGTCAAGATGACGTTTTTTTTTTACAACTTTGTTGCCCTCCCCTTTTTTTACGTCACTCTCAAATTGTCAGATTAGTGGAATATACACTTTTTAGGATGTAATTAACTCACCCTACCTTAATCTGACGCGCTCGAGAATTTCTGATGGTCAATTTTTTTTTACTAATCTGATCCTGTATCCTTCACGGGCGGCCTTATATATGGGTCTCATGTTTTGTGGAGGTCTTAACCGGGTACAAGGTATCCCCCTGTATATTAATCTGTCGCGCTTTAGTAAATCCCGAAATCCCCGCTTGGGCTCCCCTACTATATAGTCATGTATTAAGACGGTAGAGTTACTCTGTTGATAGTTTTCAGCATAAATGAGCCGTCCGTTGAGACCGGGCTATTTCCACTTACTCACAGAGAACCGACGCGACAAAGCAGCTGGCTTCTGCGTTTTTACGGGGAGTGTGATTTAGATGGCCTGAACAGCCCTATCTCCTCAACCCTCATTATAATACTAGGGCCCAGTATCAAAAATAGTCCCACTGCTGGGCACGGGCCTCCGTAGTCCATCACAATCCCCATTAATTTTCTTCACAAATCCCTTTGTTTGGTATAGTGGGTATTCATGATTTGTGAAGATTAATTACTGTTATTGTTGAAAGACGCTATTACAAACACTCATGTGTGTTTATAGTCATCAATTGATGAAGCTAAAATGAATCTAATAATACTGAAAACCTTTATACTTAAAACAATTAGTGCCGCTGGCCACACTGTCACCAACGTTTTATATGCCAATGCCAATGATTTATATTTTTAATATGACAAACATAATTTATTAAGAATTATGTAAAATAAATAAACAAATAAGGACTAGTTCAAATAAACATTATATATAAGTTCACGTAAACATAAGAAACCAATAATCAAGGACTCTGTCCCTTCTACGCATATGTATAATTTGTTTTCTACTAGAAAAGCATGATCACGTCTGTTTGATGATATTTTTCATAAATATTATTCATTACGCTTTTGTTAGGCATAATTAAGATATTGTCTGGATTGTTTAGTCACTTAATTTACATTGACAGTCAACAGACACAAACTCTGCATTTGATTAACTCATAATAAATAGTCAACATAGAAGTTATGCTTCTGCAATGTACACAATATGGCTGTCACCATCTACCTGCCTTTATCCCACACTAAGTGGGGTCGGCACTAACGGTTCGGTTTGAACTCTCCACGCAGCCCTATTTTCCGTTAAATCTGCATTCACTCCTTTCATGCGCATCCCATCATGTTTTTTGGTCTCCTACGACTGTTTCGTCCATCCACATTCATATTGACAACCAATCTTGTCACAAATGTACACAATATGGCTGTACGGATAAATAATTCTGCTGCTGACATTCGATCGGATACCAAAAGGTGTTCTCCACATGTCGCTACCTGACTCTTGTAAAACCGGACTGATTCATAAAATGTTTAAAAAAATTGTGAGGCGTATGTTTACATACATCAGTTGAAATAGATACACTTTTAGAATGAAAATACATAATATGCAGTTACAGTTCACATGATATTATAGTATGCTGTTAAGTTTATTGTTGTCTTGCGAACACGAAGTTAATGGCATTCGTCGTCATCGCAAGAATACATCATTTACATTATTTTGCACTTAAGTGTATTTATACAAAAATTATGTTAACATTTTGGTCTGATCACACTTCAACACAACACACACACACGTGGCCCCTGCTGCAAAGTGTGGGTTGTCGACCTGCAACCTTGAGACACTGCCCCTCCTCATCGAATCTAAAGAATGCCTTGCCATTTTTACCTGAAGTCCAAAATCAATGGCGTGCAAGTTTCAAGGAACGTAAGAACTAAGAAACTTTAAAAATACTAGTTTACGGTATCGAATGCATGTAACATGAAGGTAGAATAGGTGATCGTTCGACTCCTTGGCGTATCATAAATGTCAACAAATGAAATATATAAACGATAAGTTGGAGTTCTACATCATAATGTGGTGTTACAAGTTAAAACAATGTCGTATTCGGGTTACGCTGAGTGAGGAGAGGAGGATAAACGTCCGAAGTCAAGGAAGGTCACTTTAGAATAACAAATTTGTGAGTGGCGACGCCGATTGTGATGTTTTTTATTTGGCATTCGGTGAACTCAACTCAGTCGCAGTTTAATAACATCAAGTAGCGCCATGTGTACCAACTCGGTCGGCAAACTTTGGTGCATCATGAGTCGAAAGGCTAGTTATTTGTTACTCGAAAACAATACTGTTTAGAAAAAGACAACTCCATTAATATTTATTTACCTGGCAACAAGTCACAACTGCACCTGGTGAGTATTCTTTTATTTTGTTTGTCGTCCAAAAAAACTTGAGTTGCGATTGAATTGTAACTAGGTTCTTAGACGGGTTTATTTATATGAAACTGGTTAGTCTGTTTATGTTGCCAGGCTGCCTATGTTGTTTAGATAATGTGATATGATGCATTATACTATTGGCAAGATAAGATGCGCTACGTCGTAGTTTTGTAAAGACATTACAAAATGGATTCCCTATGTTCAAGTCTTCATCAAATTGAAACACATCCGTTGATATAAAATGTAAAATATGTTGCCAAGGGGTCCGACTGTAAAATCGATTGATACAAGGTAGTAGCTATATAGGATCACGTAGGTATTACGAATATTGATGGCGAGGTGTGTGTCTGCTGGTCGATGCGGACGCGGCGACCGCGGTCGTTCACCAGCCTCCTAGCCCTTTACCCCGCCTGCAGGTCCGACGTCGCTACTCGCTCGCATTTACAAACTGCAACAACGCCTTTCCATCATTATTTATTCGTTTACTTAATGAGAGTTTTAAATACAATATTAATGGGGACCTCAGAAAAATCGTATGTTGTTAAACATTTATTGTGGCAGGCGTGGTCGTTTCCTGGATGACTGAATGTAGTCAGTGGCTCAGTGGCCAAATGTTAAATTTTGCCGTGCTCAAGTGAAGCAACCGGTTATGTATGTGTTCTTATTTTACGATTATAATGGTTTTAATATTGTTCAACTAAGATGCATTGAACCTTCAAGGTTATTAATGTTTTGTATAGTTACACTATCATTTTAGCTTGTATCTATATAATTACATTTTCGCTTGGATTACAAACACCCATTATCCCATTGTATTATTATTGCAATATTATATCACTGATAAATTTATTTAACGATATATTTTCCATCGGCTATTTTCGATAGTCATACAGTCGTTTGTCTTAAATATCAAGAAAACTAGTGTACAGGGGCTGGTGCAGTGGAAAGGAATGTATGGACGAAATGCGTCCAGTTTTCTATGAATTCAGGGCAGCTTGAATTTAATCAAATCCCTTGATAGTGGTGATCAAAAGATCTGAATATTCCGTTGGATACACATTTTAGACTGGTTCTACAAATAAATAATACCCAACAGTCACACACATAGCCCCGATCCCACACTAAGATACGAGTCTTGTGTCGTGGGTATCAGGGACTACGAGAGACTTTCGGTCTCACAAGACCCAGACCCTGGACACAAATATCTGTCTATTACACAAACATTTGTCCCGGTGTGGGAATAGAACCCATGGCCTCTCGTTTCACAGACGGCTACTCGCCTTTTGCGCCACGGAGGCTGTCAAAAAATCGACTCGCGAGAACGAGCCGCTACGGGGCGATCCATAAAATACGTCACACGTAACGGAGGGTAGTCGACGAAGTGTTACAAAGGGTGGGAGGGTCCTAATTTTAGTGACGTCACATTTCAAAACGTTTATTTGATGTTGATTTAATAAAAAAAATGGAAATTAAACTAACTTCGGAACTGCTATTTTAATTTAATAATTTCTAGTTGTAAAATTGCAAAAGATATGTGACGTCACACTAGGGAGGGAGGAATCTCACAAATGTTGGTCACATTTGTGACTAGGACGGGGGAGGGTCAAAAAATCATGAAATTCGTGTGACATAATTTATGGATGGCCCCTATGGTGGGTTTTGAGTGTTAATACAACATGTACTGAAATTTATTTAAATTCTCGCATACTCTTGTATACGCCCTTCCCCAGAAATTGCTGCAAGAATCAAACCATGTTATATTGTATATGAACAACCTTCCAAATAGTTTAAATTGATGCGACCTTGTTTCCTAATTTAATTGAATGTCGGAATACGTTTCACTCGGATATTTATAAATGCGTACCTATTAAGTAAAGAAATCAAGTAATTCTATAATCGTTTTTCATTACTAACAAAATGGAAACTTGGTTAGTGAACATCGCAAAACCGTATTAAATAACTTCTGCGACATTGTATGAAGCAATCTATTGAACGTAGTCATTATGTTATAGAAAGTACGCCAATATCTGTGGTATCAGTTGCTAACGAACCTAATTTACGCAACTGTCTCGGTAGCGTGGCCTACTTATTTTAAATATTACACGGTTCGTAGCCTCATTTTGTTTTATATATATAAATAAATATACTGACGCTTCGGTCCTAAGAAGTGACAGTAGAGAACGTAGGTAGTCATGGACTGCCAATAAGTGTTACAAATGCTGTAATATAATATATCTATTGAGAGACTCCGTGGCGCAGTGGGTGGGTAGACAGTTGTGTAAAGAGAGGCCGTGGGTTCGATTCCCTCAACGAGAAAAATGTTTGTGCGACCGATAGACATTTGTTTCGGGTCTGGGTGTGAATTAGTAGTTAGTTTGTGACAGAAGTAGTGTGGGATACTTCTAAGCGATGGAATACCTAGGTTGTAAGGATGACGCGTAGCGGAAAAAACGGGCTGTCCAAGACCGGCATGGGCGCCGGCAGGAGGTTGCAAGAAAATTCGCAGAAAAAACACAAGAAATATATTTGATATTATTTTCCCATTTAATAATACGAGCTATCGACCACAGAGGTTATATTGTGGTCGATGTTCGAAGCATATTTAAATATTAGCAAGATTTCAATTTGATAGTAGCTTCATTAACATAACACAAATATATAATTGTAAATTATAGTTTATAGTATGATATTTTGATTCAGATGCAGCTCCCGAAAAGCGATGCTGATTAGAATTGCAATTTTTATCAGTATCTACAGTTTTCTTTTTATTGCTAATTGTAACCTGTTTCAAGAATTTAAAATCCCTTGGTCCCGATTTGCTATCACAGCGTGTATTAGGTCCTAATTATATTATTTGAATGTTTTGAGAGTGTTTCTTTTGAAGGTCTCTGAACCTTTCTATCCGTGGTGGAGACAACCAGTTTTAGTCAGTAAAAATTCGTCGTACCCTGAACTATCTTTTACGCTGGGCGCGGGTCTAAGATTTTCCCCATATAAAACAGTGCTTATTGTCTTTATGCTTGATGACATACCCATTACCTACTAGATCATTTATTTTCTTGAACCATAAAATCAATACTTACCTTGTCCAATATATCCATATATTTTACTTTATTGAGTGAAAATAAACTCATGTAAATTACACTATTACAAAAACGCCCTTTATATAAAACTTATTCAAATGTCAATCCCTCATTTCTTCTTCGTTATAGACAATTGCTTAATACATATAAACAAATAGTACCGTCCTGCGTCTACAAGTAGAATTATTATAGTTTCATTGTTGTAACTTGTTTGATTAAATGTTAAGGGCCGTTCACGCTGCCAGGTAGGTAGGCAGTAGGTACTAGGTACCGTACCAAACACTAAATAAGTCTATCTCACTCAATCATATGTTTTATTTCATCCTCACATGCTACTCATGCCAATGTTGCTAGTTATTGAAGAGCTACCTATTCGGTAAACTTAATGTTGTTATCAAACCCTATTTTTCAAACTGAAAAACAAACTATTTCATGATACAATAGTTTTAAACGATATATAATTTATTTATAGTAAATTAGGTGTCGGAATAAAACATTTCTTGTCTTAAATCTATAATGGCTTTGACTAAACCAGAAAACCCAACTTAACTGTGATTGAAATGTTTGAATTTTTTTTACCATCATCCTGGCAAGTTTTGTTACGAATAGTTGCGATTTGATAATAATAATAGGTCCTTAAAAAAAATCGTAGGTACATAAAACAAACGTTTCTTTTTTAAATTACTTTGCTTATTTAATGATTTACATTTAGATACTTCTTTGATGTGTCGCAACTCTATTATTTATTGCTAGATGCTGTATCCTCAGGATCCAGCATAATATTTTTAAAATAAGATAACAATGGTAACATTATCCTGTTTCAATCTAGCAATATACATGAACGACACGATCATAAAAATTGCATGACTATACAAATTGCCATTGATCTAATTATATTTATAATTTTACATGTCTATCAGAAACGTATTATTTTATATTTATTCATAATAAATTTATACAATTTTGTCTCTGTTGCTTGAGTGTAATTTTTGCGTGCATTACATAAAAACACCCGAACAGATTTTTAAACAGGTTTCACTGATATAATAATGTAGTAATTTTACAGATATTCTTGTAAAATTAAACATTTGCAGAAGAAACATTTAATAATAAAAACAATCTATATGGGCGGAGCCAATAGTAAATCATAGTAGATATTAAAAAGCGTATTTTACTACTGTTTTAACAATATTTTTATTTTACGTTTTGTTTTCATATAGTTATTAACAATCACAAACATCTGTTGTCTTTAAAAGTGTATCTTTATTTGGCGACGTTAAAATATACCAGAAAGTAGGGCGATTACATAAATCAATAAGTTCCCTAGTGGTAGTATTAGTGTTGTTGGGATGGCAACATTATTTAGTGACAGCCAACCAGCTGTGTGGAATGGATTGAAAAATAACTCGGAAAGCGTAGCTGTCCTTGATGTGTCATCCATTACAATAATTTTAATACAGTATAACGTGGTATTCGAAAGACTTTATAAATTCTTAGTGGTTGTAAATTAAACGCGACAGTCGTAGTAATCGGTGGAAGTATTGGGGAATATAAACGGTAGGCTTTTGGCAGTGTGGATTATAGAAATGTTTATGTAACGCAGTATTGGTCGGTGGCTGACTGTGTATTATCTTTTGTTCCAGATAGGTCGGCGGTGTGTCACTTGTGAGTGCAGTGCGTGAAGTGTCCAGTGCAGTGGGTGTGACGGTGAAGGTGGTTTCGGTTGTGATGTGGTTGTGAGTTTTGTAGCGCAGTGGATGCACAGGCAGCGTCTTAGCGCTAGCCCTGGCATGGTGCCGGGCAGGTAGCGCGCGCGGGCGGCCTGCGCAGGCCCCACACAAGCAGCCGCGTGTGTTCCCCAGCGTCGTCTATGGCCGAGCAACACATCACACCGTCGTCGCACTCTGCACTCACGAGAGAGTCCAGCGGGTGAGCTTCTTAATCTACCTCAACCATTTCAACTAAACTCCCGTAATTTGTTTTCATAATTGTTTGACTCAGCACTATGTTGGTGGAAGTTTGCAAGCCTCATGTTGAAAATGTCAGTTCTTTTGTCTCTTATTTCACTAGAGGAATACTGGTATAACACATATAACAGAGTTTTCCTCCTTTGTTACATGTTAATGCTATTTTGTACTTAACTTGGTATTTAATTGAAAGTGAGGGTATAAAAATATTATCATAGGGTAACATTTAAAACTCATTTCTTACTGTAAGTAGGTTTGCTGGTAGTAGGATATTCATATCCACCCAGATAGCGACCACCGTACGCATGGTGTAAACCCTGCAATAGTGGCACACTCAAGTGTGTCGCGTTGCGGGATCAGCCAGTGTACATCCGTTATTTTCGAGGGTCTAGAGTTGGGGTATGATGTTTTTTGGGGCCTTCTGAGTACTCTGATACTAGACCCTCGACCGCTTCTTCACCTTCATGTCTATGGCGTAGTGTGAAGAAGCAGGCTGGCATGATTGTGTTGAGTAGTGTAGTATAAACTGTCTCTCGCTACTCAATACTCTAATTGGACAGCACTGTGCTTACCATCAGGTGCTGTGTGGTTACTTTGCAGTGCCAGACTAAATAAAAAAAAGTCATAGTCTTCTTTGCTCCAATCTAGTTATTTTATAGTATTATTTATTTATTATTCATTTTAATTTGAGAGAGCAAAATCACTATGTTTTTAAGGTTTTTGAAGCCTATAAAACATTTTATACATCAATCTGGCTATAAATATTATTTCTGCGATGTGCATTAGCAATATTCACACTCCAAAGCCCTTGTCAATGCCCTAATAGCAGTAATGTGGTGACTGATGAACAAGTCAAGTGCATCTTATTCGAATTGTCTTATTAAGATGATAATTTTTTACTGTGGTGACAATCGCAATAAGTATGGTAGTTGAACATTAATTATCTATAATATATAAAAATCGGCGATCATGAAGCAGCAATAGCCTAGTTAGTTGCGGTACGTAGTGTCAAGACAAAAGTGGTATGTTCAAAACCCAAATAGCATACACCTCCGAATTTTCTAAAGTTATGTGTGTTTTGTTATAAATGTTAATTATCCCTTGCTTTAACAGTGAAGGAAAACATCATGAGGAAACCTGCGTAACTGAGAATTCTCATAAGAATTTCGAATGTATGTTAAATCTACCAACCCGCGTTAGGCCAGCGTGGCGTACTGAGGCCTAACCCCTCTCATTAGTTGAGGAGGCCCGTGCCCAGTAGTAGGACAATATGTAATACAGGGCTAGTTTTATTATAATTTTATTTTTATATATAAAAATCAATCACCGTTCGTTACTAAAAGTAAAAAATGGATTGACCAATTTGAATATTTATTTTTCTTTAGTTTGCTTTAAAAGAAGAAAAATAGGATGAAAAATAAAAGAGAAAATCAATTAAAAAATATTAATTTTGTATCGAAATTGACTATAGTTGTGGTTTTAAATGTCTTAATGATTTTAGTTTTTAGAGGCTATTAGTTTCATAATTTAGTGCTTCTTAGGTTTTTAATTTCCTTCTGGACACGAGTGGCAAATCTCCTTACATTTCATGGGAGCCTGGTACATAAAGTGAAAAAAGAATAACAACAAAATATTTTAACTGCCAGTACTTTTTACAGTATCATGAAAGACCTAAATAACATTATTATTACTGTATAATACTAATTCGGTCTTTCATAATACCATAACGTACTGGCCATATCTATATTCCGAATTTAAATTCTGAAGCTTCTAGCTCTTAAGGAAGTCACTATTATATCAGTTGTATAAAAACGGTATCAAACGGTATCCTTACATTTCTGCTAGCCTGGTACTCAGGAAAACTTCAAAGGTGTGACTTGTCACGCGCATTTTAAAATTTCACTCTCATCATTTTTTCATCATCTTTTTAATTGTACTGTTACGAAACACGTGTTCTAAATACAAAAATACTAGAATATACAACTTGAACATAGTTACATATCGATTTTCATGCCACCTAGAATTAACTTTACGATGTGGCTGTCGGTGTGCGCGCGCATCGTAAAAATTCACTCTCATCATTTTTCTCCATCGCGCCAAAAGAAGTATAACTTCAAAAAGTAAAAAATATTTCTTTGTAATAAAAATAAAACCGCCTTCAAAAAAAACCCAGACACAACTAAAAAGCAACAAATAATTGGTTACATTTACATCAATGAATTACAATTAAAATCAATTATTTTTTTGGGGTTGGTGCCGGTGTTGTTTTCTTTACTTTTAGATGCATAAAAACCAAGTATGGATCTATTTAATATTTTTGTATGCCTGATTATTCTGTTTTTTCCATGTTTGGCTGGCACCAACTCCAAATAATGATTTATATCGTATGTAATTCATTGATGTAAATGTAACCAATTATTTTTTGCTTTTTAGTTGTGACTGGAGTTTTTTAAAGGTGGTTTTATTTTTATTAAAAAGTAATAATTAACGGACGACATATTTTTTCAAGTTATTTTGGTTTTAAAACCAAACTACTCAACCGATTTTGATAAAAATTCTATGGGACCAATCTGGAAGCATATTCTCTGTAATAAAAGAAGAATTTTCCAAATCGGTCAATAAATGATGGAGTTCTGAGGTAACAAACATAAAAAAAACACGTTGAATTGAGAACCTCCTCCTCCCTTTTTTTTAAGTCAGTTGAAATGCAATCATTTGACAACTTAAAATATTAAATGAAGACACATTGATCATAATTTTCAAATTGTGATTAGTAATATACTCGAGCCTTAATTCTAAAATTATTTTTGTTTATAGTTTAACGATGCGTGTCGGACTACCAATAATACCCACAAGTAATATAGTCCATAATGAAGTACTGCACCATAATCTTTGTCAATTTGTAATGTAATGTGTCTTATGTGTTTATTGTTGAAAGGAGAAATGGCAATACTGGTCAGTTTTCTATATAATAAAAGCTGCTATTATTTATCAGGTCTTATGATTAGAAAATAAGTAAACCTCCCAACATAAAATATTGTAAGTGGGGTATGTATAAATAATCTTAATAGTTTTTTTGTAAACAATGTTTTTGCACAATTATAAATCAATATTAAATTAAGGGATACTAAGCTAAACTTAATTAAAATACTAAGCCGTGCAACAATAAAAGGCTGCCTCAGTGGCGCAGTTGTAATTGCGCATGCGTTACGATTGCTGTGCTGAGGTCTCGGGTTCGATCCTCGGGTCGGGTAAAGTGATATTGGGTTTTTCTATCTAAAAATTCTCAGTATTAGCCCGGAGTCTAGAACATGTGCCCGGTATGGCGATAGGCTCGCCCCCTATCACATTATGGGACCGAAATTCGGCGAAAAGTGGGTGTACTGGTTACACCTCTGCCTACCCCTTCGGGGATTACAGGAGTGAGTGTATATGTGTGTATGTAGGCATGCAACAATAAAAAAAGAAACAATTGCTAGATTAATAAGAGGACTTTTATTTACTAATTTTAATTATGTGACAATAAATAGGTAATAATTTCTCTAAATAAATAAGTAATACAAAAGAATAACCAATAATAATTATATAGTCCAGAATGTTAATTGTTAATGATAATGGATATGGCTGTGAACATTTATTTAATGAACAAATAATTAATAAATATTTAGTTTGCTGTGGTGGGTTTTCCAGTATGTTTTTCCCAATATGTGTTTTCCAGCAAAAATATCTATATAAGAATTGGATGTTATAGTTGTTGTGCAATGTTGCTAAATACATATGAAAAATAAATCACTATAAATATATTGCTATTGCTGAAATTCATTTGCAAAGTATTAACATTGCCATCAAAGAATCTGTAGTTTAATGTTTGTTCAGTCAAAAGTCTGCGCACCATATTTAATCTATAAGTGGGATGTCAGATATAATTTCTAACTTGTGTAATGTTTAGATGTATACCTAAATTTAGGTTATCTTCATAAGTGTTGTTCATTTTTCATTCTAAAAAAGTTATTTACTTTTGTTTTTGGGACAACACTATGACTACTAATACATGACAAACATGAAGTTATCATGAATTAAAAATATATTCCATAATTATTTACTTAATTTTTTTATTACTCTTAATATTTGTATGGCGATAGGCTCGCCCTCTATCACATTATGGGACCAAAATTCGGCGAAAAGTGGGTGTACTGTTACACCTCTGCCTACCCCTTCGGGGATTACAGGCGTGACTGTATGTGTGTGTGTGTGTGTGTGTGTCTGTGTCTTAATATTTCTTATCCAGTTTGGGTTTATAATTTGTTACAATTTGCAGTAAAAAAATAAGTGACTACCTTGGTGGCGCAGTTGTAATTGCGCGTGCGTTGCGACTGCTGTGCTGAAGTCTCGGGTTCGATTCCCTGGTAAAGTGATATTGGGGTTTTCTTTTAGAAATATCAGTATCAGCCCGGAGTCTGGAATTGTGCCCAGTATGGTCATCGACTCACCCTCCATCACATTATGGGACCTTAATAAATTCGGCGAAAAGTGGGTGTAACCCTTCAGGGATTACAGGCGTGAGTGTATTATATCGGACCATTGGTTTGGTTTTCATCTGATTATTATCCTTTTAATTATAATATGTAGGAAGGAAATGTCCAGGCGGATGTAATTGTTACAAAACCCTTAGTTTACCCCAGGATTTGCAGATAATTATCACTTGATACACTTCGACATTGCCTTACTAAATGGAACCACCTGTCCGCTGTGACCTCTGCTAATACCGTGCAATAAAGAGAAAAAACTAGTCCTGGGTCGCTGTCACCGGATACGGTGAAGAGGAGGACTATATATATATATATATATATATATATATATATATATGATACCGTGCAAAAATTATTCATGAATATTGAAAAGTTTCGCAAAAAATCCCGATTTCTGATATATTTTTTGATCACGCTGTGTTTAGTGCGCTCAAATGAACTACGGTTCATTCAATAAAGTTTAGCGATTTGTGATTATAACGTCGGCTGTAACGTATCAGTTAAGAAGGTCAGTTCATTGGGACGTAGAATTCGAAATAAGATACGCCAATTACTACAAGAACGGTCCCCACCTCCCAACCAATACGTAATAATAAAACAATATCAAATAAAATCTGTTGGTGGTAGGATATTCATATCCGCCCCGATAGCGACCACCGTGCACAGGGTGTAAACCCCGCCATAGTGGCACACGCAATTGTGTCGCGTTCCGCGATCAGCCACCATCAGCCGTGAACATCCGGTTTTTGTCGGGGGTCTAGAGTTGGGGTACGATGTTTGGCAGTGTTACGGCCTTCTGAGTACTCTGATACTAGACCCTCGACCGCTTCTTCACCTTCTTGCCCATGGCGTAGTGTGAAGGCTGGCATGACTGTGTTGAGTGGTGGGGGATAAATTGTCTATCGCTACTCGATACTTTAATTGGACGGCACTGCACTTACCATCAGGTGCAGTGTGGTTACATTGCCTTGCCAGGACAAAAATAAAACTTTGTTTTCGTTAATAAATTAGTTTTTCTACCGAAATAGGTTTGCGGCGGGGATGCGAAGTCTTTATAAATATTTTTATATACGGTGTGGCCCCGAGACGGGTGGCGCGGGCGGTGCGATGTCTCGTTGTACCGTAGAATGTGGAGGGCATGCAGCCCTTGAAGAGACAGGCCGTAAAGGTACCGCGCAGGGATCGTTCCGCAAGCAATCCAGTGATTCACTTAGGATCTCGGGACTGTCCCGCTAGCGCCGCAGAAGGCCACCGTGGGATTTTTAGTCGTTACACCGGTGTAAGAAAATTGGCTAGAGCCCCGATCTAGTATTCCATCCATTCCATTCCATGACTCCCCCGAGGTTGAGAAGGTATCCGTACGAAGGATTTTTCCCCGATTTACGATGGATTGGTTGCCCTCATCGAGTCTGAACGTTACGTTAATAATCTATAATTGCTGCCCATGTTAGGCTATAAATAGATCAAACTAAAAAAAAAAATTGGTACCAATGATATTTCTGAAAACAGGTGATATCTGTTTTTAAGCAACCTGTCTTTACAATTCATAAGGGCGACTATAATGATTGTAACGAATAATGTATCGACTGTATGAGGTGTCTATGTGTATTGAATTGGTTGAATAGCAATATAAGTATAATCGCATTTGGTGTTACCTGTGTTAGGAACATCAACAAAACTATGCAAGATGGATATTTAAAAGGCACAAATACAATGTTTATAATTTATTGATTGATTTACACGGCACTGTTACACATCTCAGTGCTTAATATTAACACACACGCATGTCAGGATTCACTTAAGGCTTCTCTATATAATTAATCTACCAGCATTACCCTTTTAAACTGAGCCATTGAACCATTTACAATTACTTACTGCCCCGTTACTTACTTCCCCGCGAACGAACCACGAATGCTTTCACTACCAACTCACTGCTACACCACTAGTCTTCTGAACTGAACTGACTGAACACCGGAGCGCGGAAGGCACTCTGTTTTATATTAAACATTTATTTATTCTTTATTCAACACACACAGTCATTACAGGATATACCCAATTCGAACTGGCGGGACTATAAAACAAATCTAGAAAAAAAATAACAAAAACTTACAACTATATACTCTAACTATTTATAAAAACAAATTATATTACTTAAATTAAACTAAGTATAACAAATAACATATAACAACATTTTTGCGAGCTCATCCCAGTTACATGTCAAAACATCCGTTTTGACATGCACCACATTGATAGTTTTAATAGCTCGGGTGAGAGGCGTCTTGGCCAAGAGGTTAGTCCTGGCCGTCGGCACCGCCACCAGCGGCGGGAGGCGCCGCCTCCACACGTACCGGTTCGGCACGCTCAGGCACAGGCGGCGCAGAACCCCCGGGTTATGCTCGACACCACGCAACAGCTTCACCAGGTACGACGCGAGGGCAAACTCGCGCCGCACCCTCAGCTCGTTGTACCCGACCATGCCCAGTACGAACAATGTGGGGTACATCAGCGGATATACCCCATAAAGTTTCAAGTACAGGTGCCTCGTGAACTTGTTCTGGACCCTTTCTAACATGATCGCATACTTTCCCTCGTGCGGAGACCATATGACTCCGCTATGCTCTAGGTGGCTCCGGACCAGAGCGTCATATAGCACCCTGACGGCAGTGATATTGTTGAAGTGTTTGGATTGTCGTAACACAAAACCGAGATTCCGATATGCTTTCTTGCATATACTGGTAATATGACCACGAAATATCAAGTCTGGAGTGAGAACCACCCCCAAATCACGCACCTGTGATATCCGTTGCATCGGAGTCGAATCTACCTTGTACTCGTAGCACACCGGTGTTCGGCTACGAGTAAAGGTTAGTACCGAGCACTTGGCAACATTGAAGTGTATGTGGTTCCCATAGCTCCACTCCACCACTCTATTTATGTCCGCTTGTAGGAGAGCACTGTCGGTTTCTTCCTTGACTTCAAGCAGCAATTTGAGATCATCTGCGAACAACAAACATGAGCCATGCCTGACGACTCCCGGTAAATCATTAATCATTATAACGAAATCCAGAGGTCCCAGATTGCTGCCTTGGCTCACGCCAGACCTGGTGTAGTATGGTTCGGACTCGTACCCATTATAATCGACATATTGTTGCCTGTCTTTCATGTAACTAGCAAAAAAGTTTAGTAGGTGTGGTGTACATCATATTTTTGCCAATTTTTTTAATAAGACATCATTGTCGACGGTATCAAAAGCCTTTTTAAAATCAAAATACGCAGCGTCTATCTGTAAACCAGCGTCGACTGCTGGTAAAACGCCATACAATTGAGTATATTGGTGGCGGTGCTGCGCCCCGGCCGGAACCCATGCTGCGCGTCAGACAGCTGCGCGCGCACCTGCTCCTGCACGCAGCGCTGAATGGCAGATTCGAACACCTTAGCCGGTGTCGACAGCACAGCCACTGGTCTATAGCCACTGACGTCTACTCCCGACAAACCCTTGGGAACCGGAATGACACGAGTGATCTTCCACTTCCGCTTGCCTTAAGCAGGTGTTAAAGATGTAGTGGAGTGGTTCTATCTTGCACAGTCCCTAAATAAAAAGGCAGGTATGCCATCAGGGCCGGCTGACCGTTTCGGCTTCAAATTTTCAAGCGCTTTCTTAACGTCGTGAAGGCTCAGAGCCCCCAGATGAACGTGTGCGCTGGATGAATCAGCCTCGCCAGCCACCGCCTCGCTGACATCCAGCCTTGGTGGCACCTTAGAGTACACGGACTCAAAGAAATGCGCAAATTCGCTAGCACACTCATCATCCGATAAATATTGACCATCTTTCATGATACGCTGCCTATTTAAACTACTTCTGTTTGATTTAATGTAATGCCAAAAGGATCTTGGGTCTTTGGTAAACTGACTCTGAATATTATCTATATGTTCTTTGTGAGCTACTTCTATTGCCTTTTTTATTTGGGTTCTATATTTAGCAAATTCATGGTAATCAGTGCTTAATTTTCATATCTTATAAATTTTATGAAGGTTAGCTTTTGTCTGTATATCCTTCATTATATTTGCAGTGTACCATAAAGGATAAATGTACCGCGAATCATTACAAACAAGCTTTTTCCTAGGTACACATTTATCTATCGTATGGTTTAGCCTTAGAGTATTTAACACTGGAGACGCCATTGAGCGCTTACCCCGTTTGACAAATGTAAGAGCATGGTGCTCATACACGTTCTATAAAACTAGTTGCACTTCGTGATCCGCCACTAAAAAAGTGACATCACGTGCGAATGGAGCTCCGTGAAAAAGCCCGCCTGTAGCGGTATTAACATGTAAAAATAGATCTGACACATGAAACTTACAAAAATACAACTTTATTTTTCACCTGGACGTATTTTTTTAAAGTAATATTATCCTTCAAAGCAACAAAACATATAATTTCTAAAAATTATCATCGGGTAATAAATGTTGCCAGGTTAAACTTTTAGCCACAGTAGTGTGAAAAATTTATTTGCATTCAATATCTTAAACGCAAGTTGTTTTTTTAATATTCATTTTTAACTAATGTTGCCCGCGGCTCCGCCCGCGTGTAGGTCTTGGAGCATTTTAACCTTCTATATTTTGCTATCCCATAGGAAGCGTGCATTTTTTCGAGTTAAAAGTGGTCTTTGTCATTTTCTGATCCCTAAACTGCCACTATGCAAAAAATCATGTCGATCCCTTGCTCTGTGAAAAACTAAACTATCCCATGGGAACTGTACATTTCTCCGGGATAAAAAGTAGCCTATGTGCTTTTCCAGACTTTAATCTATCTCTGTGCCAAATTATAAGTTTTTTTTTATTTTTTTTTATACGACGTTGGTGGCAAACAAGCTTACGGCCCGCCTGATGGTAAGCGGTTACCGTAGCCTATGGACGCCTGCAACACCAGGAGTATCACATGCGCGTTGCCGACCCTAAGTAGTAGATCCGTCCAGCCGTTGTAGCGTGATTGGATATCAAACAACCATGCATCCATCCAAACATACGCATTTATAATATTAGTAGGATTACTTTATTTATGCTTCCTTAACTTAATTTATAATTTAAAAATATTACGACAAGTTTACAATTTCATAAACTTTATTACACTGGCATTTTGGGTGGTTTATGTGGTAACACTGTCGTTTATGCAAGACTCAAATAGTGTTGTAGATAAACTTATAAAGGTTATCGATAAAATTACTAATCCATCTGGACTGTCTTCTAAACACATACTTTTAATGTAAATAGTTCTAACACACTAGGAATGTCACAAAATATACCAAAACCAGAATAAAGTATTTGACAAAAAAATGTGATCCTAAAAATGTATCCGGTATATTTAAAAAATATTTAGGTATGAATTTTGGCGCCATTCATTTATTACGTAAGATGATGTAGGGGGGGAGTCGATCATGTCTTATTTTTCTTACAAGAGGTGGGAGGGAGTCTTAATAGTTCTTACGAAAGATCACAAAAATGCGCAATTTAGGATTATACTTTGAAAAAGCGCGGGCCATGCCTATAATTTTAAAATTGCAACTTAGATTTTTTTTATTTTTTTGATAACCGGTATGACTTGCCTTTTCACCCGGTTCCGGCTTGACGTCGACTTTTGGGACACCCTGTATTCATGTCGAGATGTCAAGCCCTTTTTATATGCTCTTCATAATAGATAGCCGTTAGCCGGCTACCACACCAAACAAAACAGGCGATAATCGCTCTCAATGACATACAATAATTTCATTCGCTAATCGCATTCGTTACCAGTAACACTGTTTTTTGATTGCAATTTCTTGGCTCCGCTTATTTAATTTGAAATTTTACGGAATAACAGAACATTTTCTCACAAACTTTATACCATTGGAAAGGTCGTGTTGTGTACTTTCCGGTGGTATATTTGCTGAATCGGAATACCTCAAAACGAGTGAGTAATCATTAAATACATTTTAATATCATTTGCTACGGCCGTCATACATACCTGAAAAACGCTTCTCTACAATTAGTGTTGACCAATAAAAAATGGAAGTGTCACGGATGATGTGCAAAGCAACCAAAAACTGATAACAGTAATACACCTTTACGTCCCATTGACTCACCCGGCAAGTCAAGGAACAATAATGACTCGCTACCTTTTAATGACAATATTACGTATCGAAACAAAGCCACTGTTGATACTAGCGCAATTAGTGGAAGTTCCGGCTTAAACTCGTCCGCGTCAGTTATTACAAAGAAAGACGTTAGGGAAATAATAAGAGAAGAATTCAATGTCATGAAAATGGCTTTAGCACAGGAGCTTAACCAAACCCTTAAGCAGATGGTGAGAACCGAATTTCAATCTATAAAACAGGAAATAACTGCTTTGGAGAATAATGTTTGTTTCTGAATGAAAATTATAAATCCACCATCGCCAAATACCAAGACACACTGGGAGAGCTAAAGAAAGAGAACGTTCAGTTAACAAATACGTTACAGGATCTGCAAATCAGGCTTCAGGTTGCTGAGCAGCATAACCGTTCTAACAATCTTGAGATAGAGTGTGTCCCCGAGCACAAACAGTAAAACTTGCTATCTATGATTACTCAGCTGTCTAAGGTATCCTGCGACTTGAAAGAATCCGACATTCATCATTGCACTCGTGTGGTAAAAAGTAACAGAGACGACAAGAGACCTCGCTCAATCATTGTTAAATTGGCTACCCCTAGGCTTCGGGATACATTTTTAGCGAAAACAATAAATTTTAATAAGGCAAATCCAAACGACAAGCTCAGTACTACTCACATAGGCATTGGAGGTAATAAATCGCCGCTTTACATTGTTGAGCACCTATCACCTAAAAACAAATTACACGCAGTGGCTCGCCAGATCGCCAAAGATAAAGAGTACAAATTCCTGTAGATTAAGCAAGGTCGTGTTTTCATTAGGAAAACCGAAGAAGACTAGTTTACTTACATAAGAAACCAAGAGACCAGAACCAACCTAAAACAATTCTCTGCCATATCCCGTTTGTCCAAATCATATAAATCTATTTGTGAAACGATGTATGTATGATGTATTTGTTGATAAATTGCCAAAATTCAAAAAATCTGTTGTGGCAAAATGGTTAGATGTACATATAGCTAACCATTTTTTCTTATAGCTACAATTCTATAATATTGTTATACTTAGATAAATAATAATATATATGTATATATATTATTATTTATATTATTACTTATTTGGTCATGCTCATTGTTATTTTTGAAAATTTAATTAACCTTTTACTTTTATTGAATACTGGTGTTACTTTTTTTCTCAACGCATGTCGTGGTATCCTTAAAATGTTGTTTATTAATAGTAAGATTATTGTTACCTCATTATAACTTAGTCCTAAGTAATGTAACAACAGGTGGATATCCATTTTAAATAAATTAAAGGAGTATTATTTAAAATTCATTTTTTAAATAATAAAGTTTTTATTTTTGCTTATTTGGCTTGTATTTTTCTCAGTACTCATTACATTTATTATCTTTACAGTATTTTGATTAAATTAGAAATATTAATTTACACTATTTTTAACTATACCTCTCTACTTCCGTCCCTTTTCACGAAGTCACACCCAGAGATTGCAAGAAAGTGATAGAAAAGATGATACACATAAAAAATAATTTTAAAACATTTCATAAATTATAATTGTTTAATTTTATCTATCGATAGATAAGGACAACGCTATCTATACCTCGTGTCGACATTGCTAGGCTCTGCTGTTTTTACACAGTTGTCAATATATGACACTGTAAATACATTACACGCCAAGATAAATTTGTAACTGTGTGCATAAATTTGCCAGTGTTGTATGAAATGGTGTAGTGTGCGTGCGTAGCGACGTGATTACATTTTGCATTTGTGTGCACATGTTTATTTGTAGTTGTACGAAGCCCCCCACCGACATTGCTGAATTTTTTGTTCAAGATTCTAGCGTAATGCCGTCTCCTTTTGGTTGCCTACTCTAAGGGTTTAGCTTATCATAAAAAATGCTCAACATCTCGGTCAAATCTTGCGTTTCAAACATTGTACTCCAATCAGTGGACAGCAACATGGAATATAAAAGCTGAAAATTTGCTTTATAAAAATTCCACTTGGGTCCCATGCCGCGCGCGCCGACCCCTGAGTCACCGTCGGCGTGTGCGCTGGGCGCGGGGCGGTGGTGCGGCGACGCGCGCGCTCACCGCGAGCGGCGGGGGATGCGCGTCCACCGGCACCAGCGCCTCGTCCGCCGCGCGGACGCACACCTCGCCCCTCAATCCCTTGCTCAGAACTAAATCCAATTGCCGGCCTAAACCGTTGGGTACTGTGTTATTTTGAGTGAGCCCGCAATACGACACAAAACATTCATAATAATTACTAATATTTACATAACAAGAATATAAGTTAAAATCTCCAATTACTATAACCTCACTATATTTATCACACAATTGTTCTATTAATCTAAATAACGTCATATAATCATTCTCAGAACTACCTGGCGGAATATAAATAACACAACATAATAATACAAATCTATACGGTATCGTATCTATATCCGTTTTATAGCCCTATCCTAAGTTAGTGCCTACTCGAGTAGCCCTTTAACATGACTGATCTTGTCATGTTCTATCATCCCGAGACCAATATTATGATTTTAAGAATGGTTAAAGCAGTACAACAGTTTTTCCAAATCCTTTTACCATCCATACTATGATATTATATGATATGAGTTCTACCATCATAAAATATCATCCCCAAATGATCAAGCGAATTAAGAAATACCGCCGTAGAGGACGTTGACAAACAGGTTCGGATTTGAAATAGAATTGTCCTGCTTACCCATCGACGCATTTGAAGTGGCATCGTATTGTGTCCTTCATTGTTGTTCGTGGATGTTTTATTATTATCATATAAGTTTAGTTATTTAGCTCCTACTGGGGCTTTTGCCTCTTCATAATTAAAAACTCTTAAATCCTGCAAGAAAGGCTAGGGTAAAATCAACAAAATAAGTACATAACACGCACATACCACAAAAACAGACAATGAAAAATTTTTATTGAAATTAAAAACTAATAGCACTTGCGTGTCGCAGATGTGACAGGTAGGTGACCACTCAGCGTACTGCTGAGCTGTGGCAAATACATACCACAACACAGCGCTGTGTGTGATCGACTTGTCATTCTCTAATCAGTAAACTACCACTATGCAAAAATCATGTCGATCCCTTGCTCTGTGAAAAACAAAAGTTTATCCCGCAGGAACCGTACATTATTCCGCGATAAAATGTATGATTTTACTAAATTCTATAAAAAATGGTAATTTTTTTGAAGTTATACTTCTTTAGGCGCGTTATGAAAAACTGATGAGAGTGAAATTTTAAAATGCGCGTGACACAAAAGTAACACCTCTGAAGTTTTCCTAAGTACCAGGCTAGCGGAAATGTAAGGAGAAGAGCTAGAAGCTTCGGTCTGAATTATAAAATTTAAATTAATCATTTAAATGTGGCCAGTACGTTATGGTATCATGAAAGACCGAATTAGTACTATACAGTAATATTATTTAGGTCTTTCATGATACTATAAAGTACTGGCCATTAAAAATATTTTGTTGTTTTTTTTTATTATTTATGTCTTTCATAATACTTACATTTCTAGTGACTTCTAGATACTCCTACGTAATAAAAATGCAAGGTTTGTTTGTACTGCTTGGGTACGTCATCATGCCGGTGTTGTTTTCTTCACTTTTAGATTCATATTTATAAAAACGATGTAGGTATATATTTTTGTTTTCCTGATTATTCTGTTATTTTCCACGTTTTGGCTGGCACCGACTCCATGGTCATGGACTCCGACCCATCCGACTGTATGGGTTAAACTGCGCGTAACTTTACCCGAAACTTCAGCGAGTTTTTTTTTTCAAAATTACTTTTTCTAGACTATTGTCATGATATCTCAAATTCTACTGAACCTTCTCTATACATTCCTCTATCGCACTAACTAAAACAAAACATAACAGTTTTAAAAAAAATTATAAAGTAAAAAAACAAAAAAAAATATCATTTTACTTCAGACGGCCACTATTGTCCGAGAAATAATATTTTTATTGACTTAGGAGTTTGGAAGATTGCAGCATTTTTTTTTGGATTAGGATTTTTTTCTTTTTTGATTTCTGATTATTAGGGCAATCATGACAACCAGGGCGAGCCATTTTTCTAGGACTCCCCATTTCATCAGCCTGTAACTTTTAGAATTTTTCTTTTTTTAACTTTATTTGATTTTTTATATAATTCTTCAAACATTAATAAATATTTGGTACAATAATGGTAGGTAAAAATAGAGTAAATTTTTTTTATTGCACCTGGAAAGAAACCTAAAATTCAAAAACCTAACATTATGTCGGTATCAGGTCATTATGTTTTGGTAATTCTGCGCTCTATTTTTGCCCTCAGTTCTAAACATATCCGTATGCTCCTCATTTGATTGCTCGGAGTCTCATAATACTGCAAGAGGGTTTGTAAAGACGTACTCTTATTTAAAAAATAAAAAGTGCGTATCGGGACGCTCGACAGAAGTGATAACTTAAACTAATCTAAGTTGAACTATTTAATATTGAAATTGTTTAACTTGAGAAAAGTTTAGGTTATTACTTAAACTTTATGTAGGTATATTAATATGATAATGTGAGGAAAGGTTATCTATACTTATAATAAATCTGTAGAGAGGTCAATTCTGTACATGAAATATATTTCCAAAATAACTATCAGCGGGTGATTAGTGATCGATACTGACGCCAAAAATGCAATCAGTAAAATTTTTGTCTGTCTGTCTGTCTGTCTGTATGTTCTTTATAGAAACAAAAACCACTCGACGGATTTCAACAAAACTTGGTATAATTGTTCTTCATACTCCTGGGCAGGTTATAGTATACTTTTCATCACGCTACGATCAATAGGAGCAGAGCAGTGAAGGGAAATGTTAGGAAAACAGGAGAACTTACTCCATTTTTTAAACTTCCGTCGCGTGTGCAGCCTTAATAGTTAAAGCTACACAGAAATCATGTATGACGGAAATGTTCTCCTTAAAATTATATAAAAAAATATTCCACGACAGCAAATGTCTATATTTTATGGTTGACTCACAATAACACGTGTAACTCCCGATAGCTTAGCAGTTCGGAGATTTCTGATTATATTTGTCTACATATTGTTTATAACACTCTCAATCATCCCTAATTAATAAATGTTAACATTATTACCTATTTAATTTAATAAAAAAAGAATTATAGAAATAGGTACAGAAACACCAGGCCATTTTAATTGCAAGAAAAATTAACTACTTGGATTGTATACTTCTGCTCCCGAAAATAACCTCCACGCGGGCGGAGCCGCGAGCAACAGCTAGTTTATTAATAAAATCTTTTATTGATTGTAAAATATATTTTACCCATTAGCTCCCACTCGATCCCACTCGCTCCCTCTCGATCGCACTCAAATCAAAACACAACGATTCAAAAGAAGTTTCACTTCAAAAAAATATAGCACAGAGATTATTGAACGACAGAAATAGAAATTAATAAAGAAGCCAGACAGAGTGGCGAAGTATGTACTCGTAACGTTACGGTTTACCCTCCCATAAGAAGTTATCATCACTTCAAAAATAGACTTATTGAAATAATTATATAATGTTTTGTTTTATACAGGTCTTCTCCTAGCAGGGTGGTGGGCGGTCGGTGGTTGCGTCAGGTGCGACGAACGAGCACAAGCCGCCGCAGTAGACGCAACGTGACGTCGCCTCTGCCGCGTTCCACCAGCCGACACTCCTCCAGCCGAGTCTCGGACACAGATCCCCAAGCACAAGTCGAACTACGTAGAAGTTCAAGGCTCATCAATTCATTGCCTAGATCTGACTATTCGATTACAGAGCGCTGGTCCTACGGTGCTGACGTATACGAGACACGCTGTGACCCGAACGATTATAAGGGTGGAGATACCAATAAATCTTCCGACGTATACACAAAACGCGGGCGTACCTCCTCGCATGACAGGAAGAAACTTAAAATTGTATCGAACAATAGCACCGACGAGTGCATCGCCTATTGCACACGCTCAAGGACTGCTCTTAAATCCAGTGAGAGTGTTTGTGAGCAAAACTCGAATAATTTGAAACCGCAATCATTATCACAGTCACCATTAAACCAGAACGACTCGGTGACATCGACACAGGTTAATTATTCTGAAGGTGGCTTGTTGCCACTTGACGAAAGAGACTTTGCTTATTCGCCGTTTAGCTCTTCGACGGTTACGGAATTACTCGACTCTGACTATTCTGTGTATAGTCCGACAACTAGTCGCAGAAAAGGCAAGAAAAGAAAACGATCCTCCCATCGTTCTTTATCAAACAGGAAAAGTAGTTGTTTGATCAATCTCGAAGAATACAAGAAAAAGTTTAAAATAGATACACACAGCAGAGAAGGTACAGACACGAGTGACATCTCCGTCACAAAATCGTTCAGACAGGAATTCGAAAGAGCAGAGCAACCGAACGCAACGCATACATCCTGCACTTATTTGTTGCGAAACAGGCATCAACGCGACCTTGGACCGCCTACATCAACAGTCGTTACAGACAATTCAGGTAATTAATTAATACTTTGACCGAGTCATTACATCATGACAGGTCGTTATAAAAACCATAATTAGAATTGCGATTCCAATAATGGCACATACATATTGGAAATATCGATTATAATGCCCATATCATTAATAGTAAAGCTATTATCGACATATTTTATTATCAAATACATACATATATATGAATATTTATTTTTAAACATTTTAATGCCGTACAACTCAATATAATCACCTCTATGCTAACATTTTATACATTAATATTTTAATTAATAATATCAATATCAGCTCTGAATTGTGTACTGTCTCACTGCTGCGGGCCTCCTTTATTAATGAGATAAATTGGGCCTTAGTCCACCACTCTGACATGATGCTAGTAGGTAGACTTCACTTACCTTTGAAATTCTTATGAGAATTCTCAGGTATGCAAGTTTCCTCTCGATGTTTTCCTACACCGTTAAAGCAAGCAATAATTAACAGTTAGTCAATTTGGATTGTGCGGAACCTCGGACTTTAGTCTCGACAGTCCGTACCACTTCCAACTATACTATCGTCGTACTCTATATGTAGGTAGTAATATAAGAATTAGAACTGAACAATAATATACGAATAATAAAAAATACTATAAGGTATTTTTGAAATACTAGAGTCATTCAAGTAATTTAGAACAGAGTAATAACGTTTGCTTATGAGTAAATAAAATAATTTAGTTTCAAATTGTACCAAGTTATTGAACAGCGAATTGCGTTTTCATTGAACAGAGTATCTTATTGAATATTTTGGAAGCAAAACAAAATAAGCTTTCGTGCCTTAATTTCATATAAGAAGGTACCATGCAACATTTATCATTATTTCGCAATGTTCTGTTGGTCAGTAGTGAAACTTTTTGAAATAAATGTGTCTAATTTATTTTAACAAATACTTGTACTTAATATATAAATAAACTTGAAAAAGTTAATAGTTTCAATGATTTATAGTGTGTTCTACAGCTTCCTATGGACTTATTTTATCCATGGCTCAAAAGCATCTTTTTTGCGTTTTAAATGATCGCTCTTTTGAACAGAATCTTTTAGAGAAATTCCCCAGAACATAAATAAATAATCCACTATTAAATTTAAATCAGAAATACTCAAACTCTCATTCTCAAAATTGCGTCATTTAGAATAATATATTAAATAATTATTGTTTTCATCATGTAATACATTGTAATCTTTTTTTAATTTATGGGGTGGTTTTATCGCTCTAGTTTATTTAATTGTATAGTATACTAAGTTAGAGCTTGTGGCCTTCACCTCGAAGTTGTTTTCGATAAGAGCCGTGATAATTAATTTGGCTTAAAACTATAAACAACTAATAATATTTGAAGCTTATAATATATAAATAGATAAAGAATCGAATGACGATATAAAATTGAAGTTAATATGCGAAACAAGAAAGTTATAATGTATACAGATGTTTCTGCAGAATTGCGTTTTCGACATGCGTAGATGATAATAATATTTCATATACTTTGAGATAGAGTCCTATACTCTGTACATAGCTTATCAGATGTCGTTATCACGCATAAAGCACAATTATACACTGCAGATAACTTATATGGTATATGTTGCATTGCAGCGAGTCCGTCGACGAGTGACGCGACCCAGGGCCCGCCAGAGCGCAGGAGTACACCAGACGGCTTCGGCAGAGCTGCCACGCCGCCGCCTTTCAAAGATATCCAAGGTCCGTGATGTGATCATTCTGATTAACGCTCGTTACTTAATGATCGTCAAAACAAAAATATTTGAGTTGTATTTGTAATTGATGTTGTTTATTTACAGAGCCAAGTTCGTCGAAAGCGCACAGTGCTTTAAGCAAATTACTGATAGTACCACGCGACCTTCCTTATTTGAGGCAAACTAACGCACGCAGGGTAAATATAACATTCTTAATATTGACGTTAGTTATTAACGACGAAAAGCCATTCCTCAGACGGTAATTTTGCGTAGTTTTAGAGTTCTTCGGTTTCAAAACTATACTGGTGTTAGTGATACCTTCTATCTGATACACATTTGTACCCAGCTGAATAGCAACCATGATTACACATGATAAAACATGCTAGTGTCTCGTTCCGGCGATACTGTTTTGTTATTTCAATATTAAAATGTACAAAACTAGTTCGTTATAAATTAAAATACACCGACCAGTTAATGCAGATTATTTATTCACGGGGTCACGTAAAGTCGAACATACCGTTCGCCGTTGTCACTGAACTGTTAATGTTAAATGTATTGTTTATATAACGCAAATAAGTTTAATGAATTCCCGTATCTGTAGCCGACGTGTGCACTGGCCCCTGTTAATCGTGATTCGTGTCCACTTGGCACTTACGTTAGTAGTGTTAGTACTGAAAGTGACGCGTCGGCGACTACACCGATATCTCGGCGATAATGAATGTGCTCGCGTTATAAACTGTATGAATTATTCCTACGTATGGCGGACTGATGTGCGTTGTGTTTGTGTACGGTATTCGCGCTGATTGTTCGGTTGCACGCGCAGAGTATAGCTGCTGCAACGGGTGCGACCCTGGGTGCTTGCCTGACGCGGGGAGCCACTTCCCAACGGCAGAGGCAGGAAACTGCTTCTAAAAGACAGGTATCGGAAAGTTTCTAAATCTAAACACACATATATTTTTTTTTACCGAAATAGCCTTGCATTTGACCATCTCGCCTGATGGTAAGTGTTGGTGTGGTTTACGGTGGAGCACGCTTGCCTAGAAGATACCTATTCACTCTTGACTTCAATTTATTATTTCATTTCTTTTACTATAAACAGTTTTTTCTTCGTGTCCGGTATATGTACAAATTATTACCCTGTAACCATAATTTGACTAGTCCTGTTAAATATAAAAAAAATGATATAAATATGTAACGTTTGTTTATGTTATAACTTCTACTGTAAGAAAAATCTAATCATACCTATCTTGGTTTATCTTTATTATGTTTGGTTATCGTTTGTCGAAAGTGCAATCTAATTACTTTATATTGTATGTAGGTAACGATATTTATTTACATTTTCAATATGTGTGCCATTTGATACCTGAATTTCATGCGTTTTATTGCGTTGTTGTGCTAAGATAACGAACTTTCATAAATAGTTTTGGAAGAAAGCTGTAATCGCCACTGTCTACGGTGACGTTACCAATTTGTTATTATTTTTTACACACGTCGCACACACATTGGTCAATTTAATTTTATTATTGGGATTAAATGATGTTTAAGTAACTACCAGATGTTGCCCGCGGCTCCGCCCGCGTGGAGGTTACTCTTGTAAGAAAAGGTATACAATCCACGGAGGCATTTTAAGTTATTACACCTTTCTATATTTTGCTATCCCATAAGAAGCGTGCATTTTTCCGGGATAAAAATTAGCCTATGTCATATTCTGATCTCTAAACTGCCACTATGCAAAAAATTATGTCGATCCCTTGCTCTGTGAAAAACTAAACTATCCCACGGGAACTGTGCATTTTCCAGGATAAAATGTAGCATATGTGCTATTCCAGACTATAATCTATCTGTGTGCCAAATTTCAACCAGATCCGTCCAGCCGTTGCAGCGTGATTGAGTAACAAACATCCATCCATCCAAACATTCGCATTTATAATATTAGTAGGATTTCATTATTCATAATAATAATAAATGGGTTTGTAATGTGTATTAAATTGTAATTCGTATCTTTGCCGCACCATCAAACTGTGTGTGTCGTTAATATTAATGTCGTTAGTTGTTAATAAGTTCACAATCAGTCGGGTACTAAACAAATCATTCCTACTATCCTATCCAACTATCCTACTATAATATTATAAATGCGAATGTATGGATGGATGTTTGTTACTCAATCACGTTAGAACGGCTGGACGGATCTGGTTGAAATTTGGCACAGAGATATATTATAGTCTGGAATAGCACATAGGCTATTTTTTATCTCGGAAAAATGTACGGTTCCTATGGGATGGCAAAATATAGAAAGATGTAATCGCTTATAATGACTCCATGGGTTTTATAACTTTCTTTCAAAAATAACTACCACGCAGGCAAATATATTTTGTGTTGTTCCTTCACGATGGTTTACATTTACTTGTTTGTTGTGAAGATGAATGAATGAAATGAATCATATTCCTCGAGTCAGGTCAAATCCGTGTTCTCAGTATTTAGTTCCTAATATTGTGATAGTGTTATTGTCCTTATCGAATCAAATTGGTTTATTACTTTTATAATAATTGAGGTAATTATCATACCTACTGTACCATGCACTTGAAAGAATTTGATAATGGCCTACCAATTACCTATACATTCTCGCTTTGCGAAGTGAGACTAAGCTTATCTTGGCTCTGATTATTATATATTTCATAAATCTTTTTCTTTTATTGTTTCCTTGGGCAATTTCGTACGCGCAAATTCAGTCTACTGTCACAAACGAATGGGTTCCTTCGGGTTAGCATGCCACTAGCCTCGAGCTATCTATACATATAATATCTTTAATACGTTTAACTATCTGTCCACTAATTTATACTGAAATGCCTACATGGCTTATATCATGGATTATGCCTCGCAGTGCCCAGGTATAGATAGAGTTTAAATTCATTTGAAATTAATTAAATTTTTGGACAAATATCGTCTAATTTGACATTATGGAATTGTTTTCCCGTTGGATAGTATACCACTCTGGCTACCCGAGCAAATCGTGTTAATTTTATTGAAATATTAAGGAAATAATGTTACCTTTTTTTGTTAATTTTGTAAATTACGTAAGGCCTTTGTTTCTTAACTGTAGTTTAGTTATTTTAATAGGTAATAACTCGCCTGTCATGATTTAATGGGCGAAGTATATCAAATTCTAATTTGAATTGGGGAAAAACAATGTTTCACTATTATTTATGTGTTATAAGTATAGGGTAGTTGACTCGATTTTTGTATTAATTTGATCAACAATTTACATTACCTAAAACTTATTATTGAAAGAATTTCATGAATCGGAACAAAAATAAGTAAATTAGACGTCACTCAAATCTGCTGGAAGGGGTAGTTGTCAAATAACAGTACAAGGATACATGATATGTACCGTGACGTCACGGTACTCAGAATCGCCTGTACTGTACCGTTCTGCGAGGGAGATAGCGATATGTTCCCAATACGCAAAAATGTTGACTTATGCCTTTGATTATTTGCTCATACCAATAATAATTAAAATAAATATTGTGACCTCATTTTTCAAGCCATTTTGATTCCGTTTTCGCAAAAGAGTATCTTTTGCGTATTATATTCGGTTGCATATCGAATTATGTACCAAATTAAACATAGGAAACTACCCTATTGCAGTCAGCGGGCGCGGAAGCCGCGAGCAGCAGCGCGGCGGGCGGGAGGCGGCCGCGGACTCGCGACATGCCGCAGCCGCACCCGGCCTCCACACGGAAAGATAAACGAGGTACGACTCACATACGTGTCACATGTCCCACTCGCACTAAACTTAACCATTATGACAGCCTCCGTGGCGCAGTAGGCGTCCAGCCAGCTGTGAAACGAAAGGCCGGGGGTTCGATTCCCACACCGGGACAAATGTTTGTGTGACAGACAGATATTTGTGTCCGGGGTCTGAGTGTTATTAGACCGAAAGTCTCTCGTAGTAATACCTGATAAGAACAACAACACAAGACTCGTATCTTAATGCGGGATGGGGCTATGTGTGTGACTGTTGGGTGTTATTTATTTATTCACGCCAAATAAATAACTACCATCTGAAGGCAAATTTCAACTTCTTTTCACAATCAGTTTTATGTATTGATTTCTTAACATAATTAAAAATTGTTTGTAGGTTACTGCACTAAAATGTTATATGGCTGTGTCTAAAGTAAGGATGATACCCAAGCTCGGATAATGCTAGATAGAAAGAAGATAATAGTAAAACATTGATAACGTTTAAAAACATTTTAATAAACAAAACCGATACATTGTGTATTTAATTGGCTATTTGACAACATTGAAAATACACTGCAAATTGTGGTCATCCTGTTAGACAATAGCTTAAAAAACCATATTTTACTTTATTTTATCAAAATAATGTATATTTTTTGCAAATTAAACGAAATAAAATACAACATTTATTTAAAATTTTATCTGTGATGTGAACGCTCTGTGATTGGTTGCAACTCTGGTGACGTCACACGCAAGTAAACATAGTAGGGATGTGACATTGAGTGAAAAAAATCGATTTTTCTCACTTGAATAATAATCGATTTTAGAAAAATCGATTTTTCTCACTTGAATAATAATCGATTTTAGAAAATTCGATTTTTTATAAGAAAAATAATCGTTTTTTTTTTCTTAAAATTTTGCGTAATATGTTTTTCTCTGTAGTAAGAAATTAATATTAACAATTTATTAGGAGTCTTCAGTTTGGCATTGAAGTCACCCATTTCACCGCTGTAGGAATCCTTGGTACGAGACATAGCTTTCCCTATGTCTTCGTACGTTGGGGCGTACACTTGTATAACCTTCAGAGTATATTTTTAAGATAAGGTGGCGTACCTTATCTACTCTTACTCGAGCTGATACGCTGCCAACTTCCACAGCGTTGCTAAAAGTGACTTGTGGATAATAAATCCGACGCCACCTTGGGATGGTTGGTGTCCTTCTCGGAAGTAGAGTAAGTGACCAGAATCTAGGGCCATCTTCTCCTCCCCCTGTCTTCGGATATCGGATAGCCCTACGATATGCCAGTTAATGTGACTTAGCTCTTCTTCCAACACAGCGATGTGCTCGTCCAACCGCAGAGAGCGTCCGTTGTACGTCGCCAAAAATTGTTTTTTGTGGTACCCTACCGTAGCCCGGGGATTGTAATTGGGTGCCTTCAATGCCAATGTACAATAGTACAAGGACACGGCGAATCGAGGGTAGGATCATTCGGCTATGGGTGCAGGAATCACAGGGGCTATGCTAGTCAACTTTTTCGAGACCCGGGGCCTCTTTTTGATGAATTCATTTTTCCAGAGGAAGTGGACTTGGCAAAGCCCCAATAATGTCACCAGGAATGAGAGCGACTTCATTATGACTAATAAGCGCCAAATATTCAGAGATTTGTCTGTGATCAGTAGGTTTAACACCGGTAGTGATCACCGACTGGTAAGAGGTACTCTAAATATAAAAGTTAATTTTTTTAATTGGTAAATTATTTTGTAGCTCATTACGATTACGATTGTCTTTACACGCTTTATACTAGCTACAATTGTATCCAAGTAGACTAAGTATATATGTAACGGAATCCTTCAACGTTATGTTCACTACCTTCAAGACATCAGATTTACTTGAATATTTACACACGTATCAAGGACCTATGATCACCAGGTTCACCAAGATATTAAAAAATATTAGGTATCATTTTAAATTATATTTTTTATGTGGTCTTAATTTGTAATCGAATATTTTATTATAAGTAGGTACGTTTGATGCTGTTTCGAGACTAAAAGCATAAAATAAATTATATTTAAAAATAACACGCTTAATTAGCTAGCCGAACTAAAAAGTTGAAAATAATATTAATTATAACTTAAAAAAAAACTAAAAAATATCACGTTTTACGGTTAAGGTTTTCAAATATAATTCCAAGATCTTTGAATCTAATGAGTTCATTGGCACACTGTTTAACGAAGAAAGGATGTATGCCAGACCCTTAGAAGAGTCAAGATTTTTAATAAAAAATATCGATATATCGAAATATCGATATTTTGTTTCGATATATCAAACTCCGATATTGATATATTTAAAAATATCGATATATCGAAAATCCGATATTTTTAAAAATATCAACATCCCTAGTTATTAGCTTGTTTACTTGCATGTGACGTCACACCAGCGCCATTACAGAAATAGCGTTTTTGCCGCGGTTTTGGAGATTTAAACTTTAACATTGATTTTTATTAAAAATACTGTATATTTTCCTGAAATATCAATGTAGTGTGCTTATTATGTAATAAAGAATAGTTTTAAATCATTATCGAAAATGAGTCAAATAGCCAATAATGATATTATTTTTTTATGTTTTGTGTGGACAGGCAAAAGCAGTCTGGGTTCGTGTGCCAGTACAGGTGGTGCGTCCGGCCGGTCCCACCCCCAGCCTTTAACCACGGTAAGCACATTACTTATTAATTGTAGCCTATGCATGGTCTTGTCAGTATTACTTTTGACAGTTATAAATAATTATGAAAAATACCGATCATCTTTTTGCTGGTGATAGGATATTCATATCCGCCCGGATAGCGACCACCGTACACAGGGTGTAAAACCCGCCATAGTGGCACACTCAAGTGTGTCGCGTTCCGGGATCAGCCAGTGTACATCCGTTTTCTGTCGGGGGTTTAGAATTGGGGTACAATGTTTGGCCGTTTTGCGGCCTTCTGAGTACTCTGACAATAGACCCTCCACCGCTTCTTCACCTTCTTGCCCAGGGCGTAGTGTGAAGCAGGCCGGCATGACTGTTGAGTAGCGGGGGATAGATTGTCTCTCGCTACTCGATACTCTAATTGGACTGCATTGCGCTTACCATCAGGTGCAGTGTGGTCACTTTGCCGTGCCAGTATAAAAAAAATGTTGTCAAAAGAGTTAAATGGTTATGTGTTTATATTTTTGTTATTGTTTGGGTGACGCAGGGTGCCGTGGCATCTACCTCCTCCTCTCCGCCGGCGTCAGGGTCAGCCGCAACGATGCCAGACAACGCATCAGCTGACGCTAAGCCCAAAGGCAAAGGTAATATTATAGTGATCAAATTGTATAAGCTGTTTCATTATCCACAACTCTTTTTGGAGAACTAAAATAGGAACTACGAAATTTGTCAGGGAGTATAATTGCATAAGTACTTAAAAACCTGTTTCCATTCTATACTTATGGTAAAATTTTTAATTAAAAGTGTATATGAAGTAATATTCACTGACTGCCAATAATGTAGTTTATACATGTACCGTCGTTATTTCGTTTCAGAAGAGTGCGTCGGCGGTGGAGGAGGTGTAGGAGGCGTCGGTGTGGGCGGCGGAGGCGGTGTGGGTGGTGGGGGCGGAGTGAGTGGCATCGGCGCGGTGGGCGGCCTCGGCGCTGAGGAGTCCTCCTCGGAGGAGGGCGAGGTGGGGCGGCTGCAGGCGCTGCTGGAGGCGCGCGGTCTGCCGCCACATCTACTGGGCGCGCTCGGACCGCGCATGCAGCATCTACTGCACCGCACCGTCACTGCCAACTCAGGTGACACACACTCATACATACCCAGTACCCACCAACCTCACTTCACACCACTGGCTTGCACACTAAACTCAATAATAACAAAACAATTATTCTTTTTTAATCCAGCCTAAATTAGTATAAAAAACTCAAAATACTCCATCTGGCTCTAAGCGAAGGCTCGTGTAGTGTTTTATTACACTTAAATTAGCTACATGCCAAAAAAACAAGGCTGATCTTATTAAGTATTTATTTATTAATTTTTTTTATTGCACACACAAATAGTAAAAGAGTTATATGAGAAATGTAATCACTAAAATTTACTATCCATAAAAAACTACCTCATCTTTGAGTGTGCAGAGTCTATACCAGTCCGCTCCTTTATCGCCGTTTTCATGTACAAAAACTATTACTAATATGACATTTTATCGTCCAGCTGCATCCAAAGCCGCACAATTGTTGGCGGGACTGCAGGCGACCGGCGACGAAGGTCAGCAGCTGCAGGCCGTGATCGAGATGTGCCAGCTGCTAGTGATGGGTAATGAAGACACGCTCGCCGGGTTCCCAGTGCGCCAGGTCGTTCCCGCGCTCGTCAATCTGCTCGCCGCTGAACACAATTTTGATATGGTATGCTGTCTTCACATATCCATCTAATCAAATGTTTAATCTATCTATTTGATCTAGCTTAAGCTATGTATGTCAACATACGTAACCTATAACATAACTCGTCCTTATCCTACACTATGATGTATTTCTTTTCTTTCTGACGATTATCCATTTGTTTGATCGCTACCACTGTTTTTGTACCTTGACAAAGTGACTTTTCTGCACCTGATGGTAAGGTTGTTGTAGAAATAGAATGTCAAAAGATACTTAAAAGGCAGACTAATACCGGTCTGGGTATATGGTCTGACACCAGAATGCGACTTTTTGGTACGAACTATCGCCGTTCAATCAAATACAAATATGCATCACGTACCTCTGACTAGAAAAAATAAATTACATGACATAAACATACAATAGAGATAATATATAACCTGTTATCGCAGATGAACCACGCGTGTCGCGCGTTGACATACATGCTGGAGGCGTTGCCGCGCAGCAGCGGCGCCGTGGCGCTGGCCGTGCCCGCATTCCTCGACAAGCTACAGGCCATCACCTGCATGGATGTCGCCGAGCAGAGTCTCACCGCGCTCGACATGCTCTCGCGACGACACTCCAAGGCCATACTACAAGCGGTAATGTGTTTCAATATTTTATATCATAGCGAATATACCCACGTGCACATACGCACACATGCACACACGCACGTAAGCACACGCTCGTACGCACACTCTCGTAACCACAAGCACGCACACACACACGCACGTACGCATATCATCACCGTATTTACATCATTATGTTTAATAACTCGGCTCTTTTCACGAACAGTAAGATATTTAAATAACATAAACCTTGTAGTATTTTTTTTGAGTGCAAACCGGCTGCATTATTTTAATGCGTTGTCCACACTTGTGCGCTTTGATCTTGCTTTTTTTTTGGCGTATGCCTCTTGCATGACTCCGCTTTTCTGCGTGCGGTTTTTAAATGCGTCAAAAAGCTACAGGCATATAACAGACTAGCTGTTGCTCGCGGCTCCGCCCCCGCGGAGATTATTTTCGAGAGCAGAAGTATCAATGCAAGGAGTTGTCTTCGGCACTGAGACACCTATAGCGATCGTCCTGAATCTCAGGTGTTGTGACTGTCTAGATGGCTAGACAGGCACAACTCCTAACTTAAACTTCTAGCACTCCTTATAATACCCCGGGATCACTCCGTAAGTGTCGAAGAAGGCCACCGCGGGGTTTTAGCTGGTAGTGTCCGGTTGGGTGTACATAAGTAGTAGGAACTCGGCCCAGCCGCAGCCCGGATAGCCATCATCCGGGCGAGGTGCTGGGTCGTAAGACCGGCTAGTACAGCATAACCGTTTTACTCTCATTCCGCTTCCCCCCGAAACGGACGGCAATAATAAAATGATTTCCCCGCGACAAAAAAAAAAGTGTTGTGCCTGAAGCTTGAGATTACATTTAAAGAATACCTCATAAGTTAACACCTCACTTCGCCCTTTAAAGGATGATTTGATAAAACGTTGAAACACGTATTTCTTAATTTTTTACCAAAAGCCTAAATATGAATTTTCAGATCCCTAAGTTGAAGTATTACGGATTGCCCATACAAAGTTTTAACCTCTATTTCACCCCTTTCAAGATAATTTTTTGGGACAAAAGATACCCTTTGTCCTTCCCTAGGATATAATCTATCCCCCTACTGAATTTCATTAGGATTCGTTCACCCGTTTAGTCATGAAAAGGTAAGAAACAGACATACAAACAACAATATTAATTTTGCTGCAGAGATATTTTAAAACTGTTATATCTCCTAAGATATTCATTGAAATCAAATGACGTAAAGGGCAACTTTGTTCAAAATTAAATACTTGTGATGAACAAAGTATTTATTTGGATAAGGATTAATACCATGTTTATAAAAACCCCTTTCCAAATAATGCATTGTTTCAGAACAAATTCGATAACCATAAAAAGGTTATAGTGAGCCCACCGAAATATATAGACATATGCTTTCACGGACTTTTTTTTAGAACTTTTTAAGAGAAATAATTTCGTCGTACATGATTGTTATGTAACTTTAACCGTTAACGCAGCGTACGCAACGGAAGCTCTAAAAAGGAATCAATTTTCCCCGCTTTTGCAACATTTTTCATTGCTGCTCCGCTCCTATTGGTCATAGCGTGATGTTATATAGTCTATAGCGCTCCTCGATAAATGGGCTATCCAACACTAAAAGATTTTTTCAATTCGAACCAGTAGTTCCTGAGATTAGCCCGTTCAAATAAACAAACAAACAAACAAAGCAAACAAACAAACTCTTCAGCTTTATATAATAGTATAGAAGTATAGATGATGAAATTTTGAACAACTTTAAAGCATACTAGTGTGGACATACTCATATTATAAATAATGTAATATTATAAATATAAATAATGTAATATTATATTGTCATGCAGCGAGGTGTATCTGCGTGCCTCACGTACCTGGACTTTTTCTCTATCAACGCTCAACGCGCTGCGCTGTCTATCACGGCCAACTGCTGCCAGAATCTTACTTCGGACGAGTTTCACTTGGTTAGAGACTCGTTGCAACTACTTGCGAATAGGTGAGTTTAGAATAATAATGTTGCAGGAAGGAGGTTAAATAATTTAACCTAAAATGTAAATGTTTAAACTGAAATATTCATATTATTTATATTTTTAAATCGGACTAATGTTTTCATACTAACTCGAATTATTCCACATGTATGTAATTGATTATTTTCAAGATTATACTCCATGCATCACCAATAAATGTAAACTTTTTTGTACTCATCTAGAAATGATGATAATGGTTCCCTATTGTTGCAGACTGACTCAACAGGATAAGAAGTCAGTTGAATGCGTGTGTCTTGCATTCTCTCGCCTCGTGGACAGCTTCCAGCACGACCCGGCGCGCCTGCAAGAGATCGCCACTCCAGAACTACTCACAAACTTGCAACAACTCGTTAGTATTATTTTATGTTTTTTAGTTGAAATAATTCCTCAAATTGAACAAAGGCCAAAAATAAATAATTGAGTATTCTTAGCTGCCACTCTATTATTTAAAAAATACAACTTTTTTTTTAAAATATTAAAATCTTATGTCACTCTGTATACGAATCATTTTTAATAATTTGACTTTTAAGGCTCTTAAAAACTTAAAAATTTAAAATTAATAAATATTTACATTTGATTATTTCTACTTTATTATATAACGTAACTGACTGCTATCGGTGCGAAGTATTCGCGCGGGTTAGCTAGTCTAGAGTTGGTATTTAATTATTGGTAGAATAATGGTCGAGTAGTTTAGTTAGACGGTAGGCAGGCACGGTAGGCAGCGGCTTTTCTGTGCCCTGACATTGCATAAGTTACCATCAGGTGGCCCATCCGCTCGTCTGCCTATCTAGGCACTAAAAAAAAGTGAAACCCTAAATATGTGTGTGTTAACAGTTGGTGGTGCAACCGGCTCTGATCTCTGGCGCGACGTTCATCACGGTGCTGCGGCTGCTGTGGGTGATGTGCGCGGCGTGTCCACAGCTCGCACTGGCACTGCACCAGCGTTCCATCGCAGACACGCTGCTGTGCCTGCTCACCGGCTCCACGCTGCATCAGGAGGTAACTTATTACACACACACACACACACATACACTCACGCCTGTAATCCCCAAAGGGGTAGGCAGAGGTGTAACCACTACAACCACTTTTCGCCGAATTTCGGTCCCATAATGTGATGGGGGCGAACCTATCGCCATACCGGGCACAGGTTCTCCTAATACTGAGGAATTTCTAGATAGAAAAACCCAATATCACTTTACCCGACCCGGGGATCGAACCCGAGATCTCAGCATAGCAGTCGTAGCGCATGCGCAATTATAGCTGCGCCACCGAGGCAGTATCTTATTATAACATAAATTACGTAACGTACGTTAACGTAACAAGCCTCATAACGCGTTTGTAAGGGACATTAGAGAATAATGCCCCTGAACATGAAAACGTTTTGTATACAGCAAGTAGAACTCATACCACGACTACCACAAGAGTTGTACGAGATCACGTGCCTGATCGGGGAGTTGATGCCGCGCCTGCCGACCGACGGCATCTTCGCCGTCGACGTCCACCTCGACAAGCCCTGGTCGACCTCCACTGACCGGACGGCACACTGGCAATGGCGCGATGATAGAGGTAAGAAGCTTCGAACTACCAGTTATAGTAAAAAATCAGACGTATGTAATGCATTCTCATAACACAATATAATTCGGTCAATTTGTGTTAGCTATTGTATTTAAAAAAACGATTTTTTAGATTTTTGCATTACATTTATAAAGAGGTGTTTGGTGTTGGTGTTTACACAGCTTATGTTGGCTTAACCTCATGAGATACTTTAAAATATTTTACTATAGAATTGTAAGTTTTAAAAATAATCTACTACCCTATTACTTCATTTTTTAATAAATTTTGTGTCTCTTTTCGCAGAAGTGTTTTTCGTATATGTGTATGAAATAATGTAGAAAAAACAGGAAACTAGCCTATTGTATTGTGATCATTATCAGTTTAGATAGTAATGTGTGTCGTTTGTCCAGGCATGTGGCGTTCGTACTCGTGGGCGGAGAGTCGCGCGCTGGAGGCGGGCGCGGCGGCGGGCGAGGAGGAGGTGTGTCTCACCACGCTGGGCCGCTCCTACACCGTGGACCTGACCGCCATGCAGCAACTCAACGACCACACCGGCACCGCGCGGCCCGTACAGCGCATCGCGCCGCCGCCCAACCCCAGCGACCACGCCAACAACGCCAACGCTAACGCACCAGGTATCTCACCGCCTTACCATTTACATCCTATACTCACAGCAGGAAAGGATAGCTTAGTCCAGGGCTTCCCAAACTTATTTGTACTGCGACGCCTTTGAGACCATGTCATTTTTTACGGCACCCCTCAACATACTTTTTGTCTCAATCATGACCTCCACGCGGGCGGAGCCGCGATCAACAGCTATTTTTTTATATGAAAATAAAAATAAAATCAAAACATAAGCATAAAAATTAAGCGATATTTATTTAAGTTTGGCTTGTTGGCTGGCTGCTAATGAGAAGGATTTGCTTGCTTTTCTGAGCATAGCTTCTCAGGAGGCATCTTCAATTTGGAAATTGCCACTTTCATTTATTTGTCTATGCCTATTTTTGACCTGTACTTGTTCTTTATCCAAACTCCGCGTGCGTAATTATTCAAACTAAAAGATTGACTGAACGTCATAAACACGGGAGGGATAGAGAAAGCGTGGGGGGAGGTCGACGTCGCGTCCACGTCGCGTCAGAATTCGGCATGCGCTCGGCGCTCACTCGACTCGGCCGCATCGACACACGACGCCCCTAGGACAACGCTGCGACGCTCCAGGGCGTTGCGACGCACAGTTTGGGAAGCCCTGGGTTAGTCAAATGGAATAATGATGGAATCCATCCAGATGGAATCAAAAATAGGTTAAACTGAAAATCAGCGCTGTAGCATAAGCTGAGTTTGATCCTTTTTGGTTTTTCGTTATAAGTGTTTTTTTAAATTTTGTCAACATTTTTTAATTTTTTATTTTATTAACTCTTTCTTTCTTTCTAGTCTCCCTCTATTGTAGGGGAGAACTGCCAGGCTGCGGTCCCTCTAATAGTTGGATGGCTGATGTTTTATGTGCTACTGCATCTGCAGACATATTGCATGACAGTTGTATCTGGTGCGGTGCTTTTGTAATTTTTACATTTACACTCGACTACGCCGTAACTGAACTATGCTATTAATATATGGACATTTCATAGTCAACTCTCGAGTAATGCATCTTCATGCGCCACATTACTGTGTGTCTCTCACTTTTCCGTCCCTACTGATGTGTAGTTAATTTGTTTTGTGTTTTTGATACTGGTTAGTTAGGACAATCGTGTCATATGTCCTGCTGTCCAAGCTGACGGCCGCGGTACTTGTTATTTTTTACTATAGACTGTAGCTCGTATTACATAGACGTGTCTCATAGCCTTTTTTTTTAACCTGGCACGGCAAAGTGACCACACTGCACCTGATGGTAAGCGCAGTGCCGTCCAAATAGAGTAGAGAGACAATCTATTCCGCTACTCAACACACTTATGCCGGCCTGCTTATTCACACTACGCCATAGGCAAGAAGGTGAAGAAGCGGTCGAGGGTCTGACACTAGTGTCAGAGTACTACCGCAAAACTGCCAAATATCGTACCCTAACTCTAGATCCCCGACAAAAACCGGATATACACTGGCTGATCCCGGAACGCGACACACTTGCGGGTGCCACTATGGCGGGTTTTACACCCTGTGTACGGTGGTCGCTATCCGGGTGGATATGAATATCCTACCACCAGCAAAAAGCGTGGTTATTGTGTAATGTATTGTGTTGTGTGTTGTGGCGCAGACCCTCGCATCGCGATGGTGCGCTCGTCTCCTGGACTGGCGCGCGCGCTGCTGGCGGTGCTGCACGAGGTGTACTGGAGCTCGGCAGGTCCGGCGGTACGCTCGCAGGCTCTCAAGGCGATCCTGCGCTGCGTGTACTACGCCGACGCGCCCCTGCTCAGACAAGTGCTCAAGATGCAGGTAAGCCACACGTTGTTACCGACTATAACTTACACACATGATTACTACATATCTGTCTTTATTCGATTGCTATTTATATTCGACGTGGCCTTAAGGAACTACTAATTTCACAGCAGTGATATACATCAACTCTATATATAGTTTTCTTTCACGAATGTGCATGTCGTGTATGTTAACACAAATTACTTAAAAATATAGTGTATGAGACACTGATAAAAATATTAAAGTATGTTCAGTTTATTAAAAATGACAAGTATTTTAAAACGTTGCTAGATATAGAACGCATATTATTATAACAAACGACGTCTCTTGCGGGAAAGAAACAGAGCATAGCTTCCCATTGCGACCAAAAACATTTAACGCTTATATACATAATGCAAACTATAAAACTACAATATGATTTCAATGTATGAATGTTTATGTGAAATTTTTATATTATTAAATAATTTCTTCAGTATATGTAATGCATATTTTTTCAATAAGCTTGTTCCTTCCTATTAGGCAATTGGACAGAACAATCTTAATGGAAAAAAATAATCTGACCCTTCAACAGTGAAATGACATTGTTTCCATGGTACAGGTGATATCGTCGCACATAGCCGGCATGATGGCATCGTCCGACCTACGCATAGTTGTGGGCTCGCTGCAGCTGGCCGAGATACTGATGCAGCGGCTGCCGGAGGAGATGGCCGTGCAGTTCAGACGCGAGGGAGTGCTGCATCAGGTCGCACAGCTTGCAGAGCGCACCACACCGCCAAGACACACCAAAATAAAGGTGACAAATTTATAAGTTACTAACTGTTGCCCGTGACTCCGCCCGCGTAGAGGCTATTTTTGGGAGGAAAAGTATTCAATCCAAGGAGTTTTCTCCTGCACTGACGCACGCACCTATACCGATTGCCCTACCTCTCAGGTGTTCTGCTCGGGTTATATAGAAACAGTGGGCGACACCGGTGGATATCGACATCGTATCAAGCGAGTCCCGTCTTCGGTGTGAGAAACGCGCCTGAATTTATTGCGCGCGTGCAAATTTTTTGTTATAAATAAAATAATAAATTTCAATGCGATACTTTCCAATTACCGCATTGTACGTGACCATTTTTTTTAGAAGATAGAATGGGTATAGTAAGTTAACGCTATATCATAAACCGCATAAAAATACGTTCAGTAGTTTTTGAGTTTATCGCGAACAGATAGACAGACAGATGTGATGGAGGACTTTGTTTTATAATATGTAGTGATTTTTGTATCAGTAATCCAACTCTTGTGCACGTCTATCTGATTTTGTGCCTGCGTAAAGTGGTTGTATGTAAAAGAGTATGTTCTCTTAACACTGACTTTGTCCCGCAGTCCCCGAGCAGTTCAAACATTCGGCCGGGCGGTGCAGTGGTGACGGGCGTGGTGGGGGTCGCGGGCGGCGGATCTTCTCCTCCCGCCTCCACGTCAGCTACGTCCCTCGAGCACCACAACTTGGCGCTGGCCTTCTCGGCATCCGGATCATTCCTCGCCACCACTATGCGTAAGTATTTTGAATATAGAAGTTAAAATCGACAGGAATAGGAAAAGTATACAACTGCAGAATTCTAAGAAGATAGAAATTATCGACAGGATAAGAAAAGTATACAACCGCAGAAATCTAAGAAGATAGAAATTATCGACAGGATAAGAAAAGTATACAACCGCAGAAATCTAAGAAGATAGAAATTATCGACAGGATAAGAAAAGTATACAACCACAGAAATCTAAGAAGATAGAAATTATCGACAGGATAAGAAAAGTATACAACCGCAGAAATCTAAGAAGATAGAAATTATCGACAGGATAAGAAAAGTATACAACCACAGAAATCTAAGAAGATAGAAATTATCGACAGGATAAGAAAAGTATACAACCGCAGAAATCTAAGAAGATAGAAATTATCGACAGGATAAGAAAAGTATACAACCACAGAAATCTAAGAAGATAGAAATTATCGACAGGATAAAAAAAGTATACAACCGCAGAAATCTAAGAAGATAGAAATTATCGACAGGATAAGAAAAGTATACAACCACAGAAATCTAAGAAGATAGAAATTATCGACAGGATAAGAAAAGTATACAACCACAGAAATCTAAGAAGATAGAAATTTAAATGTATAGGAATAAGAAAAGTATGCAACTGCAGAAATCCAAATTTTGTTTTGAAACCAAAAGAGCGTCTATCGTTCCATGGACGTTTTTAACGCTTTTCAAATGTTTGTTCATGCGACTGGGAAGACATAACTGTTTGACACATAGTGCGAATGTATCAATTAATTCAAAATACTATGATAGCTGTTTATGTATCAAGGAGAAGGTAAAAAGAAATTAAAAGCACTATGTTTATAATTGACGGTTAATTATCAAATTTAATAGGACTAGGAATAATTTCTCATTCACAATCATTCTGATTATTTGTAGGACTTTATCAGGCATCTTAAGTAATGCTATTGCAATATACAAATTTTAATGTAGGGCAGAGACTTAATGGTAACTCAAGGATTGAAATTTAAGATCATTCATAAACAGATAATACCTGTCGTCCTTTTTATTTTACAGTTTTATTAGATTTGACTGCTGAGGCATATTTAATTGATTGCGCAGCGCAGAGATAGATTAGCTTTCGACCGACCAAAATATATTTAATTGCAAATTTAAATAATATATCCATTTGTATAATTCCTGCGGTGTCAAAGCGTCCATGCTTATAAAATAATATAAAATTTAAATTACTTACACTTTTGGTTTAAAATAAAAAATATAACTGTAGGCTGCGGCTTTGCTGTGCCCTGGCATTGCAGAAGTCTATGGGCGGCGGTGACTACTTACCATCAGGTGACCCGTCTGCTTGACTTGACCCGCTGCCTATCGAGGCACTAAAAAAAATGCGCATATCACAATAATAACTTAGATTACATAATAGTGTTGGGTTAATTTACAGCAGGTGGCAGCGAAGGAAGCGGCTCAGAGCCCGGACCGGCTCCAGCATCTACACACCTACAAATGCCAACAACAGTACATAGGTAATATGGTATTCTATTTTGATTTTGAGATTGTAAAATATCACTATTTTGAGCGTGATAAATGTTAAAAGCTATTTTTGCAAAAATTAAGTGGTCAAATTTTCAACTCATATTTATTAATTAGATGTTTGTTACTCAGTGAAATCAAAGTTTGTGATATTGTCGTTCAGTGTGGAAGGTGAGATAGTATCAAGTATAAGGAATTGAAAACATATTATCCCAATTTATTGTTATGTTTAGACGCTATTCACAAACAGGCAGACCAAGGTCCTAAACTTAACACAATCCTTGAATAAATAAGCCTGCATTGCAGGTCGGGCAGTCCCCTCCAGCTGGCTGAGATGTTGAAGCGCAAGCGGGCGGTGAAGCGGTCAGGCGGTGCGGGCGGGCGACACGCGAGGCGCCGAGACGACGCGCCCCCGCACCCTGCGCACGCCGCGCACCCCGCACACCCCGCGCACCAACCGCACGTGCCACACGTCGCGCATGTCGCGCACCCCGCACACCCCGCGCCTGCGCACACACTCGCGCCGCACGGTAAACACATAATATACTTAACTAGAAGGCCCGGCAGCCGTCGTCCTGCTCGGAAAAGCAGCGCCACACCGACAGCAGCGCCACCTACCGGGTCCAATTGTGAATCTAAACCATCCAGGGCGCCACCCAAACGCATACAAAAAAAAAAACATTCAAATCAGTCCAGCCGTTTATGAGGAGTTCAGTGATATACACACGTACAGTAGAATTATATATATATATAAAGATATACATAATTAAATATCACCACAGTATTATCAAAAAACTACGATTTGAGCGTAAAATAAAAACGGATTGTCAGGATATTTTGTAGATACTAAAACATCAGAAAAATATGGATACAGTACCGATGATTATGTAACAATGTCCGAGATAATTTTACTATTAATACCTTTTTTTATTAATTTTTCAATTTTAACTATTCAGTAGATATAATCAGATATAAACACTGTAGATTTTAAGTAAAAGAATATAGCTAGTTAGTTAAGAGATTCATTAAATGTCAAACTATGTCTAATGTAGATGAATATATAATAGCTAGATGAGAATAATAATAAATTTGCTTGCTGTGAGTACACGCGTCGCGGGTGACAGTTGCGTACTAATTACATAAATGGATAATAACCGCCGCGGTACTCAAAATGCTGACAATGAATGAAATGTACGGTGCTAGCCCGTACAAACACTGTAACGCTTATATTTTTATAGAGATTCTTCAGCGCTCAGGCTTTCAGGTTACCGAAAGGTGTTTTCTTTCTCAATTAAAGCTAAGAATAAATGAATAATGAAAACACATATATATCTTTCAGAACTCAGAGGTGTGTGCTCTAGGGGTCGAGATCGATTAAATGCGTTGGTTTGGTTTATAATAATACAATATAATAGGGGATTAAGCAAGGGTGTATTCAAGCAAATAGGATTCTTCAAACATTATACAAAGCGGCTTGGGGTAAACCGGCACCATAGTATGCTTACATGACGGTATCTATTAGATCTATTTATTTTGTTTAAGTCATATGATCACAGTGTAGAAATGTAAGGAGCAGTATTGTATATAAGTGTTCCAAATAATGAATTAAATTTTATGGCGTTAATTAATTAGAGGGTAAAATTTGGGGGTTATGCCCCTTCATATCCATAACGACTATAATAAAATTGACCATTTATTCACGCTGCTCTTATTAGTCTATATATGAATAATGATTTGTGCTATTTTTCTTGGCATAACTTCACTTCATCATATTACTACCTTGTATCTGCACTCAGCTGGCCGGCATGATTTATTTATTTATAATTAATTATAATTAATTACACGAAAGCTTACAGTATAAATATACCAAGACGCTTAATGCAAGAATTTATGTACTATGAAGTGCTAAAACTAACAACTTTCAGTAAAAAAATTAAATTATACAATGAAAACGATTTCTTACTTATACACTATTGTAGGAACACAAAATTAAATAAAAAAAAAACAAATTAAAAATTAAATTAAAAACATATTAAAAACTACATTAAAAACATATTAAAAATTAAATTAAAAATTAATTAAAATACAAATTAAAAATTAATTAAAATACAAATTAAAAATTAATTAAAATACAAATTAAAAATTAAATTAAATACAAATTAAAAATTCAATAAAAATAAATTAAATACAAATTGATTGTGTCGAGTAGCCAGGTATAGTTGTCTCTCGCTACTTGACACTCTAACTGGACGACTTACCATCAGATGCAGTGTGGTTTTTCTAATTTTCCGAGCTAGAATAAAAAAATAGCACTATTATTTGTTCTGTAAGTGTATAAATAATAGTACCATTAGCCTAGTTCGAAACCCAAAATGGCATACATCTCTGACTTTTCTAAAGTTACGTATATTTAATGTTAATTATCGCTTGCTTTAACGGTGAAGGAAAACATCGTGAGGAAACCTGCATACCTGAGAGTTCTCATAAGAATTTCGAAGGTATGTGAAATCTACCAACCCGCATTAGGGCAGCGTGGTGGACTAAAGCCTAACCCCTCTCATTAGTAGAGGAGGCCCGTGCCCAGCAGTGGGACAGTGTTTAATACAGGGCTAGTATTCTTATTTATATTATTAATATAAGTGTATAAATAAGAATACATTGTTGTCAGGGTCAGGGTCGGGCGCGGCTCGTGCGGCTGCGCGCGCGGGCGGCTCCGTGAAGACGTCGTTCCTGTCGTCGCTGAACCCGACCCGCTGGGGCCGCGCGCCGCACGCACACAAGGAAGCCGCGCTGCTCGCCTCGCCGCACACGGCCGCCAACCTCACTGTGCAGAACAAGTAATCATATCTTTTTTTTAATCTCTGTGTCTAGTAGAAATAGATATTTAAAAAAAAGCAGGAAGTTTCACCGAGGGAGCGTTCATCTTGCACACCAGCGCGGTTAGTGCGCCGCTGCCGGTGCTCCACTCACTGACTTTGGAAAATACCACCGTTATTATCCTCGATATGCAGGCGAGTAGGCGGGCCACCTAATGGTAAGTACTAAGTAGTCACCGCCTACCATAGACTTCTGCAATGCCAGGGCGCAGCAAAGCCGCTGCCTACCGTTTTATCTAATATCTATTACCCACTCCACATACTCAATGCACACATTATATAAACATCATTTTAATTTGACAGCCTCCGTGGCGCAACGGACGAGTAGCCGGCTGTGAAACGAGAGGCCGTGGGTTCGATTCCTACACTGAGATAAATGTTTGTGTGACAAACAGATATTTGTTTCGGGTCTGGGTGTTGCGGGACCGTAATCACTCCGTAATCCCGTAGTTCTTGATACCCACAATACAGGTTTTACCTAGTTTGGAGTCAAAACATACATTTTGCCCTCCTTTGTAGCCATTTGTATATATTTACTTTGTCGTCGAACAGTATTTACACACTTTACACTTTGAGTACTTATTAAATTAAGTAATAAGTACTCAAAGTATATTATTCAAAACTGATTTATACGATAGCACACAGCGCTAGTTTTGGTGAATAATCTTACACTGTGTTTTATTTTCAACAACAACTGCACGCTTATCTGAACATACGATAGCTCATAGCGCACGAGTGGGGACATTTTTTATATTTTTATTTTAATTAGTTATTCCTCATTGTTTGTGCAATTTCTAAACGATATTTTTTACAAGATTTGTACATACAATTAAGAAATTGTATGTACAAATCGACGTTTGGCCGTTTCGCGGCCTTCTGAGTACTATGACACTAGACCCTCCACCGCTTCTTCACCTTCTTGCCCATGGCGTATGAGGAAGCAGGTCGGCATGATTGTGTTGAGTCGCTACTCAGACATGGGACAGATTGTCGCTCGTTACTTGATACTCTAATTGGACGGCACTGCACTTACCATCAGGTGCAGTGTGGTTACTTTGCTGTGCCAGGATAAAAAAATGATACGTCTAAAGTGGAAAGTTGAATTGTAATAATGTGTGCAGGGAGAAGGTACGTGAGTGGATCCAATGGACGGCGGCGCGGCTGCAGCGCGAGTGGGGCGCCCTCGGCGGCGGCGGCGGAGCGCTCGAGCAACTCGCCGCGTTGGCCGCCGCGCTACCGCGACACCACGCGACCCTCACACACCACTCCCACCACACCCACCATCCACACCACCCGCACCATCCGCGACACCACCAGCGAGCCGCGCTAGAACACCTGCGCGACACGCTGCTACACCACGATGTATCACCGTTCGAGGTATTACACTCACTTACCCACCCTGACTAATAAAGGTCATTAGAACCACCTGGCATCCGACCCACACCGGCTCGCCTCGAGCTGTTAGTGTTCTTTATATGGACCTTTATGGATATGTGCTCACTACATCAACTCCGTAGCGTCACCAGAACGCCTCGGTCGTAAGTAGTCCATGTGTGGACGGCGAGTTGACCACTAGATGACAACTCGCTGCTCGCATGGTTGTTTTGCGTTGCTGCGCATTGCTAACGCACTAGCCCATTTACTAGTGACAACGCGGCGTTCACCCGTGGACCACCTGCCGACAACGAGTTGACGAGTCGGGTGCCGGGTGGCTCTAATGAGCTGTGACCTTAAGCCTGTACACTCCTAGTAATGTTTTTACTGTTAGCTTTATATATCCCATATTTTATCGATGTGACATTTACAACAAATTACAACGTGAAATTAAAAGACCTTTCTCTCTTGGGTCATTATTGTTTCACAGACTGAAAATCAAAATCAGAACTGCAGGTATACCTATTTTGCTTGCCAACCTCTTGCATATTTTTGGGCAACCCATAATTGGTCTAATGTGCTCAATAATAGTTATAACGGCACGGGTAGTTTCATACACATTTTAGTACCTATTCAAGTTTTTGGTCGCATATGACCCGTTGTTATTAGATTGGTGTTAAAATACGTTAACCGCATTTGTAACCAAACTAAAAAGTTTTTAATTCATAAAAGTTATACTGACTGCCTCGGTGGCGCAGTTGTAATTGCGCATGCGTTTACGACTGCTATGCTGAGGTCTCGGGTTCGATCCCCGGGTCGGGTAAAGTTATGTTGGGTTTTTCTATCCAGAAATTCCCAGTATTAGTCCGGAGTCTGGAATCTGTGTCCGGTATGGCGATAGGCTCGCCCCCTATCACATCATGGGACCGAAATTTGGCGAAAAGTACGTGTACTAGTTACACCACTGCCTTCCCCTTCGGGGATTACAGGCGTGAGTGTATATGTATGTAAGCTATACTGACTTCAATGAAAAACAAATTATGCGTCCCTATAAAATTTGAGGGTTGCCCTCGATTTTTCAGAGATCCCATCATCACATCCTGACTTGGTGCCAATGGGACTACCTGGGAAGTATACCCTTTTAAACAAAAAAATCTCAAATCGGTCCAGGCGTCTTCGTGTAATCGGGGAACATACATAAAAAAGATTCCGACGAATTGAGAACCTCCGTTTTTTGAAGTCGGTTAAAACAGCTTACAGTAATTCATCTAATTTATGTAATTGTATTGTCCAGGTGAATCATTCGGGAGTGCTCGGCGCTCTGCATCAGTTCCTGACGGGCGGCGACCAGGCTGAGACCGTAGAAGGCGAGACGGAGGGCGACACTCGGGACGCGACCGAGCTCGACGCCGCTGAGGAGCGCCTACGCCTCTTCCTGCACGTGTTCGCCGACATGCCGCTCGGCACAGAGTTAGTTTACTATTTCTTTTTTGAAGTTATACTTCTTTAGGCGCGTTATGAAAAAATGATGAGAGTGAAATTTTAAGATGCGCGCGCATACCGTGACACCAAAGTAACAATCTGAAGGTGCCCTAAGTACCAGGCTGGCATGAAATGTAAGGATTAGAGAATTAGAGTATCGAGTAGCGAGAGACAATCTATCCCCCGCTACTCAACACAATCATGCCGGCCTGCTTCTTCACACTACGCCATGGGCAAGAAGGTGAAGAAGGCGGTTATAGGCCATAGAGTGATAAAGAATTGCGTGAAAACCAAGAAAACTTTCATTCATTTCCGCAAAGAACAACTTATACCTACAACATATATGGTGGGTGGCGCTATTAGTTTCCTAGAAGGAGACCTGTTTCCACACGTGCCTTTTTTCCCAAAAATGATCATGACTTCGTTTATTTAATGTACTTCCAGATCAGTGTGCTAAAAATAAATTGGCGAATTTCAGGAGGCAATTTATACGAACTGTGTTTAACATTAATATTGTTATCAGTTGTTAGGCCAGCAGTTTAATATTATCCCTGGCGCGCTTTATGTGTTAATGTGAAGTTCGCTGCGCTACTCGTAGTATTAGTAGTGTTATAATAATAACGGTGGTATTGTTTCCAGAGTGAGTGAGTGGAGCACCGGCAGCGGCGCACTGACCGCGCTGGTGTGCAAGGTGAACGCGTGCGTGTCGCACCTGGAGCAGTTCCCGGTGCGCGTGCACGACCTGCCCGCGCGACCCGCCACCTCCGCGCTCAAGTTCTTCAACACCCACCAACTCATGGTAACCACCACACCACCACCACTCACACACTACCCCCATTACCTCTGTAGCTCAACTACGATCAACGAGCAGACTGCCTCGGTGGCGCATGCGTTCTGCTGGGCTGAGGTCTCGGGTTCGATCCCCGGGGTTTTGTCGGGGGTCTAGAATTGAGATACAATGTTTGGCCGTTTTGCAGCCTTCTGAGTACTCTGGCACTAGACCCTCGACCGCTTCTTCACCTTCTTGCCCATGGCGTAGTGTGAAGAAGCAGGCCGGCATGATTGCGTTGAGTAGCGGGGGATAAATTGTCTCTCGTTACTCGATATTCTAATTGGACGGCACTGCGCTTACCATCAGGTACAGTGCGGTCACTTTGCCGTGCCAGCATAAAAAAAGGGTCTGGTAAAGTGATATTGGGTTTTCTACCTAGAAATTCTCAGTACTAGCCCGCAGTCTGGAACTTGTGCCCGGTATGGCGGTAGGCTCGCCCCTATCACATTATGGGACCGTAATAAATTCGGCGAAAAGTGGGTGTACTGGTTCACTGGTACACCTCTGCCTACCTCTTCGGGGATTACAGGCGTGAGTATATGTATGTATGTACTGTGGCTCAACCATGAGTTTTTCTCACGTATAATCGCTACCGACAACGTTAAATATTTATATGATGAAATGAACACCGCCTCTAGGGGTTACGTGAGAAACTAGAATCTGTAGTATAAGAACGAAACATTCCATGTATAAAAACAACGGTGCAACTTTAGCGACATCATTTGCCTATCATAACTTTTTGACATAAAATCATGGTTGAATTACTGACTGGTACAACCAACCCTAACTCTAGTAGTAAGGTAGTTAACAGTGGTGTAATAATGGAAACTATATCTAAAGGTATTCAAACAATACTTGCAGACAGTGTAAACACTGCATAAATTACTACGTTAAAACAATTAATAAATCCTCTTCAATTATTTTATCTCTATACACATATATAATATATAATAATACTAGCCCTGTATTAAACATTGTCCCACTGCTGGGCACGGGCCTCCTCTACTAATAAGAGGGGTTAGGTCTTAGTCCACCACGCTGCCCTAATGCGGGTTGGCAGACTTCTCATACCTTCGAAAAACTCAGATATGCAGGTTTCCTCACGATGTTTTCCTTCACCGTTAAAGCAAGCGATAATTAACATTTTAATACACACATAACTTTAGAAAAGTCAGAGGTGTATGCCACTTGGGTTTCGAACCTACGACTTTCGTCTTGACAGTCCGTACCGCAACCAACTAGGCTACCGCTGCTATCTATACACATATCAAACAATATTTTACCAATAGTTTTACCCATTGGAATTTTAATTTGATCCTAATATTCACATAATAAAATATCGAGATTAGATTGTTTATAGTGTCAATCAGTTCTGTTGAAAAATAGTCTAAAGAAACATACAATAATATGTATGTCTATGTATGTGAGAACTGTATGCTATTGTTTTTCGTAAAACTTATATTGGTGTAGATACCTAAATTATAGTGCTGTGTATACTTGTCTATAGGTATACGCTGTAGAGTCACTGCCACATAAAACAAAACATATTTACAAGCTCTCAAAACACACACAGTAAGACATGCAAAAATGAGCCGAACTATTGTGTATATTAATTTGTTTTTCGTTTACAGTGTGATCTCAAACGTCATCCAAGTTGCACTAACCTGAAACAATGGAAGGGTGGCGTGGTGCGGATAGACCCGTTAGCATTAGTTCAAGCTATTGAGAGGTGAGAACCTATACTTATAAACATTGAATGTCATATTATCAACCTTAAACAACGAGTTATAAGAGCCGGCTATTTGTTTGGATAAAATACGTTTATTATGGTACCCAGTATTGTGTAATTTCGGTACAGTTATTTTCTATAATTAATATAAAATATTTATATTAATATAAATGTTGAAATAATGAACATCCATACTAATACTATAAATGCGAAAGTAACTCTGTTTGTTTGTTTGTTTGTTACCTCTTCACGACTAAACGGCTGAACGGATTGTAATGAAATTTGGTAAGGGAATAGATTATATCCTGGAGAAGGACATAGGCTATATTTTTTCCCAAAAAACAACCTTGAAAGGGGTCAAATAGGAGGTCAAAATTTGTATGGGAAATCCATAATTCCTCGACTTAGGGGTCTGTAAATTCATATTTAGGCTTTGGGTAGGAAATAAAGAAATACGTGTTTCACATTTTTACACGAAGTTAAATAGTGAGAGAGTAAGAGAGAGTGACAGTGTGAGAGTGTGAGAGTGTTTGAGAGTGACAGAGTGACAGAGTGAGAGTGTTTGAGAGTGACAGAGTGAGAGAGTGCGAGAGTGCGAGAGTGAGAGAGTGAGAGAGTGAGAGAGTGAGAGAGTGAGAGAGTGAGATAGTGAGATAGTGAGAGAGTGAGATAGTGAGAGAGTGAGAGAGTGAGAGTGAATCAGTCAGTCAGTCCGTCCGTCAGTCCGTCAGTCCGTCAGTACGTCAATCCGTCAGTCCGTCAGTCCGTCAGTCCGTCAGTCCGTCCATCTGTCCGTTTGTTTGTTTGTTTGTTTGTTACCTTTTCACGACTAAACGGCTGACCGGATTGTGATTAAATTTGGCAAGGAGATAGATTATATCCTGTAGAAGGACATAGGCTATATTTTTTCCCAAAAAACAACCTTGAAAGGGGTCAAATAGGAGGTCAAAATTTGTATGGGAAATCCATAATTCCTCGACTTAGGGGTCTGTAAATTCATATTTAGGCTTTGGGTAGGAAATAAAGAAATACGTGTTTCACATTTTTACACGAAGTTTTAATAGTGAGAGAGTAAGAGAGAGTGACAGTGTGAGAGTGTGAGAGTGTTTGAGAGTGACAGAGTGAGAGTGTTTGAGAGTGACAGAGTGAGAGAGTGCGAGAGTGCGAGAGTGAGAGAGTGAGAGAGTGAGAGAGTGAGAGAGTGAGAGAGTGAGAGAGTGAGAGAGTGAGAGTGAATCAGTCAGTCAGTCCGTCCGTCAGTCCGTCAGTACGTCAATCCGTCAGTCCGTCAGTCCGTCAGTCCGTCCATCCGTCCGTTTGTTTGTTTGTTTGTTACCTTTTCACGACTAAACGGCTGACCGGATTGTGATTAAATTTGGCAAGGAGATAGATTATATCCTGTAGAAGGACATAGGCTATCTTTTTTCTCAAAACACAACTTTCAAAGGGGTCAAATAACAGTTCAATATTGGTATGGGAAATCTATCATTCCTCAAGTTAGGGATCTGAAAATTCATATTAAGGCTTTTGGTAGGAAATAGAGAAATACGTGTTTCAACGTTTTTGGAAAATCATCCCTGAAAGGGGCAAAGTGAGGTTAAACTTATGAGGTATTCTTTAGATGCAATCTCAAGATTCAGGCACAACAACTGAGAGGCTGGACAATCGCTACAGGTGCCTCAGGGCAGAGACAACTCCATGGATTGTATACTTCTGCTCCCGAAAATAACCTCCACGCGGGCGGAGCCGCGAGCAACAGCTAGTAATATTATAAATGCAAAAGCTGATTGTTACTTTTTCCAGCTGTGGGTTCCAATCTCAGGGGAAATATGTTAATGTAGTACAATATTACCAAACACCCTCTTTCCTATGATCCTGGGTCCTTTAGGCGTAGTGTGAAGAAGCTAAACAGCAGGCCGGCATGATTGTGTTGAGTAGCAAGGGACTGATGTCTCTGGCTACTTGATACTTTAACTGGACGGCACTGCACTTACCATCAGGCACAGTGTTAATTTTGCCGTGCCAGGTAAAAAAGGGTGTTGTATTAAGTGAGGTGTATGGGGTGTGTGACGTGCGTGTTGTGTGTCAGGTACCTGTCGCAGCGCGGGTACGCGAGCGGGCGCGCGGCGGCACCGCACTCGGACGATGAGCCCGCCTCCGACGACGACGTGGACGACGCGCCCGACGCGCCGCACCACCATCACCATGCGCCAGAGTCAGTACCACACAGTGTTACACCATATACGTATACACATATAATTCATAAAAAGTACACCGACTTCAATCAAAAATAAATTATGTGTCACTATAAAATTTGAGGGTTGCCCATTTTCTGAGATCCTAACTTGGTGCCAATTGGACCACCTGGGAAGTATACCCTCTTAAACAAAAAAAGACTTTCTCGAATCGGTCCAGGCGTCTTCGAGTAATCGGGTAACATACATAAAAAAAGATTCCGTCGTATTGTTAACCTCCTGCTTTTTTGAAGTCGGTTAATAAATAACAATGAGAAAGAGAAAGAAAGAAAGAAACACCCAACAGCCACACACATACCTCTACCAGCTAAAACCCCGCGGTGGCCTTCTTCGGCGCTTACGGATCACACACATACCTCTGACCCCACACTAGGTAAAACCTGTATCGTGGGTATCAAGAACTACGAGGGACTACGGTCCCACAACACCCAGACCAGAAACAAATATCTGTCTGTCACACAAATATTTGTCACGGTGCGGGAATTCAACCCACGGCCTCTCGTTTCACAACCGGCTACTCGCCCACTGCGCCACGGAGGCTGTCAATACACATATACACGTCTATACATTACACATCAATAACTATACTACACCGCAACTGCAGGCAGTGAACGGTAGGCAGCGGGTTTGCTGTGCTCTGGCATTGCAGAAGTCTATGGGCGGCGGTGACTAATTACCATTGACGTATATTATATGGACAGGATATTTGATCCGCGAAAGTGTGCCTATTTGATTTTCGCCATATTGGCGCTGATAGCAGTGCAGTCGAGCAGTGAGCGTCCGCGGAACTAACGATAGAGTTGAGACACGAAGGATGATATATCGACAATGATACACAACAGTCGATGGTTTACAAATCTTAAAAATAATAAAACATCGCCTTAGCAAAACATATTTTCATTTTAGATCATATTTTTTAATGGGGTCTTAATTTACAATCGAATATATTATTATAACTAGGTTTGATGCTGTTTTGGGACTATAAATTATATTTAAAAAATAGCACGCTTTAATAGCTAGCCGAACTAAAAAGTAGAAAATAATATTAAGTTCATGGCAAAAAATTATAATTTAAAAAAACTAAAAAATATCACGTTTTAAGGTGTCGTCAAATATGATTCCAAGATCTTTGAATCTAATAAATTCATTGGCGCCCGATTCACGAAGAAAGGATGTATGGCGTCAGGACCAGACCCTTAGACGAGTCAAAATTTTTAATAAAAATATCGATATTTTTTTCGGATATATCAAACTCCGATATTTATATATTTAAAAATATCGATATATCAAACTCCGATATTGATATATTTAAAAATATCGATATATCGGAAATCCGATATTTTAAAAAATATCAACATCCCTATTATATGTCAAATTTAGTTTCAAATACACTCGAGAGGGGCGCTTCAAATCATAGATATAGTATATACAACCGTAGATGAGGCATAGGCGTGCACCCGAAAGGGACAGCTGAACTCTATGGGGTTACCAACAAACATTAGTTTACCCAGTTCTTGAAATCTTAGGCGTGCCTCTTTCAAATTAAAAGCCTCTTTAAAATTCTTTCAAAAGTATGGAACGTGTACTGAATGGCAGGCTCATGGCATACCTAGAAGCGAATGACCTCCTAAGTGACCGACAATACGGATTTCGCCGAAACCGGTCAACTGGAGACCTTCTAGCGTATGCCACTCACATCTGGAGCGAGGCCGTCGAGAAGCATGGGGAAGCGCTTGCCGTTTCACTTGATATCTCGAAGGCCTTCGACAGAGTGTGGCATGATAGCCTCTTAAGCAAGCTTCCATCATATGGCTTGCCCACTGGGTTATGTGCTTGGATATCGGACTTCTTGAGGGAACGATTGATTCGAGTGGTCATTGATGGCTGCTCCTCCGATCTATTGGCTATCAATGCCGGGGTACCTCAGGGGTCCGTACTTTCTGCGACTCTATTCCTGCTGCACATCAATGATCTGCTTAAGCCCGGTACTTTTGGGTACGCTGATGACAGCACAGTGGTAGAAAGTTACATATCTAATGCACGAACCAGTGGAGTGCAAGTCCAGGCCCTCAGGGAGGCCTTGGTAGAACGCTTGAACTTGTCCTTAAAGGCAGTCTCCGATTGGGGCGATGCCAACCTGGTCAAGTTTAATGCCACTAAGACCCAGGCTTGTCTATTCTCTGCTAAACGGAGTCCCTTCGAACTGACTCCTACTTTCAGAGATGTGTCCGTACCGATAACTGACCACCTAGAGATTCTTGGTGTAACTTTGTCTCCAACTCTCAGTTTTGGCTCCTACATTGAGCATAAAGCTCAATTGGCTGCCAAAAAGCTGGCTATCCTTGCGAAGGTGAGACGGTACTTCACGCCGGGACAGCTCCTTGATCTGTATCAAGCGCAAGTCCGGTCGTGCATGGAGTACTGCTCTCATCTTTGGGATGGATCAGCCAAGTACCAGCTTGAGGCATTGGAGGCAATCGAGAGACGCGCCAAGAGACTCATAGGCAACGATTCCATAGTCGAGGCAAGGCTGCAAAGCCTTGAACACAGACGTAAAGTTGCTAGTTTATCGGTATTTTACCGGATACATTTCGGCGAGTGTGCCTTGGAATTACATACAGTGTAAACTCTATATAGCGACACTGAAGGGACTGTGCATTTTATGGCGTTATAGAGAGTTGTCGTTAAATGGAGAGAAGAAACATCAGAATTAGAAAAATAAAAAGTTTATTTCTGACTATTGTTAGTAGTTATGTGCATAAAAAAGAATGTTATTTGAACGCTATTGAGTATAGTCTGTTATTTTTGTCTGACGTCTTTTGCTGCACCAGTAATTTTGTTGTATTTTTTTAGTTATTTTATTAATATCTAGCAATACTGAGGCATCTTGGTTATAAAGGAAATATTTTTCCAATAATTTTGCTGCTTCCAGAACTTCTTTAATGCTCGGCGGAAGCTCAGGCTCATCCGTCTCATCTTCTTCATCACCTTGTTCTTGATCCTCAGTTTTTCTCACTGAATCCAAAATTTCTTCGTCTGTGAGTGAAGCCGTTGTAAGCAGGCGGTCGTCCACTTCAATGTAGGTTTGAAGATTTACCGTATTTCCTGCCATGTTGAATTGTTGAATCCACTCAGTTAATGGAAGGTCGTCGTCGCTTTCAAACTCAGATTCTGTTTCCACCTCATCACTCGTAGAATTGGTACAAAGTCCAGCATGTCGAAAAGCGAATTTTGACCACACTCTGTTAATCCAATCATGAGTCACATTTGTATCAACACTTCGTGCTTCCCCACTTATTTTACCATAGTTGATATGATGACGCTGCTTGAATTTTCCGAGCCATCCTTCTGATGCTTTGAAAGAAGTTAAACCAAGTTCAGCAGCAAAATTCTCCGCCTTAGCTTTCACGAGCGGCCCCGAGATAGGCATATTATTCTGGCGCTGTCGATGAAACCATGATAGTACAGCTTTATCCAAATCTTCGTATATAGGTTTCTTTAATTTTTTGGAAGATTTTCCCTCGCCCGCAGCGTGGAGGATTTTTTCTTTATTTTTCCATATTGTGGACACGGTAGAGCGACTAAATCCAAAGCGTTTGCCAACATCACTTATCTTCTCTCCCGTTTCTATTGCGCGTATCAGTAAAACTTTTTCGTCAATACACAGTGATTTTCTTTTAGTAGCCATGTTTACAGTTTGCAAGTTTGTGAGCAACTAAGAATATGATAAGGTATAGATAATCAATGACTCCTAGTTATGAATCATGGTCAATAACAGTCTACACGTGCAAGCAATCCCAATTTGTAAACAAAAGAATGAATTTCTTAGAAAGTTCGGTATGCATGATGCCGACAGTCGAGTTTATTGCGGGCTAGGATAATAAAGCGACAATAGATCGTACACAGCTGCGCAGTTTTTACTAATTTTAGCAACTTAATTGTTGTCGTTATTGAGAGTGGGTGTAATGCTATATAGAGTGAAACATTGTATGAAAAACAAGCTAAACCAACCAAAGCCAATTGATTTCGACGCTTAAGAGAGTTTGTCGTTAAATAGAGTGACGTTACATGGAGTTTACACTGTAATTTAATTCCCCCAACCCCTTTCCATCATCGGACGACAAGAGACTCGGCGAAGCGTCATCGATACATGGTTGATATTCCACCAGTGCGCACGAAGCGTTTTGCTAGTACATTTATCATGCGCACCGCTAGAGAGTGGAACTCTTTGCCGGAGTCTATATTTCCCGAAAATTATAACTTGGGTATCTCCAAGTCAAGAGTGAATAGGTATCTTCTAGGCAAGCGTGCTCCACCGTAGACCACATCATCACTTTCCATCAGGCGAGATAGTGGTCAAACGCAAGCCTATTTCGATTAAAAAAAAAAAAAAAAAATTAAGATAAAGTTTAAAAAATATGAGGTACTAGCTGTTGATCGCGGCTCCGCCCGCGTGGATGTCATGTTTGGGAAAAAAAGTATACAATACAAAATAACAATTTTCATCAACATTCCGTCATTTTTTAAGTTAAACCTTCAAAAATGACGGATTCTCATACAAACTTTCTTCCCCTATTTCACCCCTTTAGGGGTGGAATTTCCAAAAATCCTAAAATATATATTTTTTGTTTTTAACTAAAAGGCCAAATACAAATTTTCATAAACTTCAAAATGACGGATTTTGACACAAACTATCATCCCCTATTTTACTCCCTTAGGGGTGGTATTTCCAAAAATCCTTCCTTAGTGGATGCCTACGTCATAAAAGGTACCTACTGTTAAAATTTTAAGTCTCTAACCCCAGCCGTTTTGGCTGTGCGTTGATCGATCAGTCAGTCAGTTTCTTCTTTAGGCCTTTGTCCACCACGCTGGCCTAATACGTGTCGGTACGGGTATAGACATAATATAATAATAGTAATAACTTCTTGAAACAAAAACTCACAGTTACATAATAGACATAATAACTTTATTAACAATGAATAATTCAAAACAAGTAATTATTACTGTCCTTTAAATAAAAAGAATTTTGTATAAAGGTTTCTTCTAATATTGTCTTTTTTATCTACGTAAGATTTTCCAGCTGTTTCCAGCATATTGGGGCCTGACATTTACATAGCTTTGACAAATACTTTTGATGAGCATTACGTAGTGGTTAACAAAAGAGAATGAAGAATCGCGAGGACATGCTGCAATTAATAGACGACCAACACAATCCTGCATTCTTGTAGGAGAAGATAAGCGAGTCGTAGAGTTTATAGACTAGCAGCGATAGCCTAGTTGGTTGCCGTACGGACTGCCAAGACGAAAGTCGTATGTTCGAAACCCAAGTGGCATACACCTCTGACTTTTCTAAAGTTATGTGTGTATTAAATGTTAATTATCGCTTGCTTTAACGGTGAAGGAAAACATCGTGAGGAAACCCGCATACCTGAGAATTCTTATACGAATTTCGAAGGTATGTGAAGTCTACCAACCCGCTTTAGGCTAGCGTGGTGGACTAAGGCCTAACCCCTCTCACTAGTAGAGGAGGCCCGTGCCCAGCAGTGGGACAATGTTAAATACAGGGCTAGTATTATTATTATTATTATAGAGTTTATAGACTACCCAGCCCATCTGCCAACACCAGATTTGCACAAAGGTTTGGCAAATTTATAAGAGTGCATGTTTATAACAGTCTTGCCAAATAAACACAAGATATAAAAAATAACCCCAATACTGTGTTATATTTACATAGCTTTGACATTACATATATTTATTTATTCAGTTCAATGTTTTTTCTCATTAGTTATCCATAAATTTTAAATTTAATAACAACAACGCGAGGGATAAAACGACAAAGAAAGCGAAAAGATTCACTAACGTATGACAAAACTGAAGATGTATTAAATATTCCATTTAAAGTGTACTACTACGCATAATAAACACATATACATATATACTCACGCCTGTAATCTCCTAAGGGGTAGGCACAGTTGTAACTAGTACATCCACATTTCGCCGAGCGTATTACCGTCCCATGATGTGATAGGGGGTAGCCTATCGCCATACTGTGCACAATTTCAGACTCCGGGCTAATACTGAGCATTTTGTGATAGAAAAATCCAATATCACTTGACTCGACCCGGGGATCGCAACCGAGACCTCAGCCCAGCAGTTGTTTCACGTACGCAATTACAACTGCGGTACCGAGGCATAAGAAAATACATATTGTTATCTATATAAAATTCATTCATTACATACACATATTTAAATAACATAATGTTTACCTGCACCCGATTTTATTTGCAATAGAAAATTGCCAACAATAACAATTTCAATATTTTATAATGTAATTTTCTGATATTAATTAGTCCAATTGTTAACATCTATATTCACTTTTATTTTGTTAGTTAAACTGTATTATTTTTTAATTAAAATTCTTGGGAAACGCTGATACATTAACCATATATAAGAGGTAATTAAATGTCGTGAACGTTGGTATCCCCATAATGTGTATTATGCAGCCATGTTAAATTTACGTAAAATTGTCATGCACAGGTAAAAATCTTAACAGCGGTAAATGACATTTAAACAACTTCCGAATTTGACTAGATAATACAAGAAATTTAAAATTGGTTTTAAATATATTTATTTTACTTCTGCAGCAAGGAATGCCTAGAAAATGGTAGACTATCAATATTTTACAATTATTTTTAAGAAACTTGATAAATAGTAACGTAAAATTGCTACTTACGAATAAAACATTATATTTTCATATTTTCGCTTACTTAGGCTTTTACAGTCAAGAACACTGCAATGTACCATATTCAACACGTTCTAAACACTTAAATACGACGCGAAATGTATTTTCAAACACAATTTATAATTATATATTTCCACAATCACGGATATATTTCGGATATATATTTCGTTGACATTCAGACTATCTGGCCAACAAAAAAGGCCAAATCAAAAAGTTGTGAAACTCAGATAGTGACAGCAAATAGTATGTCTGTTCCTATTGCTCTTAGCTTTTTCGTAATAAGTGCATCCTGCTCTTTCTGGGAATTATAAAAGGAATGTCAGCCCTGTGCTTCAAATAGGTCAAGAAAATAGCTGTCATTTTGTATTAGATATCCTGTCCATATAATATACGTCAGTGCTAATTACCAACAGGTGGCCCGTCTACTCTTTTGACTATCGAAGCACTAAAAAAAATATTGCCAATTACATTACAAATACACATCAAAACTATTTCAATCTCTATTTAACCAAGCACATTTTATATACCAATACATAAGTGTTGTGTGTTTGTGTGTGCAGCGCTGAACATAAACTAGAATTCCTGATTGGCGATACCGTACTGCCGTACAACATGACCGTGTACCAGGCCGTGAGACAGTTCGGCGAGCAGACCGACGCAGACACCGATACAGAGACGCCGCTATGTACGTACAATCATATATTCTCACAAGAATTCTAATTTCACTTTATAATCACCACCAACTCATTGCATTGTATTGCTGTTCTGAGCTCAATATTTAAGTTTCAGAAGCAATTTGATAAACAAAAGAGCTACCATATATACTGGATGACTTTTTTTACCGTCTTAAAAAAATAGTGCGTGATAGGTAAATGGAGTAGAAGCCTCAGGCATAGTTACTTCATTTTTTTGTTTTTTTAGTGACATAGGCTGAAATTAATCTACTAATATACACTTCTAATTTATAATCTATTTTACATATTGAAACATTTAAAGGAAATAATAAAAAAAAAAATTGCAATCGAAAATATACTCACCCTAAAGCGCGACAAAATAGTGTAGGCATGATTACGTAACAAATAACATAAAACTCATACTCGCACTCGCTGGCCGTCGCAAGCGCTGGACCCCCGCTCCCTTCCACCCTTTCTCGGTCGCCCGCCGCCCTTGCCAGTTGCGCTAATTATTTTAGTCGCATTCGAATAGGCACATTGTGACGACGCGTGATTACGTTACCTCGCCGTCGTCGGTCTCTCACTGTGATATATCATAAGCATGTACGAATACAATAACGTTGAGTAGTCAGTCAGTTCAGTGGCAAGTGGATAGGTTGCGGAGGTCCTGTGAACTGGCCGGCCAGATCACCAGACCTAACTCCTTTGGACTTTTATTTGTGGGTCGGGCTAAAACGGTTGGTGTACACTGTGGAAGTTTGCAGTGTTGGTGAATTAAAACAGCGCATAATAAACGCTTTTGATATTTACTTCTCAAACGTGATAGAGGCACCCTTCAAAGTTTAAAAAACAATTTACAAAGACGTGCTAGTTTGTGTTTAGAGAGAAACGGTGGACACTTCGAACGATTACTGGGATATCGCTAAAAGGTACATTTTAATTATTTTGTAATTATGTGATCAGTGTAATTTGTAAATAAGTTGATTTCAATTTTTCAAATATGCCTAGTATGTTGTAGTTTACGTGGTATACTCGTCCTGCATGCCTACTTTTTGATTCATACTGATAAATCATAACTAATAATTAGTTTAACATGTAACAATAACTACAGCAAGTAAGAAGGTCCCTTAAAAGTATGGAGGTAATATCGAAATAATCTCTCGAAATATTACTATGCACACGCCGTCTAGGGTGTATTTCTTTTATGGGTCTTATTAGACTTTCGGAACTTTCGTAATCGAAATGCTAGTACACAAATACTGTTGTCTATAGATTCTATTCGACTTACACAAAACGCCATATTATTATCAAGACGGTAAAAAAAATCACCCAGTGTAGTTTCCTTTTTTTTTTTTTTAATCGAAATAGGCTTGCGTTTGACCACTATCTCGCCTGATGGGAAGTGATGATGTGGTCTACGGTGGAGCACGCTTGCCTAGAAGATACCTATTCACTCTTGACTTGAAGATACCCAAGTTATAATTTTCGGGAAATATAGACTCCGGCAAAGAGTTCCACTCTCTAGCGGTGCGCATGATAAATGTACTAGCAAAACGCTTCGTGCGCACTGGTGGAATATCAACCATGTATCGATGACGCTTCGCCGAGTCTCTTGTCGTCCGATGATGGAAAGGGGTTGGGGGAATTAAATTATGTAATTCCAAGGCACACTCGCCGAAATGTATCCGGTAAAATACCGATAAACTAGCAACTTTACGTCTGTGTTCAAGGCTTTGCAGCCTTGCCTCGACTATGGAATCGTTGCCTATGAGTCTCTTGGCGCGTCTCTCGATTGCCTCCAATGCCTCAAGCTGGTACTTGGCTGATCCATCCCAAAGATGAGAGCAGTACTCCATGCACGACCGGACTTGCGCTTGATACAGATCAAGGAGCTGTCCCGGCGTGAAGTACCGTCTCACCTTCGCAAGGATAGCCAGCTTTTTGGCAGCCAATTGAGCTTTATGCTCAATGTAGGAGCCAAAACTGAGAGTTGGAGACAAAGTTACACCAAGAATCTCTAGGTGGTCAGTTATCGGTACGGACACATCTCTGAAAGTAGGAGTCAGTTCGAAGGGACTCCGTTTAGCAGAGAATAGACAAGCCTGGGTCTTAGTGGCATTAAACTTGACCAGGTTGGCATCGCCCCAATCGGAGACTGCCTTTAAGGACAAGTTCAAGCGTTCTACCAAGGCCTCCCTGAGGGCCTGGACTTGCACTCCACTGATTCGTGCATTAGATATGTAACTTTCTACCACTGTGCTGTCATCAGCGTACCCAAAAGTACCGGGCTTAAGCAGATCTTTGATGTGCAGCAGGAATAGAGTCGCAGAAAGTACGGACCCCTTTTTTTTTTTTTTTGTTGTCGCGGGGAAAGCGTTTTATTACTGCCGCCCGCTCCGGAGGGAAGCGGATTAAGAATAAAACGGGTATGCTGGACTAGCCGGTCTTACGACCCAGCATCCCCCTCGCACGGATGATGGCTATCCGTGCTGCCGCTGGGCCGAGTCCCTAACCCCTATATACAACCCACCCGACACTACCAGCTAAAACCCCGCGGTGGCCTTCATCGGCGCTTACGGAGCGATCCCGGGGTATTCTAAGGAGTGCTAGAATTGCAGCCGGAATCGCCCCTGCGCGGTGCTGCGTAGCAGCCCATCTCCATGGAGGGCTAAGGAGCCCCCGCGCACCGAAAAACGACAGCTAACGAGGCCTTACCACCCGCGCTGCCGTCCATCTCGGGGTCGCACGATGCTCCGAATTTGGGAGTGCATCGATACGGGCTGACAGCCCTCCGCTGCGCGCCCGCGACCCCCGATGGCCCCTATTAGTCGCCTCGTACGACAGGCAGGGGTTACCGTGGTGGAATTCAAACGCCCCTCATTCCACAGGGCGGGAGACGCCGGTCAGTCGTCAACCCGGCGCCTCCTACGTCTTCTCTGGCGGCGGGAGGGATCATATCGTTCCCGATCCCTCTCAGCACTCTCCTTCTCCGAGATGACGTTCTCGCAGAAGTGGGCCACCGCACGCCAGGACCTCCGGCTGGCGACCATGGACGACACCACGGCCGGCAGCGAGAGGTCTCCTTCAACGACTGCTCTGAGAGCGCTGCGCTCTTCGTCCCAGGCTGGGCACTCCTCCAACGTATGTTGGGCCGTGTCCTCGCGGCAGTTGCCACAGTGGTGGCACACGGCGGACACCTCCTTTCCGATCCGACACAGGAAGGAACCGAAACACCCATGGTCCGTTAATACCTGTGTCAGTCGGAACGTAGGCGCCCCGTGGCGCCTGTCTAGCCATCTCTTTAGGACAGGACGCACTGCCGCGACAGTCCTCAAGCCCCCAGTCGGGCTCTCCAGCCTGGAATGCCACTCCTCCACGGCGGTTCTGCGAAACCGGGCCGCAATCTCCCTCGGGGCCAGTCTCTCCTGACGGCGGCTGGACGCCTCCTCACGCCAGAGGAACGCTGACGAGAGGAGTTTGGCGTCCAACTCCCAAGGGAGTGTGCCGGCCAATACGCAGGCCGCCTCGTGGGAGACCGTGCGGTAGCCCCTTACTATTCGCTGCGCCACCAAACGCTGCGGTTTGCGCAGCAAGGTGACGCAGCGGGCTTTCAGGGACTCGGCCCATACGGGACATCCGTACAGGGCCATTGACCGCACGACTCCGGCGTATAAATTTCGGCAAGGGTTACTAGGTCCCTCCAGGTTCGGCAGCAGGCGTCCGAGCGCGCCCGCCGCCCGCACCAATTTCGGCGACAACTCCTCAAAATGGGCACGGAAATCCCATCGGCTGTCCAGAATCAATCCCAAGTACTTCATTTTACAGCCGATGGGAATCCGCACCCCCTCCACAATTATGTGGAGCCCAAAAGGTGGCCGAATCCGAGGCCTGTGAAAACAAAGGGCCTCGGTTTTGTTGAGGGCCACCTTAAGGCCCAGTCGCCGAATCCTGGCCACCACCTGTTCGGTTGCGAACGAGGCGAGCAGGGTGGCCTCCTGGAAAGACCTGGCCGTCGCTGTCACCAGTGTGTCGTCCGCGTAACAGACGACAGCGACACCTTGGGGGTTGGTACCACGGAGCACCCAATCGTAGCCGATGTTCCACAAGAGAGGGCCCAAGACTGAGCCCTGTGGAACACCGCATGCCATCGCTCTTCGGTGCCAACCGTTGGCGCCCGGATACACTATGTATCTATCTGAGAGATACGAGTGCACCAGGCGCCGAAGATACGGTGGCACCACGTGGTACCGCAAAGTACGGACCCCTGAGGTACCCCGGCATTGATAGCCAATAGATCGGAGGAGCAGCCATCAATGACCACTCGAATCAATCGTTCCCTCAAGAAGTCCGATATCCAAGCACATAACCCAGTGGGCAAGCCATATGATGGAAGCTTGCTTAAGAGGCTATCATGCCACACTCTGTCGAAGGCCTTCGAGATATCAAGTGAAACGGCAAGCGCTTCCCCATGCTTCTCGATGGCCTCGCTCCAGATGTGAGTGGCATACGCTAGAAGGTCTCCAGTTGACCGGTTTCGGCGAAATCCGTATTGTCGGTCACTTAGGAGGTCATTCGCTTCTAGGTATGCCATGAGCCTGCCATTCAGTACACGTTCCATACTTTTGCAAAGTATGGACGTAACCGAGATGGGCCTATAGTTGGCAGGCTCAGCACGACTACCTTTTTTGGGCACAGGTTGCACGTTAGCTTGCTTCCAGGCTTGAGGCACTTGTCCAGTGACCAGAGAGAGACGAAACAGGCGAGTCAAAATAGGAGAGAGCTCAGGCGCACAAGTTTTCAGTACAATTGCTGGAATCCCATCTGGGCCGTTGGCTTTATTCACGTCCAGATTACGCAGCGTTCTTCTTACCTCAGTCTGACGAATGCGAATTTCTGACAAATGTGTCTCGCAAACTGGTAGACTAGGAGGTACTTCGCCAGCAGTATCTAAACGCGAAGATTCGGCAAAAAGCTTCTCTTTTTGCCGAATACAAGTTTGCTTTCTCTTCAGCAGAGTGAGCCAAAGACCCGTCGGGTCTCAGCAGTGGAGGAAGTGAGGGGCGACGGAAGTTCGATTCAACTGATTTTGCCAGGGACCAAAACGCTTTACTACCCGCTGGGTACGAAGCTAGTTTCTTCCCGATTTGGCTTATGTGGTCAAATCTAGCTTGCCGTAGACCCTTCTTGCATGATTTGGCAGCCTTGTTAAATGCTCTCTTCTTTAAGCGCAAGTCCTTTGCTTTGCGGTTTCGAGCATCAACCCATGCCAGGTATGCCGCATGCTTCCGCGCTTCAGCGCGTCCGCACTCAGCCCCGAACCATGGGCGAGTTCCGCCTGACATTGCTACGTCGGAGAATGGAATGTAGTATTCCATACCTTGACGCAGCACATCCGTCACAGCATCCGCGCAAGCTGAAGGGTCTTCAGAAGAGAAGCAAATGGGCCGCCAAGGATAAGATGCAAAGAAAGCTCGCATCTCATCCCAATCTGCTGACTTGTATCGCCACACCCGCCGGGTGCCTCTAGGGCTGGGATCGGGCGGTGAGTAGGCAGATACAGATTTCACCAGACAATGGTCGGAGCTACCCAAGGGTGATGAAACCGACACTGAGTAGCGGTCTGGATCAGTTGTCAACAGAAGGTCCAAGCAATTGGCTGTGTGCGTGTCAACATCCGGGACCCTTGTTGCCACCTGGACCAACTGGGTGAGATTTTGCGTCAGCGCTAGCTTCCGCATTTCTCTCCCAGCATGGTCGGTACACTGGTATGGGAAAAGCCACTCTTGGTGGTGGGCATTAAAGTCCCCCAGTAGTACTAATTGGGCACAAGGGTACCGCCTTTGTGCCGCATCCGCCGCCTCACTAAGGTATTCTGTGAGCCTAGTCGTCTCCTGATCTCCGCTGTGCGACCGGTATACACAGGAATAAAGAATTTTCTCAATTCCTGTATCCACCAGTACCCAAATAACAGAGAATCTGGGATCTTCAAGATAACGGAGACGCCGACAGCAGATGTCATCACGGGCGTACAAGCACACACCCGCATGTGGCTTAAAATTGTGCTCCAGAGTAAACCCTGGGTATGAAAGGTACGCCACGTCAGACGGACATCTTATCTGCGTCTCTGAGAGGAATAAGAGAGCGGGTCTTTCAGTCTCCAGGTGGTGATGGACCGCGACGAGATTTGAGTGCAATCCTCGGATGTTGGTAAGGTGCACTTTTAGTGAGAGGGAGTGCTGCCGCTGTGGAAACGTTCTCTTATTCGTTTTACTTTTCATTGTTTTTTGGAAGAGCGAATGAAGGTAGAAAGACGGCAGTGGAACGAGACTTTATGCATCTAACTTTCAGACACAAGATGAAATACTACACAGAAGGGGGACTAGTCTGGAGACTGCGGGGACGCCCGAGCCCCCCCGGGATGTCCATCGGGCCCTCTCATCCGGTCGCCGACCGGCACGATGGCGCATCCCGGGATTTTTCGTCAGTTGACGGGGCAGCCTTTCGTGTGTGGCTAGCACACTACTTGGGCCCCCAACTACCTGCGGTCGGCCAGCGGTGCACCGTGCCTCGGATCCCGCTACCCTCCACGACTAGTCTCCCAATGCGGCGTTATCAACTTGCGTCAGATTAGCCCAACTGCATTCAGCAACTATTCCGACCCGTGTCCCTAAATGGCATCACCGAACATCGCGCCGGATCACGGCAAGCCGTTTGGCGGCACGGCTTTGTCCGGTGGGTGGTCACTAGCCACGGCCGAAGCCTACCACCAGTAAGATGTGTCACTCATTTAGCACTACCCAGGGGTCACGTGTAGGGGAACTAGAGTAAAGCCCACGGACGCGAGTGACAATAACCCCCAAAAATAAATCCCGTTAGTATAGTTTAAAAAATGAACATTCTTTATACGAATGCCTATCGCTACTGGATGCGGGGGCAGCCCTCAGGCTCGCCACCACCATCATACCTACTTCACCCCATCAATCATAGATCAAGCGAGTGACCTCAGATTAAGTTATATTATGTGTATTATAGTTATTTGATGACTCTTATTGTATTCTGTCACAGCGAATGCGGGAATATGGGTGCAGACGCACACTATTTATTACCGCGCTGTGGAAAGCGAAGAGCAGTTGCGCGCCGACACCACATCTTCCAAGAAAGGCAAAGGCCAGCCTACCAAGCTCTCTTCCAGGCGGAAACCTGATCTATTGTGGAACGGTAATTAATGTTTGCCTAAAAATGTTTATATATGTTTGCATTCTATATATAACTGTTGTCGTATGATTATTTCAGAGGGCGCAGTACCCGCGCGCGACTCACCGTTAGTAGTGATATTGCGCTCCCCGTTGTTACTGGATGGCGAGGTGAAGGATGCGTCACTGCCGGCGCTGGGCTTGCTACGCGCGCTGCACGCCATCTCGCGACACTGGCACACTCTGTACCGCGCAGCCTGTCTGCCTGATCACCGCCCACTCGTGCCCAATGCAGACTTCATCAACGCTAAGGTATACACATAGGCCATAATACACATCTCTTATATCTCTCTAACTCACTATCGTTTCCGGCTGCTGTTTACTGAACCGTTTATCATTACAGCTCGCGGCCAAAGCTAATCGACAGCTGCAGGACCCACTTGTGATCATGACCGGCAATCTTCCCCCGTGGCTCAAGAAGATTGCTTATGCTTGGTGAGAATCCCACGCCATTAACATTCAATGGAGACATCAATTAAGACGTAGATTGTATGATTGCCACAATTTGTTTGTTTGCAGTCCGTTCGTGCTTCCGTTCGAGTGCCGACACCTGTTGTTCTACGTGGTGTCGTTTGACCGCGACCGTGCGCTGCAGCGGCTGCTGGAGGCGGGCGGCGAGCGCGGCGCGGCGGCCGGCGGCGAGGCGGAGCGTGTGGCGCCGCGGCTCGACCGACGCAAGCGCACAGTACAGCGGCACAATGTACTGCGCCAGGCCGAGCACGTCATGCACGAGTTCGCGCACTCCAAGGCGCTGCTCGAGATACAATACGAGAACGAGGTCGGCACCGGCCTCGGACCCACGCTCGAATTCTACGCGCTCGTGTCCCAGGAGTTGCAACGCGCTGATCTTGATCTGTGGCACGGCAGCGAGAACTTCAAGCAAAAGCCGAGCTCTTTCGCCGGTGAGATCGTCAAGTCTGCGCCCCCGGCGTCGGAGCGAGCGGCAGAGCGTGCGGCCGAGACGGCGGCGCGGCTCGCGTCCTCCGTGCGCGACGCTCTCAACCTCGACGAACAGCGTGCGCGTGCCTCGCTGGCGCCGTCCGTCGACCCGCCGGCCAACCCCACTGCCGAGCTGCCACCCGATGACAAGGAGACCGCCGTGCCGACGCCCGCGCCCGCCGCCTACGTGGCATGGCCGTGCGGTCTGTTCCCACAGGCGGTCGGACGGAATGGCAGAGCCTCTCACCTCTCTCGTGTTAAGGCCAAGTTCCGCTTCCTCGGAAAATTTATGGCGAAGGCGGTCATGGATTCCCGAATGGTAAGAATTCCACCTTCCTCTTTATTTCTGTTGTTTGATCCCGTTATTTTATAACCAACAATTTGATCTGTCAGGTGGACATTCCGTTGTCAACGACCATGTATCGTTGGGTGGTGAACGAAGAGCGCTGGTTGAACCTGAGTGACGTGCGCCACGTGGCGCCGGAGCTGTGGCGCTCGCTGTGTCGGCTGCGCCGTGTGGCGGACCGCGCGCGCACCATCGCCGCTGACTCCAGGCACACACTGGAGCAACGGACGCAAATGGTGACTCACCCATTGAATAATGCGACGTCACTTTTATATGCTATAAACTTTTTCATTGAAAGTAACATAAATAGTAATATATATTTAGTTACCCATTTATTTAGAAAACTCAATGATTGATTTTTGATGTTAATCTTTCAAATCCAAGATGGTTTCTTAGGTTTGAAGATTAACAATGATATAGTTATTGTGATTCATAATTTGTTGCCTATTTTCAAATGTAAATAAGTACAAATACTGAAGCGATTTACAAAAATAAGTGATTTTCAATGCAGATAAACAGCCTCGAATTAGACGGATGTCCCATTGAGGAGCTTGGATTGGACTTTATCTTGCCGGGCGACGGCTGCACGGAACTGCGCCGAGGCGGACGGGACCTGCCCGTCACTGCACACAACTTACACAACTACATAGAGCTGGTATCCCACTGGCTTCTTTACGAAGGTAAGCGAGCACTTCACATATTACAAAAAATTTACACTACTGTGTATTTATTCATTACCTCTATAATTTTTTATTCTCATACACAGGTGTAACAAAACAAATGGAGGCTTTCAGAGAAGGATTTGAATCTGTATTCCCTCTAGCCAATCTAAAAATATTCTATCCCGAGGAATTGGAACAAGTATTCTGTGGTAGTCCATCAGGTAAACTCGCTCATTTTAATTTATAAGATATTGCTCTGAGGCTTTGGAATAATTAATATCTATCTATATTTCACACATCAGTTCCGAATGTGGTTAAAGCGTGCTTTTTGGAGCACGAATTTTCATTTAATTGTAATCAACAACTGTGATTATTAGATAAATACTACTAGATAGATGTGTTGTTATCCCACCACTAGTGTATGTGAGTAGAGCTTTAGAAAAATAACATTGCATTTGAATGTGATTTAATAACTTTGATATATTAGGTGGTCGCGAGCAACGCTGGGAGCCTCGTATGTTGGCAGAGTGTATTCGGCCCGACCATGGGTACAATGCAGAGTCACGCTCTATCCGCATGCTCATCGACATACTCTCTTCTTACAATCGCGAAGAGCAACGGCTTTTCTTGCAATTCGTTACCGGAAGCCCACGCCTGCCCACTGGAGGTAAGGAATTCGTATAACTTCGTGTGTTGTATTAATAATGTAATTCTATGAAATTGTTTATGATATGAATATGTTGTGTGTACAGGCTTTAAGGCATTGAACCCCCCGCTGACAGTGGTGCGCAAGTCACTGGAGTCGTCACTGGATCCGGATGAGTACCTTCCTTCGGTGATGACGTGCGTCAACTACCTGAAGCTGCCAGACTACAGTAGCTCAGAAGTGATGCGTGCCAAGCTAGGTCTGGCCGCCTCTGAGGGACAGCACTCGTTCCACCTCTCGTAAACGCCTATGAATGAAGTGAATTGTTCTATGTGATTACTTTTGATTGACCCCTTCAAAAATTATAATACAAGTGTGAATGAAGTTAGTGATAGTATATTGTGTTATATTGGACGGTGCGCACGCACTGAAACACTGGTGTTTATGTGCAATCAGAGTGAATTTATTTCTGTACATGGAGGACACTGAAAGTGCTGTGCGTTCTATATTTCGTTAATAATTCTTTGGATTCTTTTAGATTTCAGAAATATGTTTATATTATATTTTGTGTTAATTTAATGTGATAGCTTTGTATATTACTTTATCGATGCAGACAGACTGCAGACCCTCGTTAGGCTAATACTGGTGTGATAGTGGCTTCGAGCTTGTGTAAGTTGTCACGATCTGTACTGAGTGGCTGCCCACTACACATCACCTTTAAAAAATATTGTATGTGTGCGTCCATTTCAGTCGGTCTCCTCTATGAGAGCAAACTATTGTGTAACCTAGTAGATTTATTCGTTCAAAATGGACCAGCACTTATTCCCAAAATCTTTGAAGGACCACTGAAAATCTCCTTCGAGAGTCCTATGAATAATTATAATAGCATTTATTACCAAATGGTGTATGTTTTGATTAACATTTAAGTATTATAAATGAGTAAAAAAAAAGTGCAAAGTTTAATATGTAACAATTTCAATAAAACCATGTAAACAATATTGATGAACTTTGTGTTTTTCTTGTTGCCTTCGTCATTATTATATGTAATTTACAATGGTGTCATCATTGTCAAAGTCACTATAATAGCATCCAGCCAACATTCACATTCCACCTGTTGAAAATATCAGACATGATGGTGGGTTGAATTCAACTTGCGACTTCCTTTAACACATTCGTTTAAGGCGCTGATAACACAGGCTGAAACTTAAAGGATGTGGTTTTAGGCTATGGCTATCTTTACTCCGATATTGTAGCGCGTTTTTTTTAAATAGTGGCAAAATATGTACATTAAAAACGAAACCATTACTTAAAATACTAAAACTGAATTTTGTTATTAAAATAGTCTTCGAAATAGTTACAAAATAAAATATGTACGCAGTTTCATAAATGTGGTATCTAGAAATTACAATAACCAAGTGACCAGCGTCGAGTGGAGGAGCAAAGCGACGCACCCGTTTTTTAAAGGTACAGTGTAAACTCTATATAGCGACACTGAAGGGACTGTGCATTTTATGGCGTTATAGAGAGTTGTCGTTAAATGGAGAGAAGAAACATCAGAATTAGAAAAATAAAAAGTTTATTTCTGACTATTGTTAGTAGTTATGTGCATAAAAAAGAATGTTATTTGAACGCTATTGAGTATAGTCTGTTATTTTTGTCTGACGTCTTTTGCTGCACCAGTAATTTTGTTGTATTTTTTTTAGTTATTTTATTAATATCTAGCAATACTGAGGCATCTTGGTTATAAAGGAAATATTTTTCCAATAATTTTGCTGCTTCCAGAGCTTCTTTAATGCTCGGCGGAAGCTCAGGCTCATCCGTCTCATCTTCTTCATCACCTTGTTCTTGATCCTCAGTTTTTCTCACTGAATCCAAAATTTCTTCGTCTGTGAGTGAAGCCGTTGTAAGCAGGCGGTCGTCCACTTCAATGTAGGTTTGAAGATTTACCGTATTTCCTGCCATGTTGAATTGTTGAATCCACTCAGTTAATGGAAGGTCGTCGTCGCTTTCAAACTCAGATTCTGTTTCCACCTCATCACTCGTAGAATTGGTACAAAGTCCAGCATGTCGAAAAGAGTGCTGTATAGTTGTGGGTGTCACTTCTTCCCAGGCTTTAGATAAAAAATTTACTGCATGCAGCATATTAACAGAAGTTTTACCCTCAGATTCGACTAGCTCCATCAATAATTTCCTTCTGTAGTGACCCTTGAGGCTTTTAATCACACTCTGGTCCATTGGCTGTAAGACACTAGTCGTATTTGGAGGAAGAAATGCCAACTCTATGTTTTGAAGGTTTGATATAAAAGGGTGGGCAGGGCAGTTGTCAACAAGAAGTAAAATTTTTCGTCCCTTTAATTCTGCATCCCACTTTCGCACTTCTTCTTCAAAAAGTTGACTGGTCATCCAAGCTGATTTATTAGCTTTATACGTCACTGGCAATTTTTTGATGTTCTTAAAACAGCGCGGATTTTTCGATTTGCCTATTATTAGTAGCTTTTTTTTCTCTGTGCCATCCATATTAGCAGCCACAAGCACCGTAATACGTTCCTTGGAAAGCTTTCCTCCCACACACTTTTCCCCTTTAAATTTCAGAGTTTTATCTGGAGTCAACTTATAGAAAATTCCTGCTTCATCAGCATTGAAAATGTCACTTGGGGCGTATTTTTCTATGAATTTTGACCACACTCTGTTAATCCAATCATGAGTCACATTTGTATCAACACTTCGTGCTTCCCCACTTATTTTACCATAGTTGATATGATGACGCTGCTTGAATTTTCCGAGCCATCCTTCTGATGCTTTGAAAGAAGTTAAACCAAGTTCAGCAGCAAAATTCTCCGCCTTAGCTTTCACGAGCGGCCCCGAGATAGGCATATTATTCTGGCGCTGTCGATGAAACCATGATAGTACAGCTTTATCCAAATCTTCGTATATAGGTTTCTTTAATTTTTTGGAAGATTTTCCCTCGCCCGCAGCGTGGAGGATTTTTTCTTTATTTTTCCATATTGTGGACACGGTAGAGCGACTAAATCCAAAGCGTTTGCCAACATCACTTATCTTCTCTCCCGTTTCTATTGCGCGTATCAGTAAAACTTTTTCGTCAATACACAGTGATTTTCTTTTAGTAGCCATGTTTACAGTTTGCAAGTTTGTGAGCAACTAAGAATATGATAAGGTATAGATAATCCATGACTCCTAGTTATGAATCATGGTCAATAACAGTCTACACGTGCAAGCAATCCCAATTTGTAAACAAAAGAATGAATTTCTTAGAAAGTTCGGTATGCATGATGCCGACAGTCGAGTTTATTGCGGGCTAGGATAATAAAGCGACAATAGATCGTACACAGCTGCGCAGTTTTTACTAATTTTAGCAACTTAATTGTTGTCGTTATTGAGAGTGGGTGTAATGCTATATAGAGTGAAACATTGTATGAAAAACAAGCTAAACCAACCAAAGCCAATTGATTTCGACGCTTAAGAGAGTTTGTCGTTAAATAGAGTGACGTTACATGGAGTTTACACTGTATTTTGATTCTATTTTCGTAAAAGGGTTTCTTTTGCGTATTATATTCGGTTGCATATAAAAAACAAGAAACTACACTATTCTCCACTGGGGAGAAAATATGTTTAAGGAGGAAAAGGTCGGGTGTATTTATTTATTGTGTAGGACACAGATCCTCTGCAGTACAGTATATGAAGCCGCGGTCAAAAAATAGAAGTCTCATAAACATTGAGTTGATTCAACAACAACATTGTTTAATATAGCAAAAACCTCAACTTGCAATGTTCCAACAAAAAGGCAAGTATGGTATTTTTTCGCTTATGTATATCGCCTATATCATAGGTTCTAAAGGTTTATATTTTGTACTAAATCTTAATGCTGCAAAACCTAAGCATAGATCCCCTCAGTTTTGTTAAGTGGTCATATATAAACTTGGAATCATTTGTGTTATTCCTACACATTTATCAAAAATCTTACCTGAAATTACTAAGGTCAAAATATTGAAATACATCTTCAAAGTAAAATATGTTTATTATCTGGTACCTAATAACATAATATCATATATGTACAAACCATAACCACTATTTATTATTTTTAGGCAATACATAAAAATGAAGCAGACATGTCTCATAGTTTTGAAGATATTATTCCTAAAATAATATTCTAAGCTCACTGGTCTGTAAACAGTTAACCTAAACAACATATTGCTCAGAATTATTATAGCTTGCTAAAATTATGTATGTCTTTCAATGTGTGTGTGAGATAGTAAATATTTAGTTTTAGTTTGTGTGACAAGGACACGTCACTAGAAGACATTGTCAGGCATGTGCATGTCACTGGGTCTACAAGTTACACTCACGCACAAATAGCAAGATGTACAAGATAAATTAACTATCTCCTTTATACAATCCATAATATATATATATGAGTATATTTCCACATTGATGATGATGAATAAGCATAAAATTAATATCGGCTACAAAATCACAAAAAAACTAAAACAATTCTCACCTAAACTGAAACAATCACTAGTCTAACATTATCTACATTATTAAATATTTCATTCTATTTATAAAATTGATACTAAACCAATAATAAGCATAAAGGCCTTATTGTAAAACATAGACTAACTTTAATCTTAGTAGAAGTCAACAAGTTTGCCACACGAACTACTAACTTATTGATATAAACCCGGTCTAACATTAGTCTATTTTATATAATAAGGCTCCGTGAATCCAAATATTTTAAGAATGACCTTTGGAAGATGGTATTTTGTGTCATTTAAAGATTTTTGGTACATAATATTACATAATGTTTGAATGCCTAACCTAAAATGTACATATATTATGAATCTATTTCTAAAATTATATTTTGTCATATGAGCTTACAGCACCATTGCAACCCAGCCGAGTATGAGACATGTGCCACCTAAAGGAGTAACTTGACGTAGTTTCCGGTCGCCGGTGAAAGCATGGTAATAACACGTACCACAAAACATTCCCATGCCAGCAATAAAAAATGCACCAGCCTGCAAAATGAACCATTGTTAAAAATATTTTATTATGTTAAATTTTAGAATCTAAAATGTTATCAAGGATTTATGTAGGAAAGTTGTTTGTGAAAATTGTAGATATTTTTAAATCACATATGACCAACTATATTCACATATTCTTGGCAAGAGGAGTGAATAATCACAAAAAATGGTAAATATAAAGGTAAATTAATAGGTAATAAAGGTAGGAAAATTCACAATACTCTGACAGAGATTGCTTCTAATTACAGATATGATGAATAAATAATAATAAAGAACTGCCTCCGTGGTGCAGTAAGCGAGTAGCTGGCTGTGAAATGAGAGGCTGTGGGCTCGATTCCCACACCAGGTCATGTTTGTGTGACAGACAGATATTTGTGGTGGGATCCCATAACAAAGACTTTTGTATCTTACTGTGGGATTGGCTATGTGTGTCTCGGGTCTTATTTATTATTATTATAAATAAATACATTAGTCACTTAAGACTTATGTTCCATTATTAATTCAATTTCAATATTGTAATCTTATGGATGTCTTCATAGTATTCTCAGGCAGGCAGTAATGTTTGCTTAATTTTCAACTTACAATATATGGTCTCCTGCAAAGTGGCACTGTGACAAGCGCCAGCGTATGAAGAAAATGAAATCTGTTTGCAGTTTCAAAGATTTTTTTCAAATCTTCTTTTCCTTCAGTTTCGGGGAAGGTGCGGTGCGCCCCCATTGCCCCGAGTATGACAGCAATAGCTCCGCTTACCCCTGCGAGCCTCACAAAAGGGCCGGCTTCTTGCGCCAGTTGCCACAAAGGTGCTTTCAACATAATTGTTTTAGGTGGTGTGTCTGTGTTAGATTTGAATACACCCTAAAATCATAAACAATCTCAATCACACTAAAAATTATCGTTGTCGAAGATATGATAAGAAAACGGAATCGCGTTTATCAATTGAATGCTTCGAGAGTTAAATCGAAACTTACAACGCTCCGTAATAAATTCATAGTTCCATCTTTCACCGTATTTATCATAAGGGTGTCCATCCAATTGACCATACCTGCTGTTTTATGATTTTCGTTTTATTAAATTTACAGATATTTTCTTGAAATGATATTCAAGCGTTAGTGACGAAATAAATATATTTATGACACAACGCAACTAAAGGACACAGCTGAGTGCTAGGGATGTGCGATATTTATCGATATTATATTGGTAAATATCGATATTACAGAAATAAATATCGTCATTTCACTATCGATGGTGACAACTAGTAGATATCTATTTTTAGATTAAGATATAGTTTTTAGTTATTTTTTAATTATGAAATGTCTTAACTATACCCTAAAGACAGTCAAATTGTGATAGTTCGTGTTTAACAGTGGTCTCATTGTGTTTTTATCAATACTTACTATTTTTAAACTTATTTCATTTTTTTTCCATAGAGTTTATTAATAACCATAACAGAGAGAGTTCCATAGAGTTTATAAAAATATTATTAGATTATATTTAGCTTACCTTACAATTGATCATGCTTTGATATCATAAAATTAATATGCTAAAAAAGTGTTAATAAACCATCGATATTATAAATCGCTGGTGGTAGGATATTCATATTCGCCCGGATAGCGACCACCGTACACAGGGTGAAAAACCCGCCATAGTGGCACACGCAAGTGTGTCGCGTTCCGGGATCAGCCAGTGTACATACGGTTTTTCTCGGGGTTCCAGAGTTAGGGTACAATGTTTGGCCATTTTGCGGCCTTCTGAGTACTCTGACAATAGACCCTCGACCGCTTCTTCACCTTCTTGCCCATGGCGTAGTGTGAAGGAGCAGGCCGGCATGATTGTGTTGAGTAGCGGGGGATAGATCGTCTCTCGCTACTCGATACTCTAATTAGACCGCACTGCGCTTACCATCAGGTGCAGTGCAGTCACTTTGCCGTGCTAGGATAAAAAAAAAATGATATTAAGTTACAGCCTATTTGATTAACGCAGGGCACAGATTACTTAGAGAAGCTACGCTACGCAGGGTCCTTTTTATAGCAACTTTAATTATAGATATGAATCTAAGAGTGCCAGTTGGAATTTATTTAGCGCTTTATTTGCTCAATTCCAACATGTCGGGGACTTCACTCGCAATAACCTCTCAGCTGAAACGTGTGCCGAAATTATGTCGGACACGTCTACATACTGTGCGGACGTCACAATCGGTCGGGACTCCAATACTAATACTCGTAGATGTGATTGGTGTAATAACTATCTAGTTCACCTGCGTCGTACCTTTCGCAGGGCTCGTAGGAGGTTTAGACGACTTAAAAAACGCGGTGTTACAGGAGAAGCGTTTACAGCTGCTTTCATCGGAGTCAGGGTTGCCAGATCGAATTATAAAGCTGCGGTGAATAGGTCGAAAGGTAATTTATTGCGTAAAATTGTAGAACGATTGGTTAAGGAAGGTCCGTCCCAGTGAACACAGGACCTTGATATGATATAACAGATAAGTCATAGTTAGATAATGTCACGTTTATGTAATTTTCACGTATAAGTAACATCCTTTATTGGTATTATTTATGATATAATTCTGACATCATAATAATATAATATTAATATCCTTTTTCTACGTACATTTGACGTAGCATTGATGTTAATTTTCTCACGCAAAACTAATGTTTTAACACATAATTATTCTAAACTTAATATGTTTTTAGGTAACGCCAGTCAAACATTATTTCGGAATTACGACCTAAGTTACTAACTGCCCGATAATAATTACCTATACCTAAATGTTTCAATTATTATTCCACATTTATTCGTGAATTATTAAACTTTATCTCTGATCATCTGCTGAATCCTCCGCATATACAAATTATTTAGCATAAGGATAGCATAACCCCGAAAATAAATTAAAACCTTAATTTAAAAAATATATTTTGTTTTTAACAGTTCGTTTGTTGCAGAACTTTTTTAAAAGAAGCTATTAAGCCGTTCGATAAACGTGATCTTTATTTATAAATATAACTTATAAATTGTCGGCTCGAAAATAACTTATTAAAATTACAAGAATTAAATCTTAAAGTGAAGTCATATTTTCATTCATAATGAAAATATGACTTCACTTTTACACCAACCTCAATGGACCCGGCTAACATTGTTGTATAGTGCCTTCACATGGGAATGGGCGTCACCCTGTGTGCGACCTGTTTTAATCGACCCTACTCGTGGGAATACTATGGAAAACAAAGAACAATCAAATATCCTCTCTCAACCTGAAAAACAATCAAACAAGATACTCACTCAACAAATTTTTCACAAATCACTTTTTAATAAAACACGAACTCTGTCACTGAATAATCTCGACAACCTAACACCAGCTGAAACGGAAATTGGCACACTTGCACACACAGTTACAAGTGACCAGTGGACAAAAGTACCAGAAAGAAAAAGGCAGCGCGAAAGCCCAGAAACAAACAAACCCCAAAAACAGAAGAAACTTGAAACCTACTGGCTAGGCCAACCTACACCAACCTCAAATAGATTTTCTGAGCTAGATAATGATATTCAAGATACACAAATCGCGGAAAAACCCCCGAAGGCACCACCCATATATGTAGACCGAGTCAGTAATATCCAACCACTACTAAAAATGCTTGATGAGATAGCTGCAGACAACTACGAAATGAAAATTCTCCGTAATGAACAAGTCAGAATACAACCCAAATCTACCGAACTATATACAAAAATTGTTAAAAACCTGCAAGAAAAAAATACGGAATTTCATACTTATAGGCCCAAACAAGATCGCAATTTTAAAGTGGTCCTAAAAAATCTCTATCCCACTACTGATATTGAAGATATAAAAACCGAACTAGAAATGCAAGGTCATAAGGTCACTAACATTTGGAACGTCAAACAAAGAAGTACCAAAAAACCATTACCAATATACTTCATAGAAATAGAATCAAATAGCAACAATAAACATATCTATGACATCAAAAGTATTCTGCACTGCAGAGTCATCTTCGAACCACCAAGACCTAAACGAGAAATTCCACAATGTAGTAATTGCCAACAATATGGACACACAAGAAAATACTGCTTCAGAAAACCCAAATGTATAAAGTGTGCTGGAGATCACGCATCGTCCAAATGCGAACGTAAAGAACGGTCGGACTCAGTCAAATGTGTACTTTGCGATGGCAACCATCCTGCAAACTATAAAGGATGCTCAATATATAGGGAGCTCCAGAAAATTAAATATCCCACTCAACCATCGAAACACCGACAGATCAAATATCAATCAGACAATGCGAGCACATCCAGGCAACAAGACCAATCATCATATAAGCAAGCATTATTATCCAACAAACCTTTACAAGCACTTACTAGCAACCAAAGCCCAAATGAATTACCAAAGGTCCAAACAAACAACAATGACATGAAAGAAATCATGAATGCTGTAACACTACTTCTGCAACAATTAACCTCAATTACAAACCACCTAATGGAAATCATGACCAAACTGACAGATTCTGTTCATTAAAAATAGCCATTTGGAATGCCAATGGGCTCTCACACCAGGTCCTCGAAGTAGTGACATTTTTAAAAACAAACAATATTGATATTTTACTGATATCCGAAACACATTTTACTGAAAAAAATTATCTCAATATATATAATTACAAATTCTACCAAACCATGCATCCAGATGGTACAGCCCATGGAGGATCTGCAATTCTGATTAAGAATAATATAAAACATCATGAGGTTGAGCCATTTAAAACTCCTGAGATACAAGCCACAAGTATTGTTGTCGAAGACTGTCGGGGATACTTGACTGTCACTGCACTGTATTCTCCCCCAAAACACAAGATCAAAAAAGAAGACTACGTCCTTTTTTTCAATACGCTAGGACCACGATTTATAGCAGGTGGAGATTACAACTCCAAAAATACACTATGGGGCTCTCGCTTAACAACTCCCAAAGGACGCCAATTACAGGCAGCTATAAATGATCTACACCTAGATACAATATCGAACGGGCAACCAACTTATTGGCCGACTGACCCAAAGAAAATCCCAGATTTGGTAGACTTCAGTGTCATAAAAGGGATTCCTATTAATCGCTTCAAATGTACTTCCCTATTAGACCTCTCATCTGACCACAGTGTAGTTCTACTAGAGTTGTTCCAGGAATTAGTACATGTTAAACCCACAGCAAGGCTACACGAACGTAAGACCAATTGGGATAAATTCCGTACCACAGTAGAGTCTACGATCAATACTAACCTGCCTCTTAAAACTGAAGAAGACATTATGACAGCGGTTGAACATTTCAACCAGTGTGTACAAAATGCTGCCTGGGATAGCACTCCTGCTGTCAAGAAATACTCAGAACCAAACTGCTCGAAACCCATTCGCGAACTAGTAGCCGAAAAAAGACAAGCTCGTAAATCGTGGCAAATTACTAGATTCTCTAGAGACAAAACACGGCTAAACTACCTAACAGCTAAACTGAAAAAAATATTGTGTACTGAAAAAAATGACAATGTACAGAACCACCTTCGTAATCTAGATGCAACGGCTGCTAGCGATTACTCCCTTTGGAAAACTACTCAAAGACTAAAAAGACCCATTGCCTCTGATCCGCCGATACGCAGAAAGGACGGTTCCTGGGCAAAAAGCGACATAGAGAAGGGTGAAGCCTTTGCTTCCCATCTAGCCGAAGTCTTCGTACCAAACACTGCCCAGAACACGTCGAAAACTGACAGCGAAGAAATCATTAACTCGCTTAATGAACCATACCAACTCGACCGGCCAATTGATAAGATTAAGTTGCATGAAGTCAGAGAAACCATTAGAAAACTAAATCAGAAGAAAGCCCCAGGATATGATTTAATCACTGCAAAATTGCTCCGCGAGATACCTGAAATAGCAATACATTTTCTGACACACTTGTTTAACTGCATTCTGATTAGAGGCATCTTCCCGCCACAATGGAAGGTAGCTCAAATTAAAATGATCCTTAAACCGGGTAAACCTCCTGAAGATGTGACTTCTTACAGACCAATAAGCTTGCTACCCATTCTGTCAAAAGTTATGGAGACACTTTTTCTAAAGAGGTTAAACGCAGTAATGGCACAAAATAAACTTATACCGGACCACCAATTTGGCTTTAGAAAACAACACGGCACAATAGAGCAGGTGCATAGGCTGGTAGAAGAAATTCATAAGGCTTTCGAAAACAAAAAATATTGTTGCGCGGCATTCCTAGACATTTCTCAGGCCTTTGACAGGGTTTGGCACGAGGGATTATTACATAAAATAAAAAACAAGCTACCCACAAACTATTACATATTCTTGAAATCATATCTTACAAATAGGTATTTCTATGTTAAGCAAGGAGAAGATATAACAAAAATCCACAGGGCCCATGCAGGAGTGCCACAGGGAAGCGTGCTTGGTCCGATCTTATATCTGATCTTTACTTCAGACCTACCCATGACAGATGGCGTCGTGATCGGCACTTTTGCAGATGACACAGCTGCCCTAACAACCCACGATGAACCGGCACAAGCAAGTCACATGCTCCAACACTCACTAGACAACATTACGGAGTGGCTAACTACCTGGCGAATAAAAGCCAATGAAACTAAGTCGGTACAGGTGACCTTTACGACACGACGTGAAACATGTCCCCCTGTGACCCTCAACAAGAAACAGATACCACAAGCAAATGAAGCTAAATACCTTGGACTTTATTTGGATCGTCGTCTAACATGGAAAAAACATATACAGTGTAAACTCTATATAGCGACACTGAAGGGACTGTGCATTTTATGGCGTTATAGAGAGTTGTCGTTAAATGGAGAGAAGAAACATCAGAATTAGAAAAATAAAAAGTTTATTTCTGACTATTGTTAGTAGTTATGTGCATAAAAAAGAATGTTATTTGAACGCTATTGAGTATAGTCTGTTATTTTTGTCTGACGTCTTTTGCTGCACCAGTAATTTTGTTGTATTTTTTTAGTTATTTTATTAATATCTAGCAATACTGAGGCATCTTGGTTATAAAGGAAATATTTTTCCAATAATTTTGCTGCTTCCAGAGCTTCTTTAATGCTCGGCGGAAGCTCAGGCTCATCCGTCTCATCTTCTTCATCACCTTGTTCTTGATCCTCAGTTTTTCTCACTGAATCCAAAATTTCTTCGTCTGTGAGTGAAGCCGTTGTAAGCAGGCGGTCGTCCACTTCAATGTCATGAGTCACATTTGTATCAACACTTCGTGCTTCCCCACTTATTTTACCATAGTTGATATGATGACGCTGCTTGAATTTTCCGAGCCATCCTTCTGATGCTTTGAAAGAAGTTAAACCAAGTTCAGCAGCAAAATTCTCCGCCTTAGCTTTCACGAGCGGCCCCGAGATAGGCATATTATTCTGGCGCTGTCGATGAAACCATGATAGTACAGCTTTATCCAAATCTTCGTATATAGGTTTCTTTAATTTTTTGGAAGATTTTCCCTCGCCCGCAGCGTGGAGGATTTTTTCTTTATTTTTCCATATTGTGGACACGGTAGAGCGACTAAATCCAAAGCGTTTGCCAACATCACTTATCTTCTCTCCCGTTTCTATTGCGCGTATCAGTAAAACTTTTTCGTCAATACACAGTGATTTTCTTTTAGTAGCCATGTTTACAGTTTGCAAGTTTGTGAGCAACTAAGAATATGATAAGGTATAGATAATCCATGACTCCTAGTTATGAATCATGGTCAATAACAGTCTACACGTGCAAGCAATCCCAATTTGTAAACAAAAGAATGAATTTCTTAGAAAGTTCGGTATGCATGATGCCGACAGTCGAGTTTATTGCGGGCTAGGATAATAAAGCGACAATAGATCGTACACAGCTGCGCAGTTTTTACTAATTTTAGCAACTTAATTGTTGTCGTTATTGAGAGTGGGTGTAATGCTATATAGAGTGAAACATTGTATGAAAAACAAGCTAAACCAACCAAAGCCAATTGATTTCGACGCTTAAGAGAGTTTGTCGTTAAATAGAGTGACGTTACATGGAGTTTACACTGTATTTACAAAAAGAAAAGCATTAGGCATCCAACTAAGAAAAATGTACTGGCTGCTCGGTAAAAAATCACAATTGTCGCTGGAAAACAAGCTGTTGTTATATAAATGCATCCTGAAACCAATCTGGACCTACGGACTTCAACTTTGGGGCACAGCCTCCAACTCAAACATCGAAATACTTCAGAGATTCCAGTCCAAAATGCTAAGAATAATTACTAATGCTCCATGGTTTATAACAAACAAACAATTACACCTCGACCTTCAAATCAAAACAGTTCAAGAAGAGATTAAGCACACAATGAAATCGTACAGAAAAAGACTCGAAAACCATCCTAACATACTAGCTACGCACCTAATGAATACTAACTCAACAACCAAAAGACTTAAACGAAAGACCCCCAGAGATTTATAGGGATTCGCATACTTATAGGGAGTACGTCACTGGACTAACTGCCCTCCAAGACAATTAAAATCTCATAACCTATTGCTAAATGTTCATACAGTAACAGATTGCAAGAATAAATATATATAAAAAAAAAATAAAAAAAAATAATGAAAATATTGTGATGTTAATGACTTGGATTTATTAATAAAAGTAATAATATGCACGGGAAAATATTGACATAAGACGTTATAAATCAATTTATAGCATTAAAGAAATAGTTTAATACTTACTTTAATAAAATAATGTTAATTTTACAACAATTTTAAATAAAACGAAGACTGGGCTTAGGCTTTACTGCAAATAATGCCATGTTTAATATACTACGATTGATGAGGCTGTATGAATTGAACCCTTTGCCTTCAAATTTGGCGCGCACGCCGCTCAATGATGGCGCCATTTTCACTGGACATGGACGAGCGAGTGTCTTGGTTAATAATTACAAATGATTTTTTACATCGCATAATAAGTTTTTAACATAACGATAAATTTTATTTTATTATTGGCTATTTGTAATATCACCTGGGAATAAGTATATCCTTATTACTTTTAATTTAAAATTGTGACTGTTAATAATAATATATTTAGACGTGTCTATTTAGATAATGAGAAATTTATAGTACCTATATCATTTTCAGATCAAACTTATACTGCACATCGGTGAGTCTAACGGAAAAGAGTATATGAACAGAATATTTAAGAAAATATTTTCACCGTTTGCCAAATGGGATGACGGTATGGGAGAATCTCAAAATATCCAGTTAAAGATTTGACTCTGATAAATATAAATCAAGGTACAGACACTATTCAATTTTTTTTAATTTATTATTAAAATTAAAATGAAGCTAACAATTTTTTCCATTTCAGAAACTATATTGACAAAATTTCCTTTTTGGGGTTCTGCCGAATTTGGAAAAAATCGCTGGTAACCAACTTGGCTTTCAACTTACGACATGGTAACCGACGCGCAGTGGAATAACTTGGTCAACAAAAAAAAGCTAAACTGTAGCAAACAACAGCCAAAGTGAGGAGTCAATAATTTTATTCTAATATATTATTTGGTTGTAATGTATAAATACTTATGAAATAAAAAATAAGAAATAATTTGTTGTTTTAATTAGTTAAAAATCAATAATTTAATAAAAATAAAAAGCGACATCAATGTAATTTCTAAATAAATGAAGCGTCATTATTCCGTCAGTAGTACGTAAAACTGAGTATATGAGGATGTCAGGTTGACATCATCATTATGTCACGTGACTTACGTCACTATCTGACGTCACTAAGTGCGAAATAATGAGTCATTTATAAGTCAGTCCTTAGTCTTATGTTATGTAAAGCATGATATTGAACGACATCATACTGATGTCATATTTACATAAACGTGTTCACTGGGGTGGTCTCCACTATACTATGAATTCAAAGCAAATAGGTCAATAAATCTGGCATATGTTTCGGATGGAACCAAAACTCGTTGTAAAGTTGGTGATGGTGGGCGACGATCCTCGCCACTGAGATCAGCTCTGGACTGGTCTTCGGACATAATTTTATAAAAAGATTACTTCAAAATGAATTTATTAACTCAAAAATGCAACAATATAACTAATCAGGCGTGTCCGCGTCACAATTACGAGATGTTGACGGAACGAGCGACTCAATAGGAATGAACTCGGTCGTACAGGGCGCCGCTTTATATTGTCCGTCCCCACCTCTCCTGACTCACAGAATGGTACGATGATGCGTGAATGAATGGTGCGCGTGTTTGTAAAAAGTGTTTGCTATTGAGAGCCGACATATGTATATAGGCCAGATTATTAAAATAAACAACACCTATACAAATGGTATAGAGGATACAACGGAATCCCTGTTAAACTCCCTAATACCCGACCATACAGTAGCACGTGATAACGAACATCATAACCAAATACGGATGTGGGCCACGGAACCACCATACACCCCCTCGTCGGATCTCCCGTCTTTTGAAGAGTTTATCGATATCGTTAGATCTTTACCTGTGAACAAAGCCTCCGGTGAGGATAAAATGATCAAGGAAGCGTGTAAAGCAGCGGGCGATTCTATTCTAATAGTTTTTAAATGTTTTTCCTCGAATTTTGCGATGCGGTCTTATTCGGATAATACCTAAAAGTGGTGACAAGCCACCCGAAGACCCTTAATATTATCGGCCTATTACGTTATTACCATCCTTAGGTAAAATGCTTGAACGACTTATTGTTCCTTGGCTAATACCAGGCGGTCCAAAGTATCATGAGAAGCAATTTGGTTTTACTGTAGGGAAATCTACTGTTGACGCCGCTTTATCCGTTAGAAGAACTGTTAGCAATTCTAATAGTAAATACGTCTTAAGTAAGTAGTAAGTCTATGCAGATAACATCTGGAGTTGTATAGTATATGGACTATTTGCGGCGTTTTTGCCATACCTATTATTGGAACCAAGCGTAACAGCTCGCATGACAGGACCCGTTAAGTAACCTCCGTGGTGCTTTACGGCTGACTTCTCCCCACTGACGTCTATTATATGGACAGGATATTTGATCCGCGAAAGAGTGCCTATTTGATTTTCGCCATATTGGCGCTGATAGCAGTGCAGTCGAGCAGTGAGCGTCCGTGGAACTAACGATAGAGTTGAGACACGAAGGATGATATATCGACAATGATACACAACAGTCGATGGTTTACAAATCTTAAAAATAATAAAAACATCGCCTTAGCAAAACATATTTTAATCTACTATATTATGTTTAAAACGCTTAATATAATATTAAACCCACCGGAAAATATTGTGGGCACACTGCCCTTTTTTTAACTGGGTCCGTGAAACATGTCTAATAAAACAATCTTCCATAAAATGTTTAGAACATAAATAGCTATTTATGTTTGGAAACAAATTTTCAACATTCATGTTTCTCAGCCATAGTATCACAGAGTCAGTTGGAAACCTATAATGGAAATTTTATGATGTAATTTTATGATTTGAAATGAATATTTCCTATTCCTTAGACAGAATATATCGATATGTATTGTCGAAATTAAACTTGGGCAACCCTACCTAGATATAATTTATATATAAATTTGCTATTACAAAACAAATTAACATAAAAATATGTCTTATTAGAGTTATTTTTTGCTTACAAATTATAATTTCATCTTTAAAATGACTAGTTACAATATACATAGCTAAAACATGATGCAAGTTTACTAACTTGTGAAATGTTACTCCACTTCCCGTTTGGTAACGGGTCATACAAAAAACACAAACTCTCATGGTTTATTAACAAAAACCACACACAAATAATTCTTCAAATTCATGTCTTCAATGCAATAATCAGTTAAAAGCCACTGACACGACAGACGCACTCGAAACAATAAAACGGCCATATATATATATATATATATATATATATATGTGTGTTAGGAATGTTGATAAAATATCGATATTATGATTTAGAAATATCGATATTTATTACTAATATTTTTTTGTATTAATATATCGATATTTTGATATTGAAATATAGATATCGGAGATAGATATTTATACTCGTAAATTATTGAAACTACTACATCATCGTCAACTTAATCTACGGTACTTTATTTACACTATAATATGTGTTTCCTCTTTCCCTATTTAATGTAGTTGCATAGTATAGTATTCACTTAAATTTTTATAATAAATATAGTGGATAACTGTGTAGCTAAATAATTTTGTAGCTCATTACCATTATGATTGTCTTTACACACTTTATATTAGCTACAATTGTATCTAAGTAGACTAAGTATATATGTAACGGAATCTTTCAACGAAATGTTCACCACCTTCAAGACATCCGATTTACTTGAATATTTACACACGTATCAAGGACCTATGATCTATAGGTTCACCAAGATAATAAAAAATATAAGGTATCATTTTAGATCATATTTTTTTATGGGGTCTTAATTTACAATCGAATATTTTATTATAACTAGGTTTGATGCTGTTTTGGGACTATAAATTATATTTAAAAAATAGCACGCTTTAATAGCTAGCCGAACTAAAAAGAAGAAAATAACATTAAGTTCATGGCAAAAAATTATAATTTAAAAAAACTAAAAAATATCACGTTTTAAGGTGTCGTCAAATATGATTCCAAGATCTTTGAATCTAATAAATTCATTGGCGCCCCGATTCACGAAGAAAGGATGTATGGCGTCAGGACCCAGACCATTAGACGAGTCAAAATTTTTAATAAAAATATCGATATATCGATATTTTTTTCGGATATATCAAACTCCGATATTGATATATTTAAAAATATCGATATATCAAACTCCGATATTGATATATTTAAAAATATCGATATATCGGAAATCCGATATTTTAAAAAATATCAACATCCCTATTATATGTCAAATTTAGTTTCAAATACACTCAAGAGGGGCGCTTCAAATAAGTCAAGAAAATAGCTGTCATTTTGTATTAGATATCCTGTCCATATAATATACGTCAGTGCTTCTCCCTCTCCAGACGTAAATGTCCTTTATTGGAAGTTAATACCTCTTTAGTTCAGTATTTGTCTCCCGCTTTGCTATGGAGGGAAGTGGACAATTTATATTTCCAAATCCTCCCTATATTTCTATTTGATTAATTTCGTTGCGGGATAAAAGACAGTTATTAAGCATTCCCAGAGACTCACCGAGTTTCATTACTCGGTGTCGAAGAAATGCGTGCCATTGTTGATCCTTCCTAAACAGGAGTTACAATGGCGGGTGTGTGGGCGGGATAGTCTATAAAAAAACATATGAGAAAGTGAAGTCTAAAGTAAAAAAAAACCCAACTACTGAAAAAACACGCTCTAAAAACGCTCTACTTTGCAGAATGTTTTGTATTGTTGCGATAGGTGGCATACGACCATGGTTATCCCAGAACACCACTATGAATATGTATGACATATAATAAAATATTTATTATATCTTGTGTCATACTTTTTAGAGCGTGTTTTTTCAGTAGTCGGGTTTTAGTTTTGAACTTATTTTTTTATTTAAATAATTTTTTTCATGGTTCTGAATAATGTTTCCACGCTGATTTCAAATATATATGCCGTTTTTATGTAGCAGCTCTAGTTTAGCGGCTATGAAGTGATGCGATTTTTCACTAAAAATGTACATAGTTTACGGTATAAAAATTTATTAAACATATTTTATATGATTTTCTCGCGTGAGTTGTCTTAGAATTACTATTTTTAATGCGCCTACAATAATTAGCCAACATATTTATGTTCCAATATCCCTGATATCTTTCCTTCATGGTACGAATATCCTAGTGAAAACACTCCCCTTGTTCCTCGCTTAGATAACCGAGATTTTCAGGAAAATATTCAAGATGGCTGTTAAGGTAGGGAAGCTTAATACTCATGTTGCATCCAAGCCGCTGAAAGTGTATCAGCAAATTGGTCTCTACTATAATCGTGTCTATTGGTTTGTTGACTGCACTCGTCTGGATGTTCCGAAGATGTACATGGCTGCTGTGGTACTGGTGTGTCACTAGTATTCAAGACTGGTCTTATAGCATATTTTTAGTTGGGATTTATCCATTTCGAGCAATTTTTATGGTTTATTCCTATGATTTTCATAACATAGAACTAACAGTCATCGTGATGATTTACGCCAGTTCGTAGGAGCTTTGTACTTAAAACAGGGTCTTTTTTTGTTTACCCATAATCACAAAGACTCAACATAATTTTTTCACAAACTAGGTATCCAGGGCTTGGCGTTTGTTAGCAATGGAAGCCAAAAGTAGTCAAAGTATGCTTTTTTCATGAAGTCCGACACGTTTAAAAATTTTTTTTGAACATATATTCTTCACAAATAACACAAAAACAGTCAGAGCTGTTTAAACATGTCCCTCTTGAGGAAGACATAATAAAATGTATACAGAAACTAGTTTAGTTTCACCGCTATTGATAGACATTATCGACTAGTTAAGGAAATTCAAGACGGTACCAGTATCTCACTAAATAGAGCTGCTACAAAAAATCTGAGGAAAGATTTGAAATCAGCTCACCCAAATTAGTAAACAATCGTAGAAAAACTTCATGCAACAAAAAAAAGTTCGATTTTGTTTTCCTGTGTAATTATTTAATTTTTTGTTTTTTATTTCACTTAACACGTGTTTACTGTCTGTATAATGTATAAGTGTATGAAATAAGCCAAATTTCACTAAACAATAGATTTTAACATGTCTGAGAAGTCGCGGTTTCGGCCAAACTGTAACAGTATCGAAGATTCGTTTTCAGTTTCGGTTTCGGTAGAAATTCCTTTTTCGGTCGGACCCTAGACAATATCATATTAAAAATTTATTTTAAATATAATATCATTGGGAATAGATAATTGATATAATAAAAGGTATAAATCAATGACGAAATTTTTTCGTCTAAGGTATAGATATACATTCCTTCCTATACCTACAATTCCTTTATCAAAGACTCCTTCACACATATAATAAATATTATTACAATTTTAGTTCACCAAGAAACTACTTGGACATTGAAGTACTACAGGGGTAGTGTTTAAATTGCAAGACATTTTGTGCCTAGTCAAACCATTTCACTAGGTGTAGAATAGGAAAGCTATTTTTTCCTAATCTTCCCAACATTACTACAAAATAATGCAAGAGAAATTCTAGTTTCATGATATTTCCCATTGTACAGCGGAGGCCGATATGTAAGCAATCAAGAGTGTCATAGAATAGGAAGTAGGTAAATGATCTCCACCACCGATGAATGCGTTCCCGACTTAACTAAAGGAACGGATAATAAGTGCATTATAAAAAAAGAAATGATAATATCTAAAACTAATAAAAAGATAAGAATTTTGGTCTTTTTCACATATCGGATGAAACACAACTGTGTTGCTGTGTCGGATAGGGAAAGGAGGAGTCCGCCGTGTGTGGCAACTTCCGCGAGGATACGGCCTAACACACTTTGGAGGAGTCCACCCTGGTGCGAAGAGCGCTGCGTTCTCAGAGCGGTCGTTGAAGGAGACCTCTCGGCGCGGCGCCATCAACGTGCGACCCCGAGATGAACAGTAGGACGGGGGTCAGCTAAAAATAAAACGCTTTCTCCGCGATAACAAAAAGATGCTTGACCAACGTTTCCTACAGATAAATGATCTACAAGTACTTAATATAAAAGTTAACTCGTTTATTAAATCTGTAAAACTTTTGCGTATAGTTATGAGCTAATAGAAGACGTTATTAAGATTGTGCCGGCACTTACCTTACTATGCGTACTATCAATAAAATTTATAATCATTTGTGGGACGGCAATATCCAATGATCGGTTTTAACAACAATGTGATGGGCCGTTAGTTCTTCTTAATGCTATATAGTTACTTTTCAAGTCCCAGTATCATTGGTGATAACTCATTACAGTGAGTGACAGATTACCAGTAACCTATCGGTTCACGTGTGTGTCACCGCAAGGATAGACAGATATGCATACAGTGTAATTCGTCACTACCATTCCAAAGATCAGGCAAAGATCCAACACAAAGGACGAAAACTATACTGTTAATCCTTGAAAATAAATTGTAACTTTTTTGTAATTGAATAGCATACACCTTATAAATTATGTGGGTTATGTCGGGGAGACGAAGTAAACCCGAAATGTTTAATATGTAAATCAATTTATTGAAAATAACCAAATTTTGCACCCTGTAATAAATTGGAAGACAGTGTCCTTTTTATAGAATTACGAAATATAATAAATTGATGGTTCTAAATAAGGCATGGACATTTTAATATTATAGTTTACAAATGCATTTTGCAAAGAAATGTATTCTTTATCACAATATACGATCTAAGTAAGACTTTCAAAATTAATTAATTAGTAATTTACTTAATGAATCTCGTTCGTGCTACAGCACACACCTGCGTACCTGAAAATCGAAAAGTAATCAATTAATCTACATACTTGATACATGTACTATACACAGTCAGGTCATAAGTATTGTCACACAGTAAAAACTTTTATTTTAGAATGCTGGCCACAAAAAAGTTTATTGAATTCGAATTTCAAATTGTTCATGAAAATAAAAATGTATACTTTTTAGAATTTTACTCATTTTTAAATATAGAGTGGACGCTTAAAGAAGACCGTGTTGCAGTAATTGCGTTGCATCGTTGCGGTTACGCGCCAATTCAAATTTTTGACATACTGAAAAATTTGAATATAATCAAAAGATTCGTTTATCGTACCATCAAACGATACAATGAAGACTGTAGTGTAGATGACAGGTCAAGAAGTGGTCGCCCTCGGTCTGTTAGGACTCCAGCAGTGATAAAGGCTGTGAAGGCGCGAATTCAAAGAAATCCCAAACGTAAGCAGAAACTGTTGGCCCTTCAGATGGGGTTAAGCAGAACCACGGTGAAAAGGGTGTTAAATGAAGACTTAAGGCTTCGGGCATATCGAAGAAAAACAGGACATCGTTTGAATGCTCGTCTAATGGACCTGAGACTGAAGAGATGCCGCGCTTTGTTGAAGCGGTACGCGGGAAAAAATATCGGGAAATTCTTTTTTCAGATGGAAAAATTTTTATCGTAGAAGAGAGCTACAACAAACAAAATGATAAGGTGTACGCACAAAGTAGTGAAGAAGCGAGCAACCGTATTCCGCGTGTCCAACGAGGTCATTTTCCATCCTCGCTCATGGTATGGTTGGGAGTTTCTTATTGGAGCTTAACAGAGGTACATTTTTGTGAGAAAGGTGTAAAAACGAATGCAGTTGTGTATCAAAATACAGTCCTAACGAACCTTGAGGAACCTGCTTATCATACCATGTTCAATAACAGGCACTGGGTATTCCAACAAGATTCGGCGCCAGCTCATAGAGCGAAGAGCACACAAGACTGGCTGGCGGCGCGTGAAATCGACTTCATCCGGCACGAAGACTGGCCCTCCTCCAGTCCAGATTTGAATCCGTTAGATTACAAGATATGGCAACACTTGGAGGAAAAGGCGTGCTCAAAGCCTCATCCCAATTTGGAGTCACTCAAGACATCCTTGATTAAGGCAGCCGCCGATATTGACATGGACCTCGTTCGTGCTGCGATAGACAACTGGCCGCGCAGATTGAAGGCCTGTATTCAAAATCACGGAGATTTTGAATAAACTTTAGTGTCATAAGAATCTATGTTTTGTTAAGTTCATTTTGGTATATAAATGGTTACATAATGAATAAACTTGTTTCAATTATTTTATATTAAACATGTGACAGAATTTATGACCTGACTAGGTATACGTATACTTTTATTTATTTACTAGATGTCGCCCGCGGCTATGCCCGCGTGGCAGTTATTTTGGAAGAAGGTATACAATCCATGGTGGCATCTTAAATAATAAATAAATAACACCCAACAGTCACACACATAGCTCTGACCCCACACTAAGATACGAGTCTTGTCTTGTGGGTATCAGGGACTAAGAGAGTCTTTCGGTATATATTAAGCTATTACACCTTTCTATATTTGGCTATCCAATAGAAAGCGTTCATTTTTCAAAATCATGTCTATCCCTTGCTCTGTGAAAAACTAAACTATCCCACGGGAACTGACCATTTTCTCGGGATAAAAATGTGCCATTCCAGACTATAATGTATCTCTGTGCTAAGTTTCAACCAGATCCGTCCAGCCGTTGTAGCGTGATTGAGTAACAAACATCCATCCATCCAAATATTCGCGTTTAAAATATTAGTAGGATTGATGGTCATATTGTAGTATAAATAAATAAAATTATTGGTCAATGCTACCCAGTTACAGACAACCACAACTAACTTCATACATATAATGTTACTGTCATTATATCATATCACGTTATTTCATTCCGTTCTTGTATACTTTGCAGTGACGTATGATGCCGTCTGTTTACTAAAAAAAAAGACCCTTAAGTGACATTTTCAAAAATTTGAGTTAATAATACAAAGTATTATAGCAACTTTTATCATATATCACTCCGGGTCATATTTTTCTATCTATACTAAGTTATACAATCTAAATACTCGCTCAGAGCTAACTAAATTTTTTTTTGGGATATCAAAAACGACGACTTTTACGTTTTTAACAATATTTCAAAATTAAGTTCGTGAACTTAACGGCCTTTTCGTAAACCAATGGCAGAATAGAAGAACATGTCATTTGAGTTGTTCGCCAAGATAAATGGTATTTACTGGTTGCTGCCCGTAAATTGTTGTTTATCTTCTTGACATTTAAAATACATCGAACAGTCTCGTACACATAGTTCTGACCTATCAATAAGAGTTGTGTCCTGGGTACCAGGAACTAAGAGACTTAGTCTCACAACACCCAGACACGAAACAAATATTTGAGGATTACATAAATATCATGTCATGGCTAGTGTCACAGTATTGGCGCCCCAGGAAGATTACAACACTTCTTCACACTTTTGTCAAAGAGAGCTGTCGCCGTTATTCCGCAGTGGGAGAAAAGTGTTTCGTAAATTGGAAAGATTTTTTTTTTTTTTTTTTTTAATCGAAATAGGCTTGCGTTTGACCACTATCTCGCCTGATGGTAAGTGATGATGTGGTCTACGGTGGAGCACGCTTGCCTAGAAGATACCTATTCACTCTTGACTTAAAGATACCCAGGTTATAATTTTCGGGAAATATAGACTCCGGAAAAGAGTCCACTAGTTCCTTCCACTCTCTAGCGCATGATAAATGTACTAGCAAAACGCTTCGTGCGCGCTGGTGCAATATCAACCATGTATCGATGACGCTTCGCCGAGTCTCTTGTCGTCCGATGATGGAAAGGAGTAGGGGGAATTAAATTTGACTCAATCCTCATAGGGGACAATATTGTCGGTGGTTTGGCCTATGGCCGGGGACTTGGTTTGTTCCTCATATTATAAATCTCAATCAGTGGCCTTGTATTTTATTTCAAAATGAGATTGGTTAACCCCATTTGGGATGGGGAAATGTATATGTTTTGTACAAACTACATTTCAAATACATGCCGTACGTATCGGTTAATCTTTTTAATAACGACCGTCAGCGGCTGTCTCATACTGCAATAGTGATAACATTGTATATATAATAATATTTACCCTCCTTGGACGGAACAGTAAGTGGTTCTGTAGGTGTCGAGGGTGATGTCGCGCGCCTGGTGACAACGCGTCAGGTACACGCACAGCCCCCCGCCGCCGCTGATAGCCTTGGAGCATTCTTCATCGCCACCGGACGCTCTTGGAGCCTGAAAATATAAATAAATACACCCAATAATCAACAAGCAGCGATAGCCTAGTTGGTTGCGGTGCGGACTGTCAACACGAAAGTAGTGTTCGAAACCCAAATGGCATACACCTCTGACTTTTCTTAGGTTATGTGTGTATTAATTGTTAATTATCGCTTGCTTTAACGGTGAAGGAAAATATAGTGAGGAAACCTGCATACCAGAGAATTCTCATAATAATTTCGAAGGCATGTGAAGTCTACCAATTCGCATTAGGCGTGGTGGATTAAGGCCTAACCACTCTCATTGGTAGAGGAGGCCCGTGCCCAGCAGTGGGACAATGTTTAATACAGGGCTAGTATTATTAATACTCACCTACAGTCCTGACTCCACACGACCACACTATCGGGTATAAACAACTACGATGGACTACGGTCCCACATCACCCAGACACGAAACAAATATCTGTCTGACACACAAACATTTGTCTCGGTGCGGGAATCAAATCTACGGCCTCTTGTTTCATGTATCAAATATTTGTTTTGTAGTTAAAAAAATCAGAAATTACTTTAAATAAGTTGTTAAGTAGGTACATAACCATATAAGTAACATCAACTCACTGTGGGGTCTCTAGTAAGTTTCAATGTGACAGTGACGTCTGTATCGAAAGTAAGAGTGTCATTATGGAAGTTTAATATGCTGTCGGTCCAAGCGTATGGTCCCAATCCATAGACGTCCCGAGTCTCGGGAATTAATGGGGTGGTGACGACCGTCGCATCACTTTCTTCTTCCACCTCAGCTTCCTCTGAAACAGTAAAATTTGTTTGTAGGACTTTTACTGTGTTGTACAGATATCTATTATAATCAGTGTATAAATAAACTAAAATCCCTAGCACTATACAATTGTCATTGTGACTATGACATTTTTGAAGTATGAATGTAAAATTTACTCCAAAACTTCTACTAGCTACGAAGACAAAATATTTACGAAGATATACATAAACAAAATGATTACTGCTGGGATACTGGGGATCGGTATGAGTTTCACGAAGAGCCGTCACAAGCTCTTAAATCTCGTCTTATAAACACAGTATGCTCCGTGGCCTACTAGGCTTAAACCTTTCGCCAAGTGTGAAAATAATATATTGGGAATTTATTTTTAACTGACTTCAAAAAAGAAGGAGGTTCTCATTCGTCGGAATCTTTTTTTTATGTATGTTCCGTGATTACTCGAAGACGCCTGGACCAATTCGAGAAATTCTTTTTTTTGTTTAAAAGGATATACTTCCCAGGTGGTCCCATTGGCAGGATCTGATGATGGGATCTTAGAAAAATCGAGGGCAACCCTCAAATTTTATAGTGGTTTTCATAATGGTTTCACTAACTACCTACTTATATAGATCATAATGGTGTCTCAACGTAACCCTATACAAAAAGTGGAAAGTTAAAATTATCACATATCTATAAACTATCAGACGATTAGGTATGTTTTTACCCACAAAACAAATTATCAGCTGAGTATAATCATCATATTCTATGTTTATATATTGAAAGTTCAGCTATGTGCCTACCTACCTAAATAAAAAATTGACTAATTTATTTATTCACACAGTTTGACAAAACTAGTTCAATTATTTTTAGGTAATATCGTAATAACTTACATATTATTATTAATATGTCGTACATGTAGATCACTAACAGTGAACAGGAACTTTTATCTATTTTATGTCTAATATAGAAAATATCGACGGTTGGCGGCCTATTAGGTTGCTCGGAAAGTAATCTCGTTTTTCCCAACTAAGGACTAATTTGTATTTTTTCACACGTAACTTCACACTGAAGCCCCATAATCGTCATATATTTGCTATAAGGCTTGCTTGTGAAAAATATTGGTTGATTCTATGCAGTAGTTTTTGGTCGGTACCCTTTAAAATATGGAAAGTGAAAAGCAACATTTTCGGCATATTTCAGATCTTTGCTATCGAAGGGGTAAAAATGCCAATGTTCAAGCAAGTACAAATATCCAATCTGTATGAAGAAGATGTACGTATTGACAGAACGCCAGTGCCAAAACTGGTTTGCTAAATTTTGATCCGGCAATTTTGATATTAAAAATGCACCACGTCTAGAAGGCCAGTTGAGGATGATTAAGACACAATAAAGGCATTAATCGATGCAAACCGGAGAATAACAACGTAAAATGGCAAAAGGTGCTGAACGATTATGGACAACATATAAATTAACAAATATTTATTTAAATATTAAAAATTAGTTTCTCATTTTTATAAAGAAAAACAAAATGACTTTTCGAACTATACATATTCGGAATCAGCGAATATTTCTGCATCTTTTGAGACTAGTTTCAAATTTTTTGTGGTCTTCTTATGGCGCTAAAATCAACTGGTAAAAACAGGGATCATCTTTTTCAGGCCATATTTATTTTAGAAAATAATGCTCATAAAAGCATGAAAATAAGTCATAAAGATGCAGTACGTGCTTACACAAATAATACATTAATTCTACTAAAATTCACGCAACAGTTTTTTTATGGTGAATTTCGTTCCGAACATATTTTAGTCCTTTAACGGTAGGCAGCGGCTTTGCTGTGCCTTGGCATTGCAGAAGTTCGGCTTTTGCTGGAATTACTGGCTTCTGCAAGTCTTAAGTACTTACCATCAGGTGGACCATCTGCTCGTCTGCCTATCCAGGCACAAAAAAACAAAAGTATCAATACGAGACATCTTAGCATGTCCATCCCTAAGATCAGGCTTCCCCTAAAAAATCCCACTAAATCTAAGTATGACATGGGCCCCTTACATCTTGTTCCATCATATAACTAGCCTCGAGCCGATATAGCCTCCTATAGGTAGTTATCTTCTTCAGTGAGTGACAGAGAGGGCAAGGCAAGAGTTACGTTCAAACGTTGCGCGTCCTGTGACCTATCAATTTTATGGCATACATACAGTTCCGGAGATTTCCCTGTTTCACACGTTTCGCATCATTATTTAGGAGGTAACTGGCAAGTTTTTTAATATTATCCCAACTCTCTCTTCCACACCAGAACCAAGCGTTTAGGCTTGCGGAGCTACAGCTTAGTGGTGTCTACTACCACGGCCCGAACGAAGAGGTTCGCAAATTCGTATTTTTGCCGCACCATCAAGCTGTGGAACGGGTTGCTAGTTACCGTGTTCCCTCCTTCCTATAATTCTGGGTCCTTTAGGCGTAGTGTGAAGAAACTACACAGCAGGCCGGCATGATTGTGTTGAGAAGCGCGTGATTGATTGTCTCTTGCCGCTTGATACTTTAACTGGACGGCACTACACTTACCATCAGGTGCAGTGTGGTCACTTTGCCGTGTTAGGATAAAAAAAGTAGTAACTGCTACTATACAGTATATGATGGATTGTAACTATAGATAAAGTTTTAAATTGACGTCGCAAAAAAAAATCAAAGGTTTATTCATAAAAATGATCTTATTTTCTTTTTATTCTTTAGCAAATTCATGAACATTGCGCCAAAATTGCTCTTGTGACCTTACAGATAAAAGTATTTGCAAAGTGTATGTAGATCTATCTCTATGACATATAACTAAGGAAACTGCCTTATACACTCTTACATACCTGAAGTTGGATATGATTTCCTATGAAATAATCCTGTATAAGGTTGTCTGTTATAATGTTTTCTGATAAAAGAATGTGTTCCAGAGAACGCACTGCTACTACCGTAATAGTGTTTATGTATTCCGGTAAGTCCCTTTAGTTGTTGTCTTGAGTTATGTGAGTACGATGGACCTGCTGTAATTCAATCAAAATATAATAAATCTAATTTAAGATATTAACCTTAAATCACATTAACGGGATCATCTTTTTAAGTATAATAACCTAATTTGACAAAAGAGGGCAGCAATTCATTTCGATTTTTAAATTTTACTTGATTTTTTTATTTAGTCCTTTATGTAAAGTCAATAGGTAAAATTAAATATGAAAATACAACATTATTTTTAGTATACTACAAAGCCGAAAGTAGTTTGTGAGAATCAGTAGCCCAATCTATTATCCCATTATAGTTAAAAATTATATATTGGTATCCCAAAACCATATAAAAATTTTCGTCAACCTGGTTACCTTGTTTATTACTTAATAAAATGCGGCGCAATAAGTGTAAACGGGCCCGCTTGTGTATTAGGGAAAGGGGTGGACATTTCGAACAAACAGCAGCGCGCGCCGCGCGTATACCCATGCATCGTTCAAGAAACGGGATACATTATTTTTGCATGTCACCGCGTGAGTTTTCCTTATTATTATTGTGTCATATATTTATCTGATCTTTTATACCAATCTAATTTGGGTGTTTCGGCTTTATGGTATACTAAAACTAATCTTGTATATTTAACAAAATTATTACAATGGTCAAATTCACTACCTATACGTATATGCAATATGAACCCCGATGATGATTTTATTGTATACCATTACAAAAATGTAATAACATAATTATTTAGATTTACAAATTCTACCATATATGAAAGAGCAAATAGTACGATACAAACCCACACATGCATGATTCGGCCCGTGTGATGTATGATTGATTGTTCCCGGAGATATCTGAACAGTATTTCCTGCTTTGGTGAAATACTGGCATGTTTAGTGTAAAAATACATCTTACCGTTGCGCAAGTTTACACTTATTTATACTAATTAATAAAGAGTATACATCTGATTGTTTGTTTGGAATGTATAAACTCAAAAACTACTTAACCGATTAAAAAATTCTTTCTATAGAAGGCTACACAGTAACATGAGCTACTTTTTATTCAGGAATATTTTATCCCGCGGGATAAACGGGCCGGGACAAAGAAACTTTTAAGGCGAAACGGAGTTCGCGGGGACAGCTATATAGTAATATACCTACTCTCATAGTATAAGCTCCAATATTGGCCTCTCAATATTGGCCATTTTGCGGCTTTCTGAGTACTCTGACAATAGACCCTCGACCGCTTCTTCACCTTCTTGCCCATGGCGTAGTGTGAAGGAGCAGGCCGGCATGATTGTGTTGAGTAGCGGGGGATAGATCGTCTCTCGCTACTCGATACTCTAATTGGACCGTACTGCGCTTACCATCAGGTGAAGTGCGGTCACTTTGCCGTGCTAGGATAGAAAAAAAAATAAGCTCATAAGCCGACAGTTTGGATTATAAGATTTAATATAGTATAAAGTTACAATTTTCTGATGGAAATCGCATTGAATAACGGTTGCCCCTCCATTATTGAGTTATAGAGGCCTGCTACACTACGACAGAACTGAAACTAATATTGTCTAATAATACCGGCATTAATTCGGCATATACTTAAATAAAACGTGTTAAATATCGACTGTATTTTCAAATATTGATACGGTATAATGTACATGTAAATTAAAAATAGAAAACAATAATAAAGGAACCGGTAACGGTGGTTCGCAATTTAATAGCGCTTTAGATATATCTGGCAGTTTATTTACAGCCAATTTAGATAAACAATCTCAAACCACATGTACAGATCGATCCCGAAAATAAACCAATCAGATAATGGCGTGGCATTTAAACATTATTCTTATTGGCTCATTTCTGGAAACGATCTGTAGACCAAGTTTAAGATTATTTATTAAAACTGGCCGTTAGTTAGAGTACCTAACTTACATTATTGTCGGGTCAATGCGGAACGAAGAACGCGAGGTAGTTAAATTGTTGACTGATTATTAATTTATGGCGCACGACTGATTTAAAAAAATATATATATATCTTTGCTAAAATAACAGAATATAAAAGCAGCTATAGCCTAGTTGGTTGTGGTACGGACTGTCAAGACGAAAGTCGTATGTTCGAAACCCAAATGGCATACATCTCTGACTTTTCTAAAGTTACGTGTGTATTAAATGTTAATTATCGCTTGCTTCAACGGTGAAGGTAAACATCGTGAGGAAACTTGCATACCTGAGAATTTCGAAGGTATGTGAAGTCTACCAACCCGCATTAGGTCAGCGTGGTGGACTAAGGCCTAACCTCTCTCAGTAGTAGAGGAGGCCCGTGCCCAGCAGAGGGACAATGTTTAATACAGGGCTATTATGTTATGTTATGTATATCAATAAGAGAGTTCAGACGCGCTGTTGGCTTTGCTGTGCTATCAGCTATGCTATGATACATCATACATGCCGAAGATATTAAATTGCTTATAAACCATCGCCGTGTTCGAAGCTGTCTATATATGTATATAGATATTTGATAACTCTAGATCTGAATTCAGTGAATTTTAGGTTTCAACCCAAAGTATTTGTGTTTCGGTGGTTTTTATATTATTTTTTTTATAATCACAGGCAGGTACAAACAAACTGTGAAAGTAATCGTAACGGACCGTCACACAATTTGTATTACATTTCAAATATACGTGCTCGGTAGTCAGTACCGTGGCGACTATTTTATGGCAAAATTAACAATACTTAGATCCATGATAGCATAGAAAATTCAATTAAAAGTGTTTATTTAAATAGAAAACTACACAAATTATGATTGTATGATTTGGGAGTTAAACTTTGGATCTCACTAGTCACCGGTTTCTTGGCCTATGTATGTCACTACTAGATCTATAAGAAAGGAAAATTCGAATAACATACTTTTTGGAAACTAGTCGCTGTTAAAAGTTGGAAGGAATATAAAATTACCAAATAAAAACCGTTAAAAATGCCTGCAGCCACACTAGACTTCGGTTGAGCAATACTTCAACATCGTAGTTTTTTGTATGAGCGCAAAGAGCCCAAATCACTAAGATTATTGTGTACGTAACATAACAATAATCGTAACTAGTAATAGTTAATTAAAATTGATATAATTTAAATGAATGCACTCGACAATCACATGCTGATAAATTGTTATAGTTCTTGTGGGATAAACTCATACCATGCGTTTTAAATGAGAGTAAAAAATTAATTAATACCCAAATATTTAGTCAGTCTTTTATCGTAGGCACTAGGATTTTTTTCTGGAGATATTTTGATCTCACAACACTTAGATCCGAAACAAATATTTATGGTTCACTCGAAAAAAATCGATTGTGGTTATCGGACCCTCGATGCGCCATGGGAGCTGTGGCGTATGTGTGGTACACTATGTTCTATGACTTAATAATATCGTTAGCAACAAAACATGCAAAATGATTTCATAGCAGTCGAGCAAGCGACTTGACCTGGGGTTAAGTAACACCGTGAACACTCACAATGCAAGTAGAATAATGAGTGAGTGGACCTTAAACGAAGGGAATAGGGATGAAGTACGCAGTTTGATTTGGGCCACCAGAAATGACATACACTGCACGACACGCAACAGTAAATTGCAACTTCATGTCGGTTTTCTGCCAGACAATGTTACTACCCCGGTCGAGCCGGCTCATTCACGCAACAGACAAAATTGACAACACCGTGGTCCCACCTTTTGAGTATGTTTTGAGATTGTGTAATTTTCATCAACATCACAACAAAAACTTATTCCAATGCCCTTATCGATCCCGTTGTTTAGTGGTAATAATGCTCACCGTACTCATAGGCCGCTGGCAATGCTACCGGCGCTCCCATAGGTCGTTGCAGTCCGGCCATGCCTGTAACGTAAGCAAATTTAATATCATATAATATTGATATCCATACTAATACTATAAATGCGAAAGTAACTCTGTTTGTTTGTTACCTCTTCACGACTAAACGGCTGAACGGATTGTAATGAAATTTGGTAAGGGAATAGATTATATCCTGGAAAAGGACATAGGCTATCTTTTTTCTCAAAAAACAAATTTGAAAGGGGTCAAATAGGAGTTCAAAATTTGTATGGGAAATCTTGGGACTTAGGGATCTGTAAATTCATGTTTAGGCTTTTGGTAGGAAATAAAGAAATACCTACGTGTTTCAACGTTTTTGAAAAATCATCCCTTAAAGGGGCAAAGTGAGGTTAAACTTATGGGGTATTCTTTAGATGATATCTCAAGATTCAGGCACAACACCTGAGAGGCTGGACAATCGCTACAGGTGCCTCAGTGCAGAAGACAACTCTTTGGATTGTATACTTCTGCTCCCGAATATAACCTCCACGCAGGCGGAGCCGCGAGCAACAGCTAGTAATATATATATTGACATCTCTAATAAACAGGGACTACGCTCCTGTTTATTAGAGGTATCGAGGGTACTCTATAAATAACTGTGGGTAGATTGATAATTACCAATTGAGTAGGTTAAGGGTTCGCAATAAAAGAGAGCGCTGGAGCGTTGCAGAGCACAGTCCATTCTCGGACTGCTCACAGTATGGACGTGTGGTGTTCAATCAGTTCACATCGTCCTATACCGTGATGGTCTGGTGGCGGTTCAGCATAGAGGGTTATGCTGTCCGTGCGCAATTGAGACTACTTGGATAGTGGTATTTGGTATACCTTGACATGGGGTTGTGAACCTTAAGCACTAAGTTATGTAATAGTGATCTTTAAGTTTATCACTACAGTGGTAACCATCATTTATGTGCCTCTTATGGTATCCACCTTAAGTAGCCCTCTCTTTTCATTCTAACATTATGATATAATAAATAATACTAGCCCTGTATTAAACATTGTCCCACTGCTGGGCACGGCTCTCCTCTACTAATGAGAGGGTTTAGGCTTTAGTCCACCACGCTAGCCTAAGCGGGTCGGTATACTTCACATACCTTCGAAAATCTTATGAGAATTCTCAGGTATGCAGATTTCCTCTCGATGTTTTCCTTCACCGTGATATAATAATTATACTGTTACAATATATTTTTAAGAAATATTTGGTATAAAACAACATCTATAATTTATGTGCCCTATTCACTTAATTAGTAAATGAATTATGATGATGCTTTCTCCAATATTTTTATTAGCTTTTTTTTAAATAGGAAAATAAATCTTATCGACAGATAATATTCACTGATAAGTAAGTGGGATTAGAATTTTCAGATTTTTTTTTGCCTGAATGACCCAGAGAATCAGCTTGTGATTGTTATTTGAAAAACAATATAATTTTAGAGTCTCCTTGTAAGACACTTATATCTGTCCCGAGATTGTTTAATATGTTTACATTATTTTAAATGATATTTATCAAAAACACAAAACAATAATTATTAAAAACATACTTAATGCAGGTAACGTTAGGTATTTATTATTACCTGTACATTTTTAAGCATGTAATTCTAAAATTGGACCTTATACTCTACAATTGAAATACAGGTGAAAATAGCATGCAACGGCCTACCGTAGGCTACAATAACAGAGAACGCTCCATTACAAACGAACTGATAAATTAATTTTTATCATTCTTAATTAAGTTGTTTTATTTTGTGAGGTTGATATAGATTGTCATTTTGATTTCACTTCACAAGATATCTGGAACATTTTTGGTGGTGGTAGGATATTCATATCCACCCGGATAACAACCACCGTACACAGAGTGTAAAACCCGCCATAGTGACACACGCAAGTGTGTCGCGTTCCGGGATCAGCCAGTGTACATCCAGTTTTTGTCGGGGGTCTAGCGGTGTTTGTCCGTTTGCGGCCTTCTGAGTACTCTGACCCTCGACCGCTTCTTCACCTTCTTGCCCATGGCATAGTGTGAAGAAGCAGGCCGGTGTGATTGTGTTGAATAGCGGGGGATAGATTGTCTCTCGCTACTCGATACTCTATTTGGACGGCACTGCACTCACCATCAGGTGCAGTGCGGCCACTTTGCTGTGCCAGGATAAAAAAAACTCTCTATCAGCCTGTAGCCGTCCACTGCTGGACATAGGCCTTTCCCAGATTACGCCACCCTTGATGGTCCTCCGTCTTCCTCATCCAGCCGCCTCCCGCAACATTACACACACACATTACATTAAAAAAACTCATTTGCAGAATATCACAACAAATTTATAAAATTTTGTAGTTTAGAGGTAATGCTTACCTAAATTAAATGATGTTGTCAAAGCCGGCCGATTAATATACATTGGTGAATAGGCTGCGTGCACATCTGTAATATAAGCATATTTACAACTGTCTGCTTAAGATTCTTATTTTCAAATATTAATTATTAAGAGTTTCGGCTGCAAAGACACTTATCAATGATACCTAACTTTGACATCGGCCACGATCCTGATTAAATTACTATAAATCTTAAAATAAATATTTAAAAATAACAACTTATTAAATGCATTTTTGTCACAAACAATAATTATTGAAACTTACTTAGTGCTGGCAGGTTTAAATTTATTCTCGCCTGCACAAACATTTTGTACTTGTAACATTTGGAACTTACACTCTAAGGATTTAGTTATAGTAGAAAATGACATGCAAAACATAATAATAAATTATTATTACAGCGTTTTTAACCTATTGATCATCAGTAATGATTAACAGGTAATACATACGCACTCACGCCTGTAATCCCCGAAGGGGTAGGCAGAGGTGTAATCCACCATCATTTTGCCAAACTTAATATCGTTCCATTGTCGTGATAGGTGACGAGCCTATCACCATGCCGGGCACACTTCTAGACTCCGGGCTGATACTGAGTATTTCGTCGTAGAACAATCCAATGTCATTTTTACCCGACCTGGGGATCGAACCCGAAACCTCAGTACAGCAGTCGTACCATGTACGCAATTACAACCGCGCCACCGAGGCAGTCGAATATTCCAATGACCTCTATCAGCTTGGAGCGAAAATCGAAATAGAATTGTAATAATGCATTGTAATATCTTACTTGACGTGTATCCAGCAGATTGGGCAAAACTATTTATAGGTTGGTAGAACGAATTCACTGCTGAAACAAGATTTTAGTGTTACAATGACTATACTCTCGTATTTATATGTCATTGTATTATAACACATAGAATCCAGGATCTCAGAGTACCTACTTAGGCCATTACTCATGAGACGTCAGTGACGTTACAGTTTGAATAAGTAGCTCATAAATGACTCTATACAGGGAACACATTATACCCCTCGGCAGTTCTCGTGTTTCTGCCACGCCAGTGACCGGATTATTTCAGTAACCTCTCTTTGAAGTGAAAACTTCTATAGGCAGGTTGCGCACTCTTGGGATGGGGATAAAGCACTCGCGTCACGCTCAGACTATTTTACTTTTGACACAAGCATTTTATTATTTTTTTGTTGTCTGTTGATTTTTATTTATTATGAAGTATATACCGATAATATTTAAGACTACTCGCTAATAACCTTGATGATTTGAACGCTTACGGCCGGATCAAAAAGGTTTTTTATGGTTTTTATTTGTTATTATTGGTTATGTTTATAATGTAACTAGACACGGTTATTATTAAAACAATTACTAGAGATTATAAATAAGGTTATTATTTAATAGAACTTTTAAAGACAATTTGCAAAAGGATCGGTACTATAATAGTTAGGTATGCTTATTTAAGACTTTTTCTACATTATTTGCAAACACATAGAATTCTATCGAGGCTGTACACAATTCTTTTTTACACAGTGTATTATTTACGCGGGGATTGATTGGGTCCGAATAGTTCTCAGGAATTTTTCGGAACGCGATGTCATTTTTAAGAATTTCGCAAGATTTAAAACTTTTTAGACGCCAATACGTAAAGTTAAGCTTTTAAAAAAACTTTTAACAATTAGGTATTACTAGAATGAGTATAACAAAATCTTACGTGCAACTGGTTTCATTGCTCCAAATGCGAAAGGCATTCCTGTAACTGAAAACGTATTGACTGAGTTTAATGTTAAATGTTAGTTTAATGTCTGATCTGAATGATTGTAAATCAATCATAATGATATGCTAAATCAATAGATGATTTAAACTTTAATGTACGATTTGGTAGTCAATGTTTATGATTCATGTTGATGCATATAAGGATAAAATTCCAGATTTTATTTTATTTATATTAATTTATTTGTAATTATTAATAAATAAAACCGACCATAAATTGAAAATCGATCATAGGGTGGAGGTGACTGATTTTTGAAATCTATTTGATGTTTGATTATAATACCAGCCCTGAATTAAACTTGTCCCACTGCTGGGCATGGACCTATACCAATAAGAGGCGTTAGGCCTTCGTTAATCACACTGGCTTAATGCACCTTTGAGATTCTTATGACATTTCTCAGGTATGCAAGTTTCCTCTCGATGTTTCCTTCGCCGTTAAAGAAATCGATGATTAACAATGAATACACACGTAACTTTAGAAAAATAAAGGCGTATGCCTGCGTTTGGACTGATTTTGAACAATCTTCATCTCGACAGTCCTTACTACTACCAACTAGGGTGTTGCTGCTTTGTGATGTTTGATTATTTGATACCAATAGGGTGGTAGAGTAAGTAAATTAGACGCCATTCAAGTCTGCTAAAAGGGGTTGTTGTCAAATGACAGTAAAAGGATGCAAGATATATTATGTCCTGTGACGTCACGGTTCTCCGAATGGCCATTACTGTGCCATTGTGCGAGGGAGATAGTGATATGTTACCACTACGCAATAATTTTTGCCCAAACCAATATTTAAAATAAATATTTGTGATCTAATTTTCAAGCAATTTCGATTCTGCTTTCGCAAAAGGGTTTTTTGTGTATATATTCGGTTGCATATCGAATAATCTACAAAATTATACACAGGAAACTACTCTATTATTGTTGTTTAATTGTGTAAAACATTAAATAGGTACCTTGTTTGTCAACAGATTCAGCGTTCACAGCGCTGGTTTCGTTTGGCTTCACAACCACCAGAGATGTCAATGCAGTCACAAATTCGTACTGAAACAATATCATGGTCAATATATCCATACATACACACACAGAGGTATGACCTCTTGTACGCGGTCGGCTATAATCTCTTAACTGATTGATTTTAACTTTTATAGAACTATAAAAGCATATGTTAAAAAATATTAAATATGTATTCTATCATCTTACTAGATAATATTATAAATGCGAACTTTTGGATGGATGTTTGTTACTCAACCATGCTACATCGACTGGACGGATCTGGTTGAAATTTGGCACAGATATAGATTATAGGCATTGTATCCCGGAAAAATGTACAGATCCCGTGGGATAGTTTAGTTTTTCACTGAGCAAGGGATCGACATGATTTTTTGCATAGTGGCAGTTTAGGGATCAGAAAATGACAGGCTACTTTTTATCCCAGAAAAATGCACGCTTCCTATGGGATAGCAGCAGAATATAGAAAGGTGTAGCTTAAGATGCCCCCATGGATTGTATACATTTTCTTCCAAAAATAAACTCCACGCGGATGAAGCTCGTACCGTACCCGTACATCTAGTAATTAAATATATTTATCTATATCTATACAGGGTGTCCCTGGAAGTATGGATCAAATCGAATAGGGGCATGCGTAAGGTCATTTACTAATTTTTAACCCAAAGAATGTCAATATTTTACGGTTCAAAAGTTATGAGCAATTTTTGTATTTTTCAATCAATTTGCAGTGCTCAAAGAAAAAAAATCATAAAAAAGAAACTATCAGAGCTATCAATGTAATTTTTTTTGAGAACGTTGTACAAGAGTGGGCCTTCCTGTCGTAATACTTTACGCAGCTAGAAAACATGTGTTCAATAAGAAAACATATTTACTGCAAGTTTCGGACTCGCACAAATTGAAGTCAATTTTCAAGCAATTTTCATGGGACATAGTTACACTAGCGAATGGTAAAAACATATTGAGAAACTTGCCCAAGTCGTAAAGATTGTTTGGAGGTATGAATTACTGAGATATTCTTATTAGTTTAAAAGTTACAGAATTTTATTTACATGGACGGCGTATTTTTAAATTGGTCATAACTAAAAAATTGCACAAACATTCTTAGGGTTAAAATGCCTTGCCCATGTCCCTATTCGATTTGATCCATACTTCCAGGGACGCACTGTATATGTATATACATATAAAAACATCGATTTGTTTCACCAATCGATCAGGAAGCCCTGCGGGTGATCCTGTGTTTGGTAGCCATCGGATAAACAGTTGCCTTTTGCTATGTTTTTAGCATATTTTCTTATCATTGTTTATTATTAAATAAATAAATACACACAACAGTCACACACATAGTCTTGACCCCACACTACGTCAAACTTGTATCGTGGGTATCAAGAACTACAAGGGACTACGGTCCCACAAAACCCAGACCCGAAACAAAAATCTGTCTGTCACACAAACATTTGTCTCGGTGCGGGAATCAAACCCACGGCCTCACGTTTCACAGCCGGCTATTAGCCCGCTGTGCCACGGAGGCTGTATTCTTTCGAGTAATTATTGTTCAGGTTCCACGGGATAGCGACAAAGTGATTCAACGCGGACGAAGTCGCGGGCAAAAACTAGTGTATTATAAACATTTAAGAATACATTTATGAAGTTCGGTTTACTTTTAGAGCCAACGCCAAGGCTTTTTTTTGAGGGCTGCCTTCTTTTTTCTTTTCTTCGTCAGTTGCGTCGGAAGCGTCGTCCTCGTCGAGCAACTGCTTTATAGAGAGGTACGCCCACATCCGCTCCAGAGGAAGATATCCCGCATTTTTGTTTACAGGTACTTTTATTTTCTTGTCGTATTTTTTCTATACATAATAAAACATTAAAAAAATACACACATACACTCGCGTCTGTAATCCCCGAAGGGGTAGGTAGAGGTGTAGCCAGTACACCCACTTTTCGAATTTCGGTCCCATAATGTGATAGGGGGCGAGCCTATCGCCGTACAGGGCACAGTGGCACAGTTACCAGACTCCGGGTTAATACTGAGAATTTCAAGATAGAAAAACCCAATATCACTTTACCCGACTCGGGGATCGAACCCGAGACCTCGTCACAGCAGCAGTCGTAACGCATGCGCAATTACAACTGCGCCACCGAGGCAGTCATCGTCAAAAAATCTTATATAATAATATGTATCTAAAAAACTATTTATAACCAAACGTACAAAATTTTTCATCTACACTTCTAATTTTTTGTTTATTTTTTTTAACTTTTGTTTTAACAAATTAATTACATTATCAAACCTGCGTGAAATCTTTGGATATAAAAGCAATTCTTATAAGATAAGACCGCACTGCGCTTACCATCATGTGCAGTGAGGTCACTTAGCCGTGCCAAGATAAAAAAAAAGATATTTTGTTACCCGTGCACCGTCGTTGAGCACGCCGCAGAAGCCGAGAGTTTGTGGCTCCAGCTCAGTGACTCCGTCGGCCACCTCGCCGGCCACCACCACCTCAGAGCCAGCGTAGAACGTGCGGAACTTATTCTTAGTCACAGAGCCCTCTTTCACCTGTGTATGATCTTATTAGTTTTTGTTGCTTCATAGATAAACTCATAGAAAATACAAAAATATTGTTATAATAATATAGGTACGAGAATACAATACAAATCTATGCTTATACAAGTGTTAAACCATGCGGCTCCGCGGAATAAATGTTATTCCAAGAGTAGATTTGAATTAGTTAACTCCGTCCTTACTCCATGTTTCGATGGTCCCCACGTAAACTATCGAAATTGAAAAAATTACATTTTCAAGTAGAGATAAAGATTTATTATTCTATATAATAATATTGTACCAATTTTTATACCTTCAAATGTTTGTCAATTGAACAGAATTGATAGTGCATAAAGTAAACGTATTAAAACATCGAAAGTGGCAACTTCAATGTTGTAATTTTTTTGTAATTTTTTGAATTTCAATAGTTTACGTGGGGACCGTCGGTTGGAATAAAGTTACTCTGACACTAATCATAGTTTATTGATAAGACGTTAGAAAATAACGCGTGGCTTTTAATAAGCGCATGTCATCAGTTATCAATAATAAATAAATGCAGTATTCTCAGACTCATTTACTAAGTCACTACCACTATATACGAAATGATTCTTTACTTAACCAACGATAAGTGATTCGAAATAAGAAAAACTAAGATACAGAATATTACCCATATACACTAGAATCCACTCATAGAGTGTTATACAAAAAGGCAAAAACAGTTCTTTACTCATTATGAAATATTAGAAACTCTTAAAGACTACAATCAAATGAAGTGACAAAGTAAACATCTAATATAAATGTTTTTATATTGCACTCAAAAGCAAATCCTTCCCTAGCGGTACTGGGACTTTCACACTGACGAACATTCCTATAAATCCATTGCATATACCACAGTTTTTATGATTCCTTTGGTGAACAATGATATGATTATAACCAGATTTAGGTGAATTAGGAAAATAATAGCATAGCAGCGATAGCCCAGATGGTTGCGGTACGGACTGTCAAGACGAAAGTCGTATGTTCGAAACCTGAAGGCATATACCTCTGATTTTTCTAAAGTTATGTGTGTATTAAATGTTAATTATCGCTTGCTTGAACGGTGAAGGAAAACATAGCGAGGACACCTGCGTACCTGAGAATTCTAATAAGAATTTCGAAGATATGTGAAGTCTACCAACCTGCATTAGGCCAGCGTGGTGGACTAAGGCCTAACCCCTCTCATTAGTAGAGGAGGCCCGTGCCCAGCAGTGGGATAATGTTTAATACAGGGCTAGTATTATTTATTATATCATAGTGTTTGGATCAAAAGAGAGGGCTACTTAAGGTGGATACCATAAGAGGCACATAAATGATGGTTACCACTGTAGTGATAAACTTAATGATCACTATTACACAACTTAGTGCTTAAGAAAATAATGATTTGGACACTAACTTGATCTGGAGGGTACACGAACTTGACATCAGACAGGAGCGGCGACGACACCTGTCTGTAGAAGTCTCGAAGCTGCAGCGCCGCGTCCGACGCTTCGTAGATGTGCCTCATGAAGCCCTCGTTACGCAGAGACAGCTTGCGGAGGAACTTGCGGTCCGCATCCTCCCCTTAAACAAAAAGGTTTGTGTGTACTAATGTACGCGCGTGAGAAGTTATACTTCTTTGGCCTCATTAAAAATTATGATAATATATATTCATAACGCGCCTAAACAAGTATAACTTCAATGAAAATGCAAGGTTTATCTACCTAGAAGTCACTAGCCAGTCATGTACCATAAGCTCAAACACTGGCCAATTTCGCCATGCTATTTTTAACTTTAATGTTATGGAAATAAAAATGATTTTACTCCCTCCTTTATTTATTTTTAATTTCCTTCTGGACACGAGTGGCAAATCTCCTTACATTTCATGGGAGCCTGGTACATAAAGTGAAAAAAGAATAACAACAAAATATTTTAATGGCCAGTGCTTTTTACAGTATCATGAAAGACCTAAATAATATTACTGTATAGTACTAATTCTTATAATACCATAACGTACTGGCCATATCTATATTCCGAATTTTAACTCCGAAGCATCTAGCTCTTAAGGAAGTCACTATTATATCAGTTGTATGAAAACGGTATCAAACGGTATCCTTACATTTCTGCTACCCTGGTACTCAGGAAAAAATTTACTGTTACGAAAAATACTAGAATATACAACGTGATATAGTTTACATATCGATTTTCATGCCACTTAGAACTAACTTCACGATGTCATCGCATCGTAAAAATTCACTCTCATCATTTTTCTCCATCGCGCCATAAGAAGTATAACTTCAAAAAAAAAGTTTATTGACACGTCCGTTACATCATCATCATCTACCTGCCCTTATGCCACACTAAGTGGGGTCGGCACAAATGGTTTGGACTCTCCACGCAGCCCTATCATGCGTCAAATCCACCTCTTTTTTGGTCCCCCACGACACTTTCGTCCATCCACATACATATTGACGTACATTACATAAATATTGGTATTAAATTTAGACATAGTTTTTGAATATTTATTATAATATGTACTGATTACTGGTTCCCAAACTAGGCCAGAAGCCTGTATCTTGGGAGACACTATTGTGAATACACATTTTCAATAATGCTAAATAATATCATTCAATATAAAGGTGATTTCGGGGCATGTTTGTATACTATTTTTATATATATATATAAATACACTCACGCCTGTAATCCCCGTTACACCTCTGCCTACCCCGGCAGAGGTGTAACCAGTACACACACTTTTCGCCGAATTTATTACGGTCCCATAATGTGATAGGAGGCGACCATATCGCAAACTGGGCTGAATTCCAGACTCCGGACGGATATTGAGTACTTCTAAATAGAAAAATCCAATATCACTTTACCCGACTCAAGAATCGAACTCAGGAATCGAACCCGCAAACTCAGCACAGCAGTCGTAACAACTGCGCTACCGAGGCAGTCTAGTCAAGGCAGGTACTATTTTTTTATTTTTATAACAAAGCTGTTACGTAATACCTATAAGGACTTAGGAGCAAGAGTACACATGCAATCCATTTGTTCTATGTCCGCCTCACTTATGTTTAATAAAAAAATGACTTACCGAAAGCAAGTGAAAAGATGGAAGCCTTGTTATAGCCATAGTTCTTCTCTGTGATATGATTGATGATAGAGTTGGTGTTGGTTTCTCCAACTGTTGGATCGCCGTCGGTCAGGAAAATTATCATCGGCTCCAATGTATCGGTGCCTGACAAATCAAATAATCAACGTCCAAATAAATAACAGAACAATATCGCCTGCGAATTAAATATTATGTTATGTAGTTGTAAGATACAAGATTTATTACTTAATAACGTTTCACGGGCTTATCGGCCCAGTGAATTATATTGTTTACTTATTATAAAGGAGTGTACATACGTTGTAAAACTAATAATATGTTTTCGACCTGAACACTACGAAGTAGAATTTGTGCCCGATAACTATGTCCATAAGATCACAATATCATGGGATGTAAATAAATTCGGAAAACCGATTGTTTTTTTTAGTGTCTGGATAGACAGACGAGCAGACGGGCCACCTGATCTAAGTAGTCACCGCCGCCAATAGACTTCTGCAATGCCAAAGCACAGCAGAGCCGCTGCCTTTCCTACCGTTAAACTACTTACCTATTAGGCAAATGTACATCTGTTTACTTCTGATACATCCTTATATTTGTAAAAAGTAGGTAATTGATGATAATGAATGAATGAATGAATGATATATGAATAAGTTGATATTCTAATTTATTTCGTCGTTTTGCGAAGCATCCTATCTTAATTTACTAACCTTTAGAAATTTTTATAGCTAACTAATTTATTAAACTTGACCCTTTAGGTCCGAATATATTGTTGTTGAATGTTGCACATAAACGCCGTGGACGAAAGCAAAGTGCACTAATACCTTGTTACCATTTTAACAAAGATAGATTATTTAACGGCTGAACAGTTTCAGCAAATAATCTCAACACAGATCTACAGTTCTAGAAATAAAGTAATTTGTTTTTTTTAGTGCCTGGATAGGCAGATGAGCAGACGGGCCACCTGATGGTAAGTAGTCACCGTCGCCCGCAGACTTCTGCAATGCAAGAGCACAGCAGAGCCGCTGCCTACCGTCAATGTACCGATTGGTTTATTTATGAGATCGATCTGTATGTGTGGATTGATATTGTTTATTTGAATTGGCCAATAAATGTTTTAAACTCACCGTTTTTATCCGCCGAAGTTTGCACCGCAGTAATAGTTGTAGCGGCAGTTTTAGGTTGAATCAATTCACCACGCTTGTTGATAAGCTCAATGGCCACATTAAGTGCACTGGCGATGTTGGTACCTAAAATTTTTTTTTTTATAACATAGGCCGGCAAACGAGCCAGTGGGTCACCTGATGTTAAGTGATCTCCACCGCCCATGAACATCCATAACACCGAAAGTATCATGTATGCGCTGCCAGCCTTAAAGGACAGGAATAGGGATTAGGGAAGGGAAGGGGGAATCTGGGCCTCCGGATATCTCACTTACCATACGAAACGCGACAGTAATTTGTCACTTTACGTTGGTTTTCTGTGAGACAGTGGTACTAGCCCGGTCGAGCCAGCCCATTCATGCTGTAGACAAATATGTCTACAGTGTGGCTCTACCACTATTAGAAAAAAAATTATTTTCTAATCAACATTCGACTTTATGTAGTAGGAATATATTTTGTCAAATCAAAAACCGTACACGCTATAACACACACACGTATTTAATTTATGTAACCAATATGTGAACACGGTTGTTTGGAAGTCTGCTATTTTTAAAGTAAGAACAATTTAGATTTTCATAAAATTTCGTATAGGTACGTGCTTTTGGTTAGAAATTAATGTATACTTGTGTCGGTGTTTACAAAATGTATCCTATCAGAGAGTTTATTTTTAATTCACATTCTTTAGGATGAAAGTTTTCTGTATGTTACATTGTTTTCATGGCATTTTCATGCCATTTAGTATGAGGATACCTTTAACCTCGAGAATTAACAAGGTGTACTCTATTTTTCTAATCCCCTCTACTCCAGTACTTCCCCTAGTCTCCAGTCCAATAATTTTACGCGGGAGAAGCCGCGAGCTAATGCTTGTTGACGATAATAAACTAAGGACAGGAAGATAGGGATATTTCCTCGCTTAGCGTGTTTTACCGTCTGTATCATGGCTAATGCTCTGAAGAATTGTTTGATCTTATCCCATCCTCTCCCTTCCATACCAGAACCACGCGTACTGGATTGCGGAGCCACAACTTCGTGGTATCTACTACCCCGGCCCGAACCAAGAAGTTCGCAAACTTCAATTTTTGCCGCACCATCAAGCTGTGGAATTCCCTCCTTCCCATGATCCTGGGTCCTTTAGGCGTAGTGTGAAGAAGCTACACAGCAGGCTGGCATGATTGTGTTGAGTAGCGAGGGATAGATTGTCTCTCGCTACTTGATACTATAACTGGACTGCACTGCACTTACCATCAGGTGCAGTGTAAGAAAATAAATTATTTATATATTTATTAAGATTATTTAAATACCTTTTTATATCTTTAGTGTTTCATAATAAATAAAAAAGAAGGTAAATTTACCTTAAGCAAATTCTGTTCACTTACCGCCAAAGGCTTCCAATCTTTGAATGATAACCTTTGCTTTGTCGATATTTTCGCGGGTGGCTAGTGAGGGAGGTACCAAATTTGCAGCATTTGATTCTTCCGTATCATAGTAGTAAACACGTTTTGGTGGTTCTTTTAGTGCTTCAGCTAAATCGTACACCTGATAAAAAAATATACATAATATTAACTTTATTGCAGGCCTTCGTAGTTTAATACTGTATGATAATTCTTGTAGCTGCCATAAATGCTTAAAACACTGATGTTTATTTTGTTTATATTATAAGTATTTTCTGGATTATATATGTTCCAAAACCAATACAGTACAATCTAGAAATTACTTATTAGTGACAGTGAAACACAGCTTCTTTGAACACGTGAATTTGTAAATAATAGACTAAAATAATAATATAAATAAAACCCACCTTAACTGATGAATGGAAGTCAACAATACTGAAGTAATCTCCTGGGTTTAACTCATCAAGTATTGTATTCATTGCAGTGTGCAGTTGTTCTATTTTGCGACCCATCATGGATCCTGATGTATCGAGTACAAACACTACATATTTGAGGAGAGGTGGCAATTCACTTGGCGCGAAAAAGTGGACGAAGTAACCATCATTCACCTAGAAATATGTGTGCAATTATGTATAATAAAAAAAAGTATTGTAGAAACTACACTATTGCTGAGCCCTTTACCTGGTGGCAGGATATTCATATCCGCCCGGATAGCGAATACCGTACACAGGGTGTAAAACCCGCCATAGTGCCACACGCAAGTGTGTCGCGTTCCGAGATCAGCCAGTGTACATCCGGTTTTGGTTGGGGGTATGGAGTTGGGGCGTACCCCAACATACATCATACATCTAACATCGTAATGTTTGGCCGTTTTGCAGCCTTCTGAAGACCCTCGACTGCTTCTTCGCCTTCTTGCCCATGGCGTAGTGTGAAGAAGCAGGCCGGCATGATGGTGTTGAGTAACGGGAAATAAATTGTCTCTCGCTACTCTATACTCTAATTGGACGGCACTGCGCATCAGGTGCAGTGTGGTCACTTTGCCGTGCCTCATTCACGCAATCCATCCATCTCTTTTTAGGTCTCCCACGACTCTTTCGTCCATTCACATTCATATTGACAACCAGTAGTAACTAAGCATATCATTATAATTTATACATGACATTGCTTACCAAGACTTCTCCAGTATCAGGGCGGTCTACGTCGTACTGTACAACGAATTGACCCAAAATTCCTGTACCCTCAGCGCAGTTGTCGCATTGTTTGGATTTCTCCTGTAAATGGGAAAGGCACTTAGCTGGTTAATGAAATAAATAAAAGTTAAAGGAGCATTTTATTTTTTATATGTTTTATATTTGTCACATTAGTGACCAAGTCAGAAAAAAACAGCTGCGAACTTCTTGGTGATTTTGTCCAAAAAGAATCAAGCATTATTTTTTTATTTAACGTTATTGTAATTATGCATCTCTATAAAATTTGAAGTTTCCCTCGATTTTTCTGAGATCCCATCATCAGATCCTGACTTGGTGCCAATGGGACCACCTGGGAAGTATACTCTTTTAAACAAAAAAAGAATTTCTCGAATCGGTCCAGGCGTCTTCGAGTAATCGGGTAACATACATAAAAAAAAAGATTCCGACGAATTGTTAACCTCCTCCTTTTTTGAAGTCGGTTAAAAATAAATAATTTTGGAAATATTTTGGATACTTATTATGTAAAGTGTGATTTGATTAAAGGGAATGTTTCTTACTTGATATAGGGCCATAAGTCTCTGTTGCTCATCTAGATCCGGTGAAAATGAAATCTCCGCGTCTTTAGTTTTTCTTGTAATAATAACGTTGGACAAGACTAAAAAACACGAAAAAGAAGGATTAGTATCCTACGATATCTATTAGGGTTCTTACTTAGAAAGGGTTCAAGTACAAATCTACGAACGTCTTTACGCTTAAAAATATAATTGCGATCACGCTAATAATACTATCCCTGTATTAGAAATTGTCCCACTACTGGGCACGGGCCTCCTCTACTAATGAGAGGGGTTAGGCCTTAGTCCACCACGGTGGTCTAATGCGGGTTGGTAGACTGCACATACCTTCGAACTTCTTATGAAAATTCTCAGGTATGCACAGGTTTCCTCACGATGTTTTCCTTGACCGTTAAAGCAAGTGATAATTAACAATTAATACACACATAACTTTAGATAAGTCAGAGGTGTATGCCATTTGGGTGTCGAACATACGACTTTCGTCTTGACAGTCCGTACTGCAACCAACTAGGTTATCGCTAATCTAAAATATATTTTAGATTTAGTAGAACACCCGCATATCTCTGTAAATAGACAAAAAATATCAAGACTATTACCGGGATCTTCATTAGTGGCGTCAATTTCGTTGCCTGTTCTCATCTCTGGCACTCTCAACACGGTGATGTTGGCAGACTCGACGATGTTGACTGTGACGGTGAACTTGGGCACCAGCGCGCCTGGGTGGAGGTTGATCGCGTGGTTGTACACACCGTTCCGACGTTGCAATAGTTCTTCGTACGTCAAATTGAATACTGCCACCGACAAAGACTCCACGTTGACGGTCACAGTAAAATGATTTGAGTTTCGGGCTCTAGAAAAATGATCATCATTTTACTCATCGATTAAGCGTTACATTGAAAGTTAGCAGATTTATATTAGCCAATAAAAACCGATTATAAAACCATTTTTTTTATTCTAGCGCTGCAAAGTGACCACACTGCACCTGATGGTAAGCACAGTGCTGTCCAAATAGAGTATCAAGTAGCGAGAGACAGTCTATCCCTCGCTATTCAACACAATCATGCCGTCCTGCTGTTTAGCTTCTTCACACTTAAATCGTTGAAACTATATTAAACCTATTTACACTACAATCCAAAATATTTAGATATATATTATATAATTATATTTAGATAATGGCTGATCAGGTGTAATGTGGAGATAAACCATTTTGGAATTTAATACTTATATTAACATTACTGATAAAATTGGTACTTACTTAGCGGAAATATGTGCTGCGCCGATGCCTTGTGATACAGCCTCTTGGTAAATTTGTTTAGCTTCTTCTTTTTCTTTGACGTAGGCTTTGTAAGATTTTCCGTTAATAGTCCTGCGACGAATGTTAAAAAATCAAAACAACTCTGAACTAGACATTGTAAATGTGCTCTTCTCAGAATTGGCTCTCTCCCCTATGTGGTAGAGGAGATAAATTGTATTGAAAATAAGTATTTCATTAAGGTCTATTTTTTATTTTCCAGCAGCAATCACTTAAGTCTGTATACTAGAGCTACAATCTACCCCTGTGACAGCTACCAAAAAATTGGAATTTAGTATCCTTTCTAGCCTCGTCATTCTCTACGTACAAGGGGCCGAGATATACCTATGTCTACCTAATTATACTCACATAATGAACCCGCTGATGAAAGCTGTCTCGGGTAACAGTACTCTAAAATTAGCTTCTTGTGCTCGTTTAGCTGGATTCCGAACGTGCGCCACTACTGACGTGTGTGCATATCTCATTGATATTTGTGACTTGACATCCATCTCAGTAAGCTTAATGGGCGGTGTGTGCTCTTCGGTGACATACTCAGTTTGCGTCTGCGTTTGAACCGTCTCTGAAACCTATGTCAAGGGTTGCATAATTTTAATTAAACACTGTTTTTTGACAATATCAACGCAAACACTGGTGGTAGAGCCACGCTGTAGACATATTTGTCTACAGCATGAATGGGCCGGCTCGACCGGGGTAGTACCACTGTCTCACAGAAAACCAACGTAAAGTGACAGTTCACTGTCGCGTTTCGTATGGTAAGTGAGATATCCGGAGGCCCAGATTCCCCCTTCCCTTCCCTAATCCCTATTCCTATACCAAAAGAATCAAGGGTGGGTTGCTGACCTTGGAGTTAAGGGGATTTGGACCTCCAGAAACCCATCCCACCGCAGGAAACCCAACAGAAAGCTGTTACTTCTCGACGGTATTCTGTGAAACAATGTTAACCCCGTCGAGTCAGCTCATTCATGCTGTAGACAATACTGCTAACAGCGTGGCTTTATCACTTTAGTTACTATAATATGAATAATACTAACCTCCTCAACTTTTGAGATAACCAAAGACTCTGTTGTCTCGTTAGCTGCACAAATTAAAAATAATAAGCTGCACACGTGGACTAGCACCGCTAGCTGACACGTTAAACGCGCCATGGTGACCTGAAAAAGAAATTGACAATTATTACTTTTAGGTAATCCTACGCTGGTTAAAGCTTTGTAAAGTATGAAATGTTATAATTATTGTTTTAGTTTTGCGGATCTTATGTCAATTTTAATTCCCTTGAAATGAAAGCATGATTATTCGGTCAATTTTATCTATACTGGGATAAAGATATGATGCGTTTTTTTCAATGGGTCAAACTAAAAAAACTAAGTCTGATTTGAAAACATCTTTTTGCGTTTGATAGCCTGTTTATTATCGAAGGTTACATGCTATAAATCGTCACGATGGCACAGGAGCGGAGCAGTGACTGCAAATGTCGACATATATGGCAGAATGTAATCACACGTTACGCGCGTTGGGTGCAGACTTCAGGGTAGCCGTACGATGAGAGCTGAACATCACCTAGAAGGGGTGAACTGTGAATGCTAAAACCAAGAAGATATCATGCCACGAGGTACAGACGTTTGGATTCAAGTAAGATTAAAAAAAAAACTTTTATGGCCTCTTATCGAGGAAGGATAGGCTATCTAACATCACGTTTAGACCCACGCCTCGGTGCAATACCCCGCTAACCAGTTCTGGTAGTGTAATTATAAATAAGTAATTACATCGACCGTGACCTTTTAAGTGATGGATCTTAAATGATCCATCCAAAAAACACGTGAAGCAACTACGAAACAAGCGCATTAAAAATCAACCAATGTTGACGTGTGGGCTGTGGGTTGTGAAAAGTCACAACTTAGGGGGCATCCATTCATTACGTGAGGTCATTTCGGCGATTTTTCGACCACCAAGATGTCTTGATATTTACCTCGACTCCTCCCCCCCACAATTTTTCAAAGCGCGTATTTTTAAAGTAAATAAGTTAATCTGTGCTTGATTGCGTTGAATTTATTAAAAAATCATAATTTGCTTTATTATTTTATTTAAGATAAGTTAAGACCAGTATTTAAGATTATTATTATTTATAAGAACGTAGTTTAGAATCACAGTGAATAATTCCGTAAAGTTCATATTCGCGCGCTTTACGCTGACCTCAGTCAGGGTCCATACTTAGGTTATCTAGATTTGCCTATGACGAATTTGAGAGGTTAACAAAGCACAAGGTCAGATTCATCAAAGGGCAGTCTTTACGAGAACCTGTTTTTCGCATGAGTGGCTTTTTCCCGAGTCGTATTCATACGGGCGAAAAGTGATTGATATCACTTCTAACATTGTTAAAGTATTAATTGTAATTTTTTTATTTTATATTTTTTTATCTAAATATTTCTTTATTCCCCCTCCTTTACTCGCAAACTCTTCGTATGTAGGTACGAGCTAACTGCAGATAACCTTTACACTTAAATATCGAATTAAATTTAAAAATGTATAATTCGGCTTGAAGTAGGTACTTTAATCTTATAGGTGCCCAAAGTTTTAATAAAAATAAAAATAAGTTTAATAAACCGCGATAAGATCCGTAAAATTTGTTTCATTTCAATGTATAATATTCGCGTAAACATAAGAAACCATTAAAATAAAAATATTTATAAATTACTAATTATTTATCTCTGGAAATTTGATAAGCAGCTAAACTAACGCAACCCTATTAAAAAGGGGATTTCCGATGAGGAAAACCCAGCATTTCAACACAATACGGTTCTTAGAATTTGTTTAGAGATGACATCAGATGATAATAAAGCAGAAACCATTTAACTCGGGACTTATCCATTTTATAAGATAAGAGGGAAAACACGTTTATTTGTTTGTACGAGTAGGGTAGGAAATGATCTATCTATTATATTTATCTCTGGAATGACGGTACCTATTCTAATTTTAATTCCACTAATATAAAGCACATACACTATTCGTATGTATGTAACTCAATACTTTTATAATATTCACTATTTTTAACAGGAAAAAACTTCAGAAAAATACGGGGTTCTCAACATAGAGTTCTTCATCGAGTGGGGATCGATTATGGTGATTTTTTTGTGCGATAAGGTTTTACCTGCGATGAGGTCTCATACTAATTTTACCATACTAACTAGGTAAGATTTGAAGGCAAACTAAGAGTTTGAAAAATATAATGCCTCAGCCGTTCACCGCACCCACGTCACGGTTGTTTTTTTTTATCATTGGATATTACATGGTTTAATTTTTAAAGACAGTAAAGTTACTTACTTTAAATATTAAAACAGAAATTCAAATTACAAATCATTCTAAAAATATAATTTTGATGTCGGTTTGAAGTTTACGTTAAGTTTATTTTTTAAAAAGCTGCTTGAACTTCTCATAAGGATGCAGCTGCGAATAATGCTATAATGAAATTGTGTAAAAAGGCCGTCGATTATGAAATAAAAAAATTTACTCGTTTTTGCTGGTGGTAGGATATTCATATCCGGCCGGATAGCGACCACCGTACACAGGGTGTACAACCTGCTATAGAAGCACACGCAAGTGTGTCGCGTTCCGAGATCATGCAGTGTACATCCGGTTTTTGTCGGAGGTCTAGAGTTGGGGTACGATTTTTGGCCACTTTGCAACCTTCTGAGTACTCTGACACTAGACTCTCAACCGCTTCTTCAGCTTCATGCCTTCTTGCCCACGGCGTAGTGTGAAGAAGCAGTCCGGCATAATTGTGTTGATTAGCGGGGGATAGATTGCTCTTCTACTCGCTACTCGTTACTTTAATTGGACAGCACTGCGCTTACCATCAGGTTCAGTGAGGTCAATTTGCCGTGTTAGGATAAAAATACAAAAAAAACCATTGTGATTTGCTAAAGTGGCTGGGTTATTTGCGATTCGACACGCTTTTAAAGTCCGTGATTATATTGCAGTTAAAGGTCAAACAAACAAATAAATGTCTAAAGACCTAAGAGATTTTTAGTGCAGTGTATAAGTAGATATCTATCTACTTTATAATTATTGCTATACAATGGTTCAAACCATCAATGTAGCTATACTTTGATGGTTATAGGATAGTTCCTATAACCTTCTTTTTACGCGCTTTATATTAGCTTCACCTGTATCTATGTAGGTTTGCGTGTAAAGATTTACTGGAAAATTTTCACGTGTCAAGGACCGATGAAAATACAATATTTTCATAACTTTGGACTTATATCCTACCCAGGATCACCAAGATAATAAAAAATATGAACATTATACATCACTTTTTTATGTGGTCTTGATTTGAAATCGATTTATTTAATTATAGCACTTTGATGCTGTTTTGAGACTAAAACAAGAAAATGAATTATAGTTAAAAAAACATGCTAGCTATTAAAATAGCTAGCTGAACTAAAAAAAGTAGAAAATAATTAGTTTAATTTGATTGTAAAAAAAGCGTGGGGTCCTTTTTACTATACCCTGTAAATACGCTTATTTACAATAAAATTAATAGAATTATTTTTTGTAATACAAAAGTAATTTGGTTTAAGGTAATATAAATAAATATAATCACGTCTGGGTTGAGAAGCACAAACAAATAAATTTATGTTCCTTTATGTTTATTTAACGGAAGATAAGTAATAAAAACAATATGATACTAGTTTGTTTTTCTTATTGTAGGTTAACGGTTCATGTTTGTAAAAATGATTACAATTGCACTCAGATGTTTAAATGTCCTAAAAAAAGTTGCTCGTACTGGCTTGCGGAGCCACAGCTTCGTGGTGTCTACAACCACGTCCCGAACCAAGAATTCGAAAATTCGGATCTTTGCCGCAACATCAAGCTGTGGAACAGTTTGCCAGCTTCCCTCCTTCTTGATCCTGAATCTTTTATGCTTAGAGTGAAGAAGCTAATCAGCAGGCCGATTGATGTCATGATTGTGTCAAGTAGCGAGGTATGATGGTGTCTTGATACTTGATAGTTCAACTGGACGGCACAGCGCTTACCATCGGGTGCAGTGTGATCACTTTGCCGTGCCATCTTAAAAAAAGTTTACTTTCGTGGAATGAGTCAATACTTTGAGTATCTTTTTATACGAATATCCTGCCACCAGCTTTTTGTCAATCAGTATCCAAACCTAAAAAGCCACCTGGATGTTACGATATTATGAGCTGGGGCGATGATGCCAACTCTTGTTTGGCATCTAATCCATGGTCTGTCTATCACTGAATATCTTCATCAGGTCTCCAACAAATTTAAATAGAATCTCGGAAAATCCTTTAAACATTTGATTTGCACACATGTTGTAGTTTTGTACGAATGTGATATAAACATAATATATACAAATGAATTAAAAATCTCAATGTTTTTAAATCTATACTACTATTATAAAGAGGAAAGATTTGTATGTTTGTAATGAATAAACTAAAAAACTACTGTGCCGATTTCAAAAATTCTTTCACCATTGGAAAGCTACATTCAACCTGAGTAACATCTGTATATATAAAAGAAGAAACTGACTGACTGACTGACTGATCGATCAACGCACAGCCAAAACGGCTGGGGTTAGAGACTTGAAATTTTGACAGTAGGTACCTTTTATGACGTAGGCATCCACTAAGGAAGGGTTTTTGGAAATACCACCCCTAAGGGGGTAAAATAGGGGATGAAAGTTTGTATGAAAATCCTTCATTTTTGAAGTAAAATTCATGAAAATTGGTATTTGGCATTTTAGTTAAAAATAAAAAATATATGTTTCAGGATTTTTGGAAATTCCGCCCCTAAGGGGGTAAAATAGGGAATGAAAGTTTGTATGAAAATCCGACATTTTTAAGTTAAACGCATGAATATTGGTATTTTGTATTGTATACTTTTTCTCCCAAACATGACCTCCACGCGGGCGGAGCCGCGAGCAACAGCTAGTATAGTATATAATACAAAGATAACAGAATTTCCCCCAACCCGGTTTCAATTCAAATGCTAATGCGTTAACGGTACTGTTAGAGGACTGGCGAATGTGAATAAATAACAACTCTGCCTAAACACGGAACACGTATTTACCTACAGAAGTTATTTTTAATCAGCATTGTATAATTCAGTCCCACTGCTGGGCACCATTCACGTCTACTAATAACGGGATGACTCTTTAGTCCAAAGAGAATGTAAACACTACGTGCCAGACATAACTCACCACACAGACCTAGTTTGAATAACTTTAAACTTTTTTTTTTATCCTTGCACGGCAAAATTACCACACTACACCTGATGGTAAGTGCAGTGCCGTCCCATTAGAGTATCGAGTAGCGACAGACAATCTATACCCCGATACTCAATACAATTATGCAGGCCTGCTTATTTACACTACGCCATGGGCAAGAAGGTGAAGTAGCGGTCGAGGATCTAGTGTCAGAGTCCCCAGAAGGGCACATAACGGCCAAACACCGTACACCAACTCTAGACCCCCGACATAAGCCGGGTGTTCACTGGCTGATCCCGGAACACGACACCCTTGCGTATGCAACTAAGGTAGGTTTTACACCCTGTGTACGGTAGTCGCTATCCGGATGGATATGAATATCCTACCACCAGCGAAGTTGTAAGTTCTAATAATAAAAAAGATCCAATATAAATAACTTACGTTATTAGGCATATAAACCTAAGGGTCCGAAATGTACCTATATGTATATTCAACTGACAAAAATACATTATATAAGACACTATGAACATAATATAAACCTAAGAGTAATTCTAATGAATAATTAATCAATGCTGAATCTATCAGGATCTATAAAGTTAGATATCACGTACAGTTAGGCTCGCGAAAGCAAAATAATTCTTTGGAAATATTTAAAAACCGCCTTGTTACTTCGAATACGGCTACATCAGGAATAACCAGTCTTGTCAATTTTTAGCGAGACCCGGCTACGCAGTACCTACAATGTTACTTACTTAGTAGCAAATAAACAATAAGCAAAAGGTGACTGAACGTTTCCAATGATCCTTAGATATGTATAAGGCATATACTTTTTTATACATAGCTAATTAACAAATAGGTAAATAAAAATATTTCTTACTAGGATCCAGCTCACACTTTTACTAAACTTACGAGATAGCCCATGCCATCTCGAACTTTTTGTATGTTTAAAGATATATAATTTCCTTGTACATACATATACACTCACGCCTGTAACACCCGAAGGGGTGGGCAGAGGTGTAACCAGTACACCCACTTTTCGCCAAATTTCGGTGCCATGATGTGATAGGGGGCGAGCCTATCGCCATACCGGGCACAGATTCCAGACTCCTGGCTAATACTGGGAATTTCTGGATAGAAAAACCCAACATCACTTTACCCGACCCGGGGATCGAACCCGAGACGCATGCGCAATTACAACTGCGCCACCGAGGCAGGATGTATGTATATGTATGTATGAATTCCCTTGTATGTAATAAGGTTAAATAATGTAAGCGTCCGAAAATATGGTTTCGCGACACTATTACAAAACATCGACTTTTCTCTACATTCTATAAATATAATATGCGTGTATTAAACATAAAGTGTTCCGAGAAAAATTGACTAAATGGTAGTGAAAACGTATCAAAATTGCTTGGTTTAGACACAAGAGGTGCAGACACAGCCAATGAAAACTATGCATGGTATTATGCTATTTCGTGATTAAGTAAAGCGACAGTTCACGACGGTGATGAGAATAGTCCACGCTATGTTATTAATTTATATGTATCAAGACTAACCAAATTCTAAATCTTATCATTTCCTGAGCAATAAAATATCCGATCGCCACTTGTATATTCGTTTTCGGTGGGACAAGTACCTTATTATATCGAAGGTGCGTAGTGCGTAGAACTGTATACAGTATATAAACATAACAATTAAAAATATTGGAACGCAGGGCCGCGCACGGCCGCTGCGGTCCGATGGATCATGGAAGTCGACGGTCAGCGCAAGCGCGACACTCAGCCGGCAAACCATGCCGGTCCCGTTATTCAAAGTTGTCTGTACTCACACGTTTGTTTACTTTTAACAAGATGATTGCTTCAATTGCTGTCCAAGCTCTGGCACGTTCCGCGAACACTAGTGAAGGATAAACAATTGATGAGCATACGCTCGTATGACGTAAGGCGTGTGCGTCCGCCGTCGTCCAACGGCGAACTCGTTACGATGCCGATCGGGGCTAGTTTATGTATGCACACGGAATATTATATTATGTAGGTATAGCACGAAAAGAAACAAGATATGATCACGACCTATCACCCGACAGACTTGTGTAGGTACTTACATTCGTACCTATCTAAGAGATTGGTTTTTCTCACTCAAAAACAACTAATTGTTCTTCTTCTTGTGTTCTTGTTGTGTAAACGAAACCATTATAAGAGACCATATCGATGACTCTTAAATATAGTATCGTATGTAAAAAAAATAACTTTATAGAAGAGCTGTTCAAGGGTATATTATCATGCAGTTCTGTCGATTTATAAGCTATTGATTTGATTTTTTTCACCATTGTTAGAGAAAATCATATGTTTTCTAATGATTTTTATATAACCAGGCAATTAAGAAGACTGAGACCATAATAATATTACAAATGATTCATGGCTTAACCATTAAACCGATGAATTTAGTACTCAAGAAAGCTTGAACCTTTTTGAAATAGGCTACCGTTTATCGATTTGTGCAGGATATGTTCTCGAAAAATACAAACGCCGAGCAGGTTTACTAATTCATAAAAGGTATTTCGAGTTATTATAGAATACCTACTTATATAAAAGTCAGAGGTCAGGCCATTTGGGTTTTGAACATACGACCATCGTCTTGATAGTCCGTACCGCAACCAACTTGGCTATCGCTGCTATTCATTTATTAATATTTTTTATATAACTTCGAGTGCTAAACAACAAAGTCACCATTCTGTTGGTAATGATAGTTTACTTGGAACCTATCGTTATTTTGTTTTCTAATGAAGTGTAATAACAATTCTTATAATAATTAAAATATAATATAACGTTCTTGGGTATGTTTCTTCGTGTTTTGTCCAGAAGATAAAAGTTCAAAACAAGAACCGATAATGTTTTATGATTACGATATTATTGATTAAAACCGCACTTTTAAGTAAATTATGAGAATTCTAAAGTTTACCTAATGCATAGGATATATACCTGGTTACCTATATACTTGATAGGTTACGTAACTACTAAGTAAGTAAAAATTTATAAAAAACTCTGAAAAAAACTGTAAAACTCATGGGCGTAACCACGATGGGGCAAAAGAAGGGAAGGTCACCTGAAAAAGCACTATTAAATTCCTACTAGAGTTTTCTTACTATAAACTTATCCCTAAGCAAATGTATTAATTAATTTTATAAACCTATTAATGTACTAGACCGGCAGGGGTGCACCACGACCAAGTGGGAACCTAATAGTAAGTGATAATCGCGGAAACTCATCCTCCTCCGACACCCCTATATTTTAAATATAAGAACTGCTTTGTGAAACATTTGAAAAAAAAAAATAGTAAGTGATCTCCACCGCCCACAAGACAATTAATGAGTTTCTCAAGTATGCATGTAAAATATTATTTGAAATTTAGTCATCAATTTTAGCCATACAAAGAAGGCGGCTTCTTTCGCCCTGTCGCAGCGGGCGAGTAGCTGTGAAACGAGAGGCCGGGGTTCGTTTCCCGCTCCGAGACACGTCATGTTTGTGTGACAGACAGATATTCGTTTCGGGTCTGATGTTGTAGGACCGTAGTCCCTCGTAGTTCTTGATACCCACGATACAGATTTTACCTAATGTGGGGTCAGAACTATGTGTATCACTGTTGGGTGTATTTATTTATTATTTCCCTAACTCCATAGCAATTGTATCCCACAAACTCCTTGTAGAATATTCCTATTGGAAGCATTCGTTGTGTTTGTAAAATTGAAGGCTCTTTTGAATAATTTCATTTACAGACTTCCTGTTAAAGACTCCAATACCATACCCACAATTTTTGAGTTAGGTAGGTACTGGAAGTTCTTATTATTAGTATTCTATGGTAAGTTCAAAATACGAATCATCATTGACAGCCTGATGGCATAAACTAAACAACCTTGTGGCACCAGTAAGAAATGTTTGTTATCGTTGTAGAAAACCAATGATGTTTATGTTTTATTCTTAGTTCACCTGTCCCTTGACGCAATATATTTTGGAGTTTCCGTTAATTTAAATATGCATCTTCTTCAATTATGTACGAATTTTTAGGTCTATAGAATATAAGTCAATGGATGCATCCATTGACACGAACTGTCGAAGAAAAAATATGTTCCGAAAACCTTGTCCGCCCACGAATGCCATCTATCATTTTACTAAGAACTATTTGATAACTCCGTCGCTTTTTCTCGAACGGGACTTTCCTCGCGCTAAAACGGGACAAACTATATAATGAATTTTGTTTTGAAATATAGACTTCCGGTATTCAAAATTGAAATTAATTATTATTTATTGATATTACGTTCTAAACGTTATGAAATTATGTTATTTACCTTATATACTATTAACAGTTTCACTGTAAATTAATTTAAGGCAGATTTGTTCGGGAATGTCGCTACAAATAACTAAAATTAACTCGACACTGAAAGATGCAATGTGGTGCGCTGGCTTAGGTCGCATCAAGCAAACTACCGTCGGTGCGGAGTATACACCTCAACTCGGTGGGACATAATGTTTGTTCTGGTCGCCGCATCTAGTACGTAGTACATATAGATCGCCGGTTGCATCCAAATATTTAGGTAGAATCATGGCTGCGTATGGATTTGGCAAGTGGAGGGGGATTTAATACTCAATCTGTTACTGCACGTCGCGTTTTCTGTGGGACAATTGTAATCGAGACCCGGTCGAGAAGGACCGCTCACGCTAAAGACATTATAGGGACGAAGCCGTGAGAAACACTAGGTTAAATAATGTTATGATAAGCGCATATAATCATTTTCTCTAAAAAAATAACTTGGGTTAATATCTCATATGGTCATTGATATAATAGACTGTCTTAGGTCGATAAGGACATGACGCCCAACAACAACACTTGTGGTCGTTTTTCTGGCATTTTATTCTTTACAAATCGTGAAGTGGCCAGCATAAACTAGTTTGTAATACACACAAAAAGAACAAAATATTATTTTATGGTTTTGGTGTTTAACTGTTTATAATTGCCCACTTATAACTCTGTTGGAATATTTAACCCCTCCCTATTTTATTTCTCCTTATTTTGTTTATGATAGTCTGCCAAAACATTCAAAACTTTTTATCCTTTTTTAGCACTATGTGTGAACAAACTAACCAACTCTGCCATTATACACTGAGTTAGATAAAAATATATTAATTTCCAAATAGTTCATTGACTCCACCAGAGGTCAAGTGTATATATTTTCTCAAGGTTAACTGATGGTTAATTCATAATATTGAATAGAGCTACAGCTAAAACAAAAGACTTGCTTTGGCTATATTTATTTATTTAATCACATCAAAATATTCTTATAAGATTATACATTTATTTCTTACTTCATTAATATATATCATATGGCATGTTACCAGCACAATTTTTGCTTCTACATAAACATTTCTTTCTGTTAACAGACTCTGTTTGTTCTGAATTGTCATCTTTATATGAGCCATAATTAAATGTTATCTCTTTGTCTGGTTCTATATCACAGCGTGCGAAAATAGCAAGCTTTGGTATTGGTGAATCGTGCCTTACAGGTACTATGTGACAATTCGGTTCACAGCTATGATTGATATATCGTCCAATATTGCCAAAATGCCCTGGATCAACAAATGTTTGCACCACCGTCCCATTACAGTGCTCGTTCAAACAAAAAACATAATTCATTCCACCTTTTAATTGGTTTATTTTGTTCCGTGTGATGGCCTGGGATTTAGTGAGCAGCTCCCCTGCATATTCACATATGAATGTTCCTTTACGGATATAAAATGATGTAAATAGACCCAAACCTTTCAGGTCAATCTCACATGTTTTAACCACTAACCCATTTACAGGACCTACTTGAACAAGACGATTTCCACAATTAGTAGTTAAACAGTAACATTCATTATTGCACTCAATGACTAGGTTTATGTTCTTATTGGAATTGAGGAGTAGTTTAGGCTCTCCATGGTCCATATACCTGTTGTAATTAGGGCCATCAGATTTCTCCAGGCATTTGCATGTTGGATATGTGCAGAGACCAACACACATACAATAATCAGTAAGTCGCGAGTCGAAAGTTTGCATTAATTCACTGTATTCCTCGTTGTCTTCAAAGGGTCCTGGCAGGTTGGTCTCAGTGTATATCAGTCTGCTGTCTCCGTGTGCGTACGTATCTGTCATAATTGGACTCTAAAAACACACTGGAACAATAATTAATATCCCCTCTTCAAATCAACCCGTTTGTACTTGCGAAATAGGTGTGAATGAATAAAAATCAATATCAGCTATCTCCCGGTGTTGTTCCTTATGGAAAGATTTAATAAAACAATCCTAGCAACCCTGTAAGAATGTATGAAACAAATATGTTTCTTGTTTTTGAATTATGTACATAACAATTTTTGTCTCCATATTCGGTATTTTATTTACATCATTGAATGTAAAACATCAGTTTTCTATTACATATGTAATACAGAGATAAACATTTCTTTATTTTGAATTATTGTTTCATGGCTAATGTTTGTTTTTAGGTGACAATTGACAACAAGATGACAACCAAAATGACAACATTCAACTTCTGAATAGGGATGACGGTCTGAAATCGACTAATCTGAGAATCGGTTTATAGATCAAGTATTTTTTTTAATCTTCAACTATGGATCGATACTGTTAATTGACCTCAGTCACACAAAATAGCCGTTCGATTGTTTGTTATTTCATTAATCGTAATAATATTTTATAATTAGAAATTTCGGAGCAAGTTGGCATATTGGAGATTAAAATATAGTTAACATGATATTTTTTATTATTTTAATTATTAAGTTATATTACTCACAACCTTTTATTAATTAGTTATAGTTTTATAATTTCGCTCAATGTAAATTAGTTAGAAGACTTTCAATTCTCGTCAAAGCAGTAGTTGTCTTTTGACAGAAAAATTGTGCACGATAGGATTCATAACGTCACCGCCAGGAACGACCATTATTGTCTAAACATGTGAGATAGATAAGAAAGATATTCCCACTGTGCACTGACTTTTGCTCAAAACAATTGTTGTAGCCTCGTTTTTGAATAAGAAGGTTTCTTTTTTGTATTCTTTTCCGTCTACAAAACATAGGAAACTACCCTTTTATTACATTTGTAAAACTAAACATGATCCTCATATAATAACTACTCCAACATAAATACATATTCATTTAAACTTATTTAAAAACGATTTATTTTTGATGTCTAACAATTTTCCTATAGCTTTCCTACAATCTCTGGGTTTGAATTCGTGAAAAGGGAGGGAAGTGATAAATTACTCGAATATTCAAACCTTATTCATAATTTATGAAATTAGGGAGGTATAGCTAAAAACAGTCTAAATCAAGATTTTTTATATCTAACTAATTTAATTACAATATTATAAACAAATCAGAATTTAGTAACTAAACTCGACACTGTTGCCCATGTACATAAAAAAGATACATTATTTTTAGCTTCGCCACTTTTTTTTGTAAAAAGCTCATAAATGAAAAAGCAACTAGCCTCACAGTAGTCCCGTATAATGTGTAACATCTGAATTAATCAGTTATATTAAAAACAATATTCACCGTTTATAATGACGGTTGGCGGGCTATTTGATTTAAATGGATTTAAGTGATATTTTGAAAAGTTAAGTCTTTTATGTTTAAATGTAATTTATAATTTTTTTACAATTTCCCGAATTCCCACTCATTCATCCATCCAAATAACACTCACTCACAAATTAAATCATTAACAATAAATTTGTGTTATAAAAAAATTTACATTGCAAAATAAGAAATACCTATAAAACACGTCATGTTTTTATACAATTTCGTTGAAAATGGCGGGCGATTCACCAGTTCAATTTAGCGACTTTAATAGCTCATATTTATGATTGAAAAACTAAATAATAGCTTGCATTTATGATTGAAAAACGTAATAAAATTAATGATTGATCTTAATAATTATTTAAACACATAAAAAAGCTATCGAATAAAAAAACATTTAATGCACATCATTTAGTACAAATATCTAAAAAGCTTATATTATTTTGTTACTTCGATTGTTTTCTTCGATCGATTCTTTAGACTAGATTAGAATCGATTCAAAAATCAGCTTGGGTTTGATTGGTGTTAGCTTGGAATCGTCATCTCTAGTCCTGACAGTGTTGCTATCTGACAAAAAATATCCTAAAATAAATATTCTATCGAGTCTTCGTCATACGTATACCTATTTACAAAATTATGAACGAATGAACAGATTTTCGCTTCAAATTCGCTAGGGGCGCTGTATGTTTTTGCAGCTTATTTTGTGAATATGATTGACGTTATTTTATTTATAGTATTGATATAGTCAATTATCATAGATATAGTATATACAACTATCAATTATAGTAATATTTGACATATGAGTGTAGTAGAATCTGTAGAATTAATATTGTTGACATGATGTGATTGACATGATTTTATATTTATAACAATATTACAATATAATAATATGATATATTCGAAATTAGAAGAGAAATAAAGCCTCTATTTTGTTACTCTTTGTTTTAGCGCCGATCAAGTGATTGAGTTCAATAAGGCTTCAACAAAAGCAAAAAGCTATTGTTTCTTGATTTTTTTACTGTTAATTATCAAAGTGAGATAAGATAATTATTATAAAACGAATCAAAACATTCTGTGATATTTCTTAAATGTATCGACATTTGTCACATTCCGCAATCTGTGTAATCCAATGACGAAAAAAGAGTTTACAGGGACTTGAAGTGTTTTGCAATAGAATCCCTAGGTTATACAAATATATAATAATTCGACATTATATACATAAACATAGTGCCATCTCTATCAAGCCAATATACATTTATGTGCGTAAAAAAGGATAGCTTTACTTTACTTTATAACTTATTGTCAACATTTACTGTATCCTTCTTTGGAAATACTTCGTTGTGGCAGGTTTTCGCCCATTGTTTGTGGGCAGTTGTTTACATAGCAACCGTCAACACATTTTATTGTAATAATATTAATTTACAACAGTAACATAGTTATATTATTTTAAAATTACGTCAATTGTGAATGCAATAAAATGCTTTAGTGTAATATTATTGCTTGCGGCGTCAAAAAAGTAGGAATCGTCCAAATTTAACATTGCACCGGTATATACTATATTTCTTATAAACTATCACAAATTTTATGCTCATTTGAATTTAAATTAGTAATTTATTAAAAAATTTATCATTAGTGTTATTTGAAACAACTATTTTAATATATTTCATGAAAAAATGATATCTTTGATTTATGCATACGAGATAGTGATGTCCTGTTATGAATTGCTTAAATCGATAGATATAACTACGTGACTTAGACTGACTTGCTTTGCTGGTGGTAGGATATTTATATCCGCCCGGATAGCGACCACCGTACACAGGGCGAAAAACCCGCCATAGTGGCACACGCAAGTGTGTCGCGTTCCGGGATCAGCCAGTGTATGTCCGGTTATCGTCGGGGGGCTAGAGTCGGGGTACGATGTTTGGCCGTGCAGGTATTAGCCTATTCACAGTCGGTTGGAGGTGTATTGATCCGTCGGCCAGGGAGACCTGTAGAAACGGTTGTACCGCTGGCCGCCCGCGGTACAGTACAGAGGCCCAATCGTGACTAACCACCACGAGAGGCTGCCCCACCATGCCGCGCATAATCTTGGGTGGGTCCGTCGTGCCGGTTGGTGACCGGATGTGGGGTCCCGGCGGCCTATCCCGGGAGGGTACGGGGGCCCTTCCGTCCGGCGGATCAGCTTACCTCCTCTCGGCTCTTGTAGTGGACCGGCGCTTGTTGCGGCCTTCTGATTACTCTGACACTAGACCCTCGACCGCTTCTTCACGTCCTCCCCCCATCAACTCCATGACAGTGCCTAAAAAGAGAAAAGGACCTACAGCGGTGCGTAACCCCACCACCGCTTTCACAATGGAGTTCGCTAACATCCGCGGACTCCATTCGAACCTTAATGCCGTCCACCACCATCTTGAGACGGCCCGGCCTGCTCTTCTCTTCCTGACGGAGACGCAGATTTGTAGTCCGACCGATACCACATACTTGCTTTACCCCGGCTACTTACTTGAAGAAAGCTTCAGGCCGAGGGCCGGGGTATGTCTGTATGTTCGGTCGGACGTCTGCTGTCGCCGTCTGCGCTGCATGGAGGACCCCTCTTTCTCCACCCTGTGGGTGCACGTCGACCTCGGCTCCCAGAGTCGGGTTTACGTGTGCCTTTACAGGTCACACGACGGGGACGTGGAGACAACTCGGCTATTTGATTACATTAGCCAGGCGACAGACGACGCGCAGGAGCAGTTCCCAACAGCGGAATTGGTTGTTCTGGGGGACTTCAACGCACACCATGAGTTGTGGTTGGGATCCTCCAAAACTGACCATGCTGGCAGAACTGCTCATGCATTCGCCTTGACTCATGGCTTGACACAACTGGTGAACCAGCCTACCAGGATCCCAGATGTGGCGAGTCATGCGCCCTCTCTGCTGGACCTTCTGTTGACGAGTCACCCGACTGGGTATACGGTGTCGGTCGGTGCTCCTCTGGGGACCTCCGATCACTGCCTGGGTGGGACATCAGTACCTCGCGCTTTGCCTCCACGTCCCGTGAAGGTCAAGCGCAGGGTCTGGCACTACTTGTCGGCAGATTGGGATGGTATGCGGGATTATTTCGCATCCATCCCTTGGCGGCAGCGCTGCTTTGAGGGAAAGGATCCTTCTGCGAGTGCCGACGCCGTTGCCTACGAGATCAGACTAGGAATGGCATATTACATTCCTTCCTCTGAGATCGCGGGCCACGGTCGAGGACGCTCCTGGTTCAATCGTGCATGCGCCGATGCTGTTGGTAAAAAACAGACGGCGTATCGCGCTTGGATCGGGGGTCGCGCTACGAAGGATCCCAATCTTAAGTCCCTCAAAGCAGCCTACAACCGTGCTCCCAAGGCTTGCAAGAGGGCGTACGTTAGAGCGGATGCCCAGCGCGTCTCCAGGATTGGATGTGTTTTAGCCGATCACCCGACAAGCAGTCGAGCTTATTGGAGCTTGGCTAAGGCCGACCAATCTAATTTCTGTCGCCCCTCGCTGTCACCGCTGAGATATCGAAATGGAACACTAGCCCATAGCTCGCAAGAGAAGCCCGATTTACTGGCAAACCTCTTCGCGGCTAATTCGAGACTCGAGGACTGCAATGCTCATTTACCACCTACGCTGCCCGGTTGCGGTCACACAATGCCTGATATCCGTATCAGGCATTGTGATGTGCGGCGTGAGCTGCAGTCTCTCGACGTCCGGAAGGCTAGTGGTCCTGATGGTATCCCAGCGCTTGTTCTCAAAAAGTGTGCAGCGGAGTTGTCTCCTGCACTGACGCGCCTATACCGATCGTCCTACCTCTCAGGTGTTGTGCCTGAATCTTGGAGGGAGGCCAATGTGCAGCCGATCCCCAAAAAGGGTGATCGGTCAGACCCTAACAATTATCGCCCAATCGCCATCACCTCAGTGATGTGTAAAGTCATGGAGCGACTAATTAACAGCCAATTGGTTCGCTACCTGGAGGATCACTCGTTGATCAGTGACAGACAATACGGGTTCCGTCATAACCGATCAACGGGTGATCTTCTAGCGTTTGTATTACATCACTGGGGCGAGGCGATTGACAGGCATGGCGAGGCTCTGGCTGTGAGTCTCGACATAGCCAAGGCGTTTGATAGGGTCTGGCATCGCGGCCTTCTCTCCAAGCTCCCGGCATACGGTCTGCCCGACAACCTGTGCAAGTGGATCTCCGCCTTTCTGCATGAGCGTAGAATACGTATCCTCGTTGATGGACACGCTTCGCAGCTCATGTCAGTAAATGCCGGAGTACCACAAGGTTCTGTACTTTCGCCCACCTTGTTTATTCTGCATATTAATGATATGTTGTCGCTTGGCAACATTCATTGCTATGCAGATGACAGCACGGTTCATGGGCGTTATTGCAGCAAGCCTCCTGGTTGCGAGTTGAGTTTAATGCCAAGAAAACCCAGGTGTGCGCGTTTTCGTGCAAGAAATCCCCGTTTTCTCCCATCCCCGTTCTTCAGGGTGTTCCACTCGCAATGCGGAATGACCTTAGTGTCCTAGGTATGGATATCCGTTGCGATCTTAATCCATGGAGTCACATCGAGGGCGTAATATCCGCCACTTCCCGCAGGGTAGGAATCCTGAACAGGGTGCGGCGGTTTTTCACGCCCGGTCAGCTCTACCGCTTATATAAAGCGCAAGTGCGGCCGGGAATGGAATACTGCTCGCACCTCTGGGACGGTTCCGCAAAATACCTTCTCGATGCCTTGGATGGGTTGCAGCGGCGGGCCATCCGCATTGTGAATGATGCAGACGTGAGTAACAGCCTGGAGCCGCTACAGCTTCGTAGGGATATTTCCTCGCTTAGCGTGTTCTACCGTCTGTGTCATGGCGAATGCTCTGAAGAATTGTTTGATCTTATCCCATCCTCTCCCTTCCATACCAGAACCACGCGTACTGGATTGCGGAGCCACAGCTTCGTGGTATCTACTACCCCGGCCCGAACCAAGAGGTTCGCAAACTCGTATTTTTGCCGCACCATCAAGCTGTGGAACAGTTTGCCAGCTACCGTGTTCCCTCCTTCCTATGATCCTGGGTCCTTTAGGCGTAGTGTGGAGAAGCTAAACAGCAGGCTGGCATGATTGTGTTGAGTAGCGAGGGATAGACTGCCTCTTGCTACTTGATACTCTATCTGGACGGCACTGCGCTTACCATCAGGTGCAGTGTGGTCACTTTGCCGCGCCAGAATAAAAAAAAAAAAACTTAATGAATCATTTTCTTTAAGGTTATCTAAGAATGCATTGAACAGGAAAAATGCTTAGAAATTATTGGAATTGAAAATATTTCTGTTTCCACAAAAGATATTTTTGTTTGTTCTCTTCATTTTGAGGAATCATGTTTTAATAGGACTTTGAATATCACCAAACTACATGACGATTCATAACCGTCACTTATTTTACGGGTAATTCACATTTAACTAATTAAATATACATATTATTATTGTTATGGCATGGGAAAATGTTAAGCATATGGACGATGCAAATGGAGTAAGCAAGAAGTGCAGCACATAGCGTACTATTGATTTATATAAAAAGTGAATGTGTGCATACGTATCGTTTGTTTAAAATAGCCCTAGATACGAAGCCTTTGAAACTGTGTTAATATACCACTAGCCTATATACATCTCAGTATACCCGCGACCGCGAGAAAACAACTTTTTTAATCGACATTATTTTTGCATAGTGTTAGTTGAGTCTGAGAATGTCATAGCTACTTTTTATACCGGAAAATGCACGGTTCCTATGGGATAGCATAATATCTTAAGCTAAGCTAAGCTTAAGCTGCTGATAAAAGGTAGTATTAAAATATTTTTATAATTTACAGATAATAAAATAATGATTTCCATACGTTTGTATCTTTTACCTTTTTATTAGTTAAATAATTTGATAACTCTATATTGTACTTAGACCTAGCTAGTATCGACTTTTAATAACCAAATATCGATAATATGTCGAATAGCAAACAGACATCACTAAGACGCCATTTAACTTTCTCAGTGATTGTCATCACGTATTTTCCCTAGTTACAGCAGGTCCTTTATTAGGTTTTTTCATCTAAGGTGTAATCACTGTTTTTAGTTATAGGCAGTAGATACCACAGACATATAATAAGAGAATGCTTCTCTTTATATGTCTGTGGTAGATACGATGGGATAAGTCAGGAAGTCAGTCAGGAAGGATATTAAAAAAAAAGTCGGGAGTAAAGCAACAAGCTTTTATTTCCATAGCATTAAAGTTAAAAATTGCATGCAAGAACGGCGAGTGTTGCTAGTGTACGCGCCGCCGGCGTGTCTATCCGTCATGACAGTTTAATAGTCTACCATTTTCAAGGCATTCCTTGCTGCAGAATTAAAATAAATATATGTAAAACCAATTTTAAATTTCATATATTACCTAGTCTTCTTCTTCTTCTTCTTCTTGCTTTAATGGCCTCTGCGGAGGAACAACTCCACAATTTTGCCAATGTCACGTAATAAAAATATTAATAAAGTAAATAAAATTTATGTGATGATGATGATTGATAATGCTAATTACAAAAACCTATTACCTAGTCAAATTCGGAAATTGTTTAAATGTCATTTGCCGCTCTTTTTTTAGCTGAGCATGACCATTTTACATAGATATAGTATATACAACTATAGATGAGGCATAGGCGTGCACCCGAAAGGGACAGGTGAACTCTATGGGGCTACCAACTAACATTATTTTACCCAGTTCTTCAAGAACTCAGGTGGGCGTGTTTCATGTTATGATAAATTTTTATGAAAATTTTATGATATTAAACATAATATTATAATAGTAATTATTTCTTGAAACGGAAACTCACAGTTACATAATAGGCAAAATAATTTAGTAACAATGAACAATAAATTTATTCTCGAATCGGTCCAGGCGTTTTCGAGTAATCGGGGAACATATCTAAAAAAAGATTCCGACAAAAGGAGGTACTCACTCCTCATTTTTGAAGTTGGTTAAAAAATAATCCCAATACTGTTATATCCATTTATTCAGTTGAATTTTTGGTGACTGTCACTCGACTGAATGTTTTTTTCTGGACAGTTATCCATAAATTTTAAATATGAATAACAACATCGCGAGGCATAAAACGACAATGAGAGCGAAAAGAGTGATATTGAAAGGACTCTTTTTACTTATGACAAATCTGAAGATGTGATAAATATTCCAAGTTAAGTGTACTACTACGCATAATAAACACACATATACATTTATATCCTGTGCCCGGTATGGCAATAGGCTCGCCCCCTATCACATTATAGCACCGAAATTCTGCTATATTTGGGTGTACTGGCTATACCTCTGCCTACCCCTTCGGGGATTATAGGCGTGAGTATATATTATGAGGGTGTGTATATATATATACACACACACTCACGCTTGTAAACTCCTAAGGGGTAGGCAGAGGTGTAACTAGTACATCCACATTTCGCCGTGTATATTACAGTCCCATGATGTGATAGGGAACAAGCCTATTGCTATACTTGGCAAAATCGAGACTCCGGGCTAATACTGAGCATTACGTGATACCCATATCATTTTACTCGACCTCGATAAACCCAATATCACTTTACTCGACCCGGGGATCGTACCCGAGATCTCAGCCCAGCAGTCGTTCCACGTACGCATTTACAACTGCGCTACCAAGGTATAATAAATAATTACCTATATAACAATCAGTGAAATATATATATGGGAATTTATATAAAATTCATTCATAACCTATACATAATTAAATAAAATAATGTTTACCTGCACCCGATTTTATTTGCAAAAGAAAATTGCCAACAATAACAATTTCAATATTTCATAATGTAATTTTCTGATATTAATTAGTACAACTGTTCACATCACTGTTCACTTTTATTTTGTTAGTTAAACTGTATTATTTTTTTATGAAACTCTTGGGAAACACTGAGACATTATCCATAAATAAGAGGTAATTAAATGTCGTAAACGTTGGTATCCCCATAATGTGTATTATGCAGCCATGTTAAATTTACCTAAAATTGACATGCACAGCTAAACATCTAAACAGCAGCAAATGTCATTTAAACAATTTCGAATTTGACTAGGTAATACATGAAATTTAAAATTGGTTTTATATAGATTTATTTTACTACTGCAGCAAGGAATGCGTAGAAAATGGTATACCATCAATATTTTATAATTATTTTTAAGAAACATGATAAATAGTAACGTAAAATTGCTACTTACGAATAAAACGTTATATTTTCATATTTTCGCTTATTTAGGCTTTTACAGCCAAGAACACTGCAATGTACCATATTCAACACGTTTGAAAGACTTAAATACGACGCGAAATGTATTCAAACACAATTTATAATGATATATTTCCACAATCACGGATAATATATTTCGTTGACATTCAGACTATCTGGCCAGAACTAAAAGCCCAACCAAAAAGTTGTGAAACTCAGATAGTGACAGCAAATAATATGTCTATTCCTATTGCTCTTAGCTTTTTCGTAATTAGTCCATCCTGCTCTTTCTGGGAATTATAAAAGGAATGTCAGCCCTGTGCAATTTTAGGTAAATTTAACATATACATACATACATATACACTCACGCCTATAATCCCCGAAGGGGTAGGCAGAGGTGTAACCAGTACACCCACTTTTCGCCGAATTTCGGTCCCATATAGTGATAGGGGGCGAGCCTATCGCCATACCGGGCACAGGTTCCAGACTCCGGGCTAATACTGAGAATTTCTAGATAGAAAAACCCAATATCACTTTACCCGACCCGGGTATCGAACCCGAGACCTCAGCACAGCGGTTGTAACGCATGCGCAATTGCAACCCCCCCCCCCCGTTCTTCAGGGTGTTCCACTCGCAATGCGGAATGACCTTAGTGTCCTAGGTATGGATATCCGTTGCGATCTTAATCCATGGAGTCACATCGAGGGCGTAATATCCGCCACTTCCCGCAGGGTAGGAATCCTGAACAGGGTGCGGCGGTTTTTCACGCCCGGTCAGCTCTACCGCTTATATAAAGCGCAAGTGCGGCCGGGAATGGAATACTGCTCGCACCTCTGGGACGGTTCCGCAAAATACCTTCTCGATGCCTTGGATGGGTTGCAGCGGCGGGCCATCCGCATTGTGAATGATGCAGACGTGAGTAACAGCCTGGAGCCGCTACAGCTTCGTAGGGATATTTCCTCGCTTAGCGTGTTCTACCGTCTGTGTCATGGCGAATGCTCTGAAGAATTGTTTGATCTTATCCCATCCTCTCCCTTCCATACCAGAACCACGCGTACTGGATTGCGGAGCCACAGCTTCGTGGTATCTACTACCCCGGCCCGAACCAAGAGGTTCGCAAACTCGTATTTTTGCCGCACCATCAAGCTGTGGAACAGTTTGCCAGCTACCGTGTTCCCTCCTTCCTATGATCCTGGGTCCTTTAGGCGTAGTGTGGAGAAGCTAAACAGCAGGCTGGCATGATTGTGTTGAGTAGCGAGGGATAGACTGCCTCTTGCTACTTGATACTCTATCTGGACGGCACTGCGCTTACCATCAGGTGCAGTGTGGTCACTTTGCCGCGCCAGAATAAAAAAAAAAAAACTTAATGAATCATTTTCTTTAAGGTTATCTAAGAATGCATTGAACAGGAAAAATGCTTAGAAATTATTGGAATTGAAAATATTTCTGTTTCCACAAAAGATATTTTTGTTTGTTCTCTTCATTTTGAGGAATCATGTTTTAATAGGACTTTGAATATCACCAAACTACATGACGATTCATAACCGTCACTTATTTTACGGGTAATTCACATTTAACTAATTAAATATACATATTATTATTGTTATGGCATGGGAAAATGTTAAGCATATGGACGATGCAAATGGAGTAAGCAAGAAGTGCAGCACATAGCGTACTATTGATTTATATAAAAAGTGAATGTGTGCATACGTATCGTTTGTTTAAAATAGCCCTAGATACGAAGCCTTTGAAACTGTGTTAATATACCACTAGCCTATATACATCTCAGTATACCCGCGACCGCGAGAAAACAACTTTTTTAATCGACATTATTTTTGCATAGTGTTAGTTGAGTCTGAGAATGTCATAGCTACTTTTTATACCGGAAAATGCACGGTTCCTATGGGATAGCATAATATCTTAAGCTAAGCTAAGCTTAAGCTGCTGATAAAAGGTAGTATTAAAATATTTTTATAATTTACAGATAATAAAATAATGATTTCCATACGTTTGTATCTTTTACCTTTTTATTAGTTAAATAATTTGATAACTCTATATTGTACTTAGACCTAGCTAGTATCGACTTTTAATAACCAAATATCGATAATATGTCGAATAGCAAACAGACATCACTAAGACGCCATTTAACTTTCTCAGTGATTGTCATCACGTATTTTCCCTAGTTACAGCAGGTCCTTTATTAGGTTTTTTCATCTAAGGTGTAATCACTGTTTTTAGTTATAGGCAGTAGATACCACAGACATATAATAAGAGAATGCTTCTCTTTATATGTCTGTGGTAGATACGATGGGATAAGTCAGGAAGTCAGTCAGGAAGGATATTAAAAAAAAAGTCGGGAGTAAAGCAACAAGCTTTTATTTCCATAGCATTAAAGTTAAAAATTGCATGCAAGAACGGCGAGTGTTGCTAGTGTACGCGCCGCCGGCGTGTCTATCCGTCATGACAGTTTAATAGTCTACCATTTTCAAGGCATTCCTTGCTGCAGAATTAAAATAAATATATGTAAAACCAATTTTAAATTTCATATATTACCTAGTCTTCTTCTTCTTCTTCTTCTTGCTTTAATGGCCTCTGCGGAGGAACAACTCCACAATTTTGCCAATGTCACGTAATAAAAATATTAATAAAGTAAATAAAATTTATGTGATGATGATGATTGATAATGCTAATTACAAAAACCTATTACCTAGTCAAATTCGGAAATTGTTTAAATGTCATTTGCCGCTCTTTTTTTAGCTGAGCATGACCATTTTACATAGATATAGTATATACAACTATAGATGAGGCATAGGCGTGCACCCGAAAGGGACAGGTGAACTCTATGGGGCTACCAACTAACATTATTTTACCCAGTTCTTCAAGAACTCAGGTGGGCGTGTTTCATGTTATGATAAATTTTTATGAAAATTTTATGATATTAAACATAATATTATAATAGTAATTATTTCTTGAAACGGAAACTCACAGTTACATAATAGGCAAAATAATTTAGTAACAATGAACAATAAATTTATTCTCGAATCGGTCCAGGCGTTTTCGAGTAATCGGGGAACATATCTAAAAAAAGATTCCGACAAAAGGAGGTACTCACTCCTCATTTTTGAAGTTGGTTAAAAAATAATCCCAATACTGTTATATCCATTTATTCAGTTGAATTTTTGGTGACTGTCACTCGACTGAATGTTTTTTTCTGGACAGTTATCCATAAATTTTAAATATGAATAACAACATCGCGAGGCATAAAACGACAATGAGAGCGAAAAGAGTGATATTGAAAGGACTCTTTTTACTTATGACAAATCTGAAGATGTGATAAATATTCCAAGTTAAGTGTACTACTACGCATAATAAACACACATATACATTTATATCCTGTGCCCGGTATGGCAATAGGCTCGCCCCCTATCACATTATAGCACCGAAATTCTGCTATATTTGGGTGTACTGGCTATACCTCTGCCTACCCCTTCGGGGATTATAGGCGTGAGTATATATTATGAGGGTGTGTATATATATATACACACACACTCACGCTTGTAAACTCCTAAGGGGTAGGCAGAGGTGTAACTAGTACATCCACATTTCGCCGTGTATATTACAGTCCCATGATGTGATAGGGAACAAGCCTATTGCTATACTTGGCAAAATCGAGACTCCGGGCTAATACTGAGCATTACGTGATACCCATATCATTTTACTCGACCTCGATAAACCCAATATCACTTTACTCGACCCGGGGATCGTACCCGAGATCTCAGCCCAGCAGTCGTTCCACGTACGCATTTACAACTGCGCTACCAAGGTATAATAAATAATTACCTATATAACAATCAGTGAAATATATATATGGGAATTTATATAAAATTCATTCATAACCTATACATAATTAAATAAAATAATGTTTACCTGCACCCGATTTTATTTGCAAAAGAAAATTGCCAACAATAACAATTTCAATATTTCATAATGTAATTTTCTGATATTAATTAGTACAACTGTTCACATCACTGTTCACTTTTATTTTGTTAGTTAAACTGTATTATTTTTTTATGAAACTCTTGGGAAACACTGAGACATTATCCATAAATAAGAGGTAATTAAATGTCGTAAACGTTGGTATCCCCATAATGTGTATTATGCAGCCATGTTAAATTTACCTAAAATTGACATGCACAGCTAAACATCTAAACAGCAGCAAATGTCATTTAAACAATTTCGAATTTGACTAGGTAATACATGAAATTTAAAATTGGTTTTATATAGATTTATTTTACTACTGCAGCAAGGAATGCGTAGAAAATGGTATACCATCAATATTTTATAATTATTTTTAAGAAACATGATAAATAGTAACGTAAAATTGCTACTTACGAATAAAACGTTATATTTTCATATTTTCGCTTATTTAGGCTTTTACAGCCAAGAACACTGCAATGTACCATATTCAACACGTTTGAAAGACTTAAATACGACGCGAAATGTATTCAAACACAATTTATAATGATATATTTCCACAATCACGGATAATATATTTCGTTGACATTCAGACTATCTGGCCAGAACTAAAAGCCCAACCAAAAAGTTGTGAAACTCAGATAGTGACAGCAAATAATATGTCTATTCCTATTGCTCTTAGCTTTTTCGTAATTAGTCCATCCTGCTCTTTCTGGGAATTATAAAAGGAATGTCAGCCCTGTGCAATTTTAGGTAAATTTAACATATACATACATACATATACACTCACGCCTATAATCCCCGAAGGGGTAGGCAGAGGTGTAACCAGTACACCCACTTTTCGCCGAATTTCGGTCCCATATAGTGATAGGGGGCGAGCCTATCGCCATACCGGGCACAGGTTCCAGACTCCGGGCTAATACTGAGAATTTCTAGATAGAAAAACCCAATATCACTTTACCCGACCCGGGTATCGAACCCGAGACCTCAGCACAGCGGTTGTAACGCATGCGCAATTGCAACTGCGTCACCAAGGCAGTTAATTTAACATGGCTGCATAATACACATTATGGGGATACCAACATTGAATTACCACTTATTTATGGATAATGTCTCAGTGTTTCCCAAGAGTTTAGTAAAAAAAACAGTTTAACTAACAAAATAAAAGTGAACAGTGATGTGAACAGTTGAACTAATTAATATCAGAAATAAGATTATAAAATATTGAAATTGTTATAGTGTTGGCACTTTTCTATTGAAAATAAAATCGGGTACAGGTACACATTATGTTATTTAAATATGTATATGTTATGAATGAATTTTATATAAATACGAATATGTATTTTCTTATGCCTCGGTACCGCAGTTGTAATTGCGTACGTGAAACGACTGCTGGGCTGAGGTCTCGGGTTCGATCCCCGGGTCGAGTCAAGTGATATTGGATTTTTCTATCACGAAAAGCTCAGTATGAGCCCGGAGTCTGGAATTGTGCACAGTATGGCGATAGGCTAGTCCCCTACCACATCATGGGACGGTAATATGCTCGGCGAAATGTGGGTGTACTGGTTGCACAGGAGATTACAGGCGTGAGTATGTATATGTGTTTATTATGCATAGTAGTACACTTAACATGGAATATTTAATACATCTTTAGTTTTGTCATAAGTTTGTGAATATTTTCGCTTTCTTTGTCGTTTTATCCCTCGCGATGTTGTTATTATATTTAAAATTTGTGGATAACTATCGAGAAAAATATTCAACTGAATAACTAAATATAACAGTATTGGGGATTTTTTTTTATCTTGTGATTATTTGGCAAGACTGTTATAAACATGCACTTTTATAAATTTGTTGTCTATAATCTCTACGACTGGCTAATCTTCTCCAACAAGAATGCAGGAATGTGTTGGTCGTCTATTATATGCAGGAGTTCCTCGCGATTCTTTATTCTCTTTTGTTAACCACTACGTAATACTCATCAAAAGTATTTGACAAAGCTATTTACATGTCAGGGCACTATGCTGGAAAATCTTACGTAGATAAAAAAGACAATATTAGAAGAAACCTATATACAAAATTAATTTTATTTAAAGGACAGTAATAATTACTTGTTTTGAATTCTTCATTGTTAATAAAGTTATTATGCCTATTATGTAACTGTGAGTTTTTGTTTCATGAAGTTATTACTATTCAGCGATCTATATATGTACTACGTACTAGATGCGGCGACCAGAACAAACATTATGTTCCACCGAGTTGAGGTGTATACTCCGCACCGACGCACATTAGTTTGCTTGATGCGACCTAAGCAAGCGCACCACATTGCATCTTTCAGTGTCGAGTTAATTTTAGTTATTTGTAGCGACATTCCCGAACAAATCTGCCTTAAATTGATTTACAGTGAAACTGTTAATAGTATATAAGGTAAATAACATAATTTCATAACGTTTAGAACGTGTAATATCAATAAATATTGTATAATTTCAATTTTCAATACGGGAAGTCTATATTTCAAACCAAAATTCATTATATAGTTTGTCCTGTTTTAGTGCGCGGAAAGTCCCGTTCGAGAAACAGTGACGGAGTTATCAAATAGTTTGTAGTAAAATAAATAGATGGCATTTTCACAACAAATTCATTATACAGTTTGTCCCGTTTTGGGGCGCGGAAAGTCCCGTTCCAGAGACAGTGACGGGAGTTATAACTTCCAAATAGTTTTTGGTAAAATGATAGATGGCATTGGGGCGCGGAAAAGGTTTTCGGAACATCTTTTTTCTTCGACAATTTGTGTCTGTAGAATATAAGTCAATGTTACTATTATTATATTATGTCTATACCCGTACCTACCCGTATTAAGCCAGCGTGGTGAACAAAGGCCTAACCCCTCTCATTAGTAGAAGAGGCCCGTGCCCAGCAATGGTACAATGTTTAATACAGGGCTAGTATTATTTTATAAATTATGTCTATACCTCATAATTTTTTAATTTTATCATGTTGAAAGACGCACGCCTGAGATTTCAAAAACTGGGTAAACTAATGTTAGTTGGTAACCCCATAGAGTTCATCTGTCCCTTTCGGGTGCACCCCTATGCCTCATCTATAGTTGTATATACATGTACTATATCTATGGTAAAAATATATACGATAGATTTGAAAACATAGTGGTGAGAAAAGAAATGGCGGGAATGTGATGTGACGTTTTATCTGGGATTAATTTAAGTGAATTAATTTTTTCAGACATGGCTTTGGCCTTTTAAATTGTGATTATTTCAGTCATGGCTTCGGCCTTTAGAATGGGAAAATATCGGACATGGCTTTCCCCTTTTAAATGGATAAAAACCACAGACATTGCTTTGGCCTTTTGATTTATAAAAACCAGAGAAGAAGAAGTCTTTAAATTTTAGCCCAGATTTGGAAAAAATAACGACAGACACGGCTGCATGGTCGAGAACCTTTGCCCTCTTTTTTATATAAAAAGAGAGAATGAATAAAAAAATGACAATTCTTTATTTCCATATTTTTATTAGGATAATTTTCAAATTCCATATACTTACCTACTTTGTTTCCTAATAACCAGAAAAAAAACAAAATAAGTTACTTTAATGTTGCCAAATAAAAAAAGTTACACGAGTCTTGCCACCCTTACCCAAAAATTCAATTGAACAAACGTGAAGTGAAACGACATCCGTGGCCGCGCAGGCGCAACATCTTGACGTGACGTAATTGCCCATTCATGCTTTTTATTCATTCAGAAATTAAGTTTTCAAAACATTTTCATATATGTGATTATGTGTTGTGTAATCTGTATCAGTTATGAGATAAAAGTAGCCTTGGTAAATTATACCAGAATAGAGGAATAGTACGTACCGTTTTCGCACAAAGTGCATTAAATTCATTGATAGTAAAGTGCAAGTGCGGACTGCGGAGCACATGCGCAATGCATGCCCTAGCCTATTAGACGTCCAATGTGAAAATATTTCAAAAATACGCGATGAAATTGTGTATACATGGAATGATTATTGTGAGTGGATTTCAATCAACGACCCAAGTCGCATACAAGCTCAAGTAGAACATTACGACACTCCGGAAGTGGCGGGACAAGCCGGCCGAACGGGCTCGTTCCGAAAGAGATAACAGCGGATGAAAGAGATAAACAGTTATGGATTTAACATGGCGGACGATACGCGTAAAGTGCGAGTTGAGGAAAGATTGAAAATAAAGATCGGTACGTAACATGCATTCTTATTTAATAAATGAATACATATAACAAAAGTTGGCAAGTGATTATTAAAATTTAGATCCTGTCAAAGTGTACAATTAAAACTGGATAGCTGTAAGCTGTTGTTGTCAATCGTGCTAAACAGGTGGTAGATTCTAAGGTTTTAGGTTTTGGGGGCTAGGTTTGAATGAATATTACGAAGAGAAGCAAAGTCAGACACGGTATGGAGCCCGCGTATACCTGTCGTAGTGAATGCCGAGCATTGGTGGTTCGCCAGACTTAGTAACTCTTTGTTTTTATCTCGTAATGTTTTGACAGTTCGCACAGTTTATGAATGAAACTGTATAGCCGTGAACACAATGAATATCGTGCCTAGATCATATTAGATTAGATATTGCTGTTTACTTTCGTTGTGTAACTCATTGTGATAATTATAGTGATAAATATTGATATTAGCAGCTGTTTAATCCTAATCAATATCAACAAACATTTATTTGTGGACGACATACTGACCACAGTGAGATGTCGAAACATTTTAAAACATACTAACTGTTAATTCGAAATATGTATATTTCCAATTTGACTTAAATAACTACTGTCCATTTTTGCTTTCCCATACTGTATGGAATCTGTGTACAATATAAAATAGATTGTAATTCAGCAAACTACAAAAAATACTCAGCGGTATGAATGAAATATACTTTATACCTATTTATTGAGTAAAGAGTATAGTCATGTTATCCACCTAAACATTACATATAAATAATATTTTGAAAACAAATTCTTTACGTAAATTACTTACTATTCCAACATACCTACTTAATATTATAAATATTACATACAATATTCTATTGGATAATCCCAAGACCAACCTGCATTAGGCCAGCGTGGTGGACTAAGGCCTAACCCCTCTCATTAGTAGAGGAGGCCCGTGCCCAGCAGTGAGACAATGTTTAACACAGGGCTAGTATTATAATAGAATATTAAAGTAGATGAAATAACAATGAGTTTACAATATTATAGAAATTGAATTATTAAAATAAATAGAGAAACTGTTTTAGATAACAAATATATATAACTTATGAAATAATAATGCATGAAAAACACATTAAAATTTCTGTTTCACATTAAAAAAAAATTACTTTCACAACAAAAATATTTTTTTTCAATAGTTTTGTAATAGCAAATATATTAGTTATCTTTTTATAATCTATTCACAAGTATGATATTTATTTATTATGAGCAGTTAGAAGTTGAATGCTATGTTATTTTTATCTGGAACTAACAGCCACCTTTATTAATTAATTATTATAATAAGTATTAAATATGTGTAAAAGCCTGCAAACTGGTAACTACTACTCTATTTAATTCTGGATATAAACTGATAATAATAGAATAGATTTTTTAATTTTAGATTTTATATTAGCAAATATAATGATCATTGCCCAGTTCTTCTATGGATTTCGCAGAGGAATGATTCCACAATTTTGGCAATGTCAATTTAAATTGGCAATTTAATTCTGTTCACATTTATAAATTTACCTAGTAGACAAATGAAGAAAATGTAAGTATAAGGAGAAATTACCCAGTTAATGCAGTTGCTAATGAATGAGGAATTTTTGTCAGGGGTCTAGCGTTCAGGTACAATATTTGTCCTCTTTACGGCCTTCTGAGTACTCTGACACTAGACCCTCAACCTGTTTATCACCTTCTTGCCATGGCGTAGCGTGCAGAAGCAGGCCAGCATGATTGTCGTGAGTAGAGGGGAATAGATTGTCTCTTGCTACTCTAATTGGACAGAACTGCGCTTACCATCAGGTGCAGTGTGGTCACTGTGCTGTGCTAGGATAAAAAAGCTGATGTTTCGATGTACAATGTTTGAATATCGTATGTATTTTTTAAATATTCTTTTATATAATACGGATGCATTGTTGAATTGGGCACTGATCATTTCAGAATAAAATAAAATCGTAATATTTGTGTAATTGTATTCACAACACAACAATACATGATGAATGATTGTTGAAGATGTAAAAATTGTGTAGACTGGGTACTTGAAGAGTACAACAAGGCTACGATCCACCGCATAAACAGGAGAGAAAAATAAAATCTTTTTGTTTAAAATTACTGTTAAACTCACAGTAATTGTGGGACATTGTGATGATCTATTACCATTTTTTATATAAAACATTTTTTTTAAATTATAATCCTATTGTTAATATCAAATGCATTACTATTAATCTGTTTGAGGACCTAGGCTTTGGTGTTTTATTATACATTTATGTTGTTACTTTACAAATGGTAGTAGACATTAAAAAGTCATAATTGAAGCATAGTACTGTATGATGCAGGTTGGCACATACAGTTAAGCTTAGTTTGAGTTTAGGTATGCATGATGTGACAAGTTCACCTGTAATTTTTACTTCAGTTGTCCTGCATTCTCATAAATACCGGAAAAGTAATAATAGTTTTTAATTGATATATTAGAGCTAATTTATAATTTCTACAATAACAATATAAAGATAACATAAATAAGTGCTTTAATTTCACTTTAACATTTAACAATATTATAAGCCTATGTTGACTTCATCCACTTAAATCCATACATAGTGTATTTCTATATGTATTAAGAAAAAAAATTAAACTTCGATTTTGCTGTTATATTGAAGAAGGTATGCTGCTGCACGCTATTTCAAGGCCTGTGAACTCTTTCGTAACATACGCCAATGACCGATTTGAGAAATATTCCCTCTTATAACAGAGGTATTAGATATGTTACGAGCTTTTATTACAAATAATCTTAAATCCATGAATTCTGTTCATGTGTATCCTATATTAAAATAAGTATTGACACCCTTAGCAACGGATGTAGCTACACTTTCAAAGTTCCTAATAAATATTACTTATAAAAACTGACAAAAACACTGCATATCATCAGAAACCACTACTTAAGACACCATTTTTTTGTTATGGATGATTATCACTAAAATTGAAATTTCATTGAACCATCACATAGCTATATTAGATTTGATTTTGAAAGACATGAACATGTCTTTTAGTGGAATACATAATAAATGAATGATATCTCATAGCATTTAATCAAGTTCTAAGAAAGTTTCACAATTTTTTATATCATATTTTTTTTATTTCTTCATACAATTTTTTTTACATACTGAATAGAGTAATCATTGCACTTGTTATTATTATATTCCCTACACACTTTGCATTCCTTTACAAAGGTATATCAAAAAAACTTGGTAGCGATTTAGGTGATAGGAATACACTGCAAAAAAATTGAGATGTATTTTTTTTTACTGCCTCGATAGGCAGACGAGCAGACGGGCCACCTGATGGTAAGTAGTCACCGCCGCCCATATACTTCTGCAATGCCAGGGCGCAGCAAAACCGCTGCCTACCGTTAATTGTATACCGTTGTATGTCTAGTGATCTGGGTGTTGATGGATCTTTCAGCCAATATGTGCAATTGTAATATATTACATTTTTATTAGATCACTACAATGTTTTGATCCAATTTCATGTGCAGTGTGAATAAATACACACCAACAATGCGCACCACTAGAGAGTGGAACTCTTTGCCGGAGTCTATATTTCCCGAAGGTTATAACCTGGTTATCTTTAAGTCAAGAGTGAATAGGTATCTTCTAGGCAAGCGTGCTCCACTATGGATCATCATCACTTACCATCAGACGAGATAGTGGTCAAACGCAAGCCTATTTATAGTAAAAAAAAAAAATTTGAATAACTAAGTACATTTATTCAATTAGTTCAAGCGTTAAATTAAAACATATATTTAGGTACTGTAATTACTCACATCATTCTACTTTTGAAAGTTCCATAATGAAACTGTATATCGAATTATATTTTTTTAATCTTACTAATATTATAAATGCAAATGTTTACATGGGTGGAAGAATGAATGGATGTTTGTTACTCAATCACACCAGAACGGATCTGGTTGAAATTTGGCACAGAGATAGATTTATAATAGTCTGGAGTAGCACATAGGCTATTTTTTATCCCGGAAGAATGTATGTTTCCGGTAGGATTGATTATTAGTTGTATTCCACAGAGCAAGGGATCGACATGGTTTTTTGCATAGTGGTAGTTTAGGGGTCAGAGAATGACGTAGGCTACTTTTTATCCTGGAAAAATCACGGTTGCTATGGTATAGCAAAAGCTAGTAGTATAGGATAAATATATTACATATTGATTTACTTTTTTACTCAATCACGCCAGAATGGCTGAAAGAATCTGGTTGAAATTTGGCACAGAGATAGATAATAGTCTGGAATAGCATATCCTTTTTATCGCGGAAAAAATTACAGGTCCAGTGGGACAGTTTTTTTTCGCAGAGCAAGGGATCAATATGATTTTTTGCATAGTGGTAGTTTAGGGATTAGAGTATAACATGGGCTACTTTTTAAATAGAAAGATAGATAGATAGATAGAAAGGATGGAAGATGACTCCATGGATTTTATACCTTTTCTTTCAAAAATAACTACCACGCGGGCGGAGCAACAGCTAGTATAGGAAAAAAAATGTTTTTATTTTAGTAGATTCTTCATTATGTTGTTGGAATTGGTTATAACATAATTTTTACGTATAGACCAAAAAAAATATATGAAAACATGTTTGATTCCTTATCAAGTATTCGCCAGAAGTTTATTTCTGTTTTATTTCCCAATATTGTAAGAATTAGATATTGTATGAATTGTCATATTTAGAAACCTTTTCTAAATATAAATAACTATGAAAACATCACTGCATATGTCAATGCACCTAGTTTTTAAATTGGGCAGCTGATAAGCATGAAAATGATTGATTTGTGTTGTCGACGCACGCACATAAATCGAAGATATTGCAAAGCGTGTCTGGTCTGATAAGACAGCAACATGTCTTCCGGGGCGTGACCCACGACCCCCTCGCTACTTGTTCTGTTCGTTGTTACTAACCAACTCTTCAAAAATAGAGGCTTTTATTTTATTGTAATTATGAATACTTTTAATTTAAACTCCTAACACCTATCACACCTAACAGAGGGGTTACTCTTGACACTCGATTACAATTTAAAATTGGCATTGGGTTAGAAAACTGTACAATTGGCACTCTTGAACGCAACACCAGCGCACAATTTAACTGAATACGGCGGAAATTTTAGTAACTAAATGAAATAGAGTATTTACGATCGCTAGTTCGTAAATATTCTATTTCATTTAGTTGAGTGAGTTAGAGTTCGAATATCTTCTAGATTGGAATTGAAACTGTATCGAGTTCGAGATTGGAATTGATTTCAAGAGTAGGCCTACTGTTCTTTATTTATGCTGGACGCATTTAATTCTCGCGTATGTTTTAATATTATGCAGATTTTGCTAATATAATACACAAGTTTATTTGCAATTTATATTCTACTTTGTAGGACAACGTATTTCTGATCACCATTGTAAGGTGTGAGTTCTATGGGACACCTGTAAGTTAACGAACATCTATTGGTAACGGCATATTATGATTTAACTTTGTCCGCACCTACCTATATCTATCTAAAGTCATCCTGTTTTCCCAGGACATGTCCTGGTTTTTAGAGGGTCCTGGGATGTCCTGGATAGTTTTTAAGCAGTGTCCTGGGTTTTAAGCGTCCTGATAAGGTCCTGTATTTTAAAATTAGCACACAACTTTTGCAATCCTTACTTTCGGGGTGCGTCTCAGCTCGCAAAAGATGCGTCCTGTTTATAAGTTGAATTGTCCTGGTTTTTTTAACTTCTAAAACTAAAAATCCCAGTATTTGATTTCCGGGGTTGGTAAACCTAATAATGTAAAGGGCTAATTGAATATTATTATTTTTGTGTATTGTGTAATATCAGCAATTCATGTTTATATCTTATAGTATCTGTATATATAAAAGAAGAAACTGACTGACTGACTGACTGACTGACTGACTGACTGACTGACTGATCGATCAACGCACAGCCTAAACGGCTGGGGTTAGATACTTGAAATTTTGACAGTAGGTACCTTTTATCACGTAGGCATCCACTAAGGAAGGGTTTTTGGAAATACCACCCCTAAGGGGGTAAAATAGGGGATGAAAGTTTGTATGAAAATCCGTCATTTTTGCAGTTAAATTCATGAAAATTTTGTATTTGGCATTTTAGTTAAAAATAAAAAATATATATTTCAGGATTTTTGGAAATTCAGCCCCTAAGGGGGTAAAATAGGGAATGAAAGTTTGTATGAAAATCCGTCATTTTTAAGTTAAACGCATGAATATTGGTATTTTGTATTGTATACTTTTTCTCCCAAACATGACCTCCACGCGGGCGGAGCCGCGAGCAACAGCTAGTCTTTCATATTTGTTGACTGTAATTTAAAAGACTTTTGAAACACATACAGGACGATATTATTTTTTTTAAATATAATAGCACAAAAATGAAAAGGGAACTGGGGTACATTTATCGAATGCCACAAATAATCCTTCAAAGAGCCGCAGGTTGCCCCCCCTGATATAGACCATGAAGAATAAAATAAAACGGTTTCCCAAAAACAGTCAACTAGGCTATTGTCGTCTGTAGGTACTTTCTTACAACCATAGCGTATTAGAAGGGTTTTTGGAAATACCACCCCTAAGGGGGTAAAATAGGGGATGATAGTTTGTATGAAAATCCGTCATTTCTGAAGTTAAACGCATGAAAAGCCTTTAAGTTAAAAATATACATTTCAGGATTTTTGGAAATTCCATCCCTGACGGGATAAAATAGGGGAAGACAGTTTGTATGCAAATCCGTCATTTTTGAAGTTCAAAGCATAAAAATTGGTATTTGGACTTTCAGTTAAACATAAAAAACAAATTTTTCAGGATTTTTGGGATTCCACCCCTAAGCGGGTAAAATAGGGGATGAAAAAATGTTAGGCCAGTTTTGTTTTAGACAGAGCAAGGGATCCACATGATTTTTTGCATAGTGTTAGTTGATGGGCTACTTTTTATACCAGAAAATGCACGGTTCCTACGGAATAGCATAAGACAGGAATATGTAATAGCTTAAGAGGTCTCCATGGATTTTATACCTTTTCTTCCAAAAATAACCACCACGCGGGCGTAGCCGCGGGCAAAAGCTAGTAACCTATAACAGGCCTGCTCATTGCACAATTTAATATTTCCTTGAATTTTATGCGATATATCTATAGATGGCAGAATATTTTTATAATTATGTATAACGTAAAAAACTGTACCGGTTCAATTTAATTGTCGTCACCTCCTTCACCGTTTTTGAAATCGGTTAAATAAATATCATATTTACCAAACATACATATTTCAAAATGTTCAGAATTATGTCGGTCTCATACAAATGTGGATTATTTAAATTTTATCCTATTTCGTCAATTTTAAGTGGTGGCAGACCAAGACATGAAATATCGTCCCTATTTTTAACCACACGACGTCAATGTGATTGAGTTTAGATAAAAATATGAAATCTATACTAATATTATAAAGAGGAAAGATTTGTAAGTATGTTTGTAACGAATTGGCTCAAAAAGTACTGGACCGATTTTAAAAATTCTTTTACCGTTTGAATGCTTCATTATCACTGATTAATATAGGCTATTTTAATTGCAAGAAAAAAATAAGGATAGAAAGGTGTAATAATAATAATAAATTAAGTTGCCTCCATGGATTGTATACCTATTCTTCCAAAAATTACCTACACGCGGGCGGAGCCGCGAGCAACATCTAGTGATGAATATGATGAATGGTAGGAGACATTATTTTATTATGAACGTGATAATATGCATAGGTATCATATTTTCATTTTTATATATTATACATGAAATAACTTCCCGTTTCAATGCTATTTATGAAGTAAACATGACATTGACAGCGCTTTAATGAACATTCACATTACAATGTTTTCCTCGATTGATATGTATAGGTACTTAAATTAAATGAGAAATACAATTCGACCATAAATATACATTTACCTAGGCCCTAGCGTATTGCCTTTTTTTAAAGTAGTATGCTCTAATTTATATTTCAATGATTGTTAATAATAAAGTAATAATTATTATCTATACTTATATATAAAGCTGAAGAGTTTGTTTGTTTATTTGAACGCACTAATCTCAGGAACTACTGGTTGGAATTGAAAAATTATTTTAGTGTTGGATAGCTCATTTATCGAAGAGCGCTATAGGCTATAGAACATCACGCTATGATACGCTTAAGACAACTCCTTGGATTGTATACTTCTGCTCCCGAAAACAACCTCCACGCGGGCGGAGCCGCGAGCAAAAGCTAGTGAATAATATAAATGCGAAAGTATTTTAGACCATTTCATCAACGCGACAACTATCGTCCAAGCGCATTATAATCGATTCTTTTCATAGAAACATGATTAAGGTCACTGTAAGTTATGGAAATGCTTTTTCAGCACCAAAGGTCAACCATTTCAAATATTTACTCATGGATAGTATTAATAGTTAGAATTTTAGTGTTCCTTTTATTACATACATACACACTCACGCCTGAATCTCTTAGGGGAAGGCAGAGACTACCGAGTGCCATAAGCTACGAACTGGAGTCCTTACACATTTTATTTCTTTCACATTACACATCACGTTTCATACATTTCGACTTATGACGACCCATGATTCTCTCTCTCTCTCTTCAATTTCTTATTCATTCACATTCACACGATTATTTTCGTAAATCGTTTTTCATCCATATACTTACCTTAAGAACTTACAAAACCACCTTTTTCCTTGCAAATATATTTAATATCCACAATATTAGTTTCGAGAATGCAGTGCATTGTCATACAGAAATACTTAATGTAAGATAAGTATAAATAAAGTTTACGAAGTGTGTAAAGAAACCCCAGACACATGCGTTTAAAGATGTATTATTCAAATTCAGCGTGACGACGACCTATCAGTGTAGTGTTTTTAGGGCAGTACGCCCGGCAGAGCCATGAGGTATGCGGCATGCGACCGATATCGACCGGCGCGCCTCGTGCCGATGCTCTTGTCTGCGCTGCTGGCTGCGTGCTCCGTATGCTAGTGAATGGGGCAAGTGTAGCGTTTTCCATTCAGCACGCCCATTCATGGAAACTCACTGTTCCGTTAATGAAAAATGCGCTAGTTTATCGTGAGCCGTCACCGTTATCGTCGCCTCCCTGTCCACTCACACGTGGGCTCGCTCGCTCACTTGCCAATAAACGCGTATTTACATTCAACAAATTCGTTCGCAATATGTATATTGACTACTTATCGTCATTATTGATAAGATTATTATAATACTTATTGTACGTGTACCTGTTTCGATCGCTCTGCTACATGAATGACTAAATAATGTCAATGAGTAGATATATTACGTATGCTTCGCCTTTATGAATCGCAATCTACACAGGCTATATAAATCAACGGTCAGCTGATCAATTAACAAAAACGATACACGTTTAACTACTTCTGTCTATATTTTATGTTATTATTGATTAACTGGCAAGTTACACTATTGTAGTCTATAGTATTTTTACAATCTTCTGTTTCTAAATATATAAGCGAAATACCAGTGGATGACTCATTTATTTATTTATTTATACACTTCATATACAATGTATATAGGCGGACTTAATGCCAAAGGCATTCTCTCCCAGTCAACCATAGGGTGATGCAGAGATGAACAAGGTTGTATTACGATATCTCTAAAACTATACACCTGATTGACTTGAAAGATTTCTTACTTACTCCTTTCGCGATGTAAACGCTCACTAAAAACGGATTTTTGGAAAATTCACCCCTAACAGGGTGAGTTTGGTGTTGAAAGTTTTCTGTCTGTACATTTTTGACGGCTTAATCATTGAAAATTATGAAGTATGAGGATTTCTATGACCCCTATGACAGGAATAGGATACTTTATTATTTTGAATTCATCTCTTAAAGAGTTGAAGTAGGGGATAAAATTTTGTATGGGAATTCGGAAACCGCAAAATTGAGAATATCATTTGAGATATTTTAGAGTTTAGAAGCAAACTCTCAAGGGGTCACCCCCATTAAAATAAGGGATGAAAGTAATCGTTTAATATACTTCTTGGCCAGGAGTAATTATTCTTTCGGTCCCATGGGATAGCGACAAACTCATTCAAACCGGACAACGACGCGGGCAAAAGCTAGTTTAATTATAAACACAAATGAGGTGACTGCCACTTTTGACGAATCTAATTGTAGTTAGTTACTTTTGATGATAATGTGTGAATAGACATTACGTTTGTAAAGCGGCTGTACTCTCAAATATTGCTTAATTCATGAATCAAAAGGCGTGTGCAACACGTGTTTAGAATATTCGCAGGCAGTAATGCATGTACACATTATACGTCTATTTTAATGATTAGCAAACAAATACGCAAGGTCGTGCCGTGGTTTCACTTGTTTAATGATATTGCACAATTCGCTGTCATAACAAGATAATATTCCGTCAAACGTGAAGTATTAAGCGTCTGGCCGTCCACCGTGGGCCGGGCCGTGTGGGTGAAGTGCATACCTCGGTCCACGCACCTGGCTTCGTAGGCGAGACCCATTTTCTGTACAATGAGCTACTTTTTAACCGACTTAAAAAAAAGCAGGAGGCTCTCAATTCGTCGGAATCTTTTTTTATGTATGTTCCCCGATTATTCGAAGACGCCTGGAACGAACCGAGAAATTCTTTATTGTTTAAAAGGATATACTTCACAGGTGGTCCCATTGGCACCAAGTCAGGATCTGATGATATTTCATAGGCATAATAATGTGTTTTTTATTGAAGTCGGTGTACTTTTAGGCTATCATAATTAATTTTACTACATTACCTTAATTTTCGTATCTTCTTCGAATAAGCTAAGTATTCACCAAATACTGTTCGTATGGAAAGTTCTGAACAGTTAACAAAGGTGTAAATTTTTCTGCCTATTATTTAATGAGAACAGGTTTTTTAATTACTTGTAAATTTGCATTATGATTATAATAAGATAATTATATCTTTATCATGAATCAGTATAAATCTATAGGTAGGATGATAAGCTTTGGAAAAAATATCATAAAAACGTCGACATCACGAGCTCAGTCCTAAATAAAATAATGCAAAATGTTGCACATAATATATTGGTCGGTGCTGTTGACCCATGATCGCGTACGCGTACGCAGAACGGAATAATCACGTGAGCTGTTATTTCCCGGGAATCGTGAGAGGTTCGCGGTGCGTAATTCCGAGTATTCAGCTCTTCCTCGCAAACTTTGATAATTTCGTTCTCTGAAATAAGTGATCATACCTTTTATATGATCTAATGAATCCAATTTTTAAGCGATTTGCTTTCAACGGACTTTAAATATGGTGGGAGTCATCAAGTCCCTTGTATACATAGCTACTTATTTTACGCGATATCTTCGAGAAATATGAATCGATTTTGATAATGCTTGTATTCGGTATGGTTAAAGACCTTAGAGTTGGTTGCCTACTCTAAGTTAAAGACGAGTGTAGTCTCGTAAAAATTTGTTTTGACATATAATGAAACTTGTTAACAAATCAGCAAATATATATTATACGTTTTTTTAAGTTTTAGTTATGATTAAGATTATTATGATAAGCCCATTGCTATCTTACAGTCAAAATCAGCAATATTGCATTTGAAGTCATCATGTTGGATTAACACGGTATTTTTTTTTATTCTGGCGCGTCATAGGGACTACACTGCACCTAATGGTAAATGCAGTGCCGTCCATATAGAGTACCAAGTAGCGAGAGACATTCTATCCTTCGCTACTCAACACAATCATGCCGGCCTGAAATTTGATTTTTTTTCTGGCCGCAATAAAATACGTGTTTCGAATTGGATCTGTACGGTGATATTGTAACCAAACAATCTAGTCGGTTTCTTCATTCCCATGCTTTTGTCTGTACAACACAAAAGTACTCTCGATTTCGAAACAATTGCACTACGCACACGAACGTGTGGAAACGTCGTTAATGATCACCATTGTGACTAAATACCATACGCGTACTTGCACATTTCCTCGATGGGTGCCACCATTCAGAGGTCCCGTTTCACTCCCACGATCCAGTTTGACGTCGTGTGTATTACTGTCGAGTTGATGATGATGACGCCCGTTTTTGCATCAGTAATTATGTACAGTTTGTTGCGAGTTTCTCTCACTCCAATTACGACGAATTTTGTGAGAGTCACACGCCGATCGCTGTTGTTTTTTTGTGGCATCGTGTCCTAACCGTGGCCACTGTACTTTCCGTTTATAGTAATTACACATGGTTTTATTTACTTATTTGCATATAGAAATCGTTCTGAAAGCCGTGTAAACTGCATGTACGCCTCGGTCATAGTATCCCACCGCTAAGAGACTACCTATAAATTGTAATTCTAATTACTAATTAGAATTTTCAACCCCTAATTCAAAATAAACTGGTTATTTCTAACCAGAAGCAGATACCTATATGAAATTCATGAATTGAAAATTACGGACTCCCATACAACCGTTTATCCCATATTTTACTCCCTTAGGGGAGAAATTTCCAAATCCTTTGTTAGTGGATTACAACATAAAATGCATCAACTGCCAAAATGTGACGTTTGTAGCTCCAGCGGCTTAGGGTCTGCGTTGATGAATTACTCAGTCGGTACAATTAATTAATTTATATAATTATGTATAGTAAGATTCCGTTAACATTGGGTTATTCACATAACCAGGAAATTGTTTTCATAACAAATGAACATAACGTATTATATTATTGTATATGGCCCCGGTTAATGTTACGTCATATATTTATTTGCTAACTTACCTATTGTCAAGTAATGTGCTCGGTTTTAATAAATTATACTCGTAATCGTGTAGGTTGGAGATACTATGCGTACGGATGCCGTAGTTTAGCCATGTTTTTGCTTAGTTGTGTACTTGTTATTATTGAAAAGGTTGCCAAGAAATCTCATTTAGAAAAGATGATGGTTGATACACGGACAGTGTACACACTCTATTCATTAATGAAACTAACGCCTAGACCCTTTACACCAAAACCTTTACAAGAAAAAAAAACACTTTCAATCTTATCAATACCCGACATTACGTAAAATCATTTACAGTAATGATAGTGATTGTAGTTTATAGTTTAACTAGCTGTTGCTCGCGGCTCCGCCCGCGTGGAGGTCATGTTTGGGAGAAAAAGTATACAATACAAAATACCAATATTCATGCGTTTAACTTAAAAATGACGGATTTTCATACAAACTTTCATCCCCTATTTTACCCACTTAGGGGTGGTATTTCCAAAAACCCTTCCTTAGTGGATGCCTACGTGATAAAATGTACCTACTGTCAAAATTTCAAGTCTCTAACCCCAGCCGTTTAGGCTGTGCGTTGATCGATCAGTCAGTCAGTCAGTCAGTTTCTTCTTTTATATATACAGATTAAATGTTCCTAAGCATGCTTATCCCGGTTAACTTTGATAGAGCAGCTATGCTCTGTACTATAGCGTTTTCTTAAAATGGTTTGTAAGCTTTCCTAAGTGTAATAAAATAAAAAGCGATATACCATTTGAGAAAAATTTGAAAGTTACCTATTTTAAACTGTTTTTTTATTGTTTTTCGAAAATGGAAACAGTTTCCATTAAATTAAAGTTATTAAACATAACCCCTTAAAATAAGCTTTAACTTGCAGTCGTTAACCATGAAACCAACAATCATTGACGTATGATTGTACAAATAGAAATACCAGTAAGACTTAATTATCTTTAAGTAGTGTGTACTGTGAAGTATAAAATTGTATTGTAAATAAACTAGTGACTCGCCCGGCTTCCCACCGGTAACACGGTACAGCCAGATGACTTCAAAAAGTGAATAAAAATAGTAAAAAAAAAACTAATTTTGTAGGCAAAATATGACAGATAACTACGAAAAGCGACGGTTGTAATAGGTTTTATAATATTTACATAGTAGTCAAACCAAAAAGTTCGTTGTATAGGAAACTAGCTGTTGCTCGCGGCTCCGCCTGCGTGGATATTATTTTCGGGAGCAGAAGTATACAATCCAAGGAGTTGTCTTCTGTACTGAGGCACCTGTAGCGATTGTCCAGCTTGTCAGGTGTTGTGCTTGAATCTTGAGATTGCCTCTAAACAATACCTCATAAGTTTAACCTCACTTTGCCCCTTTAGGGATGATTTTTCAAAAACGTTAAAACACGTATTTCTTTATTTCCTACCAAAAGCCTATATATGAATTTCCAGAATAATAATTCCTAAGTCGAGGAATTATGGATTTCTCATACAAATTTTGTACTCCTATTTGGCCCCTTTAAGGTTGTTTTTTGAAAGATAGCCTATGTCCTTCTCCAGGATATAATATATCTCCTTGCTAAATTTCATCACAATCTGGCCAGCCGTTTAGACGTGAAAAGGTAACAAATAGAGTTACTTTCGCATTTATAGTATTAGTATGGATATTACATATGGCAACCCTTGCTTATGGGCCGATGGTCGCCTCACCTTGTCTCTCCTAATCCAGCTGTATCCGAGGAGTGACGAGGCTACGACAAGTTGCACAACGGCAATGCTCCTTTTACAGTGATTATTATGGTCGTTGATCAAAAAAGTAATCATTATAACGCGAGTACTTTTTGCGTCTACAATCGCTAATTGGACTAGTTTATTTGATCTCAATTTATTTTGCATTTACTCTTGGGTTCCTTTGTGATTTATCGTGGTCTATGGTTTCCAGATCATTACCTTATAAAACAGGATTTTAACGCCAGTCACGGGGAAAAGTGGAGGTAAATTCGAAAGTTGTAAATTGCGGAAGTAGAAAATTCGTCCATGGTCCTAATCTGACCGGATAAGCATGAAAAACTCTATTTTGTTGTTTGCTAGAGCTTTAACATTATGTTCATAAGTGTGACTATCGCTCATGAGATCTCCGGCTACCACAATAATTAATTTTGTTAAGGTTTTAACCATATAAGCCAATATAATAAAATATAACCAATAATATAAGCAGGTGGTAGGATATTCATATCCGCCCGGATAGCGACCACCGTACACAGGGTGAAAAACCCGCCATAGTGGCACACGCAAGTGTGTCGCGTTCCGGGATCAGCCAGTGTACATCCGGTTTTTTGGGGGTCTAGAGTTGGGGTACAATGTTTGGCCATTTTGCGGCCTTCTGAGTACTCTGACAATAGACCCTCGACCGCTTCTTCACCTTCTTGCCCATGGCGTTGTGTGAAGGAGCAGGCCGGCATGATTGTGTTGAGTAGCGGGGGATAGATCGTCTCTCGCTCCTCGATACTCTAATTGGACCGTACTGCAGTTACCATCAGGTGAAGTGCGGTCAATTTGCCGTGCTAGGATAAAAAAAAAAAATATATATATATTTACATAGATCTAATAGAAGACACATTATCAAATTAGGGAACTGGTCTTAATCGCTTTAGTAGAGTTACCACGGATGATGCAACTCGGTTGAAACGTCGAGAAATAAATAAATATACATACACTAGCGGACCCGACAGACTTCGTTCTGTCAAAAAGATTTGGAATGTGGCAGTTTTTTGTCTTCAACGAACTTTGGTCAACCTACTGGGACCCATTAAAAATACCGACTGGGATGTCTGCCAGACAAGAGGCGAACTTAGGGTTTTGACTTTAGGAACACACCTACATTGCTTAGACAACAGTGAGTGCTTGTAATTTAATATGAACTTTATTGAATAGCAATAACGTTCAAATTGACTCTACATTTTAGTTAGAAAACGTTTGTATGGGAAAAAGAAAAGGGCTGTTTTTAGGGTTTTCCCGGCAATTATTAAAATTTTAAAAAAATCGCCGTAAAAACCATCCTTGGACTTCAACGAACATTTTTAAAAAAGAATTAGTAAAATTGGTCCAGGCGTTGTTGAGTTATGCGCTTACCAACACATTTTGCGATTCATTTTTATAATATAGAAGATACATACCATTAAATATTGATAAAGACCAGTTCCCTAATTTGATGATATGTATACAAATCGCAAAAGTCGAAAAACATTTAGAAGACGCATAGTCAAGGTATACAAATAAAAACCAAATCCTGGAAAAGATTATGAGGACACTAGTCTGCTCTCGACGTTATCGCAGTGAGACGTCAGCAGAGTTCACGAAAAATGTCTGATCGCATTGTAAATTATTGTAAAAAATCTGTAAAGTGGTTCAAGGGTATTTTTCATTACTACTAAATTGCTCTAGACATCACAGTAGCTACAAAAAATGTGTCTACTTTTTAAACAGATTGTAGAGCTTGCGCCGCGTATTAAGATCCACGTCTGTGGTTAAATCAAACAAATTTGTGAATGATCGGCACTTCTATATAGGTTAGAAAGCAGCATCGGTCGTGCATTGCAATTGGAGCCGTTCAAGGTTACACTTCGCAATCGTACACGAAATTCAATGGGAAAATTACATTGTATTATTATAATATGAAGTTTTGTAATATTATAAATGTTGGGATGTTTGACACAATACAAGCACAGCGGTTATAAGCTAAATGAAGTGTTGCGAGAGTTACGTTTGATAGAGCACGTAACCGGAGACATCGGAGCTGATGGTGACGCCGCTCGGTGCACGGTTACATGTAATTCAATTACGGCAATCGTAATCGCTAATCACCCAACATTTGCTGACATGAGAAATCGACACTGATAGATATTTATAACTTTTTGTTACTGCATTCATGCATTTTTTTTATATCATAGTCCGACAAACGAGCCAAAACGACAAACGAGGTGACCCATCACCTGATGTTAAGTGATCTCCACCGCCCATGAACATCCTCAATACCAAAAGTATCACGTATGCGCTGTCGGCCTTAAAGGACAGGAATAGGGATTAGGGAAGGGAAGGGGGAATCTGGGCCTCCGGATATCTCACTTACCATACGAAACGCGACAGTGAATTGTCACTTTACGTTGGTTTTCTGTGAAACAGTGATACTACCCCGGTCAAGCCGGCCCATTCATGCTGTAGACAAATATGTCTACAGCGTGGCTCTACCACTTTTAAAGCATAAGTGTAATATTAAAAATTGTTACAAATATTTTTTGGCTTATGAAGTTAGTATAAATATACTTTATAGGTACATGTAAATTATTGTTGATGTTTTCATAAAAAATATTATATAATGTAACAACATATTGTGTTTCATTGTAAGTATATTGTAATAATCCCGTACTAACCATTTGCAGGTTGCTACTACAACATCCTACGAAAAAAATAATGTCTCACCTAAATACCTGTTTGAACTAAACTTGGACATCATCGTAACTCATACCCAACTTTTAGTTGAACTTAACCATAACATTGCACTTACCGTAAACGGATTTCTGAATGCTTCATGTTTAGGATGATATTTAGATAACATGAACTTTACATTTACTTAAACTTCTTTTGACTTTGTTTAAAATCTTTGACATAGGAATTTCGTATATGTTTTCACACCATTCTGGTTTTAAATAGAATGATTTATTGAAATAAAACTAATTTTACGGATTCTATTATCTTCATGATACAAATGATCTTCTCCTGACGTTTCGAAGGCTGTAAAGCTTTTGAAACGTCGGGATAAAAAAAGTTTAATAAACCGCGATAGAATCTGTAAAATTATTTTCATTTTAATGTATAATATTCGCGTAAACATAGAAACCGTTTGAATTATTTACTATTGATGAATACTGCTATTATTTTTGCCTTTGCTGTACAAAAAAATACTATAAATACCGATCCTGGGTCCTTTAGGCGTAGTGTGAAGAAGCTTAACAGCAGGTCGGCATAATTGTGTTGAGTAGGGACAGACTGTCTCTCGCTACTTGATACTCTATCTGGACCGCACTGCGCTTACCGCCAGGTGCAGTGAAGTCACTTTGCCGCGCCAGAATAAAAAAAAGTGAAGTATATTAATAGCGGTTGTGATTTGTTCCAGGTGAAGCAAAGAACTTGCCAGGTCGCAGCCATGGCACCGCGTGCCACCGAGACATATACTGCGTGCTGTCGCTCGACCAGGAAGAAATATTTCGCACATCCACCATGGAGAGGACGCTCAAGTAATGTACCATTATTAGGATATAATAATCATTTAATTTTACACGAATACATCATATGGATTATAGAATTTGGCATCTATGTTAGTTGCATAGGAAATCCATTACCAAATTCGTTATGAACTGTCCGACTTAAATAGCTCGTAGAGAAGACAGAGGTTACTTCGTCTAGATGGTATAAATTATTACACAACGGACTGTGACACTTGTGTCAGAGTACTTGTCAGAGGATCTTGACCCTCGACCGCTTCTTCACCTTCTTGTCCATGGCTTAGTGTGAGGAAGCAGGCCGCCATGATTGTGTTGAGTAGCGAGGGATAGATTGTATCTTGCTACTTGATACTCTAACTGGACGGCACTGCACTTACCATCAGGGGCAATGTGGTCAATTTGCCGTGCCAGGATAAAAAAATTAGAGAAAAGGAAATTTATTGTGGTAGAACTATAGACCGGTCAGATGTTTTACAACATGAATTGGCCGACACAACCAGGTTATTACCAAACGCTATCTCTCAGAAAACTTATATTAAGTAACAGCTAACTGTTGTTTTTCGTGCGGTGAGTTAGGTTTCCGGAGAGCTAAATCCCCTTAAATCCCCTAAATACCCTCCTATTCCAATCTCTATTCTTTTCCTTGAAGTCCAGCAACGCAAACAAAATGCTTCTAGCATTGTGACTGCTTTGCGGTGGAGTTTACATTTTACATACCGTAAAGTGATCCACATGCTTGTTTGCCGACCTTTGCTATAAAAAAATAACAGTTTTTAGTAGCACAACATCTTTGAATAGAGCCATTTATATATAGATATAAATAAGCCATTCAGGAATGTTTATTTTTTCGAGTTTCCTGTCGATGTCCCGTTAAACGCGCGCTAAATGTGTCATTTTTCAAATACACGTTCCCGGGTAAAGTTGACACAACAACGGATCCTTTGTCCGGTGTCACGCGTCACTTCCGTCGTTATCGGCTGGACACTGTTCACTAACATATTTAGGTAGGCAAGCTTTATTAGGTCAAGGTTTGGCAATAAGTTTCCCAAAGAGACAAACCTATTTTGTTAACTATATCGTATTTATGCTACAGTTTTGATAAAAAGAGCACCGACTTCAATGAAAAACAAATTATGCGTCTCTATAACATTTGGGGGTTTCCCTCGATTTTTCTGAGATCCCATCATCAGATTCTGACTTGGTGTCAATGGGACCACCTGGGAATTTCTCGAATCGGTCCAGCCGTCTTCGAGTAATCGGGTAACATACATAAAAAAAGATTCCGACGAATTGTTGACCTCCTCCTTTTTTGAAGTCGGTTAAAAAGCCAATTTGATAGTCTATACTTAGTTAACTCCCAAGAGTCGCAGAATTTATTAGCATTTATATGTATTGCATGTAGGCGTTGATAAAAATCAAACAAGTTACCTCCGCCCATGGAACATTTTCAATATCCATTTATTTGCTAAGTAGTTTACCTCAGTATAGACAATATTGAAGTAAACTAATGAAAGCTTTAAATAATATGGCATAGAATGAGCATTCGGAATAAAAGGTGATATCAACTGAGTCATAATTTATAGTTAATGTTATTGAAGGTTTTTATTAACAGACTTCAAAAAAGGAGGACATTAACAATTCGTCGGAATCTTTTTTTTTTATGTATGTTACCCGATTAGGTACTCGAAGACGCCTGGACCGATTCGAAAAATTCTTTTTTTGTTTAAAATGGTATACTTCCCAGGTGGTCCCATTGGCACTAAGTCAGGATCTGATGATGGGATCTCAGAAAAATAAAGGTTAGCCCTCAAATTTTATAGTGACACATAATGTGTTTTTTATTGATGTCGGTGTACTTTTTATGGATTAAAAAACTTTTACTTGTTCCAAATTTTGATCTAAAAGTGCAAATAGTGTACTGCCTCGGTGGCGCAGTTGTAATTTCGTACACGGTAAGACTGCTGTGCTAGGGTCTAGGGTTCAATCCCCAGGTCGGGTAAAAGTGATAATCTTTCTATCACGTTATACTCAGTATCTGCCCGTAGTCTAGAAGTATGAAGATAGAATAGTAGTAATAGTCTGGTAATAACCTCGGCGAAATGTGGGTGCACTGGTTACGCTTCTGCCTCTCTCGTTGGGGATTACGGGCTTGAGCGCGTATATATCAGTCTAAAATGTTAGTTTATAAGAATACTGTCACTTTCTTTTTAGTTTCTCTATATATCCAAAGGAACTTAGGAACTCACTTTCTTAGTTTAATGAATACGTGGCGACGGACTACAATCATAATCGCACATACATATACGTTGTACGTAACTTCCGGTGTTTTCACCAATACACATCGCGTCTATTTGAATAAACAATGTCGGATCGTCCATGCCGCGCATCGCCGTTGCTTTTGATTCAATAACACCACTGATACAATGCAAAATATACACTACATAACCATATTGGGTTTGCAAGGTTGTTTGAAATTAACTTCTACTGTTATTGTTTCTTTAACTATGGCAAGGATGTTCCTTATTTTGTACACACTAGGATGTGTTTAATAGATTACTCTCTTAACATGGTAATGTAAAAAGTAATTATTTGTTAATACCCTCCTTGTTTTTTTGCTGGTGGTAGGATATACATCCGCCTGGATAGCGACCACCGTACACAGGGTGTAAAACCCGCCTTAGTGGCACACGCAAGTGTGTCGCGTTCCGGGATCAGCCAGTGTACATCCGGTTTTTGTCGGGAATCTAGAGTTGGGGTACCTACGATGTTGGGCCGTTTTGCGGCCTTCTGAGTACTCTGACACTAGACCCTCGACCACTTCTTCACCTTCTTGCCCATGGCATAGTATGAAGAAGCAGGCCGGCATGATTATGTTGAGTAGCGGGGGATAGATTGTCCCTCGCTACTCGATACTATATTTGGGCGGCACTGTGCTTACCGTCAGGTGCAGTGTGGTCAATTTGCCGAGCCAGAATAAAAAAAAACTGCCGCAATGCCTAAACGGCGAGCACCTCTAGAGAGGCCCTCAGAGCTGTTCTTTCTTTAGGCGTTTACGCCAACCGAAAAGGGGTTTTTGTCTAGGCCGCCTGTTGTATAAGTGCACACAAATCATCAAGGCTATTGAAGCAAGATGTGATTTTCTAAATGATATAAAACAATTTTGTAAACTAATTAAGATTCGTCATTCATTCATCATCATCGATTTACCATGTTTGTACTCCATAATCTTAATATGCTAGTATTTGGGGAGAATGAATATTAAGCTCATATTTGTTTATCAGATTGATATAGCGATAGCCTAGTTGGTTGCGGTACGGACTGTCAAGGCGAAAGTCGTATGTTCGAAACCTGAAGGCATACACCTCTGACTTTTCTAAAGTTACGTGTGTATTAAATATTAATTATCGCTTGCTTTAACGGTGAAGGAAACAATCGTGAGAAAACCTGCATTCCTGAGGATTCTCATAAGAATTTCGATGGTATGTAAAGTCTACCAATCCGTATTAGGCCAGCGTGGTCGACTAAGTCGACTAACCCCTCTCATTAGTAGAGGAGGCCCGTGCCCAGCAGTGGGACAATTATTATTTGTTTATCAAACAACGTCAAATCGAAAAATTGGGAATATAGACAAGTTTACCACGATTGTAACAACAGCGGATGTACAGACGCAAATATAGCCACGAGTTTCGAACAAAGAAATGGCTTTCCGATTTGTCGTATCTGTGTCAGTGGTAAAGTTAGTGCACAGGGGAGCTGAGAAAAAAGTAATGGGGCGTACTGGTGGGACGGTATGATTCGTGACAATAAGGGCGGCAGTGCGACGCGCCACGTCCCGGATGCGTTTCCGGTGCGCGTGCGCCCGCGCATAACGGCCCTTCCGTTCCACCCCTCGCCATTCCACTTTCTGAATGAATGGAGCACCGACACCGGCACTACATGAATGAATTTAATTACCGCGCCGCGCTAGTTTTGCTCCCCCACTATTAGTTGTGGGAATATGTTTTACGACACTTAACCGCTCGCTTGTATTACAGGAAACAGGTCACTTGTGTCGCTACGGGAACTACTCTCAACTCTCGCACTTCTCGATGCAATTATTTACGTTCAGATAGTTTTCAACAATTGTAGTATTACAATATGTGGGTTTAATAATATTATTATCAATTTCCTTGAAATTGCAAACGTAACATACAAAATGAAATGATTATTTTACTATGTGTTCATTTTACAATGTTATAAATATTACGGGCCGGATACAATATTTTCTAGTCACTGGTGTGTGTATTCCTTAGGTCTTCTAAACTACATATGAGACTTTAATATGGTTTCTAATTTCTTCCGTTATCTTTATATGTATAAATCATTTAAATTAAATTTATAAATAGTAGAGAAATTAAGTTTTGTAATAAAGTCATCAAAAAATATATCGGGCAATTACATCCAACTTTGGCTAAACATCAAAATAATTTACTTTAGAAATAATTCCGAAAAAGACCTACAGAAAAGTCCGTGATGGCATATGTTTATCTCTTAAAATTTAATCACAGTAACCGTGCGAAGTCGGGTCGGAAAACTAGTTAGTTTATCATAATTTACACCTACTGAGGAAATAGGATAGAATGACAGACACTTGAAGACGCCAATAGAATGTTTCGTTTGATATTTATTTATGATGAACTCTGTTGTTTGTTAATGAACGGAAGCGATAATGATTTAGTGACCCCAGAGGTGAGGACGCGGTGGCGGATATCGAAGGAAATGTCACGTCACTCATCGACTCTACTTAATGGGTTCTTTGTCTCGCGATACGTTATCAGCGTGGCCGCCGCGGCCGAGTAGCTCTGTGTGCACAGTGCACTGCGCGCTCTCTGTTCAATCTCTCACTAAACTATTACCTTATGTTACTAAATTGACATAATATTTATGTATCCATTGACTTGTTATACGGCTGATATAATAAGTGGCTCGTAAGTCTCCGCCTTACCTCACTATTGTTTTTTTTTTAACCTGGCACGACAAAGTGACCACAATGAACCTGATGGTAAGCGCAGTGCCGTCCAATTAGAGTATAGAGTAGCGAGAGACAATCTATCCCCCGCTACTCAACACAATCACGCCGGCCACTTCACACTATGCTACACATGTCGATGAATGTATCAATATATACTTAGCCTGTTGCCGTCCACTGTTGGACGTAGGCCTCCCCAAGTGAACGCCAACCATCCCGGTCTTGGGTAGCCCGCATCCACCCGCTACCCGCCACCTTCTTCAAGTCGTCGGTCCATCGTGCAGCAGGGCGTCCCACGTCGAATGTATCAATAGCCTATTATTTTCGCGCTGACATTATTATACCTACTCGCGTGTTCTACGAAATCGCAATGAGTCGGCGAGCCCACCCGCCGTTGCGTCGGCGGAGCTATAAAAAATATTCAGGAGCATTTTGAAGAAGTGAACGTCATAAAACCACGTCTGTGATCCGTATATACGAGTAGAGCTACTATACGAAGCGGAAGCTTTTAAGTGATAAATTGGTGCCGGAACTTCGTGGCCCGTAAAATGATCATCGGCCGCGTCGTAATGGCTCGCGAGACTGAGCTCCGAACACCGTCGGTTTTAAGTGCAATGTTCTGGATTCTTATCCTCGACGCTATTTTGCGTTGTTTGCCGCTCGCGTACTGAAGTGTGGGTGTGGCTTGGTGTCCTATTTAAAAAGCGCGTCAAGTGCGACTCGGCCTGTGTAGTGTGTACAACTTCCGTTCCACACATGGGTATCGTTAATCAGATTAACCGCATGCTTGTGGCGGTGACGTCGCGGTCGTCTCTTCCTATACGTTCAAGTGGAAAAAATCTCGCCGCCCACCGGTTTCAAACACGTATTACTCCTCTGCAGACGAGCTGTTGTAAATGTTAAGACCCATGGATCAGATTTTACTTAGAATATGAAACGCAGTATTATAAGGGCATTGAAATAACAGTCACACACATAGTTCTGACCCTACATTGGGTAAAAACTGTATCGTGAACTACGAGGGACTACGGTCCCACAACACCCAGACCCGAAACAAATATCTATCACAATACCTAATACACACAAACATTTGTCACGGTGCGGGAATCGAACCCACGGCCTCTCGTTTCACTTGCCCGCTGCGCGAATATAAACTTTACCTACTTTATTTTACTTTTTAGTATTTAATTGTATTAAATTTTCGCATCAATAAAATGTGTTTTTTTAAATGGATCCACGGAGCGCCATCCCTACAGAGCGTTAGATTACTGAGTGGAGATATACACCCACGGACCGTTGAATTTTGTAGTCAATAATTTCAATATTATTGTAATGAGCATAGGACTCTTACTTTTCATAGGTACTAAGAAGCACCTAATGCACGTTGTATACATATCATAGTTATACAATGTTTTGTCTTGTATCCTCTGACGTTAATTGTTACTATATTGCGAGAAAACTGAGTACTTGCTCCTATCAACATTTAATAGTAAAACGGTAAACTTTTTAAAAGTTCACTAAATTTGCACTAAAGCATTGGAAGTGTATAAGTAAAAGTTTTTTAATTTCCTTTTAAACAAAAAAATAATTTCTCGAATCGGTCCAGGCGCCTTAGAGTAATCGTGGAAACATACATAGGAAAAGATTCCGACGAATTGAGAACCTTCTCGTTTTTTGAAGTCGGTTAAAAAGAGTAAGGGCGTATTAACTGGTCGCACCGTCATGTCATTTCAATGCTATCATAGTACTGCGAGTAGCGCTGGCAGAGTCGGGAGTGGCTCATAGTTGGCGGATGGCGGTGACTCGATGAGTTGGCTGCCTCCCCGCGCCCGCCCCCTGCCTGCTGGTGGTTCCGGCTCCGATTTATAAATACAGGCGCCGGATGCGTCTGCGGGGCTGCCGCTCACTTACAGAATTTCTTACGCCGCGCCGACATACTCATAAGTCAATAAACCTCTTAATTGAATTATTATCGTATACAAATAACTGCAGGTAATATGTAGGTACGTAGGTATTGAGTACACAGTACGCTAAACTTCAGCTGCAATGCGGTGATTACATTGTCAATTATAAGAATCAAATAAGAACTACATATAAAGATAGAAAGATAGCGGCCATAATCATTTCGTATCGAATGTGAAGATTGTTGCATAGAAATATTTCTAAGTCAATTGTATTGTGTTACTCTGCTGCATTAGTTCACCTGTAATAGTAGATGTAAGAGTGGAAAATAATAAATATATAAAATATAAGTTTCTTGCATCCTTGAATATGATTTTTATCAGAGAACGCTGCTGCTAAATGATTAACTTGATTACAATGAAATTATGATGCAGTGCAGCAATCAATGACGCGACACATAGTTAATTAATCTGCCAAATATGTAAAGGGCACATATGCCGCGGCGCGCACTAATAATAGCAATTCGTAGAAAGAAGGAAACAATGCTGTCATATGTCTTCGTGTAACAGATGGATCATTCATCATGATATGTTAACAAATTACAAAGGATCGCTGCAAAGTGACAACGCTTGATTGATTATGTGTTTGCATTTTGCAGCGATGAGATTCAATTTTTAATTTATACCATGCCAAAGTCCTTGACGATTTGAGCATTGTTCGTTGATAGTAAAACATCACCGATACCGTAGTGCGCGAGGTGACACGCGGTTGGGGCAACAGAGACACATATTAATGATTTTTATTTATTCGATTACAAATATTTGGCTAAGTCATGTGGATCGATAGTTAGGTAAATATATCAGGCAATTTTATTAAAAGATTAAAAAATATCGTTTTAAAACTTTTTTACCATAAGTTTTTGGCTCTTGTTCAATATCTACATCATAGAAAATGTTCATAATGAAACTCTATTGTACATAATATACTGCATCAGCAAATCTGTCACAAATTTTTTTGGACTGAAATTATTTTTACAATTTGGTTAACATGAATGTTAACTCGACGCGGCGCATGTCTTAATAGTTTCTCACAAAACATGTTAAATTTACAACTACACAATAGTAACATTATTGTCAATACAATACCTAATTATTTCCTTTGAATTCATTCATGTTTTGTTCACAATATATTTGCGGCTTGACTGGTCATACTATCTCGAATGTATTCAATTTAGTTTTAATTCAGCGTACATACATTTTTACTGCCTTTTCTCGGAGGCAATGTAGTTAATTAACTCATTTTATTGTTCAGATCGAATGTTTGCCTTCTTAGAGACTATAAATAAGTTTATTTTTGTTTCCAGTTTACTCTGTTGTAACTTCAAGAATCATTCATTGGTGTCTATTTTCTAAATAAATGGTTTTGTTTGATGTGGGTGACTAGACTGACAATAATGCCAGCAACACCCCACGCGACCATTCAAGTAAATAAATTCTCTTGGCTGTTGCGACACGCAATATAAACGCTTGATTGAGTTTTTAGATACGCTTCAAGTACAAAATTATCTTACGATTAATGCAACTCTATTACTTGTATGCACTCGTATATCATTCCATGTTTTCTTCTTTGCAGTCCATTTTTCGGTGAAGAGTTCCAATTCGAGGTACCTCGAAGATTTCGGTACCTGTCCATATACGTGTTCGACCGTGACAAGCATCTCAAACAGGACAAAGTGCTCGGAAAGGTTGCCATCAAACGAGAGGACCTCCATCGTTACAACAACAAGGACCACTGGTTCGCACTGCGGCCGGTCGACGCAGACTCCGAGGTACAGGGCAAGGCGTACATTGAACTCACTCTTGAGGACTCCAGGAAGAGGTTACGAATGGAACCGAAACCGCCGGACCCGGACCCGGCCGCAGACAACTGCTCGACGAAAAGCAAAGGGAACAACCTCGTCAGACTGTCGGAGTATTGCAAAGAGAGCATAAGGTTCGGCTCGTGTTCGAGCTCCACGAGCAAAAAGCTGTTGAGCGCGGTCGCTACGGAGCCGACCCTGTCGCTGTCTCTGTCGCGCTCCGAGAGCCTGAAGGACCGCGCGCAGTGGACGACCCGCTCGAAACCGCCCATGCACACGATGTGCGAGTCGGACACGTCGTCAGCGCCAACGGCCGCCGACTACTGGTCGGACCCCGAGCGGCACTGCGCCGCGCGAGTCGGACACGACACCATCCGGCTGCGCGTGCTCGAGTGCTCCGAGCTCACCACCAAGAACGGCCAGTGTGACCCCTTCGCTCTCGTCACGTTGTTGTACTCTAACGGACGCAGAGTGGAAAGACGTACTAAACCTAAAAAGAAGACTGTTAACCCACAATTTGACGAAATATTCTGTTTTGATCTCGTTATGGAGGCGGATCCTAAAGAAAAGGACGGTTCTCAATCGGTAAGTGTACAGATTCTGTTGATGATTTTTTATGGAATAATGTACACATACTATATCTGTGCATGTGGCTACAGGCGGGAGTGGCATGCGAGGCGAGAGTGTCCGTGTGGCACGACGCGGCCACGCCTGTCTTCCTGGGTGAGGTGAGGCTGCAGCTGCGGCAACCGGCACCATCTCCTCTAAGAGCATGGTGAGAAGTTAACGTTTTATTATTACTATTTTTAATAGATTATTTATAATTGCCTTACTTTTAATGCTCTTCAAATAGTAAGATGTCCATATGACAATTATTACATATGTAGCGAGTGGCGCATCGTGTTGTGGTCACGTGTGGTGACGTGAGGGGTCATCCAAGTATTACGTCAGCAGAATTTTAGTCATTTTCAACTCCTCTTCTGCCTCTTATCAGCAAATGTAAGCAAAATCCTTACCCCTCCCCCATACGCTTACGTAAGCATTGGTATAATTTTGACAAAGCATCCTTTCAGATTTTAAGCATAGATTAATGGGATTGTCATATACATTCAAATCAGAACAACTCGCCACTCTGACTCTCCCGTCCCCCATGTTATCAAAAATAAGCAAAGCAAAGACGGGGGGTCCCTATTTATAGTAATAATAATACTAGCCCTGTATTAAACACTGTCCCACTGCTGGGCACGGGCCTCCTCTACTAGTAGGGTTAGGCAGTAGTCCACTACGATGACCTAATGCGGGTTGGTAGAGTTCACATACCTTCGAAATTCTTATAAGAATTCTCAGGTATGCAGGTTTCCTCACGATGTTTTCCTTCACCGTTACAGCAAGAGATAATTAACATATATCATCTTCTCATGACTCAAAATGTTCGGAAAAAAGTTATAAGTAGGGAAGTAAATACAAGCCAAAATCACTTTTATTTCCGTAATGTTAAAGTTAAAAATCGCATGTAAGAACGGCGAGTGTTGCCAGTGTTTGACGTGTTCTACCGCCGGCAAGCTTATGATCACACGTAACTTTTTTAGTGCTTACGTAATAGTTGAACAGCCCCTAACGAGTGTTGTTCGTGTGCAGGTTCTTCCTGACGTCTCGTGCGGGCGGTGCGCTATCTCGCGGGGCGACGCCGCCTGGCACGCGTCTGTCGGCGGCGGGCGGCGCCACGCTGGGCTCGCTGCGGCTGCTGCTCCAGTACACCGTCGACCACGTGTTCCCCATACACCACTACAGGCGGCTCGAGGAGTTGTTCCTGCGCAGCGTGCATCTCAAGGTCAACTATACAATCATCACTATAAACAGTTTCACTTACACGTCCCGAACACTAGCAAAACGCCACTGTATACATACAATAGTCAAACACAGTGTTGCCCCATACTGAGCTACTTTTATCTGATTTAGTAAGTACTAAGAACAAAGAGACACTATCCTGGCACGGCAAAATGACCACACTGCACCTGATGGTAAGCGCAGTGCCGTCCAATTAGAGTATCAAGCGAGAGACAATCTATCCCCCGCTACTCAACAGTCATGCCGACCTGCTTCTTCACACTACGCCATGGGCAAGAAGGTGAAGAAGCGGTCGATCGGTCGGTCTAGTGTCAGAGTACTTAGAAGGTCGCAAAACGGCCAAACAGCATACCTCAACTCTAGACCCCCGACAAAAACCGGATGTACACTGGTTTATCTTACTAAACCCCAAATAAATATTTGTTTCTTGTACGAGGATCAAACCTGCAGCTTCGCTTTTACAGTTTACACTGAGCCACAGACACTGATAAGCTGGAGCAATAGCACCGGCTAGTGGCCACCCAACAACCAGAATAATATGTGAACAAGGGCTTAGGGTCAGTGCAGACAGGCGGAGTGCCGGTGAATAAATCACATTCGATTACATTAAAATCAACCATATGGTGTTTTGCATACGGCTGATATTAGTAAAACAAAAAATCTTTAGCACTTGGTGTATTGTTTCAATTGTTTTCGAATCACATTTATTATATCGCCACTTCGTTTGCATTACGCTTTAGCTCGTTTCAAGGCTAAAATAATATTTATATTTGTATAAAAATTAACTAATAAGTTTCGTTTAAAGATTGTATATTTCTTATTGCAGCCTATAACGGCGTCAGCGGTGTACATACTCGGCGAAATCGTGTCCAGTAAAACGGACGCGGCGCAACCGTTAGTAAGGCTGTTCACACACCATGATCTCATCGTGCCCATAGTCAAGGAGCTCGCCGACGCAGAGATATCGGCTTTAACGTGAGTCTCCGTTATACACTATTACAACATTGATAAACTGAGGTATAATCGCACAACAGCGATGCCTGGAAGTGGTATGGACTGTCAAGACGAAAGTCGCTGGTTCCAAACCAAACCAAATGGCTTAGCATAGACCTCTGACTTTATGACGTTTATGACATTAACTAGATGTTGCCCGCGACTCCGCCCGCGTGGAGGTTATTTTTTGAAGAAAAGGTTTACAATCCATGGAGGCATTTTAATCTTTTACACCTTTCTATATTTTGCTATCCCATAGCAAAATATAGAAATAATATTATAATTTTAATTATATAATTTTTCATGACAACACTGCAATTTACAAAAGACTGCACTAATCGTAAATTCGAGACACGTTGTGTGCCACAATGCTGGAATAATGACTGCCTGAAATTTGTTGTAATGAGCCAGTATGTTCGCAAGCAGCGTTGAGTCCAGTCCGCCAGTGTCTATACCTATGTGATGTGTGTTACAGTGATGCGACGACGATATTCCGCGGCAACACGCTAGTTTCCAAGATGATGGACGAGGCGATGCGTCTGAGCGGCGCGGCGTACCTCCGGTCGGTGTTGCGGCCGACGCTCGCGGCGGTGCTCGCCGAGCGGCGCGCGTGCGAGATCGACCCCGCGCGCGTCAAGCCCACCGCCGCCATCAGCGCCAACCTCGCCAACCTCAAGGACTATGTGGAGCGGGTAATGACATCACACATTTTTTGGGGGTCTAGAGTTGGGGTACAATGTTGGCCATTTTGCGGCCATCTAAGTACTCTGACAATAGACCCTCGACCGCTTCTACACCTTCTTGCCCATGGCGTAGTGTGAAGGAGCAGGCCGGCATGATTGTGTTGAGTAGCGGGGGATAGATCGTCTCTCGCTGCTCGATACTCTAATTGGACCATACTGCGGTTACCATCAGGTGAAGTGCGGTCACTTTGCCGTGCTAGGGTAAAAAAAAAAACATCTTTTTTTTTATAGTATAGTCTGGCAAACGAGCCAGTGGGTCACCTGATGTTAAGTGATCTCCACCGCCCATGAACATCCACAATATCGAAAGTGTCATGTATGCGCTGTCGGCCTTAAAAGACATGAATAGGGATTAGGGAAGGGAATAGGGCCTCCAGATATCTTACCATACGAAACGCGACAGTAAACTGTCACTTTACGTTGGTTTTCTGTGAGACAGTGGTACTACGCCGGCCGAGCCGGCCCATTCATGCTGTAGACAAATATGTCTACAGCGTGGCTCTACCACTTCCAAACATACACACAACATTCTCAATTTTGCCGGGGGTCTAGAGTTGGGGTACGATGTTTGGCCGTTTCGCGGCCTGAGTACTCCTCGACCGCTTCTTTACCTTGCCCATGGCGTAGTGTGAAGAAGCAGGGCGCCATGATTATGTTGAGTACTCGATACTCTAATTGGACCGCACAGCGCTTACCATCAGATGTCAGGATAAAAAAAACTTAGAATTTGTACATTAAAATCATCTACACATTCATATATAACTACTTGCCTTCACTGATTCATTCATTAACTGATTGATTTACGAGGCAACCCGTGCGAATACCACATATAGTGGTTATTTGTGTAATGTAAATATTACAACAAATTTGTTTATTATGCTGTTAACAGATGGCACTTAATTTTTTTTATGTGTAACAAAGGGTTCACGTATATGACCGTCGACTGGTCGTCGGAAGTTGTATATGTATTTATTAATTGTCTATTTGATTGTTGTTGTTGTCCAGGTGTTCGGTGCCATCACGTCGTCGTACGCGACATGCCCCGCCGCGATGTGTCGTCTGTTCGACGCGCTGCGACAGTGCGCCGCGCGACACTTCCCGCGCAACGCCGAGGTGCGCTACTCCGTCGTGTCCGGGTTCATCTTCCTGAGGTTCTTCGCACCAGCGATACTCGGACCGAGACTGTTCGACCTCACCACCGAGCAGATTGTGAGTACAGTTCTACACTCGTATATACCACGGTTGAAATTAACGTTTTCAATAAGTAACCCAATTTTAAAAATAAAATTATTATTGTTTCAAAAATGAGGAAAGAATTAATATTTTAGATGTTGATATGAGGCAAAGGTAAGCACAATGCGGAAACATTTGTGCGTAAGGTCACGAACCGCGTCGTGCATCCTTTTAGACTTCGACTAGACTAGAAGGGCTGGTAACTTATTTATTTTGGAGCGATTTATAATACTATGTATTTCGATTATAGATTTTGGGTCACATTTTATTTATTGTTTATTCAATTAACCTAACGTAAACGAAAATATGGTAAGCAGACGTAAATAATATTAAAATACAGCACCGTGGCACTCCATTTTGAATCTACCTGCACACACACAATTGAGCAATTCAGGATATAAAGCGTATGGCCTAAGATTATGATGATATGTAATAATCTTCTATCTAAATCTATAAATTTAATCATGCAGGATCCTCAAACAAATCGCACGTTGACGTTGATATCGAAGACCATCCAGTCACTGGGCAACCTAGTGAGCAGCCGGTCCGCGCAGCAGGTGTGCAAGGAGGAGTACATGGCGGAACTGTACCGCAGCTTCTGCACGCCACGACATGTCAGTACTCATTGGTTACCTACAAACACACACACAGAAAGAGAGAGAGAGACAGAAACATAAACGCAAGATTAATGTCTTTTTACGGACATCTTAAACTTCTTACACACAATATAGTATAATATTGTGAGCACCGCAGTAACGTCAGTGCACGTAGAAAATTTACTTCGTATTGATGTATTTACGGCGTCTATTTAGATCTTTGGTCTGTGATCACATATGTCAAAGGAATGTTAAATAAAGGTGCACCATGTGCAAGCAGCATGTATATTAGTCTATGTTTTGTCGTGTTTGAGATTGTAACAGCCTGTACAGTAATATATTTAACTGTTTCGTATAGATTATTATGTATATTATGAATTGTAAATAATATAATAAAATATATAATTGACAGGTGCAAGCAATAAAGCAGTTCCTAGAAATCATCTCCACAAGCACCGATACACAGAACAATAATTTACAAGATGCACCCGTTCTACTGAAGGAAGGGTAAGAAACTCTTAAAAAAACTTCTTGAATTAATTAATTGTAAAATGTCTCTGTTTGTCGAACAGAAACCATCCTTATACTTGTTTATAAATAATATTTGACTTTTCTTGATTTATTAAAATTACTTTCATTAATTTCGCGAGTTTTGTGTGTACCGCTAGATGGCGCTTTCAAATACAGTAGCCGTTAATTTTCACTCTGACATTTTAATCTAAATCTCTTAATATCGCGTAGTGATATGTGAATATTTACATTCATCAAGTTCATTCATTCATAACTAACACGTACAAACGTTATCTCAAGAATCCTGTGACTCATCGTTGAAAACTTGGAGTTGATTGTTTTTCGAAAACAGCAACCAGTTCCAGGAAGAGAAGTGCGTTGTAGTGACAGCGAATGATACTATTTGATCTTCGTAGCTGCTGTCTACAGAATAGAGGTACTTTCTTCATTTGTTCGGCGACTTTTGGGTCAATCATTACATTACTATACTTTAAAAATATTTTGTACAAGTGTAAACAACGCCATCTACTCTCACTACACAGAAATAGTTGTTAAAAACAATTCTTACATCCATTGGACACTGACAGATCGATTGTGATTCAAATTTAGTAGTAGATAACAGCCACAGTCCCTAGAGGGCGTTATTAGTAAAATAAATGTAATACTAATAACATAAATCACGAAAATGGTGTGTGGCGCCTGCAATAAAACGTGCAGCAAACCAGGCTCAGATGGAAACTGTCCCACTATAAGCTGTTCTAAGTGTTCGCAGTTTTACCACCTTGCCTGTTTAAATATGTCAAGAGATGAACTCAGACTCACTAGATCCAAGGCGAATCAGTTTACGTGCCCAAGCTGCCAGGCGAAGAATAAGGCACGTAAGACAGACTGCACTCCTGTGCGACCTCCATCTCAAGAAGCTCAAGACAACCCAACGCTAGAGGACCTCGATTTTTTGCAAGCAACAAACAAGTCTAAATTAGAATCCTCTGCTGTAATTAAGTCATCTCATTTGAGTTATACACGCAATGATCCAAATCTATCTGCTTCTGGGCTCTCGAAGGATGAGATTAGAGATATGTTTAGAGAGGAATTTGCAGCCGTAAGACAGACATTAATACAGGAACTGCGTCAATCTTTGAGAGACATGGTAAAGGAAGAGTTTCGGCTATTAAAGAATGATATGTGCTCATTGGAACAAAGTGTCACGTATATGAATAACGAATTTGAATCCATTAGACTTACCTTTAATAAGCAACAGGAGTCGATTCAAGACTTACAGAAAGAAAATGCTCACCTCATTAGTACCATCCAAAACGTATCAACCCGACTGCAAATTATGGAACAAAATACTCGATCATGTAATTTAGAAATACAGTGTATACCCGAACATAAACAAGAGAACCTATTAACCACAATAACTCAACTTGCAAAAGTCGTGTCATGCGATCTAGAAGAAGAAAATATACACCATTGTACTCGTGTTGCAAAGGCAAATCCACAAGATAACAGACCTCGGGCGATAATCGTAAGATTAGCGACACCGAGATTACGAGATACTTTCTTAGCCAAAGTTATTCTATATAATAAAGCCCACCCAAATGAAAAACTTAATACTAATCATCTCGGAATAGGTGGACCCAAGCGACCAATTTTCATCTTGGAACACCTATCACCAACTAATAGGAAATTACATGCAGTGGCTCGACTAAAGGCAAAAGAAAAAGGATATAGGTTCGTGTGGGTGAAGCAAGGGCGCATATTTATGCGAAAAACAGAAACCTCGGAATTCATATACGTGAAAGATGACCGTGTGCTCGACAATATTAACTAGGGCACATCATTCTGTTTCTATAAATTATAGTATTTTAATTGGTATATCAATCATTAAAATTCAACTGTATTCAATTGTATTACCAGAATGTAAGAGGTCTTCGCACTAAAACCCATGATTTTTATTGTAACATCACTAGCAATAATTTTGATATAGTCATACTTACGGAAACATGGCTTAATGGTAGTATTAAGGATTCCGAATTATTCGACAACCGCTATATCGTATATCGACGGGATCGCGAGAACTCTGGCTTCCATAAACATAAAGATGGAGGCGGAGTACTAATAGCGGTTTCGAAAAAATTACGTGTTTTACGCCTTAAAGAAAAAGAAAGTCTTTGTGAAGACCTATGGGTCAAAATAGACATTTCAGATAACTATAGCTTAAATTTATGTGCAGTGTATATTCCGCCGCCAGTGAATCGTAATATCATGGAACACTTCTTGGACCATTTTAACAGCATTTCCGAAAGTATGAGCAATGTTTGTATTATGGGTGATTTCAATATGAGTTGCATCAATTGGTCACTCCCTGGGGCAATTGCTCCTCCCCAAAATAGAGGATCATCATTAGGTCAAACGTTAATAGATTTTGTCTGTCTTAATAATTTAATTCAATATAATCATGTATGTAACAACAAGGAAAAAGTTTTAGATTTAGTTTTGTCTAACATACCAAACATACAAGTCAAAGTGTCATCGGACGTATTGACAAAAGTAGATCCTTTGCATGTGCCACTGGAACTAACTATAAATGAACAAACTGTCATTCATCTTGAGCCCTATAGAGAGGCTAAATTTAATTTTTACAAAGCTGACTATGAGAAGGTAACTACGGAATTGGATAAAGTGGACTGGCCAAGAGAAATTGGTACAATCGGCAATGTTGATGAAATGGTGAATAGATTTTACAGTATTCTGAACGGAATTATCAATCAATATGTGCCTAAAACAAAAATCCATAACAATAGGCATCCATGTTGGTACACTAAAGAACTAATTAAGCTAAACAAAGAAAAGATAAAATTACTACACAAATATAGAATATACAAGAACCCTTTGGATGGTATATCACTAAACATTTTAAATAAAAGATGTAAGGCATTAACAACAACTTGTTACAATAATTATGTTCATAATATTGAACAGAATATAAGTGTTAACCCAAAGTACTTTTGGACTTTCTTAAAGCAAAAAAACAATTCAATTAATGATTACCCATTAAAAATGAGACTCAATAATACAACTGCGACAGAAGGCACAGATATATGCAATATGTTTGCATCTTATTTCTCCTCCACCTACACTAACTCCACTACTACCTCAGGTACTAATATTGTCACTAATAGCTGTGTTAACGACATAAACACTTTAGGCACTGTATACATTACACGTTTCACAACTAACAGACTTTTAAAAAGACTAGATCCCAACAAAGGTTATGGCCCCGATGGTATACCGTCATACTTTATAATAAGATGCGCATCTGCACTGAGCCAGCCACTAACTTTCATTTATAATAAATCTCTAACCACGGGACTGTTTCCAGAAGTCTGGAAAAGGGCGAAGGTGGTACCAATATACAAATCTGGAGAATCCGAATACATATCCAACTACAGACCCATCTCTATACTACCCGTGTTCGCCAAGGTATTCGAGTCACTCTTACATCCCCACTTAAAATACCACTTCAAGCAACATCTTTCTAACGCCCAACATGGCTTTGTCGATTGCAGATCTACTAATACGAACTTGGTAACTTATTCTAATTATCTCGTAGACTCTGTTGACGCTGGTTATCAAGTAGATTCTATCTATACCGACTTTTCAAAAGCGTTTGACAGAGTCTGCCATGATACTCTTATTAAAAAATTAGAAAATTATGGTATCTATGGGACGCTTTTAAATTGGTTTAAATCTTATTTAAAAAATCGTCAACAATATGTGGTTATTAAAGGTTACGAGTCGGTCACATACATTGCAAATTCAGGAGTGCCACAGGGGTCCCACTTAGGTCCTTGGCTATTTAATGTACTTATCAACGACATAACATCTTCAATAAAACATAGTCAAGCCTTCATTTTCGCGGATGACCTTAAAATATGCAAGACCATAAAAGTTCCAGAAGATAGTTTATTACTTCAAACTGACATAAACAATTTAGGAATCTGGTGTTCTAACAATAATTTAACGTTAAATAGTAGTAAATGTCACCATATAAAATTCACACGTAAGCATAACAACCTTTCCACAGTATATAAAATAAATAACGTACCCTTGCAAGACAGCCACACAATACGCGACCTAGGGGTAGTCTTAGATACTAAACTAACTTTTCTTCCCCATATAGACGAAATTATAAGTAGGGCATCCAAAATGCTTGGATTCGTGTTGAGGAATGGTAAGATATTCAAAAATCCGCACACGAAAATAGTACTGTACAACACGTATGTCAGATCTATCTTGGAATATTGCAGTGTAGTCTGGTCACCTCACTATAATGAACATCAGCTACGAATTGAACGTATCCAAAAGAGGTTTACGAGACATCTTGCCTATCATAGCAAGGTTAAGAAAAATCTCAATTCCTATACAGAAAGACTCAAATACTTACATATGAAAAGTTTAACTGACAGGAGGAAAATTCTCGATATAAAATTCTTATTCAAAATTTTGAGAAATCATGTTGACTGCCCAACATTGCTGGAGTCTATAAAACTACGCGTTCCTAGCCGTTTGCCGCGTCAGCCTATGGGTTTGTTGTATCCACAACAAGCAAGAACGAAACTTAAATATAACTCTGTAATATCGAGGTTATCCAGGACGTACAATTCTCTTGGCCAGTCTATAGACGTGTTCCACAATTCACTAAGATGTTTTGAAACCGAGCTCTTGAAGGCTTTGAATGGTAAAATTTAAATAAATTATAATTTACATAATATAAGTTAAAGTCCATTGTGTTCCTGTTTAGTATAAGCATTTAATATTAAGTTGTAGTCAAAATTTTGTTCCTAATTATATGAATATGTTTTTATTTTTTTATTACCTAATTGTATTTAATTAAGTTAATTTCATATTTTAATAATTGTTTTTTCCAACATTTAAATGCATGCCGTGGCAACTAAAGGTAATACATTTAAAATATTGTTAGTCATTTATAGGATTTAATTGATGTAATGTAATTACCACTGTTTGTCCTTAAAATATAAATAAATAAATAAATAAATAAATTTATCAGATTAAAAATATTTTCATTTGTTTTTCTATTATCGTTTATTAAAAAAATATATTTTCGTTTGTGCATTCCGGGATCAGATATGGGTATGTTATTTCAATTGAATACTAACAGTAGTGTTTTCTATCATTATTTGTAGTAGAGTGTAGTTTGGTCACTATGTGTTGTCGTGATAAATATAATGTGACTACCTTTATGGTGCAGTTGTAATGGCGCATGCCTTACGACTGCTGTGCTGAGGTCTCGGGTTCGATCCCCGGGTCGATAAAGTGATGTTGGGTTTTTCTATTTAGAAATACTCATTATCAGCCAGGAGTCTGGAATTGTGCCCAGCGTGGCGATAGGCTCGCCACCTATCACATTATGCGACCGTAATAATCTCTGAGAAAAGTGGGTGAACTGGTTACACCTCTGCCTACTCCTTCGTGGACTACAGGCGTGATATGTATGTATCAGCATCTACCTGCCCTTATCCCACACTATACTCTGATTTTTAATCAAATAGACGAAAATGACATTTGGTGGGTTGCCACGTTATCGTAAAGTAAAAATAGTTTTGTATCCTGAGTTATAGAGTACGAGCTGTTGCTCGCGGCTCCGCCCGCGTGGAGGTCATGTTTGGGAGAAAAAGTATACAATACAAAATACCAATATTCATGCGTTTAACTTAAAAATTACGGATTTTCATACAAACTTTCATTCCCTATTTTACCCCCTTAGGGGCGAAATTTCCAAAAATCCTGAAACATATATTTTTTATTTTTAACTAAAATGCCAAATACAAATTTTCATGAATTTAACTTCAAAAATTACGGATTTTCATACAAACTTTCATCCCCTATTTTACCCCCTTAGGGGTGGTATTTCCAAAAACGATTCCTTAGTGGATGCCTACGTGATAAAAGGTACCTACAGTCAAAATTTCAAGTCTCTAACCCCAGCCGTTTAGGCTGTGCGTTGATCGATCAGTCAGTCAGTCAGTAAGTTTCTTCTTTTATATATACAGACTAGCTGTTGCTCGCGGCTCCGCCCGCGTGGAAGTCATGTTTGGGAGAAAAAGTATACACTACAAAATACCAATATTCATGCGTTTAACTGCAAAAATGACAGATTTTCATACAAACTTTCTTCCCCTATTTTACCCCCTTCGGGGTGGAATTTCCAAAAATCCTGAAATATATATTTTTTATTTTTGACTAAAAGGCCAAATACTAATTTTCATAAACTTAACTTCAAAAATGACGGATTTTCATACAAACTATCATACCCTATTTTACCCCCTTAGGGGTGGTATTTCCAAAAACGCTTCCTTAGTGGATGCCTACGTCATAAAAGGTACCTACTGTCAAAATTTCAAGTCTCTAACCCCAGCCGTTTTGGCTGTGCGTTGATCGATCAGTCAGTCAGTCAGTCAGTCAGTCAGTTTCTTCTTTTATATATACAGACAGATTTCGATAGAAAATCAGAACATTGTGATTCTTTTTTTTTACAATAAATTGTTTTAAGTGGCCTCGGTGGCGCAGTTGTAATTGCGCATGCGTTACGACTGCTGTGCTGAGGTCTCGGGTTCGATCCCCGGGTCGGGTAAAGTGATATTGGGTTTTTCTATCTAGAAATTCTTCAGTATTAGCCCGGAGTCTGGAAAATGTGCCCGGTATGGCGATAGGCTCGCCCCCTATCACATTATGGGACCGAAATTCGGCGAAAAGTGGGTGTACTAGTTACACCTCTTGCCTACCCCTTCGGGGATTACAGGCGTGAGTGTATGTGTGTGTGTGTGTTTTAAGTATTCGTTTGAATTTGCGTTGATCAGTAAATGAAAAACCGAACTTTTTTAAGTTGTGTAAGAGCGCAAGGAATATTCATACAACTAATCGCGAGCGATGAAGGAAGACCAATGATGCAGAAAAAAGACGAATGCCTACCATTGTTACCATATTAATACTATTAGTAAAATTCTACACAGGCAATAGAACTAATATACTAACAAAAAGAGTAAAATAAATAAATTCAAAAACTAAAACACGACTACTGAAAAATCACGCTCTAACGAATATGAAACAAGAATGTAATAAATATTTTATTGTAATGATTTTTCCATAATCGAGTTCTAGTTTTTGAACTTATTTTTTATTTAAAGTATTTTGGGGTTTTTACAAAGCCACATCACATTTTTTTCTGTTTAGGTTTTTTGTCAAATTATGATTAGAAGTTATGGGGAAACAAATGAACATAAATGCATAGATACATACGTACTCGTACATACTTACATACTAACATCAACAAACACTTTTATTTTATTACCGTAGTCAGGTAAAATTCGTTTTTATGGCTTTGACGGGATATATCTCGCAAACGGTACGCTGTCAAAAAATATGAAGTACCAAACCCTACCTTCATTTTAAAAGCCCTGTTTAATTATACCACATGATGATGTGTGGTATCATTGAACCACAACGCACTGAAATGAAACCGGTTGGCGCGAAAAAAAATATTCTTGACTTCCTGCCCCCTCGAGAGCGCCATATTCAATTTAATGTGACGTCACGTAGCCTATAACCAGCGGACAGACAAGACGCTTCCAACGACATCTCATTTGTCAAATTGTGATAAGTAGTTTAGAAGTTATGAGGGAACAGATGAACATACCGGTCAAAAACATAACCCCTTCCCTTTTGCTTTACGTAGTCAGGTAAAAATGAACTATATTCTATCAATCTCCTTTCTTTTATAATTGATTTCTTATTTATTACAAGTAAAGATAATGTAATATAACAAAATTAATAACATAAGTTACATTTGTTGTATTAATTTTATTGCTTTTATATTTATTTAACATTTAATAACACCAGGAGTAAAATTCAATCGAAAGGTCATGTCACAACATGTCGATGAATCATTCATAATCGGCCATACTACAGCACTATGCTCTACGCTTGCAACATTAAAAAAAGAAAAGGTCGATCGCAGCTGTCAGTTTAGTCTATTTGATTAAAAATCAGAGTATAAATGGGGTCGGCACAAACGATTGGAACCCTCCACGCAGCCCTATCATGCGTCAAATCTGCATTCACCTTTTCGTGCGCATGTCCTCATTCACGCACGCATGTATTTATGTGATAAATGTTTTGTGTACGCAGCACGATGATCAAGCGGTCGGAGGGCGTGCGCGGCGCGGGCATGGGGGGCGGCGGTGCGGGCGCGGGCGGGGCGGGGTCGCCGCGTCGGAGGTGGACGCGCGCCGCACACTCGCACGCCAAGCGCAGGCACTTCAGGCTCACCAGGTTACTATATTTACAACTATTTGGGTAGTGGTAGAGTCACACTGTAGACATATTTATCATGAGCATGAATGATCCGGCTCGACCAGGGTAGTACCACTGTCTCATAGAAAACCAACGTAATACTTTCGGTATTGTAAATATGCATGGAGGAGGCGGCGGAAATTACTTAACATCAGGTGACTTGTTTGCCGGACTATATTATAAATAAAACACCTCCCTATATTTGCATTTGATAAATTTCGTTTCAATCCTTATATATCTTTATCGTTAACATTATTATGTCATGTAAGAAGTGCCCATAGTGGCCTAATTTACGAAATAAATGATTTGATTTGAACCCACAATTTCAACTATTACCAAAAAAATAATATTAAAGACAGTTGCATCTATTGATTGTTGTACTATGTGGTTATGTGTCCAATTTGTCTCGTACACTAAATATTTAGTAATATAATGTTCTGATTAGATTTTAATTTTTGATCAGAAGTCTCGCCTGTGAGTGATGTATGTATAAAGTAATAGTATGTTTAATGTGTATCAGTGGGGAGCTGTCGTGGTCGCGCTGCGGTGCGAAGACCCCGGCGCGGCGACTGTCTCTGGGCGGCGTGCTGGCCGTCGCGCCCGTCGACTGTCCGCCCGCCGGCGCGCCACTCGGCGCCAACAATATCTTCCAGATAGGTATGTCGCGAATGCTCCAATGCTCTCTTCCTCCTTGCGTCGTGTTCCTCAGTAATGAGGGTCGTGACCCTCCTTCTGCATCACCGTCTCACGTATGTTCTTCTTCCATACTTTTCTGTCTCTGCTCCATTGCTCTACAGTCTACAATATCGATACTTTTTACACGACATATCAGTATACCGATATGAAGTTCAATCATTTCAAAAACTATATTTTACTGTGTGAAAAAGATTCAAATGTAAACCGATTTAAATAAATATATAGAAATGTATTATTGATGTGTCACTTTGCCCTTTTTAGGGATGATTTTTCAAAAACGTTGAAACACGTATTTCTTTATTTCCTACCAAAAGCCTAAATATGAATTTCCAGATCCCTAATTCCAGGAATTATGGATTTCCCATACAAATTTTGAACTCCTATTTGACCCCTTTCAAGGCTATTTTTGAGAAAAAGAAATAGCCTATGTCCTTCTGCAGGATATAATCTATCTCCTTGCCAAATTTAATCACGATCTGGCCAGCCGTTTAGACGGGAAAAGGTAACAAACAAATAGAGTTACTTTCGCATTTATAGTATTAGTATGGATTGTTGTATGTATGCCGTGTTGCAGTGCACCGCGAGCGCGTGATGTTCGTGCAGGCGAGCAACTGTGTGGAGCGCGCCGAGTGGGTGCGGCTGCTGTCCGCGCTGTGTCGCCGCTCGCCGGCGGTGCCGCTGCACACCGGGTACTACGCAGACACGCACTGGACATGGTCACTACCCACACTACTCTTAATACTTCAATTTTATCATTAACAGTCATATATATACCTCTATTTGGTTTCAATTGGTTGGTTCAATATATTTTGGTTGAAAGTGGTAGAGCCACGCTGTAGACTTATTTGTCTACAGCATGAATGGGCCGGCTCGACCGGGGTAGTACCACTGTCTCACAGAAAACCAACTTAAAGTGACAGTTTACTGTCGCGTTTCGTAATCCCTATTCATGTCCTTTAAGGCCGACAGCGCATACATGACACTTTCTATATTGTGGATGTTCATGGGCGGTTGAGATCACTTAACATCAGGTGACCCACTGGCGTTTGTCGGACTATACTATAAAAAAAAATAAGGAGTAAAATTATACTCATATGCAAAATGTGCTTCTTATTTTAAGATAAATTGAATAAGTCAATAATTTTTGAATGTTAATACTAGCTCTGTATTAAACATTGTCCCACTGGTGGGCACGGGCCTCGTCCACTAATAAGGGGTTAGGCCTTAGTCCACCACGGTGGCCTAATGCGGTTCGGTAAACTTCACATACTCTCGAAATTCGTATGAGAATTCTCAGGTTTCCTCACGAGATTTTCCTTCACTGTTAAAGCAAGTGTTAATGAACAATGAATATACATGTAACTTAAGAAAAGTCAGACGTGTATGCCACTTGGGTTTCGACGTACGACTTTCGTCATGACAGTCCGTATCGCAACCAACTAGGATATCGCTGCTTTACTACACACTAATTCATTTAATAGGCTATTTGACTAATTTTCGAAAATGATTTAAAACTATTATTTATTACATAATAAGCACACTATATTGATATTTCCGGGAAATCTACTGTATTTTTAATAAAAATCAATGTTAAAGTTTAAATCTCCAAAACCGCGACAAAAACGCTATTTCTGTAATGGCGCTGATCATATGACACGTGTGACGTCACATGCAAGTAAACAAGCTAATAATTATAAGCAAAGCTAAGTTTTATGATAATTGTTTTATCAACAATTATTATAATACTGCTTCAAAAATAGATCAACAATAGAATTTATCACCCAGAAAACATAAAACGCGAACTAAAATCACTCGAAGAAACTATGTTTACTTGCGTGTGACGTCACCAGAGTTGCAACCAATTTCAGAGTGTTCACATCTCATATAAAATTTTTAAAAATTGTTGTATTTTATTTCGTTTAATTTGCAAAAAAATACATTATTTTGTTTAAAATTAAGTGAAATATGGTTTTTTAAGCTATTGTCTAACAGGATGACCACAATTTGCAGTGTATTTTCAATGTTTTCAAATAGCCTATTATAGTATTTAGTAGCATAAACAATGAGCAGGTTGTATACAAATGGTAGATTTACGTAGCGGCATACTCGTTTCTCGACCAAGATAAAATAAAAATCACCTGTTAGTCTCACTTCATTCTAAATAAATATATGAATCCATCCATTTATTTTAATTCGACAAGTTTTCACTCTTAATTGGAAGTTAAAGAAGTTATAAAAATTATACTAACTGGGTAATAACCTTCAAAAGCAAGCATAAAATATTGATATAAAAAAATAGAAAACAAACATTATTCAAACAATTCTGTATACGTTGTTCTTAAATTGATGATTCGGGCAAAGCTGTCGGACAGTTAGATGTAGTTAATATTTTTCTTAAATCTATGATTCCAACATGTCGTTTCAGTAGCATTTTGCAGTTAAGTGGTGGAATATTAGAAAATCGAGTTATTTTCTTGCATGTTTTACTTTGATCATTTATAAGCTATATATGTATGGCAGACTACTCACGAGCTCATTGTTTACAGTTGCGATCGTGCTGAAGCGGATGCGGAGGGGTGCGGAGGCGTGGAGGGCGTTGGGGGCGTCGGTGCGGGGGGTGGCGGGGGTGCCGTGGCGTTAGCGCTGCGGCTGGACCCCGCACGCGACCTGCAGCGGCTGCATGCGCTACTAGTGTCACACGCGCCCGCGCTAGACGACCGCCTGCATCGACCCACAGGTAGGCAGCGGCTTTGCTGTGCCCTGGCATTGCAGAAGTCCATGGGCGACGGTGACTACTTACCATCAGGTGGTCTGCACGTCTGCCAATCGGGCACTAAGAAAAGATACCAACTACCAATTACTACCACTTCATTAACCCTCAGCCTAATGCAATGTAATCTAATGTAATGTAATCTAATGCGTAATCTAAGGTTATAATAACGTAATGGTATAAGAATAGTATTTATAGCACCTGCGCTGCTTACTTTTGTCAGCGGCAAAGGTAGGCCAGCGAAAATGCGTTCCCTAGATTCATACGACAATATTTTTATGTTTATGTCAGTATATTAGTTATTGTGTATTTATTTTAATATATGTGTAAGTGCAAAAAAGGTCTCCTGACCATTTAGGATGTTATACAAATAAATAAAAAAAACCTCAGCCCGGCCAACTATTATACTAATTGTTCTTTAAGGACGGATTAACCTCACTATGTCAATAGTTCTGTCTTAAGCACAAAATAAGCCTAAAGGCGCTTCGTAGACCATAATGTGACATGAGATTATCGTCATAATGTCGTACTTGGCAAAGAAATATGTGACGCAAAAATAAATTATTTGTCTATGTTTTAGAGTTTAAAGACACTGCTGAATATATTATTCTCCTTTATACCAACAATAGCTATTGTCGTAAAATGGTTGGACTGAAGAACGAATTTTTGTTTATCTGTTCAGTGGTTTCAATCCAAATATTTGATAGGAAATATTTTACTAGTGGTATATCGTGTTCATCCTAAGGTTTAAATGTCTCTTCATAAAAAAATTCATCAAAATCGGTTCTGTGGTTTATTTAACATTGAAAACATAACAGACAGACAGAGTTATTTTCGCATTTATAATATTAATAAGGATATAGACAACCAATAGATAAATGTGTTAAAGAATATATTTATCTCTAAATTTCCTAGAACCCATGAGCGCAGAAGAGCGGGAGGCGGAAGTAGCAACTCTCCGGGAACTACAAGAAACCATGTTCAACTTGGAACATCGACATCGTATCTACCGTCGTTCATTAGCCAGGGAGACCAAATATGGCAGCAAGTATGTTTTGCTATCATGTCGATATTAACCATTCGAAGAATTACATCGTTCGATGTTGCTTACACTATAATTGTACCCTCAGACAGGCGCCCATCGGCGACGATAACTACCTCCACCTGGCGGGCGCGGGGTCCGGCGCGTGCTCGGGCGGGGGTGGGGGCGGGGGCGTGGAGTGCGGTCCGCTCGCGTGGAGGACGTGGCGTGGAGACTGCGCGCTCGGCGTCGACCTCGACGGCAAGCCCCTGCAGCGCGCGCCCGACCTCGCCTCCAGCACAGAGTCGCTGCGGCTCGCGCGCCACGCCGACGAGCGCTCCTCGGGCAAGTCCACGCGCTCCGCCGGCAGCGGCTACCTCACCATGTCGTGCATCCGACACGAGCCGGCCGACGACAGCGACGCCTCGCCGGACCGTCCCGCACGCCCTCCCAAGCCGACGCGCCTGTCGCCGCCGCGCGCGCCCGCCTCGCCACCCTGCGAGTACGTGCACGTGGAGCCGCCGCCGCGCTGTCGCGAGTACGAGTTGATGGCCAACTTTGCGAGTCGCGCAAGAGTCACCGACGAAGAGACGCCGCCGGCAGTGCCGCCCCGAACTAGGCCGCGCGCCGCCGACCCGCCCGCGGTCCCCCCAGAACCAGCGCCGCGTCCCACGAGCGCCGCTGACGCCGTCTCCACCGACGACAGCTTGCTCGACGAATTACAGAGAGATGCTTACTGCGTACTGAGAGTTTGTGAGGACGATCCACCCGCCGCCATCGAAACATCGGCTGAAATCAAGCCCAACAGCGAGCCGCGACCCAACGAGAGCGTGGATGAACCCTTTTCACGGTCTAATGCACAGCGGAAGTCGAATCCGACGAGAAGTAGAGTGAGTCCTGCTCGCCCTTTGAAAACTTCGAGCTCGACATCGAACGTGGCAGATGCCGGTACGACTCAATCGCGACCACTCGCTGAACGATTGACTCCTTTTTTCCTAAAAAGGAAACCGAAGCAAACAGAGGACGCGCCGACGACCAACGTTAGCTCAAAACGTGAGGACAACCTTATTGGACGATTGACTCCACGATTTGGACAATCCCGTCTACACGGTCGAGGTCGGTCATTAGAGTTGGCGCCTCCGGAACCGCGGCCACGACGGATCGAACGTTCGGCGACCACGGTCAACATCCCAACACGTCCCATAAACTCTTCTATCGTCGCCAATCTGAAGTTTTTCAGTTTACATCGATACGGTCCCCAAGAGGATGTGCAGTGTCGCGGGTTCGCCCGGACCGATGAGGAGACTGTGGACGCCGGCAGCGGTGAGACCCCAGACAGCGAGACGTGGCGGCGGACACACGGGAACTCTGCGTCGTTGCTGACGGCGGCGTCGAATGACATCAGACTGTAGCGTCAGAGTCGCCCGTCTGCTTCGTCGCTGCGGCTCCGGGCGCTATTACGTTTCGGAAGCTCGCTGGAGCGCGGGGCGGGGGTGTAGACGGACAGATTGGACTCAAACTATTGTATTATTCTTGAAAACAAATCGTGAACCCGATGCCGGCATCCGGTTGCGCGCTTACTGTACGTATTCTAAATGGTCTGTTATTCGTGCTCTTATACAAATGTTGATGGTGTGTTGGGTCGACCGTACATTGGTTCTTCTAGAGCGAGTGTTGCGAAATTCTAAGGAATGTATGTGACCACGTGTCATGACGTACATATTAATTGTGTATTGTCTTATTTATATTTGATCTTAGTTCATTTTACAACAAATTTGACATTTAACTGCATGTATTTGCCAAGAATTAAATAACTAATAAACTTGGAGTCTGGTATTGACTTAACATACAACTACTGTATTGTAAATTATTCCAATATATGCAGAATTGACATTCAAACTGGAACTTGCTACCATTTGAAAGTACTTAAGTTTGAATATTTTGATATTATGATGATTGCTGATGTAGTTCTGGCTGAGTGGTCCGGGCGTGACGTCTGTAATAAATTATTAAATACGCTACGCCAAATTATGGCCTTAATATTTATTGCGCGTGAGATCACGGCCTTCGATTTAAAACACCATTTACTTAAACTGTGATTCACTTTACAAAACTCAGCTCATATATTAAGTGTTGTAATGTAATTTTAGTCTGTAAATAGCATTAGTCAATTATGAAATGTTGAGAATGTCGAATATTAAATACGCGTCAAATATGTATTTTAATGATAGACTTATGAACGAATACTTTGTATTAAAACAATTTTCTTAGTAAGTATTTGATGCGGCTATTATACTGGCAAGGAGTAAATACTCTCACAAAATAATATTAGTACACATAATTCTTCTGACTAACTTAAATATTGCAGTGTAGAATTTATTTAATATCATGTATATAGTAAAAATATCTTTATATCCAAACTGAGTTGAATGAGATAATTTAAAATTATTTTTGAAGTTATACTTCTTTAGGCGCGTTATGAATAAATGATGAGAGTGAAATTTTAAGATGCGCGTGACACAAAAGTAACACCTCTGAAGTTGCCCTAAGTACCAGGCTATCATGTAAGGAGATTTGATACCGTATCATTTCTAGTGACTTTGAGTACGTCATCCTACGTCAATGTCATTATTCACTTTAAGTACCAGGCTATCATGAAATGTAAGGAGATTTGATACCGTTTAATTTCTAGTGACTTCTATGTAGATAAACCTTGCATTTTCATTGAAGTTATACTTCTTTAGGCGCGTTATGAAAAATATATATATTTATATTATCATATTTTTTAATGAGGCCCAAGAAGTATAACTTCTCACGCGCGTATAAAGTACACACCCATTTTTTAATCTTTCACAACAACCGCAGACTCATAGTTTCTCTGAACAATGTAATATATTTGATATGACATATAGTACACAATCAGTGTGTACTTAATTTTGTTGTTGATAAGAAATTGCATTGTTTTTAAAGAATACATTTTATTGGTCAGACCATTAAATTTATTCTTAAAAAAGAATGCATTTGTAACTGCCTCTTGTCTTGTTTACAATTATTGCCAACGAAATGTCGCCATATACATAGAATATACTTAATAAATAGTATGTTGTATATTCTCACACCTCTTTCAATGTATGTTTGGATATTAAAAATGTCTCCAATTGGATTTAGATATTAATATTGTCTAGAAGAGCTATGGTGATAGCCAATACCATTTTGTTTTTCTAGTGAGTATAATAGGCTTACCTGTTGTGGTGCTGAATGATACTGTTTATAGTGGTACTAGTAACTGAGAATAAGATGCAATACATGCATAGTACTGTATTACTTAAGTATTTATTTGGAAGTATAATGGCACTGTTATGTTTAATTAAAAGAAAACTCATGTATGTATGTCTTATTTGTAGATGAATGATTCGGTTTAGTTGTAAGGATCACATAATGTACAAATTAATATTTCTAAAAATATATAATGTTATTTATTTCATCTATTTTCATTTTGTTAATAAACTTTCTTACGAATTTAATTTTTATTACGTTTTTTGTTACACGTAATAAATTGCGTGTGTAAATATATAAGTCCCACTTAAACCACATTATAACTACAAAGAGAATGTAGTAGCGGTCTAAGGTAAGGGGTCCAAGTGGCGGTCCTCGCAAGGTCTCTGGTTCTGAGGTGGCCTCCAAATTACTAGGATGCTCCCTGAGACGGATGCCCTCCCGGACCAAACCAATTTTGATCAAATCGCATAAAATTTCATTAAACAACTTTGGACTTTAAGATCTCGTCGCGATCTCTCGTCTTCGACTATTAAAATACTATTATAATTTCTTACTATTCTTTATTTCTATCTAACTTAAGCTCTCCAAACATTAACGTTTGTAAAAAAAAACATTAAAATCGCAAGGATAAAAGTAGAAATAGGTTTTTTACTCATGTGGTTTTGCTTTTATACTCCTCAAATGGTGCTAAACAAATAGTAACCAAAGTTTTAGAGGAGAGATCTCTCCACGAGATAGCAAAAGACAAATCTCACATTTAAACAGTGGAATAACATTTCCGTTAAACCTTCTAAAAAAACGTGATAACATCACCGATAAATTGACTTCCCTACACTTTTCCCCATAGATTTAGTATATATATAGATGAGGCATAGGCATACACCCGAAAGGGACAGGTGAACTCTATGGGGCTACCAACTAACATTATTTTACCCAGTTCATGAAATCTCAGGTGTGCGTGTTTCATGTTAAGATAAAATTTAAAATTTTATGAGACATAGACATAATATTATAATTTCTTGAAAAGGAAACTCACAGTTACATAATAGGCACAATAACTTTACTAACAGTGAAAAATTAATTTTGTATATAGGTAATGTAATATTTCTAATACCTACTGTCTTTTTTATTTACGTAAGATTTTCCAGCATAGTATGTCCTGACATTTAAATAGTTTTTACAAATACTTTTGATGAGCATTATGTAGTGGTTATCAAAAGAGAATGAAAAATCGCGAGGAACTCCTGCAAATAATTGACGACCAACATATTCATGCATTCTTGTAGGAGACGATTAGCGAGTTGTAAAGTTTATAGACTACTCACCCCATCCGCCAACACCAGATTTGCACAAGAGCGCATGTTTATAAGAGTGTACTGTGTAGCCAAATATTGTGATATAATAAAAGTTTTTTAATTCATAAAAAGTACACAGACTTCAATAAAAAAACAAATTATGCATCCCTATAAAATTTGAGGGTTGCCCTCGATTTTTCTGAGATCCCATCATCAGATCCTGACTTACTGGGACCAATGGGACCACCTGGGAACTATACCCTTTTAACAAAAAAATTATTTCGCGAATCGGTCCAGGCGTCTTCGAGTAATCGGGGAACATACATAAAAAAAAGATTCCGACGAATTGTGAACCTCCTCCTTTTTTTTGAAGTCGGTTAAAAATGATTTTAAAGTCGCCTTGAGTCAATATCGATGCATAAACATCACATTCACTTAAACCAGGGCACTTATGGATTAAAAACAACATGCTGATATCTACAATTAGTATAGTTGCAAAATGTAAGAGTCCATTGTCCAGACCATACATTGGACCACACTAATATTTCGTCTGGCCTTACGATGCGAGTTGCGAGAGAATAGAATAAATTAAATCTATTATTGTGAAGACATTGATCCGGTTCCCTAATCATTACAAGTGGCTTATCTTCTTTATATATATAATTCTACTGTACGTGTGTATGTCACTGAACCCCTCCTAAACGGCTGGACCGATTTGAATGAATTTTTTGTATGCGTTTGGGTGGCGCCCTGGATGGTTTAGATTCCAAAATCAGCCCGGCAGATGGCGCTTCAGTTGGTGTGGCGCTGCTTTTACGGGCAGGACGACGTCTGCACGGTCCGCTAGTAGACATGTAAATATTTAAGGTGCTGTACCATAATTTTGCTGGTGGTAGGATATTCATATTCGCCCGGATAGCGACCACCGTACACAGGGTGTTAAACCCGCCATAGTGGCACACGCAAGTGTGTCGCGTTCCGGGATCAGCCAGTGTACATCCGGTTTTTTTCGGGGGTCTAGAGTAAGGGTACGATGTTTGGCTATTTTGCGGCTTTCTGAGTACTCTGACACTAGAACCTCGACCGCTTCTTCACCATCTTCTTGCCCATGGCGTAGTGTAAAGAAGCAGGCCAACATGATTGTGTGGAGTAGCAGGGGATAGATTGTCTCTCGCTACTCTATACTCTATTTGGACGGCACCATCAGGTGCAGTGCTGTCACTTTGCCGTGCCAGGATAAAAAAAAAGTTTTGATCTGTAATGACTGTAGCTGTAATAACTTATAACTATACAAGCACACGCATAACTAGTCCCTCCTTTGCCGTGCCAGAATAAAAGTGCCGTGTCACTTTACGTTGGTTTTCTGTGAGACAGTGGTACTACCCGGGGCGAGCCGGCCCATTCATGCTGTAGAAAAATATGTCTACAGCGTAGCTCTACCACTTCTATGCCATAAAATTGTACTTACTTTACGCACTTGCCATGATAAAATATCTGATAGTCATCTGGACATATTTTACTGCGGAACACTGATTTGTTTGGAACTGGGTTCGTTAGTGCGCTCGTCAGAAACAGAAACATCCAAAACAATACGAAGTATAACTTGAAACCCATTTTTATATAAGTGAGGTAAGGCAGCTTCTCGCGCTATAGTGTAGACAGTCTGGAGCAGAATGTGCGGAGATTGTTTTTACGAGGCTTATAAATACCAGCCGGCTAATTATATTGTTTTTAAGAGATACGAATATGAGATAAGTAATATTTATTTCGCAGAATGATTGAATAGGGTATTTGACAATTTTTGAAAATTGATGGACATCGATAGAGGACTCTTCACTTATAACCCCCTTAATATTATTATTATTGAAATATACTTAATTTATATAAAATCCGTGATTTTATTTTTTCATATATAATTTCGCGCTAAAACGCGTTGTCACGTGACATTATCTTTATGTGACGTCATCGCACATATACATACATTCGTGACACCTAACAACATAACAAATTATTTGCATTTATCTGTTAGTTTTTCCGCAAAAATGAATGAGCCAGCATATAAATATTGTTCAATGCTTTTGTGTAAAAAATCGACACTAAATCCCGATAAATTGTTCATCAATGTGCCAAAGGCAAAAGTTTTAAGAAAAAAGTGGCAAATTTCGACTATCAGCCTTTGTAATGCCTTCTTCCATTCTTATAGAAGACTTGAAGACGAAATTAACACGTTTACACATCGAAAAATATGTTCTTCCTTACAATTTTATTTGTCGTAGGATGCAATGTTTATGTGTGATGTCGTCACGAGTAATGGCGGTCGGTATTGCTACGTTTTTGGCACCGAGTGACACAGATTAAAAATTCTAAATTTTAATTACGAAAATAAAATGTTTGTAATACATTTAAAATAAAAAAATATATTTAATAGATATGTTTGCCCACTATCCTTTCTCCTAGTGCAGTTTTATATTTTTTGGTTACACCAGTCAAACACCCTCGAGTGATAAATTTAATAAATTCTCACATAGGGACGGGACATTATGCGCTGCAATAAATAGGCATAAGACTGGGACCTCTCGAAATTCTGAAATTGTGTGTATACATGGATCGCATACGCCTTCTTGCTATAAGAAAATACTAAAAAAATGACATTCCTATTTTATTAAACTTCTTAAAAAATAATCTTCTTTGTTCTCCTTCTTAATCTCTTTTATTGGCCTTATGTTACAAATAGTGCTCTAAATAACATAAATAAGACTTAACCCTTAGATAGTAATTAAAATTATTGTGGTTAAAGATCTTTATTTCTCTCTAGCTTTTGCCCGCGGCTCGCGAAGTTATTTTTGGGAGAAAAGGTATATTATGTCGGAGTATAATGAATACGAAGACTGAATTGACCTTACAAATAATTTTATCTTTTGTAAATTGTGGGTAACGTCAGTTGTTTTACTATTTTGAAGGTAGGTTCGAGTTGTTTATTAGATGATCTCATTCGTAGTGGGGCACAACGATAATCACAATATAAAAGAGTGCCTCGTAATTTCGCGGAGCATTCAGGAATAATTATTAGACGAGTCAATATCCTATCTCGAATAGTTTAGTAATTAAGAGGTCGTAATGCCCAAGTGATTTTTAACTGATCGTTGCCTACAATTAAAGTGATGATTCAACGCCATGTGCGTCTCAGTGCAAAGTGTAATTGTAAACCATGGTTTTTCTTGCCAGTTTTTTCCGTGGATTATAGTATTTCGAACTGGCAGTAGCTTAATAAGCTGTGAAGTGTTCAACTCGTGTTATTTCTACGAATCTATCATACCATGTGCATCCTGTCTATATCTGGAGATCGGAGAGGGATGTATAAGCCCTCTTCCAGCCTCTTCATATGGTGACCTGTGACTTCATGACCTTTCACCTGGACATAAGAAGTAGATCTACCCGTGGATTTATGTGAAATTTGGTGAGTCGCTTTCAGTTTTTAAATTTAAAGGCCGATTTTTAATTTTGATCGTTCTGCTAAACTTACGATTTATTAAGTTGGAAATATGAGGATTTGTTTCCTACCTCATTGATTTTTGTTTTTGGATTTAAAACTGATTGTAATTAACGACTAATAAGTTATAGTATGGTTTGTTTCCAACCTCGTTGATTATTTCTTTATTTTAATTTGTACTGTTACAACCGATGGAAATTTCATCGAGTTTTTTGGCTCGGCAAAGTGACCACACTGCACCTGATGGTAAGTGCAGTGCCGTCCAGTTATAGTATCAAGTAGTGAGAGACAATTTATCCCTCGCTACTCAACACAATAATGCCGGCCTGCTGTGTAGCTTCTTCACACTACGCCTAAAGGACCCATAGGAAGGAGGGAACACTGTAGCTGGCAAACTGTTCCACAGCTTGATGGTGCGGCAAAAATACGAGTTTGCGAACCTCTTGGTTCGGGCCGGGGTAGTAGACACCACAAAGCTGTGGCTCCGCAATCCAGTACGCGTGGTTCTGGTATGAAAGGGAGAGGATGGGATAAGATCAAACAATTCTTCAGAGCATTCGCTATGATACAGACTGTAGAACACGCTAAGCGAGGAAATATCCCTACGCAGCTGTAACGGCTCTAGGCTGTTACTCACGTCTTGTACTCAGATTTTGCTTAACTGCTAATTACGCAGTGATATTATAATTGGACGTCCACGGTCCTCTGTGGCGTAGTTGTAATGTACGCGGTACGACTGCCGTGCGGGGTCTCTGGTTCGATCCCCGGGTTTGGTAAAGAGATATTGGATTATCCGCCGTGAGCATGGAATTGTGCCCGGTATGGTATAGGCTCACCCCTATCACACATATGATAATAAGCTGCGCGAATTATGGGTGTACTGCTTACACCTCTGCCTACACCTTCAGGGATTACAGTTGTGAGTGTGTATGTATGTGAAAATACGTAACAGTTGACGCGTGTGATGATTTAATGAACCTTGAATTTGATGTGGTTCAATTCTAGCTTGTATGAGGGTTGAAAAACATTTACTCTTTGATTATAGTTTTTTATAGGTACCCCTCAAGCCTAGGTTTTAACGTGTTATGAAAAAACTGCATTGAATGAATAATTCAGTAATTTTATGGTTACTACAATATTGATTTATGAATTGTTTTACGGGTCTAGTTTTTATAAAAGTTTCAGAACTAACAATCGATAATCAAGTTACTTAGTCAAGTATAACCATTGAAATTTTTAATTTTAATGTTGGTATTGGTGGTGACTGTTAGTTCTGGTTTTAATTTCTACCCGGTAATAAATTAATTTTATATTAATAGTTACGCTAAACTATGCAATTAATTGAAGTAAAAATGAGTTTGTGTCTTTGTCAATGGGTCATAACATTGTTGATGGCTTACGTTCGTAGCCTGGTTATGGTCTTCTCAAGATCTCTTGGGTGACTACGGGTGAGCGGTCCGCGCTTAAGGTATCCGATAGTCTTAGTGATCGTGTTAAGTTTGTAGGGATTGCTTCTGCCCTACTCAATTAAGTTTATAAAATTGCAGGGTTGTGAATAAAACAATAACGTTGTATCTGACTCGAATGCCGCCAGTGATAGGTGTATGCTGTGTCGCTCTATTTGATATACTCGTATGGAGCGTAGCGCTGCCATGACTTTTGTATAGTCATACTCTCTGCGCGGCACCCCCGTTCTGGCCATATTAATATCTACTGTCAGCAGTCGTGGTGTTTATTAATATAAACATAAAATACAATGGTTCTTACAGCTATTTCTCCGTAGGTAAAAGTTTACATTGAATCTAATAACTAGGCTTTGTTAAAGTAGAAATGCGTCGTTTATTTTCTTGGTAATCCATAAGGCATACGTCCTGTATGTGTGTGGCCGTGGTGCCACAGTACTCCCCCCCCCCCCCCCCCCCTAGCGAAGCGTACGGAAGGCTTTACCCGGCGACCCGATCGCGTGATGTAGGGCTGCTCTGTTGACGGCGCTGCCTCGAGCGATCTTGGTGCGGTGTGGCTTGAGGTAGCGGGTTCGATGTTCGGTGGGGTACTGATGACGTACTCTTCGTTGTATAAGTGTGCCGGGTTCAGTCTGTCTATTGATACGACTGTAGTGCGTAGTGGTAGCTGTATCTTGAAATGTTTTTTGTTACGTTCAACAACTTGGTATGGCCCGTCGTACGGCGGAGTGAGAGAGCTGCGTACGGTGTCGTTTCGGATGAAAACATGACTGCATGTGGCTAAGTCTTTGTACACAAATGTGTTTTTTGTAGACAAGTGTGTTTTCTTTACGGGCGTTAGCGATGCCATTGTTTCAGTGAGTCGACGTACGAATTCTGCGTCTTCGATTTTCGGCGTTGAAGGCACGAAAAAGTCAGAGGGCACTTTTAGTGTGCATCCGTATGTCATAAGTGCAGGGCTCATGTTGTCGCGTAGGGCTGTGCGGAGACCGAGTAATACGGTAGGAAATTCCTCGTTCCAGCGTGCGCAGGCGCTTCTTGCCATGAGCGCGGACTTGAGTGAGCGGTGCCATCGTTCGATTTGGCCGTTGCTTGCGGATGGAATGGTGTAGTTCGGATGCGAGCGACGCCGAATTTTTTCATACGTTGAATAGCGCGGACTCGAATTGGCGTCCTTGGTCGGTAGTTACTCGCAGCGGGCAACCAAATCGGGATATCCATCCTTCGTAGAAAGCTTTCGCGACTGTTTCAGCCGTTATGTCGCGTGTGAGTATCGCTTCAGGCCACTTTGTAGAACGGTCGATCATAGTGACACAGTATTTGAATTCATTTGACGTCGGTAATGGTCCGACTATGTCAATGTGTACGTGTTCAAATCTGTTAGATGGCGGGAACTCGCCTATTTGACTGTTGACGTGTCGGTGAATTTTCGCGCGCTGACAACCAATGCAGGCTTTAGTCCATATACCGATATCCTTGTTCATGGAAGGCCAGAAAAACTTTGATGTCACGATTTTCCGCGTCGATCCCACACCTGGGTGGCTTAAATCGTGTTGCGCTTTGACGGCTGCGAAACGATTTGTGTGCGGTAGGTGTGGTGGCGGAGTTTCACTCATTGTCTTTGAGAAAAATGCGAGAGGTTGCCATAGATTATCGACCTTTTGTTGCAGCACGGTTCCTATGCTCTTATCAGAGACGTCGGTCATAAGGCATAATGGTGCGTTTGTTACCGGGTGAGTTATGTTGCGCCCTCGAGAATGCTTTGGCGGCATTTCTCGAAAGCGACGTTGGTTTCCGATGTCCAAACAATAGCGGTCTTGTCATTGTTTTTTCTATTGGTGTTCCACTTGATGGGGTAGACAGTGATGATAAAAATTTTATATTCCCAGAAATCTTGTACATTTTGCGGCTTGGGGTAACTGGATATGGCTGCAGCGGATTCCTAGTAGGTTGTGACTAACCTTTCCTTCAGCTGACCGTTTTTGGTGCTAGGCGTCGTGTTGAGGATTACGTCGCCAATGTGATCGATGTCCCTTGGGTGGAGCGACGGGATGACGAGCTCAATTTTCTGTTCCTCGCCTAGCTTCGGTGGAGCGACGACGGCTTCGAATTGCGCAAACCATAGACGCGGATTATGGCGCGAAAATGGTGGAGTGAGCGCTTGCAGTGACACGACGGCGATTTTCTGCCGTTGTTGCGCAGGCATGATGACGGTCACAGTTCTTGGCTTCAGATGGTAGATTTTCTTTCGTCGGGGTCACCAATTGTAGGGGTTGCGTGTTCAAATCACGTCGGGGTCACCACTGTAGAGGAACGGGTGATAGTGTTCCTCTAGCGAAGGGGGGTATCTCCAGTCAGGCGGGTGTTATGCCCGACCGGCCGCGGCCCCTCCAACCATTAATACTTGGAGCTTGTATATATCCAATGTGTCGCTTTAATTTAAGAACCGCGATTCAGTCTGGCGTCATTGCTATCTCGTCGGTGTCAGGCGCTTGTGTGCCGCCACATCACTCCCCCCGGAGACCGGAGGTCGATGATCTTCATTCTTCAGCTGTCGTTGCTTGGTATAGTTTTCCCAGTGTCAATGCCAATGCTCCAATGTCCCAGTGAGTCGGGAATGTGCGCAAGTAGTTCTAGTGAGTCAGAACTATGCGGTAGTCAGCTCCAGTGAGTCGGAACTGCGTAATTCGAAATCCAGTGAGTCGGATTCGAAGCTTGAGTAGCTGCGATGAGTGTGGCTATCACGTGGCTATACTGCGAGAACCGGCGAATGCTGCCCGTAGTTGATCCGGCTGTTAGCGCAGTTGTGCCGTGATTTGACGCCGATGTCGCGCTGTTGAAGTGCCGAGGGTAGGTACCAGGCCTGCGTCTTGTAGCGTGCTTATGGTTACCCTGTTGGCTTGCGAGTGATGGCTGGCTGGGTGAAGTGCAGAATGGCTTGAATGGAGGGAGGAAGTGACGAATGGCGGTGGCGATGCGATGCGAAGCGATGACGATGCGATGCGAAGCGATGATGATACGATGGCGATGCGGTGCGGATGGCGATGCGGATGGTTGGTTGGAATTCCGGTGTAGGTGCGGATGTTGTTCAGCGTCTGGGGTCACCACTGTAGGGGTTGCGTGTTCAGATCACGTCGGGGTCACCTATTGTAGGGATTGCTTCTGCCCTACTCAATGAAGTTTATAAAATTGCAGGGTTGTGAATAAAACAATAACGTTGTATCCGACTCGAATGCCGCCAGTGATAGGTGTATGCTGTGTCGCTCTATTTGATATACTCGTATGGAGCGTAGCGCGGCCATGACTTGTATAGTCATACTCTTTGCGCGGCACCCCCGTTCTGGCCATATTAATATCTACTGTCAGCAGTCGTGGTGTTTATTAGTATAAACATAAAATACAATGGTTCTTACAGCTATTTCTCCGTAGGTAAAAGTTTACATTGAATCTAATAACTAGGCTTTGTTAAAGTAGAAATGCGTCGTTTATTTTCTTGGTAATCCCGGCATACGTCCTGTATGTGTGTGGCCGTGGTGCCACAAGTTAATTATCCGTAATTAAACTAATTATATTCTGGTAGTAATATTAAAGAAAATTTATTTGTATATGCATTGTTGCATATAAATTAATAAACTTTTTATCTTTAACTTCGTCATTAACTTCGTCATTTACTCGAACGGATGTTTTCCTCATCTGCTGGTGTTCTGCATTCCTCTTTGTCATCTGGATAAAATGTTTCTGCCAAAAATTTTGCCGACACCTTAGGGGCTCTCCATTTCTAGTTGAGTCTGGCTTCATTCTCATATCTTTCTTTTGATTGCAGGTAGTCATCGACGACCTTGTCTCCCCGGATCGGCGCTACGCATCGGATTCTCCTCCTCCGGGTGATGACCTCCTGCTTCATCTCGGCGAGTTTCCCGGACCACCAGGGGCTCTCCATTTCTAGTTAATGGCAGGTCTTGTCTCTTAGACACCTTTGTGATCACTCTATATGTTTTCCTTGTCCTGTTTCCTACGAAACTCCTTCCAGCTTTCTACTTGTACCCTCTTGGCTTCATTCTCATATCTTTCTTTTGATTGCAGGTACTCATTGACGACCTTGTCTCCCCGGATCGGCGCTGCGCATCGGATTCTCCTCCTCCGGGTGATGACCTCCTGCTTCATCTCGGCGAGTTTCCCGGACCACCAGGGGCTCTCCATTTCTAGTTAACGGCAGGTCTTCTTGTCTCTTAGACACCTTTGTGATCACTCTATATGTTTTCCTTGTCCTGTTTCCTACGAAACTCCTTCCAGCTTTCTACTTGTACCCTCTTGGCTTCATTCTCATATCTTTGTTTTGATTGCAGGATGTTTTCCTTGTCCTGTTTCCTACGAAACTCCTTCCAGCTTTCTACTTGTACCCTCTTGGCTTCATTCTCATATCTTTTTTTTGATTGCAGGTACTCATCGACGACCTTGTCTCCCCGGATCGGCGCTGCGCATGACACCTTTGTGATCACTCTATATGTTTTCCTTGTCCTATTTCCTAAGAAACTCCTTCCAGCTTTCTACTTGTACCCTCTTGGCTTCATTCTCGTATCTTTCTTTTGATTGCAGGTACTCATCGACGACCTTGTCTCCCCGGATCGGCGCTGCGCATCGGATTCTCCTCCTCCGGGTGATGACCTCCTGCTTTATCTCGGCGAGTTTCCCGGACCACCAGGGGCTCTCCATTTCTAGTTAATGGCAGGTCTTGTCTCTTAGACACCTTTGTGATCACTCTATATTTTTTCCTTGTCCTGTTTCCTACGAAACTCCTTCCAGCTTTCTACTTGTACCCTCTTGGCTTCATTCTCATATCTTTCTTTTGATTGCAGGTACTCATTGACGACCTTGTCTCCCCGGATCGGCGCTGCGCATCGGATTCTCCTCCTCCGGGTGATGACCTCCTGCTTTATCTCGACGAGTTTCCCGGACCACCAGGAGCTCTCCATTTCTAGTTAATGGCAGGTCTTCTTGTTTCTTAGACACCTTTGTGATCACTCTATATGTTTTCCTTGTCCTGTTTCCTACGAAACTCATTCCAGCTTTCTACTTGTACCGTCTTAGCTTCATTCTCATATCTTTCTTTTGATTGCAGGTACTCATTGACGACCTTGTCTCCCCGGATCGGCGCTGCGCATCGGATTCTCCTCCTCCGGGTGATGACCTCCTGCTTCATCTCGGCGAGTTTCCCGGACCACCAGGGGCTCTCCATTTCTAGTTAATGGCAGGTCTTCTTGTCTCTTAGACACCTTTGTGATCACTCTATATGTTTTCCTTGTCCTGTTTCCTACGAAACTCCTTCCAGCTTTCTACTTGTACCCTCTTGGCTTCATTCTCATATCTTTCTTTTGATTGCAGGATGTTTTCCTTGTCCTGTTTCCTACGAAACTCCTTCCAGCTTTCTACTTGTACCCTCTTGGCTTCATTCTCATATTGATTGCATATCTTTTGATTGCAGGTATTCATCGACGACCTTTTCCCCCGGATCGGCGCTGCGCATCGGATTCTCCTCCTCCGGGTGATGACCTCCTGCTTCATCTCGGCGAGTTTCCCGGAACACCAGGGGCTCTCCATTTCTAGTTAATGGCAGGTCTTCTTGTCTCTTATACACCTTTGTGATCACTCTATATGTTTTCCTTGTCCTGTTTCTATGAAACTCCTTCCAGCTTTCTACTTGTACCCTCTTGGCTTCATTCTCATATTGATTGCATATCTTTTGATTGCAGGTATTCATCGACGACCTTGTCTCCCCGGATCGGCGCTGCGCATCGGATTCTCCTCCTCCGGGTGATGACCTCCTGCTTCATCTCGGCGAGTTTCCCGGAACACCAGGGGCTCTCCATTTCTAGTTGAGTCTGGCTTCATTCTCATATCTTTCTTTTGATTGCAGGTACTCATTGACGACCTTGTCCCCCCGGATCGGCGCTGCGCATCGGATTCTCCTCCTCCGGGTGATGACCTCCTGCTTCATCTCGGCGAGTTTCCCGGAACACCAGGGGCTCTCCATTTCTAGTTAATGGCAGGTCTTCTTGTCTCTTATACACCTTTGTGATCACTCTATATGTTTTCCTTGTCCTGTTTCTACGAAACTCCTTCCAGCTTTCTACTTGTACCCTCTTGGCTTCATTCTCATATTGATTGCATATCTTTTGATTGCAGGTATTCATCGACGACCTTGTCTCCCCGGATCGGCGCTGCGCATCGGATTCTCCTCCTCCGGGTGATGACCTCCTGCTTCATCTCGGCGAGTTTCCCGGACCACCAGGGGCTCTCCATTTCTAGTTAATGGCAGGTCTTCTTGTCTCTTATACACCTTTGTGATCACTCTATATGTTTTCCTTGTCCTGTTTCCTACGAAACTCCTTCCAGCTTTCTACTTGTACCCTCTTGGCTTCATTCTCATATCTTTCTTTTGATTGCAGGTACTCATCGACGACCTTGTCTCCCCGGATCGGCGCTGCGCATCGGATTCTCCTCCTCCGGGTGATGACCTCCTGCTTTATCTCGACGAGTTTCCCGGACCACCAGGAGCTCTCCATTTCTAGTTAGTGGCAGGTCTTCTTGTTTCTTAGACACCTTTGTGATCACTCTATATGTTTTCCTTGTCCTGTTTCCTACGAAACTCATTCCAGCTTTCTACTTGTACCCTCTTGGCTTCATTCTCATATCTTTCTTTTGATTGCAGGTACTCATTGACGACCTTGTCCCCCCGGATCGGCGCTGCGCATCGGATTCTCCTCCTCCGGGTGATGACCTCCTGCTTCATCTCGGCGAGTTTCCCGGAACACCAGGGGCTCTCCATTTCTAGTTAATGGCAGGTCTTCTTGTCTCTTATACACCTTTGTGATCACTCTATATGTTTTCCTTGTCCTGTTTCTACGAAACTCCTTCCAGCTTTCTACTTGTACCCTCTTGGCTTCATTCTCATATTGATTGCATATCTTTTGATTGCAGGTATTCATCGACGACCTTGTCTCCCCGGATCGGCGCTGCGCATCGGATTCTCCTCCTCCGGGTGATGACCTCCTGCTTCATCTCGGCGAGTTTCCCGGAACACCAGGGGCTCTCCATTTCTAGTTGAGTCTGGCTTCATTCTCATATCTTTCTTTTGATTGCAGGTACTCATCGACAACCTTGTCTCCCCGGATCGGCGCTGCGCATCGGATTCTCCTCCTCCGGGTGATGACCTCCTGCTTTATCTCGACGAGTTTCCCGGACCACCAGGAGCTCTCCATTTCTAGTTAATGGCAGGTCTTCTTGTTTCTTAGACACCTTTGTGATCACTCTATATGTTTTCCTTGTCCTGTTTCCTACGAAACTCATTCCAGCTTTCTACTTGTACCCTCTTGGCTTCATTCTCATATCTTTCTTTTAATTGCAGGTACTCATTGACGACCTTGTCTCCCCGGATCGGCGCTGCGCATCGGATTCTCCTCCTCCGGGTGATGACCTCCTGCTTCATCTCGGCGAGTTTCCCGGACCACCAGGGGCTCTCCATTTCTAGTTAATGGCAGGTCTTCTTGTCTCTTATACACCTTTGTGATCACTCTATATGTTTTCCTTGTCCTGTTTCCTACGAAACTCCTTCCAGCTTTCTACTTGTACCCTCTTGGCTTCATTCTCATATCTTTCTTTTGATTGCAGGTACTCATCGACGACCTTGTCTCCCCGGATCGGCGCTGCGCATCGGATTCTCCTCCTCCGGGTGATGACCTCCTGCTTCATCTCGGCGAGTTTCCCGGACCACCAGGGGCTCTCCATTTCCAGTTAATGGCAGGTCTTCTTGTCTCTTATACACCTTTGTGATCACTCTATATGTTTTCCTTGTCCTGTTTCGTACGAAACTCCTTCCAGCTTTCTACTTGTACCCTCTTGGCTTCATTCTCATATCTTTCTTTTGATTGCAGGTACTCATCGACGACCTTGTCTCCCCGGATCGGCGCTGCGCATCGGATTCTCCTCCTCCGGGTGATGACCTCCTGCTTTATCTCGACGAGTTTCCCCGACCGCCAGGGGCTCTCCATTTCTAGTTAATGGCAGGTCTTCTTGTCTCTTAGACACCTTTGTGATCACTCTATATGTTTTCCTTGTCCTGTTTCCTACGAAACTCCTTCCAGCTTTCTACTTGTCAGACAGACAGACAGACAGACAGACAGACAGACAGACAGACAGACAGACAGACAGACAGACAGACAGACAGACAGACAGACAGACAGACAGACAGACAGACAGACAGACAGACAGACAGACAGACAGACAGACAGACAGACAGACAGACAGACAGACAGACAGACAGACAGACAGGCAGACAGACAGACAGGCAGACAGGCAGGCAGACAGACAGGCAGACAGACAGACAGGCAGACAGGCAGACAGACAGACAGACAGACAGGCAGACAGACAGGCAGACAGACAGACAGGCAGACAGGCAGACAGGCAGACAGGCAGACAGACAGGCAGACAGGCAGACAGACAGACAGACAGACAGACAGACAGACAGACAGACAGACAGACAGACAGACAGACAGACAGACAGACAGACAGACAGACAGACAGACAGACAGACAGACAGACAGACAGACAGACAGACAGACAGACAGACAGACAGACAGACAGACAGACAGACAGACAGACAGACAGACAGACAGACAGACAGACAGACAGACAGACAGACAGACAGACAGACAGACAGACAGACAGACAGACAGACAGACAGACAGACAGACAGACAGACAGACAGACAGACAGACAGACAGACAGACAGACAGACAGACAGACAGACAGACAGACAGACAGACAGACAGACAGACAGACAGACAGACAGACAGACAGACAGACAGACAGACAGACAGACAGACAGACAGACAGACAGACAGACAGACAGACAGACAGACAGACAGACAGACAGACAGACAGACAGACAGACAGACAGACAGACAGACAGACAGACAGACAGACAGACAGACAGACAGACAGACAGACAGACAGACAGACAGACAGACAGACAGACAGACAGACAGACAGACAGACAGACAGACAGACAGACAGACAGACAGACAGACAGACAGACAGACAGACAGACAGACAGACAGACAGACAGACAGACAGACAGACAGACAGACAGACAGACAGACAGACAGACAGACAGACAGACAGACAGACAGACAGACAGACAGACAGACAGACAGACAGACAGACAGACAGACAGACAGACAGACAGACAGACAGACAGACAGACAGACAGACAGACAGACAGACAGACAGACAGACAGACAGACAGACAGACAGACAGACAGACAGACAGACAGACAGACAGACAGACAGACAGACAGACAGACAGACAGACAGACAGACAGACAGACAGACAGACAGACAGACAGACAGACAGACAGACAGACAGACAGACAGACAGACAGACAGACAGACAGACAGACAGACAGACAGACAGACAGACAGACAGACAGACAGACAGACAGACAGACAGACAGACAGACAGACAGACAGACAGACAGACAGACAGACAGACAGACAGACAGACAGACAGACAGACAGACAGACAGACAGACAGACAGACAGACAGACAGACAGACAGACAGACAGACAGACAGACAGACAGACAGACAGACAGACAGACAGACAGACAGACAGACAGACAGACAGACAGACAGACAGACAGACAGACAGACAGACAGACAGACAGACAGACAGACAGACAGACAGACAGACAGACAGACAGACAGACAGACAGACAGACAGACAGACAGACAGACAGACAGACAGACAGACAGACAGACAGACAGACAGACAGACAGACAGACAGACAGACAGACAGACAGACAGACAGACAGACAGACAGACAGACAGACAGACAGACAGACAGACAGACAGACAGACAGACAGACAGACAGACAGACAGACAGACAGACAGACAGACAGACAGACAGACAGACAGACAGACAGACAGACAGACAGACAGACAGACAGACAGACAGACAGACAGACAGACAGACAGACAGACAGACAGACAGACAGACAGACAGACAGACAGACAGACAGACAGACAGACAGACAGACAGACAGACAGACAGACAGACAGACAGACAGACAGACAGACAGACAGACAGACAGACAGACAGACAGACAGACAGACAGACAGACAGACAGACAGACAGACAGACAGACAGACAGACAGACAGACAGACAGACAGACAGACAGACAGACAGACAGACAGACAGACAGACAGACAGACAGACAGACAGACAGACAGACAGACAGACAGACAGACAGACAGACAGACAGACAGACAGACAGACAGACAGACAGACAGACAGACAGACAGACAGACAGACAGACAGACAGACAGACAGACAGACAGACAGACAGACAGACAGACAGACAGACAGACAGACAGACAGACAGACAGACAGACAGACAGACAGACAGACAGACAGACAGACAGACAGACAGACAGACAGACAGACAGACAGACAGACAGACAGACAGACAGACAGACAGACAGACAGACAGACAGACAGACAGACAGACAGACAGACAGACAGACAGACAGACAGACAGACAGACAGACAGACAGACAGACAGACAGACAGACAGACAGACAGACAGACAGACAGACAGACAGACAGACAGACAGACAGACAGACAGACAGACAGACAGACAGACAGACAGACAGACAGACAGACAGACAGACAGACAGACAGACAGACAGACAGACAGACAGACAGACAGACAGACAGACAGACAGACAGACAGACAGACAGACAGACAGACAGACAGACAGACAGACAGACAGACAGACAGACAGACAGACAGACAGACAGACAGACAGACAGACAGACAGACAGACAGACAGACAGACAGACAGACAGACAGACAGACAGACAGACAGACAGACAGACAGACAGACAGACAGACAGACAGACAGACAGACAGACAGACAGACAGACAGACAGACAGACAGACAGACAGACAGACAGACAGACAGACAGACAGACAGACAGACAGACAGACAGACAGACAGACAGACAGACAGACAGACAGACAGACAGACAGACAGACAGACAGACAGACAGACAGACAGACAGACAGACAGACAGACAGACAGACAGACAGACAGACAGACAGACAGACAGACAGACAGACAGACAGACAGACAGACAGACAGACAGACAGACAGACAGACAGACAGACAGACAGACAGACAGACAGACAGACAGACAGACAGACAGACAGACAGACAGACAGACAGACAGACAGACAGACAGACAGACAGACAGACAGACAGACAGACAGACAGACAGACAGACAGACAGACAGACAGACAGACAGACAGACAGACAGACAGACAGACAGACAGACAGACAGACAGACAGACAGACAGACAGACAGACAGACAGACAGACAGACAGACAGACAGACAGACAGACAGACAGACAGACAGACAGACAGACAGACAGACAGACAGACAGACAGACAGACAGACAGACAGACAGACAGACAGACAGACAGACAGACAGACAGACAGACAGACAGACAGACAGACAGACAGACAGACAGACAGACAGACAGACAGACAGACAGACAGACAGACAGACAGACAGACAGACAGACAGACAGACAGACAGACAGACAGACAGACAGACAGACAGACAGACAGACAGACAGACAGACAGACAGACAGACAGACAGACAGACAGACAGACAGACAGACAGACAGACAGACAGACAGACAGACAGACAGACAGACAGACAGACAGACAGACAGACAGACAGACAGACAGACAGACAGACAGACAGACAGACAGACAGACAGACAGACAGACAGACAGACAGACAGACAGACAGACAGACAGACAGACAGACAGACAGACAGACAGACAGACAGACAGACAGACAGACAGACAGACAGACAGACAGACAGACAGACAGACAGACAGACAGACAGACAGACAGACAGACAGACAGACAGACAGACAGACAGACAGACAGACAGACAGACAGACAGACAGACAGACAGACAGACAGACAGACAGACAGACAGACAGACAGACAGACAGACAGACAGACAGACAGACAGACAGACAGACAGACAGACAGACAGACAGACAGACAGACAGACAGACAGACAGACAGACAGACAGACAGACAGACAGACAGACAGACAGACAGACAGACAGACAGACAGACAGACAGACAGACAGACAGACAGACAGACAGACAGACAGACAGACAGACAGACAGACAGACAGACAGACAGACAGACAGACAGACAGACAGACAGACAGACAGACAGACAGACAGACAGACAGACAGACAGACAGACAGACAGACAGACAGACAGACAGACAGACAGACAGACAGACAGACAGACAGACAGACAGACAGACAGACAGACAGACAGACAGACAGACAGACAGACAGACAGACAGACAGACAGACAGACAGACAGACAGACAGACAGACAGACAGACAGACAGACAGACAGACAGACAGACAGACAGACAGACAGACAGACAGACAGACAGACAGACAGACAGACAGACAGACAGACAGACAGACAGACAGACAGACAGACAGACAGACAGACAGACAGACAGACAGACAGACAGACAGACAGACAGACAGACAGACAGACAGACAGACAGACAGACAGACAGACAGACAGACAGACAGACAGACAGACAGACAGACAGACAGACAGACAGACAGACAGACAGACAGACAGACAGACAGACAGACAGACAGACAGACAGACAGACAGACAGACAGACAGACAGACAGACAGACAGACAGACAGACAGACAGACAGACAGACAGACAGACAGACAGACAGACAGACAGACAGACAGACAGACAGACAGACAGACAGACAGACAGACAGACAGACAGACAGACAGACAGACAGACAGACAGACAGACAGACAGACAGACAGACAGACAGACAGACAGACAGACAGACAGACAGACAGACAGACAGACAGACAGACAGACAGACAGACAGACAGACAGACAGACAGACAGACAGACAGACAGACAGACAGACAGACAGACAGACAGACAGACAGACAGACAGACAGACAGACAGACAGACAGACAGACAGACAGACAGACAGACAGACAGACAGACAGACAGACAGACAGACAGACAGACAGACAGACAGACAGACAGACAGACAGACAGACAGACAGACAGACAGACAGACAGACAGACAGACAGACAGACAGACAGACAGACAGACAGACAGACAGACAGACAGACAGACAGACAGACAGACAGACAGACAGACAGACAGACAGACAGACAGACAGACAGACAGACAGACAGACAGACAGACAGACAGACAGACAGACAGACAGACAGACAGACAGACAGACAGACAGACAGACAGACAGACAGACAGACAGACAGACAGACAGACAGACAGACAGACAGACAGACAGACAGACAGACAGACAGACAGACAGACAGACAGACAGACAGACAGACAGACAGACAGACAGACAGACAGACAGACAGACAGACAGACAGACAGACAGACAGACAGACAGACAGACAGACAGACAGACAGACAGACAGACAGACAGACAGACAGACAGACAGACAGACAGACAGACAGACAGACAGACAGACAGACAGACAGACAGACAGACAGACAGACAGACAGACAGACAGACAGACAGACAGACAGACAGACAGACAGACAGACAGACAGACAGACAGACAGACAGACAGACAGACAGACAGACAGACAGACAGACAGACAGACAGACAGACAGACAGACAGACAGACAGACAGACAGACAGACAGACAGACAGACAGACAGACAGACAGACAGACAGACAGACAGACAGACAGACAGACAGACAGACAGACAGACAGACAGACAGACAGACAGACAGACAGACAGACAGACAGACAGACAGACAGACAGACAGACAGACAGACAGACAGACAGACAGACAGACAGACAGACAGACAGACAGACAGACAGACAGACAGACAGACAGACAGACAGACAGACAGACAGACAGACAGACAGACAGACAGACAGACAGACAGACAGACAGACAGACAGACAGACAGACAGACAGACAGACAGACAGACAGACAGACAGACAGACAGACAGACAGACAGACAGACAGACAGACAGACAGACAGACAGACAGACAGACAGACAGACAGACAGACAGACAGACAGACAGACAGACAGACAGACAGACAGACAGACAGACAGACAGACAGACAGACAGACAGACAGACAGACAGACAGACAGACAGACAGACAGACAGACAGACAGACAGACAGACAGACAGACAGACAGACAGACAGACAGACAGACAGACAGACAGACAGACAGACAGACAGACAGACAGACAGACAGACAGACAGACAGACAGACAGACAGACAGACAGACAGACAGACAGACAGACAGACAGACAGACAGACAGACAGACAGACAGACAGACAGACAGACAGACAGACAGACAGACAGACAGACAGACAGACAGACAGACAGACAGACAGACAGACAGACAGACAGACAGACAGACAGACAGACAGACAGACAGACAGACAGACAGACAGACAGACAGACAGACAGACAGACAGACAGACAGACAGACAGACAGACAGACAGACAGACAGACAGACAGACAGACAGACAGACAGACAGACAGACAGACAGACAGACAGACAGACAGACAGACAGACAGACAGACAGACAGACAGACAGACAGACAGACAGACAGACAGACAGACAGACAGACAGACAGACAGACAGACAGACAGACAGACAGACAGACAGACAGACAGACAGACAGACAGACAGACAGACAGACAGACAGACAGACAGACAGACAGACAGACAGACAGACAGACAGACAGACAGACAGACAGACAGACAGACAGACAGACAGACAGACAGACAGACAGACAGACAGACAGACAGACAGACAGACAGACAGACAGACAGACAGACAGACAGACAGACAGACAGACAGACAGACAGACAGACAGACAGACAGACAGACAGACAGACAGACAGACAGACAGACAGACAGACAGACAGACAGACAGACAGACAGACAGACAGACAGACAGACAGACAGACAGACAGACAGACAGACAGACAGACAGACAGACAGACAGACAGACAGACAGACAGACAGACAGACAGACAGACAGACAGACAGACAGACAGACAGACAGACAGACAGACAGACAGACAGACAGACAGACAGACAGACAGACAGACAGACAGACAGACAGACAGACAGACAGACAGACAGACAGACAGACAGACAGACAGACAGACAGACAGACAGACAGACAGACAGACAGACAGACAGACAGACAGACAGACAGACAGACAGACAGACAGACAGACAGACAGACAGACAGACAGACAGACAGACAGACAGACAGACAGACAGACAGACAGACAGACAGACAGACAGACAGACAGACAGACAGACAGACAGACAGACAGACAGACAGACAGACAGACAGACAGACAGACAGACAGACAGACAGACAGACAGACAGACAGACAGACAGACAGACAGACAGACAGACAGACAGACAGACAGACAGACAGACAGACAGACAGACAGACAGACAGACAGACAGACAGACAGACAGACAGACAGACAGACAGACAGACAGACAGACAGACAGACAGACAGACAGACAGACAGACAGACAGACAGACAGACAGACAGACAGACAGACAGACAGACAGACAGACAGACAGACAGACAGACAGACAGACAGACAGACAGACAGACAGACAGACAGACAGACAGACAGACAGACAGACAGACAGACAGACAGACAGACAGACAGACAGACAGACAGACAGACAGACAGACAGACAGACAGACAGACAGACAGACAGACAGACAGACAGACAGACAGACAGACAGACAGACAGACAGACAGACAGACAGACAGACAGACAGACAGACAGACAGACAGACAGACAGACAGACAGACAGACAGACAGACAGACAGACAGACAGACAGACAGACAGACAGACAGACAGACAGACAGACAGACAGACAGACAGACAGACAGACAGACAGACAGACAGACAGACAGACAGACAGACAGACAGACAGACAGACAGACAGACAGACAGACAGACAGACAGACAGACAGACAGACAGACAGACAGACAGACAGACAGACAGACAGACAGACAGACAGACAGACAGACAGACAGACAGACAGACAGACAGACAGACAGACAGACAGACAGACAGACAGACAGACAGACAGACAGACAGACAGACAGACAGACAGACAGACAGACAGACAGACAGACAGACAGACAGACAGACAGACAGACAGACAGACAGACAGACAGACAGACAGACAGACAGACAGACAGACAGACAGACAGACAGACAGACAGACAGACAGACAGACAGACAGACAGACAGACAGACAGACAGACAGACAGACAGACAGACAGACAGACAGACAGACAGACAGACAGACAGACAGACAGACAGACAGACAGACAGACAGACAGACAGACAGACAGACAGACAGACAGACAGACAGACAGACAGACAGACAGACAGACAGACAGACAGACAGACAGACAGACAGACAGACAGACAGACAACATACAAGGGAATTTTCTAAGCAATCTCAGGTTTGCCGACGACATCATCCTATCCATCCTCTGAATCTGCGCAAAAACTAGAAATCATGATAAACGACCTATACCATGCTAGTATACGATTTGGATTACAAATGAACCCTGACAAAACTAAAGCCATGACTAACCACCACAAGACACCCATCTTGGTAAATAATGTCCCTCTCGAGTTCGTAGATAAATACGAAGACTCGAGACTCCTGGCTAATGCTGCATTTCGTGATAGAAAAACCCAATATCACTTTACTCAACCTGAGACCTCAGCCCAGCAGTCGTTCCACGTACGCAATTACAACTGCGCTACCAAGGTATAATAAATTATTACCTATATAACAATCAGTAAAATGTGTAGAAATTATATAAAATTCATTCATAATCTATACATAATTAAATAACTTAATGTGTACCTGTACCCGATTTTATTTGCAATAGAAAATTGCCAACAATAACAATTTCAATATTTTATATTGTTATTTTAAAGCCGAGACACCCAAATTAGATTTTCGGTGTAAAAGATTAGTTTTTGTTTACCATAAAGCCGAAACCCCCAAATTAGATTTTCGGTGTAAAAGATTAGTTTTTTTTTACCATAAAGCCGAAACACCCAAATTAGATTTTCGGTGTAAAAGATTAGTTTTGATTTACCATAAAGCCGAAACACCCAAATTAGATTTTCGGTGTAAAAGATTAGTTTTTGTTTACCATAAAGCCGAAACACCCAAATTAGATTTTCGGTGTAAAAGATTAGTTTTTGTTTACCATAAAGCCGAAACACCCAAATTAGATTTTCGGTGTAAAAGATTAGTTTTTGTTTACCATAAAGCCGAAACACCCAAATTAGATTTTCGGTGTAAAAGATTAGTTTTTGTTTACCATAAAGCCGAAACACCCAAATTAGATTTTCGGTGTAAAAGATCAGATAAATATATGACATAATCATAATAATAATAAGGAAAACTAACGCGGTGACATGCAAAAATAATGTATCCCGTTTCTTGAACGATGCATGGGCAGACGTGTGCCGCGCGCTGCTGTTTGTTCAAAATGACCACCCCTTTCCCTAATACACAAGCGGGCCCTTTTACGCATATTGCGCCGCATTTTTATTACTCACTCACGCCTATCGCTATACTTGGCAAAATCGAAACTCCCGGCTAATACTGAGCATTTCGTGATAGAAAAACCCAAAATCACTTTACTCGACCCGGGGATCGAACCCGAGACCTCAGCCCAGCAGTCGTTCCACGTACGCAATTACAACTGCGCTACCAAGGTATAATAAATTATTACCTATATAACAATCAGTGAAATGTATATATGGGAAATTATATAAAATTCATTCATAACACTGACGTCTATTATATGGACAGGATATCTAATACAAAATGACAGCTATTTTCTTGACTTATTTGAAGCGCCCCTCTCGAGTGCATTTGAAACAAAATTTGACATATAATAGGGATGTTGATATTTTTTAAAATATCGGATTTCATATATATCGATGTTTTTAAATATATCAATATCGGAGTTTGATATATCGAAAAAAATCGATATTTCGATATATCGATATTTCCTGACGCATACATTCTTTCTTCGTGAATCGGTGCGCCAATGAATTTATTAGATTCAAAGATCTTGGAATCATATTTGACGACACCTTAAAACCTGATATTTTTTAGTTTTTTTTTAATTAATAAGTGTTTATTGTATAATCCGTTACCAAACGGGAAGTGGAGTAACATTTCACAAGTTAATAAACTTGCATCATGTTTTAGCTATGTATATTGAAACTAGTAATTTTAAAGATGAAATTATAATTTGAAAGCAAAAAATGATTCTAATAAGACATATTTTTATGTTAATTTGTTTTGTAATAGCAAATTTATATATAAATTATATGTAGGTAGGGTTGCCCCAGTTTCATATCGACAATACATATCGATATATTTTTTTTAGTTTGGATCTACTAGTATTTATGCTTTCATGCCGTGCCGTCAAAACATAAAATCATGAATTAGGATTGATCATATATTTTGATATAAAATAAAATTTGTATACGTACAACATAAAGAAACTACGAGGAGCTCTAGATCGGTAAACCTACATGTTTTTATACTCCAGGATTCTGTCTAAGGAATAGGAAATATTCATTTCAAATCATAAAATTACACTATAAAATATCCATTATAGGTTTCCAACTGACTCGGTGATACAAAAACTATGGCTCAGAAACATGAATGTTGAAAATTTGTCAAACTAAATAGCTATTTATGTTCTAAACATTTTATGGAAGATTGTTTTATTAGACATGTTTCACGGACCCAGTTAAAAAATATAATATTTTCCGGTGGGTTTTATTTGTGGTGGGTGGGTTGGTATTATACTGGATAGGATATTTGATCCGCGAAAGTGTGCCTATTTGATTTTCGCCATATTGGCGTTGATAGCAGTAGTGAGCGTCCGTGGAACTAACGATAGAATTGAGACAACAGTCACAGTCACAACAGTCGATGGTTTACAAATCTTAAAAATAATAAAAACATCGCCTTAGCAAAACATATTTTAATCTACTATATATGTTTAAAACACTTTATATAATATTAAACCCACCGGAAAATATTGTGGGCACACTGCCCTTTTATTAACTGGGTCCGTGAAACATGTCAAATAAAACAATCTCCCATAAAATGTTTAGAACATAAATTATGTTTAGAATTTATGTTTGGAAACCAATTTTCAACATTCATCTTTCTCAGCCATTGTTTTTGTCACCATCACCGAGTCAGTTGGAAACCTATACTGTAATTTTATGATTTGAAATGAATATTTCCTATTCCTTAGATAGAATCCTGGAGTATAAAAACATGTAGTAGTGTAGTAGTACCGATCTAAAGCTCCTCGTAGTTCCTTTATGTTGTACTTAAACAAATGTTATATAAAAATATATGATCAATCCTAATTCATGATTTTATGTTTTTGACGGCACAGCATGAAAGCATATACTAGTCAATACTAGTAGATCCAATCAAAAAAAATATATCGATATGTATTGTTGATATGAAACTTGGGCAACCCTACCTAGATATAATTTATATATAAATTTGCTATTACAAAACAAATTAACATAAAAATATGTCTTATTAGAGTTATTTTTGCTTACAAATTATAATTTCATCTTTAAAATTACTAGTTTCAATATACATAGCTAAACATGATCCAACTTTACTAACTTGTGAAATGTTACTCCACTCCCGTTTGGTAACGGGTTTTACAATAAACACAGACTCTCATGGTTTATTAACAAAAACCACACACAAATACTTCTTCAAATTTAGGTCTTCAACGCAATAATCAGTTAAAAACCACTGACAAAACAGACGCACTCGAAACAATAAAACGGCCATATGCATTTAATGTCAAATTTAGTTTCAAATACACTCGAGAGGGGCGCTTCAAATAAGTCAAGAAAATAGCTGTAATTTTGTATTAGATATCCTGTCCAGTATAATAAACGTCAGTGGTACTCGCAAAGTTCAAGTTGATAAGTGGTAACACGAAAAGCGCGGGAAACTTCGAATGGTGGTAGACGTATTTTTCTAAGCTCTTTAATTTTATTTGATTAATTTGTAAATAATACCTATCAGCTGAGTTTTAAATTGTTATATATTTGTAGTTTAGCTTTCTTTTGTATATTCATTTATTTTTCTTCGCTTCTTGGTAAGTTTTATTACAAATATTTAATCATAGTACACTATGAATTTGCCGCCTGATCCGGGGGGCGTAGTCCCCCCGGCGGGCAATTACATCACAATAGAATCGGAAAAGACTACAAAATGTGATGTATCCGAGTCTGGCATGGAGACAGATGCGTCTTCATCAACCCGGCCAATGAAAAGAAGTCGTCGACATGTCTGTAAGCGATGTAATAAGAGACGCAGAAAATTAGACACTGGCGAAAAGAATTTATTTGGTTGCGATTGTGATGATCTATCACAGACACCTCAATCACAACCAATTAGTAATTTAAATAATGAATCCGAAAAACCAACAATTCCCGCGCAAAATGTGGGCAGAAAAGTTTATGACGGAACGGATAGCGCGCCCTTCGTTATTCATGTACAAAAGACTACTAATCTGGACAATGATTCCACCACACTGCATCCGCTTTCGTTTGGTAGATTTCTACAACGATGTAATTTTCGCAATATTATTAACGGGAGCGTGAAAAGGATAGGAAGAAATAAAATAGCTTTGTCTGTCTCCTCATACATTGACGCCAATTCTTTTATTACTAATGAAAACCTAACTAAATGTAATTATAAGGCATTCATTCCATCTTTTAACGTGACTAGAATGGGTTTGGTGCGTGGTGTGCCAGCAGAATGGTCTCCGGAAGAGGTCATAGAGAATACATCTGTGCCAATTGGTTGTGGACCTATCTTGAAAGTACGCAGACTAAATTTTAAAACTATGGTAGATGGCTCAGCAGTATGGAAACCCTCACAAACAGTTGTATTAACTTTTGACGGACAAGTTCTCCCAAAACGAATTTTTATGTGTTATAATGCATTGCCAGTAGATCTATATATTTACCCAACTATACAGTGCTTTAATTGCTGCCGGTTTGGGCACACAAAAAATCAATGTAGGTCAATACCAAGATGCTACAAATGTGGTGACAAACACAGTGGTGATACTTGTGAGAGGGATGATCGAAATGCTAACTGCTGCTTATGTTCAGGTTTCCATTTTGCTACAAGCAAAGTGTGTCCCGAGTTTTCACGTCAAAAACAAATAAAAACCCATATGGCACAGAGTTCCATCTCATACGTAGAAGCAAGTAAATTACTCCCGCCTGTTACCAGATCTTTTGCTGACACCATTATAGCTCAAACTCCCAGAGACCTGGAAACCACTACACCAATCACTTTCAAACAACACTCATCTACAAGTTACAAAAAAACTGTCTTTCGGAAACCCCAACCGCCCCCAAGTTATTCTAAAGGATACAACAAAGAAGCTCATAATGCCACAATAAATGAATTTAGAATCCCTGACCCTGCCAATGGCTGTGCCATTAATAATACACCTAAAGATGAGCAAGTTAATATCATGGAACTTATTACAGCATTATTACACCTTTTATCATCTTTTAATATTTCACCGTCCAACGTTGCCACAATTCAAAGTTTAATCTCTTCAGTCTCACCCCAAAATGGACAATCAAGTCCACATCATTCAATGGAACTGCCGCAGTGCAGTAAGTAAAAAAACAGATATTATTTATTTAATTAATAAATATGAGCCTCTGGCTCTCGCACTATCTGAAACATGGTTGAAATCAAATCATGTTTTTAAAATTCATGGATACACAATTATAAGAGAGGACAGGTCTGATGGGTATGGTGGTGTCGCCATACTTGTCAAAGATTCTGTTCCCTTTGATGAGATCTCTTTACCCTCACACAGTGAAGACATTTCTATAATAGCTGTAAATGTGAATAAAACTTGTCTTGTTTCTGTATATATTTCACACCCTTCACATTCCATACTTCATGAAATAAATAATCTTCTTTCTATTCTTCCTAGGCCTTTTCTTTTGTTGGGGGATTTTAACTGCCATCACCAATCATGGGGTAGCTCTGTATCCAATACTCATGGTGAAAAATTACTTGAAATTCTAGACACAAACAATTTATGCATTTTAAATTCCGGTTCTCCAACCCGTCGCAGCAATCATAATCATAACAACAGTGCAATAGACCTATCTGTCTGCACTCCTAATTTTGCATCTTTTCTCACTTGGTGTACCCTTACTTCATCGTTTGGTAGTGACCATTTTCCAATCAAAATCTCTTTTCCATTTCCCATCAGATACTCACAACACAAAAAGTCTCACATAAGATATAAACTTCCAGATAATACTAACTATGCTTGGGTACAATTTAAAAATCAAGTTGACAGTCTGCTTTCTTCCCTCCCTGTTATTAATAATGGTAATGAGCAGATTTGTGCTGAAGCCCTTGCTCATATTCTGGTCACGGCCGCAGATCATGTTTTCCCTGTGAAAAATAACCAGTCATTAAGAAAAATTCCCATGCCACCATGGTGGGACTCTGAATGCACAGATGCAGTTAAGAAACGCAAGCAAGCAGAACTAGAATATAGTTATAATATGACCGAGGAAAATTTTACATATCTTTCTATTATCACTGCACAGACACGGAAATTTTTTAAGACAAAGAAAAGAGAGGGTTGGCATAATTTTTGTGCCTCAATTTCCCCTAACACTCCCCCTACACTTGTTTGGCAATCTATTAGAAGATTCAGGTCAGCTTTTTCCAATCCCAAGACTCCTCATATTCCCGATAATTTAGCTAATGACTTCCTGGACAAACTGGCACCTCCTTGGGTACCCCAAGAAGTTATTCTTCACCCATTAAATAATGTAGAATCCGACAACACTACATATCATCACGAGTCGTCTCTAAATTTACCTTTTAATATTGATGAATTAAAACCCGTGGTTTCAAACACTGTAGACTCTGCACCTGGCCTCGATGGCATACCATACTCATTCATAACCCACGTAAGTACGACCGTTCTTAATTATTATTTATCCCTCATCAATTCCGTTATGGCTACAGGTAACATTCCTCAGGAATGGAAACACCACGTAGTATTGCCATTCCTCAAACCCAATAAAGCCTCATCTGACATTTCTTCATATCGTCCCATAGTTTTAAGCTCGGTTTTAATTAAATTAGCAGAACACCTTATTAAAAATCGGCTAGAATGGTACATTGAAAATAAAGGACTACTGGCAAATTCTCAATACGGGTTTAGAAAGGGTAAAAGTACCTTAGACTGTCTAAGTATTTTTACCACAGACATTCGATTATCATTCTCCAAAAACTATTCAACAGTCGCTGTATTCCTTGATATCAATGGGGCGTATGACAACGTAGTATTATCTATCTTACAAAATAAACTACACTCCCTCAAAGTTCCTATAAATCTTATAAATTTTATTTTGAACATTTTAAATAATCGTACCGTTAGTATCTCGACTAATGAAAAACAGTTATCTCGCAATGTATGGAGAGGCCTTCCGCAAGGCTCGGTACTCAGTCCATTGCTATACAATATTTACACCTACGACTTGGACCGCTCTATTGGTAACGACGTTCAAGTTTTACAATATGCGGACGACCTACTATTATACTATACTTCTCATTCAGTGGAACACGCTTGTTCAGTTTTAAATTCTGCCTTACGCTCTCTATCGCTATGGCTTTACCAAAATGGCTTAGATCTATCCACGTCTAAGAGCGCTGCTGTTTTATTTACCAAAAAGAGAATTTCTCCAGCAATAAATATTACATATCGTGATGTTCCAATCCCAGTTAAAAATAATTTTAAATATTTGGGAGTCATCTTGGACTCTAAACTTTGTGGTACCCCTCACTGCGACTATATTGTTAGCAAAGTTGAGCGTCACATAAACATGCTTAGGTGTTTATCTGGTGTGTGGTGGGGCGCTCACCCTCAGTCTTTAAAACTTGTGTACAATGCCATCATTAGAAGCGTCTTTGATTACGGTTCATTCATACTAGAACCAGGTACGTCTTCTTCTTTTAAAAAACTGGACATACTTCAGTCTAAATCGCTACGAATAATTACAGGAGCAATGAGATCGAGCCCTATTAATGCATTACAAGTCGAGTGTGGTGAACCTCCGTTACATCTCAGAAGACAATTTCTTGCTGATAAATATTTATTCAAAATCATCCAGTTTTCCACCCATCCCCTCTTTCCTATGCTTGAAAATCTATCCAAATATTATACTAATCTTCCTAGTCATCGCTCACACAGACTTCCATGTCTAATTTTAAGTTATCAGAAACTCTGTTCCATCCCTGCTCCTACTCATCGTTTTAATAAATTTCCGCTGTTTACTAACAATTACAACTCTTTACTTTTCGCTCCCAGTATAATTTACAACTGCGTTACTAAATCTGCACACAATATAAAAACCGTATTTAACGCATTTCTTGCTGAACATTTCGAGGGCTTTCATCATTTATACACAGATGCCTCTAAATCTTCAGCTTCGGAATGTGTTGGAATTGGTGTTTTTCACACCCAATACAACATCATCCAAAAAATTAAACTTCCTCCTGAATCATCCGTTTTTACAGGTGAATGTTTTGGTCTACTCAAGGCCATAGAATATGTGCTACTACTTAAACTAAAAAAGGCCGTTATATTTTCCGATGCCTTAAGCGCTCTTCAAGCTATCTTCAAATTCCCTTTTAAATATAATGCTATTTCACCTGCTGTTCTCCAAATAAGAGAGTTGACGTTCAAATGTATTTCGAGGGGATACTCATTGCTTTTTTGTTGGATTCCTAGCCACTCTGGAATACATGGAAACGAAACTGCTGATAGACTCGCCAAGGATGCGGTGCAGTGTGGTGATTTATTCCCGTTTAAAAATTTCAGCCAAGATCTGCAATCTTTGCCTAAAACTTTTCTCCAGGATTCTTGGAGAGAAACTTGGTCATCCAGTAGTTTAATGAAGGGCCGTTATTATTCAATTATTCAACCGGAGATACCAGTGAAGCCGTGGTTTTTCCGGTTTAGGCTTGGCAAGGTTGAGACCTCCATCCTTATTCGGGTTAGGCTTGGTCACACTTGTGCCCCTGCTCACCTTGCCAAACTCAAAATAGTTAATAGCCCTATGTGCTCGTGCGGATCAGATGTCGGCGACTTGAATCATATTTTGTTTTCTTGCTCTCAATTTGATCGCATACCCATGATTAGATCCCTTCTGGACCTTCAAATACCTTTTCCATCCTCTATCCTCTCCCTTCTCTGTACTAATAACATCTTAGTGTATAAATGTATAGCATCATTTTTCATTAAAAACAATATAAAGTTGTAAATAATTCATTTTCGACCATCATTATCTGTGAATATATGTTATGTATTTAATTTATATATCTTGTTATCATACTTTTCCTTTCCTTTACCAAAACTCCTTAGAGTAGGCAACCAAAAGGAGACGCCATTACGCTCGAATCTCTTAGAGTATTTAACACTGGAGACGCCATTGAGCGCTTACCCCGTTTGACAAATGTAAGAGCACGGTGCTCATACACGTTCTATAAAACTAGTTGCGCTTCGTGATCCGCCACTAAAAAAGTGACATCACGTGCGAATGGAGCTCCCTGAAAATGCCCGCCTGTAGCGGTATTAACATGTAAAAATAGATCTGACACATCAAACTTACAAAAATACAACATTATTTTTCACCTGGACATATTTTTTTAAAGTAATATTATCCTTAAATGCAACAAAACAGATAATTTCAAAAAATTATCATCGGGTAATAAATGTTGCCAGATTAAACTTTTAGCCACAGTAGTGCAAAATTTATTTGCATTCAATATCTTAAACGCAAGTTGTTTTTTAATATTCATTTTTAACTAGATGTTGCCCGCGGCTCCGTCCGCGGCTCCGCCCGCGTGTAGGTCTTGGAGCATTCGAACCTTCTATATTTTGCTATCCCATAGAAAGCGTGCATTTTTTCGAGATAAAAGTGTTCTTTGTCATTTTCTGATCCCTAAACTGCCACTATGCAAAAAATCATGTCGATCCCTTGCTCTGTGACAAAACTAAACTATCCCATGGGAACTGTACATTTCTCCGGGATTAAAAGTAGCCTATGTGCTTTTCCAGACTACAATCTATCTCTGTGCCAAATTTTAAGTAGATCCGTCCAGCCGTTGTATCGTGATTGGATATCAAAAAACCATGCATCCATCCAAACATACGCATTTATAATATTAGTAAGATTACTGTAGTTATGCTTCCTTAACTTAATTTATAATTTAAAAATATTAGGAGAGTTGATATATCGACTAAGTTTACAATTTCATAAACTTTATTACACTGCCATTTTGGGTGGTTTATGTGGTAACACTGTCGTGTATGCAAGACTCAAATAGTGTTGTAGATAAACTTATCAAGGTTATCGATAAAATTACTAATCCATCTGGACTGTCTTCTAAACATATACTTTTAATGTAAATAGTTCTAACACACTAGGAATGTCACAAAATATACCAAAACCAATTTACACAAAATTTTACTAATATTTGTCAAAAAATGTGATCCTAAAAATGTATCCGGTATATTTCAAAAATATTTAGGTATGAATTTTGGCGCCATTCATTTATTACGTAAGATGATGTAGGGGGGGAGTCGATCAAGTCTTATTTTTTCTTACAAGGGGTGGGAGGGAGTCTTAATAGTTCTTATGTAAGATCACACAAATGCGCAAAGTTAGGATTATACTTTGAAAAATCGCGGGCCATGCCTATAATTTTAAAAACATACAACTTAGATTTTTTATATTTTTTTGATAACTTATGACTAAATGAATAACGGTATGACTTTCCTTTTCACCCGGTTCCGGCTTGACGTCGACTTTTGAGACACCCTGTGTTAAATTCAAGATCTCAAGCCCTTTTTATATGCTCTTCATAATAGATAGCGTTAGCCGGCTACCACACCAAAACAGGCGATAATCGCTCTCAATGAAATGCAATAATTCCACTCGCAGCATTTGCTATTCGCACTCGCTATCAATAACACTGTATTTCTTGGCTCCGCTTATTTAATTTGAAATTTTGAGGATTGACAGAACATTTTCTCACAAACTATATACCATTGGAAAGGTCATGTTGTGTACTTTCCGGTAGTATATTTGCTGAATCGGAATACCTCAAAACGAGTGAGTAATCATCAAATACATTTTAAAATAATTTGCAACGGCCGTCATTGTTGTGTTCCATGTGTGTGTGACATATCTGAAAAACGCTTCTCTACAATTAGTGTTGACAAAAAATAAATAAATGGAAGTGTCACGGATGTTGTGCAAAGCAACCAAAAACTGATACACCTTTACGTCCCATTGACTCACCCGGCAAGTCAAGGAACAATAATGACTCGTTCCCTTTTAATGACAATATTACGCATCGAAAAAAAACCAATGTTGATACTAGCGCAATTAGTGGAAGTTCCGGCTTAAACTCGTCCGCGTCAGTTATTACAAAGAAAGACGTTAGGGAAATAATAAGAGAAGAATTGAATGTCATGAAATTGGCTTTAGGTACAGGAGCTTAACCAAACCATTAAGCAGATGGTGAGAACCGAATTTTAATCTATAAAACAGGAAATAACTGCTTTGGAGAATAATGTTTTGTTTCTGAATGAAAATTATGAAACCACCAAATCCGCCATCGCCAAATACCAAGACACACTGGGAGAGCTAAAGAAAGAGAACGTTCAGTTAACAAATACGTTACAGGATCTGCAAATCAGGCTTCAGGTTGCTGAGCAGCATAACCGTTCTAACAATCTTGAGATAGAGTGTGTCCCCAAGTAAAAACAGTAAAACTTGCTATGTATGATTACTCAGCTGTCTAAGGTATCCTGCGACTTGAAAGAATCCGACATTCATAATTGCACTCGTGTGGTAAAAAGTAACGGAGACGACAAGAGACCTCGCTCAATCATTGTTAAATTGGCTACCCCTAGGCTTCGAGATACATTTTTAACGAAAACAATAAATTTGAATAAGGCAAATCCAAACGATAAGCTCAGTACTGCTCACATAGGCATTGGAGGTGATAAATCGCCGCTTTACATTGTTGAGCACCTTTCACCTAAAAACAAATTATACGCAGCGGCTCGCCAGATCGCCAAAGAGTACAAATTCGTGTAGATTAGGCAAGGTCGTGTTTTCATTAGGAAAACAGAAGAAGACGAGTTTTCTTATATAAGAAACCAAGAGACCAGAACCAAACTAAAACAATTCTCTGCCATATCCCGTTTGTCCAAATCATATAACTCTATTTGTGAAACGATGTATGTATGATGTATTTGTTGATAAATTGCCAAAATTCAAAAAAGCTGTTGTGGCAAAATGGTTAGCTGTACATACAGCTAACCATTTTTTCTTATAGCTACAGTTCTATAATATTGTTATACTTAGATATAATATATATATTTTATTATTAATTTATTAATTAAATTCTCATTTGGTCATGCTTATTATTTTAAAAAAAAATATTAACCTTTTACTTTTATTGAATACTGGTGTTCCTTTTTTTTCTCAACGAATGTCGTGGTATCCTTAAAATATTGTTCATTAATAGTAGGATTATTGTTACATCATTATAAATTAGTCCTAAGTAATGTAACAACAGCTGGATATCCATTTTAAATAAATTAAAGGCGTATTATTTTTAATTCATTTTCTAAAAAATAAAGTTTTTATTTTTTCTTATTTGGCTTGTATTTTTTTCACTACTCATTACCTTTATTATCTTTACAGTATTTCGATTAAATTAGAAATATTTATTTACACTATTTTTAACTATACCTCTCTACTCCCATCCCTTTTCACGAAATCACACACAGAGATTGCAAGAAAGCGATAGACAAGATGATACACATAAAAAATAATTTTAAAATATTTCATAAATTATAATTGTTTTATTTTATCTATCGATAGATAAGGACAACGCTATCTATACCTCGTGTCGACATTGCTACGCTCTACTGTTTTTACACAGTTGTCAATATATGACACTGTAAATACATTAGACACCAAGATAAATTTGTAACTGTGTGCATAAATTTGCCAGCGTTGTATGAAATGGTGTAGTGTGCGTGCGTAGCGACGTGATTACATTTTGCATTTGTGTGCACATGTTTATTTGTAGGTGTACGAAGCCCCCCACCGACATTGCTGAATTTTTTGTTCGAGATTCGACTTAGAGTAGGCAACCAAAAGGAGACGCCATTACGCTCGAATCTTGAACAAAAAATTCAGCAATGTCGGTGGGGGGCTTCGTACACCTACAAATAAACATGTGCACACAAATGCAAAATGTAATCACGTCGCTACGCACGCACACTACACCATTTCTTACAACACTGGCAAATTTATGCACACAGTTACAAATTTATCTTGGTGTCTAATGTATTTACAGTGTCATATATTGACAACTGTGTAAAAACAGTAGAGCGTAGCAATGTCGATACGAGGTATAGATAGCGTTGTCCTTATCTATCGATAGATAAAATAAAACAATTATAATTTATGAAATGTTTTAAGATTATTTTTTATGTGTATCATCTTTTCTATCGCTTTCTTGCAATCTCTGGGTGTGATTTCGTGAAAGGGAAGTAGGGAGGTATAGTTAAAAAAGTGTAAATTAATATTTCTAATTTAATAGAAATGCTGTAAAGATAATAAAGGTAATAATAGTGAGAAAAATACAAGCAAAATAAGCAAAAATAAAAAAAAATAATTAGAAAATGAATTTTAAATAATACGCCTTTAATTTATTTAAAATGGATATCCAGCTGTTGTTACATTACTTAGGACTAAGTTATAATGAGGTAACAATAATCTTACTATTAATGAACAACATTTTAAGAATCCGACTCCGCCTCCGCCCGCGTGGAAGTTGTTTTTGAGAGAAACGGCATACAATCCATGGAGGCATATTATGCTATTACATCCCTCTAGCATCTGCCTAGTAGGCGGATGCCGGGCGGACACTATGCGGAGACGCGAGGATCTTGTCTCAACTTTGAGCTCAACCAGACCTTAGATCTCATATTTTCGCAGGATATCAGGAATAGGATTGAATTCAATGCCAGGCAAACATAGGTGTGCGCGTTTTCATGCCACAAATCCCCCTTTTCTCCAGTCTTCACTTTCAGGGTGTTCCAATGACACTGCAGAATTATGTTAGGATCTTAAGGTATAGATATCGGATTTCATTTTGCGGCGGCGATTTCTAACGCCCGGTTAGCGTATATTAGCGTGATGCTAATATAAAGCGCAGGTACAGCCGGGAATGGAATACTGCTTCCACCTCTGTTATGGTTCCGATAATTGCTTGCTCGATGGTTGATCTGGATTGCAGCGACGGGCCATCCGCATTATGAATGATGCAGACGTGACCAACAGCTTAGAGCTGCTACAGCTGCCCTGGGACATTTCTTTGCTTAGCATGTTCTACCGTCTGTAACGCGTACCGGCTTGCGGAGCTACAACACCGTGGTGTCTATTACCCTGGCCTGAACCAAGAGGTTCGCGAATTTGTATCTTAGCCGCACCATCAAGTCGTGGAAAAGTTTGCCAGCGCACGTGTTCCCTACTTCCTGTATTCCCGCGTTTATTAAGCGTACTGGGAAGAAGCTTCTGACTGGCTGAAATGATTGTGTCACTTTGTGAGGGATGTTTGTCCTCGCTACTTGATAGTCTACTTGGACAGTACTGCGCTTACTATCGGATGCAATGTGGTCACTTTAACGTGCCAGGATAAAAAAATCGTTTTAGTTGTACTCGTATACAGCGAAATTATATTAAAAACATCGAATATTACGCAAGCACCTTAATGATAATAAAAATAATGTTGTCATGTATACGTACACTATGTACATATTCATCGACCCACTGCTGGGCACGCGTGGCGTCCTCTATTGAAAACAACAATTCACATCAAGCGAGTGCTAATTTTACAGCTAAATCCTAAAATCTAATTTTGGCCTGCAACTGAGATCTAAATGTACATACATATACACTCACGCCTGTAACCTCCGAATCGGCGGGTAGAGGTGTAAGAGGTGTGTACATTTCGGAGAGTTTATTACCGTCCCATAAAGTGATGGGAGTATAAAGATAAAAAATCTATTATCATTTTAGCCGACCGTGGTATCGAACCCGCGACCTCACGCACAAAGGTCACACCGCGTATGCAGATACAACTGAGCTACCGAGACAATCTTATCTTACACTAATTATAGATCTTGAATTTCCCAAAAGTCGACGTCAAGCCGGAACCGGGTGAAAAGGCAAGTCATACCGGTTATCAAAAAAATATAAAAAATCTAAGTTGCATGTTTTTAAAATTATAGGCATGGCCCGCGATTTTTCAAAGTATAATCCTAACTTTGCGCATTTGTGTGATCTTACGTAAGAACTATTGAGACTCCCTCCCACCCCTTGTAAGAAAAAGTTAGACATGATCGACTCCCCCCTACATCATCTTACGTAATAAATGAATGGCGCCAAAATTCATACCTAAATATTTTTTAAATATACCGGATAAATTTTTAGGATCAAATTTTTTTGACAAATACTTTATTCTGGTTTTGGTATATTTTGTGACATTCCTAGTGTGTTAGAACTATTTACGTTAAAAGTATGTGTTTAGAAGACAGTCCAGATGGATTAGTAATTTTATCGATATTATATCGATAACCTTTATAAGTTTACCTACAACACTATTTGAGTCTTGCATAAACGACAGTGTTACCACATAAACCACCAAAAATGCCAGTGTAATAAAGTTTATGAAATTGTAAACTTAGTCAATATGTCAACTCACCTAATATTTTTAAATTAAAAATTAAGTTAAGGAAGCATAAATAAAGAAATCCTACTAATATTATAATTGCGTATGTTTGGATGGATGCATGGTTGTTTGATATCCAATCACGCTACAACGGCTGGACGGATCTACTTAAAATTTGGCACAGAGATAGATTATAGTCTGGAAAAGCACATAGGCTACTTTTTATCCCGGAGAAATGTACAGTTCCCATTGTATAGTTTAGTTTTCCACAGAGCAAGGGATCGACATGATTTTTTGCATAGTGGCAGTTTACGGTTCAGAAAATTACAAAGACTACTTTTATCTCGAAAAAATAGCAAAAGTGGGATAGCAAAATATAGAAGGTTAAAATGTTAAAATGCGCGGGCGGAGCCGCGGGCAACATCTAGTTAATAGAATATTAAAAAAACAACTTGCTTTTAAGATATTGAATGCAAATAAATTTTGCACTACTGTGGCTAAAAGTTTAACCTGGCAACATTTATTACCCGATGATAATTTTTAGAAATTATATGTTTTGTTGCTTTTAAGGATAATATTACTTTAAAAAAATACGTCCAGGTGAAAAATAATGTTGTATTTTTGTAAGTTTGATGTGTCAGATCTATTTTTACATGTTAATACCGCTACAGGCAGGCATTTTGACGGAGCTCAATTCGCTCGTGATGTCACTTTTTTAGTGGCGGATCACGAAGCGCAACTAGTTTTATAGAACGTGTATGAGCACCGTGCTCTTACATTTGTCAAACGGGGTAAGCGCTCAATGGCGTCTCCAGTGTTAAATACTCTAAGCAAAACTCTCCTGATAGCGCCTTTAATCCGTAACTCCTAAATTAATATATAACAGTTTCCCTACCTTTTTCGTATTTTACCAACATTAAACCAACTTGTCTTTGGCTAAATGCACAAGAAGTGCGAAGCCAGAAAAAAAAAAAAAAAAAGTGGTAACACTGCATCAATCTGCTCACTGCCGAATGTTATTGAAGATAACCTTACGCGGTAATATTTCGGAATAATTTACAAAATATTTCGTCTAAAGTCTACTGGAGGGTTTAAATAACTTATCAACATCTTAGGAAACAGAGGTTGTATTTGGAATTTCTTTAAATTGAAATCATCATGGCTGATTCAGTAAATATGTCTTTGGGTAAGTACATATTTCAAATGTGTAACATAAGTACCAAATTTAACATTTGATTTTTGAATACTTGTATATTTAATAATGTTTAACTCTACAGTGTGTTAAAACATATTTATATTTATGATATTTTAACGTAACAAAAATAAATTTTAGCATATGTCATTTTCAATTGACGTCTCGATTATGTTGTTTTTAGACTGTTTATTCATGTGTTTTTCGCAATATAATGATTTCTCTCAAATGTTTAATTTGTAGATGAAATTATTAAGAAAAACCAACAAGATCGAGTGAGTAGATCTCGCGGTCGAGGTGGCGGCAATCGTGGGCGCGGGGGCGGCCGTGGCGGCGGAGGAAGAGGCCGCGGTCGTGGTGGAAATAACCGTGGCCGCTCAAACAATCGCGCGGCGACACCTGGCGCTAGGCAAGGACGGTCACGATCTCGCGGCCCCCGAGGCATCTCCCAGTCTCGCTCACGTTCGCAGTCTTGGAACAGATCCCGCTCGCGCTCCCGACAACAACGCAGGTCCAACTCGCGCGCCCGCTCCCGATCTCGCTCACAACTAAGAGGCCTAACACCCAAAGGCAGAGCTGGATTAGAAAGTCATCAGTCTGATATGCCTCAGTTAATTCGAAGTGGAAGATCTTTCAGAGGTATTATTTATATTTACTTAAAATAATTAACTTGTTTTAGAAAAAATAAAATTTACTCTGTATTTTCGAATATAAACAAAATTAACTGTTTTAGGAGGAGCACAAAATAGAGGCAATGTACACAGCAGATTAGGTGTAACTACTCGAAGAGGGGCTGCTAATCTGCGTAGACCTTTGGCAGTGGCAAAGAGAGGAATTTCAAAAAGGGGAAGAGGTATGAGTACAAATAAATACAGTACCATTGGATTAAGATCTGATCAGATCTTGAAAGAACAAAGGCAAAATATGATGTTGCACAACAACAGGATAAAGTCACAGACATTCACCAGATCCAGGAATAATTCATTTAGTTCAGCTTCACAACTGACAGTCAGTGTTGCCAATGATTTTGCTCGCAAACGTCGTAACAGTGTTGGCAATGCTGGCTACTTGAATAAGAACAGTCTTGCACAGCTTAACAACCAATTTAGTGGATACAACTCAAGGAGAGGCCCCAGCAGTGTTAATTCAATGGGTTCTAACAGGTCAAACAGATCCAATCGCTCTATGCAGTCCAATGGCACCAGGAGGTCTACAAGATCACGAGGCAGAGGCAGAGGTGCAAGCCGTGGTGTCAGTAGAAATTTTGTCAATAAACAAGTTCTGAACACAAAACTTCAGAAAGAGATTGCGGCCATCCAAGGTAAAACTTATGGCAATAGCATACCAAATGATGCACCCAGTGGTGTGAACTTCACTCCAACACCAGCTGCTACTGCACAAACACTTCATCAAAGGTTTGCTAGTACTTAATCCAGAATGTGGTACTGTGGCTATTTCACTGCAAAACAACACTGGTTCAGATTGAAACAAGTGCTGAATGAACAATCAGAATTGTGACTTGTGTTAACGAAAACGGACCAGCCATAACATGGTGTTAAGCAATTTAACATTGCTCTTATATTCTTTGTGTGAATTAAATTTATATTATTAAGCATAGACTGTACTTGAGTATAACTAAACCTATTTGGATTATATTTTAAGATTATTAGTTTTAAGTTTTTTTGCTAAATAAAAGTGAAACCTTTGATAATTTTCTTCCAATAGTGCAACTAACATAATAGTATGACAAGCTTTTATTACAAAATAATATTAGAAAACATAATATGCCTCCTGACCACCAGCTGTAATGACGTATCTCCTATTGTTTTTAAATTTGTTACTTTTGATAGCGGTTATTTAAATAAAGTGATTACTTTTTAATGTTTTTATTATATATAAAAATTATGATAAAACAATATTTTATAATTTACATTTTATACATTTTCGGCATCATTATAAGAGAATCTGTAACTGAAAAGAAAAATAATTGGTTAACATGTGTATTGAAATCATTACTTTAACTTAGACATACATACATATACACTCACGCCTGTAATCCCCAAAGGGGTAGGCAAAGGTGTACACTAGTACACCACCTTTTCGCCGAATTTCGGTCCCATAATGTGGTAGGGGGCGAGCCTATCGCCATACCGGGCACAGATTCCAGACTCCGGACTGATACTGAGAATTTCTAGATAGAAAAACCCAATATCACTTTACCCGACCTGGGGATCAAACCCGAGACCAGCGCAGCAGACGTAACGCATGCGCAATTAAAACTGCGCCACCAAGACAGTTTTATTTAGACAAATCAAGATATTGATATTTAATAATAAATTTAACCTGAAAACTATTTATGAGGCATTAAAATAAGGATATATGCATACTTACAGTTTTCTCCTAAAACATTGGCCAATATCAGTCCATGAAATGAATGTAGCTGCTCTTTGTCCTTTTTATCAGTTGATTCAAAGGTCCAGCCAAGGTGTTGTCCACAATGTGGACAGGCACAGATGCGCCATGTAAACCCTGGGAACCATGAATCTGCACCCTGTTGCTGTAATTGTTAAAAAAACACTAAATATGTGAATATCATAATATATTTATAAAATCATCTTAAGGTCCAGTTTTTGTCCTACATTCCAATAGTATAGAGATAGGGCAACTTCAAAATTTAATTTGAGACTTGAAGCTCCTAAGAGCAGGGTCTCTACTTGGCTGGATTTGCCAGTTATGAAAAGTTCTTGATTAACCTGCTTTTTGTAGATTATTACAAAATATTTCTAACCTGCTTACACTTATGAGCAAATTGTTCATATGCGAAAATTATCATTATGCTGAAAAATATTAATTATATTGACATATTGCAGTAGGGGCCTAAGGTTTTAGGATTTATTATTTATTTATTTTAAGGATTTACTTATTTCAGTAAGCTGACTGCCTTCTATCAAATATGGTTTGGGTACAAGGCAGGCCTGGAAAATGCTTGGCACCTGAAATGGGTGCTCTGTTCATTGTATGGTAGGGTTGGCTCTGTAATATTTGTTCCTTCAAGTTGCACATTAGATGTAAAAAAAAGAGTAAATTATACAATAAGTTGAATTAGTTAAACCTGGCAACATACACACATTATCATTGTCCCTATGACAGAGACTATAGTCGTAGAGCCATGCTGTAGACATATTTGTCTGCAGCATGAATGGGCCGGCTCGACGCGTAGTACCACTGTCTCACAGAAAACCGACGTAAAGTGACAGTTTACTGTCACATTTCGTATGGTAAATGAGATATCCCAGAGGAGGCCCAGATTCCCCCTTCCCTTCCCTAATCCCTATTCCTGTCATTTAAGGCCGACAGCGCATACATGATACTTTCGGTATTGTGGGTGTTCATGGGTGGTGGAGATCACTAAACATCAGGTGACCCACATGCTCGCTTGTCGGACTCTGCAATAAAAAAAAAAGAGACCCCAAATAAGCAAATGAGTCAATTGGTGGTAAGCTACAATAGAAAAATAACCATGGGTCGCTCATCAAACAAAATAAGAATTGGGAAGGAGGTGGGTATTTGGGCCTACAGATATTGTTAGCCTATGTTTGTTTACTGTGTATTTACTAGCCCAATTAACCTGTTAACAAAGCGCATATAGCCTCAAGGATTGTAAAAATCCATTATTGTACCACATTCAAATTATTAATAGACATAACTTTATGCTACACTTACTGGTCCAATGTTATCACATCTAGCTTTTTCGGTAGTAACCACTTCGAATTTAACTCCAAACGGGTTTACTAAAGTTTGCACTGTCACATTTTGTTTACCAAATAAATGTTGTTTTTCCGTCTTCCGAGCGCCTGGACTTGGTTTACTAAATATATAATATGAGTCGGCCACATCGGCGCCACATTTACGACATAGAAGTAACTCTAGGACAGCAGGACATAAAAATATGATAAATACAAAAATATATTAAAATTGAAGAACTAAGAAACAGTATTTACCTTGCCCATTTTTTTCAGCTTTATTAATGTTTTCGGCAAAAGTATACAGATTATTTGAAATACATGTAAACAATAATATGTGTAAGGGATAAAACATACCGTTTAGCAGTATTTTTTAAATTTATAATACAAACTAATTGTGTTGTAGCCTCTTTGTAACAAGATATATAAAAATATATAAAATTTTATGGATTATGTAATTTACAGGTAGTAAAACGGTGTTAGGGGCCCAAAGTCAGCGTAGATATAAAATATTATTTTAAAAACAAATACCACTATCAGAGATAAAACTATGTTTATCAAACAAAATAAAAAAAAATCATGAATGATAATCGAATTTGACATCGACGTCTAGTATATTCAATATCTTTTATTTAACCTGTGGCTTTCCAGAGACAGACTCTGGAGTATAAGTCACTACTCACTCAGTAGCACTGACGTCTATTATATGGACAGGATATTTGATCCGCGAAAGTGTGCCTATTTGATTTTCGCCATATTGGCGCTGATAGCAGTGCAGTCGAGCAGTGAGCGTCCGTGGAACTAACGATAGAGTTGAGACACGAAGGATGATATATCGACAATGATACACAACAGTCGATGGTTTACAAATCTTAAAAATAATAAAAACATCGCCTTAGCAAAACATGAAACTCTGCAGGATTTGGAAGACATGCTGAACAGCCTCAACTGTTCTTCAAAACGGATAGGTCTCGGGATGAACCTTGACAAGACGAAAGTCATGTTTAACGGTCACGTCCTCTCGAGACCCGTCGCCGTGAGTGATGCCATTCTCGAGGTTGTGCAAGAGTACGTATACTTGGGCCAGATATTCCAACTAGGCAAGCACAACTTCGAGAAAGAGGCAGATAGAAGAATTCGTTTGGGCTGGGCGGCATTCGGTAAACTACGTAACCTGTTTGAGTCGTCGATCCCTCAATGCTTAAAAACAAGAGTTTTTAACCAGTGCGTCCTACCCGCAATGACCTACGGGGCTGAAACGTGGACACTCACAAATGGACTGGTCCATAAATTTAAAGTCGCTCAGCGTGCTATGGAGCGGGCAATGCTTGGGGTTTCTCTGATGGATAGAGTTCGAAATGAAGTCATCCGCCAGAGAACCAAAGTCATAGATATTGCTCGCAAAATTAGCACGCTAAAGTGGAAGTGGGCTGGTCACGTCTGCAGACGGACAGATGGCCGATGGAGCAGACATGTGTTGGAGTGGAGACCGCGTTTAGGCAAACGTAGTGTGGGACGCCCTGCTGCACGATGGACCGACGACTTGAAGAAGGTGGCGGGTAGCGGGTGGATGCGGGCTACCCAAGACCGGGATGGTTGGCGTTCACTTGGGGAGGCCTACGTCCAACAGTGGACGGCAACAGGCTGAGTATAGCAAAACATATTTTAATCTACTATATTATGTTTAAAACGCTTAATATAATATTAAACCCACCGGAAAATATTGTGGGCACACTGCCCTTTTTTTAACTGGGTCCGTGAAACATGTCTAATAAAACAATCTTCCATAAAATGTTTAGAACATAAATAGCTATTTATGTTTGGAAACAAATTTTCAACATTCATGTTTCTCAGCCATAGTATCACCGAGGCAGTTGGAAACCTATAATGGAAATTTTATGATGTAATTTTATGATTTGAAATGAATATTTCCTATTCCTTAGACAGAATATATCGATATGTATTGTCGAAATTAAACTTGGGCAACCCTACCTAGATATAATTTATATATAAATTTGCTATTACAAAACAAATTAACATAAAAATATGTCTTATTAGAGTTATTTTTTGCTTACAAATTATAATTTCATCTTTAAAATGACTAGTTACAATATACATAGCTAAAACATGATGCAAGTTTACTAACTTGTGAAATGTTACTCCACTTCCCGTTTGGTAACGGGTCATACAAAAAACACAAACTCTCATGGTTTATTAACAAAAACCACACACAAATAATTCTTCAAATTCAGGTCTTCAATGCAATAATCAGTTAAAAGCCACTGACACGACAGACGCACTCGAAACAATAAAACGGCCATATATATATATATATATACATATATATATATATATATATATATATATATATATATATATATATATATATGTGTGTGTATATATATATATATGTATATGTGTGTTAGGAATGTTGATAAAATATCGATATTATGATTTAGAAATATCGATATTTATTACTAATATTTTTTTGGACAATATATCGATATTTTGATATTGAAATATAGATATCGGAGATAGATATTTATACTCGTAAATTATTGAAACTACTACATCATCGTCAACTTAATCTACGGTACTTTATTTACACTATAATATGTGTTTCCTCTTTCCCTATTTAATGTAGTTGCTTAGTATAGTATTCACTTAAATTTTTATAATAAATATAGTGGATAACTGTGTAGCTAAATAATTTTGTAGCTCATTACCATTATGATTGTCTTTACACACTTTATATTAGCTACAATTGTATCTAAGTAGACTAAGTATATATGTAACGGAATCTTTCAACGAAATGTTCACCACCTTCAAGACATCCGATTTACTTGAATATTTACACACGTATCAAGGACCTATGATCTATAGGTTCACCAAGATAATAAAAAATATAAGGTATCATTTTAGATCATATTTTTTTATTGGGTCTTAATTTACAATCGAATATTTTATTATAACTAGGTTTGATGCTGTTTTGGGACTATAAATTATATTTAAAAAATAGCACGCTTTAATAGCTAGCCGAACTAAAAAGTAGAAAATAATATTAAGTTCATGGCAAAAAATTATAATTAAAAAAAAACTAAAAAATATCACGTTTTAAGGTGTCGTCAAATATGATTCCAAGATCTTTGAATCTAATAAATTCATTGGCGCCCCGATTCACGAAGAAAGGATGTATGGCGTCAGGACCCAGACCCTTAGACGAGTCAAAATTTTTAATAAAAATATCGATATATCGATATTTTTTTCGGATATATCAAACTCCGATATTGATATATTTAAAAATATCGATATATCAAACTCCGATATTGATATATTTAAAAATATCGATATATCGGAAATCCGATATTTTAAAAAATATCAACATCAGTAGAGTAGGATTGCCGGTTCTGGACCACTATAAAACCAGCGTAACATGAGCTCCCCGTAGTATGGAGTTGTTACTGGTGTTGAGTTCAAGTTATAGTGGTTTTTGTGTTTTAGCCTTGTGTTTAGCGATGCTTTGGGAATAGCCGTTTCTGGCCCATGTATGTACTGGTGTAAAATGAGCTCTGTTTGGTATGTTTTTTGTATGTTTTGATGGTTCATGTTACGATGGTAATATTGGTTTTGTGATGATTCTGATATTTGGACTGGGTTGGCTAGAGCTCTCGTTTGTATGTGGTTTGGTGCGTGGCGGTGGGTCTTGTTTCTTGGTTATGTACAATGTTGTGTGAGGTCATGAATGTGGTTAGGTGAGAGGATGTGATAAGGAGCATTAATGATAAAGTTATTATTAGTATGTGATGTTCAGTGTTTGATATAATATTGCGTGAGATGGTCTGTTGAGTAAAAATGGAAAATATCCTTGATCCCGACAATGTTGAAGAGTGTGAATTATCGAAAGATAAGGTCGATAAATGTGGATCGGTGAAAGATGTGGTGTTTCAATATGGGTGTGGATCGTTGAAAGAAGATCGAGCTTTGATGTGTGTGAAGGTTGAATATCCAATTTTCAGTTCAAGAAAGAAACGTTTAAGTAGTTTTGTGGACTGGCCTTGGCGTATGCGTCAATCACCGGAGCAATTGGCAGATGCTGGTTTTTTTTATACTGGCCGTGGTGATAAAACTATGTGTTTTTGTTGTGGTGGAGGTTTAAAGGATTGGGACGATGATGACGACCCTTGGCAGGAACATATTCGTTGGTTTTGTCGGTGTGCTTATGTAACATATCATATTAGAGTTGGAAATGTGTACATGGAAGGGAAAAAAATAAAATACTCTTTTATGTGGAAATGTCTTTTATTTTTATACGCTAATGTAATTATACTATCATATACCTTACCGCAGATAACATTTTTATTTGTTTATATCAGTACGATTGAATGAATACAAGTTATCATGCTTTATATAAATGAGGTCGAGAGCTTTAGCTTTCTGCCAATGGTTTCTGAAGTACCTTTGTTGTTATAATTAACTTCTAAGTCTTATCAGTACACTTTAGAACATAGACCTTTTTATTCTTTGAAGAGGAAGCGATCAATAAGAGCTTCCTCTTATCGGAACATATTTGTTAATGTTGAGCTCTAAAAACTCAATTTTTTCCAAAGCCCATCCGCTGTCCCTTTCTTGAAACTCTTCAGATTTACACAATAGTATGGAACACGCTTCTTCGTAAAAATCAGATAAATCTGATGAAAGTTGTAAGTTAACATTTTTCATATTAAATGATTTTAGATCTCTAATAACTTCTTCATCCTTTATTAGGACATATGTACAGAAAAGTTCTAAGTTAACTTTAATATGTTTGTTAGTTTCCAGTTCTATTTTGAGTAACTGTATTACCTTAGACGCTGCTGTTTCCAGGTATATTTTTGGGTCTATCGTGCTTGATGATCCATTAATTCGATAAGTTATTATTCTACATTTGAACGCCGAATCAACAACATATATGAAATAGTCTCCTTCATCTTGTTTGCAGAGCAACTTGTGACGTTTCGTTCTCGAATGCGCAATCAAACGATTTCCGTCAACGTTCACATTACAAAAGGGACACTCGTACATGATAACATTTAGTGGCTTTGTGGTGGTAGCTCATTAGTTATAGTCACACAACTGACACATTTAGAATTAAACTATACTTCTTCACCAAAGGAAACCAATCAGGGTGAATCTCTAAAACACAAAACGTTTTCATAGATATAGTTTATTAATTTAAATTACATACATAAGGTAAAATAAATACTCTATTGCGTAACATCTAATTTCATGGTCTACTATGGAGCTCTTGTCGTAAATATCCTCCATAACATTAGAAGCTTCACATAATGTTTTAATTTGACTCGCTTTAAACTTCTTTCTAAAAAAATTCATCCGGTTCTCATAGTAGGATTTCATGCGAAGCAAATGCTGTAGACGAATATCAATACAGTTCAATATGTGGTATAAGTGCCACCACTCTTCATTAGATATACTAATTGATTTCATTCCTGCATATATCACAATGACATTTTCTAGTCCTTCTTCATGTTCAAACATGTTTATGAAACGTATAGCTCGACGTTGTTGATTTGTTGCTAAATCAGTCGGAGATGAACCACTTTTGAAAAAATCTGCGATGCGACCGGCATTCTCCATAAATATTGTATTCCATTCTTGCTGTGTCAACTGCAAACGACCTGCGATGTCGACAACCACTTTCAGACCACCAGTTATCTCATCTGATGGCACCAAACATGTTGATATATAGGGTATCGATAATGTCTTAATGTCATATATATTTTTACAAAGCTCAAAACTCAAAGGTGGAATTGATGGTATGTATGAAGGCTGCCATAATTGATACATCTTACCGTCACAAGTGCTTGTTAACAACTGAACAGGTATGGGGGAACCGAACAGAATGCGCATAAACAGATCAGCCCTGTTTAATTGGATATTTTTCGAACTGTTTTCGTTAGAATACTATATTCGAAGAGTGAGTCATTGATGATAAGACAGTAAGCGGTTGTATCATTCGGTACTGGTTTTTTGAACTCCATCTCCAATTTAATGTCTATAGCGCCACCTACTCCCGAACAAAGAGTATCCGTTTGCCGTGAACAGTCAACTATAATAAGAGGTAACTGAGCAGGTATGGGGGAACCGAACAGAATGCGCATAAACAGATCAGCCCTGTTTAATTGGATATTTTTCGAACTGTTTTCGTTAGAATACTATATTCGAAGAGTGAGTCATTGATGATAAGACAGTAAGCGGTTGTATCATTCGGTACTGGTTTTTTGAACTCCATCTCCAATTTAATGTCTATAGCACCACCTACTCCCGAACGAAGAGAATCCGTTTGCCGTGAACAGTCAATTACAATAAGAGGTGTTTTTGTTTTGAAATGAGGTGGGTTTATTTGAATGTTGGAGCTCTTCAAACCATAGTATTGTCGTTTAAAGTTAACAAACGCCTCGTAAAGAAGTGAATATACTCCCTTTTCAAAATCTGTTGTAAATGACTCATAAGGATAGTACTGAGAGTTGAGATACAAACGAGCATTGTAAAAGTTACTGTGGTCAAAAATACTTTTATCTTTTAACGCTTCATTATTGCGTAAATGTTGGAAACCTAGTATAACAAAACGAGGTTTCTCCAACTGAGTGCTTGTTTTAACAGTCCACACGTGTTTCTGTGATGTTGGTAACACCGGATACTCATACAGATCCCACGATCGAAATGCAATGGGGATTGCGATATTGTTTTCTACATACTTTAATAAACGAAGTTTCTCTTTATCAGACACCTTAATTATAGGGACTCGCCATACAATGCGGTTTATCGTAATTTCAATACTTTTTTTTGTTGTATCTTTGAGTACAGCACAGTTCAAATCAGTTGAGCTTCGGTTTAATATTAGTTCATGTTTCGCATTAACAATCACCTTGTTATAATCCTCCGCGAAGCCCAATAAATGTCGAAGTGGAACAGTGAAACAAAATTCGCCCTCAATCTCCTTGAAACCGCTCGTGTTCCAACCACTGTTTTCCAAGGCATTGCTCTCTTCCTCACCATAGGACACAATGCCCTTCATTGTGGTGGTAACACCACAATTTTTTGTACGATCAATCTCTACACCATTTAATTCATAACGAATATCTTGGAACAGGTAAGCTGCAGCATTATTGATGAAAGAAGAAGCTTTTGTTGTGGTACCCTCGATTATCAGTTGACTTTCACAAGGTAACACTATGGCATCCTGATCGTTGATGCGGATACGGATTTCATCATTGTTTTTATATGATTCGTTATAAGGAGTGTATGAGTGGTACTCAATACCCTCAATACTATCATCAAATTGTACACTCTCTCCAATATTTAAAATTGACATGATTTTAATTGAAGTCCGAGGGATTGTAAAAACTGTGTATTATCTTTTCTTAATTTAGATATAGACTGTTTACGTTGCAGTTCTTGATTACTACCATTGAATTTTGGGTGTAGAGATGTTGTCTTCGGTGTTAAGATGGGAAGACTGTGGCTTGGTGTTGACTGAGGGGTGATTTTATAGACGATCATGACTTTATATTTTTCTTATGTGAAGACGCAGTGATATATTCTCTTTTCTTAAATTAACGAGATTACCTTGCTCATTCACTATGCGTACTTGAAGGTTTTGAATTGTATTCACCTTCAAAGGTAAGTAGACCAGATGTGGAGGACACTCGATAATTTGAAATCCAGGTGGTACCGATGGTGAAAATTCATGTAACACATGTGATGGTTTATTGTTGATGAATGAACCTCGAATAATATTACACTCTACTCTTATAGAGTTAGTGATTAGAATGTTTATCGGTTGATCTGATGTATATAGTTGATTTTTTTGTAACAATTTTCGAGAAAAACCGAAAATACTGCCAATGCTGTTTTCTTTCTCAAAGTGTATATCATAATACGGAGAAAAAAATAAACATTTCATAGTATTTGTATTGGCTTCAATATCGATCAATTTGAAGGGATCATCGCTTGCCTCACGCAGTAGCTCCCGATTCAGGTAATTTATAATGTTGTCCAGTTCGTAAGAACCCTCAGGTATTTTAATAACTTTATCATTTCCATAATGAAAAAGATTATTACTACTATCCACATTTGGTATTGAATTGAAAGTTTTCAAGTAAATTAACGCGCATTCAAATTCACCAGAGCCCAATTCTATTGGGGGTAAGAAATCCACATTGAGTGTAGGCTCAGTACCGTTGAGTGATAACGTAAGAGACATTGTTATAGGTCTATACTGTGTGTTGAAATGAAACCTTTACAGTGTAGTGTTAATATTTTATTTAATACCATTAAACATGTGATCACAAATGTTTGACAAAAAACGTAAACATAGATGTCCACAGTTATATTTCTTATCTTTCTGCACATTGCTATAATTATAGCTAACATCAACCGCCTTAATGCCACCTTGTAACATGTAATCGAGGAATTCGCGTGGTGGCCTTAGGTCTCCGTAGCTATCAAAGTATTCACATTGCTGATCTTTTTTCACATATGCCACCCAGTGTGTTCCGGGTCCATGAGAATCGTCTAAATTTACGATTCCCGTTTCATACCTCCATGGTTGTGATTTTCGCTTTAACATATAATCTCGCATGAAAACACCTCGAAAATGTGGAATATTCAATTTCTTTGCATATGTTGCGAGTTCATGATCAAAGAGGGCACGATTCGGTAGGACCATGTTTAGTTTTTTTGGTAGGGAGCTATGTAGAGACCCATACCCTTTTTATAGGGTGCCATGTACATGCCTTTACCTACCGGAACTGTGTCTTTTAATCGGGCTGGATCTTTCGTTTTAACCATTTCATAAATATTTTTAGCAGCGGTTGTAACTCCACCAGCAGCCGCCAACGCCCCCAGGATGGGTATCAACGGCAAGAAACCGCCTTTTTTCGGTAGAGCAATAACTCTAGGTTGTTTAACTGGGTGTTTCCGTTTTCCTTTGCTGATAGTTTTATTAGCAGCTTTAATCGCTGTTTTTATCAGCTCTTGGTTGGTAGGCTGTTTACCAGAACTGTTTTTGTGTTTTTGTATCGCTTTACGGGCGGCCGTTATAACTTTGGTGAGAGGTAGTCCCATTCCACGTTTAATTTTATATTTCATTATTTTATTGACTCCGAGAGCTAGCAGCCTTTCAGATAATTTTTTCGATTCACGCCAACGCCTCTCTGCACTCAACGCTAACTCTAAATCAGCTTTGTGTCGATCTTCTAATGATTTATGTTGAGCGTATGCAATATCATGTGATTTACACGCTTCATCCAAAGGATTGATACCCACGTCACCTCTTTTCAATCGCTTCTCCAACTTCGTCCCTGGCCCACAATAATTGTATCCTGGAAGGTGTAATTCGAATGGTAAATTGTCAATGATTGTATTGACTAATCCACCTCCACCTTTGAATGCAGCTTTCGATTGACTAAGATAATTTTGCGTAATCATTTTAATTCATAGGTGGTGGCTCTGGTGATATTTAAAGCGTATACAAACTATAGTGATGTCTTTTGACAAAATGAAGTTCAAGAAACAAAACACGTCCTTAACGGTGAAAGGATGGGATATAAAAACAAAAGGTGATGATTGTTCAATTTATAGACATAATCAGTTGTTACCTGACAGTATTAGATGTCTGATATGTGGTCCATCCGGTTGTGGTAAGACCAATTTACTGTTGACCTTATTACTCGAGCCAAAAGGTTTAATATTCGAAAATATTTACTTGTATTCTAAATCGCTAAACCAACCAAAGTATGTATTTCTGAACACGGTATTTAAACAGGTGTCTGAAGTCAATTATTACGCTTTCTCGGATAAAAATGAGGTAACTTCGCCAGAAGAGACTCAAAACAATAGTATTATAATCTTTGATGATGTATCAATGGAAAATCAAGAGCCTATTCGCATGCACTTCTCCATGGGTAGACATAAAGGTCTAGATTGTTTTTATCTATGTCAAACCTATAGCAAAATACCTAAACAGTTAGTGCGCGATAATGCAAACTTAATTGTCCTCTTTAGGCAGGATGAAATGAATCTCAGGCATGCGTACGATGATCACGTCAATACGGATATGTTATGGAATACATTCCTGGAAGTATGTAAAACGTGTTGGCAAGATAAGTATGGGTTTGTAGTGATCAATAAAGACGATGAGATGAATAAAGGCCGATATCGAAGAGGTTTCGATGATTTTATAACATTATAGTTAACACCCATATAAGCAGCTGTCATAAGAAAGATATCTACATTTCACAATGGATTCCTCATCAACGAAGATCTTTGGCGATAAGGAACTTAAACGAAAACTAGTTCAATCAGTAAGTTCAGTAAAAAAGAAAATAAAAACATTGCATGATGGTAAAGCCGAATTAGCGTCCACCTTACAAGAAACATTTCAACCAATCACACAACCATTGAATACTCTAATAAATCAAATTCAGTCTAATGATAGTCACCCACCCACATTAGATGATAATAAGTTACAAACAAGAAAGAGTAAGAAAAGCAAGAATTCAATATTGAAATCTGAGGAGGAGGATTTCAGTAGTGATCGTGGTGATGATTATGAAGATGCTTATGATGATCAACACTCAATCGTCATGAAGCCGGAAGTGGGAGAAGGTCAGATCCATCCATTAGCTCAAACTTATATTGATGGTATTATCATAGATAAGATAAAAAAAGTACCCTACGGTATTTATTTCACGCAAGATGGATATCGTGTAGGTGACAGTGTAATTCATTTTGATAAAAACCATTTGACAATACAAAATGAAAATTTTAATTATACACCAGGGTTGATGGAACTCTTATTCAAAAAGGAACCTAACACATCTCTCATACAGTCAACAGATAGTGATAACTACCATAAAATTATTACTATAACCAATGCACACAGGCGCAATTTCTCACCTGAGGGACAAATACAAGGCGATAGAAGTCTCAAGTATAATACATACATAAAGCAGACTATACCTTCACAAAAAATAGGTGGTTGTCTGATACCCACAGCTGGTTCAAAAACACACAGTCTGTTGATGAAAAAGTACTATCCTACTACAGATTTCAAATATTGGGATGATCCCAATGAACTCGTGGATCGATTACGTCTGCTGATCGCCTCACAAAACGCTGGCAACAGTTCGCATGGAAACGAAGTTATTGCAATCATTGAAGAACTAGTAGAAGCCAATATCATCGACCTACCACCCCACCCCCCACCAACATCAATTAAGTATTGAGAAACTTATATTCACTGTTATAATGACCATCAATAAGTTTGGACGATACCTGCAGAAGGAACACTCAAAAGCATCACAGTCTTTCAAGGTGATGACGACTCAAGTGGATTTTGAGAATCGTTTCTTAAGAAATGTTAGAAAAGGTATTTTGAAAAATGATGTCGTCACAAAAGCACAACTTGACGAGGTTTCAATTATGTGTCTTTCAAAGATTAAAGAAATCTCTCGAGACCTACATAAAGTAACAAAAAAACCTAGCCCCACCAGTCCACCAATCACTGCTAAAGTTATCACTCGAAGCAAACCTAAAAAAATCTCTGAAAGCTTACATAAAGTTACAGACAAACCCAGTCCACCAATTACTGCTAAATCTATCACTCGAAGCAAACCTAAGATCTCTACAAAACCACTATCCTCATGAGTAAGTGGCAAGTAGTTCGGGAGCTTCATAAGAGTGCTCGTAAAAATTTTCCACGAAGATGCTTCATACAAAAGGGATTTGACGACACATGGCAGATAGATCTTATTGACATGCAAAAGTATTCCAAATACAATAAAGGATTCAAGTACATTTTAACATGTATTGATACATTTTCCAAGTATGCATGGACTCAACCAATCAAGAGTAAATCAGCCGAGAATGTGACACGAGCTATTCTCAACATCTTGAACCTTGGTAGAAAACCAAAAAATATTCAGTCTGATGATGGACGAGAGTTTTTCAATGAAAAGTTCCAGACTATAATGAGAAAGTATAATATTAATCATTACTCTACATATAGTGTAATGAAAGCATCTATTGTAGAGAGATTTATTAGAACTATCAAAAATTGGCTTTGGCAGCGATTTACATTTAATGGTTCTTACAAATGGATTGACAGTGAATTGTCAGAAGTAATGAATACATATAATAATAAAATACATCGTACAATCGGGGTTGCCCCAGTGACCGTGAATCATACCAATGCCAATGTCCTCTTATCAAATGTTTACAACCGTATCAAAATTCGACCGCAAGCGAAATATGCTTGTGGTGATTATGTAAGGATCAGTAAATATAAATCTGCTTTTTCCAAAGGATACACAGGAAACTGGAGTTCGGAAATATTTCAAGTGGTTAAAGTGAACTATACTAACCCAGTGACATATTATTTGCAAGATGAAAGAAAACAACCAATCCTGGGTGGATTTTATGAACAAGAGCTACAAAAAGTTAAATATCCTGATGTGTATTTAGTGGAAAAGGTGTTGAGGAAGAAAGGGGATAAGGTTCTAGTGAAATGGTATGGCTTGAATTCAACGAGTTGGATTAATAAAGAAAACAAAATAAATTAGCATATAATGTTTTTTTAATTCTACACCCCTAACCAAAACAGAATACAATTTCAAAGATTATAAGATAAAATATCAAATAAATTTTGGTACATACATTTAATTTTTTCCTATAACTAAAAATATAAATATTTTTGGTATTCACATTTAAATTAGTCATAAATCAACACAAAATCAGAATACAATTTAAAAGATTATTAAAAGGAAAAAAAAATATTTTTGATGCACACATTTTTCTTATATCTAAAAATATGATCAAAATTTTTTTGGTATACATATTTAAATTTTATTCTTAAATATAAGTCGAATTATTATTGGTAAACATACACATCGATTAATGAAAAAATACATAAACATGATTCGTTATACTTCATTGTAATTAAGTGACGTCATGTATAGTGTTGTGTTTATATTCGTTTAACCACTTTGCGAATGCCTGCACCTCCACACCACTACAATGGCATGATCGAGATTTCATTGAATATTTAAATAATGTGTGTCTATTACAGTTATTTAAATATTTCAAATTAAACTCCTCAATTATTGTCTCCACCTTGGGACACCCCAATGTTTCTAAATTGAAACTTTGGATCCCTAGGCTCGTCAACAATTGAGCTTCTATAATCCCACCTTTGTAAACCCATGTGTACTTACCATTTTCATCTAAGCGTGTTATTTTTTGTATAAATATCCTATATGGTATATCATTTACGTGGTTAATTAATTCCAACCCATGTACATGACGTTCACAGTATAATATTTCTCTTGTTTTTTTTTTTATTGTCATGATCGAATTAGGTAAAAGTAGGTGTAATAGGGTTAGCGTGTTTTTATATAAATCAAATATTCCCACCTCTTTGTAAAAAAACTTACGGTTGTGTTGGAATCCATCTATATCGATGACGTATCTCACCGTTGATGGTAAACACATATTTTTAAAATTAAAAATCCAAACTAATAACAAATAAAATGGTTTGCAAAAGCAAATTTCCTATTTGATCACTATAAATGGTGTATCCAAAACAATCCTCTGGCACTTCACTTATCAATTGAATCCACTCGTTATAGTTAATGTTTCGGTCTCCACCAGGTGGGTAGAAATATCGTCCCAAATGCGTATAACTGAATAAACTTGGGTGTCTTCTAAATTGCTCCTGCTGTAGATACTACAAAGAAGAACATTTACGTCAGAACTTATTCTTGTTAATGGTATTTCTCTCTCCCACAGGCGTTTGTTTGAAATAAATATATCCACTCATTCTTGGCATTGTTACGAATCATTGTTTAGTATTTTTTCGTTTAGCGATTAGTCTCAAAAACACTGGAAATAACAAAAATGTATGTACATTTCAATCAACAGGACTAAAGTTTACGGTCCACGATTTGCCGCTTGGACCCTTATTAATAATATACACTCCTTCTTGTAGGTATGCAAACATATCATCACTAAGATCATTGAATCTCGATGGTAATGTTATAATATATCCATTCTGTAATTGTAAAACCGTTTGTAGAGTATTTACATGATACTTGGACGGTACTCGTGTAGCTTCTTTTATCTTATATGGCTTATCCACATCTAAATCAGACATCTTCATCCATGTCTTATTACCACAACAATTAAGCTTCTCCAGTGCTTGTTTAGATGACATTATAAAAAATAAAGTTAAACACTTACTAGGCGAGTAATATAACTGCTTATTAGTAGTATAGTCAGCGGTATTTCAGTAGACAGAATGTGCTCTGAAGCCAACCATCCTCAATATTTATACAAAACCATTATCAATAGTTTCCCATAGACCTCACCACAACGATATCAAAGTTCCTTGTTACAATTTTGTAATTTAACCGCAGATAATTACATACATATTATTTTATGGGAACTTTAGCTTCGCATTCGATATCAGTTATCTCGCCTTTTTTCATTTTATCCAATTGGCTGTGAGCCCAATATATTACACTTTCAACAACCACCTTATACCGTTCACATTTTTTGCTTAATTCATAATCAAGGAGCTTAGTTATTATCGGTGATATTGTTGTTTTTTCTTCCTCCTTTCCTTCTCGCGACTTATTATGACGATCATGGTGATGATGAATGACGTCACCTCTAGGTAATTTAACAGTAATCTCTAAACCTTTCTCATCTTTATATGTTTGCTTGAATACATCAGATGACCAACTTTGCTCCAAAGTATTCTTAGCGTTATTCTCACTTCGTTTGGTACGAATGCGGGTCAGGAATCTTATAATTTCCAATTTATACAGTAACAATGTATTACTATCACTACATAAACGTAAATTTATTTGTTGCTTTTTCTTCATATACTGGCTGCTTAAAGTCACAGGACGTTTGTGATATAGCAATTTATTATGTCTGAACTGCATTGTACTGTCATCATAAAAGTAAAAGTTTATCAGCCAGCTATTTAAAGTCACACCATGTTTATTAAAGATATCTACCTTCTTTATATTCCATAAACGATCTGCACATAACCCCATCAAATCTTCATCTAATGACTTTGAAACATTTCTTGTAACCACTTCTGTACTATTCTCTCGCTGAATATGCAGCACCACCACCCACGGTAATAGACTTGTGAGCAACATTGTTTCGCTCGGGAATACTAGTTTACTGAGTTTTATCTCCTTATATAGGAAAATGCAACTAGCATCACCATATGCTTCTGTTGCATACAGGATAAATCCATATATTTATTTATCATTCCTCTGACAAAGTTTGACACTTTAATAAAACATTGCTTCGAACAACAGAAAACCATTTAAGAAATTCTAGTCAACAGTTTCCAATAAATATACTTAGCTCTGAGTTAATCATACACTTCCGGTTTCAGTTTAATTCATAAAATAATTTCAAATAAGACTAGAATGTCTCCGTTTTAAGGAAATAAATGGTGTTAGTTCATTTTGATACATACAATGTAACACTTCCTGTGATTCCTTTGTTTCATTATTTATCAAGAAAAAAATCCAATAACACATTGACACTTCTAATCACCAACATCCTGTATGCTCGCAATAATTAAATTGATGATATCAGTTTACACATACTAGTACACATTTAGATCTTAGGTACCACGACTACCTACCCAAGATAACACAACAAACGTTTCCTGTTACACATATCAATTACATTATATTGGTGTGACATTATCATCAATAACAGAGCTCTAGAACCGCAACATCCTTCAAGTCTCCAAGATAACACAATCACCATGCCGTGTGAACGAAAGAATCACACAACATTGTACATAACCAAGAAACAAGACCCACCGCCACGCACCAAACCACATACAAACGAGAGCTCTAGCCAACCCAGTCCAAATATCAGAATCATCACAAAACCAATATTACCATCGTAACATGAACCATCAAAACATACAAAAAACATACCAAACAGAGCTCATTTTACACCAGTACATACATGGGCCAGAAACGGCTATTCCCAAAGCATCGCTAAACACAAGGCTAAAACACAAAAACCACTATAACTTGAACTCAACACCAGTAACAACACCATACTACGGGGAGCTCATGTTACGCTGGTTTTATAGTGGTCCAGAACCGGCAATCCTACTCTACTAACATCCCTATTATATGTCAAATTTAGTTTCAAATACACTCAAGAGGGGCGCTTCAAATAAGTCAAGAAAATAGCTGTCATTTTGTATTAGATATCCTGTCCATATAATATACGTCAGTGCTCAGTAGGCATGGAACAAATCTTAAGTAGCACTACGATTAATATTTGTTTATTGTACCTTCTACTTCATTTTTCTATATTTTGTTCATACATACATACGTAGCGTAGCTTCTCTAAGTAATCTGTGATAAATACATATACGCTCACGCCTGTAATCCCAGAAGGGGTAGGCAGAGGTGTAACCAGTACACCCACGTTTCGCCGAATTTTTTCGGTTCCATAATGTGATAGGGGCAAGCCTATTGCCATACCGGGCACAAATTCCAGACTCCGGGCTAATACTGAGAATTTCTAGATAGAAAAACCCAATATCACTTTACCCAACCCGGGATCGAACCCGAGACCTCAGCACAGCAGTCGTAACGCATGCGTAATTACAACTGCGCCACCGAGGCAGTCAATTATTTTGTTCAATTAATATTTATTTTATTGATTCTACCCGTAAGTTACTATTGGAGGGGGCGAGTTACGTATCAAAATTTCATCAATGTAATCAATAATTAAATAAAACTAGCGGGCTCGGTAGACGTCGTCCTGCCCGGAAACGCAGCTTCACATTAAATATGATATTTTAAAAATCACAATCTTTAGCGTTTCTCCTACAAATCCCAGCAAATCAAATTTGGTGACATTCGCCACCTACTGGGTTCAATTGTGTTTCAAATCATCCAGAAACCCAATAAATATAGACACAAAATGTTATCCCAATTGGTTCAGCCGCTTAGGAGGAGTTAGGTGACAAACACAGAATGATATATATTAAGATACCTCAGAGTGATTGACCCATATAAAATTATACACTTGCCGTATTGCTATGAAAGCTCCATTGTTCGCAGTAGACATCGGTTATATTTCATTTCGAAAACAATTTGTATCTGAGAAATCTAATTTACTTAAATCACAAATAATAATCAGCTCACGTCTCAAGATTGTATGTACTTAAAATAAGATTGATGGAAAAAATTAAGTGTGAATGAAAATTTTTAGGTATTTTCAGATTCATGAGTTTTTACCATGACTTAAATAAGTTCAACAATTTTGCCAAATTTTAAACATACGAACTAGAGAAAGAATCCTGGTAGAGGAAACTAGAAACTCATATATCGATAAAATTTATCTGTGTATCTATGTGGCTATATCATTGCAATATTCGTTTTAAATTGAGAGATCAGAGAGGTATATGAATGGGTACATAAAGATGACATAAAGGGGTGCTTCATTTGTTTGACAATTGACGAACTAGTATAGTGGTGTCTAAACTATGGTCTAAACCTAGATCTAGGTGAACTTTGAGTATTAAGACTACTCTAAAAGTATTTATCTTGTGTCAAAAAGTTTCAAGCTTTTGTTGTGTCAACGTAATACCTGTGTAATCTGTGTATATTGCGCGAGCAGGGTCTTTGATCTGTATTCTGTGGAGCCATTGAATCAAAGGAAGAAGAAGATCTGTATTCTGTGATAATCTGTAAATTGTAATAGTCTGTGGACCCGTGTTTGTTGTGAATTGAGATTTGTGATCGACGATTGTAGAAGCGACTAAACTTTAAAGATAAACATTTTTTAATAGCGCATTGAACACATAGGCATTATTATTTTGAATATTACAAACAATAATATCAGCCTTGAACTCTTGAACAAAATGTCTTTTTTTAAGAACGTCACGTCTGGTTTTGTAATACGCAGTCGCGATACAATACTCAAAGAAGCATTGATAAACAATTTGTCCGAGAGTGTAAAATACATACAATACAGTAATCAGTATGAAGAAAATTTTCACAGTGTTTTGGGTTCCACGGACGCTACTAACACTTTATGTACGGCTTTAGAGGCAGTGTTTCTTCATGGGCTGAAGGATACGTTCTTAAAGAAAGCAAAAAACGCACTGACTGGCGACTCTGACCAACAGCCACAACCCAATTTTTGGCCGCTCGTGTTAGTTTTATCGCACAGACAAAACATCGATCAAATATCATCACTGCTTCAAATAACTACAGAAATAGGCCAATGTCGTGCATGGCTGCGCATCGCTCTCAACGAATGCTTGCTATCGTCCTATATGTCCACATTACTGAGGAATATATCTGCAATAAAACCCTTTTATAGTAAAACTGCATTTGTATGTGATTCTGAGATATTGGAAGTGGCTCAAAAATTGATTGAGGGTTTGGAAACATGTGTACAATTCAATTTACCGATAAATTCAAGTTTACTAAATTACTGGCCGGAACAAGTGTTAATGTTGGCTGGTATCTGGATACCTAAGATCAGACAGGCTCCTATCAGCACTGCTTTGGATGTGGCCAGCACTATCACTAATGAAGAAGTTAAACCCAATTTGGCTTCTTCACCTTTACAAAACTCTGATATTACAGGACTGGGGCGAATGTTCGTTTTAAATGAAGATGAAGCTTTAGATATCATTCTATCTAAAAATACAGAAGACATAATTAACAAAACTACACACTTAAACCTCAGCGAGGAAAATGATAATACTAATGGAAAGACACCAACCAATGAGGAACCCCTTAAAACAGATGTTAAAATAGGATCAGTCGACATAGAACAACCATCAACAAGTCATGAATCACTAGATGATACTCTAGCATCCCCTTCATCTTTGAACTTGGATGATTTTGTTACATCTGCTGATATTGTTGTTACTGGTAATTCACTCAGTGGAAAAGGATGGTCTACTGAGAACAATGATGACATGAATGCTTCAATGAATTCAAATTCATCCCATGGAAGCAGCATGGTCAAAACCCCAGAACTAAAAAGCTTGTCTTCCCTTGTGGACCATTCAAACACTTATGGTGAAACTTATACTACCACACCTAATTTGCGTGACATTATGAAAGACATACACCAAGAATTGAAACTCACAGCAGAGGATTCTGAAATGCGCAGTCTAAAAATGGATGCTGTAATCCCAGAAGACCCTTTACTCCAGGGTCTTGATTTTGAAGTTGTTCCTAGCTCTATGACAGGATCTTTCACAGTTCAGGAACTACACAAAATGATACAACAATTGGGTACTTTATCAAGAGAACAAGGTCTGGATCATCAGAACTATCAGTGTAAAGGATGCCAAGATTTACTGGGAAGCACTATTTCAAAAGCAAAAGTATGTGCTTACACTGGGGAATATTACTGCTCTAATTGCATGGACCCTAATGTGTTTATAATACCTGCTAGAGTCATACACAATTGGGACTTCAAGAGATATCCAGTATCAAAGAAATCTGCTCTCTTTCTCTTAGAATTTCAACATCATCCATGGATAGACATGAAGAAGCTCAATCCAAAAATATACTGTGGTGTTTCAGACATGGCTCAATTGCGAGAACTAAGAATTCAACTAAATTTTCTCAGAGCTTATATATTCACATGTCGGGAGCCTGTAATTGAGGAGCTACAGAAGCGTGTGTGGCCCAGAGAATACTTATATGAACATTTGCACCTCTACACTATTTTAGACTTGGCACAAATTCCTAATGGCTCTTTAGTGTTGCAACTGGAAAAAGTAGTTCATTTTGCAAAATCACATGTTCTGGATTGCTGGCTTTGCAGCCAGAAAGGTTTCATATGTGAAGTTTGTAGAGATCCTAAAATATTGTATCCATTTGAAACAGCTACCACATATAGGTGTGATGAGTGTTCTAGCGTATTCCATGCAAAATGTCTTAATGCCAATGTACCCTGTCCTAAGTGTAAGAGGAAGCAGAATCGCACAAATGACTCATCATTGGTAGACGCTCTGCATGCTCATTTTAGAAAGCCATCATTACAATAACTCCATAAGAGCTATTAGTGTCAATTTTGTTATCATAGTTTTACTTTGAAATTATTTTTCACAGGTCTTTTAAATTAAAATTTTTGTAACCAAGTAATGACAGGATTTGACAAATTTATTTTAAATAGAACTAAAAAACACTGTACATCACTTTAAAACTGGGCTAAATAATAAATTACACTATAGTAACAGACTTGACACTAATATGTATATTGTTGTATAACCATCCACTTAATATATCTGCCATAAAATATATAAATAATTTAATATAGAAAATTAGGTGATCTAACAAAATTATGTTGAAATTGAAATGGTTTATTTAATTAAGTTATTTATTTAAACATATGATTCTGAATTATTATTTGACACTGATTGATAACCTTATTGAGTATGGTATGAAATATGCATAATTTTCATCTTAATAATTGTTTGTAAATATATTTTTATGCATAAACAGTTTTTGAATGATATTGTCTTCATCATTAGACATTTTACTGATTAAGTTGTCTTAGTAAGCTGCTTTTATCATACCTAATTAAGTACAAGATAAACCGTTATTATATCTAATCATGTCAAAGTTAATTGTTTAACTCTAAAATTGTGATAATATATGAAAACGTTATATTTATAGGTCAATGTGTATTATGCGAAATATTACTAAAATGCAAGTTATCAAAGTAACCTTGATAAAACTATATTGCGTAAAATACTTAGGTATAAATACCTCTGGTCCACAGCAGGACTGATCCATTTCCATAAAATGCTTAATATTGTCTGGAAATTAGCAATTATCATTCTACATTGTGGCAAATGACCTCGCTGCTTCTCTATAAATTATTGTTCTATGAGAGTAACTCTAGATTGACTCTAGGTCTAACAAATATCTATCTTTCACACAAAGATTTGTCCCGGTGCAGGAATTGAACCCACCCTGTCTCGTTTCACAGCCGGCTACTCGCCCGTTGCGCCACAGAGGCTATCTGAACATTATCAGAGTAACATGCATACATTATCATGTTCGTGAGTAATTTAATGAATTTGTGTGGTTTTGTAAGTTACACAGAAAAACCAATACCCAATTGTATATATATTTTACATCTGTGTGATATTGTAATGAAGGATAACAAACAAAGCGATAGTATCGTCTCCTATTACTGTGTATTATCATTTTGTAAATATTAACACCAAAGGACATTGTATACATAACTATTATAAACATAGTATGTACATGCCATGTCTTTAATCTCGTTTCTTGTATGTACTGATCATTGAACCTTGGCTTTTATCAACTACTGAAAAAAAACATGTTTTAATCAACTTAATTTATTTGTTATCAAAAGATGCATTTATTCAATTTCACTGTTTATTATAGTCATTTACATATAATTGCTATTACATATGTGTCATTATGAATTCAAATTATGTGTACAAGTATAATATGGACCGTTTATTTTGAAAGTGGTGTAAGTCCATTTTCTTTTGTTTCGAGAAAATTAAAGGTTACTATATTTGTCGATTTAAAAATACAGGCAAATCATATGAGGTCTGGCATTGTTTCTATTGTTTTATCAACATTTAATTTGTTTATATAAATTAGTTTTTGGCTAATTAGACTACGATAACACATATTTATGTGCTGTAAATGGACTTACACCACTTTCAAAATTAGAACAACTGTAAAAATCGTTTAATTTCAAATATCGCTTAAAATATACTTCATTTTAATATAATTTTGTTTACAAATACGCATAACAACACATAAAATTTTATTTTAGACGGCAATAACATTGTCATTACAAGATACTGATTACAAGAATTTACTTATTCTCTGCATGTGGTAGTGTTTCAAAATATGCATGATGCACCGGAGGTATATAGGGTAGTAGCTGCTTCATGTTTTTATATTTTTCGTACGTAATAGGTCTGGCATTTTGGTACAAAGGCTCCAGGGCGATTTTTTCAAATTTTAACGGTCTTCCAGGACGTAGAGGTAATATAAATAAATTATTATTATATTAATAAATTGATAATTTTAAATTCTGCGTCCGTCATCGTTGTTTTATAAAAAATGGTATATGGTGCAATTTTGAGGAACCTCAACCAACATATTTGCAACCAATTGACCTGTTCCCCATTAGTATTTTTTTTTATCTGTTTTTTAATTGCATTTTCGAGATTTTTTGTTGAAATGAAATTCTTCCGTTTCATTTCATATAAAATGAATTTATCCTTTTTTCTACATTGCGCTATTACATTATAGTAATCTTGTGGTGTGTACACAAAATTCATTTTACTCAATGCCATTTCTATGATGCCAAAATCTGCATCGTTCGGAAGGTATGAATGCCCCAAGAGTAAAAATTTGTGGTCAATTATCTCAATGCTGTTTTCCGACTGGACAACCTTCAACCACATCAATGCCAGTCTATCTTTCAACTTACGAGTAGTGGAAACACGGAGGGGAAACAATGCAAATCGTCCGCGGGTGAAACCGCGGGACACAGCTAGTATAAAATAAATGAAAAATAACAAAACACTGATCGGCATCCATCTGCTATGCCACCTGCCTCTGTCAATTGGACTTACACCACTTTCATAATCGATGATTATGCAATTTCATTTACCGACCGATTTTAAGTTGTACAAAACATGGGAATTTTTTTAGAAATTAAACACGGACTAGCTATATATAAGAAATTACATTAAATTAAGCATGAATTACGTGATAGCTCATTTTTCTCAAAAATGGACTTACACCACTTTCAAAATAAACGGTCCATATAACAGTTGCATTCATATAAAATTAGGGAAGGGGTCATAGGTTGATTGTGTTGAGTCAACCACAGCCGACGCAGCTCTGTTTAAACGTCGGGAAATATATTGGTATTTACAGAGGCGGATCGTGAATTTTGGGGTCCTGGGCTAATACTACTGAAGGGCCTGCCACTCAATCAAAATACTGTTTTGAGCTGCAGTCCAAAAAGCTCTTAAGTAGATACGCCCCTGGGTATTTAAACCATTAAATGTTGCGCGATTAAGACCAGTTCTTTAATTTTATAATATGTATACAAATAGCAAAAGTCTAAAAACATTAATACCAGATGCATGTCGTACTTAGAGTAATGAAATGAAATAATTTTAACTTCAAAAGAGAAGAGGAAGTGGTAGAGCCACGCTGTAGACATATTTGTCTACAGCATGAATGGGCCGGCTCGACCGGGGTAGTACCACTGTCTCACAGAAAACCAACGTAAAGTGACAGTTTACTGTCGCGTTTCGTATGGTAAGTGAGATATCCGGAGGCCCAGATTCCCCCTTCCCTTCTCTAATCCCTATTCCTGGTCCTTTAAGGCCGACAGCGCATACATGACACTTTCGGTGTTGTGGATGTTCATGGGCGGTGGAGATAATTTAACATCAGGTGACCCACTGGCTCGTTTGTCGGCATATACTATAAAAAAAGGTTCTCAATTACGAAGATGTATAACTATTAATAGCCTAGTTTTTTGGAGTTGCAATTTCGGTGGCAAGTTCTCTGATCTACCGTTTACGTATGAGGTAATTGTTTTTTGTTACGGATGTTTTAGTGTTTTTTTAAGTATTATTTTGTATAATACACTTGGCTCTTACTTTATGTATATTTTATTTTTATATAACTTAGTGTAAGTAAACTACTAAACAGACGTGGGCTTGCATTGAATCCATGTTTGGAAGCAGTTAATGGGCGTATAACTTCACATGAAAGCGAGAAAAAGCAATTGTAAATATTATTTACTTTACAAATAATCACGTAGGATCCAAATTTAATATATCGCGTAGATAACTGTCGGCGTCCTTTTTATTTACAACCTTATTTTTATTATTAAACTTTCGAGAATGTTCTTTGTGTTTGGAACTATGTTCATCGTATTCTATATAAGGCTCGCTCTCGATAGATATATCGCCGGTTTTCTCATAGTCGTCTTGTTTAGATTTATTTTTCTTTTTCGATTGATAGCTAAGAGAGTCTTTGTCAAAATCTAGAGGGACTATCCCGAGGTCGCCGCTGTAGCGATTCTTTGCCACTTGTAAGTACTTTTTGCCGCGGACTGCTGTGAGGCGTTTGTCCTGGAATAAAATTATAACATTATCTAACACAATATACTATGTTAGTATTGAACCAGACATTTCATGGTGCTATTCTTTATGTATAGCAATATATACTTAACAATATATCTTAGACTGCCTCAATGCCTCAGTTCTAATAACATGCGTTACCACTGCTGTGCTGAAGCCTCGGGTTCGATCCCCGGGTCGGGTAAAGTAATATTGGGTTTTTCTATTTAGAAATACTCTGTATCAGCCTGGAGTCTAGTGGTGCACGGTATGGCGATAGGCTCGCCCCCTATCACATTATGCGACAGTAATAATTTCGGAGAAAAGTGCATTCGGGGATTACAGGCGTGAGTGTATATGTAGGTATTATTCTCAGTCTACCTGAATTATAAGAACATTATCAGCTTCTTGTGACGCCTTCGCGCTGCCGAATATAGAACTCGTCGAGAGATCTTCGGACTCGCGTTCCTGTAATAAAAATAAAATATTTTACTCATTGTTTTCGCGACCAGCTGTAACGACACCAAAGTTTGTCTCTGTAGTGAGGTTACAAGTGTGTTCTACTTAATTGTTGTTCGAGGACATATTTTATTTATTTAACACTTCGAGAAACGGAAAGATTTTATTAAGCTTGGCATGATATATGTAATGCAATGATTCGTTTTAAAAATGACCATAACCTATTAAAATTAAGCACACCTTAAGGATTTGAGTTGCAGACTAGGTTCATAGACATAGATCTAAACAGACATCACGAGTATTTTAAGATGTTTTTATTAGTTATCTGATGCAATCACTTCAAATAGTTTTAACAATACAATAAAGCAGTAAATCATTTACGTATTTGTGTGGTATCATCGTATACAGACTAAATCAGGTACTCTGGAGAAAATGTGGCACAAGGTCTCATGCTCCATCTCAGCATGCGAATTAGTTTTTTTTTTATCCTGGCACGGCAAACTACACTGCACTGCATGGTGATGGTAAGCGCAGTGCCATCCAGTTAGATTATCAAGTAGCGAGAAACAATGTATTCCCCGCTACTCAACACAATCATGCCGGCCTGCTTCTTCACACTACGCCATGGGCAAGAAGGTAAAGAAGCGGTCAAGTGTCAGAAGGCCGTAGAACGCCCAAACATCGTACTCCAACTCTAGACTCCCGACAAAAACCGAATGTACATTGGTTTATCCCGGAACGCGACACTTGCGTGTGCCACTATGGCGGGTTTTACACCTTGTGCACGGTGGCCGCTATCCGGGCGGATATGAATATCCTACCACCAGCAAACTGCGATGTCTATTTGCGTATAGATCTATACAAAGTATATGTAGTTCGTTGGTAAGCGCATCACTTGGGAATGGCTGGACCGGTTTAGCTAATTGTTATTTAATATGTTCGTACTAATAGAGTTCTAACAAATGAACAGGTTTTTAGTGTAATTGGACCCTGTTAAGCAGAATAGATCCAACTGACGTTTTCATACTTTTGAGTAAATACAATTTAAAGTTTCACAGCGAATTAAAAATAGTACCTTCCTACTATGCAAATAAATAGCAGCGATAGCCTAGTTGGTTGCGGTACGGACTGCCAAGACGAAAGTCGTAGGTTCGAAACCCAAGTGGCATACACCTCTGACTTTTCTAAAGTTATGTGTGTATTAAAATGTTAATTATCGCTTGCTTTAACGGTGAAGGAAAACATCGTGAGGAAACCTGCATATCAGATTTTTTCGAAGGTGTGAGAAGTCTGCCAACCCTCATTAGGCCAGCGTGGTGGACTAAGGCCTAACCCCTCTCATTAGTAGAGGAGGCCCGTGCCCAGCAGTGGGACAATGTTTAATACAGGGCTAGTATTATTACCTACTATGCAGTAACTAATTGAAAATTAGTTGGGTAATAAAACATGACATGTTTTTTTTAGGTAAATGTCATCAAACTGCCTGGATCTATTGTGCACATATGAAACTTGATTACGATATTATGGCTATGTATGTAACTCGATATCATAAAAAATATTGGTTGGATGTTTTCTGCTTTTCTGTGGAGTTTCAGTTCTGTGTTATCGATAAATGAATGCAAAGTGGACAAAAGCCTAACTGGCTTTACAATTTTTTACATGCAAAAGAGTAATGCATGAGGCCTACAGAACCAAAGTCCGCAAAGTAGGTAATTGGGAAAAAAATTAAATAACATATGGCATTATAGGAAATTAAAATCGGCATCGACTTTTGCAATGTTTTTAATTGAAAACGGCTGTACACCCTTCTAAGAACAGAACAAAAGTAGTTTTAGAACCAAAATCGGCAAACTCTCACTATCAACCAATCAGAAACGTCTTTCAAGTCAACAATCCTATTTGTCATGAAGTCAGTGACAATTAAAAATATCTAACTTGGCAGGAGTAGGTATAGTCTAGAAAGTTTAATAAGATTTTGTACCGTTAAGCTTAATTTTTTATCATTATTTTTGTCATTGATTAAATTAAATATCTCAGATTAATATAAAATATATAAAAGAAGAAACTGACTGACTGACTGACTGATCGATCAACGCACAGCCTAAACGGCTGGGGTTAGAGACTTGAAATTTTGACAGTAGGTACCTTTTATCACGTAGGCATCCACTAAGGAAGGGTTTTTGGAAATACCACCCCTAAGGGGGTAAAATAGGGAATGAAAGTTTGTATGAAAATCCGTCATTTTTAAGTTAAACGCATGAATATTGGTATTTTGTATTGTATACTTTTTCTCCCAAACATGACCTCCACGCGGGCGGAGCCGCGAGCAACAACTAGTATAAAATATTCAGTAAAATTATCTTTCGACTTAAACAAAAGTTATCAGTTTTTTTTAATTGCCAAAAAAGTAGTCCCTAGCCGTAGTCCCTCGCAGTTGTTGATACCTACCCATGATACAGGTTTTACCTAGTGTGGGGTCAGACCTATGTGAGCGGCTGTTGGGTGTATTTCCATTTCTCCCCTCTCCCTTCCATACCAGAACCACGCGTACTGGATTGCGTAGCCACAGCTTTGTGGTCCCGGCCCGAACTAAGAGGTTCGCAAACTCGTACTTTTGCCGCACCATCAAACTGTGGAACAGTTTGCCAGCTACCGTGTTCCCTCCTTCCTATGATCCTGGGTCCTTTAGGCGTAGTGTGAAGAAGCTACACAGCAGGCCGGCATGATTGTATTGAGTAGCGAGGGATAGATTATCTCTCGCTACTTGATACTATAACTGGACGGCACTGCACTTACCATCAGGTGCAGTGTGGTCACTTTGCCGAGCCACGATAAAAAAAAAAAATATATTTACAAGTCGGCCCTACTTTGCCGACTTTGGTTCTGTAGGCCTCATATGTAAGCGTTACCTTCCTAGGATGCATGACGAGCGTTACGTGGCAGTGCCTGGCGGTGGCGAAGGTGCGGAAGGCGGCGATGACGGCGTCCTGCCTGTGGTAGCGGTCACCCTCGCGCTCCTCGCCCAGCCCCAGCATGAACTGAACGTTGTCCACCACCACGTGCGCTATGTCGTGCATGTATCGCGCGTGCTCTACTGCCTGACAAACATTATTTTTTAAACTGAATGTTTTTGTAACTTATTTTTTGAAGTTATACTTCTTTAGGTGCGTTATGAAAAAATGATGAGAGAGAAATTTTAAGATGCGCGTGACACAAAAGTAACACTCTGAAGTTGCCCTAAGTACCAGGCTGGCATGAAATGTAAGGAGATTTGATACGGTTTCATTTCTAGTGACATCTTGGTAGATAAAACTTGCATTTTTACTCACTTTAAGTACCAGGCTGGCATGAAATGTAAGGAGATTTGAAGCCAACATTTAAATAGAATATTATTTACTATTCGTAAATATTAGTGAAAAATTGTGCTTATATACTTTTTCAAGTGCTCCAATATAATTGAGGTTAACTATCCGTATGTATTATTTATTGATATAAATTAAAATATTATTAATATTAATTATTATAATTATAAATATTTGCATGCAATCAAAAAGTATTTTTAATGATGCCAAAGAAGTATAACTTCTCACGCGCGTACATAAGTACACGCACCCATTTTTTTTTGTCGGTATGGCGATTTTCCTTCAATTTTTTTGTTGTTACAGACTGTCTCGATGACGCCGTTGTATTCGCGTACACGGTACGACTACTGTGCTAAGGTCTCGGGTTCGATCCCGGGTCGGGTAAATTGAATGATATTGGGATTTTCTATGACGAAATACTCAATACCAGCCCAGAATTGTGCCCGGTATGGCGATAGGCTTGCCCCCCTATCACATAGTGGGACGTATAAAGCTCAGCGAAATGGTGGTGTACACGATTAGACCTCTGCCTACATTACAGGGGATTAGAGGCGTGAGTGCGTATGTAAGTTGCCCACTTTAGGAAGAGATAGGACATACTTACGGTTGATGAAAAATCCTTACCTCCATAACAACTTTGATGGGTTGTTGTCCGTGAAACGCGAGGTAATATATAGGCAACTTTTGGAATTCGTCCGCATATTTGGGGAAATCATCTAGATGTTGCTCTAAAGGCACGCCTGCGAACTGGTGCAGCATGGTGCGGGCAAGCCGGGAGTTGCGAATCTCAAAACTGCCCCACAGGGTCTTTACCTGCAATAAACAAGCTTAATATAATACCAATATTCAACGGCAGCGGCTTTGCTGTGCCCTGGCATTGCAGAAGTCTATGGGCGGCGGTGACAACTTACCATCAGGTGGCCCGTCTGCTCGTCTGCCTATCGAGACAATAAAAAAACATTGAAGAGCGGGTATCGCATGATTGTCAAAAGTAATTAATCCTGAATTGCGGTAGCAAAGATTGCGCGTGGCGATACATATATAGAAGCTCCGATTATGAACGGTTAGAGCAGCAGTGGCCGGTCAGGCACACCACCTGCCTGTCTGAAGATCTTTCCCTTTGTTAAAGGAACTTTATCACCCGTATAGTGTCCTATGGAAGACTGCTGTAACATATATTTGAAATAATCTGGGTTTATTTTACCATCTCCCGTTTGTAGAGGAAAGGGTGATAGTGTTCCTCTAGCGAAGGGGGAAGATCTTTGTTGTGCCCGAGCGGCCGCAGACCCTCGAACCGTTGATACTTGGAACTTATATTTGTGTTACGCGTCGCTCAAATTACCTACCGCGATTCAGGGAGGCGTTTTTGCTATTCATAGTTGTGAGGCGCTGTGTGCCGCCACACGTTTTACACCTCTCATAAACCTCTTGATGCTAACCACCATTACACATGTAACCACCATTATTTTCATCTATTCGTTTCACAGTGGGCACTGTTTCCATTGAAGCGAACAAAGACGACATGGATATTTGAAACACATTTAGTTTATCAACCTTCGTTTGTAAAAATGTTGTTAACAAAACTGACATACAATTTGCATAGCAACGTGAAAATAGAATCAGATACATACATACATTATGGAAGTATCTCACGTGCATTTGAAAATGGAATAGGTACCGTACCCCCTGTTGCGCGAGGTCGAGAGATATTTCAGCACAGAGCGTGGTCTTGCCGCAGCCAGTGGGTCCGGTGAGGACGGTGAGCTCGCCGCGCCGGTGCCCGCCCAGTAACCGCGTCAGCGCCGGGAAACGACGCCATTTTATTCCCCGAACCTATATAAAACATATTCCTAATTCAAATTTTCATCTATACTATTATATAAAGCTGAAGAGTTTGTTTATTTGAACGGGCTAATCTCAGGAACTACGGGTTCGAATTTAAAAATCTTTTAGTGTTGGATAGCCAATTTATCGAAGAGCGCTATAGGATATATAACATCACGCTATGACCAATAGGAGCGGAGCAGCAATGAAAAATGTTGCAAAAACGGGGAAAATTTATTCCTTTTGAGAGCTTCCGTTGCGTACGCTGCGTTAACGGTTAAAGTTACATAACAATCATGTACGACGAATTTATTCCTCTTAAAAAGTTCTAAAAAATCCGCGATAGCATATTATGTCTATATATTTCGGTTGGCTCACTATAACCTTTTTAATGGTTATCGAATTTGTTCTGAAATAATGCATTATTTGGAAAGGGGTTTTTATAAACATGGTATTAATCCTTATCCAAATAAATACTTTATTCATCACAAGTATTTAATTTTGAACAAAGATGCCCTTTACGTCATTTGATTTCTATGAATATCTTAGGAGATATAACAGTTTTAAAATATCTCCGCAGCAAAATTAATATTGTTGTTTGTATGTCTGTTTCTTACCTTTTCATGAATAAACGGGTGAACGAATCCTAATGAAATTCAGTAGAGAGATAGATTATATCCTAGGGAAGGACACAGGGTATCTTTTGTCTCAAAAAATTATCTTGAAAGGGGTGAAATAGAGGTTAAAAGTTTGTATGGGCAATCCGTAATACTTCAACTTAGGGATCTGAAAATTCATATTTAGGCTTTTGGTAAAAAATAAAGAAATACGTGTTTCAACGTTTTTACCAAATAATCCCTTAAAGGGCGAAGGAGTTAACTTATGAGGTATTCTTTAAATGTAGAGAAAAAAAAAAAAAAGCTTCAGTCAGGCACAACACTTTTTTTTTGTCGCGGGTAAAGCATTTTATTACTGCCGTCCGCTTCGGGGGGAAGCGGAATGAGAATAAAACGGTTATGCTGGACTAGCCGGTCTTACGACCCAGCACCCCCTCGCCCGGATGATGGCTATCCGGGCTGCGGCTGGGCCGAGTCCCTACTACTTATGTACACCCAACCGGACACTACCAGCTAAAACCCCGCGGTGGCCTTCTTCAACACTTACGGAGTGATCCCGGGGTATTATAAGGAGTGCTAGAAGTTTAAGTTAGGAGTTGTGCCTGTCTAGCCATCTAGACAGTCACAACACCTGAGTTTCAGGACGATCGCTATAGGTGTCTCAGTGCAGAAGACAACTCCTTGCATTGATACTTCTGCTCCCGAAAATAACCTCCACGGGGGCGGAGCCGCGAGCAACAGCTAGTGTGCCATAACTAGGATCTACGAGATTAGTCCTTTGCCAGCTTCTTATTCCCAATAATTCCTGTTATGGAACTTGTGTAGAATTACATAATTTTAAAAGACAACTATTGGTATTAAAAAAATAGGTGGTAAGGTATAATATTAAACTTAAATGAATACTCAACTTTTGTGTTCCTAAAGTTTCAAAATTGAGTGCGCGTAATTTTTTTTGGTTGGATATTATCTACATAAGTGATTTGATATTCATCTTTAATTTTATATCAGAACCTTTAATATTTTTAACCGACTTAAAAAAAAAGTTTTTTTTAACTCCGTCGTTTATGGACCGATTTGGAAAAATCTTCTTTTTTCAATTCGTACCTTATCGATGTTAGTGAGTTCCGAATAGACGTCGTCCCGAAGAGCTGCGAAGGTGGTGATGGACCTGTGGGCGGCGGGCTTTGCATCTGACACAAGTGTTTTCAGCGACAAGCCTGCTGCCGCCGCCTCGGATGCAGTCACTAGGCCGTCGGTGGGCCTGCATGTAATATAAATGATCAGCTAAGAAGGTGGAACTACAGGAGGTGTAACCAATACACCCACTTTTCGCCGAATTGAATACGAGCATAATGTGATAGGGGGCGAACCTATTGCCATACCGGGCACAATTCCAAACTGCGGGCTGATACTGAGTATTTCTAAATAGAAAAACCCAACATCACTTTACCGACCCGGAGATCGAACCCGAGATCTCAGCACAGCATTCGTAACGCATGCGCAATTACAACTGTGCCATCGAGGCAGTCGAGGTAGTAAGAACATATTATATAGGGCTTAAACATGCATACGGCTTTTATAAGTTTATTAAAAATCATATTGTATGCAAATATGTATATTAACCTCACGAATCGACATCTTTCTTCGCCCAGTTTTTCGGCAACTGAGCGCATATTATCCCAATCGCCCCATAAACATAACTTGTGGTACGACTCCAATGTCGGTAGGACAACAGGTGGCAGGCTGCAGTTACTTAACCATATTAGTGTTCCTGAAAATCACAATATCATTCTAGTAGCTTGGTGGGGCGATACAACAGATTTGTCTTATCTCGTTACATTTTGGTTTGTTATGTATTGGGGTTAATTAAGCTTATGTCAGTCTTCCATGACACATTCGTAAAAAAAAATCAATTTTGAATATTTATTTTAGTAATTTACGTTCGTAAAATGATCTGGGCTGATCATAGCATTATTTCTCCTCTATTTACATGCAAATGCTTACCCAATATTCATATCCTAAAATAGAGAAGTGTGGAGATAATAAGCCTATTCCAAGAAATTCATATTTAAAAATAATATTACATACCGGGAACCTTCTGTGCTGCTAAGTTAATAACATCTTGTATGCTTGGCACAAGTATTGCTTGATCACAGCGGCCTACTTTGGGTGCCCTGCAGGAAAATAAGCCTGCACTGTGTAACCCATGGCATTCTGTTTCGTCTTCCTTCCCGGCTTGTAACTTACGATAACCAACTACTTTGTCTAAAGTATTCTTTAGTGGAAAGTATAATACTGTATGGTCCGAAGATACTCTCACATCAGTTAATGTTTTTGCAGCATCAGCATGAAACTAGAAAAAATACTTCAGGTAATTTTAAATTGTAGATCCTTGGCTCTGCTAGTTAGAGGATTCTACCCATAATTAAGTACCATAGGTCTTTACCTACCTCTTTAGGTACTATCTTTTTGCTTCAAAATAAGAGTAAAATTGGATTACAATTTACAGCTATGTTTGATAATAGGAGGAGTAGTGTAAATCTGTATTATTACAACTTAATTTAACATAAGGTTTTAAATTATTGTTTGTATTTACCGGGAATTCAAATAACCTAAACAATTCTAGCAATTGTACGTCATTAATCCTTGATAAAGAAGTGGTACTATCTAATACTAGTTGCCAGTCTTTTTCAAACTTGTTTGATTTGTCTTGACATGTTTCTATGAAGTCTTTAACTGATGCCTCAACTTTTGCCTTCTTCACCAGCCTTTCCAAAATACTCCAATCTCCATGGACATTACATTTTGGACACGTAAAATAGCCTGAAATCAATTTCAGACATCTTTAATAAGAATATAGAGATAATTATATAGTTGATAATATTTATTGGATAAATGGTAATTGCAAATGTAATTTATTAATTTAATGAAATGATTAGTGGATACACAAATTAAGATTGAGAAGAAATACAGAATAACCTCTTAAACATGTTCGGAGTTTTAGGTTATGTTTAAAAATCACTTACCGGTGGTTTTATTAACGTACACTCTGCCCTCTGTGCTTTTCTGATCGGTACAACATATACAGCATTTTGTTGTGAGCGAAGTAAAGCCATCTTGTACAGCGTGTCCTTTTTGCCTCAACAATTTTCGAATATCAGTTGTGGTTACTTTGGGGATATCGTTGAGCCCTACATTATGTATTTTTCGCCAGTAAATACGGCAACAGGTTAGTCCTTTTATTGATTTCAATATTCCGTAATAACTTGTTATTCTTCTGGGTGGTAACATTTCACTTAAAATTTTTATAAACAAACATGACCTCAGAATGTGTTTTGACGTTTATTTTGACATTTCGCAGCTGATAAGAGATAACAATGTAAACTTTTTGTTTCATTTTACGCAGATAATGAGGATGTTATTTAAAGTTTAGTGTATGTGCAAATAACCGTCGGCTGTGGGAAAGAAGTGGATTAATGGTTTAAGATTAATGGTCACCTCATTATAAATGAGGTAAAATATAGCTATCCTTTTTACGCACATATAGATTTATAGTGGTTATATATTTCTGTAAGAGTACTTTTTAATACAATAATTTATTCAATGACTGCCGGCATCTACCCTACCTTAGATTTGAATGGAAATATCGCGGGTCACTTATAAAGTATTTGCGGGTGGATTGATAAATTATAGACTCAGTGGGGAAAGATTTGTTATAAAAAGGAACGCCTCGCTGCACGGTGGTCCCGTTCGAGAAAAAATCGGACATAGGGAATTTAAAAAATTAAAGTCGTAATTTTATAAAACGGAATATGCCGATCGATTCATATATGAAATAGTAACTAAAATGATTTTTGCGTTTTTTAAGATTGGACTTATAGTTTATGAGTAAATCGAATAAAACTGATTTTCTTGTATGGAAAGCCACATAAAAATATGAATAACTCGTCATTTTCGTCCATTTTCGTTCTGAAACTTTTACAGTAGTAATTTGTCATTATATGCCACATTTTCTTCAAAGAGACATAGTGCTACTTTTTTGCACTTTTTGAGATATGATGAAAAGTAGATAAATTTTAAAAAGTCGGGTCTAGATCAATATTAAGTGGATTTTATGGGACTTAAATGGGTTTTAAATTTACTAATAATAATTCAACTAAGAATACATACTCCATTTTGGAATTTTCTCACTTTACATGTACGGAAATACCAAATAACTCAAAAATCAACAAAAATGAAATATTTCAAGTAATATTGATGACCACTGTAGTCGCAATCATAAAACTCGTGTCCTCACCTACCTATTTAGTGATTAAAAGGTACTACCTGGTAAGAATTATCTGTCTATTTTAGGAGTAACTCGAATAAAACTAGTTTTATTGTATGGAAAGCTACATAAAAATAGGAATAACTCGTCATTTTCGACCATTTTCGGTCTGAAACTTTTACAGTAGTAACTTGTCATTATTTGCCACATTTTCTTCAAAGATACATGGTGCTACTTTTTTGCACTTTTTGAGATATGATGAAAAGTAGATAAATTTTAAAAAGTCGGGTCTAGATCAATATTAAATGGATTTTGTAGGACTTAAATGGGTTTCAAATTCACTAATAATAATTCAACTTAAGAATACATACTCTATTTTGGAATTTTCTCACTTTACATGTACGGAACTCCGCCGTTGTCGGTCCCAAGCCCGAATGAGAAAGGAGGAGGGTTGGTGTGGAGGAGACCTACCCATGCCATAAAACAGTCAACGCCGAGTATTGGGCGGCGGTAACTAACCCGACAACCCTGACAGGACCTAGAGTCCACGGGGCGGTAACCAGTGACGTGAGGACCTAAATACCCTCTAAAAGACTGACGCGGAAGGACGTGGGAACCCACCGCGTTTATCTTCCCCCTTATGGAATCAGAAACAGAGAGAATGAGTATGTTGGGCGACCCGACTAACCATCGGCGCCACCCAGTACCCGGGCTGGATGGTGTGAAATTGGCGACCGAAGCTTCCCCTGGGGTGAATCGACAGGCCGCAGAGGGAAGAGATGCTACTGTCGGTGCCTCAACATCTAAGATCGAGAAAACCTCAATACGATCCCACCATGGGAGGGAGGCATCACAGTTGGTGGCGTGAAAATCACCAACCTACGCTACGCCGATGACACTACTCTTCTCGCAGCAAATGAATCGGAAATGGCAGCACTTCTTGAGCGAATGGAGCGGATTAGCGAGGAGATGGGACTTTCCATAAACAGGTCCAAAACCAAGGTCATGGTGGTGGACAGATCTGGGAAGATGGAACTCACTGGGGCGTTGGGCCTAGAAACAGTGGACAACTTCAATTACCTGGGGTCCAACATCAGTAACGATGGCTCGTGTGAGAAGGAAGTGCGCAGGAGAATTGGCATGGCTAAGAGCGCCATGTCTCAGCTTGGAAAAATCTGGAGAGATCGCAACATTTCCGTTAAAACTAAAACCAAACTGGTACGGACCCTAGTCTTCTCGTATGGCGCTGAGACTTGGACGCTGAAAGCTGCAGACCGTAGACGCATTGACGCCTTTGAGATATGGTGCTGGAGAAAGATGCTCCGTATTCCCTGGACAGCATTTCGGACTAACGTCTCCATATTGCGAGAACTTAAAATCCACTCGCGGCTGTCAACCGAGTGCCTTCGCAGAGTTCTAGGATACTTCGATCACATTGCAAGGAAAGACGGTGGCAACCTCGAAAAACTCATTGTGACCGGCAAAGTAGATGGAAGAAGGCCTCGTGGACGTAACCCAATACGTTGGTCTGACCAAATCCGCACCGCTCTTGACTTCACAGTTTATAACGCCCTCCACGCCGCCAGAGACAGAAAAGTATGGAAGAAGTACACACATGAGATGGTGATGCAGAAGGGAGGTCACGACCCTCATTATTGAGGAACACGACGCAAGGAGGAGGATGTACGGAAATACCAAATAACTCAAAAATCAACAAAAATGAAATATATCAAGTAATATTGATGACCACTGTAGTCGCAATCATAAAACTCGTGTCCTCACCTACCTATTTAGTGATTAAAAGGTACTACCTGGTAAGAATTATCCGTCTATTTTACGAGTAACTCGAATAAAACTCGTTTTATTGTATGGAAAGCTACATAAAAATAGGAATAACTCATCATTTTCGTCCATTTTCGTTCTGAAACTTTTACAGTAGTAACTTGTCATTATTTGCCACATTTTCTTCAAAGATACATGGTGCTACTTTTTTGCACTTTTTGAGATATGATGAAAAGTAGATAAATTTTAAAAAGTCGGGTCTATTAAATGGATTTTGTAGGACTTAAATGGGTTTTAAATGCACTAATAATAATTCAACTTATTCATTTTAATATGTAGCTTTCCATACAAGAAAAATAGTTTTATTCGATGTATTCCTAAAATAGACGGATAATTCTTACCAGGTAGTACATTTTAATCACTAAGTAGGTAGGTGAGTACACGAGTTTTATGATTGCGACTACAGTGGTCATCAATATTACTTGAATTATTTCATTTTTGTTGATTTCTGAGTTATTTGGTATTTCCGTACATGTAAAGTCAGAAAATTCCAAAATGGAGTATGTATTCTTAGTTGAATTATTATTAGTAAATTTAAAACTGTAACACCACATACTTTACAAAAGTTCCGAAATATGTCAACAGATGGCGCTGCCACAAAATCAGATAAAATTAGATCGCAGTGTCAAGATTCTAATTGTTTTGTATAAGCTCTTGACATAGATTTTGTTAAATTGTCAATCATCTAACGTCCAACATTAATCATGTAACGTTCATTGTCCATAGTCCTTCGCCCTACTACCAGTCGAAGCGGCATGTGAATAACTTCCACCTTGTTGGGATTATTTGCTGAAAGCTAAGACATCGCTAGTAGAATTACGTTTGTACAGTTCTATAATTGTATGATTTGTTTGTACAATAAATAAGATTCGTCGTTACGTTCCGCTTTTATTCGGCGTCCACGCCGCAGTCTGCATCCCCCCACGCTATAGTGGGGCCTACGTAGCACGCCATGCCATAAGCTGGCTGCCCAACGTATCGGCCTAAGCGGACTCAACGCAGGAAAGAGTTCACGCCCGGATAGCGAAGCAGACTGCGCCGAAGCCGAACGCTCGTCTAGTACACGGAACATCGGTAAATTACGACGATCTCCAGGCACCTACGTGACCCATTCTGGTCGTGTGACAGTCGATCTGACAGACGTCAGATCATGGGAAGAAGTCTAATTTGGATTTGAGAGTCTTCGTACCCTGTTGGCCACTTCCCCGGTGCTCGTTCAGGCCGACGAGACCAAGCCTTATATAATCAAGACTGACGCCAGCAAACTGCGTCGTGCTGCGTAACTGCATCGAATGCCAAAGATATAAACCTTCGAATCAGAAACCGACCGGACTACTCCAAACTACAGTCATCAATCAGAGGTTTGAAGTAGTCTCATTCGATTTGTTCGGGCCCTTACCACGAACACCGACAGATTTAAATTGGGTATTTATCGTGGAAGACGTGGCAACCCGTTGGATTGAGCTGTTTCCTCTCAAGCAAGCAACTGCACAAGAATGTGCAAAGATCCTGCTTAACGAGATAATTTTGAGGTATGGAACGCCACGTCGTTTCATAAGTGACAATGGTACACAATTTGTTAGTAGTGTCTTGCAACAGCTAACATTCTGTCTGGGTATTCATCATGGATTCATACCCGTGTACCATCCTGAAACAAATCCTGTCGAGAGAAGGAACCGAGACTTGAAAACTCAGTTGGCGATCTTGGTTGAAGATAACCATACAACCTGGGCTGATAAACTGCCGAGTATCAGGTTCGCTATGAACACAGCCAAATCTAGCGCTACCGGATATTCCTCAGCCTACTTAACATTTGGTCGTGAATTGAGGACTCCAGATGATGTTAATCATGATCTCCGAGCCATAATTCAGGATGAAGCCTTCATCGAAGAGATCACCCCGCGATTACTCATGATGGCAGATACACTATATAAAGCTCGTGAGGTCCAGGAGATAAAGGAGGAAAAGAGGAAAGCGTATGTCGACAAAACGAGAAGGGCTTGTCCGAATTATAAAATAGGGGACCTAGTTCTGGTCGATTGCCATAGCCTAAGCAAGGCAAATCAAGGCTTTAGCTCTAAGCTAGCGCCACGACGAGATGGACCCTACGCTATCAAACGAAGACATGGTCCCAGCTCCTTCGAACTGGTACGGCCAGACACACTGGAATCAGTGGGACTTTACCATGCGTCGGCGATACGCCGCTTCCAAGCTTTACAAGATGCTCCCGTTCCAAAACCAGCGCTCCCCATAAGGAAGAGAGGACGCCCACGGAAGATAATCGAAAGGTTGGACAGCAATCAAGCTGCGCGTCCGCGCGGAAGACCTCGCAAGAACCAAGACTAAATTTAAACTGTCTCCTTCGCCGAGACGTCATCGAAGACAGAGGGGGAGACTGTAACACCACATACTTTACAAAAGTTCCGAAATATGTCAACAGATGGCGCTGCCACAAAATCAGATAAAATTAGATCGCAGTGTCAAGATTCTAATTGTTTTGTATAACCTCTTGACATAGATTTTGTTAAATTGTCAATCATCTAACGTCCAACATTAATCATGTAACGTTCATTGTCCATAGTCCTTCGCCCTACTACCAGTCGAAGCGGCATGTGAATAACTTCCACCTTGTTGGGATTATTTGCTGAAAGCTAAGACATCGCTAGTAGAATTACGTTTGTACAGTTCTATAATTGTATGATTTGTTTGTACAATAAATAAGATTCGTCGTTACGTTCCGCTTTTATTCGGCGTCCACGCCGCAGTCTGCATCCCCCCACGCTATAAAACCCATTTAAGTCCCATAAAATCCACTTAATATTGATCTAGACCCGACTTTTTAAAATTTATCTACTTTTCATCATATCTCAAAAAGTGCAAAAAAGTAGCACCATGTATCTTTGAAGAAAATGTGGCAAATAATGACAAGTTACTATTGTATAAGTTTCAGAACGAAAATGGTCGAAAATGACGAGTTATTCCTATTTTTATGTAGCTTTCCATACAATAAAACTAGTTTTATTCGAGTTACTCCTAAAATAGACAGATAATTCTTACCAGGTTAGTACCTTTTAATCACTAAATAGGTAGGTGAGGACACGAGTTTTATGATTGCGACTACAGTGGTCATCAATGTTACTTGAATTATTACATTTTTGTTGATTTTTGAGTAATTTGGTATTTCCGTACATGTAAAGTGAGAAATTTCCAAAATAGAGTATGTGTTCTTAAGTTGAATTATTATTAGTGAATTTAAAACTCATTTAAGTCCTACAAAATCCATTTAAGCAAAAATCATTTTAGTTACTATTTCATATACGAATCGATCGGCATATTCAGTTTTATAGAATTACGACTTTAATTTTTTAAATTCCCTATGTCCGATTTTTTCTCGAACGGGACCACCGTGCGCTGGGGAAGTTTATACAAAACTAGCGGGAGTCTAGCTCGGTTTTAATCAGTGTGTGTACAGTCGTCTTCCATATAGTTTGTGTTTAATCGATGATTGCTAATCCATACCAATACTATAAATGCGAAAGTAACTCTGTTTGTTACCTTTCCACGACTAAACGGCTGAACGGATTGTGATGAAATTGGGCTATCTTTTCTCACATAAAACAACCTTGAAAGGGGTCAAATAGAGTTCAAAATTTATATGGGAAATTCATCGACTTAGGGATATGAAAATTCATATTTAGGCTTTTGGTAGGAAATAAAGAAATACGGGTTTCACATTTTTTTTAAATAAAAAAATAAAATAGTGGTTAATAATGTAATGTTATAATAAACAATATATCATTGTATGAAAATCCGTCATTTTTGAAGTTAAATTCATGAAAATTAGTATTTGGCCTTTTAGTTAAAAATATATATTTCTGGATTTTTGGAAATTGCACCTCTAAGCCGCTAAAATAGGGGATGGACGTTTGTATGAAAATTCGTCAGTTTTGAAGTTAAACGCATGAAAATTAGTATTTTGTAACATACTTTTTCTCCCAAATATGACTGTCACGCGGGCGGAGCCGCGAGCAACAGCTAGTGTATAACATAGTCGTAGGTAGGTAGGCAGGTTCCATTTCTGTCGCATCGTTTTCATCATCGCTCATCAATGATCCTGTGGGACGCTCTTGTAACTTTGAATTTTACATTTTTATATCATCGTTTCGGGAGAGTGTTACAAACTTCCGAGCTTGGTCGCTTTATAATAAATAGGCTAGTATTTTTATAAGCTAATGATTTTATAGATGTCCTATAGATCAATTCAAACTTAAAATCCTTGTGTAGGTTAGTTGTTATCCACGGTTTCTTTTATTAACCGACTTCACAAAAGGAGGAGGTTAACAATTCGTCGGAATCTTTTTTTTTATGTATATTACCTGATTACTCGAAGACGCTTGGACCGATTCTGGAAATTCTTTTTTTGTTTAAAAGGGTATACTTCCCAGTTGGTCCCATTGGCACCAACTCAGGATCTGATGATGGGATCTCAGAAAAATCGAGGGCAACCCTCAAATGTTATAAGGACGCATAATTTGTTTTTGATTGAAGTCGGTGTACTTTTTATGAATTATGTATGTATTAAAAATATTCTCAACAAGTTATCATAGTTAAACTATTAAAAAAGTTCAATGGTGATATTGTATTATCACCATTAATATTTATTGTTTACGCAGAAGTCATTTTATAAACCTACATGCAACAGGCAACTGCTAGTCGCTCCCTGCGATTCGCCAGCAGTGGCAAGAGTTCGGAGGAGACATGGAGGTTAGGTGTAAGGGACGGTATAAAGTTAAATGCATTAGGCGGGAAAAGCAACGAAATGACGAATCTAACAAGTTCCTTCTGTTGTTAACATGACCCACCATAGATGCAGTTCGGCTCATTTATATATACGTATATATATATATATATATACGTATTCATTTGATTGCGAGAAGTGTATTGAGTTGTATAGATTATGATAATCGATATTAAATCTAAATGGTATACACGATAATAACTAATAGGTAAAGGACGACGGCAGACATTGCACTGCCAACTTCAGCATTACATAATAGAAACTCATACACACATCGCAAAATAGTAAGCTGATCTGTTATAATATTTAGTGTGGCCAAAAAAGATTAAATGATTATCAATATTTATAAAAGATTAAATGATTATCAATATTTATCTTCCTATATTGCAAATTATTTGGTAATGAAAAATTACATGAACGTAACTATAAACAAATAAAATACATTGTTGTCTTATTATATATTTTTCTACAAATGATCCTATATACAACATACAACTGTCGGCTCCTACAAATGTAAGTGTCAATTACATATATTACTAGATTCGTCATTAACCTATAGTAGTAAAACAACATAAAAGAAACATAGGTAAAGATTAAAATTATTCACATAATGTATGTAAACTGTACTTAACGCAATAGAAAAACATGTTTTCTGTCTAACACAGTATAATAAATAAAATAGTAAAGTACTTTACAAATAATGCAATACGTAATTGTAAGCCCCGTGTGAAATTTACATACTGTTTAATAGAGCGCTAAAAATTATCATGCATTTTATGGGTAACATGGAAAAATCTATCACTGATTTTGTAGAGATATTCCCATTGATTCTTTAAAGATGGGTGGCATTTGCAATATAAATATGTAAAATTCTCTAAACAAAATTCCCAAGTATCCTTATTTTGCCGGAGTAGCCTAGTTGACAGCAAGAGCAAACCTGATACAATTTTTTTTTCCTAATTGATCTTATATAAAAATATCGAAAATTGATCTAGTTTGTTAATTTAAATAGATTGTTTAATATTCTCAAAAATTAAATAAGTGAAAACAGTCAACTAGCCTATTTCAAACATTATTTGGTAAGCACAACTTCAATAGAAAAAACACTTTCCAATGAATGAAAAATAAATGACAGTCCTGAATTTAGAAAGACATTAACTATTCTATAGTATGATTCATTTTGACTGTAATTGGACCATGGTACGGTAGACTCGATGCAATACATTTTGTAGTACATCTGAATCCATCTTAAAATGCAATTTAGACTATAAACAATAAAAAATTTATCCAAACCACTAAAATAAAATAGTCTTTACAAATGCATAAGGCATTTTCACGTCCCCTGTTTATAAATAATTTTTTATTTAACAATTCGTGCAGTCAGTGGCGTCGTGGTCGCTTCACTGACCCGTGTGTTTGTATATATACGACATACTTAAAATCTAAATGGACGCCGTATATCCCGCTATTAGGCATGTCGACATCTTGGGCAACTTTTTGGGTAACATGCACTATTTTTTTATAGTGCCTCGATAGGTAGACGAGCAGACGGGCCACCTGATGGTAATAGTCACCGCCGCCCATAGACAAAGCCGCTGCCTACCGTACCGCACTACAACGGTGACGTGCGCAACGCAGTAATAACTGCAATGTACGTAGTAAAAATACACACGCTTAAGTTTTGTACAAATTGAAGTATTAACGGCGTCTATTTAGATTTGGTGAGTAGTGAGATCGGAAATGCATATTTAGTTAAGTAACGTATGGGCGTATGGGCGTGCGTTAGTACGGCGGCTGGTACTGCTGTCGCTGCAGGTGCTGCACGAGCGGGCCCTGCTGCTGCTGCTGCTGCATGGCGAGCATCTGCTGGCGCATGCGTTGCTGCGTCATCTGCTGCTGGTACTGCGCGCTCTGCTGCGGCTGCATGTTGCGCGGGTACGGCGGCGCCGGCCCGCCCATGCCGCTCATCGTCACGTTCGGCGCTTGCTGCCAAAAATATTTTTTGAAGTTATACTTCTTTAGGCATGTTATGAAAAAATGATGAGAGTGAAATTATAAGATGCGCGCGCATACCGTGACACAAAAGTAAAACTCTGAAGCAAATCGAATAAAACAACTCGGAATATGTTACTCGAGACGGGAAATGTTGACGTCTGAGATTTCTATATAGGGTTGGCGGGTAGGTTCATTTTTAACAGACTTCAAAAAAGGAGGAGATTATCAATTCGTCATTTTTTTTAAACCCAACAGTCACACACATAGGCCCGACCCGACACTAAAATACGAGTCTTGTGTTGTGGGTATCAGGGACTACGAGAGACGCACGGTCTCATAACACCCAGACCACGGACACTAATATCTGTCTGACACACAAACATTTGTCCCGGTGTGGGAATCGAGCCCACGGCCTATCGTTTCACAGCCGGCTGCTCGCCAACTGCGCCACGGAGGCTGTCAAAAAAATATTACTAACCTGCATATATGGTGGTCGAGCGCTTTGTCTCTGTTGTGCCAAATATGCCTCTTGACTGGCACGGCCACCCATCATGTTCTGAAAAAAAAATGTATATTTCATGAAATAAAACTAATTTAATAAATTTTATCATAGCGTTACAGTACATTTTCGTGAAAACATACAACTCAGTTCGCCCCGCGACCATGAAGGCTATAAAGTTTTAAAAAAGTTGGGACTAAATATTAAAAAATAAAACGCGATAAACTCCGTAAAATTATATCTACTTCAATCTGGCAACTTGCATTTAAAAAAAATAATAAATGAGATGAAATACTTGCCTGTTGGAATGTCTGTTGTCCAGGGAATCCACCCATTCCGTTACCCCCTTGTGGCCCTATCGACCCACCTTGGCCGTTCATACCACCCATACCGCCACCTTGTCCCATTTGGCTCATCTGTCCCATTGACTGACCCATTTGCCCCATGCCTTGATTCATTTGCCCCATGCCCTGGGGTATTTGACCCGATTGGCCCACCGCTTGGCTCATTTGGCCCACATTTTGTGCTATCGGGTTCACACCCTGGGCCATTGGATTGACTTGTTGACTCATTTGACTTACGCTTTGTCCCATGCCCTGGAAGGAAAAGAGCATAATACTAAGAGCAATATATAAAATTAAGTACCACAATATTAGAGAATATTTTTAACATTAAGTTTGTCACAGTAGTGTTTAGAGAGTAATTGAGCTCTGTACCTGATTCATCATTTGCTGTTGCCCACCCTGCATCATTTGCTGTCCATAGCCTCCGTAGCCCTGTTGCATGCCACCATACTGTCCGCCAAACATTTGCCCGCCCATACCGCCCATTTGCCCCGCGCTCATTTGCCCTGCGCTCATTTGTCCCGCACCCATTTGCGCAGCGCCCATTTGCCCGGCGCCCATTTGCCCCCCACCCATTTGTCCGGGCATCTGTAGCCCACCCATCTGTGTCATGGGGCCCATGCCGCCCATGCCTCCCATTGGATTCATTTGCCTGTTTAGAGCAAGTTTTCCATTAGAATTACACAATACTGAGAACTTTGTTAAAGTACATAAGTTCAAGGAGCTGTTAATATAAAATAACAATCAGTAGGAGTTTGTGCATTTCATGAAGACACGTGCACTCGGCGGTACAATACTCTTAGAGAATACGAGTGTAATGCTATAAGTAAGTTTTTCCTATTTTAATGTATTGCACATATAGTAGTACTTCATAGGATTGTAGTCCATAGCACTTAGAACGGGTGTGCGTTTTCGTGCAATGCTGGGTGCATTGCTAAACTTTACTATGTCATACTGTGTATTATTTTTTCATGTTCTAAACAAGCAAATAACTGAAGTAATCGTACTGTGGCTGCATGGTCCCCATTTGATTCGGCTGCATTTGTCTCATGGCTGCCTGCCGCGGCGGGAACGGTCCTCGGTGCGGCCCGCCGGGATAGCCGCCACCCTGTCAATAATATTATTTTCAAATTCTGTGCCCAAATAACCGAGAGTATACCATTGCGTAGCGACATACGTCTGAGCGGAGCAGAGCTATAAATAATATTTCACTTGTATGTGAAATATTATTTTTTACACATACCACAAGTAATACAGCGTACCACACTCATATGTCGTATACGTGCTTTACACACGGCTAAATATTTATTACAAAAAAATTCAGCATAATAGAAAATGAGGTAGAAATATACCTTCAGTGAAATTTTATTAATAAAAGTATATCTACCTGTTTAGGAGCAAAGTCTGTTAGAGATTGATATTAACCATGGTTTTAATGATGTCATGTAATCTATGGCACTGTGTCTATTTTTTTCATATTCCATAAAATTCTACAACTTCCTAATATTAAATAATGAAATATCTATATAGCGCTTTATAATATAATATTATTTATAGTATAGCGCATGTTGTAACGGAAATATCTTGATAAATGATTAGTAGCCCAGGTTTAAACCGTTGTATTTTAGAATTTAAAGTTTTAACTGTGCATTATAAAGTCTACGTTACATAGAGTTTCGTAGTTTGCGCTTCAGTATAGGTCCAGTGTATTTTTTTTATCCTGGCACGGCATAGTGACCACACTGCACCTGATGGTAAGCGCAGTGACGTCCAATTAGAGTATAGAGTAGCGAGAGACAATCTATCTCCCGTTACTCAACACTATCATGCCGGCCTACTCCTTCACACTACGCCATGGGCAAGAAGGTGAAGAAGCGGTCGAAGGTCTAGTGTCAAGAGTACTCAGAAAGCCGCAAAACCCGACAAAAACCGGATGTACACTGGCTGATCTCGGAACGCGACGCACTTGGGTGTGTGCCACTATGGCTTTACACCCTGTGTTCCGTGGTCGCTATCCGGGCGGATATGAATCCTAGCACCACCAGCTAGTAAGGATATATCTTGATACACTTTGTATAATGAGTAACACAGGCTGAAACTGTTGGAAATGTTTTTTTTGAAATGTTCATGGTGTATTACAAAATTAACGTTAGACAAAGCTTCGTGGTATGTGCGTCAGTATACAGTGTGAAGTCGGTTCATGTACCTGTATCTGCGTCATTTGGTTGCAGACGTTGGGCACTCGTTGTCGCAGCATGTTGCTCAGCGCCTGCTTGGAATGTGTGTTGGAAGGTGGAGCCACGCCTCGGGAACTCACTCCGGCGGCTGTGGCAAGGCAATATAGGATTTAATTACTATCACACACTATATAACATGGTAATATATCCACACTTAAAGAGCAAAATATAACTATATTGAGACGTTTTTATGTTACCATAAGCAAAGAATACCGGTTAATTAATATTAACTTCGCAACTTCAAAGTAAATCTTAGTTAACGTCTAGCTGCGTGTACGTTTAATTCTTATATTTATTATTAACAGAAAATAACAGAAGAAGAAACCATTAAGAAACAATAATATTTTTGCTACATGGACAAAAGCATACCCATCACTCCCCTACTACTGAATTACAACTTAGTTACTATTGTGTGTATAGATGCCTAAAAAATGAAAGTTGTCGCTCGCTAGTCTACACCCTGGACGGCACTGCTCCACCATCAGGTGCAGTGTGGTCACTTTGCGGACCAGAGTAAAAAAATAAAAAATATGAATAGATATGTTATAACTAGAAGCTGTTATGTATGTGACCTGGCGGGTTGTAGTAGTTCTGTCCCGGCGGCGGGAACCACTGCTGCTGCTGGTGCATGAACTGCGGTTGCTGCGGCTGCTGCGGCGTCATGGCGCCCGGAGTCCCCGCACCACCCGCGCCGCCCACACCGCCTGTCTGCATACACATAAAAAAAGGAAAATTATTATACACTAGCTGTTGCTCGCGGCTCCACCCGCGAAACTAGTAGATGTATATGTAAAAATACTTATATGACAGCTTACCGGCGTGGTAGGCTTCATTTTCTTGGCATTTTTACACGAAGACGATCGTGACCTGGATTTGCCGGCGCCAGTCGGGCTGGAATCGCGGCTGCCGCTGTCCTACAAAAGTCAGATTTTCATACATAGCAAACTCAAGAAAAAATATTTCTACTAAACTCTACACAAGGTTTTAATATAACTGACTAAGCTGCATGGTTAAGAGCCTTGGCCTTTTATTTTTTTTGTAACAAAAAGGAGATAAAGATTCTATACACACCTGTTTGTTGTCATTTGTTTCCAAGTCTTCCGGCGGCAAAGGCAATGGTTCCAAATAGTAGCTGAGAGGCTTCACCAAACTATGAGTGTGATACTTCAATAATCTAGGAAAAACATTTTATTATTCAAACGAAGTTTGTATCCATTAAGGTGGTCTCAGAACGAGTTTTTTTTTCTTCTGGCAAGGCAAAGTGACCACACTACACTTGATGGTAAGTGCGTGCCGTCCAATCAGAGTATCAAGAGACAATCTATCTATCCCTCGCTACTCGATACAATCGTATTCGATCGACCGATCACGTGATTGATCTCTACATTTGGACTAATAAAATAAATATTGACTATTTATCTATTTGACTGGCATTTCTTTGAATAATATTAAAGATAAAAATTATAAATACCTTATAAATGAATAAAGTAATTGCTACTGTATTGATAATGCTATGTATACATAAGCTGATATGCTTTTTGTTAATTTTCTTGACTTTTGTTAATGTACTGGCTTGTTATAAGAGCTATGTAATTGCCTACATGATCAATAAACGATTTCATTTCATTCATTGTTAACAGGTTGTAGAGTCGAACATTCCTCATAATTTGATATCGGCAATACATGATGTTGGTATGACAGTTTGTAATGATTTATTTATATGGGTATTTACCTGTGGGCGTTTTCATAAGTAAGCGGTTTCCTCTCTATTTTGATGGCTCCGAACCAGGCCCAGGAGAGAGGGGCCGGGTTACGTCCTCCTTCCACCAGCTCCCACACCGACACGCGCTGCTTGTCTGTCAACCTCAGCCCCTGGATATTGCAATGGGGTAGTTGACTCGATGTTTTTTATTAATTAAATCAACATCTCTTATACCTGTTTGACAACGGCAGATCTAGTTGAAGATCTTTTTAACCTGGGATACAGGCTAGCCTAGTGAAGGCCACGTGAAAATCTATCTGTATAAGCAATAAGATTGCAAATGTTAACATTATTTTTCGCAACTCGAAATCTTAATTCCATGCCATGCATGTAATATTTGTAATTTTTTAAATAAATTACCTAAAACCCATTATCGAAATAATTTTATGAATCCGAACAAAAAGAAAAATAAGTAAATTACACGGCATTCAAATCTGCTGGAAGCGGTAATGACAGTAAAAGGATGCATGATATGTACCGTGACGTCACGGTTCTCAGAATCCCCATTACTGTGCCGTTGTGCGACGGAGATAGCAATATGTTCCCAATACGCAACCATTTTTGCTCATGACTGAGTATTTGCTGATTCCAATATTTAATTATATATATTGTGACCTGATTTTTCAAGCAATTTTGATTCTGCTTTTGCAAAAGAGTTTCTTTTGCGTATTATATTCGGTTGCATAAAGAATAATGTACAAAATTAAACACAGGAAACTACCCTATTCTCAAGCATTACAAGGACACCGGTGTTCGGAAAAAGGTGATAAGTAGTGAATAAAAATACAAGCCAAAATCAACTTTATTTCCATAGTGTTGAGGTTACAAATACACTTATTACACACGTCAATTACGGCGAGTAAGGTCAGTTTTTGCGCGCGCAGATGATATTTGACAGGTTAATATTATGAATAGTACTTGCTTATATTGAAAGAGTTAGAAGTTATGAGGGCTCTAAGTGTAGCTAAGAGTTTATTTACACCTTAACAATGCAGTATGGGGTATGTGCTTACAAACCCTTACCCCTTCCCCAATATGTGTCACCTTTTACTTGTAAGGATGATCACTTCCCGTATCCTAGACGAGTTGCTCAACGTCTTAATATAAAACTAGCGTGTTTAAAATTGAATACAAAAAGAAGAATGAAAAGAAGTGAATATTGGATGATTACCTGTTTCTTATCGCTATCGAATCCGGTGATTTTGTTTCCTTTTTGATCGACCAAACATCCGAGTGGTTCGCACGCGATAACCTGTAAACGAGTTTTCAATATTATTCATTTCATCATTATATTCTACATCGCATTAGACCAGCGTGATGGACTAAGACCTAACCCCTCTCATTAGTAGTCGAGGCCCGTGCCCAGCAGTGGGACAATGTTTAATATACGGCTAGTATGTTAAACATTATATATTATTTACTCTTTACCGCACTTTAGTGTTGAGCCATTACGGCTGGCGGTCTACCAACCTAATACCAGGCGGTTTCTGAACCATAACCTCTGAGTTCACAGCACATAAATAAACTGCTATTTAAACAAACGAGTGGTTGAACAAATGACGACTACTGCTGAAGGCACTGCTGGACTTAACTGTATAGTGATCATCGCACAAATGGTTAAAATCTGTCAAAGTCAGTGTTAGACGGTATAGGTGTAGGCCGGCATAATTTTAACGATGATCGAGTCGATATTATATGCCAGGATTGCATTGCACTTATGAGATAATACATAACGAGCTCATAAATAAAAAAAAATAAGTTTTATCGATATATATTATCGATAGTATCGAAGTTACCTCTATGATAGTGTTTTTAGACAGCGGCAGCAGTTGTCGCACGCACTGTACAGACGGTCCGTGTCTATCGCCGATCTCCTTCTTGAGTTTCTTCATGAGGTTCTGGTAGTGCTTCCTGTTGTTGTCGTCCCCAGCGTCCGCCAGTGTCGAGTGTATGAGAGTGGCAAGCATGTCGATCAAAGTGGTGAACAGGTTGCTGCGACACAGACTATATTAATTTATTGTAAATACACTGTATGCCCGGCCACAAACAAACGATGCACACACAATACACATGTATAGAAACCCATAGAAGTACTGACGATATTTTTTAAATGGTGGTGGTAATGAGTAATAGAATAATGACCACATACATAAACTTAAATATTGTGTAATAACATCTGGGCTATTGTTCTGAAGAGAAGAAATCATCTATACCTGCCTACGCTACAAAATCGACGTTACTATTGAAGGGAAAAAGGATGTAATTTGTAAACAAGCCTCGTTATACAAGTCAATTTACCATCTAAAATTATTACAAAAAACATAAATCTGATATTCAAAAAAAAATTAGTAATAAAAAATCCTCCGCTGTCTTCCACGTACATGCATCGATCATTTAGAATGTATATCCGAAAGCGACACGAAAGACCCATGCCAAGACGTAACTGTACCAAATCGATGATGACAAACCCATGCCAAACCTCAAACCAGTCCACCAGCGCGTTAGTTACCTATTGTTGTACGCGTCGACGACTTGATGCGCAACCAGCTGGGTCAGTAGCACGGCCCAGTCGGATGTCAGCTGGTAGGAGCGGCGGATGGCGTCGAACATGCCGCCCGCCAGCGAGAACCGTAGCTGCAACGCCTCCGGAGCCACATCGTCCTGCCACGTGTCGTTGCAAGCTGATCGTTCGTGATCGCGCGCGTGCGTCAGGTAGTGTTGCAGTTGCGCGTGGATAGAGCTGAGGAGACTCTCCTGTGATGTCAAGTGATTAGATCGACATGAATGGTATTATAATGTTTTATGTAACGTATGTTTAAATTGTGCTGTGTATTATGTGATTTTACTACTGTAATTCTGAGTCAGTATTCTGAATTTTTCATTTGTGACAACCACTGACAGGCCTTATCACAATGTTTACTGTGTGTGCCGCAGTCACAGTGATTATGCAAGGTGACACATAGCGTTGTACAGGGGTGGGTACCTTCTGATCGTCCTGGTGCCTGAGGCAGGTGAGCACGAGTGAGAGCAGCGGTTCGTTGGCGAGCCTGACTGCACTGCCGCCGCCGCACGCGCAACCCCCGCCGCATGCGCCGCCCCCCACGCCACGCTTGCCTCCGCCCCCGCCACCAGATGAACTAACCATATTGATATAAATAATAACAATAATATAAATAAAACGACAGCGATAGCCTAGTGTTGGTTGCGGTACGGACTGTCAAGATGAAAGTCGTAGGTTCGAAACCCAAATGGTATACACCTCTGACTTTTATAAAGTTATGAGTGTATTAAATGTTAATTATCGCTTGCTTTAACGGTGAAGGAAAATATCGTGAGGAAACCTGCATACCTGAGAATTGTTATAGGAATTTCAAAGGTATGTGAAGTCTTCCAACCCGCATTAGGCCAGCGTGGTGGACTAAGGCCTAACCCCTCTCATTAGCAGAGGAGGCCCGTGCCCAGCAGTGGGAAAATGTTTAATAGAGGGCTAGTATTTTTTTTTCTTTAAACAATAAATAAATTAGATACACACGCACGCACACACACACGCGACTGCGAGATATTTTTTGGGTGTCCAGATACTTTATTACCCCCCTTTCCATCATCGGATGACAAGAGAAATGGCGAAGCGTCATCGATACATGGTTGATATTCCACCAGTACGCAGGAATCGTTTTGCTAGTACATTTATCATGTGTACCGCTAGAGAGTGGAACTCTTTGCCGGAGTCTATATTTCCCGAAAATTATAACCTGGGTATCTTTAAGTCAAGAGTGAATAGGTATCTTCTAGGCAAGCGTGCTCCACAGTAGACCACATCATCACTTACCATAAGGCGAGATAGTGGTCAAACGCAAGCCTATTTCGGTAAAGAAAAGTACCCAGACCCGAAAAAAAAAGTTGGCTTTAACAAACACAACATTTATCTCGGTGTGGGAATCGAACCTTGATTTTCGTTGCACAGCCGACTACTAGCCTACTGCGCTACGGATGCTGTCGAATAATTACACTGTTATCTTGTCGCGTCGACGTCATGACCTCACCATAGGTTATATAAGGGCCAAAATGGCACATTCTGGAATTAGTGGTACTTTAACATAAAAATATCGATATGCCCGTCGGAGGCAGTTGCTGAGGGTCTGTCTATTTAACTCTGAGCTTTAAACTGTTTATGCTTCATGTCACAAACACGTATAGGGAATATGTTTTAAACTGCCAATAATATAAAAGTTCTTTAGGCATTCTATATTGCTTTTAACCAGTTTATACTATACTAATTATAATGTTAATGTTTATTAAAGATGATAGGTGACTTTTTTGTTATTGACGTTATTGTGCCTCATCGCCGGTGGAGACGATATGCCATAAATTGAGCTACTTGCCTCTTTACTTTATCATACTCAACGAAAATGATCACCAGTAGCAAACGACTGTATAGTGGTAGAGCCTCGCTATAACACATATTTGTCTAAAGCATGATTGGGCCGGCTCGACTGGGGTAGTACCACTGTCTCACAGAAAACCAACATAAAGTGACAGTTTACTGTCATATGTAATGGAAAGTGAGATTTCCGGAGGCTCATGAACCCCTTCCCTTCTCTAATCCCTATTTCAGATCTTGAAGTCCGAAGAAGAACTCTTTCAGAAGTTGAAGTGTGGATGTTCATAGGCGGTGGAGATTACTTAACATCAGGTGACGCACTAGCTTTAATACTATAAAAAAGCGATCACTTTCTGCAACGTGAAGATTAGATCTCACCCTTTATAGCTGGGACTTTGATGGCTCTTGCAATCTCTGTGCGATCCACCGCCGCCTCCTCCGCCACTGGAGCAACTACCGCTACAGCCTGCGCCCCATCCGCTCTCCAAGATCTAATCATAGAAAACAATGTTGTTTGTATGAGTATGTACTCATTATAACCTCATTTCTACAAAAATATTTTTATAATTCTATCGTTTAATAAAACAATAATTAATAGGGTGTAAGTGAATAACACGATAGCCGTCAACAGTTATTAATACTAAATCAACATAGATTCTTCGATTTTTGTCGATGTGTGATTTATCGATGATTAATCGATTTAACACATATAAAAATCAAACCCCTCTGTAATCAAACACTGTGTTTACCTGTCCAGCTTGCTTGAGCACTCGTCCTTGCACAGCTGCCGGTAACTTAGCCACTAGAGGCGCGACCAGCCACACCGACTCTGACCACTTGCTTGTGGTCACCACGCCGCGATCTGTGCCCATCCTAATATAAAAAAAGATATTTGAATATTCCTAGATTTTAAAGTGCACTGTATCTGGAAAAATTTCATTGTCCGGAAAAAAAAATATTTTAATAGCTATATTCATTACGGATATATTAATCTGTGTATATACCCAGACTTGGGAAGCGAGAAGCAGAGCCGATTGTGAGACAATATACCGAGCGTATGTTACAACGAAAGCACTTGAGACTAAATTGATATCGATATTTGTGCATGCTGCGCTTCGTTATCTGCCGACACTTAGCCATAATGGTATCCTTGGATGTAAACCATATTTAGACAGAGTATGATCAAGCTGGAATAGTTTACCAGCTACGGTGTTTCCTCCTTCCTATGATCCTGGGTATTTTAGACGTAGTGTGAAGAAGCTAAACAGCAGGCCGGCATGATTTTATCAAGTAGCGAGGTATACTTGTCTCTCACTACTGGATACTCTAACTGGACGGCACTGCGCTTACAATCAGGTTTTTTAATAAGGCAGAGGAGCAGACGGGCCACCTGATGGTGAATAGTCACCTTCCCCCTAGACCTCTTCCAAGCCGCTGCCTACCATGCAGGTGCATTTCTCACCAACCTCCCATGGCCCAACCGATTTTCCGATCATTTGGGGCCTAAGCTGGGTGACTCTCGCGCGGAATTGGAGTACAAGTTATTTCGTAGCCAATATCCCGGAGCATCTCTCCCCCTTCTGGGGCATAGCATCTCTCCCCCTTCTGGGGCATGCTGTCCTATCCATCCGAGTAGTTGTCCGCGTGTATTGCAGCGTTTGTTGCGTCACCTGATGTTTGTCGGGGCGCGCCGTCTGCTAGCCCCTTGGAGTTCCGGAGTTTGTGCCAGTGATGAGCAAACTCACTCAGCCGTCCAAAGTACTGGTGCAGTGTGGTCACTTTGTACGTTCACCTGTCTTTGTCCGGCGGCGGCGGCGCCGGTTGTTGGAACACGTTGATGACTGCGCGCGCAACGGTGTCGAGCCACGCGCTCAGCTCGGCCGACCCGCTCGGGAACTGCTTGAACATCAGCTGCAGGTCCAGCCAAGACATGCGCAGCGACCACTGCTCCAGGTTCTATAACAACACATACATTACACACTGTTTGTATATTAGTCTAAATTATGCATACTTTGTGCATTTCATGAAGACGCTCGAGCTGCATCTGATGCACTGCATACGTGCTAGATTCTATTATTTAAATTAAGTAATCTTAAATGTTTTTTTTATCCTGGCACAGGAAATAAGAGTATCGAGTAGCATATACAATCTCTCCCCCGCTACTCAACACAATCATGTCGGCCTGCTTCTTCACACTACGCCATGGGCAAGAAGGTGAAGAAGCGGTCGAGGGTTTAGTGTCAGAGTACTCAGAAGGCCGCAAAACGGCCAAACATTGCACCCCAACTGTAGACCCCAGACAAAAACTGAATGTACACTGGCTGATCCTGGAACACAACACACTTGCGTGTGCCACTATGGCGGGTTTCACCCTGTGTACGGTGGTCGTTATCCGGGCGGATATGAATATCCTTCCAATAGCAAAACTACCATTACATCCCTTTTTTTATGAGTTTTTCACCACTTTCAGTAGTACTGACTATACTCGACTGATTCTTGCATATCTAGCTATATGTACGTAATGTATTTGTATAGCATGTGTGCCTGTGTAGCTGTTGTTGTGTTGTGCCATCTGGGTTCTTTGGTGACAAGACATCTATAATATAACTAGCGGACCGTGCAGACGTCGTCCTGTCCGTAAAACCAGCGCTACACCGACTGCAGCGCCATCTGCCGGGCTGATTTGTGAATCTAAACCATCTAGGGCGCCACCCAAACGCATAGAAAAATAATATTCAAATCGGTCCAGCCGTTGAGGAGGAGTTCAGAGACATACACACGTACAGTAGAATTATATATATAAAGAAGATTAGTAAAATTCATTACCTCTAAAAGTCGAGTAATCATGGTTTTCTGGTCGAGGTCGGGATGTGTGTGACTCGCCGAATCCGGATAACATATCATATGAAGTAATCTGCAAAATAAAAAAGAAACTATAGTAGATAGCTAACTCGCAAACGAGAAGAAGAGTTATTTATAGTCTCGCGAAAGTATGTTCCATAATCAAGTTTAATAAACGTAACCTGTTGAATTTTGAATATGGGGACGCACTTTTAATAAGTTACAATAGGGTGGTTGACAATAAGTGAAAACCTGATGATTTTTTTTTATAATAGATTGTCCCCTTCGAAACATCTATTAAACGCTGAGCCAAAGATCTATTAGTTTGAGAGAGATTACAGTTGGTAGCATCTCCATTAAAGACAGCAAAGAGTCGCGTACCTTTGTGCTTGTCTCGGTGTCAGCATTGAATCCAGTAGCATATCAGGTTGGTACAGCTCATCAGGATTCTGCAGACATTTTTGCAACACCCACTCCTCTGAACAGATCTCAGCGAGTACTCTCCTCGCGAGCGACGCCAGCGACTGCGACGAGTCTAGCAGCGTCGAGCCGACACCGCCACTACCCCTGCAATCACGCGGCTTACACTCGTATACACCCCAAGAGTACTTCGACACCATCGTAGAAAGAACTCGCATTTATAACAAATTTTTTTTGCAAATATTTATAATTTTATAAGATTTTATTTAAATAACAAGAAATAAATTATTCAAAAGTGGTGTTATTTTAGTATTACAACAATAAAGGAAAACTCGATAGAGTTATAGATAGAGCGCCCAACAGAAAAGTAGATATCGCTGATATTGCTCGTTTGCCAGATACTACTAAAAATACAACTTTAATCTATGATAGCGTCGATTTGCAACATAAATCCGTAACTCTTTCACATAAAGAATCTCGAGGCAATGTTTTATCAGTTAGTATTTAAATATTCATGTGCGTTCGCGTAGTGTAACCATTGATGACATATGTCTATCCATTTCACTCACAGAAATGAAACAGACCAACATATTTTGTCTATGGATATATCTTAGTCATTTAATTTAACTATTGACAAATATACCCTTCTCTCTTGTACATACAGTTACAGTTGTAGGACAAACAAAGACGGATATATTTGTAGACATATCGAAAGCGCGAGCACAGCGGGTATTGCCACTACACAAGGAATAATGCTCGAACAAAACAATGTTAGGGAAGGTACATGTACAAATATTAATAAGAAATGACTGTGCATTATAAAAATTGATAACAGTTTAGTAACTGTACAAGAACTATATTATTTTCAATAGAGCCGAAGAAATCCCATGTATTTTGATGTTGTTCAAAGGCATATTTATTAAATGTTCCGTGTGAGCCATACAACTAGAAAGAATAATGAATGATGAAAATCGAGTTAATTATGGAATGCTTCTGGTCGAGTTTTGGTGATACCCATCTGCACTAAACTTTGAAAACGCAAATTTCATGCTTCCCCATGGGGGATGGGATTTATGCATACATTTTTACATAATCAAAAACCGCTTTCTAAATACTTAGGATATATATGACATGAACTTTCCATTTAGGATACATATTATAAATAATAAGTAATCATGATTATCTATTTTTATAAAATTAGGGAACGGGTTTTAGGCAGGCAATGTTTATGGTATTTATACCTAAATATTTCCCGATGTTTTGGTATCGGGCTCACTCTCCCGCCCGTCCCTACTTATAGCATAAATATTGCGCCATTGAGACACGTTCCTTAACTTTATAATATGTATCAAAAACGCGAGTCTAAAAACAGATTACCTATTTTATTCGTAAAGCTCTGACTGACCAACTTTAATGCAGACGGGCAAAAGTTTATACCGATAACTTGTCCAGTTACCTTTATATGTTCCAATATAAAAATATTATTTATTATAAATGTACAAAAATGACCACGTACGAAAGTTCTAGATCACATTCTACAGAAAACAGGCGAGGTACCACATTATTATCTATTTTTACATGTTCAATGTTTTATTTACATTCATATTATTATTAGTATTTTATAAATATGTAGTGTTAATTGACAAGACATCATTTTATAAGTTTATTTGTACAAGGTTTAAAATTGCCCTTCCACTCATGAATCTTAACTTTAAACGCAAGTTTTTCAGAATTTCTAAATTATTGACATATTTTATTGATTTTTATTTTATTTATTACAAATAAAACAGGTTATAATCGGGTACAAATTGTATACTAAATTGTTTAATTTAAAAATATATATTTTATTTATATTGGACATTTTAAACAAAATTGTCATAAATAATGACAAATTTAATATTATGGCTTGATTGTTGTTCAATGATTACATATACAATACAATAGGAATTCTGAAATAAACAAATATCTGTAGCAATCAACCCTCTCTTTCTAAATATTGTTCGTGCTTTTTTATTCGTGTTCTATGTATTATGACTTTTACATTTATTAAGACTTGGATGACACAGTAAGACTATTTGAGTCGTACCAACCAAAGTCGGCAAAGTAGGGCCGACTTACTTTTTGGCAAATAAAAAAAAAACTGATAATTTTTGTATAAGTCGAAAGAAAATTTTACTAAATATTTAATTTTAATCTCAGGAAATATTTAATTTAATCAATGACATCAACAATGATAAAATATTAAGCTAAACCGTGAAAAATCTCATTAAATTTTCTAGATTGCCGAGTTTGATCCCAACTAAGGTAAGATGGCGGCCTTTGCTATTGTACTGCTAAGTTTCTTACTTTTGATTGGTCATTGACTTCATGAGAAATAGTATTGTTGACTTGCCAGACGCTTCTGATTGGTTGATAGTGAAAGATTGACGACTTTGGTTGTAGTGCAACTTTTGTTTTGTGTTTTAGGAGGGTTTATTATTAAATATTTTTTTATAAATAAGCCCTTAAAGGCCGTTTTTAATTATAAAACATTAGATTAGATGCAGATTTTAATTTCCTATATTGTCATATATTTTTTATTTTTGTCCAACTACCTACTTTGCTGACTTTGGTTCTATACGACTCAATTGTGATATTTTTTAAAAATATAAGTTTGTTTTTTAGAAAAATAATTTAATATTTTTAGTTCATTGATTGTATAATCTCATGAGTGTAAGGGTGCATCGGTGGTTACGATGTAGCGTATTTGGTACACAATTAAATGAAACCTCTACACATAGACAACACTGACAGTTCACAGAGGGCACCGGGTGTTTGTAGAACCAAGCAAAGTGCAACATATAAAATATATCCAATGTTCTAATTAACACAATTAATTATTAAAATGTCAAAATAAAATTTTAAGGGGTTTAGTGTTAAAGGACGAATACTTCTTGTCAATCAAAGATGTCCTCTGTTTACTTACCCTGCATGAGAAAAAATTACTACAGAAGAGATTTAAGGTCTAGTGTTTATTAGTGAAACAATTTTTTAAATGTCTAAAAATAAGTGTTCATCAATTAATCAAATCGTAATTAACCAAAAATATTTTTTTATGTTATTAGATATAATATTAAATATAAATGTGATCGATATTTCATTGAAAAAATCCTTTTCTTGAGCACTATGCAGTCATTCCTGGCCGATTTTTTCTGAATTTATCGATATTTTTAAATTAACAAGTCAATTCCATCATAATGAAATGAAAATAAAAAGCAATGCACTTTGCTCCGTTCAGACTTCACAGCATGTTGATGTCGCTATTTGGGGATAATGTTCAAGAACACGCTGAGGAATGAAAATGGAAGTAGAAAAACATACATAGAGAGAAGCTAAGCAACGGATTATCGTGAAACAATGATACGAGTAATGTACACTATACAGTATACTATACTCCACAGTGTAGCCATGTCCTGGATGTGCAACCGTGAAGGTAACTCAATATAAAAAAAGAAACAAACCTAGGAGTTCTATGGCCCCCACTCATCTCTGAATCTACCATCCTATGAATAAAAAAAATTGCTAGTCAATTGTAAATTCGACGACACATTGACATTTATTTATTTCCTTGGAAGCTGTAAATGATCCCTGACACAAGTATCCAAAGTGAATTGTATGGTTTATAATCGATAAAAACAATTCGCCACAAAAGAGTTTTTTCTGTTTTTTTTTGTACAGTTTACTTTATAAAAAAACAGTTTACTTTGATTAATTTTCTTAAAACACAATATTAATTTTATTTATTTATAATAATATAAAAAATATATGTCATATACGAGAATTGAGGTTTTATGGCTTCGCGTTACGATAGTAATCAAGAAGTGTTACTTATGTTGTCAGGGATCAAGGTGAATATAAAGTTTTTTTTATAGGAATATAAACTTTGTACTTACGACATTAAATCGAGCTGTGCATCACTAGGAACTGTATCACTGGTACCCAAAATATGCGACAATTCACACGATTTTTTGCCCGATTTGCCACCGTCCCGAGCTGAATCCCCGACCACTGTCAAGCAGAAAACTGAGTACATTGCGTCTTAATACAGTGTCCAGACTCGCCAAAAATATTCATACTATAACTAGGTAAGTGGTTAGGCTATAATGTTGTTTTTATAGTACCTACAGTCTCAACTTTTTTGAGTTGAAAAAAAAAATTTTTATTTTAGTATTTCAATGTTAATAATATGTCTTTTTTGTGTTTATTTAAGAAATTGACAGAATATTTTTTGAGTTTCGTCGAGGTCTCGTCATTAATTTTAATGGCGGAAATAGAAGTCATTTCACATCTTTAAATTTCCATTCAATTGGACTACAGGTATTCTGTTGAAAAGAATTGCTCATTACTCGATCTTTTATAGGAAAAAACCATTATGATAGCCTCCAAAAGTACACCGACTTCAATATGCGTCCCTATAAATTTTTCCCTCGATTTTTCTGAAATCCCCTCAACAGATCCTGACTTGGTGCCAATGGGACCACCTGGGAAGTATATCCTTTTAAACAAAAAAAGAATTTCTCGAATCGGTCCTGGCGTCTTCGAGTAATCGGGGAACATACATAAAAAGTTTCCGACGAATTGAGAACCTCCTTATTTTTTGAAGTCGGTTAAAAACAACATTATAACCATACCAAAAGATCGTTGTTAATAATGGCATATATTTACTTAGTATCGCCTTGAGTGTAGCGAGGACGGGCCCGACGCCGATGTTCTTGTGCGCGGCGGCGAGCAGGTGACGGTCGCACGACAGGCGCACGCCCGCTGCACTGCCGCCCGGTCCGGGTGACGTCGACACAGAGTACAGGCCTGTTAACCAAAAAAAACCTTAAAAGCACTGATAATAGGGTAGTTACCTGTGTGCAATTTTGTACATTATTCGATATGCATCGAATACACTGACGTATATTATATGGACAGGATATCTAATACAAAATGACAGCTATTTTCTTGACCTATTTGAAGCGCCCCTCTCGAGTGTATTTGAAACTAAATTTGACATATAATAGGGATGTTGATATTTTTTAAAATATCGGAGTTTGATATATCGATATTTTTAAATATATCAATATCGGAGTTTGATATATCCGAAAAAAATATCGATATTTTTATTAAAAATTTTGACTCGTCTAAGGGTCTGGTCCTGACGCCATACATCCTTTCTTCGTGAATCGGGGCGCCAATGAATTTATTAGATTCAAAGATCTTGGAATCATATTTGACGACACCTTAAAACGTGATATTTTTTAGTTTTTTTAAATTATAATTTTTTGCCATGAACTTAATATTATTTTCTACTTTTTAGTTCGGCTAGCTATTAAAGCGTGCTATTTTTTAAATATAATTTATAGTCCCAAAACAGCATCAAACCTAGTTATAATAATATATTCGATTGTAAATTAAGACCCCATTAAAAAATATGATCTAAAATGAAAATATGTTTTGCTAAGGCGATGTTTTTATTATTTTTAAGATTTGTAAACCATCGACTGTTGTGTATCATTGTCGATATATCATCCTTCGTGTCTCAACTCTATCGTTAGTTCCGCGGACGCTCACTGCTCGACTGCACTGCTATCAGCGCCAATATGGCGAAAATCAAATAGGCACACTTTCGCGGATCAAATATCCTGTCCATATAATATACGTCAATGATCGAATATAATACGCAAAAGAAACTCCTTTGCGAAAAAAGAATCAAAATTGCTTTTTGAATAGGTCACTACATTTATTTTAAATATTGGTATGAGCAAATACTCAAAAGGTGAGCAAAATTAGTTGCGTATTGGGAACATATCGCTATCTCCCTCGCACAACGGCACAGTATTGGAATGGCTATCATTCTGAGAACCGTGACGTCACGGGACATATCATGCATAATTTTACTCTCATTTGACAATTCTCCTCCCAGCAGATTTGAATGGTGTCCAATTTACTTTTGTTCGGATTCATAAAATTCTTTCGATAATAGGCTTTAGGTAATGTAACTTGTTGATTAAAAAAAACGAGTCAACTACTGAAAAACAAATGCAAAATACAAAAAAAAAAAAATGCAAAATATAAAAGACGAAATGCCAATTAAAGAAGACGATTTTATAAAATCAATCAAAATTGTTCGTAGGCGTAAATTAGACAATGGTCGTAAATGGATAGGCGTAGAACTAGACTCAGTAGTACGGAAACATTTAGTCACGACAAAAGACAAATTGTTTATAGATTGGGCAACATGTCGTTTCATAGATGACGTCGAGATAGTCCGATGCCTTAACTGTCAACATTACGGACACGTGCATAAATTCTGCACAGCGAAAACACCAACATGTGCGATTTGTGCAGAGACGCATGAGACCAGGGCTTGTCCTCACAAAGCTAACTCGGATTTTAAACCAGTATGCGCGTCATGTAAACTTTTTAAAAAACCCCACGACCATCGATGTGGGTCTAATGACTGTCCCACTTATAAACACAAATTAGAACTTCTGATTCTTTCGACACAGTACTAATTAATTTCTAATATGGATAATAATCTTATCGTCGGTCAGTTAAATCTTCACAACGATAGGGTCGCGACGTCGGAGTTAGATACGTTAATTCGCGAATATAAGCTCGATATAGTGTTAGTACAAGAGCAATACCAACACGCGCGTTTACGTAGTAGGACGGTTCAGCTAGACAACGGTTCACGAGCAGGTATTTATGTATCAAGTTCCAATTTTACCATCACGTCAGTGCGTAATCTTATGACGTCGCACTGTGCTGTCGCAGAGGTTTCAACTCCGTGCTATAAGGTTTACGTTGTGAGCTGTTACTTTCAGTATTCAGATCCTGTGGGTCCTCACATACACCATCTTCGTCATGTTCTGCGGTCTCTTGTAGGTCAGAAAGTTATAATAGGCGCGGACGTTAATGCGTCATCTATACTTTGGTATGGCAAATATCGTTCTACTGATACCGAAAGGCGTTGTGCCGTAGAAGATTTCATCGCAGAGATGAATCTTATTATACATAATACCCCCGATGCACCACCTACATATTGCAGCCCTACGGGCGAGTCTTCTATTGACGTCACACTTTCTAGTGGAGACGTTCACCTAGATAGGTGGCGTGTCCTTCCGGATGCGTCGTGTAGTGACCATCGCCTGATTGTGTACGAGTTCATGCCTAGATTAACGCAGGGTCCTATTTATAGCAACTTTAATTATAGATATAAATCTAAAAGTGCCAATTGGAATTTATTTAGCGCTTTATTTGCTCAACATGTCGGGGACTTCACTCGCAATAACCTCTCAGCTGAAACGTGTGCCGAAATTATGTCGGACACGTTTACATACTGTGCGGACGTCACAATCGGTCGGGGCTCCATTACTAATACTCGTAGATGTGATTGGTGGAATAACTATCTAGTTCACCTGCGTCGTACCTTTCGGAGGGCTCGTAGGAGGTTTAACCGACTTAAAAAACGCTGTGTTACAGGAGAAGCATTTACAGCTGCTTTTATCGCACTCAAGGTTGCCAGATCACATTATAAAGCTGCGGTGAATAAATCGAAAGGTATTTTATTGCGTAAAATTGTAGAACGATTGGATAGGGAAGGTCCGTGGTCTCCTCTATACCATGAATTCAAAGCAAATAGGTCAATAAATCTGGCCTATATACAGAATATTAAAATAGACAACACCTATACAACTGGTATAGAGGATACAGCGGAATCCCTCTTAAACTCCCTAATACCCGATGATACAGTAGCGCGTGATAACGAATATCATAACCAAATACGGATGTGGGCCGCGGAACCACCGAACACCCCCTCGTCGGATTTCCCGTCTTTTGAAGAATTTATAGATATCGTTAGATCTTTACCTGTGAACAAAGCCTCCGGTGAGGATAAAATATCTAATAAAATGATCAAGGAAGCGTGTAAAGCAGCGGGCGATTCTATTCTAATAGTTTTTAATCGATGTATTGTTGAAGGTGTTTTTCCTCGAATTTGGCGATGCGGTTTTATTCGGATAATACCAAAAAGTGGTGACAAGCCACCCGACGACCCTAAATCTTATCGGCCTATAACGTTATTACCATCCTTAGGTAAATTGCTTGAACGACTAATTGTTCCTCGGCTAATACCGGGCGGTCCAAAGTTTCATGAGAAGCAATTCGGTTTTACTGTAGGGAAATCTACTGTTGACGCCACTTTATCCGTTAGAAGAACTGTTAGCAACTCGAATAGTAAATACGTCTTAGGTATATTCTTGGACATATCCGGTGCTTTCGATAATGCGTGGTGGCCAATGCTACTACTTAAGCTGAAAATCCGAGGTTGTCCTAAAAATATATATTCACTTATTTATTCATATTTTTGTCCAGGCACAACCAAATTAAAACTTGGTCACCACGAAGCGTCGAAAGCTCTTACGATGGGTTGTCCACAAGGGTCAGTAGTCGGTCCGTACTTGTGGAATTTAGGCTTCGACGACTTTTTCGCACTCCCTTTACCTCAAGGTTGCTCCTTAACCGGCTATGCTGATGACGGGCTCTTGCTTGTTCAGTCGAATAGTAGATCGGGACTAGAAAATTTGGCCAGCGCGTGTTTAAAGTTAATTTTTGATTGGGGTGAAAGAAATCGTCTGACGTTCGCACCTCATAAAACTTACCAACTACTTTTAAAGGGCATTCTTAAAACACCGCCGCGAATTAAATTCAATAATATTTATATAAAACGCAAAGAATCGGTCTGTTACTTAGGGCTAGTTTTGGAGAGAAACTTTTCGTTCTTAGAACATATAAAATCCGTCGGGGAAAAGTCGAAACGCAATTTCTATGCCTTGACAAGGATATCCACTTCAACGTGGGGATTATCTTTTAACACATTAAAAGTCATCTATGGGGCTACTTACTTGAGCAGTATTTGCTATGGACCACCTGTATGGGCTGATAGGGCTACTATCGGTGCTGTGCGAAGAAAATTGCTCCAGAGTCAACGTTTGGCGTTGATATTCTTGTGTAAGGCGTATAGAACCGTTAGTACTGAAGCTTTACCTGTCCTTGCGGGTGTACTTCCAGTCGATCTGGAGGCACAGCGTCGCGCCGCTATGTATTACTCCACGAGAGAGGATATGGACAAAAACTTTCTTACGTCGCGCGAACTCTCGAGAATCGGTAGACTTTTTAAACAGCGTTCCGAAATATGCAACGAACTGCTAAACGAGTGGCAATGTCGATGGGATAATTCAATTAAAGGGCGGCATTTATATCAGTATTTTCCTTTGGTTCGCGATCGTCTAACAAAAACTTGGCTAGAAATTGATCACTGTGTTTCACAATTTCTCACCGGTCATGGCAACTTTAAGAGCAAACTATTCTCATTTAAGTTGGTTGATTCGCCTGCGTGCCCATGTTCTACACCAAACTGTGAGTACGAACAGTCCGCGCATCATGTTCTTTGGGAGTGTAGTCTCTGGCAAAATGAGCGCAACATTATGCTTGACAGTATGCAGATAACATCTGGAGTTGTATACTATATGGACCTTGTGGAGACTGGGAGGAATTTCCGTGCTTTCCGGCGATTTTGCCATACCTATTATTGGAATCAAGCGTAACAGCTCGCATGATAGGACCCGTTAAGTAACTTCCGTGGTGCTTTACGTCTGGCTTCTCCAGACGTAAATGTCCCTTTATTGGAGGTTAATACCTTTTTAGTTCAGTATTTGTCTCCCGCTTTGCTATGGAGGGAAGTGGACAAATTATATTTCCAACTACTCCCTATATTTCTATTTGATTAATTTCGTTGCGGGATAAAAGACAGTTATTAAGCATTCCCAGAGACTCGCCGAGTTTCATTACTCGGTGTCAAAAAAATGGGTGCCATTGTTGATCCTGGCTAAACAGGAGTTACCATGGCGGGTGTGTGGGCGGGATAGTCTCTACTGAAAAACTTATTAATCGATGATCGATTTCAAACCATCAGTTGGTAACATTGGATGTATCAATTTCTATCACTTCACGTTTACCAATATATGCAGCCTCCGTGGTGCAGCGGGCGAGTAACCGGCTGCGAAACGAGAGGACGCGGGTTCGATTCTCGCACAGAGATAAGTGTTGATGTGACAGACAGATATTTGTTTGGGTCTGGGTGTTGTGGGACCGCAGTCCCTCGTAGTTATTGATACTTGGGCGACAGGTTTTACCTAGTGTGGGGTCTGAACTATGTGTATGACTGTCGGGTGTATTTATATCGATAATTTTTGTAACTTTCGATTGCATATGAATTTTCTATCGACATCTGTTATTAGTTATTTAAGATTACATTGACAGTAAAACTAAAATTGTCTCTTAAAAAGTTACACCAAGAAGCATTATATGTGGTCACATTGATTATGAAATCGATGTTTTAAAGCCGTCAATATCTGCATCGTTATGTAGACAGTTCATCTATAAACAACGATAAATAAAAGTCTATTATATCTAGTAAATTTACAATTCATCTTTTCCATCAACATTCTTTTATCCTGGCACGTCAAAGTGACTACACTGCATCTGATGGTAAGAGCAGTGCCGTCCTATTAGAGTATTGAGTAGCGAGAGACAATTTATCCACGCTACTCAACACTATCATGCCGGCCTGCACACTACGCCATGGGCAAGAAGGTGTAGAAGGAGTCGAGGGTCTAGTGTCAGAGTATTCAGAAGGCCGCAGAACGGCCAAACATCGTATCCCAACTCAATACCCCCGACAAAATACACAACATACCCGGTTGTGGAGTATCAACGGTTTTAAAGAGTCTGAGCAGCAGGTGGCAGGTGAGTCTCGCGCCTGTGTCTGGTGAGGGTGCGTTGGCCGGATTGGCGGACGCGTTGGCACCGCCGCACGCTTTCAACAACGACGGTAACGCAGCGTGACGCACGAAGTCTTCTAGCGAGAAGCAGTGGCGAGCTGTTGGGATGGGAAGTTGATTTTAATTTTATGTGAAAGATCACTGGCGGGTACTGTAAAAAAAGCCTATATAGTATAGTCTATATGGTAATGAGTGGTAAAGTGAATGGTAAAAAATAAATAAGGTTATCAATTATCATTATATTTTACTTAAGTAGTTGAAACGAAACTGGAATAAAATGGATAATTATTCCAAAAGAACTTTAAATTATTCCAAAAAAGTTTTTGCGTTTTTAAACGAAGTGCATTTAAGATTGATACTGATATTATCAAGTAAATGTTTTTACATACAAAATTATTGTAAATAATTATGAAATTATCTAGTACCATAAATCCAACGATTCGTCCTCCAGAACTATTGTCAAGCGTATTTATTATAAACACCCTCATCGACAAGTGTTTAAAAGTTTTTATCGATTACAAAATAGTGTTGTATCCTCACCGACAAGTATGCATGTGAAGACCGCGAGCGCGTCGTGTGCGGCCGCGTCGTGCAGGTCCCGGTGGTGCAGCAGGTCCGGGTAGAGCGGGGGTGGGGCGGCGTGCGGCGCGGTGGAGGCGGGGTAGTGCTGCGCCCCACACAGCGCCACCAGCGCGCCGAGCCACTCCGCCGCCAGACCGCTGCACCACGCCGTCATCTCCGCGCACAACACACCTAGCTCGTTCACGCTGCACACACGAAAATATGTTAACCAGTCATGACACATAGGCTTGCCGGCGGTGCGGAGGTGCGTTCAAATACTGGCCAGTTTCGCCGTTCTTATATGCTATTTTAAACTTTAATGTTATGGAAATAAAAATGATTTCGGCTTGTATTTTACTCCCTACTTTTTTTTGATATCCTTACTAAACACGAGTGATTAAGTCGTGTGTATCTTATGTTTTTTTTTCTGGCGAAGTGACCACACCGCCTACCGTACCTGCCGCCTTACCTGATGGTAAGCGCAGTGTCATCCAGATAGAGTAGCGAGAGACAGTCTATTTCCGCTACTCAACACGATCATTAGCCTGCTGTTTAGCTTATTCACACTACGCCTAAAGGACCCAGAATCATAGGAAGGAGGGTAATATGTATATAACATCGACGGTACCAACGGTAGACAGCGGCTTTGTTGTGCCCTGGCATTGCAGAAGTTATGGGCGGCGGTGACTACTTACCATCAAGTGGCCCGTCTGCTGGTCTGCCTATCCAAACTTAAAAAACTGATAACCTTAAGGCAATATTTCATCATAATATATCAAGTATCATTTTTTAAGACGAAAATTTATATCAAAATATAATTTGTCTATGAGCGCTCAGACATACTTTAAACTTGAATGAATTAAGGTAATCTTTAAGTAAGAAGAAAATTTCGACTTCGTATGAAATATACACACATATTTTTCTGTTAACCTCTTAAGCCTGGCCCGGCCGGATATGGCTGGACTGAAACAGGAGGAAGTTACCCTTGCATGCATGTTAATAAGGGCGACTTTCTCCTGTCTTGGTACGGCCATATTCGGCCGGGCCGGGCTTAAGAGGTTAACAGAAAAATATGTGTGTATATTTCATACGAAGTCGAAATTTTCTTCTTACTTAAAGATTACCTTAATTCATTCAAGTTTAAAGTATGTCTGAGCGCTCATAGACAAATGAGAGCTTAAACTACAATTATCATACCGATCATTGTCTACTTCTCGACACACAGCAAGCATCGCTGAACACACGAAGCTGTATCGGTTCGCGGGAGACTCCGCCACTTGACGCGCCCACGCTATTTCTATTTTACCTGCAGATTGATATAAAATATATTATTTTATTATCAACATATTCATTCTTTTATTACTTTTCAGTTAATTAAATATCATACCTTTTCGAGGATTAGTGAAAAATTCACTTAAAAATTGTGGATTGTAAACGTAATTCGATGGAATGGGTTGCAACGGTGAATAAAGAGCTTGTCTGCAACAAAAATAATGGAAAATATGTATGAAGAGATATTATATATAAGACAACAAATTGCAATCTTCTATATTATGCGAATGTGATGTTAGCAAGGAAAGGTGTATTGTATAGAAATCAATGGCGATAAAATTCAATAGGTGTCAATTCAATTTTTTACTAATCGTAGAATAATTCCATTTACTAAGGACATAAAAGGAGGAGGAACATAGAGCATATCTTAATTAAAAATCTACTTTTATGCATGTGCTTTTTAATATTGCAAGTATAGTTCCTTTTTCTAAATTGTCATTTCAACTGTCTCTATGCCAAATATAAATTGAAGCCATAAATAATTCTATACGGGCGTATACGCAAACATTCTTGACTTTTGTAAAAGTACCGAAAATATATATACTAGAATGATAACATATTTTGGGACAGAATAAAAACCAATATTCCTAAAAATTTTAATTTCAAAAAAAGTTAATAATTTAGTACGTGTCCCATGGTATTTTCCGCATACGCCCCTATGGAATGTCCTTGTTTTTACTTGATCTTAGGATAGGCGTTGGCGAATGTGTCGGCATGCGGCGCGTGGCAGAGATGCGCGGCCGCCTTGTACAGGTCGTGCAGCTGTGCCAGCACGCAGCGCTCCGCCGAGCCGCAGTCGCCGGGGTTCACCACGCACTTCACCAGCCGGCACAGCTGCTCGAACACCATCGACGTCTGCTCCACGCACACTGCACCAACAACCAACACACACTTATGCTGGAATCTGACTATCCATATCGCTTCGATGAGTCGCGGCCAGGGTCAACCGGTATACAACATGTAACATGATTAATGCACACTCTGAAAGTAGTTTGTTCAGAATAAGCGACTGAATCGATATCAACATACATACATACATATACACTCACGCCTGTAATCCCCGAAGGGGTTGGCAGAGGTGTAACCAGTACGTCCACTTTTCGCCGAATTTCGGTCCCATAATGTGATAGGGGGCGAGCCTATCGCCGATCGATATCAACAATTTTTTAATAAACGATATTTTTTCCAAAAATAATTAACCCTCAGGTAAATAATAGTCACCCTTTAATTTAACGTTCAAGACAAACGAAACTGAGACATAACTCGATGCGATAAAGTCTTTTCTAAATGCAATAATAAACGAACAGTATAAAAAAACAAATAAATAAAATTACGTACTTTATGTCGAAAATTAGTAAAACTAATTTCATAAAAAACAATATTTATATTAATCGCAGTCTAATTTCAATACATGAATTATGATTGTAATAATATTTTTAAATTGGGGTGTCTGAGGATGTGCGTTATTCCCGTTACACTTAGTATATCCAATGGCTTCGGACGAACGTCGATTTCAACGTCTCGACTATCGATATAATAGGACAGCACTATGCTTATCATCAGGTTAATTATAAAAATGTTCTATTCAAAAGCCATCGTAGTGTAGTTATATAACTGTCTGTGAAATGAGATACTATGGGTTTAATCTTCATACAGACAAATGCTTATGTGATATTCAATTTTTGTTTCGAGTGTCAAGTGTTATGATTCCTGATACATATGACACAAGACGATCTAACCTTACTGTGGAGTCATATACTGCAACTAGTAATGGCGTCAAGACTATTGTTGCATAGTTTCTTGCCCCTTAGGGAACATAATTATATCGATATTTTATACTGTACTGCTCATTATACCATCAGCTTGAATACTAATGACACATCAAAGCCGAAGAAAACAATGTTTGCACACTGCTAACACAGACAAAGCGGTGTTACCTACCCTCTTGTACGCATACGGTCAATCTACCACTATCTGTAATATCGATATAATCAGACGATGAATAGAAAACAGTGTACTAACGTAGCAAGCATGAGTGGTATCTCCGCAGTGCTCCGACGGTGTACAACGCTAGGGCGGAGGTGTACGCGCGAGGAGCCGCGATGCCACTGCTGGGTGCTCCGCGGCTGATCAGCGCACTTTCCACCTCCGATAGCTCCTTCAGGATCTGTTCAACAGTGATTTATAACCCTTGACTTTTTTTATCCTGGCACGGCAATGTGACAATGCTCCTGATGGTAAGTGCAGTGCCGTCCAGTTAAAGTATAAAGTAGCGAGAGAGATTCTATCCCTCGCTACTCAACACAATCTGCCTGCTGTGTATCTTCTTCACACTACGCCTAAAGGACCCAGGATCATAGGAAGGAGGGATAATATGTATATAATATCGACGGTACCAATGGCAGGCAGCGGCAGCATAACTTAAACTAATCTAAGTTGACCTATTTAATATAGAAATTGTTTAACTTGAGATAAGCTTAGGTTATTACTTCCCACCCACTCGATCCCACTCAAATCAAATCACAACTATTCCAAAGCAGTTTCACTTCAAAAAAATATAGCACAGAGATTATGGGACCTCAGAAATAGAAATTAATCAAGAAGCCAGACAGAGTGGCGATGTAACGCGTTACGTTACGAAGCGGTTTACCCTCCCATACGAATTTATCACTTCAAAAAAAGTGTAGGTATGTGTATACTGTGCGTGTACCTGTATGCATGTCTCGATCAGCCCGTGCACGTTGAGCGCGATCTCCATGAGGTCGAGCGCGAAGGCGACGTGCTCGGGCTGCGGCAGGTAGGTGGTGGCACCCGCCGCGTACGCCGCCAGCGACTCGCACACGGCGCCGCCTACCGCCCACGACACCGCGCCCTGCTCGTACATCGACATCGCCTGCACAGTACACGCAACACAACTAACAACTACTCCGATAGATAGGACACCACGCCCCATGCTCCGGGACATTGGCTAACAAATAACATTTTTTCTTTTTTTTTTATCCTGGCACGGCAAAGTGACTACGGCAAAGTGGTATTTAGAATAATAGAGAGTGAATGAACATATATATAGTGTGTTAGAGATTGATATTAGCCGTGTTTCTAATCATAATCACAATTTCTTTTCAATCCTGTAAAGTAATCTATGGCACTGTGTCTATTTTTTTCATATAAAATAAACTTATTTAGTTTTTTTATCCTGGCACGGCAAAGTGGCCACACTGCACCTGATTGTAAGCGCAGTGCCGTGTAATTAGAGTATCGAGTAGCGAGAGACAATCTATCCCCCGCTACTCAACACAATCATGCCGGCCTGCTTCTTCACACTACGCCATGAGCAAGAAGGTGAAGAAGCGGTCGATGTTCTATGGTCAGAGTCCTCAGAAGGCTGCGAAACTGCGAAACATCGTACCCCAACTCTAGACTCCCGACAAAAACCGGATTTACACTGGCTGATCCCGGAACGCGACACACTTGCGTGTGCCACTATGGCGGATTTTTCACCCTGTGTACGGTGGTCGCTATCCGGGCGAATATGAATATCTTACCGCCAGCAACTTGTATGGTGTCCGTATAACTCGCGCGAGAGACACCCAGCTTATAATCGGAAGATCGGTTGGGCCATGGGAGGTTGGTACCATACACGCACCATAACGCTACTGTTATACGCACTAAATAATATAGGCAACGTGAAATGATTACTACTAAACATAATATAATAACTACCTGAAATTTCTGAGTGACAGCTTCAAAATTAAATTCACTGCGGGAATGTTTCTTTATTTTACCGCCCTCGGCGACGTCGATGGAAAACTTCTTCGAGAACAGTTTACATATTTCTAAAACAAAAATGGCGTTTATTAACTAATTCGTCTGATTTTATAGTAGAGGAAACGATTAACCATATCATAAATGGTAAACAATCAACGCACTGATTGATCACCCATCAATTTTCGACGTCCCGCTATATTAGTCTGTTCCGACTTTAACAAAGCGGAATGATTAGGAACCACATAGCGGTATTGCACTGCGTTGGTACTGAGTGTTTGGCATAACTAGTGTTGTAAAAGCCCCCACAAAAAATACGATAAAAAAAAATCACCTTTGGTCATCTTCTTGACAGCATGTTTGGCATCGTCTCGTTGCCTGCCGACGCCGTAAAGCAGTATGTGTCGTTGGTTGGCGTCGTGCGGCGCGTGCTCGGGCTCCGCAGGCGGCAGCGGGAAGTGCATCGTATAGTGATAGTGACGGGACACCGACCCCCCAGAGGGTCCAGACACGCCCGCACCCACACCTACGCCGCTGTTACGGATACCTAAGTACACGAAAGACAGAAAGAAAGAAAATATTTTATTTGGCCATAATCAGATGGCAATAAACCTAATAAGTACATAAAACAAATAACAAAAAAACTTTAAGGGCCACAAGTACACAAGAAAGTCTACCGGCATACTTATGCGCCCCAGCCATCCGTGTCCGCAGTATGACTAAAAAGGCCATACGACGATTGGCTTCACACTAAATTAAATCTGTAACTACGATTGGTTAACTACGATTTATAGACAATGATACACTAGTCTTGGGTATATAGAAATGAAACATAATGACATAAGATTAAAAAGCTTTTACAGTCCGCTACTCGCCAGGCTGTCAAATAACGTCTCCACTCTCGGGAGCGCCCCTTGGAGGTTCACGCACAAGCCGTCACGCACGAACGGGATCAGCGGGAACGTTAACCATCCAAATTCTTAATATAATCAGTTAAGTCGTTTCTAAGCATTGACTCGGCCCGAAAACACACAGAGTGGAGTGAAAGGTGAAGTGACGGAAGCGTGTGCATCATTCTTGTATTCACTTTGCTTCGGTTTTTAGAGAGTGTAAAGCGGCCATAAACATATTTTTTATTTGATTGTATCCAAAAACATACAAACCTGGCACAGACATTGGTCCCATTCCCATAGAAGGCATGCCCGGTATACTCATTCCACTTGGTCCCATCATAGGCGAATTGACACTGTAACAAATATTGACATTTTAAATTTACTAAATTAGTGTTTAATGTGTACTATGCATTTCATTTCATTCAATTAAAATGGCTTGGATGACTGTAGGATTAAAGACTGATCCGATCCGACCTTCAGTCAGGTGTTTCGATGACACCACAACTAGGCATTGACAGAACAATCAAAATTCTATCTCAAGAGTTAAGGTCGTATAGTCCAACATAGTTACCAGTAGCACGTGCAATAAACTTATTACAAAAATTTGTTTTAAATAAATACAAGTTCTGATGCACCTGCTCATTGAAGGTGTGTACAACATTCACAATTTTATTACATTATAATATGAATAACAATTTGTGATATACTAGTGAATTAGAGAGCGATGATCTCTCCAAGCCTAAACACGATGCCTCACCTCCGACATACCTATAATAACTACGAGGTTTATTTTCCATTTTCTATCTAGAGTAAATCCTACTCAATACAAACCAAATACTGTAAAACTTTTAAAAAGGTATAGAACATTTGATTAGTACGCGCCATGGTGTTTAGTAATACCTGTGCGAGGGCTCCCCAGGGTCCTTGGGGCTGTCCGGAGCGTCCATGGAGTTCTGTTGGTCCTCTTTTATATGTTGCAATAACTTGTCCAAGTCATCATCTATTTTTGAATCGTCCAGATCCATTCTGACGTTCTCCTACAAATTGAATTATATTTTATCGACAAATAATCGAATATTTATTAACTACTTCCTATCATTTACGTATATGGATATTTTAGTTTTATGTTAAACATCCATTATGTAATTAAAAAAATGCATCGATAGCATAGTTTTTAGTGGTAACGACTGCCGAGACTCCAAATAATTGATTTAAATTGTATGTAATTAATTGATGTAAATGTAACCAATTATTTTTTGCTTTTTAGTTGTGTCTGGGTTTTTTGAAGGTGGTTTTATTTTTATTTAAAAAGTGATATATTTTTTTTTTGCTTTTTAGTGGTACAAATATAAAATAGGTACGTTGGATAGAGTACCAAAGAAAACACCACTGAAAAAGTCACAGAAAAGCAAAATTCGCAGTTTCGTATAAGTGGACAACATATTTTTTCAAGTTATTTTGGTTTTAAAACCAAACTACTAAACCGATTTTGATAAAAAAATCTATGGGACCAATCTGGAAGCATATTCTCTGTAATAAAAGAAGAATTTTCCAAATCGGTCAATAAATGACAGAGTTCTGAGGTAACAAACATAAAAAAATACACGTCGAATTGAGAACCTCCTCCTTTTTTTGAAGTCGGTTAAAAACCCCAGATACCTGCGAATTCTCACAAGAAATTCAAAGGTATATGAAGTCTCAGGCCAGCGTGGTACACTAAGGCCTGACCTCTTTCATAAGCAGTAAAGGCCCGTGCCTAGCAGTGGGATAATGTTTAATACAGGGCTGGTATTTTATTTATAAAATTTCGATGTTAAATAATTCACACACTGTAATAAAACGAAATTTACGGATTCTATCGCGGTTTATTTTACTTTTTTTTTTAACCCTTTTTTAGTTTTTAAAAAAGTAAAAAAAAAAGTAAAATAAACCGCGATAGAATCCGTAAATTTCGTTTTATTACAATGTATAATATTCGCGTAAACATAAGAAACCATTAATTCACACATATTTCTAACCCCACACTAGGCATAACCTGTATCGTAAGTATCAACTACAAGGGACTATGGCCCCACAACACCTGGACCCTAAACATATATCTGTCTGTCACACAAACATTTGTTTCGGTGCGAGAATCGAACACACACTCGTTTCACAGCTAGCTTCTCGTCCGCTGCCCCACGGAGGCTGACAAAAAAAACATAGGCAGTCATGAGGACAACCGACAGAAGTGAAAACTTAAAACTTTGGAATTACTGAGTTCTTTTTTGAAACAGCGTCCATCAAGTAATAATTTTTTTTATGATTGCTTGTCAATAATTATATAATTGAATAGGCGTGTTTATGTTAAAAGTAAAATAATCTGAGCATGACGGTCTCGTGAGTTCAGTACATTTTCCCCTAAAAAGTACCTAGCGTGTCTAAAGAAGTTTTCACTTCGAAAATAGTCAATAGAGGCTGACCTCCATCTTGGGTTTGAGGTCTATTCCTGCGAATATGTCGTCGTCGATGTTATGGTTGGTGCCGGTGCTGTTGGCGGGCGGGGCCACGGTGTGCGCGCCGCTCGACGACGACGGCTCCGTCGGAGACACCAGGTCACCTTCATTCATACATTATACCATAAATAACACATGCAAGGGTATATTTTTGTATATACACGTTTGTGTATATATGAGTATGTGTATATTATGTGTATGTATGTGTGTGTATATGTGTATGTATGTGTGTGGGTGTGTGTTTGTGTGTATATATGTGTGTGCGTGTGTAATTTGAAGGGTAATTACAAATTGTGCATAGTATCTAGAAACAGGCCGACATGATCCATATTTATTATAATATCATCAAATGAATATCGTCTGTATTTTCTAGCTACTAAAACACAAAACAATACTTGGTCATACTGTCGTATATAATCTTACCTCTCGATATAAGTGTGCACATGTAAGCGTCGTGAGAGAACACGTCCCTCCGTATCAACTCCCCGAACAGATGCACGAGGTTTGCGAACTGCTGCCTGTTGCCAGGAGGCGCGCTCGGACTTTCGTCTGCAACAAATGACGATACCTTATGCTTCTGTCATCGTTGTCCAATTCGTAAACATAGTCTATCTTAACACTAGTATTTATAATAAAATATTTTTACTTGAGTAGGAGAAATTACTTAAATAAAGATTCCGTTTTATAGTTAAGAATAGGGTAGTTTCCTGTGTTTATTTTTTTACATTATTCGATATGCAACCGAATATAATACGCAAAGAAACCCTTTTGCGAAAAAGACTCCAAATTCTTGAAAAATGAGGCCACAATATTTATTTTAAATATTGATATGAGCAAAAACGGGTGCGTAGTGGGAACATCTCACTATCTCCCTCGCACAACTGCACAGTAATGCGATTGTGAGAGGTGACGTCACCGCTCATATCATGCATCCTTTTAGTGTCATTTGACAATTACCCCTTCCAGCAGATTTGAATAGGGTCTAATTTACTTATTTTTGCTCGGATTCATGTAATTTTTTTGATAATCTTAGGTTTTACGTAATGTAACTTTGATTAAAATAATAAAAAAAAAATCGTGTCAACTACCCTATTGTTACTAGTAAGAATCGGTTGACGTAAGATTGCATTAGTAACAGTTACCGATGCTTGAGTAATGACTGTGAAGAGCTTATCACTTTCTTAGAAGGGAATAAGCGAGGTTACCGACTTAATGCGTTCTAATGTTGTTCTATGTACATATTTATAGTAAAATGGACTTTTCAATACGAAAAATACAAAAAGTGTAAAGGATCTTAACAATAGAAACACAAAATTCAGTTTTATGAGTTACAGCCTGAACGAATCAGTTCGATCATGATGGTTTCATAAATTTATATAAATCCGAGATGTGATAACCATTATAATTTCTACAAACCTAAAACTGGTGCATCATTGTCCAGAAATCGTAGTAGTAAGTTCTGGAAGATCGGCGGCCCGTTGTAGATTCCTGTACCGGAACTGACAGACTCTTTGTCATCTGATCCTAAAACAAAAACGCACAAGCCTTACAGTAGTTGTATATGATGTATAACATCTGATATCTTACGTTGGTAATACGCAAAAAAAAAATCATTACGGAAAATAATTATTTTTATTAAAATTTGTATTTCATTCATTCGATCCCTTTCAGTCGATTCCATTAATTCGATTCAATTAACTTGATTCAATTTATTCGTTTCCAATCATTCGATCCCATTCATTCGATTCCCGTCATTCGATTCCATTCTATCATTTCCATTCATTCGATCCCATTATCTGATTCCCTTAAAATCAAATAGCGGGCCCTTCCCCACTTCCTGTTACACACTTACGTCCCTTTTCATGAAATCACTAATAGTAAAGATGTAGGTACATCAAAAATAACAATAATAATAATAGCCCTGTATTAAACACTGTCCCACTGCTGAGTACGAGCAGCAGCAGCCCTAGTAGCAATTTATTATAGGGGTGTGGTTGGTGGTGGTGGTGGTCACCTGTGGCGTGATGGTCGTGGTGATGGTGCTGCAGCTGGTGTTGCCTGCGGTCGAAGAGCGCGGCGGCGGCGAGCGCGCGGTGCTCCCCCCAGCGTGCGTCGCACACCGCCCACTCGCACAGCACGCGCACCACCGCGTACGAACACGCCCACTCCTACCACACACAATCTTATACTATATACTCAATTTTCATCTATATTATTATAAACCTTCTTACAACTCATTCAGAGCGAGTCTCCCGTAATTTCTAATACCAATAACTGCATCTGTCTATGCGGCTAGGCCCATGTGTGTGCCCATTAAAAACATTGATGGACAAGAGACCGGAACCCGAAACGAAACACACAAAACACGCCACAACGTGGCGAAAGAACTTATCTGGTCCTTACATTAAGTTATATTAATTAGTTTGATTCTATGTTCATTATGGTGTTTTCGTGATCAATTATTGAAAGTAAGCATCTTATTGCATCTCCCATATCCAGTTATCATGTGCCCTACTTATTAAGTCCTGGTCTCCATAACGCCTGATGTATTGTTGACACAGCATCGGAATCATTCACATAAATCTAAATTCGCTGGTGGTAGGATATTCGTATCCGCCCGGATAGCGACCACAGTACACAGGGCGAAAAACCCGCCATAGTGGCACACGCAAGTGTGTCGCGTTCCGGGATCAGCCAGTGTATGTCCGGTTATCGTCGGGGGGCTAGAGTTGGGGTACGATGTTTGGCCGTGCGGGTATAAGCCGGTTCACAGTCGGTTGGAGGCGTGTTGATCCGTCGGCCAGGGTGACCTGTAGAAACGGTGGTACCGCTGGCCGCCCGCGGTACAGTACAGGGGCCCAATCGTGGCTAACCACCACGAGAGGCTGCCCCACCATGCCGCGCATAATCTTGGGTGGGTCCGTCGTGCCGGTTGGTGACCGGATGTGGGGTCCCGGCGGCCTATCCCGGGAGGGTACGGGGGCCCTTCCGTCCGGCGGATCAGCTCACCTCCTCTCGGCCCTTTTTGTGGACCGGCGCTTGTTACGGCCTTCTGACTACTCTGACACTAGACCCTTGACCGCTTCTTCACCTCCTCCTCCCATAACTCCATGACAGTGCATACAAAGAGAGCAGGTTTTACAGCGGTGCGTAACCCCACCACCGCCTTCACAATGGAGTTCGCTAACATCCGCGGACTCCATTCTAATCTTAATGCCGTCCACCACCATCTTGAGACGGCCCGGCCTGCTCTGCTCTTCTTGACGGAGACGCAGATTTGTAGTCCGACCGATACTTCATACTTGCTTTACCCCGGATACTCGCTTGAAGAATGCTTCAGGCCGAGGGCCGGGGTATGCCTGTATGTTCGGTCGGACGTCTGCTGTCGCCGTCTGCGCTGCATGGAGGACCCCTCCTTCTTCACCCTGTGGGTACACGTTGACCTCGGCTCCCAGAGTCGGGTTTACGTGTGCCTTTACAGGTCACACGACGGGGACGTAGAGACAACTCGGCTATTTAATTATATTAGCCAGGCGACAGACGACGCGCAGGAGCAGTTTCCAACAGCGGAATTGGTAGTTCTGGGGGACTTTAACGCACACCACGAGATGTGGTTGGGCTCCTCCAGAACTGACCATGCCGGCAGGACTGCTCATGCATTCGCTTTGACCAATGGCTTGACACAGCTGGTGGACCAGCCTACCAGGATCCCAGATGTGGCAAGTCATGCGCCCTCTCTGCTGGACCTACTGCTGACGAGTCATCCAACCGGGTATAAAGTGACGGTTGGTGCTCCCTTGGGTACCTCCGATCACTGCCTGGTTGGGACGTCGGTTCCTTGCGCTTTGTCCCGTTCGGTTTCGTTTCGGTTCTTTGCGTCCCGTGAAGGTCAGGCGCAGGGTCTGGCATTACTCGTTGGCAGATTAGGATGGTATGCGGGATTACTTCGCATCCATCCCTTGGCGGCAGCGCTGCTTTGATGGAAAGGATCCTTCAGCGAGTGCCGACGCCATTGCTTGCGAGATCAGAATAGGAATGGAATATTACATTCCTTCCTCTGAGATCACAGGCAAGGGCCGAGGACGCTCCTGGTTCAATCGTGCATTCGCCGATGCTGTTGGCAAGAAACAGGCGGCGTATCGTGCTTGGATCGGGGGTCACGCTACGAAGGATTCCAACCTCAAGTCACTCAAAGCAGCCTATAACCGTGCTGCCAAGGTCTGCAAGAGGGCGTATGTTAAAGCGGATGCCCAGCGCGTCTCCAAGATTGGATGTGCTTTGGCCGATAACCCAACAAGCAGTCATGCTTATTGGAGCTTGGCTAAGGCCGTCCAATCTAATTTCTGTCGCCCTTCGCTGCCACCGCTGAGATATCGAAATGGAACACTAGCCCATAGCTCGCAGGAGAAGGCCGATTTACTGGCAAACCTCTTCGCAGCTAATTCGAGACTCGAGGACTGCAATGCTCATTTACCAACTACGCTGCCCGGTTGCGGTCACACAATGCCTGATATCCGTATCAGGCATTGTGATGTGCGGCGTGAGCTGCAGTCTCTCGACGTCCGGAAGGCTAGTGGTCCTGATGGTATCCCAGCGCTTGTACTTAAAAAGTGTGCAGCGGAGTTGTCTCCTGTACTGACGGGCCTATACCGATCGTCCTACCTCTCAGGTATTGTGCCTGAATCTTGGAGGGAGGCTAATGTGCAGCCGATCCCCAAAAAGGGTGATCGGTCAGACCCTAACAATTATCGCCCAATCGCCATAACCTCAGTGATGTGTAAAATCATGGAGCGACTGATAAACAGCCAATTAGTTCGCTACCCAGAGGATCACTCGTTGATCAATGACCGCCAATACGGTTTCCGTCATAACCGATCAACGGGTGATCTTCTAGCGTTCGTATTACATCACTGGGGGGAAGCGATTGACAAGCATGGCGAGGCTCTGGCTGTGAGTCTCGACATAGCCAAGGCATTTGATAGGGTCTGGCATCGTGGCCTTCTCTCCAAGCTCCCGGCATACGGTCTGCCCGACAACCTGTGCAAGTGGATTTCCGGCTTTCTGCATGAGCGTAGAATGCGTGTCCTCGTTGATGGACACGCTTCGCAGTTCATGTCAGTAAATGCCGGAGTACCACAAGGTTCTGTGATTTCGCCCACCTTGTTTCTTCTGCATATCAATGATATGTTGTCGCTTGGCAACATTCATTGCTATGCAGACGACAGCACGGTTCATGGGCGTTATAGCAGCAAGCCTCCTGGTTGCCGGGCGGATACTGAGAGGAGACGAGAGGTTCTTGTCGTTGAGCTCAACCAGACCTTGGATCTCATCTCATCATGGGGTACCAGGAATCGGGTTGAGTTTAATGCCAAGAAAACCCAGGTGTGCGCGTTCTCGTGCAAGAAGTCTCCGTTTTCTCCAATCCCCGTTCTTCAGGGTGTTCCACTCGCAATGCGGAATGACCTTAGTGTTCTGATATCCGCTGCGATCTTAATCCAAGGAGTCACATCGAGGGCGTAATATCCGCCACTTCACGTAGGGTCGGAATCCTGAACAGGGTGCGGCGGTTTTTCACGCCCGGTCAGCTCTACCGCTTATATAAAGCGCAGGTGCGGCCGGGAATGGAATACTGCTCGCACCTCTGGGACGGTTCCGCAAGGTACCTTCTCGATGCCTTGGATGGGTTGCAGCGGCGGGCCATCCGCATTGTGAATGATGCAGACGTGAGTAACAGCCTGGAGCCGCTACAGCTGCGTATTATATATATTTCCTCACTTAGCGTGTTCTACCGTCTGTATCATGGCGAATGCTCTGTAGAATTGTTTGATCTTATCCCATCCTCTCCCTTCCATACCAGAACCACGCGTACTGGCTTGCGGAGCCACAGCTTCGTGGTGTCTACTACCCCGGCCCGAACCAAGAGGTTCGCAAATTCGTATGTTTGCCGCACCATCAAGCTGTGGAACAGTTTGCCAGCTACCGTGTTCCCTCCCTCCTATGATCCTGGGTCCTTTAGGCGTAATGTGAAGAAGCTAAACAGCAGGCCGGCATGATTGTGTTGAGTAGCGGAGGATAGACTGTCTCTCGCTACTTAATACTCTATCTGGACGGCACTGCGCTTACCATCAGGTGCAGTGTGGTCACTTTGCCGCACCAGAAAAAAAAAAAAAAATAGACATTGCAAATATTTTAATCTTTTATATCATTTTAGCATCTAATTAGATCTTATTCTTACAAACTTTTATATCATAATTTGAATCTAGTTGCTTTCTTACCGGATCTTTAGAGTCGTTATTGGAGTCTTTGGAGGGTGGAGTGCAGTTGGCAAACACTTCCTTGTACAATGTGTCCAAATTGTTGTTTGGGTCAACTCGATCGAAACAGTGTCTATCGAGGGCTTCCAAAACAGCTAAGACACGAGCTAAAACAATCATCATAATAATATGTAAATTAAAGCAAACATTCATAAAATGAGTGGTTTATCAATCCATCTAATTTGCCGGCATGATTGTATAGCGAAGGATAGATTGTCTCTCGCTACTTGATGCTCTAACTGGACAGCACTGCGCTCACCATCAGGTGCAGTGTGGTCACATTACCGCGCTAGGATAAAAAAATCTAGTCATGTGTCTTACAAAGTACCAGTGAAACTTAAAAACACTGAGACTTAAAATTCTTTAACATTGTTTAGTCGTTTTCTTTCTTAGTCCAAAAGGTTTGAGAACCGTTAAAAGAACTGAACACCGCATATGAAACATTTTAAATAAATTTTCTCTTGATAGACAACAAACCATAAATTCTGTGTACCACTACATAGGCATACGACGTATTAATGTCATTTACCTAGTGCCACTTCAAAACACCCAAAACTAAGCTTTAATATGTGAGTACAAATAAGCGCTAATATTCATACACATAGGATATTGTAGGATGACTTAGTATTTAAACTGGTCAATTTTTAACTAATTTAGTTTTAGTTCAGTTACTGATTCTAGAATTTACAAAGTGTTAATGTCACATTGTAAATTCTACAATTCTAAAATCTGTATTTATAAAAGAAGAAACTGACTGACTGACTTACTGATCGATCAACGCACAGCCAAAACGGCTGGGGTTAGAGACTTGAAATTTTGACAGTAGGCACCTTTTATGACGTTGGCATCCACTAAGGAAGGGTTTTTGGAAATACCACCCCTAAGGGGGTTAAATAGGGTAAGAAAGTTTGTATGAAAATCCTTCATTTTTGAAGTTAAATACATGAAAATTGGTATTTTGTAGTGTATACTTTTTGTCTCAAACATGACCTCCACGCGGGCGGAGCCGCGAGCAACAGCTAGAGTTTAATATTTAAAAAAATACCTTGTGAGCTGGTCTGCCATTTGTCAGTACACCATTTGCTTTCGGCTTTTTTGCTGCGCGCCAATATTTCTTGTTCAGCTTCGTACACCTATACACATGGACCGTGAATAGATATTTATTACTTAGATATATAAAAAGACCATTTTCTCACCACAAGAGTTAAGTAGATACACAACAAATAAGATGTAAGTAATCTTAATAGATGAAGAATAGTTTATAGTGTAGACAATTTGGCAAAAAAAATATGTCGATTTGCATGTTTACCAGTCGTCTATGTTCCTCAGTGACTGCAGAGTCCATGTGAGGCATCGGCAAGGCACTTGGCGGCACGGGCAGCAGATCTAAAGGAGAACCTTGCAGCGAAGACCCACATCCAGACCACACCATCGCCGTCGGACATTCCACACTGATTATCTGCAGTTGAATATGATAATAATTATACAAGAAATTAACAATTTTTCCTTATCATTTTGTCAATCATACTCCGAAGTAAGCTTAAACATCGTTTTCATAACGGGTCAATTAATATTTGAAGATTGTTTTATCCAAAAAGCGTTTTTGCCTGTTCACCATCGTACACCTGACTGTGGTTACCAGTGTTAATGAATAAAAAATATTTCATAGTGAAATATGGTTATGCTTAAGGAGTTTTCATTTGGTTGTATAATAACATATGCGACAAAATATGAGTAAATGTAATAGTAATGCTAAAAAAATTGGCATATTTAAAGTCATAAATATTTGTCATTTCAAAAAGTCATAAATTACCTGTAAAATCGTAGCTAGCTGAATAATGACATCCCTGTGATAGGCACAATTGAGTACCTCAGCGAACCCCACTTGTATGGGATTCAAAGCTGCCGTTATAACAGTGTTTAACGTAGTCTTCACATCCCTTGTGGGTGAAGCTCTTTCTTCCTTCACTTGCACCTCATGTTGTGTGGGATTAGGAGTTCCCAAGGGATGGCTGGGATTGGGAGTTCCCAGGGAGTGGTTGGGGTTTGGAGTACCCTGACTTTGCTCGGCCGGTGTACTTGAGCGTTTTATTTGGGATATGTTCGGTTTAACGTCTCCGTTCTCTTGTGGTGGTGATAGCGGATGGAGTTCTGTTTCTGGATGAAGATTAGTTTCGGTGTGTTATAGTTTCAGGCGTAAATTTTAAAATTAATAATATATTGTGTTGTATAATTTATTATTCTGTGATAAGCGGCAGACTTTTGTTCAGAAATAAGTAATCTATCATACATTTAAAGGTAGGCAGCAGCTTTGCCATTTACCATCAGGTGGCATGTCTGCACGTCTGCTAATCCAGGCATTAAAAAAATACATTGTATATTACACATCAAAAACAACCATAAACAATAGATCACCATATAATCTAGGGGAAAAGCTCCATAGTTGTTTACTATAGATTACCATCTTCCTTAGCAAGAGTGATCTTACCATTTCTATTGGCGGTCTTGGTGAACACCGCGGGTTGGTTGAGTGTCCGCAGTGTAGTCTCGGACAGTGCTGAGCAGATGGCGGCCGCCTTCTTCGCGCAAGTGGTCGCCAGCCGTCGCGACAGACTCTCACAGTTAACGAACTCACCGACGTGTTGCAGAGCCACGGGGAGGAATAGCCTGTGGAACATGGCAGGCTATAATAATAATAGTCTAAGATCCGGCTGCAAGATTACTACGTTCATCGAGTATGTAATCAAAATCTAATTATTATGTTTAATTTTAAAGGGGGAAAATATTTTTTCCAATGTGCCAATTAAAATTTGCCCGCGAGAATTTTCAAATAAAATAATATTAATTATAAATAAAATAATCACTTGTTATGAAAATAAACTATAATCTACTTCACTGCAATATATGTGAAGATCTTGTAAAGTTGTCGTTACGCAGTCAGCCGGGACCTATTCGCAACCAGGTGTAAACAGGTAACACTTTGTTACATTTATACGTTCATGACGTACATTAATTGTAGCTTTTTTTCTTTGCATGACAAAATACGTCTGCCTATGTTGAAATAGCCGAAAATAGGGCTACTAGCTGTTAAAGATAGATTAGAGTCAAAGAGAGTTAGCGCACTAAATCGGTAGTCAGACACGGATGGCGCCTGCCAACTGTACGTGTTTTTAAAGTTGTTGCTCATGCGTCGATAGATGGTGTTCTCAACCAAAGACCATCTATCGAAAAACACGTACCACGGCGTAGTGTGAAGAAGCTACATGGCCGGCATAATTGTGTTAAGTAACGTGGGATAGATTGTCTATCGCTACTTGATACTCTAACTGAACGATACTGCGTTACCATCAGGTGCAGTGTGGTCACTTTGCCGTGACAGGATAAAAAAAATTGCTTGGTCGAAAATCGACTATGCTTATATCCACACATGGAAGCGGTGCTGCTGAGGCACACCACCAGTATGACTGGAGATCTTCCCCTTCACTAGTGGCACACTGTCACACCTGTTCTTCTACAGTTATTATTATGACTACGCAGTTGGTTTGGTAGGAAGTTTGATAAATTAGGCTAAATTAATAAGTATTTACTTTAAAAGCCCATCATCTGGAGCTCTCTTGTCCAGCAGCTCGATAATCCACGTGAAGAAGTCGTGCCTGTCTAGTAGTCCCTCATCCAGGAGATATTTGGCCAGTCGACAGCAGTAGTTCCATAGCTTGAGCGCTTGTCGCCAGTCGGTACTCTCTGCACCGGGAGTCGATGAGCCCATGTCTAAGACGAGAAATTTATCATGAAATTATCTATGAGCTCCCACCTCGACAGCCTCCGTGGCGCAGTAGGCGACTAGCCGGCTGTGAAACGAGAGGCAGTGGGTTCGATTCCCACACCGGGACAAATGTTTATGTGACAGACAGATATTTGTGTCCGGGGTCTGGGTGTTGTGAGGCCGAAAGTCTCTCGTAGTCCCCGATACCCACGACACCAGACTCGTATCTTAGTGTGGGATCGGGGCTATGTGTGTGACAGTTGGGTGTTATTTATTACCTCCATTGTTTATATTTTACAATATATATTAAAAACTTCATTTTTCATCTTTGTTTAAAGCCTGTTGTCATCTAGAGACTACAAGATGTTATGCAAAATGCTGTGGTAATACTTTTTTTACAATTAATTTGTGGTGGTTAAAGTTTTTCATGCCTTTTAAAAAATAATTTTTTATCTCATCTAATATATTTCCTTTACTGAAACTGGGTACACTACATAAATACGAAAAACTTTATTCCGAAAGCCACAAATACGAATTTCGAAATACCGATTTTCATAATTCCCAATGGTTCAAAAACCCTAATATAACAACTCCGATTTTTCATTTATCCTATTTTTATAATTCCGAATTTTCAGTATTCCTCACGTTTAGATCGAATAATTATTTTGATAGATAACCAACAATAGAGGGGATTTGGCTTTAATGGTCATCGTTCTAACATAACCTCACACAAAAGATTCAATAATAGTTGATGTCGTTTTTCGCACCGAGATCCCATCGAGCATTTGATTCTTCGGACATATGAAAATCGGAAAACAAAGAAGTCGGATTAACGACTTTCGGTAAAGTAAAATTCGTGATTTTTAATAATAGATATTATAATTCTTAGATATTACAAATTCGAACTTTTGAAAATCGGAATATCGAAATTCGGAATAAAATATTTCGGAGTTTTTACTTATTTTTTTTACTAATACTATTAAACACTATATATTACTATGTAATATTGTGCAAACTAACAATATATAAGTATAAATTGACAAAGTGGTATCACTTACTGTTTATATAAAGACTTCAGCTTATCAGACTAATGGAATGGCTAATCAGACTAAAAACAAAAAAAAAATTGAAATTTGCTTACTACTAGAACTGCCAGGTGAATGCATAGAGTTAGGCACTGTTGAGTTTGGTGTGGAGCTTCCTGGAGTACTTCCAGATGAGTTGTGATTTGGTGTTCCATGGCCTGGGTCACACGAACACATAACAAATGGATTAAATACTTATTCCTATTACAGAAACGCTTTACGAGTAATATTTTTATGCTACTGTATGAAATATTAATGGAAATTGAATTCTGCTAGTATTAAGCACATTGATGCTTCGTTAATAGTAATAATGACAAAGTTACTAGGTATAGTGAAAGCAATGATTCTTTAGAAATCTCATATTCTTTATATACTTTTTTTTTTTTTTAGAGCCTGGATAGGCAGACGAGCAGACGGGCCACCTGATGGTAAGTAGTCACCGCCGCCCATATACTTCTGCAAAGCCAGAGCACAGCAGAGCCTCTGCCTACCGTACCTGATTGTGATGGTGGAGTTTTGTCTGAAGGATTTCCTGGTATAGCACTTTGATAATACTCAGCTAACTTTGGTATTTGGTCCTTTAGGAATTTAATAAGGGTAGTGGTCCATTCTGAAAAAAAATACATAAGTGCTGTATTGTGAACTGTCATATGGATCTGTATTATATCAACATTTATGACAGTATGGAACTAGTTAAAAGAAATCAAAAGAATTTGAACAAGAGAGGGTTTGTTGTAGCCATTATATAGGTCTACAATCCACCTCTTGGCTCTATCATCACATCAGTATTATGGAACCAGATTATTGTATTGTGATCTCGGTTACACATCAGCCTACATGGCGCAGTAGGCGAGTAGTCAGCTGTGAAACGAAAGGCAGTGGGTTCGATTCCCACACTGGGACAAATGTTTGTGCAACACAGACATTTGTTTCGGGTCTGGGTGATGTGGGACTGTAGTCCCTTGTAGTTCTTAATACCCACAATACAGGTTTTAACTAGTGTGGGGTCAGAACAATGCGTGTGACTGTTGGGTGTATTTATTATTACCTCAAAGTATATTAAAATTGACTTTTAATATTTCAAGCTAAATATAATTGTAGTAAATATAACATAATAGCTTTTTTTACCTGTGGTTGGATCTGGTAACTGTCTCTTTTTTATTTTGGCTTCTGACACAGCAACAGTGTATGCTGAACTCAGTTTGATAAACCATGCAGCTCTGGGCATAGATACTTGGTACTCTGTCAGTGTTATAAATATCTCCTCCTTCTTGTTGAAGTTGGGAGCTCTTTTGGCTAGTTGTGATAGTGGTTTACCTCCTAAAAATTAACATTGGTTCATTCTTTGAATGAATCATTCATTTGTTCATGTGAGAAATATTTTGTTTAATTTATTATAATTGTTGGTTAGATTTAAAGCAAATCTAAAAGGTTATTTTATGAAACACACAAATAAACTTAGCTTTGAGGCTCTTTATCAATAATTGTGATAGTATTTCTTCAATATAAAACTGCAGTGTTGTATAATGCCATAAATGCTTTACCTGCCAAATCTTTAAACCAAGCTTCAATCTGTGGTTTGGTGCGTGCAGTGGCTGGCCAGAAGTTATCTTTGGTATTCACTTGCTGTCTCTTTCTACCACAGTCTGGAAGTGTGTTCAGCTCTTCTTTTTTGGATAATATTCCAGAGAAGAACTGACCAATCTGTGTTGCAATAAAATTGTAGAAATAAGTTTTTTTTTATCTCAGTATTGTGGCAATGTCCAAAATGTAATATCATCATAGTACAAAATAAAATATATTGGGCAAAAAACAATATATTTACTGGTTTCTTATATTTACGCGAATATTATACATTGAAATAAAACGAAGTTTACGGATTATATCGCGGTTTATTTAAAAAATTAAAATAAACTGTGATATAATCCGTAAACTTCGTTTTATTTCAATCTACTAACATATTGTCAAAGGTATGGAACGTTTTTTATATGTGTATTGAAAGAGTCAAATCTTAAACAAAAACTGTACAGATATAATTGTGCGCTTGATGTATTTGTATAGACACAATAACTAGATGTGTGTGACATTCTCTACAATATCACAACTGAATAGGGTAATTTTCTGTGTTTAATTTTGTACATTATTCGATATGCAACCAAATATAATATGCAAAAGAAACCCTTTTGCAAGAACAGAAAGCTGCTTAAAAATTGAGGTCACAATATTTATTTTAAATATTGGAAATTAATTATGAGAAAAAATGGTTGCATAGTGGGAACATATCACTATCTCCCTCGCACAACAGCACATTAATTGCCATTTTGGGAACCGTGATGTCACAGGACATTTCATGCATCCTTTTACAACTTTTGGCAACTGCCCCTTCCAGCAGATTTGAATGGTATCTAATCTACTTATTTTATAAAACCTTTTACCATACTAAGTTGAAATGTACATAAGTAAACTATTAAAAATAAATTAATAAATAATTAAATGATATATAAACTTTAGAAAAGTACCTTATATTGCATTTAAACCTGAGCTATTTCGAGAGACCATATAATGCTTGATGCTAATAAAAAATAAGAGATAGTTTAATAATATTTTCTTATAAGAACTATGATTAAACAAATGTGTCACATTTTTTGTGAGTGCAACATATAAATTATGTATTTTATTGCTTTCTGAATTTCCAAGACATTTAGTAGGAACATGATGACATTTTCATTAGCTTAAGCAGTAATTTCAAGGGTTGTGAGATGACACTGGGTTTTATAGATTAATTATTTGGTCCTTTAAGTTTCCATGCTCAGTAGCCCACTCTCTACTTATGATTAACATTCACCCTTAGAGCATAACGCTTTCGCAACTACACTCTGACTACCTTGTAAAAACAAGCGGGAGAAATCAAGTCAGAGACAAAAAATAGTAACTTTCCTTGGGAATACGTGGGTCACTAGTTCCGAACAGCTCGCTCGTCACACACAAACTATTAGCCGTTAGCGTTTATTATTATAATAAATAATATCGTGTTTATGTCATAATACCTTTGAAGTTGAGTAGTTAAAATTACGAGCAGTGCCAAATTCATCACTGGACTGTGGTGCAGTAGAGAATCCGTGTTTTACGTTCGTCGACGTCAGCTCGTCCTCTTTCTGTCGAGGCTCCTGCGGATACACATCCGGGGGACCCAGCCTCGGCCTCTTTAGAGGCCGCTTCTCGTACATTATCCCCATTGCGTCGGGGTACACTGAACTATCTGTTTCACAATATAAGCATTCATAAGGACGTCAATTTTATGTATATTGTTATCACTAACACGAAGATATTACCTTTCATTTACCTACTATGTTGACTACACATGATTTAATCTACACTTAAGAAATCTAAATGTACAAAAATTAATAAAATATAATAAAAATACACTAAAAATATACAATTTCGAGAAATGACAATATTAGATTGACAAATCATAAAAACAATTTGTCGATAGACAAATCTTTTTTTTTTTAACTGCACCGAAAACGAGTTTTGTAGCGGTGGGGACGAGTAAAATTATAGAGGGTAGAAGTAAGGAGATCATTGCTTTCCTCTATTCTTACATATTTATACATTAGCAACACTTGAAAATTAACATGTCAATATAAAATGTTCTTGAGAGATGTGTACTGTGTAGTAGGTACGCCGGTTCTTTCCGAAAATTATCGATTTGAATAGAAATCAGTTAAATTCAAGATTTCCACTTGCTTTTCGATTTTGTATTTTCAATATTAATCGTAATTATCGTGTTAATCTTTTATCATTTTCAACTGAATCAAGTTACAGGTTTAGAAAAGACATTTATTTCGGATACATTAAAAACTTTTGTAAATTATATAGTTTACAGTTCCCACTGAAAGCTAGATATCAAGAAGCAGTTACTTTGGACGGAAGTGTGTAACAGGAAGTCGGGGAAGCGCGCGCTATTCGATCTGAGCGTGGGGTGCTAGAGTTGGCCGTCAGATGATATCAACCCATATTCTGAGAGGTTTAATTTTGGTGTACGAATGGAATAAAACGGAATCGTATGGAATAGAATTACTCAGCAATCTAACGAGTTTTTGAGTAATTAAGTGAACTTTTTTTTACCTGTGTTTTGGTAGTACATTTAACTAATTGTAAATAATTATGGTTCCTATCAAAACAGAAAAAATAGAATTTCGATTTTCTAGTGTCAAGTAAAATGGATTCAGTATTTGATATCAATTAAAAAAATGTTTGCGGGTAAAAGCTAAAAATCTACCCGCTCAAATCATAGTTATTTAGAAATTACTTAAACATAGAATGGGAAAACGCTAGTTAATAAAAAATTGCTACTTGATATTTGGATTTGGACTTTGGAATCTGCTGCAGATTTTCATTCATTTTGTTTTTTTTGTTTACATAACAACTGTCAAAACATCAAATGTCAAGTGAAGTCAATTTATTTTTGGTAAATAACTATTTTAATGTTGCTTATTACCAAGATGAGATGTTAGAACTCAGGGAGAAAATTCTCACGCACTCGAATCAACTTCGTATACGAAAAATAATTCAAATTCGAACTTTTTTCGAGTGAATGTAAAGTTAAGCTCTTCTGGAAATGTCGAGTCCGGTGTTTCTCGAAGGTCTTGATGGTACAAATATAGGGAACAATTCTCACGCACTCGAATCAACTTCGTATACGAAAAATAATTCAAATTCGAACTTTTTTCGAGTGAATGTAAAGTTAAACTATTCTGGAAATGTCGAGTCCGGTGTTTCTCAAAGGTTTTGATTGTCAGTGTACAATGTCAAATGTTCATAAATAAATTATTTTAAAAATAGAATTCGAAATCAAAATATTTGAGCTATTCTGAAAATTACCATTCGAACATTTCTCGAAGGTTATCGCTCGAACTGCTTCGACTGGTACAGACCGTCCGAGACGTACATCTCGAATTCGAACCATTCAATATTGTGTCCTAACTTGATGATGATGATGTCCTCCAAGAAGTATCCTTCGACGGCGAACCTTGCACTTTTGGAATAAGTTTTTTTCGTCAATGTGAGCATATGTGACTAGCTAGCCCTAATTTTGTTTTAAAAGCCCTGTCACAGGACGTACAGAACAGTTGTCTAGAAGAGTAGCTGTAAGAGTCAACTCAAACTGGCGCAGAGTCGAAACGTCGCGTCACGTCCTATTTTTCAACTACAATGCATGGCGACGCGCGTCGTGTACACTTAGGACCAACCCTAAGTGTACACAGTTTTAGGTCTTATTTATTGCAGCTCACGCTGGGCGTCAAGGCATTGGATACATACATGTTTCCTCAAAATGTGCACATGATTTTCGTACTGAGCCACGCCATTCAGTCTAGTGACACGAAAGTTCTTCCCAGCAGTCGCAGGGTACGTCGCAAGATGCTAAGTAACGCTTGATGATATTGTAGTAGGTAGAAAATGACATCCAGGCTTACGCCATTCTTGACCGAGTTTGCCTTAAACCACTGAAACCTAATGGCGTCTAAACCATATGGCGTCTTGACAAATTTCGTATGAACTGTATCAGGTGAATTCTCCAGATAAAGTGGCAAGATTGTTTCCTTAACATTAATATTTTACGACGTTTATAGCTAAGCGGCATAGAGTCTATGCTCTTGGATGTGGTGCGGTAATGTTGGACGTATGAAGGCCTCTAGACACCCAAAGCTATTGTTTTATTTTGGTCCTAACTTACTGCGTATATGATGCCATATGCTAATGTGTTTACCCATAAAAAGACTCAATCTCGTGTTTTTATTATGACTTAACTAAAAGTCTTAGAAAGATAAAATACTTGGAAGAGTCCAAAAACATGTCCAAGAACTGGATAGTGGATGCACATTTGATGAGGCCCGAGACACTATGGATATTAAAATACATACATACTTATAGATTTTTAGTTCGAAATTCAAATTTTTTAGTAGAATCTCATAGAATAGAATCTCAAATGGATATGGATGCAACATTCGAAAAAATAACTTCGTAGTTCGAAATTATGTAATAGAGAAATGATTCGAACTGTAGATTCGAGTACGAAATTATTTTGAATGAAAGGAGAATTGCCCTCCAGGTACTTATGGTACATCATATACTATCACACTTGCTCATCACTACTAAGTAGTCACTACTTAAGACTCGTATTTTTTTAAATAGATGTGCCGTGAAAATAAAGCAGTCTTGTTTTACCAGTTGATTTAAGCGCTAAAAAGTACACGAAAAAAATTAATCTATGCTCAAAAGTCGTAGAAAAATCTGTTAATTCCAAATATGCATATAGCTGAATGCTGCAAAAATTGACACTTAAATCAAATAGCCTGCTAACCGTCTATATTATCCGCTATCAGTAGTCCGCGATTTTTTATTATGTCGTATGCTAAGGGGGGTGTCCGGACCCCCTGAACCCCCCCCCTTATATACGCGCATGGCAGACGGTATTCAAGATAATCGTAGACTTGACAGGTTAATCGTTGTAAGAATGAGTAATAAAATTTTTCAGCGTAGTCTGTTAGTCGTACGTATTCATTTTATTTTGTTCAGATTGAAGAATTGTTTTGATTTTATTTTTTTTGTTCACTATTGTCACACTAAATGAGGGAAAGCATAGGAACATCTTTTCTCTTTAGACGCTTCCACAGGTTAATTAAAATGTGTTATTTACTACGTCGTGTTACCCCTAAAGCCTCCTGTATTTTATTATTATAAAATTATATTAAAAACATGTGTAATATGCAAAAAAATCGAACTTCAAAATCTTTAAAAATAAAAACGATTTTATGAAAAAATAATCGATTATTATAAAAATCGATTATTTTTTCACATACCTTAGCTGTTGAATACAGGAATAACTTTCATTCATAACCTACAAATTCTAATTATTTACTAATTACTATAATGCCTCCAAAAAAGCAACCTGAAAAAGGAGGAAAAGCCGGTGCAAACGCCAAGGCTGGGGGAAAATCTGGTAGCGATGTTAAAGGTCAGAATTTTGTACCGATAATATCTATTATTATTGATAAAAATATAATCAATGTTGAAAAGAACCTGTTTACATTTTTGTTCAAATATAGAATCGGCGTCAAAAGAAAAGAAAGGTGGGACAGCTGTCAAAGTGCGTCACATACTTTGTGAGAAACAATCAAAATGCTTGGAGGCTTTGGAAAAATTAAAAGCGGGTCAGAAATTCCCGGACGTAGCGGCCGCATACAGTGAGGACAAAGCGCGACAAGGCGGGGACCTCGGCTGGATGACTCGGGGTTCTATGGTGGGCCCGTTCCAGGATGCTGCATTCGCTTTGACAATATCATCTGTAACAAACCCGGTGTACACAGATCCGCCAATAAAAACCAAGTTTGGTTACCACATCATAATGGTTGAGGGGAAAAAATGACAGACATGGTTTTCGAGTTTGAATATTTCTGGGCGATACTTTTATTGTTTGTTATGGAGAGGATATGTTGTTTGCAGGAGCAATTTGATAAGGACTTTACTATGCTGCCTGACCCACAGAGGTCTAATGACTCCTTTGATGTAGATATGGAGGATTTTGCTAATAGAGAGTAAGTTGTAATTACTTGTGTAATTACTACTAATTTAAAATGTATAAAGTTCTCATCTAAGAAATGATTATTATTATATAAATATAGGTTTAATATTTTATTGCTAGCAAAAAGGGTTGTGGGCTAGTTAATAGAGAGTGTATGATGTAATTAAGTTGACAATTTGAACTCATGTAACAAAGATATGATGACTTGCAGACCAGTTAAAGCTATTTATATGCTGATTGATAAAAAATATTTTTTGTGTATACACTTTTCAACAGTAAAGTTTTTTTTTAGTGCCTGAATAGGCAGACTAGCATATGGGCCACCTGATGGTAAGTAGTCACCTCCGCTCATAGACTTCTGCAATGCCAGGGCACAGCAAAGCCACTGCCTACTGTATTTACTGTGATATTCAAAAATCTGTGGTTAACAAATTTTAAACATTTGCTTGTTCCAGTTTTGGTTTAAAGCTGAGTTTCCTCCGGTTGTGTCGGCTGATGCATGTATCTATGTTGTTAACCCTTGTATACTTCTGTAATATCTCCTTATGGTTCATAATGAGCAAGAAAGCTTCGCCCAGAAATATGAGATACAAATTCAGAGTGACCATACCTTGATACAAAATTGTTATAAATATTAATATATTACAACTTTGCATGCATTTATTATTGTAAATAGTTTAAAATCAAAATCATCTTCATAACAATGGAATAGTGACTGTAATAAAATGGAAAAAAAAATATTATTAACATGCATAAATATATTAAGAAAGAAAGAGTTTATTTGGCTTTTCATTAAAAGAAAAAGTTTAGACAAAAAAAAAAATTTAACTCCGCTTAGTGCTGCAGCATATGTGAATAATAATAATAACCTAAATTATTAATTATTATTAATGACTGTTGGCAGTCTACTTGATATAAGTGCCATTTATGACATTTTACAGGAGAAAGAGGAGACAAGAAAGCTTAAAGTTTTTTTTTATATTTGGCCAAAAAATCACTATAAATAAACTATTGCGTGGCTTTTGGATATTCAGGTTTCTTAAATATTTTACCCTTCGTCATCATGTATTTTGTTGAAACAAATTACTTTTATTTTAAACTTTTGTATTTACAATTATTTAGGTGACTCAAAGTGAGGTATTATTGAAACCACATAAATAAATAAAAATAATGCAAAATTAAAATTTTAGTGTAAAATAAATAAATCACTTTAAATCTATAATCTATACTTATATATAAAGCTGAAGAGTTTGTTTGTTTGTTTATTTGAACGCGCTAATCTCAGGAACTACTGGTTCGAATTGAAAAATTATTTTAGTGTTGGATAGCCCATTTATCGAGGTGCGCTATAGGCTATATAATATCACGCTATGACCAATAAAAGCGGAGCAACAATGAAAAATGTTGCAAAAACGGGAAAAAAATATTCCTTTTCAGAGCTTCCGTTGCGTGCGCTGCGTAAACGGTTAAAGTTACGTAACAATCATGTATGACGGTATTGTTCATCTTAAAAAGTTCTAAAACAAAGTCCGCGATAGAATATGTCTATCTTCTTCGGTTGGCTCACTATAACCTTTTTAATGATTATCAAATTTGTTCTGAAATTTGTTTTTATAAACATGGTATTAATCCTTATCCAATTAAATACTTTATTCATCACAAGTATTTAATTTTGAACAAAGTTGCCCTTACATCATTCGATTTCAATGAATATCTTAGGACATATAACAGTTTTAAAATATCTCCGCAGCAAAATTAATATTTTTGTTTGTGTTTTTTGTTACCTTTTCACGACGAAACGGTTGAACGGATCGTAATGAAATTCAGGAGAGGAATATATTATATCCTGGGAAGGGACGTAGGCTATAATTTGATTAAAAAAAATATCTTATAGGGGGTGAAATAGGGGTTGAAAGTTGGTATGGGCAATCCGTAATACTTCAACTTAGGGATCTGAAAATTCATATTTGGGCTTTTGGTAAAAAATAAAGAAATACATGTTTCAACTTATGAGTATTCTTTAAATGTAATCTCAAGCTTCAGGCACAACACTTTTTTTGAGGCACAACACTCCGGGGGGAAGCGGAATGAGAATAAAACAGTTATGCTGGACTAGCCGGTCTTACGACCCAGCACCCCCTCGCCCGGATGATGGCTATCTGGGCTGCCGCTGGGCCAAGTCCCTACCCCTTATGTACACCCAACCGGACACTACCAGCTAAAACCCTGCGGTGGACTTCTTCGGCACTTACAGAGCGATCCCGGGGTATTATAAAGAGTGCTAGAAGTTGAAAGTTAGGTGTTGTGCCTGTCTAGCCATCTAGACAGGCACAACACCTGAGAGTCAGGACGATCGCTATAGGTGCCTCAGTGCAGAAGACAACTCCTTGCATTGATACTTCTGCTGCCGAAAATAACCTCCACGGGGGCGGAGCCGCGAGCAACAGCTAGTTGTATATAAAGCTGAAGAGTGAATAAAAAATAAATTATTTGAACGCGCTAAGCTCAGGAACTACTGGTTCGAATTGAAAAATTATTTTAGTGTTAGATCGTCTACATATCGAGGAGCGTTATAGGCTATATAACATCACGCTAAAACCAATAGGAGCGTAGCAACAATGAAAAATGTTGCAAAAAAACGGGGAAAATTCATTCCTTTTAAGAGCTTCCGTTGCATGCGCTGCGTAAACGGTTAAAGTTACGTAACAATCATGTATCACGGAATTGTTCCTCTTAAATAGTTCTAAAAAAAGTCCGCGGCAGCATAGCTTCTATCTTTTTCGGTTGGCTCACCGAACTTTTTAATAGTTATCGAATTTGTTCTGAAACAATTGTATTATATTGCCCCCTATCACATTATGGGACCGAAATTCGGCGAAAAGTCGGTGTACTGGTATTGAATTAATATTGTCGTTTGTATGATTGTTTGTTACCTTTTCATAACTAAACGGGTGAACGAATCCTAATAAAATTCAGCAGAGGGATAGATTATATCCTGGGGAAGGACATAGGCTATCTTTTTAACCAACTTCAAAAAGGAGGAGGTTCTCAATTCGTCGGAATCTTTTTTTTATGTATGTTTCCCGATTACTCGAAGACGCCTGTACCGATTTGAGAAATTAGTTTTTTGTTTAAAAAGGAATACTCCCCAGGTGGTCTCACTGACACCAAGTCAGGATCTGATGATGGGATCACAGAAAAATCGAGGGCTACCCTCAAATTTTATATAGACGCATAATTTATTTTTTATTGAAGTCGGTGTACTTTTTATGAATTAAAAACTTTTACTTATGTCTCAAAAAAATATCTTGAAGGGGGTGAAATAGGGGTTGAAAGTTTGTATGGGCAAACCGTAATACCTTATTTTCTTTTCTCAAATCTGGAAAATCTAATTTAGGCTTTTGGTAAGAAATTACCTTGTTTTGTTTGGTAATTTGGTAAGACTGCCTCGGTGGCGCAGTTGTAATTGCGCATGCGTTTACGACTGATATGCTGAGGTCTCGGGTTCGATCCCCGGGTCGGGTAAAATGATGTTGGGATTTTCTATCTAGAAATTCCCAGTATTAGCCCGGAGTCTGGAATCTGTGCCCGGTATGGCGATAGGCTCGTCCCCTATCACATCATGGGATTGAAATTTGGCGAAAAGTGGGTGCACTAGTTACATCTCTGCCTACCCCTTCGGGGATTACAGGCGTGAGCGTATGTGTGTGTGTGTGTGGTAAGAAATTAAGAAATACCTACGTGTTTCAACGTTTTTACCAAATCATCCCTTATTATATAGTAACTTATGAGGTATTATTCGAATGCAATTTAAAGCTTCAGGCACAACACCTGACAGTCAGGACAATCGCTACAGGTGCGTCAGTGCAGAAGACAGTTAGTTATAAAATAAACGCTTTTATACAATACTAGCTGTTGCTCGCGGTTCCACCCGCGTGGAGGTCATGTTTGGGAGAAAAAGTATACAATACAAAATACCAATATTCAAGCGTTTAACTTAAAAATGACGAATTTTCATACAAACTTTCATTCTTTATTTTACCCCCTTAGGGGCGGAATTTCCAAAAAACCTGAAACATATATTTTTTATTTTTAACTAAAATGCCAAATACAAATTTTCATGAATTTAACTTTAAAAATGACGGATTTTCATACAAACTTTCATCCCCTATTTTACCCCCTTAGGGGTGGTATTTCCAAAAACCCTTCCTTAGTAGATGCCTACGTGATAAAAGGTATCTACTGTCAAAATTTCAAGTCTCTAACCCCAGCCGTTTAGGCTGTGCGTTGATCGATCAGTCAGTCAGTCAGTTTCTTCTGTTATATATACAGACTAGCTGTTGCTCCGTTCGCGTGGAGGTTATTTTCGGGAGCAGAAGTATACAATCCAAGGAGTTGAAATATATATATATATATATATATATACCTAGTCAGGTCATAAATTCTGTCACATGTTTCATATAAAATAATTGAAACAAGTTTATTCATTATGTAACCATTTATATACCAAAATGAACTTAGCAAAACATAGATTCTTATGACACTAAAGTTTATTCAAAATGACCTCCGTGATTTTGAATACAGGCCTTCAATCTGCGCGGCCAGTTGTCTATCGCAGCACGAACGAGGTCCATGTCAATATCGGCGGCTGCCTTAATCAAGGATGTCTTGAGTGACTCCAAATTGGGATGAGGCTTTGAGCACGCCTTTTCCTCCAAGTGTTGCCATATCTTGTAATCTAACGGATTCAAATCTGGACTGGGGGAGGGCCAGTCTTCGTGCCGGATGAAGTCGATTTCACGCGCCGCCAGCCAGTCTTGTGTGCTCTTCGCTCTATGAGCTGGCGCCGAATCTTGTTGGAATACCCAGTGCCTGTTATTGAACATGGTATGAGAAACAGGTTCCACAAGGTTCGTCAGGACTGTATTTTGATACACAATGCATTCGTTTTTACACCTTTCTCACAAAAATGTACCTCTGTTAAGCCCCAATAAGAAACTCCCAACCATACCATGAGCGAGGATGGAAAATGACCTCGTTGGACACGCGGAATACGGTTGCTCGCTTCTTCACTACTGTGTGCGTACACCTTATCATTTTGTTTGTTGTAGCTCTCTTCTACGGTAAAAATTTTTTCATCTGAAAAAAAAATTTCCCGATATTTTTTTCCCGCGTACCGCTTCAACAAAGCGCGGCATCTCTTCAGTCTCAGGTCCATTAGACGAGCATTCAAACGATGTCCTGTTTTTCTTCGATATGCCCGAAGCCCTAAGTCTTCATTTAACACCCTTTTCACCGTGGTTCTGCTTAACCCCATCTGAAGGGCCAACAGTTTCTGCTTACGTTTGGGATTTCTTTAAATTCGCGCCTTCACAGCTTTTATCACTGCTGGAGTCCTAACAGACCGAGGGCGACCACTTCTTGACCTGTCATCTACACTAGAGTCTTCATTGTATCGTTTGATGGTACGATAAACGAATCTTTTGGTTATATTCAAATTTTTCAGTATGTCAAAAATTTGAATTGGCGCGTAACCGCAACGATGCAACGCAATTACTGCAACACGGTCTTCTTTAAGCGTCCACTCCATATTTAAAAATGAGTAAAATTCTAAAGAGTATACATTTTTATTTTCATGAACAATTTGAAATTCGAATTCAATAAACTTTTTTGTGGCCAGCATTCTAAAATAAAAGTTTTTACTGTGTGACAATACTTATGACCTGACTGTGTATATATATATATAGGATTATTACTAGCCCTGTATTAAACATTGTCCCACTACTGGGCACGGGCCTCTACTATTGAGAGGGGTTAGGCCTTAGTCCACGCACGCTGGCCTAATGCGGGATCTACCTTAGCCTCAAGCTATAAGCTACAGTAGATTTATTGACATTTTTGGAAGTGTTTTTACAATAAGTTTTATAATAAGCGGGCACTTACTCGTTTAAAAAAGAAAAATTGGAATTGTATTAAAATTTTTTTTTTTTTTTTTTTTATATCATAGTCCGACAAACGAGCCAGTGGGTCACCTGATGTTAAGTGATCTCCACCGCCCATGAACATCCACAATACCGAAAGTATCACGTATGCGCTGTCGGCCTTAAAGGACAGGAATAGGGATTAGGGAAGGGAAGGGGGAATCTGGGCTTCCGGATATCTCACTTACCATACGAAACGCGACAGTGAACTGTCACTTTACGTTGGTTTTCTGTGAGACAGTGGTACTACCCCGGTCGAGCCGGCCCATTCATGCTGTAGACAAATGTGTCTACAGCGTGGCTCTACCACTTTTAAAAATTATGTGGATAAACAATACAAAGATAGAACAATACAATTTGCTGGTGGTAGGATATTCATATCCGCCCGGATAGCGACCACCGTACACAGGGTGTAAAACCCGCCATAGTGCCACACGCAAGTGTGTCACGTTCCGGGATCAGCCAGTATACATCCAGTTTTTGTCGGGGGTCTAGACTTGGGGTACGATGTTTGGCCGTTTCGCGGCCTTCTGAGTACTCTGACAATAGACCCTCGACCGCTTCTTCACCTTCTTGCCCATGGCGTAGTGTGAAGAAGCAGGCCGGCATGTTATGTTGTGTAGCGGGGGACAGATCGCCTCTCGCTACTCGATACTCTAATTGGATCGCACTGCGCTTACCATCAGGTGCAGTGTCGTAACTTTGCCGCACCAGGATAAAAAAAAAAGAATTTGAAATAATACAGTAGTACAATTCATCCATCAAGTGCCTATTTTGCAGCCTCTGGTCTATTGATCTATGACTGTTAGAAGCGTGATAACTCCGTCCCTTTTTGAGGACAAAAATGGGACAAACTGATGGCCAATAAAGTTCTGAAAAATAGACTCTCCCATATTCAGAATTGAAATTAATTAATTATGTCATTTACCTTACATACTATTAACAGTTGCACTGTATATCAATTTCAGGCAGAATTGTTCGGGAATATTGCTACAAATAATTAAAATTCATTCGACACTGAAAGATGCATTGCGGCGTGATTACTTCGGTAGCATGAAGCAAACTAATGTCAATGCGGTATCGGAACCGCAACTCGATGGAACATTATATTTGTTCTGGTCGCCGCATCTAGTACGTAGTACATATAGATCGCTGCTCATAGGTAACTTTACTTTTGTTTTTAATAATATTTTACGTTTCTAGTTATGTTGAAACTTAGAGTATTTAACACTGGAGACGCCATTGAGCGCTTACCCCGTATGACAAATGTAAGAGCACGGTGCTCATACACGTTCTATAAAACGAGTTGCGCCGTGATCCGCCACTAAAAAAGTGACATCACGTGCGAATAGAGCTCCCTGAAAACGCGAGCCTGTAGCGGTATTAACATGTATAAATAGATCTGACACATCAAACTTACAAAAATACAAAATTATTTTTCACCTGGACATATTTTTTTAAAGTAATATTATCATTAAAAGCAACAAAACATATAATCTCTAAAAATTATCATCGGGTAATAAATGTTGCCATATTAAACTTTTAGCCACAGTAGTGCAAAATTTATTTGCATTCAATATCTTAAACGCAAGTTGTTTTTTTAATATTCATTTTTAACTAATGTTGCCCGCGGCTCCGCCCGCGTGTAGGTCTTGGAGCATTTTAACCTTCTATATTTTGCTATCCCATAAGAAGCGTGCATTTTTCGAGTTAAAAGTGGTCTTTGTCATTTTCTGATCCCTAAACTGCCACTATGCAAAAAAACATGTCGATCCTTTGCTCTGTGAAAAACTAAAATATCCCATGGGAACTGTACATTTCTCCGGGATAAAAAGTAGCCTATGTGCTTTTCCAGACTATAATCTATCTCTGTGCCAAATTTTCCGTAGATCCGTCCAGCCGTTGTAGCGTGATTGGATATCAAACAACCATGCATCCATCCAAACATACGCATTTATAATATTAGTAGGATTACTTTATTTATGCTTCTTAATTTATAATTTAAAAATATTAGGAGAGTTGAAATATCGACTAAGTTTACAATTTCATAAACTTTATGCCAGTGTAGCATTTTTGGTGGTTTATGTGGTAACACTGTCGTTTATGCAAGACTCAAATAGTGTTGTAGATAAACTTATAAAGGTTATCGATAAAATTACTAATCCATCTGGACTGTCTTCTAAACACATACTTTTAATGTAAATAGTTCTAACACACTAGGAATGTCACAAAATATGACAAAACCACAATAAAGTTTTTGTAAAAAAAAGTGATCCTAAAATTGTATCCGGTATATTTAAAAAATATTTAGGTATGAATTTTGGCGCCATTCATTTATTACGTAAGATGATGTAGGGGGGGAGTCGATCATGTCTTATTTTTTCTTACAAGGGGTGGGAGGGAGTCTTAATAGTTCTTACGTAAGATCACACAAATGCGCAAAGTTAGGATTATACTTTGAAAAAACGCGGGCCATGCCTATAATTTTAAAAACAAGCAACTTAGATTTTTTAATTTTTTTTTGTTAACCTGTATGACTTGCCTTTTCACCCGGTTCCGGCTTGACGTCGACTTTTGGGACACCCTGTATTCATGTCGAGATCTCAAGCCCTTTTTAAATGCTCTTCATAATAGATAGCCGTTAGCCGGCTACCACACCAAAACAGGCGATAATCGCTCTCAATGACATACAATAATTTCATTCACAGCATTTGCTAATCGCATTCGTTACCAGTAACACTGTATTTCTTGGCTCCGCTTATTTAATTTGAAATTTTATGGAATAACAGAACACTCCATTTTCTTACAAACTATATACCATTGGAAAGGTCGTGTTGTGTACTTTCCGGTGGTATATTTGCTGAGGTATAATCGGAATACCTCAAAACGAGTGAGTAATCAACATTTTAAAATAATTTGCAACGGCCGTCATTGTTGTGTTGCATGTGCTGACATACCTGAAAAACGCTACTCTACAATTAGTGTTGACCAAAAAAAAATGGAAGTGTCACGGATGATGTGCAAAGCAACCAAAAACTGATAACAGTAATACACCTTTACGTCCCATTGACTCACCCGGGAAGTCGAGGAACAATAATGACTCGCTACCTTTTAATGACAATATTACGCATCGAAAAAAGCCACTGTTGATACTAGCGCAATTAGTGGAAGTTCCGGCTTAAACTCTTCCGCGTCAGTTATTACAAAGATAGACGCTAGGGAAATAATAAGAGAAGAATTCAATGTCATGAAATTGGCTTTAGCACAGGAGCTTAACCAAACACTTAAGCAGATGGTGAGAACCGAATTTCAATCTCGAAAATCAATTCATAAAACAGGAAATAACTGCTTTGGATAATAATGTTTGTTTCTGAATGAAAATTATGAAACCACCAAATCCGCCATCGCCAAATACCAAGACCACTGGGAGAGCTAAAGAAATAGAACGTTCAGTTAACATATACGTTACAGGATCTGCAAATCAGGCTTCAGGTTGCTGAGCAGCATAACCGTTCTAACAATCTTGAGATAGAGTGTGTCCCTGAGCACAAACAGTAAAACTTGCTATCTATAATTACTCAGCTTACTAAGGTATCCTGCAACTTGAAAGAATCCGACATTCATCATTGCACTCGTGTGGTAAAAAGTAAAAGAGACGACAAGAGACCTCGCTCAATCATTGTTAAATTGGCTACCTCTAGGCTTCGGGATACATTTTAGCGAAAACAATAAATTTTAATAAGGCAAATCCAAACGACAAGCTCAGTATTGCTCACATAGGCATTGGAGGTAATAAATCGCCGCTTTACATTGTTGAGCACCTTTCACCTAAAAACAAATTACACGCAGCGGCTCGCCAGATCGTCAAAGAAAAAGAGTACAAATTCGTGTAGATTAAGCAAGGTCGTGTTTTCATTAGGAAAACAGAAGAAGACGAGTTTACTTATATAAGAAACCAAGAGACCAGAACCGACCTAAAACAATTCTCTGCCATATCCATGGAGTTGGAGTGGAGTTTATTTTCGGGAGCAGAAGTATCAATGCAAGGAGTTGTCTTCTGCACTGAGACACCTATAGCGATCGTCCTGAATCTCAGGTGTTGTGACTGTCTAGATGGCTAGACAGGCACAACTCCTAACTTAAACTTCTAGCACTCCTTATAATACCCCGGGATCACTCCGTAAGTGTCGAAGAAGGCCACCGCGGGGTTTTAGCTGGTAGTGTCCGGTTGGGTGTACATAAGTAGTAGGGACTCGGCCCAGCCGCAGCCCGGATAGCCATCATCCGGGCGAGGGGGTGCTGGGTCGTAAGACCGGCTAGTCCAGCATAACCGTTTTAATCTCATTCCGCTTCCCCCCGAAGCGGACGGCAGTAATAAAATGCTTTCCCCGCGACAAAAAAAAAAGTGTTGTGCCTGAAGCTTGAGATTACATTTAAAGAATACCTCATAAGTTAACTCCTCACTTCGCCCTTTAAGGGATGATTTGGTAAAAACGTTGAAACACGTATTTCTTTATTTTTTACCTAAAGCATAATTCATATTTAGGAATTTTCAGATCCCTAAGTTGAAGTATTACGGATTGCCCATACAAACTTTTAACCTCTATTTCACCCCTTTCAAGATATTTTTTGAGACAAAAGATACCCTATGTCCTTCCCTAGGATATAATCTATCCCTCTACTGAATTTCATTAGGATTTGTTCACCCGTTTAGTCATGAAAAGGTAAGAAACAGACATACAAACAACAATATTAATTTTGCTGCGGAGATATTTTAAAACTGTAATATCTCCTAAGATATTCATTGAAATCAAATGACGTAAAGGGCAACTTTGTTCAAAATTAAATACTTGTGATGAATAAAGTATTTATTTGGATAAGGATTAATACTATGTTTATAAAAACCCCTTTCCAAATAATACATTGTTTCAGAACAAATTCGATAACCATTAAAAAGGTTATAGTGAGCCAACCGAAATAGATAGACATATGCTATCGCGGACTTTTTTTTAGAACTTTTTAAGAGGAACAATTTCATCGTACATGATTGTTATGTAACTTTAACCGTTAACGCAGCGTACGCAACGGAAGCTCTCAAAAGGAATCATTTTTCCCCGTTTTTGCAACATTTTTCATTGCTGCTCCGCTCCTATTGGTGATAGCGTGATGTTATATACCCTATAGCGCTCCTCGATAAATGGGCTATCCAAAACTAAAAGATTTTTTCAATTCGAACCAGTAGTTCCTGAGATTAGCCCGTTCAAATAAACAAACAAACTCTTCAGCTTTATATAATAGTATAGATTAAATAAATTAAAGGCGTATTATTTAAAAAAAATCTAAAAAATAAAGTTTTTATTTTTGCTTATTTGGCTTGTATTTTTCTCAGTACTCATTACCTTTATTATCTTTACAGTATTTCGATTAAATTAGAAATATTAATTTACACTATTTTTAACTATACCTCTCTACTTCCGTCCCTTTTCACGAAATCACACCCAGAGATTGCAAGAAAGCGATAGAAAAGATGATACACATAAAAAAATATCTTAAAACATTTAATAAATTATAATTGTTTTATTTTATCTATCGATAGATAAGGACAACGCTATCTATACCTCGTGTCGACATTGCTACGCTCTACTGTTTTTACATAGTTGTCAATATATGACACTGAAGCGCGGGAAACTTCGAATGGTGGTAGACGTATTTTTCTAAGCTCTTTAATTTTATTTGATTAATTTGTAAATAATACCTATCAGCTGAGTTTTAAATTGTTATATATTTGTAGTTTAGCTTTCTTTTGTATATTCATTTATTTTTCTTCGCTTCTTGGTAAGTTTTATTACAAATATTTAATCATAGTACACTATGAATTTGCCGCCTGATCCGGGGGGCGTAGTCCCCCCGGCGGGCAATTACATCACAATAGAATCGGAAAAGACTACAAAATGTGATGTATCCGAGTCTGGCATGGAGACAGATGCGTCTTCATCAACCCGGCCAATGAAAAGAAGTCGTCGACATGTCTGTAAGCGATGTAATAAGAGACGCAGAAAATTAGACACTGGCGAAAAGAATTTATTTGGTTGCGATTGTGATGATCTATCACAGACACCTCAATCACAACCAATTAGTAATTTAAATAATGAATCCGAAAAACCAACAATTCCCGCGCAAAATGTGGGCAGAAAAGTTTATGACGGAACGGATAGCGCGCCCTTCGTTATTCATGTACAAAAGACTACTAATCTGGACAATGATTCCACCACACTGCATCCGCTTTCGTTTGGTAGATTTCTACAACGATGTAATTTTCGCAATATTATTAACGGGAGCGTGAAAAGGATAGGAAGAAATAAAATAGCTTTGTCTTTCTCCTCATACATTGACGCCAATTCTTTTATTACTAATGAAAACCTAACTAAATGTAATTATAAGGCATTCATTCCATCTTTTAACGTGACTAAACTAAACCCATTCTGGTTTGGTGCGTGGTGTGCCAGCAGAATGGTCTCCGGAAGAGGTCATAGAGAATACATCTGTGCCAATTGGTTGTGGACCTATCTTGAAAGTACGCAGACTAAATTTTAAAACTATGGTAGATGGCTCAGCAGTATGGAAACCCTCACAAACAGTTGTATTAACTTTTGACGGACAAGTTCTCCCAAAACGAATTTTTATGTGTTATAATGCATTGCCAGTAGATCTATATATTTACCCAACTATACAGTGCTTTAATTGCTGCCGGTTTGGGCACACAAAAAATCAATGTAGGTCAATACCAAGATGCTACAAATGTGGTGACAAACACAGTGGTGATACTTGTGAGAGGGATGATCGAAATGCTAACTGCTGCTTATGTTCAGGTTTCCATTTTGCTACAAGCAAAGTGTGTCCCGAGTTTTCACGTCAAAAACAAATAAAAACCCATATGGCACAGAGTTCCATCTCATACGTAGAAGCAAGTAAATTACTCCCGCCTGTTACCAGATCTTTTGCTGACACCATTATAGCTCAAACTCCCAGAGACCTGGAAACCACTACACCAATCACTTTCAAACAACACTCATCTACAAGTTACAAAAAAACTGTCTTTCGGAAACCCCAACCGCCCCCAAGTTATTCTAAAGGATACAACAAAGAAGCTCATAATGCCACAATAAATGAATTTAGAATCCCTGACCCTGCCAATGGCTGTGCCATTAATAATACACCTAAAGATGAGCAAGTTAATATCATGGAACTTATTACAGCATTATTACGCCTTTTATCATCTTTTAATATTTCACCGTCCAACGTTGCCACAATTCAAAGTTTAATCTCTTCAGTCTCACCCCAAAATGGACAATCAAGTCCACATCATTCAATGGAACTGCCGCAGTGCAGTAAGTAAAAAAACAGATATTATTTATTTAATTAATAAATATGAGCCTCTGGCTCTCGCACTATCTGAAACATGGTTGAAATCAAATCATGTTTTTAAAATTCATGGATACACAATTATAAGAGAGGACAGGTCTGATGGGTATGGTGGTGTCGCCATACTTGTCAAAGATTCTGTTCCCTTTGATGAGATCTCTTTACCCTCACACAGTGAAGACATTTCTATAATAGCTGTAAATGTGAATAAAACTTGTCTTGTTTCTGTATATATTTCACACCCTTCACATTCCATACTTCATGAAATAAATAATCTTCTTTCTATTCTTCCTAGGCCTTTTCTTTTGTTGGGGGATTTTAACTGCCATCACCAATCATGGGGTAGCTCTGTATCCAATACTCATGGTGAAAAATTACTTGAAATTCTAGACACAAACAATTTATGCATTTTAAATTCCGGTTCTCCAACCCGTCGCAGCAATCATAATCATAACAACAGTGCAATAGACCTATCTGTCTGCACTCCTAATTTTGCATCTTTTCTCACTTGGTGTACCCTTACTTCATCGTTTGGTAGTGACCATTTTCCAATCAAAATCTCTTTTCCATTTCCCATCAGATACTCACAACACAAAAAGTCTCACATAAGATATAAACTTCCAGATAATACTCACTATGCTTGGGTACAATTTAAAAATCAAGTTGACAGTCTGCTTTCTTCCCTCCCTGTTATTAATAATGGTAATGAGCAGATTTGTGCTGAAGCCCTTGCTCATATTCTGGTCACGGCCGCAGATCATGTTTTCCCTGTGAAAAATAACCAGTCATTAAGAAAAATTCCCATGCCACCATGGTGGGACTCTGAATGCACAGATGCAGTTAAGAAACGCAAGCAAGCAGAACTAGAATATAGTTATAATATGACCGAGGAAAATTTTACATCTCTTTCTATTATCACTGCACAGACACGGAAATTTTTTAAGACAAAGAAAAGAGAGGGTTGGCATAATTTTTGTGCCTCAATTTCCCCTAACACTCCCCCTACACTTGTTTGGCAATCTATTAGAAGATTCAGGTCAGCTTTTTCCAATCCCAAGACTCCTCATATTCCCGATAATTTAGCTAATGACTTCCTGGACAAACTGGCACCTCCTTGGGTACCCCAAGAAGTTATTCTTCACCCATTAAATAATGTAGAATCCGACAACACTACATATCATCACGAGTCGTCTCTAAATTTACGTTTTAATATTGATGAATTAAAACCCGTGGTTTCAAACACTGTAGACTCTGCACCTGGCCTCGATGGCATACCATACTCATTCATAACCCACGTAAGTACGACCGTTCTTAATTATTATTTATCCCTCATCAATTCCGTTATGGCTACAGGTAACATTCCTCAGGAATGGAAACACCACGTAGTATTGCCATTCCTCAAACCCAATAAAGCCTCATCTGACATTTCTTCATATCGTCCCATAGTTTTAAGCTCGGTTTTAATTAAATTAGCAGAACACCTTATTAAAAATCGGCTAGAATGGTACATTGAAAATAAAGGACTACTGGCAAATTCTCAATACGGGTTTAGAAAGGGTAAAAGTACCTTAGACTGTCTAAGTATTTTTACCACAGACATTCGATTATCATTCTCCAAAAACTATTCAACAGTCGCTGTATTCCTTGATATCAATGGGGCGTATGACAACGTAGTATTATCTATCTTACAAAATAAACTACACTCCCTCAAAGTTCCTATAAATCTTATAAATTTTATTTTGAACATTTTAAATAATCGTACCGTTAGTATCTCGACTAATGAAAAACAGTTATCTCGCAATGTATGGAGAGGCCTTCCGCAAGGCTCGGTACTCAGTCCATTGCTATACAATATTTACACCTACGACTTGGACCGCTCTATTGGTAACGACGTTCAAGTTTTACAATATGCGGACGACCTACTATTATACTATACTTCTCATTCAGTGGAACACGCTTGTTCAGTTTTAAATTCTGCCTTACGCTCTCTATCGCTATGGCTTTACCAAAATGGCTTAGATCTATCCACGTCTAAGAGCGCTGCTGTTTTATTTACCAAAAAGAGAATTTCTCCAGCAATAAATATTACATATCGTGATGTTCCAATCCCAGTTAAAAATAATTTTAAATATTTGGGAGTCATCTTGGACTCTAAACTTTGTGGTACCCCTCACTGCGACTATATTGTTAGCAAAGTTGAGCGTCACATAAACATGCTTAGGTGTTTATCTGGTGTGTGGTGGGGCGCTCACCCTCAGTCTTTAAAACTTGTGTACAATGCCATCATTAGAAGCGTCTTTGATTACGGTTCATTCATACTAGAACCAGGTACGTCTTCTTCTTTTAAAAAACTGGACATACTTCAGTCTAAATCGCTACGAATAATTACAGGAGCAATGAGATCGAGCCCTATTAATGCATTACAAGTCGAGTGTGGTGAACCTCCGTTACATCTCAGAAGACAATTTCTTGCTGATAAATATTTATTCAAAATCATCCAGTTTTCCACCCATCCCCTCTTTCCTATGCTTGAAAATCTATCCAAATATTATACTAATCTTCCTAGTCATCGCTCACACAGACTTCCATGTCTAATTTTAAGTTATCAGAAACTCTGTTCCATCCCTGCTCCTACTCATCGTTTTAATAAATTTCCGCTGTTTACTAACAATTACAACTCTTTACTTTTCGCTCCCAGTATAATTTACAACTGCGTTACTAAATCTGCACACAATATAAAAACCGTATTTAACGCATTTCTTGCTGAACATTTCGAGGGCTTTCATCATTTATACACAGATGCCTCTAAATCTTCAGCTTCGGAATGTGTTGGAATTGGTGTTTTTCACACCCAATACAACATCATCCAAAAAATTAAACTTCCTCCTGAATCATCCGTTTTTACAGGTGAATGTTTTGGTCTACTCAAGGCCATAGAATATGTGCTACTACTTAAACTAAAAAAGGCCGTTATATTTTCCGATGCCTTAAGCGCTCTTCAAGCTATCTTCAAATTCCCTTTTAAATATAATGCTATTTCACCTGCTGTTCTCCAAATAAGAGAGTTGACGTTCAAATGTATTTCGAGGGGATACTCATTGCTTTTTTGTTGGATTCCTAGCCACTCTGGAATACATGGAAACGAAACTGCTGATAGACTCGCCAAGGATGCGGTGCAGTGTGGTGATTTATTCCCGTTTAAAAATTTCAGCCAAGATCTGCAATCTTTGCCTAAAACTTTTCTCCAGGATTCTTGGAGAGAAACTTGGTCATCCAGTAGTTTAATGAAGGGCCGTTATTATTCAATTATTCAACCGGAGATACCAGTGAAGCCGTGGTTTTTCCGGTTTAGGCTTGGCAAGGTTGAGACCTCCATCCTTATTCGGGTTAGGCTTGGTCACACTTGTGCCCCTGCTCACCTTGCCAAACTCAAAATAGTTAATAGCCCTATGTGCTCGTGCGGATCAGATGTCGGCGACTTGAATCATATTTTGTTTTCTTGCTCTCAATTTGATCGCATACCCATGATTAGATCCCTTCTGGACCTTCAAATACCTTTTCCATCCTCTATCCTCTCCCTTCTCTGTACTAATAACATCTTAGTGTATAAATGTATAGCATCATTTTTCATTAAAAACAATATAAAGTTGTAAATAATTCATTTTCGACCATCATTATCTGTGAATATATGTTATGTATATAATTTATATATCTTGTTATCATACTTTTCCTTTCCTTTACCAAAACTCTCCTGATAGCGCCTTTAATCCGTAACTCCTAAATTAATATATAACAGTTTCCCTACCTTTTTCGTATTTTACCAACATTAAACCAACTTGTCTTTGGCTAAATGCACAAGAAGTGCGAAGCAACAAAAAAGAAAAAAAAAAAAAATATATGAAACTGTAAATATATTTCACAACAAGATAAATTTGTAACTGTGTGCATAAATTTGCCAGTGTTGTATGAAATAGTGTAGTGTGCGTGCGTAGCGACGTGATTACATTTTGCATTTGTGTGCACATGTTTATTTGTAGTTGTACGAATCCCCCCACCGACATTGCTGAATTTTTTGTTCAAGATTCGAGCGTAATGCCGTCTCCTTTTGGTTGCCTACTCTAAGTGTTGAAACGATATCACTTTCAGTTAGAATGGCTCATAGGCATTACAATGCCAGTTTAAATTATCCAATTTCCAAGTTGACATTGCTTGGAATCAACCACCCCAGGGCGGACGGCAGTACTAAAACGCTTTCATAACAAATAACCGTGATAACAAAAAAAGTTTCTTCGTTACGTTTTCTTTACCATTAAAGCAAGCGATAGTTAAAAATGAATATACACGTAACCATAGAAAAGACAGAGGAGTATGCCATTTGAGCTGGTTTTGAACATACTACATTTTGACAGTTTAAACCACTACCAACTAGACAATTGCTGTTATTCAATAAATTATAAAAAAAATATACTACAAGTAAGTTAAATATCACAATTCAACAATGTGATAGCATGAAATGCCGCTGCGTAATAGAACTTAAAAAAGAGTTTATTGTATTTACGTGCATTTTATATGAAAAATCTTTTCACGCTCTGGGAAAGTACTTACAATTAATATTAAGGGCTATACATAACTACTAGGGAATTATTTTTACGATATATCGAATCAAATTTTAGATGGGGAGTCATAAAAATAGTCGAAAAAAAACTACTATGTATATTATTATATATAAGATATACAAGGTTAGTCAGAAAGGGTTTACTAAGCCGAGGCCATAAGGTTTCTGTGACAAGGATTACAATCGTGAATATCTCATATCTTAAAGACAATATTTTTATTTTCATACAAAAATAAATATTATTTATTTTTATTTTAAATACGCACAACCCTGTACGTATAGGTTAGAGAATTTAGTCAATTCCTACTGTGAAGATTTGTTTACAAATATTTGAAAATCGAGTGTGTAGATCATTTTGACGCAATGGATGCTCACGATAATTTGACTACTTTTGTTGTGTAGATGTTATTGATTTTCTTGGGTGTATAGAATTATTTGAACACATTATGTGCTTATATATATCTGCTGCTGACTGTACCTCACGAATTTATTAACAAGATCCAATGTACCTCAACTATTTTGATAGAAATTACAATAAATCGCCTCATCCATCCAGCGGGGCCCTCGGTTGTTTTACACTCGGAATACATAAAAATAATACTGATCGTATCTTGAGCCAATGTACCTTTCAATTCATGTATTAACTCCAAGGTATCTTTAACAGAAAAGGAGAAATTCAGCAAGAAAACATTGTCTGCCCAGCAGGGCCCTTTGTAATTTGAATTCATACATGCAAAAAAAGCACACCATTGTTATGTATTAGCAATGTACCTATGAATATACTTACGAGTCTTTATAATAAGTAGCTAGACCCTGTGAGATCTTTTGAACATTTTATTTATTTATTTATTCATTAAAACATTATTTTTTATTTATAATAATACGTAGAAAAATCGCGAAAAAATTTGGTAATTGTGAAGAACTCTGAGGTAGGTACATTGGTAATACTTAACAGTGGTGGAAAAGTTATGCTCAATAGGGTATTTGACTGTATTCGACATATAGATAATTATGTTGTCATTGTCAAGAATTTTTCTGAAAAAATTATACCATCAAATCCATTTTTTTATATTCTGGCAAGGCAATATATATATTATATATTGACTTCACAGTACCTGAGGGTAAGCGGAGTGCTGTCCAATTAGAGTATCAAGTAGCGGGAGACAATTTATCCCTCGCTACTAAACACTATCATGCCGGCCTGCTGTGTAGCTTCTTCACACTACACCTAAAGGACCCAGGGTCATAGGAAGGAAGGAACACGGTAGCTGGTAAACTGTTCCACTGCTTGATAGTTCAGCAAAAAAACGAATTGCAAACTCTTGGTTTGGGCCTGGGTAGTAGACACCACGGAGCTGTGGCTCTGCAAACCAGTACGCGTAGTTCTGGTGTGGAAGGGAGCGGATGATATAAGATCAAACAATGATTCAGAGCATTCGCCATGATACAGACATTTTAAAATATTTTTATAATTTAAAATTATATAATTTTAATAACTTTAATGAAATAAAATTGTGCCCGGTATGGCGATAGGCTCGCCCCCTATCACATTATGGGACCGAAATTCGGCGAAAAGTGTGTGTACTGGTTACACCTCTGCCTACCCCTTCGGGGATTACAGGCGTATTATATGAATGTATATAATTTTAAATCCAATATTATAAAGAGCTCATAAAACGGAATACATTTATTGCAATTATTTTCACATAAAATAACAATGACATTTCTAAATTCAAATATCTCTCCACCAAGGCTCCATAAACAAATAATTGCCAGTACCGTTTAAGTATAAACACTATTTGGATAAATTAGAGTCTGGCGACAACTACATTTATGCAACCTCAGCCCCACCTCCCCTTTCCTCCCCTCCTCTCCTCTCCTCTCCTCTCTCAACTCCCTCTCCTCTGCACTGCTTCAGCCTCAGCTCTCCTCTGGCTTCTCTCCAGATGGAGAGAAGCCAGAGGAGAATCTACTTTTCCAATTGCTCACTTAATTGCTTGTCCCAAATATTGCGCGTTACAATATATAATTCCCGTACCTAGTATTTAAATAACTACTCTGATATTTTTTACGATTGTGGTTAAGTTTATATGAAAAACACATTTCAATTATTAAAGCAGTCTTTATTGATAGATCTTAAATACTTAACGTAACACAAACCTGCTTCAAACATAATATAACTATACAACTGTAATAAATATGTATTGAGGTATGTTTAAAGCTAACATTAGGTTGATTGGTCCAGAGTCATACAAGGCGGGGTCTTGTCTGTACTAAGCAGTGTTAACTCTTCCTGCTATATTTCACAGTTAATACAATCACTTGTACTTAAACCGCATTCGATCGTGCTTCCGGTTGATTTCCATTGAAAGCTGTTTTCCGTTTATGAAAATATAGAGATATCATAACAAGAGGTACGTAGATAATAGAAGAAATTTTTATGAAATATCTCTGAACTAAAAATGATTTGAATATATATTTTTGTACCTTTAATTAAAAATACAATTACCCTTCAAACTCGGTTGCTGGCATAATAATTCTTAGTATTTTTTTCTAGTAGTGTGAAATCAAAAGTAAGATCATTGGTGACGTAGCAAATGTTACAAAAGTTTTAATTAAACTCTCAAGTTAGGGTTGGTATATCGGACGTATTTGAGTAGAGCATCGTTCTCCTCGCAGACGAAGGGCTTGCGATGGTGGCAGGCCACGTCATGCCAGTGGACGCCGTCATTGTAGAAGTTGTTCAAGATCGCCACGCAGTGCTCTGCAGCACCACCTTGGTGCAGTTCCTGGAATAATTATTGTTTGTTAATTTCGTTGTAAATTTAACACGAAATACGAGGCTTAAGAAGAGTAGTCCTTCAATGGTAGGCAGGGCTTTGCTGTGCCCTGGCATTGCAGAAATCTATGGGCGGCGGTGACTACTTACGGAGTCTATAAAAACACATTTAACGCAATACTTAATTGTCTTTAGATTTTATTCTTTCGTAATTTAGATCACGTGTGCCGCATGTCAAACGATCTGTGTGCGACATTCAGGGCCGTCTTTAACCTATTGGGAGCCCTGGGCACATTAAGATAATGGGGCCCTTATGACCTTGACAGAACACTAATTTGTTAGAATAGGCAAAGAAAATAAATAAGCGAGGTTCTTTTTAGCGAAGAGAAGTTATTTTTATTTCTATGTCACATTAAATGAATAGATAATACTAGCTGACCCGGCAAACGTTGTTTTGCCATATAAATAATCGGGGATAACTAATTAAATGACGATTGATCAGTTTTCGACCGGAGAGGAAAAATGATTAAATTACTAAAATGGCTATTAAAAAATAAGGGTTGATCGTAGAAGGGTGAAAATTGAGGATTGTATGTATTTTTGTATGTTGTATCATAAAACAATAGAAATTAAAAATTTTGTCTAAAAATAAAAAATAAATTTAGTGGTGGACTACCCCTAACATTTAGGGGGATGAAAAATAGATGTTGGCCGATTCTCATAGATACCGGATAAGCACAAAAAATTTCATCAAAATCGGTCAAGCCGTTTCGGAGGAGTATGGCAACGAAAACTGTGACACGAGAATTTTATATATTAGATAATATAATCCAAAAAAGTAACTCTTGTACCATTCACAGGCTAGTGCTTAAAAATCTATGTTGATTTGAGATTTGAGATGGGCAAAATCGTTAATTACTTCTTCAAAATCTATATTTTTTAATATACCTATCACATTCTATGGACATCAAAAACAAACTGGTTAATCTATCTTGAAGCATTGTACTTTTAAATTCATTTTCTATTCTTTTCAATTTGGATAAGGAGCGTTCCCCACTGCAGTTAGTTACCATCATGCATGCTTAAAGAGATTCTTAATGCAAATTCTACATTTGGAAATGTGTTAAATTCTCTTAAATACAGGCATTCCATCTCCAAGTCTTTCTCGTTAGTATCTTCATAATAAATTTCAGCAAATTCCTTGCAACTTTGTCTCAACTCTTCGGAATTCAGAGTTTCAAGCAAAAAATTAACCAAAACGTTGACTAATGTTATTATACGAGCTTAATCGTTGTTTTAGATGAACGCCCAGGGTACCCATTATGGGAAGAAAGGTTTCTACTTTGAATTTCTCTTTTCCATTAGAAACTGTCTGACTGACGGTAAACAGCCATAAAAACTCTGGCGTGAGCTTCTACGTTTTGATCTTTGAGATAGGTCCTTGTAATCCGATTCCGGGTTTCTTTCTTTGGCAGACGATTGATAAAATCATCAAGTGAAGTGAATCAATTAACTAATTGCAACTGCAACGTCCAGTGTTATTGTCTCTTTCTGAAGATAACTACTTTTTTGTCTTTTCTTTTAGAAATAGAGCAATATAGCGATTCCAATATAGAGCTTCAAACTTTCGTTAGTATAATAAATTCTATCCTTCCCATTTTTCTGGACGGAGTAAGGTCTTCGTCTCTAGTTTCTCGTGCCTGTTATGTATCTTCTACAATGGACAAGTTTCTAAAATTTGGTTATGACCTTCATGTAAGGCGATTACTACATCACCTCGGGCTGATCATCTAGTTTGTGAATGACTTTTTAAAACTTTTTTGAACCTAAATGTTCTGTCAATATACTCCATCGGTGGGTAGAGCCCGAAAAAAAGTTGTCCACTTTCTGAACCGTTTTAAAAAACTTTGTTGCCTCTGATACACGTCCAGCAGCATGGACACTGCACACCTGGTACTACAGCTAAAGGTGGCAAACTCACATTTCTCCTTGATTCTTGCTTGTATACCAGTATACTTCCCCGACATATCGTCGTATCGTATCGTAGGTCGTAGTGTGTCCTCTGCAATCTTGTATGGAAATATCATGATTCTTTAAAAAATTCAAGACGGTTTCCGCAAAATACTCAGATTTATGGTCTTTAATATATGTACATTTTAGGAACCTTTCTACAGGAACACGGTATTTCGTATCGAATTTTAAAAGTTAGCTGGTCATCATGAGACAGATTGGGTGTAGGTACTGTCAACGCAAATGAAAAAAATTGTGCTAATTTACCTCACAATTTTTTTAGATCCTATTTTCATATTACTTGAATAAGCTCATTACAGATATTCGCTGATAAATAAAAAGTGGAAACGTTTCTAGGATTCCCAAATTTTTTTAAGTGATCTGCAAGAAATGTATCAAAATTCCTGTTGATTTTTCTTTAAAACAAAGTAGTGGTGTATGGTATACTGATTATACAGCTACATAGTATTATTATAAATTTAAATTTATCTAAGCATGCTGCGATCGGAACGACTGGTTTTCGGGCAAGAGTAGAGTAGCTTCGCGCATGCAAAAGCTAATAAGCAAGTAGGTATTGTAGTAGGCATGGCGATAGGCTCGCTCCCTATCACATTATGGGACCGAAATTCAGCGAAAAGTGGGTGTACTGGTTACACCTCTGCCTACCCCTACGGGGATTACAAGTGTGAGTGTAGAGAGATCAGTGTGTAGAAATATCTAGAGGGATCTAACATCGTATCAATTTATAACAATTACCGAATGATAAATAACAATAACACAATAAAATCTACATCTACTTAATACTTACTTGTGTAAATTGATTTTTTTTTATTAGTTAAGTATCGTGAGTCACTACGCGGTTCTAATTAAAATTCCGCGCCAAGTAAGTCTGGCATGCGCCAAACTAGATCCCTCCAGCAGCCCCTCGAGAGAAGCGCTACCTGAGCCTTCTTTGTATTTTTTTTCCTTTTCCCTGTTATTATCATTTCTTGTATATGTGTGTGCATTTGCTTACATTTAGGTATAAAAATAATAAGTAATTGTCAGCACTAAGCAAACACACATAGTGTTACATAATATAGCAACCTTGTAACCATTTCACATCCCTGAACACGAAAATGGTCACGAATGAATCATAAACATTGTCGTACTTGAGCCTCTCGTTAAGTTGTTCCTTTGTCAGTGTGGGTATCCGCAGATCGTAAATACTCATTACTCAGCTTCGAGGCCTTGAACGCGGCAGTAAGAAACGGATGTGAATGATGCACATCAAAGGCTTACGTATTGTTAATTTCGCAGGTACAGGTTGCGCCCGCGCCGGGAAAGTATCACGCCGACATTATGCATGCCGAATACAGATGAGCTTTTGTATAGCTCGATGTTTGTAGAAAGTGGCATACGACATGCGGGCGTGCCCTTCGGCGAATATTTCGCGCGCCCATAAATATTCACACGTCGCTTTCGTTTTCATTGCGCGACATCCTCAGTGGATGCAGTAGGCAGGTCGACTGTTTTATGACAAATATTACTTAACGGTTCGCGGTATTGGTTTCCTTGCGTCACATCGTTGACGGATGTCGTAACGTCATGCTTTCTTACGTTTTAGCTATTGTGTTTCCTCACTACTGTCACTTTGTGGAGGTATGACGTGTAAAACAAAATAGCAGGAAAACCTTAAGTTATATTGGTGTCTTAGATAAAATGGATCTTACTCTATTGTCAGGCTGGGGTTTGCCGATGCCACCGCCTTCAGACCAGTCGTTCTGCTGACGATTAGTAGTAGGAGCCAGTTTCTGCAGTTCAGCAGTCCAAAACCAACCGTTGACCTCGTTTGGAAGTAAGTCAGGTCGGTTACAGCCCTTGAAATCGCAGAGACGACCTGATGTCCAGATGTATTTTTGCTGGAATTAAATTAATACATTTTGTCAACTTGTAGGCTGTTAAATCTTGTTTTGTAAATTAGTTGCGTAACCATCTTTTAAATATGGTAAAAGACAATATTCTTTACTGATGATACGTGATTATGATACTATCTTCATGAGGCCAATTAAAATCTTATGAAACCTGCACAACATTTTATTTATGACTGTAAGCCGTGGTATTAGTTTAATTCTCTAGATACAAGTAGTTAATATCAAGGAATTAAGTGAAAGGTTAATTAATGTATTTGAATTTTTGGAGAATAAGATTAAAAATTTAATCAATTTAATTTTTTAATTTTAATAATTTTATTTTACTGATTTGATTGATGAGTGGAGAGTGCATGCTACTGAGATGCCTATGTTATGATGGATGTGTGGGGTTACAAGTTTTGATACGATGAGAAATGAGTATGTAAGGGGAATCCTGAAAGTAGCACCAATCGTAGAAAAGATGAGGAGTGTTAGATTAGCTTGGTATGGGCATGTAACAAGACTGGTTGTCAATATAAATGTGGATGGACGAAAGAGCCGCAGGAGACCTAAAAAGAGATGGTTGGATTGCCTGAATGAGGACATGCAGATGCAAGGAGTGAATGTAGATTTGACGGATGATCCCTACCACGAGAGTTAAAACCGTTTGTGCCGACCCTACTTAGTGCGGGATAAGGGCAGGTAGATAATGATGATTTTACTGATGTCATAGTTTAAGGTGAAAGTTTGTCGTTTCGCTTATTCCAATAATGTAATGGAAATCTTTTTATGGAAACATGACATCATATATCGGTTATGTTAGCAACGGGATATTAATATTATTAAGTTGACATGAATATCTTTTTTTTATACATGGTAATTCGCACCAGGTTACCTAACAATGGTTATAGAAAGTGGTCTTCTTGACACTACAACATAAGCAATTTAACTAGCCGACTAAAGTTCAAAAAGTCCTTTAAACATTTTGTTAAGCATTGAAGTAATTATAAAAAACATGAGATGGTTATTTTAGTGTTTATGTTGACGTGATATTTATTGCTTCGATACCTTACCTTTGTGGCCTGAGAATCAGTTACGATGCAAGGGGCAAGTGTTTTAGTCACATATGAAAGTACAGTTCGCGGATCCTACACAATAGGTAGGTTGCGTTGAAATTACTGTCAATATAAAACTAGTAAGAAGCGTAATGGGGAAAAACACGAGGCTCCCACGAGTGTGGAATGTGTGGCAATGGTGAAACTCGCACAAGAAAATCGATAGTTTCATTGTGTGCTTGGAAGCGCTCTAATATTCAATACGCATCACGAACTGCCGAATTCAAATGGCAAGTAGTGTCTACAGACTTCTGTTGTCTAATGCGTAACAATAGCTATTATCATTTGCGTTTGTTACAAAAACTAAGTCTGCACTTAGAATATTTTAAGATTTTTAAAGGCCTGGACTACTTTCTATTGAAAAATGTAATGTTCTTACTTTGTTTCGTAAGGTAATTTCGTTATAACATTGGTATTGTACAGATACAAATAAAAGTAAATACTGGCATTTGCAGGCGCACAATTTTTTTATATTTTGTGTGTTTGTTTATATTTTGTAATCTTGTTTGTAGGGGCAAATTTTTGGAATTAAGTTATCATTCTTTCACCAATAGAATGCTACATTATCTCTGAGCGCTTAACCTGCACTATATTTTTTATCGTGATAAAACTGAATTCTTATTAATTAACAACCCAAACAGTTAATTTTGATTGCAGTAATTTTGCCTGTTTAAAGTCCTCAATGAAACAGAAACTACGATATATAATGATCTTATAAAATCAAGAAGCAAAACAAATCGTGTCAATCATACATTTTGCAATACTTTCGATTTTACATTACATTCTACGGACGAAAACATCATAACTCTTTAAATCATAAAAAATATCAAAAGTCGGTAACTACCTTGTCTTGGACGATGCGTGTTTTGACCCATTCGTTTTCATCGCTGGTCTCTAAAGAGACGAGGTCCATACACCTTTGCCTGCAGTAATTTCTAGCGCTCAACCAGTCCTCTTCGACGCCACGCAGTGCCGGGTCCCGCCACGAGAAGAAGTAACCTTTGTCTGGATAAAAATAAAATAGCTGTATATGCTTTTACTACTTAATGCTGTAATCTGTCTGTAATTAAAGAATGTTTGGAGTTGGAGTGACAGCCTCCGTGGCGCAGTTGGCGAGTAGCCGGCTGTGAAACGAGAGACCGTGGGTTCGATTCCCACTCCGGGACAAATGTTTGTGTGACAGATATTTGTGTCCGCGGTCTGGGTGTTGTCAGACCGAAAGTCTCTCATAGTCCCTGATACCCACAACACAAGACTCGTATGGGGTCGGGGCCAATATGTGTGACTGTAGGGTGTTATTTATTTTTTTAATTCTCACTAATGTTGAGATTTCTAAATAAATCATTAAATTATAGTTTAATGAAAGTTTTAATTGTATATTTCTGTGAAGGTTTTTTTTATTTTTTCTATACATTAATTTAAAAATAGAACGTCGTCGAATGACTGTTTCGAGCTATAGACTTCGGATGCACTGTGATAAAACGTAAATGATTTTGGAATAGCTGAATATGTCAATGGTGCACTATCACGCACTACGGGCTTATTTTCATAGTAAATTATCACCCTGATTTCATTAGAGCGGTCAAAGTTCACTAAGACAAAATATTGTATAACTATAACAGACGTAGACAAATGTTTATCAGTAATGGCTTTAGTGGATTAAATTATTAGCGTTTTATAAATCCCTTAAAAAACATAAAAAGACCTTGAATTATATAATTGGAGCTTTAATATACCTTTTTATCATAGTAAGTCTTCAATATTTATAATATAACATAATCGGAGAATATTTAACCTATAGTTTCAAAACATTGATCGCCCGGATAGGGACTTGAACCCTAGACCCTTGGATTAAAAGTCCAATGCTCTACCGACTGAGCTATCCGGGCCCATGAGTGTCAAGATGAAATAATGTTATAAGTGTGATTTCGAGCCATAAACTTCGAGAGCCAAGACTCTGCCACCTTTTTTGACAAGAATAGTTTAAAGAAAAAGAAACTGGTAATTTATAATACTTTAATAACTTTAGTAGGTACCTTTAATGTAATTGTTGTTCTAAAGTGCTTGGTGTTCACAAAACTAAAACATTCTGATCAAATAGGTACCTACTATACCATATACATATACATACACCCACGCCTGTAATCCCCGAAGGGGTAGGCAGAGGTGTAACCAGTACACCCACTTTTCGCCGAATTTCAGTCCCATAATGTGATAGGGGGCGAGCCTATCGCCATACCGGGCACAGATTCCAGACTCCGGGCTAATACTGAGAATTTCTAGATAGAAAAACCCAATATCACTTTACCCGACCCGGGGATCGAACCCGAGACCTCAGCACAGCAGCGGTCGTAACGCATGCGCAATTACAACTGCGCCACCGAGGCAGTCTATACCATATCAGTCCAGTCTAGTCTATACCAGTCTATACTATACCATAAGTAGATTTTACAATAACTTCTTATTAGACGTAATATTAATACCAAATTCCGTTGTAAGTATTCGTAGTTATTTGCATAATGATGGTGACAATTTTTATCATAACTATTTCACATATTTCCTGTTTAAAAACAGGTTGAAAGCTTATCTCCCGAAAGATAAGCGTGGGTGTTCAAATTTTTTATCTACGGCGTCTGTGTTTTAGTATCTACCGTGATACCGAAAAAGGAACTAGTTTTAAAGAAACGTGACTCAGTGATTCTTTTCTCTTTTCTGTAATAAGGATCGATGTTTGGGACTCTACATTTTTAACGCTTTACAAATTACCAATTAAAATAGTTCTATGTTACGTTCCAAATTAAACCAATCTTACGAGACTTCGATATAGTAATGTGCCGATTATCACAGTAGGTATAAAATCTCAAACGATTTGGTACTGGAAAAAGAGAATATGGAAGTAACATATTTAAAACAAAAGCCAATATCATCAGCTATCCAATAACAACTCATTAATTTCTTCCCGTGGATAGAATTGCTAGACTGGTCTTGTGGCTTGGGAGCTTTTGAGGAATTCCACCAATATACCCTAAGATAAAGAAGCTTGTCGAAAGTGGCAACAAACTAGAGTCACAACAGCGGCCGCACAGCGTTAGATAATTAGCCTTTGTACACGTAATATGTAAATTCTCAAGTTGCGACACCGATATGCATGAAACCGAAAACTTATTGATATTTTACATGCTGAGGGAATGCGTATTGTGGGGTCCTTTGAATCTCAAAACGCACAGATGCTGTTCGAGTCCATACCACATGCACTGAAGAAGGCCATAGGGGGTGTTATCTTCTAATAGTTTTTGTATTGCCTACACAGACAGACGAACTCGCAGCGTGACTATTATGTTTTTTTTTATCCTTGCATGGCAACGTGACCACACTGCACCTGATGGTAAGCCCAGTGCCGTCCAATTAGAGTATCGAGTAGCGAGAGAAAATTTAATCCCCACTACTCAACATGATCATGCCGGTCTGCTTCTTCACACTACGTCATGGGCAAGAAGGCGAAGAAGCGGTCGAGAGTCTAGTGTTAGAGTACTCAGAAGGCTGCTGAAACATCGTACCCCAACTCGAAAACCCCGACAAAAATTGTTTGGTTGTTTTTTCAACTTTTTTTTTAGTGTCTCGGTAGGCAGACGAGCAGAAGGTCACCTGAATGCCAGGGCGCAGCAAAACCGCTGCTTACCGTTCGAACTAGAAATACATATTATATTTTTACTTACTGTCAACATATCTCTCGTGGATGGTCCTTTGCACACACAGCGACGGTACAGGAGGTTCTAGAATTCTACCGTTGGGGAACTGAGCGCGAGCGACCGCCACCACAGCAACTAGCAATAACGTGGCTGTTTTCATTTTCTGCAACAACTTCATATAGATAGTTATTAATATCAAAATGTAAGACAATACATTGCGGAGACAGTATTAGCAGTTTCATAAGAATATTAATTCGATTTCATCATTATTTTGATGAACAACAATATAATAATATTTAACTTTTTAATAATGAGTTATGTATAACTAGCTCTATTCATAATAGCTATTATTTGATTTAAACTTGTAGAGTAATCTGTGGAAAGTGTGCTTTTTTTCCACTTTTCCCAACCTCGTGAAGATTTTGAAGAATGTTTTTCACATTGCAACATTTACGCCACTGAAATATTTAAACTTTATTCCTGTTTCATGGACATTTGCAGGAACCGTAGTTACGTAGATTGTCACGTTTTATTAGAGCATGGGTTTCTTAAAGAGGCTTAGAGATTTTTTTAATTCTGATAATATACTACACTGCACCCGATGGTAAGCGCAGTGCCGTCCAATTAAAATATCAAGTAGCGCGATACCATCTGTCCCCGCTGCTTAATACAATCATGCCGGCCTGCTGTAGCTTCTTCACACTACACCTAAAGGATCCAGGATAATACAGACAGTTCTACAGCTTGATGGTGCGGCAAAAATACGAATTTGCTGTGCTCTTGGTTCGGGCCGGGGTAGTAGACACCACGAATGGAATAGTAGGCTCCGCAAGCCTGTACGCGTGGTTCTGGTGTGGAAGGGAGAGGATGGCATAAGAAGAATCTCTGAATACATTAAAATCACTGTGTCTCTCATATCACATCACTCATGTCACTGTGCTCATTCACCCTAAACTCGGATACTGCTTCATTGACTTCATTACTATTTTTGAATGTGTATGGTTGGTTCCAGCATCACAGATAGAATAGTTTTGGACTAGATAGATCGAGATCTAATTTTTATTTACTTTTTCAAAGAAATTTGGCTGTCATGGCGTCACTGCAAGCAACAGCTATATTAAGCTATATTAGCATTCTATAAAAATACATTTCATAATAATACTATTGGGTAACTCTATTAACTGGTTTCACTAATAATAAAACTTTATGGTGCTAAAAAGTGCGTTGGCCTGAATAATTTATGCGAACAGCGAACTTTGATTCGAACTTGAGAAATTCCACGACCTTTCTCGCTTGTAATCGTAAATCATCTGCACAATGGTTTTTTTCTAAAGGTCAATATAACTTAATTAATTAATTAAATTAACTTTTTAATGTAGGTTCTATATGGTGGGTATCTATATGTACATGGTAAAATACGAAGAAGTCGTGTTTATAAGCGAGGTGATATCAATATCTCACAGAAAACAAAAATTAAGTAACCAGATTTGATGTAATATTACTAAAATAGTGTAAGTGAAACCTCTTTATTAGGAGGTTCACTTACTCGTTTACTCTTCTCTATGATATAAGAAAAAATATTGTACTTGGCATTTTTTATTCTGATTTGATTTTGAATTTAGAAGCCTGGATGTAACCGCGATTTTGCGGTGTTGAATAGCAGGTAGAAATGTGCATATCCATTATGTAATCGAACAATAAACGGCAATGTTTGGAGCTTTTCATAAAGAGTAATCATTCATGAAAGCTCCAAACATTGCCGTTTCTCTTTCCCTCTAAACACATTTACACCGATGTTATTAAGTAGAATGTATTAAAGCTTAAAATAGCTAAATATTTAGCAAAGGTCATGAACCCAAACGTTTTTAATATATGCATCACGTTTTAATTTGTATAATTCAATTATAACATATTTGTAATTTAAATTCAGAATTAATTAAGAAAATATAAATAAATACCACCCAACAGTTACACACATAGCCCACACTAAGATCTGAGTCTTGTGTTATGGGTATCAGGGACTACGAGAGACTCCCGGTCTTACAGTACCCAGACCCCGGACACAAATGTCTGTCTGACACACAAACATTTGTCCCGGTATGGGAATCGAACCCGCGGCCTCTTGTTTCGCACCCGGCTACTCGCCTACTGCGCCACAAATGTACGTATTGAATTTCAATAAACTTATTTGGAAATAATCAAATTTTAAAATAAACGGTATTGTAAGTTATTAATTGTACATGATTTTTATTTTCCTTTGAAATTACTTCTGTTTTTGTAAACTTGACTTTAAAAGAATCCAAAAAGATTTTTAAAAATACAATAAATCTCATAAAATATACAAAACATATTAAGAACAGATTATAATCTTACAGATTTTTATGTGTATTAATTATACAACACAACAATTTGCTGTGTAAAAGATTTAAACGCTTATCCATACCATCCATACCAATACTATAATGCGAAAGTAACTCTGTTTGTTTGTTTGTTACCTTTTCACGACTAAACGGCTGACCGTGATGAAGTTTGGCAAGGGGATAGATTATATCCTGGAGAAGGACATAGGCTATCTTTTTTCTCAAAACACAACTTTGAAAGGGGTCAAATAGGAGTTCAATATTTGTATGGGAAATCTATCATTCCTCAAGTTGGGATTCCTGGATCTGAAAATTCATATTTAGTCTTTTGGTAGGAAATAAAGGAATACGTGTTTCAACGTTTTTGAAAAATCATACCTGAAAGGGGCAAAGTGAGGTTAAACTTATGAGGTATTCTTTAGATGCAATCTCAAGATTCAGGCACAACAACTGAGAGGCTGGACAATCGGTACAGGTGCCTCAGTGCAGAGGACAACTCCTTGGATTGTATACTGCTGCTCCCGAAAATAACCTCCACGCGGGCGGAGCCGTGAGCAACAGCTAGTCCTAAATATATCTATAATGCATTTAAGTAAATGTCCAGTAGTGGCTGAAGACATAATATGAATATGAATATTTGCTACCGAAAAGATCCTTCTACGAGCTTTGTTAATAAATACAATAGATATAGATAAGTGCTATAACACATTTCAAGGTCTATAACGTAGACACGTATTAATAGTTTATTAATTGTTTATAATTAAACTAGGTGTTGCTCGCGGCACCGCCCGCGTTGTGGTCATGTTTGGGAGAAAAAGTATACAATACAAAATATAAATTTTCATGGGTTTAACTTCAACAACTTTTCGGACGGATTTTCATACAAACTTTCATGCCATATTTTACCCCCTTAGGGGTGGAATTTCCCAAAACCCTTGCTTAGTGGATGCCTACGTCATAAAAGGTACCTATTGTGAACATTTCAAGTCTCTAACCCCAGCCGTTTAGGCTGTGCGTCGATCGATCAGTCAGTCAGTTTCTTCTTTTATATATACAGACATATATATATAGATCGCAGACATTCAGGATGTTGATATAACAATACGACTTTATTTATTCTTATACACAAAAAGATTATTTGCAAATATTTACGATAATCCGATTAAATGTTTATTTGCTCTAAAATATGTTTCTATATAGCGTCTTTGTTGAATATAGATTTTTTTATGACAATATATTGATGATATTGTATAGCAGCCAACTGAATATTTGGGTGACTAAATGTGATTAATAATACTAGCCCTCTATTAAAATTGTCCCACTGCTGGGCACGGGCCTCCTCTACTAATGAGAGGGGTTAGGCCTTAGTTCACCACGCTGGCCTAATGCGGGTTGGCAGACTTCTCATACCTTCGAAAAACTCTCAGATATGCAGGTTTCCTCACGATGTTTTCCTTCACCGTCAAAGCAAGCGATAATTAACATTTTAATACACACATAACTTTAGAAAAGTCAGAGGTGTATGCCACTTGGGTTTCGAACCTACGACTTTCGTCTTGACAGTCCGTACCGCAACCAACTAGGCTATCGCTGCTATTGTGATTTGAAATTAATTTTAAATTTTGAGAAAACAGTTATCGAAGCTTTGTTGTGAATAAATACCTAATTGTAAAGTGTTGCAATTTCCATCTCTATTTTTCAAATAACTTCTATAGCTGTTTTATTTATTTATTGTATATAAGGTACACCAACAGCACTACATATTAAGATATTTCAATGTAGAATGAAAAGACATATATTTTTTATATGTGTGCTACCCACAGGTGTACACAGCATTTCCCCATACTACTTACATATGTTATTAACTTACCTATATATGTTATTTTAAAGTTGTGTGTTATTTATATCGAAGCTTGGCGGGCTATTTGCGATATTGTGTTATATACATATTCGAAGAAAAAATTTCTGCATCTTTTGAGTCTAGTTTCATGTTTTGTGCACTTTTTGGTGTTCAAATCAACTGGTAAAGCAATAGGCCTTCTCTTAAAATCAATTCCAATCTCGAACTCGATACAGTTTCAATTTCAATTTAAAAGATATTGGAATTCGTAAGTCAGTCAAATAAATGAAATATAATATTTACGAACTAGCGATCGTAAATACTCTATTTCATTTAGTTACTATAAATTCCGCCGTATTCAGTAGAATCGTGCGCTGGTGTTGCGTTCAAAAGTGCCATTTGTAACGTTTTCGAACCCAATCCCAATTTTAAATTGGAATCGAGTGTCAAGAGTAACCCCTCAGGGCTCATTTTTTTCAGGGCACATTTGTTTTAGTAAATAATGCTCATCAATACATGAGAATAAGTCGTAAATATGCAGTATGTAAGAAATATATTTTACTATTATTAAAATCCAAGAAACAATTTATATATAGTGTTTTTTTTTCGAAAATAAAACAAACCTACTTTAAACTATCATGTAACTTTCAAAAATGTCGCTTAAATCAAATAGCCCGCCAACTGTCGATAAGAACCTACCGAGGATCACCTTTTCAGGACAAAAAGCCAAAACAAACTGAGAAGGTATAATACATATGTGATAGCTTTGTAGAGATAGGAACGCACTGTGGAGACAGATGTCACGAATTCAAATCCAACTTCCAAAGCACACAACTCCGATTTTTCGAAATAATGTGTTATCGGTCGCTTTAATGGCGAATGAAAATAATGCGTGCGTATAATTGAGAATTCTAAATAAGAATTTCAAACATATGAGAAGTCTACTAACCCGCATAAAAAAGGTAATAGTCACGCTTACCCGAAAAAACTATTGATACTGTCTACTGTTATTTATTTTTTCTTCCAGTTTCTGTTCTTGTTAAGTATATATAATATATATTATATGACGATATTTAATTTATGTAGTATATTATAGTATAAAGTATGTATGTTATGTCTATGTATTTTGCTGTACATCATAGTATGTCTATTTCCCTACTATGACCACCCATTACTTTTGTTTCTATTCAAATCGAATCCATGTAAAGGTTGTCTGGAAGAAATCGCAGTTAGCGATAAGGCCGCCGCGCCGTTTGTACATTCTATTCTAAGTTTATTGCAATGTACTGTTAATATCTGTATTCTGGTGTACAATAAAGCATAAATAAATAAATAAGATACTGTTCCAATTCTGGGCGCGGGCATCCCATTCTAATGACAAAGGGTAGGCTTCTCAGAGTAAATAAACAATCTTAGAATGTACATTGTTGAATCGCAGTCACTATATTCAAGGGTAAACTGACAATGAGTTTTGAATATTCTCCATTTCAACTGATGAGTTGCAAATTAAATTGTTTTTATTTTGGTGGGATAAAAAGTGAGTACAATAACGTGATATTTTCTGGCATTGCTCGTGGGGCCCGTTTACGACATAGCCATAAAGAACCCCAAATTTTAATACCCTGTGGGACTTTCCCTAGATCGGTTTTAGGACCGGTCCAGGCGTGAACGACTAGAAAGCGGCCTTGTCCCGAGCACAAAGGAGTTCATTCCACCCGCGACCCACGAAGACCCTATGAGGTTTTATGTCTCATCAAATTTTAATCCGACTAGTTTCTTTTATTACAATTTACATAAATAGCCGTGTTGCGCATGTAATTTGTATATAATATGTGTGTATGTTTGTTTTGATTGTTTTAAGTTTTTTTTTAATTATTTTACAAAAATAAATATAATTTTTATAAAAATAACGTATGATGAATGAAATAGGTACTTATGATCTTAATTTACATTAAATACATTTAGCTCTAGTCAAACATTTAATCAAGTATAAAACTTTGTGTCTCTAACGCACCCTTATTTAGAATTGGCTTAGTGCTGCAATTAAGTAAACTTCAAATAAACTTTTGTCAAAAAATTTAATTACAAAGAAAACAGGCGATAGCTTAGACCATATGCCAAAAAATAGTTCAATATTGGATGAAAAATTTGGTATTATTTTCAAATTTATTCACATTATTATTTTTGAAAACCCATTATAAAAATATAGGGACACTTTAAATAACACAAAAATTTAAAACAATTCACCAAATTTTTAAAGGCATTTAAATATTTGTGTTAAGTAACTGATCTAGTAATAAAGTAATGCCTTACTCACCACGTGTAAGTTCCGTGTTCTGTCACAAACTGATGCGCTTGCGCGGCATACACACCGTTTTATATGGAGGAAATAGCGATGCGATGCGCACCCTCGCACGTCGCAGGGTGGAACGCTTATATCATCTATGTAATTAGCTGTTACACGGTAGTATATTCTAGAAGTTGAAATAGTAAAAACCTTCTTAGTACTACACCATGGTTTTTTAGCAAAGTTATGTTGGCGAATGAAACGGCGGTAAGGACATGGGCCCGTTACTGTAACTGGTATAATGAATTCTATGGTTGTTTAAATTAATGATTCAATAAAATAAAATATTATACGAAAGTCTCCGTGGCGCAGCGGGCGAGTAGCCGGCTCCGAAACGAGAGGCCGTGGGTTCGGTTCCCGCACCGAAACAAATGTTTGAGTGACAGACAGATGTTTGTTTCGGTTCTGGGTGTTGTAGGACCGTAGTCCCCCGTAGTTCTTGATACCCATGATACGGGTTTTACCTAGGGGACTAGAAGTTAGAACTATGTGTGTCTGTTGGGTGTATTACGTCTTATATATAACGTCTTATATATCCTGTTGTTTTAAATTCCATTAGCTAAAGAATGGAAGGTATAAAACAGGTCGCTGATTGTTGGTCATACCAACGAAACTGAGAGGCTCCAAAATGTGTGTATATTCCATATATATTTACAGACTTACGTGATCATTATCCAATACATAAATTCTGTTTATTGGTTGAAAGTATTTTTCACATCGCTTATAAAATTGATATTTTTTGTAAGCACTTAGATGCTTATCGCAAGCTGACAAATGGAATATATTCAGTTGTAAAAATGAAAGGCATAAAACAAAATAAACAATTCAAGCCTTAAGGAACTTTGGGGTGTAGCGATTTGTTGTCTGAGAAACGGGGCCGTAGATTTGATTTTTGCCCTACTAAAAGTGTTTGCACGATGCTATATGATCGATGTTGTGGGACCGAAAGTCAATCGTAATTCCTGACACCCAGAACATAAGACTCGTACCTAAGCTAGGGATTCGGGCTATTTATGTCGGTTGTATTTGTTATTATTGTTATTTACTTTGTCATCGCAATATTCAACTTTTTTATAAAACCATTATATCATCATACTAATCCTACTAATATTATAAATGCGAATGTTTGGATGGATGGATGTTTGTTACTCAATCACGCTACAACGGCTGGACGGATCTGGTTGAAATTTGGCACAGAGATACATACATTATAGTCTTTTTATCACGGAAAAATGTACAGTTCCCGTGGTAGTTTTTCACAGAGCAAGGGATGGACATGATTTTTTGCAGAGTGGCAGTTTCAGGGATCAGAAAATGACATGGGACTATGGGATAGCAAAATATAGAAAGGTGTAATAGCTTAAGATGCCTTCATGGATTGTATACCCTTCGAAAATAACCAACACGCGGGCGGAGCCGCGGGCAACATCTAGTTTTATATACTTACATACGAAATATATTTTTGACTATAAATCACCATGCTCTTCATAATATACATTTTTGTTTTTATTGTAACTGTATTTCCAAACATGAAGAGACGGAACCCGGAATCGGTAATCGCCATTATGATTTAACAACATTCCATCGATATAAAACTGTCCTCAAGTCCTGCTGGTATTCCGCGCGCGTTTCAACATGCGTTAGGGAAATTATTTGCTTTCTGTTAATCACGAGCTGTGGTCACGTACATAAGTCATACACTTATGCCCAAACTACATTTGAAGGTTTCTTTTTTAAACGGTAATTAGGCATTCGAGGTCGCGTTGATGGTATGTATGGTAAAAGAAATATAATGTTTGAGGGTGCAAACATATATAATAAACTACCGAACGATATTAAAGAACGTGTATACCTACTTAAATATATTTAAAAGTAGATTAAAAAATATATACATGAAAAAATATTTGATTAAGCTGTTAGAGGTATTTTCTTTTGTATTTAATATTTTATTTTTCTTCTAAGAATTTCTTGTAAGAATAATTGAACTCACCCTATTATATACAAAAAATAATTTATATGTAGGTACTAATAGTCATTGTAAGTGGACTTTATGTCTTTTATGAGTACCTAAATAAATTCTTTACACCGACGGCAATTAGGCATTAGAGGTCACGTTAATTCCATAGCTATGGTTAGCTTTGCGTGTCTGCAATCTAAGGGTTTTCAATTGTTTTCTTTTTTTAGCCTAACTCCAGTCTGATGTTTAAATCCCTATCGACCCATATATTTATAGAGATATAAAAATTTACGGAAGCTAAGATTTGATTAAATAAAGAGCCAATAGAAGCCCGTCTTGGTGTCTGACATTTAGAAGGTTTATTCTGAGCGACAGGTCGATAATGGATATTCAAAAAATTTACTTGTTGCGTTGTTGCCATTTTTCCAAAGGAATGACATAAAGTAACTTCGTGTCAAAAGAATGTAGCTTGATAACTCTCTAACGCTGAATAAGAAAAGCATGATGAAAATCAGAACCCAAAATGACAGCAACTATTACGGGAATAGGTATATATTAATTGTTTTAACAATAAATAATAATAAAATTGTTTATTTGCATAAATTAAATGTTTTACATATGGTTCAATCCCTAGCTCCTGAACTAGCGCTAGCTGTATCTCAGGAGCCAGTGTCTTCCCCCATGGATTACAATACATGTTTGAAATAAACGGAATGAGACAAGAAAAAAAAATACTAAAAAGTTATTAAATAAAACAAACACAGTATCATACGCGCGTACATACGCCCGCTTGTTTGTGTGTGTATATGTGTGCGTGTGTGTGTGTGTGTGTGTGTTTGTGTGTTTGTGTGTGTGTGTGTGTGAGTGAGTGTGTGTGTGTGTGTTATCCTTGGCTATCTATTACGATTTAATAGTGAATTTTCTATGTCATCATAGCTATACTGTTTAAGCCATTGGAATATCATTTTTTTAAAACAATAATTTTTACTTTATATTTCTTATTTACTATGTTGTAAATATATGGAGCCAGAATATCATAGTGTCTTTGTGCAAAAGACGTTTGTACCCAAGGGACTGGACATGCATCCAATCGTTTTGACGTGGTAGGCAAAGTAGGTATGATCAATCTGTGGTATCTTCTTAGCATCTCATATATAAATGTCTTTCTAACTGACAGTACGTTCACCTTGTCATATACGTCGGTTGTGGGATGCCTAAAAGGTAATTGCATTAAAACCTTAAGCAATGCGCGTTGGGCTCTCTCTACTGCAATGAGGTAAGTTTTGGCTGCACCCCCCAAGCACATATGCAGTATCTGACTAAGCATTCACCCAGCGCCCTATACGTCTGAATCAGTAACTTGGTGTTGGCGACAACTCTTAGATTTTTAAATATAAATATCAATTTTCTAATTCTTTTTGCCAACATTGATGTTTGTACGTTCCATGTAAGTCTTTCGTCTATTACAACACCAAGATACTTAATATTTGAGGTTTTAGATAGAGTATTACAACTGCAGTTAAGATAATCTGTGTTGCGATTACATGGAAAGGTGTGTATTTTTAGAAGTTCATTGTTGTCCGGATATTTTATTCGTGAATTACTAAAGCAGATGTACTTAGTTTTAGAAGTATTAAGTGATAGGAGACTATTTTCAAGCCATTTAGTAACCTGGGCTAAACCAGTTTCGGCCAAACGATGGACTTCATTCCACGAGTTTTCGTAGAAGAGTAACACAGTGTCATCTGCAAACATAAGGATGTCCATATCAGGTAGACAACTTTTAAATAAATCATTTATGTAAATGAGGAATAGGGTAGGACCGAGCGTGCTTCCTTGCGGTACTCCAAATGTACATTTAGCACTATCACTGTGAAATTGCTCCACACGGACTCTCTGGAATCTGTCTGTTAAATAGTTTTTGAACCATTCCAATGTGATACCTCTTATTGCAAAATTTTCAAATCTAGATAAAAGTATTTTAATAGAAACCGTATCAAAAGCTTTCTGCAGATCTAGGAACACTCCTATACATTTTTTATTTTTATCGATTCTGGTATTCAAGGCCGTTGTTAATTTGAGCACAGCATCTTCAGTTGATTTACCTTTCCTGAACCCATATTGATTCTCATGTAAGAGGTTATTCCTTTCTAGATATGACATCAACCTTATATTTACAATTTTTTCTAAGATTTTAGAGAGTGTCGATAATAATGATATTGGTCTATAATTAGTCGGGGTATCTTTTTCACCACTTTTATATACAGGACAAACAACAGCACTTTTAAAAATAGTAGGAAAGATACCTGTTTCAAGACTGACATTACATAGATGAGTAATAGGATAAATTAGACTGTTAATATTTTGTTTGAGTATATTAGTTGTAATCTTATCCCAACCAGGTGCACTGTTTGTTTTTAGGTTGAGAATAACTTTACGTACTTCAATTGGATCAGTAGGATTTAAAAATAATGAAGATGCTAGGGCTTGATTAGTGTTTGTTAGAGATGCTAAATCATTTTCATTTAACTTCATTTTATTAAGAATTTGATTAGCCAAATTGCAACCAATTGTTGTGAAGTAATCATTTACAATGTTTAATGAGTCTATGGGAGTGTGTTTTAAAGTCATGAGTTCATAAGGTATATTTTTATCTGATTTAATATCACATATTTCTCTAATAGTATTCCAGGTCTCTTTAATATTTCTATTGTTCTTTATTAATTTGTCTTGATAGTACTGTTTTTTCAAGTTCTTAACTAATTTATTAAATGTATTTCTGTATGCTAAGTATCTTTGTTTAATTTGCTCATCATTATGTGATTTTTTTACTAGTTTATGTAATTTGTCTCTTTTTTTAATAGATTTGACAATTCCCTTTGTAATCCAGGGCTTTAACGGTTGATATCGTTTTGACAGGTGAGTACATTTACTGTTGTTGCTTATTATGGTTAGAAGTTTGTTTGTTAATATTTCGGCTACAATATTGGCATCTCTAGTATTATATAAATTATCCCATGATTCTTTCTCAAGTATATAAATAATTTTATCATAACTTACTATTACTTTTTTGTAAATCTTACTTCTTTTATTTATTGTTACATCACCAATACAAAGTAGTACAGGACGGTGATCTGTGATCTGTGCATCAAATATAAATGTTTTACAGGAACCATAAGACTTAATCATAAAGTGGTCTAAACATGAGCTCAGCCTAGTTGGCTTATCAATACCCTGCCTGAGTCCATGCATAGCCATTAAATTTAAGTAATCAAGCACTTGCCCTGTACTATCCAGCGTATTAATGTTAATATCTCCAGTAAATATAATGTTCTTCGTATGTATGTTGCTTAAAATTTGGTCAAGAGAGGTTAAGTAGGGGGATGTATTTCTAAAAGAAGGGGGTCTGTATGAGCAAATTATTGCGTATTCAGGTTGAATATTTATTACTAAACAGTTACCTTCAGTAATAATGGGTTCATAAGATACAGCTCTAAGTTCTTCTCGTACATATACTGTGATACCATCATTTTGATTCAGATTATTTCTTGACCAAAACATATCATAGCTGTTTATATTGGGTGGTGGATTATTGGTATTAGTCCAGCACTCTACAAGGACCAAAATGTCCACTGAGATATTTAGTGCAGTTAAAAATACTAAAAATTGGTCCATGTTGCAATGTATGCTTCTAATATTCAATGTTAGAACAGAGATAGTTGGTTTAATATAATCGTTACCGTTAGCTATATAATCAGACATTAACATCATTTATTAATGTACATTCTATTGCAGGGTCCGTATTGAAATACGGAGCGAAATGGACAGCAAGACGGCAGGATGTTGGTGATGAAGAAAAGCTTGTAGGCCTTCAGGAACAGTGTTTATTGCAACTAGCAAAATACAAAATGTGAGCGGTCTCACAGTCACCCTCCTTTTTATACAAATATCAACTGTGACGTCATTACATAATCAAATAACAATCTATGAAACAAGACACATCTTAATATCAAACATAATCTCATAATTAGTTAAATATTAATAAGTAAATTATGTATATCTGAAATCAACAAATAAATAATCTAATAAATATAATCTACAGTATTTAACCAAATGTTGTGTTGGTAGTGGAAGTCGACCCTTGTAACATTCGGCCATCCTGCATCGGCCGTGTCCCACGGCGATTTTGCAGGTTTTCAGAGTTTTTCTGCGCCTGGAAAAGATAAGAAGAAACAGTAGGTATTCTTTGTGTAAATGTTGATAGTACAAGGAGTACTTTGGTAAATTTAAATATCAGCCATCAGAACTCATTATAATGCGTCATTACACCAGTCTAATATAGATAGGTAGGCATCCGCTATATTCACACAGATCTAGTTCAAATTACTCAATATTTAAGTAAGCAAAATCTCAGGCACACAGATCTAGCTTAGTTTACTAGATTTTATATATTTCAAACATATAGTCACATAATTAATTACTAGAAATTATATTTTCAAATATATCTAGTATATAGTGATTTATAGTAATTAGTCAGGCACACAGATCTAGCTTAATTTACTAGATATTATATTATGTAGTCACATATATCTAACTCAGACTACTAGATATTTTATTTAGAAATAAGTAATTAGTCAGGCACACAGATCTAGCTTAAATTTGCTAGATATTATATTATGGAGTCACATAGATCTAGCTCAGATTACTAGATATTTTATTTATAAATAAGTAATTAGTCAGGCACACAGATCTAGCTTAAATTTGCTAGATATTATATTATGGAGTCACATAGATCTAGCTCAGATTACTAGATATTTTATTTATAAATAAGTAATTAGTCAGGCACACAGATCTAGCTTAAATTTGCTAGATATTATATTATGGAGTCACATAGATCTAGCTCAGATTACTAGATATTTTATTTATAAATAAGTAATTAGTCAGGCACACAGATCTAGCTTAAATTTGCTAGATATTATATTATGGAGTCACATAGATCTAGCTCAGATTACTAGATATTTTATTTATAAATAAGTAATTAGTCAGGCACACAGATCTAGCTTAAATTTGCTAGATATTATATTATGGAGTCACATAGATCTAGCTCAGATTACTAGATATTTTATTTTTATTATTTTAAAGTCACATGTCTATTGAAATAGACATTTCATTATATTATTTTGATGAAATTTAAATAATGTAAGTAAATACTAACAATCAAATAATATTTTAATAACAAAACAAATGTCAATAATAGTAATATGATACAACTTTTACTCCCAAAAACATTTGCACTTCATTTATTTTAGAATACATATTTGTATTTAACTCTCCAGTAAATCTATCAAATCATCTCTGTCTACTTCTCTGTCAGATTCAGTGGAACTGTCGGAAACAGATGATTTATAAGGACGTAGGGCATCACCAGGGACAACAGCACTAAACTTTTTATACCCTTTAATACCTTTTATACTATTAATAGTATAGCGGTCAATGGAATGGTCAACTTTTGAAATTTTATATGGTCCCGTGTAGTAACTACCTAGCTTTTTAGTGACACCTGTGGTATGATCATGAGATAATCCACCTTTCCATAATACTAAATCCCCTAGGTTGTATTTTCTACAATTTTTATGTTTTTTATCATAGTGATTTTTCATGACTGTCATGTGTCTATCAATTCGTATTTTAGCCTGTCCTCTACGTTCTTCTAATTGTTTAATCAAACTTGGGTGGTCGCTATCAGTCATGGGGTAAGCAGGCAAAAGGTTATTAGTATGAGCAAAGATTAGACTAAACGGTGTATATCCAGTAACTGCATGTGGGGTATTGTTAATACCCCACACAACGTCAGCTAATTTTTCATCCCAGGTGCATTCGCTTTCTGTCGTAGTATTAAGGCCGTTAATAATACTTCTATTTACTCTCTCAACCTGACCATTTGAACGTGGAGATGCAATCGCATTCAGAACATGTTTCATTTGTTTTTCCATTACGAACTCTTTAAAATATCTACTTGTGAATGCTACTCCACGATCTGTTATTATCCTAGAAGGATTTCCGAACATAGAAAGTATTTCCTTTAAGTTTTTGATGGTTTCTATGGAGCTAACATTTCGAACTGGTCTAGCGAATACAAACTTTGTGAAGGAGTCAATAACTACGAGTATGTAAGTATTTCCACGACGAGTTTTGAGAAACGGCCCTAAATGATCGGCATGGATAGTGTGCATAGGAATTTTTGGCTTTTCTATAGGATGTAGCTCACCCTCTGGTTTACCGTAGTTGCCCTTAGCATATGCGCATTGCAAACAGGCATTTATATATTTCCTGATGAACTTTGTCATCCCTAAAAACCAGAATTGAGATTTGATTGTTTTTTCACATTTGTCAAATCCTAGATGGCCAACTTGGTCATGGTATTTTTGTAGTAAACTCCACTTTGACAATTTAGGAATTACAAATCTATTACCGTATATTGTTTTACGGAATAAACAACCATCAACTACTTCGTAATTATTTACAATATCTGGATTTTGTGTGCCTTCACTTAACTGTTTTATTACACTTTGAATATAATCATCCTGAAGTTGTAAGGTTATTCGCCAATCATCACTATCTATGCTAAACACAGGAACCGTATCTATTGGGTTGCGACTTAAGGCGTCAACATGACGCATACGATCTCCAGCGCGATATTCGATCTCAAGCTCAAAGTCTTGGATGGTGAGCCACCAACGGGCGATTCGGGGTACGAGATCTTTTTTTGTGAGGGTGCTACGTAAAGCTGCGCAATCAGTGATAATTTTGACTGGGATGCCAGTAAGATATATCCGAAACCTTTTTAATGATTCTACTACAGCCAAGGTTTCCAACTCATAGCTGTGGTAACATTGTTCTTCTTTGCTAGTTACACGACTAAAATAAGCAATCGGTTTTAAATTACCGTCATCCTGGTACTGTAGTAGGATCCCTCCTAAGCCAAGCTTACTGGCATCAGTATGCAGTTCAGTTTTAGCACGGGGGTTATAAATAGCTAGTACTGGCCTCATAGTTAATGCAGTTTTCAGGCTTTCGAAAGCTTGTTTTTGTTCTAAGCCCCATACCCATTCTACTCCTTTTTTGGTTAAATAAGTTAGAGGACGCGCTATCTCTGCAAAACTACGAATAAATTTACGAAAATAGGATGTAAGTCCAATGAATTGCCTTACTTCGTGCACATTACGAGGACACCTAAATTTTGATACGCTATCGATTTTTGCCAGTCCTGGACGCACGGAACCAGCTGTTACTTCATGTCCTAAATAATTTACACTGGTCTTTAGGAAAGAACATTTATGTAAATTGAGCTTTAAGTTAGCTTTTTGAAGGAGTTTGAGAACTTCCTCAAGCAGGTCAATACCTTCCTCTATAGTGACTGTAGGAATTGTGACGTCGTCAAGATAAATAGCCAATTTGTTATTGAGAGGCCCTAGAGCTTTTCGTATGAGACGCGAGAATACCGCGGGGGCGTTGGCCAGACCAAACGGCATTTTGAGAAATTCGTACTGTCCTGTAGGTGTAACAAAAGCTGTTTTGTGTATAGAGTCTTCCGATAATTTTACCTGATAATAACTTTGTGCTAAGTCTAGTGCAGTAAAGTACATCTTTCCTGAAAGCCGATTGATCTGGTCATCAATATGCGGAAGCGGATATCGGTCCTTAACTGTTCGGTTATTAAGTGCACGATAGTCTATACATAAACGGTAACCACCGCTCTTTTTTTTTACCAATATGATAGGACTAGCATACTCTGAGTCAGATTCCCTTACTATACCCGCCGAAATAAGTTCATCTATCTTTTGCTCCACGATTCCGGTTTCCTTATAAGACAGCCTATAGGGTTTGGAATACACTGGTACGTCAGTTGTCGTAGCAATGCGCATCTCTAGCAAGTTAGTACACCCAAGTTCGTTACTATTTTCGGCAAATGACTCACTGTACTCACTTAACAAATTTAGTAATCTACTACTATAATATTCCCCAATATTGCCCATATTGATGTCAGTAGTCTTAACTGTTTTTCTTTGCGTCGAATTTGTATTTACGTCAGAATATTGATGAGTTGAAGTTATAAAAATGTCGGCCTGCTCAAACACTTTAGCCCGAGTAAGTAATCTACCTACACCCCAGCGCAAGCACGAGTCACCCAAATTTGTTATTTGCAAACAATAATTTCCATGTCTTAAAATAGACTGTGGCATAAAATAGGACTCATTTCCGAAATCAAAAATGATGGACCGCGTTATAAGTATACTATTTTTGCTTATATTATCCGTAATATATGCATAAATTACACTAGTATTTCCTGGCTGTAATTCTAAATCATTAGACAAAAATAAAGAAACCTTTTCTATAAAATCATTTGCAGATAATTGAATATGTGCCAAGTCGGGGGTACATTGTAAATATTGTTCGTTGTTAGCTATTAACCTGACTACTTTGGAGTTAGCAATAAGTGTCAGATTCGGATGACTTGTAATTGGTTGGCCTATTATCATATTTAAATCTTTCAGATCTGTATCAGTTATTTCAGCCTCACTATTAATAGATATATCGTCGATTTCTAAATTAAATTCTACTTTACCCAGTGACATGATTTGCGAACCACCAAAACCTTTCATCATTAAGTTTGAACGCAAAATCTTTAGCTTTAAGTGTTCAACTGTTTTGAACGTAATAATATTTACTTTACTTCCCGTGTCTATATACGCAAGTAGCACTGCTCCATTTATAGAAATATATTTTTTATACACATCCGATAGAATTTCAAAAGTGGCAAATTTAAGTTGACGTACCTGAGCAACACCTGGTTGAGTTTGCGATGAGTAGCCATCACGGGAGCTTGCACCACCAGCAGCATACCAGCAGACAGCAGAAACGTGGCCCAAGCGCTGGCAGACTTGACAGCGAGTGAGACGACAGTCCCGAGCTTCATGTCCGGTCTTGCGGCATTTGAAGCACGTCTTCGGCATAATTGATCCTCGTTGCCAAGTAGATTTTTGTTCTGTACTTTTCGGCTCAATCTTCTTATAGTTTTCAAGAGACGACAGGAAGCCGTAGTATAATTCTTCTGGTGACTCACAGTTGTAAGCCTTTGCATTCGCTCGCAATTCAATCGGTAAACCGCGGATCAGGCAAGAAGTGGCAGCGTCACTTTCCAACCCACATTTCTTAAGAAGTGACATTTTATCGTGAAAGTACCTAGTCATGGTTTCTCCGTTGTCCTTAGTACGAGCAAGCATTTCCTCCAGCCGATCGACATAATCCGTAGAACGTGGGAACGCACGTGTTAAATTTTCTTTCCACTGTGCCCATGTTACTGCATAATCCTCTAAGTCGTCGTACCATTCGCGTGCCGCACCGCGTAAACGAATTTGCATGACGAAAATGCGGTCTCGCTCATCCCATGTATACATATCGCCGAGCTGGTCAATTTTGTTAAGCCAGCCCTTTACGTTTGTTGTTTTCTTCCCGGGGTCAAATTTTGGTATGACTTCGGCCTCCAAGTAGTTTATTTTTCGTTTCTTCGGTATAGTTTCTGGAAGACGTGAAAAAAAAACTCCATTTTTGTCGGGTACATTCTCGTTTGTCGATGTATCACTTACAGTAGTCTTTCTTTTCCCCAGTCCGTGGATATATGGGCCGAGCATCTTGTTCAATACCACTTCTGAGATGAAATACGGAGCGAAATGGACAGCAAGACGGCAGGATGTTGGTGATGAAGAAAAGCTTGTAGGCCTTCAGGAACAGTGTTTATTGCAACTAGCAAAATACAAAATGTGAGCGGTCTCACAGTCACCCTCCTTTTTATACAAATATCAACTGTGACGTCATTACATAATCAAATAACAATCTATGAAACAAGACACATCTTAATATCAAACATAATCTCATAATTAGTTAAATATTAATAAGTAAATTATGTATATCTGAAATCAACAAATAAATAATCTAATAAATATAATCTACAGTATTTAACCAAATGTTGTGTTGGTAGTGGAAGTCGACCCTTGTAACAGTATTGTCTATCTCTGTTATTAAAAATGTATTATTTTCTTCGAATTTTGTAGATAATTGCTGGGGGCATCATAAGCAGGCAATTATATGTAACCTTAGTATCTAACCGAATGTATTTTGTAATATATGCTCTATTGTATACATCCAAAAATGTACCCATTAAGACGTTATGTAATGATGAGATATTCCAATGTAGATTAAAACATAGATATATTGTTTTTATTAAGAAAAATTTCCAAATTAAATAATATTTGTATATCCTGTATTTGTGTGTGTAGTTTAGACGTGGTATGTTATTTATTTTGTATAGTGTATAGAATTTGTGTTTTGTTATTTGTGTATTTCTTGTGCTTTGTAAGATTTTGTAGGTGAATTGTGTTTGTGTTTTACAGTATTCATAATGAGTATAATTATAATATTTGTTATAAAATCGTAACATATTTATAAAATAAAATGAACAATCATCAAATTGTAAACAATAGATGACGTATAAAAACTTATCAATTTTTATATCAATTTTAATATCCATAATATTGATAATGAGGTAATTTATGAACTAAAAATCATCTCGGTTCTTATCTAATAATTGAAAACAGTGTTAATAGTCATTACTTTAGGTTAGAGGCAATAATTATAGATCCGTGTGCTATTTTGCGTAGCTTCAATAAAATTATTAAAAATTATAATTTTTGCATAACAATATTGATGCATTTTTAAATGTCAAGTCGTCTACCGCGGCAGCAGATTTAAACAAGGTTTATATGATAAAGTTAGCATTATTTATATTTAACAGTTATTATGATGCCGAAATGATTTAAGATACGTTAAATCTAATTTATGTATGTGATACTTATTTCAAAATTTCATTTATAATCCGAGGTGCACAAATCACTTCCATATCTCCGACGAGGTAAGCTCTTCGGTCGCACGTAGATTTCTTATAGCAATATAATTTATAAATACATAAATGTAATTAGTATATAAATGTATACCTCTATCCCTGTTGGAGTAAGCAGAACGGCAACTAATAACACCCAAAAGACACATAGTGACTTTCGGTATCAGCACACCCAAACCCGACACAAATGTTTATGCATCACACAAACATTTGTCTTGGAACGGGAATCAAACCTGCGGCCTCTCGTTTCACTCCCGGCTACTAACCCGCTGCACCACGTAGGCTGTCAATGCGATTTATGACGTGATAAAACGCAACTTCAACATAAAATCTCATTTATAGTAATCTCTGAGCAGACCATGGTGAAACTTAATTAGTACCTAAATATTTAGTTAGCAATGTATTTACTGCATTGGTGACATTGGCTCTAATGTTTTTATGTGTTGGAATTTTATATCTTTATGTTTAGATTTCTGACCTGACTTTATCCGTATTTCATTTCCATAACCCTACATTTGCTAAGTCTGAAGAGTTTTGTTTTATGTGAATTACTACGGACTGCCTCGGTGGCGCAGTTGCGACTGCTATGAGGTCTTGGGTTCTATCCCCGGGTCGGGTAAAGTGACATTGGGTTTTTCTATTTAGAAATACTCAGTATCAGTCCGGAGTCTTGGAGTTGAACCCGGTATGGCGGTAGGCTCGCCCTCTATCGCATTATGGGACCGTAACAAATTCGGCGAAAGGTGGGTGTACTGGTTACACCTCTGCCTACCCCTTCGGGGCTTACAGACGTGAGTGTATGTGTTTTATTATGTCCATAGTATCCAGGGATAGGTACAGCCGAGGTGTAAGTTTCCTACCAATCGTCCTTATGCTTCGTTTAAGCCATGTACTGTTCTGCCTATGGCGCTAAAAGCGACCTCGAACTTGTAATTATAACTAAATCTAATTTTCACAACGACCTTCTGATTAAAAAAAACATTTTAAAAATTTAAAAGTCACTTTTTGTTATTATTTGTTACACCGGCTGCGGCAGGGCGTTCATAAGTAGAATAAATGCCGAAACAAGTCATACATATGGAATGCCAGTGTATTTATTATTTTGTATGGAAATAGTGACGTAATATGGAAAAGTTACTGACTGTGTATTATTGCAAAGAGTCGGCTAAAGACTTTTTAGATAAAAGACTATGCGAAAACATTGTTGATTGTATTTACTTTATTTAAAGTTAGTAGGTATATTTTAAGAATGTAACAATAAATTCTTGAATAAGTATAAACGTTAACTGGATGGCGCAGTTGCGGACACGGTATAACTGCTTTGCTGAGGTCTCGGGTTCGATCGCCGGGTAGGATAAATTGATATTGGGTTTTTCTATCACGACATACTCTGAATCAGACCGAAGTCTGGAATTGTACACCGTATGGCGAAAGGCTCGCCCCTTGTCACATTGGGGGATGGTAATAAGCTCGGCCAAACTGGGTGTACCTACTGTGGGTATACTTTCACACCTCTACTTACCCCCTCGGGGATTTTTAGAGTGTTTATGTATGTAACTATATTACCCACTTATGAGTTTAGATTATGTATACATGTGGGTATTTCTTACTAGTATAAAGTAAGTCACTGAAAATACTGCATATATCACTTATCATTTATGCGATAATAAACATAAGTTCTATAAGTATTTTTTTGAGTAACTACGCAGAAGAATTAAGTAGATAGATACTTATTTCATTTAGCTAACTCGAATCACATGATGCTCATTTGAAAAATCAAGGTGAAATATTGCATAAAATTATAATGATCAATATTGGCGGTAAATTAGCTATCAAACAGTTGTGTTTGAACAATTAGTACAAAATAAACAATTTTAATAAGAACACGTCCATAACTCAATTCACTTAAACCTGTAAATAAGTAAACAAAGAATAATTTGAAGGTTCCTTAGAAAATCATTGAAAAATATTGCGTCGTTAATTTAATTATTTTATACAATAATGAATGGATATATCTGTACGAAATGTCATACTACGGGCAAATTTCAATAATACTTCTTAAAAGAGGCTTTAAATAAATGTTATTATTGTTCTTAAATTCCTCAGGATAAAGCCTATGTAACTAACTTTTGTGCAAGTTAAGCTATACTTGTCTACTATGCATATAAATGTCCCCATTATCTACTCGGATTACTTTCAAAGATTTAGATTAGCTAATAATTCAGGGCAACTCAACAATTTATTAGCATTAATTGCCAAAAATCCAATGAGTCACGGTCTATACCTAGATATTATCATACTTTCTTTAAGGTGCGTACCTAGGTACAGTATCTATACAATGAATTTGAACTTTTCAGTCGTGGCTCATGCTACAAACTGCTAATAACGGTGAGAAAACTATGCTATGAACCTTATAAATCCCATAGTTAGACTTTGGACTGGCCATAAATTTGTTACAACTTAAAAACTCATATCTTTTAATTTATTTAAAATTCAAATTAAGAACGCGTTTCTTCTTCTTTTTTACACGCTTTATATATTTTAGCGTAATGACGACAAGCTTAGTTATATCAGAAACTATTTCCCGCTATTTTACATATTTTTTCGAGGTCAATGTTACGTTTCAATTCGGATTGTAGTGTTAAATACAATAGAATTGCAGTGATTGTCTTGCGCATTGGTGTATGGCCGTCGTGCCAGTCATTTTCAAGACACATCAGAAGCTAGACATTAGCCATATGTTTGTGAATCATAGTCTTGATGTATGCTGATAGCAACAGACACGAGGAAGTCCTCTGTCGAAGACCAAAAAAAAATCGGGACACCGCAGCCTGTTAGGACAACAAAGGCTATTGTTGCTAGTAATGAAGATTCTTACTAAGACTAGGTCCCGTCAGTCAGTCATAGAGGGAGGTTTGTTATCAAGGTAACACAAAGCTTCATATTTGCGAACAGGGAGTGAATAATTTTCCAGGACGTAAAACTTTTTGGTTTGAGTTGCCTGGGATTTCAATTTATAGCCGATATGGCGACAAGTTCTTACTTCGCCCATGGGATAGAAATATGGATATAATTTTTTTATCATTACGCTGACGACAACGATGTTACGATGTCGTTTGTACTGAACTTTTCTTTTCGGTTAAATTTCAGATTTCGTTTTTATTTTCTAATATTACGCCAGACTTAATTTTGAGCAGTATGTTTTAGTAACTTAACTTTGACTTTAAGTAAAATAACTTGAAACGAAACATAAAGTTTTGACATTAATGACAGATCATAGTGAGAATTTGTCAAAATGACAAAAGTTATTGCAACAAAATAAACTATAGAGGTTCCTGTATCGATTTATCAAAAACAATTGCATTGAATACAAAATGTTCTGTTGTTTGAAAAGCTGCTTAAATGGGTTCACACTCACGCCAAGTGTCCCAATCAGGATCAAAGAGAATCCCGTGCAATTGGATACTTTGCACATGGGCAAGTATTTTTCTTTATTTAGCCGTTTTTAGTGCTACATCATGAAGAAGTAGCACAATTCTTAACTAAAGCATAACTTTTATTTGTTATTCTGCCAAATACCTTAGTTTTTGTATGGGAAAATAGAATGAAATCTATTTAAAGCTCTTGCATCGATTGAGCTTGGGAGGCATATGTCACAAAGGCTCGATCTTAAATTGATACAAAGGAAAACTATCTCCGAAGATTGCATTATGTAGAATGTTCTTTGATAAGTGAATGTTTATTAAAAAATGGTAAGTAAGTATAGTTTGAATTTACTTAAATACATATACTAATACTATAAATGCGAAAGTAACTCTGTTTGTTATCTCTTCACGACTAAATGGCTGAACTGATTGTAATGAAATTTGGTAAGGGAATAGATTATATCCTGGAGAAGGACATAGGCTATCTTATTTCTCAAAAAACAACCTTGATAGGGGTCAAATAGGAGTTAAAAATTTGTATGGGAAATCCATAATTCCTCAACTTAGGGATCTGTAAATTCATATTTAGGCTTTTGGTAGGAAAATAGAGAAATACGTGTTTCAACGTTTTTTGAAAAATCATCCCTAAAAGAGGCAAAGTGGGGTTAAACTTATGGGGTATTCTTTAGATGCAATCTCAAGATTCAGGCACAACAACTGAGAGGCTGGACAATCGCTACAGGTGCCTCAGTGCAGAAGATAACTCCTTGGGTTGTATACTTCTGCACCCGAATATAACCTCCACTCAGGCGGAGCCGTGAGCAACAGCTAGTACTTAATATATTTTGGTCTTCAATGTAGTTGAGACATATTTATATCTTGTAACCAAATAAATAAGTAAAGTAAATTGTTAGGTTTTTATTTGGCTTATGATAATTTATAAAAGAAGGTGTTTTATTGTTCATGAAAGGATTGTATTCACATTCTTATTTATTTTTATTACTTTATATTATCAACTTGTATAATATAATTTGATTATGTTATTTACCATATATTAGATGAGTTGTATTTTCATTTATGTTCCTCTGCCATGAGTTCCCGTTTTTATTTATAAAATATTGTACTATGGCCTTTTTCAGATTAAATTGATGGTGTTTGTGACAAAATAATATTTATTTATTTATTTTTATCCTAGCACGGCAAAGTGACCGCACTGCACCACCTGATGGTGCAGTGCAGTCCAATTAGAGTATCGAGTAGCGAGAGACAATCTATCCCTCGCTACTCAACACCATCATGCCGGCCTGCTTTTTCACACTACGCCATGGGCAAGAAGGTGAAGAAGCGGTCGAGGGTCTATTGTCAGAGTACTCAGAAGGCCGCAAAATGGCCAAACATTGTACCCCAACTCTAGACCCCCGTCAAAAACCGGATGTATAATAGCCCCACAACACCCAGACCCAAGAAATATCTGTTTGTCATACAATAATTTGTCTCAGTGTGGGACTCGTAACCCACAGCCTCTATTCTAACAGCTGGCTAAGTAGCCTTTTTTTATTGCCTGGATAGGCAGACAAGCTGACGGGCCCGTAAGTAGTCACCGCTGCCCTTTGACTTCTGCAATTCCAGGCCATAGCAAATCCGCTGCCTACCGTTGCCTAGCCTCTGTGGCATAGTGGACAGAGGCTGTCCGAATGAATGTTGCTTGCAGCTCTGCCCGTATGGAACCTTCATAGTGATTAATTTAGCAAAATAAAACACATATTTCTTTATTTCCTATCAAAAGTCTAAATATCAGATCCCTAACTTGAAGAATTATGGATTCCCCACACAAACTTTTAACCCCAATTTGAACTCATCAACATTATTTTTTAATAGTGTTAGCAAATTATTATATAAAGTTTCTTTGCTATAGAAATTTACTGTCACATTTTAAATATTCTTTTGTTTAAGGGCAAACCAACCAAAAAAAGGAATGTCTATATCATAGGACTTCTTGCTATAATTAAGACAATACTATATATCATATTAGGTTATATATATCATATTACCAATGACTGGTGGCAATTAAATATAGTTATTTTTAATATTTTAATTGCAGGACATGAAATGGTGATTATAAAAGGTGGCCAGAGGGTGTGTGGATCTGGCTGTGCCCTTGGAAACACACCACTGTTACAGAGCAAGTCATATTTTGAGGTGAAGCTGCAGCAGGGTGGAGTATGGGCTGTTGGCCTTGCCACTCGGGACACAGATCTGAACAGAGTACATGGTAACCATTTCAAATAGTTATTGGTCACAGCATCATAAATGCTTGCTAACTTGTCATTAACCTAGCAACTAGTAACAGAACTAGTTACTAGATTTGTTGATGACAATATTTCAAAATAGTGTTTAATTAATCATTTACTTAAGCTTACTTATTTACTCTCTTTGGCAGCCTCAGTGGCGCAGCAGGCGAGTCGTTGGCCGTGAAACGAGAGGCCGTGGGTTTGATTTCCCCACTGTGAGAAGTGATTGTGTGACAGACAAATATTTGTATCGGGTCTGGGTGTTGTGGGACCATAGTCCCTCATAATTTTTGATACCCACAATACAGGATTTATAATTTAATCAATGTGCTCCAATGGTTTTATGGAGGGGTTATACTTAATGGACTAAGCGTTTGAAAACCCTGAAAGTCCTTTTAAGAACGCTCATTACATCTATCTCATTACATATATAATTACATGCCCTGATTGACTGACTAATTCATCAACGCAGAGCCTAAACCAAACTTGAAATTACGGCAGTTGATGCTCTTTATCTTGAAAGCATCCAAAGAATTTTCGAAAATTTCAGCATTAAGGGGCTAAAATAAGGGAAAACGGTTGAATGAGAGTTCGTCATTTTCAAAGTCAGAAGTATGAAATTACGTATACGAGCTTCTGGTTAGAAACAAATATACTCGTGTATCGGCGTTTTTCAAAATGTAACCCCTAAATGCATTAGGGGTCGAAGGTTTTTTATGTGTTACATTCTTCTTAAAATCCAAAGAACCGATTTTGAGAAGATTTTAAATAAATGAAAGGTTCCTTTTTTTAATCCCCTCTCTCCAGTCTATAGAAGCCGCGAGCAAATGCTTTGTAAACTGCATATATGGCATGCTTAAATTTGCAATGCAATGCAAATATATTGTGTTTGTTATAATAGAACAGAATTAAATTACTTAATTATTGTTGATGCTTTTCATTAAAATTAGAGCCAAACAAGTTTTATGTTCTGCATTAATTATATTCTAAAGCCAAATGTACAATATGCAATAAATTTGGTAAAAAAAAATATTTTTGTAAAACTAACCTTTGAAATTACTTAATATGATTGAAATATTTGACATGTTGTGAGAAGTAAATAAATAAAAAAAAGTTTAAACCAGCATCACTTAAAAACCAGAGATTGAACAAATACTCGATTCCATAATTTTTACTCAATATTGGGCCAATTTTGTTTTCAGAGAAATCCAAATTCACTTTACTGTTTTTTAAATACCACTAATTGTGTTATCCGTATGTAAGACAGGATTAACCTGGTATTGAAACGTACATTTATTACAACAATTCACTCCATTTATTTATAGCGTAATTCGTTAGCATGCAGCAAGTGTGCTGTGTAGGTCAGCTGCAGGTAGGCCGCCCGCTGTGAGGTCACGTGATGATATAATTTGACCCCAGTATGGTCAAGCGTTGGCACAACAAAAGTGTTTGCTGACCTTCGTGAAATTTGCATTGTCTGTCTAGAATTTGTAAAATTACACGTCAAAATCGTAAACGGGTTGTATTGCGTGCGTAATAATAAAATTGTGCAACATTTACAGATAACACATGATATAGATTTTTGTAGTAGGTACCTTAATATAATATTTGTTTTTTTTTATTTCTCAAAGTTTTTGGATGTAATATTAGTATGTGCAGTTTTAACTTAAACAGGCAACCAATATTATTTTTAAACTTCTTTAACGATTTAATAACAACTACTACTTGCATTAGGCATGAGTCCGATATATCAAAACATAACATATATCGTTATGAATTAAAATATCATATCGTATCGATAAACCAAAGTACATAACCGATATTACATATCCAACCAACTATAGAAAAACCAACCTATTGTTGTCCTGGCACGGCAAAGTGTCCACTGCACCTGATGGTAAGCGCAGTGGCAAGTTGTTGTAGATGCGTATACTATGTAACATTTTTATTTAGTCCCTCAGACTGTCAATTTATTTTAAACTAGCTGTTGTTCGCGGCGTTGCCCTCATGACAGACACTTGCTCCTCTAACGTGATGTCATTTATAACTTTCCTTTAATAAATAAGTAAAAGTTTTTTAATTCATAAAAAGTACACCGACTTCAATAAAAAACAAATTATGCGTCACTATAAAATTTGAGGGTTGCCCTTGATTTCTCTGAGATCACATTATCAGATCCTGACTTGGTGTCAATGGGACCACCTGGGAAGTATACCCTTTTAAACAAAAAAAGAATTACTCGAATCGGTCCAGGCGTTTGCGAGTAATCGGGTAACATACTTAAAAAAAAGATTGCGACGAATTGTTAACCTCCTCCTTTTTTGAAGTCGGTTAAAAATAGACTATAAACTGCAAAAGTTTTTTTTAAATCTCACAGGCAATTCCAGAGATTAGCGTATCAAACTAATATACAAGATTAGTTTTTGTATACCATAAAGCCGAAACACCCAAATTAGATTTTGGTATAAAAGATCAGATAAATATATGACATAATAATGATAAGGAAAACTCACGCGGTGACATGCAAAAATAATTTATCCCGTTTCTTGTATGATGCATGGGCATACGTGCGCTGCGCGCTGCTGTATGTTCAAAATGTCCACCCCTTTCCCTAATACAATAGCGGGCCCGTTTACGCATATTACGCCGCATTTTTATTAAGTAATAAACAAGGTAGCCAGGTTGATGAAGAATTTTATATGTTTTAGGATACCAATATAACACGTTAAAACCTAACCAACTTGAGAACGAAACGCAAACTACAATCACATCGCATCGAAATCCATATTCGCTACGTCTCTTTTTAACGACGATAATTTAATATTGTATAAAAAGAGACGAAGCGAATATGGGTTTCGATGCAATGTGTTGCGGTTATCGTGTCACAAAACATAGCAAAATAAAATTAAACTTTGAAACAATAGTCTATTTTTTTATGGAACATAGCTTAATCGATAATAACACGGTTGTGTGTAGTTTGTGAGATTCGTCGAATTTGAAATGATTTTTAGATTCACAGACATAAGGCGTAGATTTGCATAAACAAACATATTTTAGTTTGAAAACGGTTTGTGTACGTTTTGGACGCCGATTTTGAATTTTGGTTTTGCACTGTTTAAATAAATAGTTTGCGTTAATGCTTCGGTTCTCAGTTGCGCAATCGGTATCAAATCATGACTACTAATACCGATATCTGAAAACGGTTTTCGGTATCGCTATATGAAAACTCAATTTCGGTTATGAAACAGTTTGTCCTCAAAAACGAAAACGCCCATGTCTAACTTGCATGTGTAGTAAGTTACTTTTAGGTTAGTTTAGTGGCGCTGCGCAGAATATTATCTTTACTTAATAAAATACATAAAAATTACTGGGACAAAAATTCGATCCGTATATTCTACTAATATTATAAATGCCAATATTTGAATGGATGGATGTTTGTTACTCAATCACGCCAGAACGGTTGAACGGATCTGGTTGAAATTTGGCACATAGATAGATTACAGTCTTAATTAGCATATAGGCACAAGGCACAATTTTGAGATAGCATAAAGATAAGCGACTGTGAATGATCCGACGATTCGAATCATCTACATTACTAATACTAGTATTACATTACTAATGTACGCATTCCACTTGAATATTAGTAATATACTAATGTTCATAATCGAATAATTACTACTACCTAATTAGTAATTACTAACGACGTTTCAACTAGATTGTTCGCGACTCAGTCGCAATTCAAATATGAATGAAACATTGGCCTGGTCCCGGTGGGAATAATTATTCTGAGCCTGTCAGATCACATCATTCAAATCTTTATCGTGTGCGTATATTATGTATGCGTATGAGTAGTGAAAACTAACCTAAACTAAACAAAAAGACGTGATTGTTTGTGTTTACATATTTGTGACAGAAATGCTTTAAAGTTTTTGGATTAAATCTAAGATGGTTCGCGACTCTAGCAGCACTCCAAACTGGCGACAGCGACTCGCAGTCGCCAGTTTGGATTGAAATATGAATGACTCATTTGTCGCTCCAGCGCCGAATAATCAAAGTCGAGCTGGAAGAAAATTAGTTACTAACTTCGGAAATTATTCGAATGATTTATAAAGTCGAATAATGCGGCTGGAATCATTCATAGCGCATCTTTAGGATAACATAGCAATAGAATCCTACAGGAACCGTGTATTTCAAAGGAGTTTTGTTAAAGTTTGTGAAATACAGTTTTAGCGCATTTTCCTCAAGGGGGCTTGATCAATTAACACAGTAACGAAAAATTTAAAATAAAAACAAAGTTTAAAATTTTGGGATAACCCACAACGTTGTTGATCCGGCCGTCAGTTCTCATACATACACATCAAAAATTTCTACGTTATCGAAGTCGCGGGCAACAGCTAGTATTAAATATGGGTGCCCTATAAATCGAAGCAGTTCAACCAGCTGAAGTGAGTCACATTTTTTTTCCAGGCGGCATGGACAAAGAGTCATGGTGTTTGAACGGTGATGGTACGATACGGCACGATAACGTTGAGTTGTACCATTTAGCGCCGGCGCCCAGGGAGTCGCCAACTGCGGATTTACTTGTGTCTACTGACTCGCCGAGTCATATAGAACAAGAAAAGCCAGAGAGTGAAAACATAGATGCAAGTCCAGCAGTGATGCCGCTAGAGGGCGACACTATTGGCGTAGCTTACGACCATGTGGAATTGAATTTCTTCCTAAACGGCAAGAATATGGATATTCCCGTGAGAAACATTAAGGGAACTGTATATCCCGCTTTATATGGTAAGTTTTATCTACATTACTAACTCATGTTTTTTTCATAGTGCTTTGATAGGCAGACGAGCAGACGGGCTACCTGATGGTAAGTAGTCACCGCCGTCCAAAGACTTCTGCAATGCCAGGGCACAGCAAAACCGCTGCCTACCGTCATATTAGTAAAATGGTGTTTATGATAGATGCAATACATTAGAAATTCGTTTTTTTTTTGTTGTGAATGACGTATTTGCTTTTATTTGGTTTAATGAAAGGAATTCGCAAGTACAAATCTAATATGTATTACTATAATTTTCTTCCTCTGTGGTTGCAAATTCAAGGTACTTGCTAAAAAAAATTGTTACTCAATGTCATACTTATTTATTGCTAGTGAGCAACAGTATGTAAACATCATTGTGTACCGGTTTAAAGGACATCCAAGCCAGTGAAATCACTAGGTATTTAAGAATAACCATGTTTTGGGCTATTAGTCCGAGTTGTAGTAGTAAAAATGCATTTACGCCTGTAATCCCCGTAGGGTTAGGCAGAGGTGTAACCAGTACACCCATATCTCGCAGACTATTACCGTCCCATGATGTGATAGTAGTGGAGTACCTAAGTACTCTAGGTAATTCAAAGACCTGAATAGCGCTGCTACTTTTTAGGCTGACATGTCCTTGATATCAGAAGACCGACCTGCTATTCTCTTTAATCTGGGCACTAAAAATGTACAGAATATAAAGGGACGCGCGAAACTCAAAATTTGAACCTTATTGCACATGTAATAAGAGTGGTGCGTGAATTAGTTTCGGATTTAATATGGTTGTTATTATTAGGACATAGAACAACAGCGGACCAGTAGAATGTAATTGCTATACAATACGTATATAATGAACTGTCTGTCGTTTCACCCATCGTTGACGCTTCCTGTCATCTTTAAGTCTTAGAAAATAATAGCAGTGATGCCGCTCGTGGCTAACTTAATAGCGGTCAAGTAAAATTGTACATTTTGTAGGTTAAACATCCTCTCCCTTCCATACCAGAACCACGTGTACTGGCTTGCGGAGCCACAGCTTCGTGTTGTCTGCTACCCCGGCCCGAACCAAGAGGTTCGCAAATTCGTATTTTTGCCGCACCATCAAGCTGTGGAACAGTTTGCCAGCTACAGTGTTCCCTCCTTCCTATGATCTTGGGTCCTTTAGGCGTAGTGTGAAGAAGCTAAACAGCAGGCCGGCATGATTGTGTTGAGTAGCGAGGGATAGACTGTCTCTCGCTACTTCATACTCTATCTGGACGGCACTACGCTTACCATCAATCAGGTGCAGTGTGGTCATTTTGCCGCCCCAGAATTAAAAAAAAAATCATGTAATGCGTTTCGTTTCTTTCAGTTGACGATGGAGCGATTCTGGATATCATCTTGGATAATTTTCTGTACCCACCACCGTCGGGCTTCGAGAAAATAATGGTGGAGCAATCCCTGCTCTAACAGACGACTGGCAACCAAACGGTGTAGTGTGAAAGACACTTGAGTGATAGAGTTACGAGTGGTATACTTAAATATATGAATAAGGTAGATTTCTTTGAGACTGTCTGTAATGTGACCATTGCGAATGGCTGCATTTTGTGTAACAAACAGTATGTTTTATTCATTAATTTATGTATCAATGTCCATCATCGCTTATCTGATTCTTCCCATCAAACTAATTTGTGTCCAATAGGATTTGAATTGACGACAAATAAAACAATGCATGTTTTAGATTAAAATATCTCTACTGGAGCTTGGAATAGGGATGTTCTGATACCATCATAGTATCGATATCTACACAAATCGTCTTCCGATACTACTTATGTTGATACTTTTTCATTTTATTTTCCAAATGAAATAAGGCTAACACGTTAAATAGTTTTATTTTTGATGGTTATATTTTCAAACAAAAATAACTTTTTCGGACTTAAAAACAGCAAGTGCTGAAAAGATTTTGGAGAGATATTTTAAACCATAGTTTAAGTTGCAAAAGGTACATAAACAATAATTAACTTTTGAGTAGCAGCAATCTAAATAACTAGGCCCGGCGGATGAATGAGAGCGGATAAGGTGTTTTTTTGATACCAAGTATCGAAAGAATGATTTGAGGTTATAAGAATTTGCATCGAATCAAAAGTAACGAGTACATACTCTTATATTTGTATCCGAGTTCCTACTTGGGACAAAGGTCTCCAAAGAACACACTAAGAAACCCAGTATTCAGTTCATATTAAATTTGTAATATTATTTATAAGTTTTTAGTTGTTGATGTAATTGTGATATGTGATTATAGGCGTGGTGGACTAAGACCTAACTTATCTTTAATAGATGAGGCCATTGCCCAGCAGTGGGACGTATAATACATTGCTGTCAAAAAGTTGTCAATGCTTATTTATATAATCGTTCTATACTACGTTAAATTGAAAGTACTTATTTACGTACGACTATAAAAATATTTTAAAAAGGCTTGCATGTAGGTATGTTATATTTTCATTGATTTGTTTTCTGTTTAGAGATAACTACATCTAAATAAACCAAAAGTAGCGTATGAGAGAGCCATTCCCCAGCAATGAAGCTGTAGATACTCATTTAAAGGTGTCCATTTTTAAAACAATACTAATGGGAACTGTCTAATATAATATAGATGAAAACAGTTGCACTTATTAATCTGGTAAACTACAGTCGTGGAAGCAACTCGCCCTGTCTCGAAGATCTCGTTATATTTCAGAAGTTTCGAAAGTTCAACATTCTTAACCTGTCAAGTATCTTCTGGCCATATTTGGCCGTGCAAAAACTGGCAATACTTGCCGTTATGGACGTGCGTATTTGTAACATTAATAATAAGGAAGTTAAGTTGATTTTGGCTTGTATTATTACTTAATAGCTTTTCCGAACACCGGTGTCCTTTAGATGTTTGAGAGGTTCATAAAGGAACGTACCAATATAACGTGACCCATTTTTAACAATTTTATACCCCCCTGCCCCCTTGGTGACCACCCTTGGTATATGTAGTACCCAGTACCCCTCTAGTTTTCATGTAGTCATTCACAAATATTAATTTAAAATATTTTTTTCAAAACACAAAGTACAAAAAAATCCCGGCATATGTGCGTCAGTGTTGCCACCTTTGAGTTTAAATAGCGCTAAATGCTGCGCGCCCTATTTGAATATAGCTCGAAAAAGCGCGAGATTTCCCTAAAGGATATTGACTAATACTGTGACCAAGCGTGGTATTTTGAAGACATCCCTCACTCCGATGAACATGTCATGTCAGTGGCAGAGTACCATGGGTCTGCATCCGGGGCGGCTTTCTATTGAGCACCCCAAAAATAAAACAACAAATACTAAACCTGCTCACGTGACTTTATTTTGGCGAAATATTCGATCACATTATCAATGGACAATATTGAAATATTGGTAAATCGCGCTTGGCGCATTGCGGACATTTGTGGATCTTAAGGAAGATTTTATTAACTTTAATTTTGAAAAACTTCTTTCACAAGAAGACACCGAAGCACAAATAGTTCAAAAAAATCTTAGATATAGCGCTACTCGGAATAGTCCCATTTTACAATTATTTGTAGAAACTCGAACTAGCATTGGACCGCTTCTTGGAAAGAAATGCTGGCGGCTTCCAAGTGGCGCCTCAGTCGCAAAATTTCCAAAATAATTTCCTCGATAGAAAATTCATCATAATGTTTTGTAAAATTTGGAAATATACCACGAAGTTTTTGTGTTGACATAAGCAAAGCTTTAAACTGAACAACACCAAATGTTATCAGAAGTCTGATAACATTTGGTGTTGTCGTTGCTCTGTAACGATGGTCTAGTTCTCCGTAAAATCTATCAAGACATTCTAACATAGCTCTGTGGAGCTCTTTTGGCAATGTTAGTCCAACGTCTTGGACCATTTCTCCTGGCATACGTTTTCTCCATCTCCTCCTTCCTCTTTATTCAGTCGAAATATCCAAGTCCTCACATTTTTTAGTTGCATCGGAAAAAGCTCTTTTCACTATTTGCATAAGTTGGCTTTGAAGAAATCTTTTTAGGGCTTTGATTTTTATGACGCATTTTTCCAACGACAGTCAAGATGTTTGTAAATATTTTTGTGTCTGGTTAACTTCTTCTAGGACTTCACACCATAAACAAACGTAGCATAAAAAGCTGAAGTCACACAAAGAGAAGAGAGTGTGGATGCTGCTTCCCTTGTATCGACGTTCTCTCAGCTGCTGCTGGAATGACACATGTCTTCTAGTGTTGATACAAGTTTCTCAATATCATTTTTCAGTGCTTTAACAGCATTGTGATGAGCACTCCATTTGTCTCAACTAGTCTTTTCTTATACGCCTACACTTTTTTTATTTGCCATCGATGCAATGTGTGAATTACAAAAAGAACTTGTAAACTCTTTCCAAGGTCCCCAAAAAAGATACACTTGATGTAACACTTCCGAAAAAGTGCACTCCACATATTTAGTGAATGATTAGCACAAGGCATAAACAACGCTTTAGGATGGTGTTGAATCAGTGTATTATGCCTCCGTTTACATAATGTGCAACCGGGGTTTTTACATTGGTTGGCAAAATGACCTGTACGAAAACAATTGTAACATATTTTTAAACTAGCTATTAACTTTAAACGCGCCTCATTACTTAATGCAAGAAATTGTGAATAATCACCTAAATTATGGTCACCTTTACAATTTGGACAAGACTTTGCAAATGATTCCGTGCTAGAATTGTGGGGATGTGGTGTTGTCACCAAGGCCTTCAATTTGTTACCCGATTTGTTCGTTGTTTGTAAAAGATCATTACGAGGTGCCTCTAAAGTTTCAACAAAATCAGCGCGATCACGCAAGAACTTCATCAATATGTCAAACGTGATTGTACTGTCTCTGTCCATGCGATTTTTATACTGAAGCCATTCACGGTACGTTCTCTGGTCCAGTTTACGCGTGATTATGTAAATTAACAGAGTGTCCCATTTGTCTATAGGCTCACCTAACAATTCTAACGATCGCAAATTTTTAGTTACTGCGTCGATCAAACCTTTTAGTGCGATAGACGACTCCTTAGTAATAGAATCCATATTAAATAAACCTTTCACGTGATTTTCTATTAATTGCCGTTTATTGTCAAATCGATCGCATAATAATTTCCAGGCTATGGCATAGTTCTTAGCTGAAAACTCGATAGACCGAAGTGCTACAGCAGCAGAGCCTTCCAACGACGAACGCAAATAATGAAATTTGTTAATATCTTGTATCTCATTATCGAGATGAATGAGGCTATTAAAGGTGTCACGAAATTCCAACCAATTGTTATATGGCCCATCAAATTTTGGTAGATATATAGTAGGCAACTGAACTGGATTCCGATTTCTGGCAGAAGTACTTTTCTCACTGTGACATGACTCGTTATCTTTATATTGATTTAATACAACTAGTGATCTAGACAACATTTTATAATACTGAGATTCAAGGTCGGATCTCTCAGAGAATTGAGTTTTGACATCCTCAACAATACATTCCAAGCGCAACTGCACCCCATCATACTGCTCGTATAACGATTCCATTTTACCTGTACGCAACTGTAGCTCCGCAACGTCGGAACTAGACAATGGTTTATCACCCAGCGCGTCAAGGTAGTTGGCAAAGTTAGTTAAACGGCCTTTGAAGCTTCCACGTTTTTTAATCAGCTCTTTCTCCTCGGCCATTTTTGGGAGTCAGTTGAAGTCAACCTGGAATTTATATAATAAAAAATAAGCGAACAGTCAAAGATATTTCTTTCTAAGTCTAGAACTAATTCGTTGACAATATGGACAACAAGTACAAACTGTAATCTAGCTATAAACAATGAAATAGGTACACTATTACGCTAATGACGATATAAAACCGTACACTATGCTTATAGAACGAATACCTAATTTACTTAGAATAAACAGTGAACACATGAATAATTATAATCCCTGAGTGCAATAATCAAACATATAATTAACAGTGATAATAGTACTAAATCAATCAAATCTGTACTTTCTTCAACCCTATTTAAGATAATGACTAGGTACCTATTATGTACCAAAAATGTACATAATATATGGTCAAGTAACGCAATAAGAATTGATCTTAACACTGTTTTATTTTCTGCACTTGATCCACGTTTTCGTCGCCGCTGAGAAGCAAGTCCAATATCATTAAACTTTGATAATTATTAGTTCTAATTAATGAACTTCAATTTGGCCACTAGTTCTTCTCTGCAAATGTAATATCCGGCTCGTATGGACCATGTATTGGGATATTAAGGATTACAAAAAATAAAACGACGGCGTGGATACGGGTTATGTCAAAGGTATAATCATTTAAAAAAAAAAGAAAATTAAAAAGAAAACTCGGAGATGAAAACGAAGCGATCCAAAGAGTATTGTTGCTGTGCTTAAAATGTATGAGGAGCTTCGACAGGTGTTCTTTGATTTTCGCTTGTATACCACCATGAACTCCTACCATGGGTGCAGCGATATCATATTCTTGAGCCCGACATAAATGTATATTCAAGTTATCACTCTCCAGCTGCATAAGAATACTTTCAGTAAGTTCGACTGCTGTCTTTCCAGCGATAGGGAAGAAACCTAGAAATGATTCCTTAACTTCAACTTGATCGCCTTGAATATGAACATGTCTGATTACATAACTCATCTGATCAATATGTGATATGTCTAGAGTGCCATCGAACATAATTCCAAAATATTTAGCTTTTTTATGTCGTCCACAATGTTATTTTTCACCTCTTTTCTCAAAAGGCTGATGAACTCATTTTGAATGTCTTTGGACAAATAAGAATCTACCAGATTCCTTTTTGTACAGGCGATAGTATGTTCAATTCTAAGCATATGCTCTTTTAGCACTGGATCACATTTCGACAATAATGAGTTGTCACTCCCGGTGCATGGCACCCGGGGCGGACCGCCCCCATCGCCCCCCCCCCCCTTACGCCGCCACTGGGTCACGTATTATGGTTACATCCGCTAACTAGTCGACCTTCTTCTTCGCGTAATAGGTCTATGAAGCAGCTGAGACGAGTCCCCTATGTATTACGTTCAGCGGTTACGTCGTCACGAGAAAATGAACTTTGTTTCGCCGATGGACTCACCGCGGCCGAGGATGACCTCGGCATCCGCGGAGTCTGATTGGCGTCGGAATTGTCGTCGCGTACCCGTCATTTTGTTACAATCACAACTCACTAAGTCCAGTAAGTCCACGCGAATGTTCTCGGGCTCACAGTTGGGCAGCCATTATTACAAATGAAAGTGTCTATTTTACTTATTAATCACAATTTATTGATATATTTGTACAATTTTGGGTACATGAGACTGGTCAAATTGCGCGGGTTTTGTGTTACAACGTGTGTTCTGTTGTTGCGCCGGTGGCACTCGCTGTATGGAATGATCGGCTACGGCACCGTCCCATTGGTCGGTTTTAGGGGCGTTGCATTGGAGCGCGAATTTCAATTGAGCGTGTTACAATATTAAATAATTATTTAAATAAGGTATAAGGGTGTGCTTTCCGTGACGCCATCTGCATTTAGCCATGATTATTCGTATTTTAATTGACGTGCTATAACATTTCTTCAACCGTACATACTCTTCGACTATGGTAAAAGAAACGTAGGAAGATATCTACACTATTTTGCTCTTAACACCCGTTACGGACCTCATACCAGTACCCTCTAGGTGCCCCAGGGTAGGAAAACTATTTAGTTGATCTGTTTTCATTCCATTTTATTTTTCCAAAAGCCCTTATCGTTTTGGATGTTATACAATTTCTATTATTTCGTTTTCTCTTCCCCATATGCCTAAAAATCATATTTATTTACTCGTAACTGGAAATTGTCCTTGAAGCTAGAAGTGCCAGTTACTATTGTATATTATATACTATTGTATTATTATGGTATGGTAATTTTTTTTAGTGTGCTATAGTAGTTCTTATTTTGTTTGATAGTGATTGCTATTTTCTCAAAGTAGCAACAAGGCATTGCACTTCGACTGTATTGTTTCCATCAATTCCATACGATGTGGCACAAATAAAAGGAAATTCTTTATCAATAAAATTACCCTAGTTCTGGACAAATTGGGTTTCTTGAGTAGTACTTAGTTACGTAGTTAGTACTTACTTGCTGAATCGCATTTTTTTCGCAAGCCCATGTGTTATGGAAGTGACTGTTGAAATATTATTTTTGTATAAAATGCTGTTTTGACCACAGCTACGATATTTTTGTCTTTTTACTATACTTCCTTATTTTCAGTTATCAACAACTTTCTGATCTGTAGCCATTACTTGTTACGATGCAACGTGGTTAGTTTTTGTATTTCTTCGTGATCGCTAACTAAAAGGTAAATAGAGATACAGTATTTAGGGTCTTTAAATTAGTTATAGAAACTACTAATGCTTTATACTCACTTTTCTATACCTTAGTCATTTTGTTTTTTCTTTTCATTTTAAAAGATATCATACTTTTGCTTTTTTATTTGAATATTTATTAAGCTGCCTCTAAGACTCCTTAATGATTTTTATGGCTTCTGTAAAGAAGCTATTGGTGTTATATTTAACCACAATAGTTTCACTATTTGATTGATAAGAACGCCTTAAAGCAACACTTTTCAATTTGGTGTCAGTGAATTCGGCTAATTTGTTATTAAATCGCTTAACAGTATTAGTGTCGACATGTTCTAATGAACTGAAAAATTTGATGCTACTGAATTTAAAATAACTTGATCGGAGCCAACAAAGTGACCGTTTAATGTCGGTCACAGTTCAACCCATGTTTTCTTTTTCTTTGTTACAGTAATAATCTTTGTAAAGCCTGTGATCTGCGTAAGTATGATTGTATTTTTGATGTCTTCCTGAAGGTGATTTACAACTACATCCCTTGAAATTCCTTTACCGTGTTTGATGGGAATTGCAATGAATTTTCTTATACTCGTCAACTTTTCTCCAGTTATGTGTTTACTTTGAGATTTTGTATCTTTACCCAGTAAAAGTAGCTTATTACACATATTTCGGAGAGTGTGATTCCGATATTTTATCTTCGTAGCGACTAAATTTGGAAGCATATTTAATAAAAATATTCAGGCATACGTTGCCGAGTCTTTTTCAGCAATATCTTGCCGTAGATGGACTTATATAGATTCTTTGAAACTTTCACATACAATCATGGCTTCCATCCCATTAGTTGGATTTTCATTATTTATACAACTTACGTAGTCTTTTGGTTTGTCTTAACGTTTCTCTGCTCTTGCACATATAAGACAATATTTATTTTTTACTCGAATAAATAGGACATCTTCAAACGATAGCAGCAATTCCAGATACAATTACTCGTTTTCAATTACATCTTTCATGGAGAAGTACAATAACTACTTGGTAAAAATATGTGTCATGGGAGATGCTTGTATTGACTTACTCATATCTGTTTCTTATAATTCGAGTTTACCGTGTAAATATTATTTATCGCGAGTATTAAACCTTGCTCAGCAGACTTTTTCCCCAGTTTCCCCTTTTTTCAGTGACTCCTGTGATAGAACGCAGATCACTGTTTCTAATATGATCACAAGTTTAGTGCCTAGCATACTACTTTCCATTGATCCTGGACAAATGCTTCATTTTATTTTTTCAAAAGACCTTATCGTTTTAGGTGTATACAACTTCCATTTTTGCGATTTCTCTTGCCCCATATACATAAAAATTATATTTATTTACCCGTTACTGGTAACTGTACCAGTTACTATTTTTATTTATAGTGACTTTGTCATTCTTTTTGGTGTGCTATAGGTAGTGTTTTATTCTTATTTTGTTTGATAGCAGTTTCTATGTCGTTTCTCAAAGTACACACAAGGCATTTTACTTTGACTACTATATTGTTTCCAACAATTCCACACTATGTGGCACCCATAAAAGGAAATTCTTTATCAATAAAAATATCCTAGTTCTGGATATCTAGATCTGGATTTTCTTGAGTACTTACTTGCTGAAGCGCTTTTTTTCGCCCATGTGTTATGGAAGTTACTGTTGAAATATTAGTTTCGTATAAAATTTTGTTTACCACAGCTACGATATTTTTGTCTTTTTCCTATTGTTCTTTATTTTCAGGTTAGGTTATAAGTTTTATTTTGATCAACAACTTTCTGATCTGTAACCATTAATTGTTACAATGTAACATGGTTAGATTTTGTAATTCTTCGTAATCGCTTATTTCCTTAAATTAGTTATAAAAACTACTAATGCTTTATACTCACTTTTCGGCATACGGGGCAGTTACTTTCGCACTATAGTCATTTAGTTTATGAATAATTTTATTTCTATTATTTTTTTCTCTTCATTTATAAAGATGGCATTCTTTCGATATCTTTTTATTTTAATATTCATTAAGCTGCCTCTTAAAGATTCCTCAATATTTTTTATTGCTTGTGTAAATAAGCTTATTGTTGGTATATGTAACCACAATAGTTTCACTATTTGATTGATAAGAACGTCTTAAAGCAACACTTTTCATTTTGGTGTCCGTGAATTCGGCTAATTTGTTATTAAATCGCTTAACAGTATTAGTGTCGACATGTTCTAACGAACTGAGAGATTTGATGATACTGAATTTAAAGTAACTTGGTCGGATCCAACAAAGGGACCGTTCAATCTCTGTCACAGTTCAACCCATGCTTCCTTGTTATTTGTTACAGTAATAATCTTTGTAAAGCCTGTGATCTGCGTAAGCATGATAGGATTTATGATGACTTCGTGAAGGTGATTTACAACGACATCCTTTGAAATTCTTCTACTGTGTTTGATGGGATTTGTAATTAATTATCTTATACTCGTCACTTTTCACCAGCTATGTGTTTACTTTGAGATTCCGTATACCTAGTAAAAGTAGCTTATTACACATATTTCGGAGAGTGTGATTCCGATATTTTATCTTCTTAGCATTTAGTATACAGATTTTCTGAAAATATTCAGACATACTTTGCCGAGTCACTGTCAGCAATAATGTTGCCGTAGATGGACTTATATAGATTCTTTGAAACTCTCGCATATAATCGAGGCTTCCATCCTACTCGTTGGGTTTTTGTTTATTGCTTACTTAGTCTCTTGGGTTGTCTTAACGTTTCTCTGCTCTTGCACATTTAAGGCAATATTTATTTTTAACTCCAATAAATAGGACATCTGGGAAAACAGGATGGTTAGCAACTCCAGACCGGCCCAGTCCCAGTTTAGCTCAGCAGACTGTTTCTCCAGTTTCTCTTTTTTCAGTTACTCCTGTGATAGAACGCAGATCAGTGTTTCTAATATGATCATGAGTTTTATGCCTAGCATACTACTTTCCATTGATCCTAGACAAATGCTTAATTTTATTTTTCCAAAAGACCTTATTGTTTTAGGTGTATACAACTTCCATTTTTACGTTTTCTCTTCCCCACATGCATAAAAATCATATTTATTTCCCCTCACTGGTAACTGTCCTTGAGGCTGGAAGTACCAGTTACTATTTTTATTTATAGTGACTTTGTCATTATTTTTGGTGTGCTACAGTGTTTTATTCTTATTTTGTTTGATAGCGATATCTATTTTCTCAAAGTAGCAATAAGGCATCTGCACTTCGACTACTATATTGTTTCCAACAATTCCACACGATGTGGCACGAATAAAAGGAAATTCTTTATCAATAAAATTACCCTAGTTCTGGATAAATAGGGTTTCTTACTTGCTCAAGGCGTTTTTTTTCGCTACCAAGCCTATGTGTTGTGGAAGTGGTTGTTGAAATATTAGTTTTTTAATAAAATGCTGTTTACCACGGCTGCGATATTTTTCTCGTTTTCCTATTGATCGCTTAATTGTTTAAATTAGTTAGAAAACTGCTAACGCTTTGTAACCACTAAAGTTTCACACTTTGATTGATAAGAACGCCTTAAAGCAACATTTATCATTTTCGTGTCCATATTAAATCGCTTAACAGTATTAGTGTCGACATGTTCTAATGAACTGCGAGATTTGATGCTACTGAATTTAAAATAACTTGGTCGGAATCAACAAGGTGACCGTTTAATCTCGGTCACAGTTCAACCCATTCTTTCTTTTTCTTTTTTACAGTAATAACTTTTGTAAAGTCTGTGATCTGCGTAAGCATGTTTGAATTTATGATGTCTTCATGAAGTTTATTTACAACGACATCCCTTGAAATTCCTTTATTGTGTTTGATGGGATTTGTAATGACTTTTCTTATGCGAGTCACCTTTTTGCCAGTTATGTTATTTACTTTGAGATTATCTTTACCAAGTAAAAGTAGCATATTACACATATTTCAGAGAATGTGATTACGATATTCTATCTTCGTAGCGACTATATTTGTATACAGATTTTCTGAAAATATTCAGGCATACGTTGCCGCGTCACATTCAGCAATAATGTTGCTGTAGATGGACTTATATAACCATGGCTCGCATCTCTCATATAATCTTGGCTTCCATCCTACTAGTTAGGTTTTCGTTATCGCTCGCGTAGTCTCTTGGTTTGTCTTTACGTTTCTCTGCTCTTGCACATATAAGGCAATATTTCTTTTTACTCCAATAAATAGGACATCGCCAAGTTTTCGTCTGATATTGGTTCGAGAAAATACTGGAATTTGCTTTTCTGTTCGTTATACTAAATGAGTAAAATCATATTGGAAAACGACTTAGTTATTTTTAAAATGTAATCCCAAAGCGATTTTTATTAATAAAATCACGACTGACGGGAACGCATGACATTGTTTTTTATTCAAAAATCGAACACAAAAAAACTTAAACAGCATGAAGTATTTATTTCATTTCATTCCATTTAACAAAATGAAAAAAGAGAATGAATGATTGGTTCAAGGTTTGTTAGTGTTTAAGTTCTTTGACAATCAATAGTTTAAATTAAACAATGCGTTCCGATTTTCAAACAATAAATTCTTTAAACAAATTACCTCTTTCTTTTATTACTGGCTTCACACAAAGAAATATATTCAGCTTTAGTGCTGGATAAATCTACATTTCCTTGCTTTTTACATTAAAAGAAATTGTGATCTTTTCAGACATTTTGTTCCAGTTTAATTTTTAATTAATTCAACTATTGTGAAATTTGTATCTTTCTTTTTTTTTCAGAATTTGAAGTATTTGTACTTTCTAACTGATATTCCTGCACTGAAGATATTCTACTGGTATTTGTACCATATTTCTGTTATTTGGAGTTTCCATGATGACCATGTCTATGCTTGTTGTAACAGTATTAGTAATAGAATCATATACCCTGCATCCTTTCAAATTTTCTGCATGGCCCACCAAAATCAACTTTCTCGCCTTTTTACCCAACTTCCAAGGAAGGGGTATGTTTTTCGATTCATCTGTATGGATTTCGACAGTTAAGCTATCGTTATATTCGTCTTGAACCCCCAAGTGTTCTTAGATAAGTGTTAGGCAAAAAAGGCGATTTTTTGGCGCAAAATAGTAATAGATTAATAAAAAAAATTACCAAACCTATCGAGTAGGGTATCAAAATAAAGGAATTTGAAAATTGAAAGGGGATTACAAAAATTTATAAGTTATATGTTTAAATTAATTTTCATTTAGATATCGGTTTTTTCATTTGGGTATCGGTTTTCTCTTGCAACTATTTTAAGTTCTATTCTCAATCTTGTTTTGGTATTTTTAGTGCATTACTTTTTGCAGTCGGGTTTTTTATTTTTTTAATTATTATCTCATTTCATTTCTTCTCAGGAACTGAAAAAAATATATGTACATGCCAGTAATCAAAAAGTATTTATGCGATTTGGTCCCACATCACTCTTCCCCAAGACCGATACTGCGAGCGATATAATTGGGGAAAGTGGACTTTACGACTTTTATTCTTCAGCAGTCTGGCTTGGTGAAACTTGCCAGTGAATGAATGCCAGAATGCTCTAATGTCCCAGGTAGTCGGGACCGTGTGCAGGTAGTCCTAGTGAGTCGGAACTGCGAGTATTAGAATCGGATTCGAAGCTGGAATAGTTGCGACGAGTGAGGCGTATCACGTGTCTGTACTGCTCGCAGTACAAATGTGAAATTACCAGAATCTTGGCGCAAATAAAGCTTTGCGCCAACATCCTCCCGCCGATGGACATACCGGAGTGGCAGTGATTCTAGTGACAGCGCCTTCGGAAAACAGATTTCTCTGTAAATCTGGTACATATATAACCATGCTCAAGTGTACATCTCTCCAATGTACTTATTTATCTATCAGTATAGATCCTTCACCACATACTTTGTTATTCTGTTTGTTACCCAATTTAACAGAATTCTTGTATCGCGACTTGTTACAACTTGTTACTTGTTCAACTTCTTTCAAGCTTCTGTGAACTCACAGAAGTAGTGACGCCTGAAGATCATGTGCATTGAGGCTCTACTATTTAGTATCCATGCATCTTCACCATGTTCAGATGAGTAACCTTCAGCGCTGAATGCCAACATATTGTTAGGTCTCTTACTTACCATTGTACTTTTTTTTTTATAGTATACTCCGACAAACGAGCCAGTGGGTCACCTGAAAGTTAAGTGATCTCCACCGCCCATGAACATCCACAATACCGAAAGTATCATGTATGCGTTGTCGGCCTTAAAAGACAGGAATAGGGATTAGGGAAGGGAAGGGGGAATCTGGACCTCCGGTTATCTCACTTACCATACGAAACGCGACAGTAATCTGTCACTTTACGTTGGTTTTCTGTGAGACAGTGGTACTACCCCGGTCGAGCCGGCCCATTCATGCTGTAGACAAATATGTCTACAGCGTGGCTCTACCACTTCCAAAACTTTTTCTTTGGTATTCTGCAATCTCTAAATCTCGAAATTGCCTCTTTTATTGCAATTGTAGCATACAATCTATGCCTTGAATTTCTTTGATAATTTGAAGTACCTATTCTGTTTATTTCCATTTCTTGGTTTGGAATTTCCTTTTGACGTCAATAACGCAGTCTCACTACTACTTACTACTTACTTACTACTACTACTTGTGTCGTTGGCAAGGCTGGCTTCTTCATCTACTAAGTGAGAAGTGAGGTTTTGAATTGTTTGGCTATCTTCATCGAGTGAGAACCATGCTTGTCTAAGCGAACGGTATGTTGATGGTAATGTGCTTAGAATCTTTGTCATTACTGTTACTGATCTTCTCACCAGTCTCCCGTAGCTGCTTTGCTAAGCCTTCCCCCTTGGACACATGCTGTGCCATCGTATAACTGGCACTATATGAATATTGATAGAACTTCTCATGAATTAACATTTTGTCATATTTTGATTTCTGTTCATAGATTGCTTCTAATTTTGTCATATCTTGTTTAGCATTCTCGCAGTTTTCTATAAGATATTTTTCGTTCAAATCCATGACGACGTTGAAATTAAGATGGCCATGTCATCATCTTTATCCCACTGCAATGGCGAACTGGTTTCCACGGGTTTTTCCTTTTCTATGTTTAATCCCTTTGCTCTTAATGCACATTTTACATGTATGTTTCAAAATCTTCGTGGTCATGGCGCATTAGATCCTAATTTATATTCAAAATAACATTATATTGATCGATACTCTGTTACCAAACTTCGTTGTTTCGTTTCGGTTTGCAGTAATAGTAAACAGTACAGCATAAATAGTAAACTTTGCGTTAAGTTGTCATGAAGTATAGAGGTTATTTTAAAAGCCCATGAAATTAATTACACGTTTCATGGGGAAGTACAATACCTACTCGGTAAAATAAGTGTTATAAGAGTAAGATGATAGTATTGACTTTACTATTTCTTATAATTTGAGTTTATCGTGTACATATATATCGCGAGTACTAAACCTTTTTGTCATTTAATTATTATTCATTTAAGACAGATTAGCACAGGGGGTGGAATGTGAATCTACATGATGCGGGTTCAAACCCAACGCCAAGACAAAGACATTTGTTGCGGCTCTGGGTGTTGTGCGAATCTCTCGTAGTTACTGATATATGACACAAAATAATGGTGTCTTACTTGCTATGGTCTTAGGAGTACGTGTGTGACTGTTTTCATTTATAATATACTAATAAATAATTATAAGATTGATAAATGAGACTGCCTCGGTGGCGCAGTTGTAATTGCGCATGCGTTACGACTACTGTGCTGATGTCTCGGGTTTTTTTTTTTAATCGTAATAGGCTTGCGTTTGACCACTATCTCGCCTGATGGAAAGTGATGATGTGGTCTACGGTGGAGCACGCTTGCCTAGAAGATACCTATTCACTCTTGACTTGAAGATACCCAGGTTTGATTCCCGGGTCAGGTAAAGTGATATTGGGTGTTTCTATTTAGAAATACTCAGTATCAGCCCGGAGTCTGGAATTGTGCCCGGTATGGTTATAGGCTCGCCCCCTATCTCATTATGGGACTGTGATAAATTCGGTGTAAAGTGGGTGTACTGCTACACCTCTGCCTACCCCTTCGGCGATTACAGGCGTGAGTGTATATTTATGTAAGATTGATAAATACAGAGCCTGCGCAGCTAAAAAATGTGACTGTATCTATGTACATATGTAACACTTTAAATCACTCCAATTAAAAAGAACTGCCGGTCTACTCTTGAACACAATTCCGATCGATCAGTATTGTATTTGAAAGATTTCGTGCTCTTGAGCGCCATATTATTTCAATATTGTGTAGCCATTAATATACAGTAATTGGAATTAAGATTATCATATGAATGATTATGCAATACTGAAATAATATGGCGCTAGGATCGCACTCAGAATACGAAATCTCACAAATCCAATACCGATCGATTGGAATTGTGTTAAAGAGTAGACCGGCTGGTGATCTAATGCGAATCCGCTGTCATATTTAATAAAATATTATAATTGTGTGTTTTTTTCACTGTGTGAGTTTATTGTTCTAATAATATATCAGTATATTTTTGTATGAATGTAAAAGGAAAATTTGCCGAAAACTAGGCGATAATAGTAGAAAAGCTATAGTCATTCGTGTTAGCTATTGTCATTGTCTATATATTCATGTGCATTTTTTAAATATAAATAATAACATTTAGCATAATTAAGTAATTCTGATATAAATTATTTTTTAAATGTGGATTTATTTGTTAAATAACAACGGGACCATAGAGGCTTGATTATGTCATTCCGATTTTTTTATTCATTTCCATTTGTATTATGCTGCGTACACACCAAGCCAACGAACGCCAACGAAGGATATTTAGCGTTGGCTGCCGCACGCTCGTTGGCCTTCGGAGATACGCGTACGTCCAAATTAGGAATGTTGATAAAATATCGATATTATAATTAAGAAATATCGATATTTATTACTAATATTTTTTGGACAATATATCGATAGTTCGATATTGAAATATAGATATCGAAGATCGATATTTTTTTAAATGTTTATCATTTTTTCTCGTTAATTAGTGATACTGCTGTTCATAATTTTTCTAGCAATTTTTCTGTGGTTAACTTGTTTAGACAATTAAACACAAAAGCATTTTTTGACATTTAAAAACATAGGGTTTGCAGAACACCACTCACAGATAAGGTCGATATAGTTTTGCAGAGCCACGGCATAATAAATACTAGTTACTGCGTAAAATTTTTTTTTGATCAACAGCATACAATAAACAGGGACATTTCAAGAGGTCAATGAGGTCATTTATAAAAATAGCAATATCAAGTCCCTTATTTTTATTATTAAATAAGACCCGTGTGGGATTCCAGAGGGGATGGTTATACTTATATTTAGATATATATATTTTTTATTATTAATTAAATTCTCTTTTGGTCATGGTTATTTTTGTAAATTTAATTAACCTTTCTACTTTTATTGAACACTGGTGTTACTTTTTTTTCTCAACGCATGTCGTGGTATCCTTAAAATGTTGTTCATTAATAGTAAGATTATTGTTACCTCATTATAACTTAGTCCTAAGTAATGTAACCACAGATGGATATCCATTTTAAATAAATTAAAGGCGTATTATTTAAAATTCATTTTCTAAAAAATAAAGTTTTTATATTTGCTTATTTGGCTTGTATTTTTCTCACTACTTATTATCTTTATTATCTTTACAGTATTTCGATTAAATTAGAAATATAAATTTACACTATTTTTAACTATACCTCCCTGCTTCGGTCCCTTTTCACGAAATCACACCCAGAGTGTGCATAAATTTGCCAGTGTTGTATGGCATTGTGTAGTGTGCGTGAGTAGCGACGTGATTACATTTTGCATTTGTGTGCACATGTTTATTTGTAGGTGTACGAAGCCCCCCACCGACATTGCTGACTTTTTTGTTCAAGATTCGAGCGTAATGCCGTCTCCTTTTGGTTGCCTTCTCTAAGTTTTAAATGCTAAATATATATTGTCTTTAAAATCCAATAAGTCGAAGTTACAAAAATATCAACATCTACATCGATGTTTGATCATACACAAAGCGTCCATATTCATTTTCAAAGTAAGTTTTTATAAAAATGGCAAAATAATTTAAATCAAGAACTGAATTTTGAAGAAAATATTTTACTTGACGCAAGTTAATTATTTTTCTTTGTAGTAACTGATTTTTTAGGTCCGTCACATCTTTGCCGCTCTCGTCGAAATGAAGTTAAGCCTACATATGCACTATGCGGTTAGCCGCCCGGTTGACAGTAATCAAGAATATGTAAGAGAAAGAAGTTTCTATTCGCACTGCGATGCGGCTGCCGACCAACCTTTGCTCTCATCTCGTGTTTGCAAATAAGAATGCACCCAGTACCTTCGGACCGGAACGCGGTCAACCGGACGGCTAACCGCATAGTGCGTATGTAGCCTAACAATGATTCCATTTTTTTCCTGACGATGTTGATATCGCAATTAAAAATATTTGCAATTTCTATCCAACAATCAGTTCTCTTCGTTTTTAGCTTATATTCTTTATGAGTAGGGTCCCAAAGACACGGCTTTTTTTTTGTATACATCTATTAACAAAAACATTTCATCATTACTCCACTCTTTGTTTTTCTCCATAAATTACGGGTACAGTGGGAAATATCTTATTTATTAGGTAAGACGTCTGTACGCTACGCTCTCTGGCTTCAACTGAGCGTTCGTTGGTTGGCCTTCGGCGACCGTCCACACTGAGTTCGATCTAATAGCTCGATTCCTTTGATGTTACCGACACGCTTCGGATCGCCGGCACATGCCAACGAACGATCGTTGGCGTTCGCTAATACGTCCAGACAGGACCAACGAAGGTCAGCGAAACCCATTCGTTGGCGTTCGTTAGGCCGGTGAGTACGCAGCAACATGCCAACGAACGATCGTTGGCGTTCGCTAATCCGTCCAGACAGGACCAACGAAGGTCAGCGAACCCATTCGTTGGCGTTCGTTGGGCCGGTGTGTACGCAGCATTACAATTACGAAGACATTTTATTATAAGTATTTGTGAATAGCTTATGAATCATAATTTCATTTTACTTATCTAGTCGTGGGTTTAAAATAGGAACAGCGGACATTGAAATAACACTGGCCAGTATCAGTAGAATGAAGGATTGTACCCTGTTAAGTTACCCAGTTTAAAGTTTGACAAAAATTGGGTCCAATTGTTGTTTTAATTGTAACATTATAATAGCCTAGTGGCAGAATTACTCTACTGTTGAAATTTATTTAACATGGAAACTCCTACTGTATGTACTTCTAATGTTAGTTGTTTATGCTCGAATAAAAGTTTTATAAGAACCTTTATTTTATTTGTGTTGATCTATCTTGGTATCTAAATTATTAATCTGAAATATAATCTATGAATACGATCATTGGGTTTATTGTTATGTTTTTGTTTCGCGGGGAATAGAATTATCGCTGCCCTATCCCGGATGGAGCTCCCGCATGGTATGTTGGAATTACCGGTCTTACGTTACGCCGCTCGAAAAGATGTTAAGATTGACAACCACAGCGCTAAGTCCCTTCTAAAATAACTTATAATACATTGGCAACTAACCAAAATTCAGTAACCCTTTTAATTGCTTTTTTAATCGACTTCAAAAAATGAAGGATATTCGTCATCTCGTTTTTTATGTAGATATGTTCCCCGATTACTCGAAGACGTTTAAAAGGATATATATACTTCCCAGGTGGTCCCATTGGCACCAAGTCAGGATCTGATGATGGGATCTCAGAAAAACGAGGGAGTTTTTGGGTGTTTCCCTAAGATATTAATTCCATAGGCGTTTAATAACGTGTAGGTTATAAATATCATATAATCTGTTGTTATAATTGTTTATTGTCTACTGACAACGAAATGTTTATATTCCAAGTTATTGTTTTAAGTTAACTTTCACAACATTATACTCCTTATGTGGGAGCAACATTATCTTTATACCTACTTTACTTTGTTTAGTGGTAGAACCACACTGTAGTAGACAGTGTTGATTACGGAGCGAGTAATCTGGTTCGACTGGGTAATTACCACTGTTTGACAGAAAACTGACGAAGTAGGTAGCAGTTTATTTTTCTCATATTCAAAATCCTTACTTATCTCATCTTCTTATCCTTAATTGTGAGAGTTCATCGGAGATCGACATCGTTTACAATTCAGTGATTTGCTCGTTAGTCTGCGACCAGTTAAAATTACTTTAAAAAAATATGTTTTTTGTTTGTTCAATGTGCTTTTCTATACCATTAATCCTATTTGATTCCGATTAATCTTGGTTTAAAAGTGTTAACAGTCATTGCAAATTGTCCGGGCATTAGCTAGTGTGCATACCCAAGTATATCATCTAATAAACTAACTTTGGTATTTCTAATAATAGGAAACACCCTAATAAATACACTAAAAAAAACATTATTTAAATGGTTAGTTGCAATCAAACAATCCCGCCCGTGAAGTAAAACTTTGACTGCGCTAATTAACAAGTTAAATGTCGAGCAAAATGTGGAGGGGTGGCGTTTTACCAACGAGGATTTAATTATGTATACCGTACGTAGAAACAGAGTATAACTTTTAGGTGGATTGTGACTTTATATGTGAATTAAAATTAACGACGACGATTATGTGATAGGTGTAACCTACCTAATTTTTTTTTAAATCCATATATCTGGGGACTTTTCAAAATTTTCTTTGCCTAAAAACCTTATTCAGTAGTTCTCGACAACATTTAAAAAAATCGGTCACAAACCATAATAGTCGAATATATAATTTATTTATGTACATAAATGGATATTTCTTACAGTACAAAAATACTATTGTACCTTGCAGTAGTAGGCTACTGCCTAAGGTACGATATTATTAGTTTAGTAGGACTACTTCATACCAAGTTTTCACATGATTTTAAGTTGTCTAGATTGGGATATCTTTTAACATAATAATTTTACAAAATTCTATTTACGAACGACGAATTGGTGCAAAGCTTTAATCAATGTGAACATCATCATTCAGTCATTGATTGCATAATGGATAAATAGTATCTTTTGTAAACTAGTGTTGTAATTCGTCAATTTCCACGAATGAGGTGAGTGCGCTCATTCGCTCGAGTGGGCCAATCGACAATACCGCACTAGTTGCAGATACTGTTTTTTATTACAAATGCGGCGATAAATGCCAGTACAATTTAATTTTTATTTCATTTTAATCTTGTAATATAAATCGATTTTCATCGTGATCCTCAACCTTAGTTTTTTAATAATTGCAGCACATCGATTGTATTTTGCAGTTTCTAACTTTACGTTATTTTTTCAATATTGGTAGTTTTGATCGTCATTTGCCTTCGACAAGAAAAAATTGCGTGCGCTAAGAGTAATTTGCCTGTGATAATGTCATTCCTGGGCGCCAATAACCGTTAGATTTAGGTATACAAAACTCACGCTGTAATTATAAAATGAGTAATCAGCTATTTACCCAGTGGCGGCGTAAGGGGGGGGGGGGGGGCGGTCCGCCCCGGGTACCAAGCACCAAGGGGTGCCATCGTGGTGATAACTCACTCGAGTAGCTCAGTAGCCGTTGGCGTATCTCATATGCCCGACGAGGACGGCACGGGCGGCCAGGAGAAATGACCCAACATGCTGGACTAAAATTGCCAGAAGAGCTACAGAGAGCTATTTTAGAACGCCTTAAGGGGAAAGGGCACGCAAAGCGGTTAGAATTATGTTGAGTTCGAAGAACATTCTGAGATATCTGCTGAACCAAGCGCTATATTAAAAATATATGTTAAATATAGACTCATTGCGCAACTCTAAAGCTATACAGAATTTGTTTAAATGCCCTCAAATTATTTAAATAAAATCCTAAACATGAAAAATAAAAAATACAATATCTCCAATAGGGCTTATCGATTCACATTAATTCTAATCAAAATAATTACTTTGTTATCAATAAAAAAAACGAGTCTTATTACTTTTAGAACATTTCTAACAAAATGTGTAAATAACAAATAAAAACCTTAATTTTGCCGCAACCGAGGTATGCGACAACTAGCGCTTTGTTGTTTAATAGCATAACTGAAATTGAAGATTAATCTCACTACTATGCAATAGATGGCGCAGTATTTCCCTCTTTTTAAAAAATAAAAACATTGAAGGCTGGCTTATCTGTGGTTGAGCTATTTTGACAATAAAATTGTCAGTTTCCTGAAGTATGCATGCCTGCATGGTGTAGAACCTTTGCCTTCTCTTTTATATAAAAAAGAGAGAATGAAACAAAAATTTCACGTTCATAATATTTCGTTCTCAGTAATTAGGTACTTTTTGAACTATTGCTGGCACTACGTTTTTGCGCTTGGACTCGATTCCAAACAAAAATGACTATTATTACAATTAATTGCAAAACAAAAGTGCTTAAATAATAATAGACTGTGATAAACCTTTAATATTTGTTCAGAGTCACCGACAAATTTATTTTTTAATAACCATCATTAAACATTCATAATTAGAAAGCAATATACAATTTCGCAACCCGAATCAACCCGCATTAGGCCAGCGGCCAACCCGCATTAGGCCAGCGTGGTGGACTAAGGCCTAACCCCTCTCATTAGTAGAGGAGGCCCGTGCCCAGCATTGGGACAATGTTTAATACAGGGCTAGTATTATTATTATTATGTTTGTCACACCGTAATCACGGGACTATAGAGTCCCGGACATTTGGAAGGCGTTCATGGGGCCGAAGCCAACACGTAGAGGCCCGTTAGACAATTTTAATTTATTTTTGTGATGTGTCACCAGCCGACGGTTATCCCTGTATACACTATACAAGTGCACCCAAGGACAACCCCCGGGTGGTGTAGGACTATTGTATGGATGGATAAAAAGTTATGTTGGTTTATTGAGGTGAGGTGGATTGGGTAATTGGGTCTATGGAAAGGACTATGGCACCTGCCTGACCTATGTTAATAACACGGATAAAATAGGCAGGTGGTGACTCGCCAACTCAGGTAAATGGGCTCCCCAAAATAGTCGTTAGAAAAAGCGACAAAGGAGCAACATCATTTGAGCGGCTAAAGAGTGGAGAGGTGTCACTGGACTTTATACAACGATCATTTGCTCCCTTAGGGTCCCATCACGTTGCCCACTCGCCACTTACGTTTCACATCCACCCTTCGAGCGTAAAGCTCTCGCGACTCCACTCTGACCGGCCGGTGAAGGCAAGCCAGAGGTGGGGGATCTGTTCCTCGTCAGTGTTCACTCCAGCCAGCCAGTAAAGGCAAGCTAGAGATGAAGAACAGGGCCTTCCCCGGGAGCACTCAGGTACGTGGGATCGCTAATTCCCAACAGCTCGCCACAAGCTACCCTGCGGGTTTATTATTATTATAAAATTTCGATAATAACAGTAAGGGACGTAATAGCGTTGCAGCAAGGCGCATTAGTACTCTCCTAAGCGCTTATCAACCTGGGTGTTCAAATCCTACATAATATAATAAATGAATTCAATAATTGTAGTTTTTCATTTTTAATTTTCTGTATCAAGTTAGGGACATAGTCAATAATAATAAATTAAACGTTTTTAAACAGTTATATTTAGCTTGCCCTGGTTGTTTTTTGTGTTTATTTTTTTTATATATTTATTTGTGTATTGCTGAACAAGTAATTTATAAAATTATGATATCGGGAGCAAATTCTTTCAATTTTTTTTCTTTTACTATGTGTGTAAACAGGAAGAAAATAAGATTTAAAAAAATACATATTGAAAATAAATCGTGTACAGGATTTGAACACCTGTCATAATGTTAGTATAAGGACGACGTTTACCCCAAGACCAATGCCTTTCTTATAATACTTGTTGAAATTTTATATTAGTTTCTATTTATACTAAATGTTTAACCATCATAATAAGTAGGAGGAAAATACAAGCCAAAACCAATTTTATTTCCATAATGTTAACGTTAAAAATCGCTTAATACGTCAAATATTTTTTTATGTTGATAAATCGAGCGTGTTGCCGCGGGCGCGGAGCGTTGCCGCTCTGCTCTGCAGCTATCAAATGAATATTTTGTTCGCGCGGCGGGGCGGCTGACCTTGCCTATTTCGTTTGTAATGCCGCGCGGTGCCCGAGTCTCGAATTATCTACCTATTGGCTATTATATAGTGTTTGCTAATTTCTTCACTTACGCGCGGCATGGCAACGCCGTTGGCGATTTTGATTTTTTTATTTTATTATTATTGTATTTATTTGTTATAATAGCCTATTGTAATGTGATTTATAATAATGTTTGGGATTTTCCATGGTTGTTTTAATAATATCATTAATATGCATAATTTTAATCTTAATGCATATAGTATCATGAATATAGTCTATGTGTAAACTGATGCCCACGACTAGGTAGTCGGTAATTATATTATTTAAAATTATATTATTTTTAAAAATCTAGCTAGTTATGAAGGTTAATTATTATTATTAAAATGTAAGTGTTTTGGTGTGAGGCTGTAAACTTACATTTAATAAATAATTAAAAATAATAAATAATAGTATCAAACATATGAAACCGCCGTTTACTTCCATAGTGTAGTGACTACAGCGGGCGCCTCGCACGACGCACGGTGGTCCCGTTCGAGAAAAAATCGGACATAGGGAATTTAAAAAATTAAAGTCGTAATTTTATAAAACTGAATATGCCTATCGATTCGTATATGAAATAGTAACTAAAATGATTTTTGCGTTTTTTAAGATTGGACTTATAGTTTATGAGTAAATCGAATAAAACTGATTTTCTTGTATGGAAAGCCACATAAAAATAGGAATAACTCGTCATTTTCGTCCATTTTCGTTCTGAAACTTTCACAGTAGTAACTTGTCATTATTTGCCGCATTTTCTTCAAAGATACATGGTGCTACTTTTTTGCACTTTTTGAGATATGATGAAAAGTAGATAAATTTTAAAAAGTCGGGTCTAGATCATTATTAAACGGATTTTGTAGGACTTAAATGGGTTTCAAATTCACTAATAATAATTCAACTTAAGAATACATACTCTATTTTGGAATTTTCTCACTTTACATGTACGGAAATACCAAATAACTCAAAAATCAACAAAAATGGAATAATTCAAGTAATATTGATGACCACTGTAGTCACAAACATAAAACTCATGTCCTCACCTACCTATTTAGTGATTAAGTCCAATCTTAAAAAACGCAAAAATCATTTTAGTTACTATTTCATATACGAATCGATCGGCATATTCAGTTTTATAAAATTACGACTTTAATTTTTTAATTTCCCTATGTCCGATTTTTTCTCGAACGGGACCACCGTGCGACGGGTCAAGACTCAAGCGAGATAGCGCGCGTAGTTTTCAAACGTTCCTTTTTTTTTTTGCGGGGAAAGGGCCTTCTTCGGCGCTTACGGCGCGATCCCGGGGTATTCTAAGAAGTGCTAGAATTGCCTTGCCTTGCCGTGCCTTGTACAGGCCCATCTCCATGTGGGACTTAGGAGCCCCCGCGCACCGAACAACGAAAGCTAACGAGGCCTTACTACTGGTCGACCCGGCTGCGTCGTCGATGCAGAAGCAGCAGCACCCGGCAAGGGCTGAGGGTTATTTTTTCCCTTTTTGGCCACAACATTCTACCCCGCATCCAGTAACGCAGGAGCGGGGGGTAGTGGCCGGGGCTCACGAGGTGTTTGGACGCCTGGAGCGACCTGGATTTCGCAATTGAGAACAGAAACATTAACGCAAACTATTTTTACATAGATACATATACACTCACGCCTGTAATCCCCGAAGGGGTAGGCAGAGGTGTAACCAGTTCACCCACTTTTCGCCGTATTTCAGTCCCATAATGTAATAGGGATCAAGCAGCGATAGCCTAGTTGGTTGCGGTACGGACTGCCAAGACGAAAGTCGTAGGTTCGAAACCCAAGTGGCATACACCTCTGACTTTTCTAAAGTTATGTGTGTATTAAAATGTTCATTATCGCTTGCTTTAACGGTGAAGGAAAACATCGTGAGGAAACCTGCATACCTGAGAATTTTTCGAAGGTATGAGAAGTCTGCCAACCCGCATTAGGCCAGCGTGGTGGACTAAGGCCTAACCCCCTTCATTAGTAGAGGAGGCCCGTGCCCAGCAGTGGGACAATGTTTAATACAGGGCTAGTATTATTATTATTAATGTGATAGGGGGCTTATCTATAGCCTATCGTCATACCAGGCACAGGTTCCAGGCTCCGGGATACTACTGAGAATTTCTAGTTAGAAAAACCCAATATCACTTTACCCGACCCGGGGATCGAACCCGAGACCTCAGCACAGCATACATAATTACGACTGCGCCACCGAGGCAAACTATTTAAACAATGCAAAACCAAAATTCAAAATCGGCGTACAAAACGTAAAGAAACCGTTTCCAAAACAAAATAATATGTTTGTTTATGCAAATCTACGGCTTATGTCTGTGAATCTAAAGATCATTTCAAATTCGACGAATCTCACAACTACGCTGGCGGGGGTATCAAACCAATTAAGTCTTGCCGCTCGGCCTAAGCGCGTCTGAATACATATTTTTTTGTAAAATGATATGTAATAATAATACTGTCAGTAAAAAATCTTTGACGTATTAAGCGATTTTTAACGTTAACATTATGGAAATAAAATTGGTTTTGGCTTGTATTTTCCTCCTACTTATTATGATGGTTAAACATTTAGTATAAATAGAAACTAATATAAAATTTCAACAAGTATTATAAGAAAGGCATTGGTCTTGGGGTAAACGTCGTCCTTATACTAACATTATGACAGGTGTTCAAATCCTGTACACGATTTATTTTCAATATGTATTTTTTTAAATCTTATTTTCTTCCTGTTTACACACATAGTAAAAGAAAAAAATTGGAAAGAATTTGCTCCCGATATCATAATTTTATAAATTACTTGTTCATCAATACACAAATAAATATATAAAAAAAATAAACACAAAAAACAACCAGGGCAAGCTAAATATAACTGTTTAAAAACGTTTAATTTATTATTATTGACTATGTCCCTAACTTGATACAGAAAATTAAAAATGAAAAACTACAATTATTAAATTCATTTATTATATTATGTAGGATTTGAACACCCAGGTTGATAAGCGCTTAGGAGAGTACTAATGCGCCTTGCTGCAACGCTATTACGTCCCTTACTGTTATTATCGAAATTGTATATTGCTTTCTAATTATGAATGTTTAATGATGGTCATTAAAAAATAAATTTTGTTTGTCGGTGACTCTGAACAAATATTAAAGGTTTAACACAGTCTATTATTATTTAAGCACTTTTGTTTTGCAATTAATTGTAATAATAGTCATTTTTGTTTGGAATCGAGTCCAAGCGCAAAAACGTAGTGCCAGCAATAGTTCAAAAAGTACCTAATTACTGAGAACGAAATATTATGAACGTGAAATTTTTGTTTCATTCTCTCTTTTTTATATAAAAGAGAAGGCAAAGGTTCTACACCATGCAGCCTTGAATATTTTATCATATCATATCATATTTTATCATGCCATCTATTGGCGTATACCATCTATATAGCCATCTATCAGGGAGTAGCACGGCTAGCTTTTTGAAGGTCGAATCGTCAAAGTCATTGGACTACGTAATTCCCTTAATAGATTTCACGGAGACCTAGATCATAGTTATAAGGCAATGAATGACAACTTCTTTTGCACAAAGACACTATGATATTCTGGCTCCATATATTTACAACATAGTAAATAAGCAATATAAAGTAAAAAATTTAAAAAAATATTGTTTTAAAAAAATCATATTCCAATGGCTTAAACAGTATAGCTATGATGACATAGAAAATTCATTATTAAATCGTAATATACAACCTAGGATAACACACACACACACACATATACACATTACACACACAATCAAGCGCGCGCATGATACTGTGTTTGTTTTATTTTATAACTTCTTACTATTTTTTTTCTTGTCTCATTCTGTTTATTTCAAACATGTATTGTAATCAATGGGGGAAGATACTGGCTCCTGAGATACAACTAGCGCTAGTTGAGGAGCTGGGGAATGAATTATTATTATTTATTCTCATAACATTTGGTGCTGTTCAGCCTTAAGTTCTGCTGATACGAACTGTGGTATAATACGGTGGTACATTTCCAATTTTGACAAAATCTATGATGAATTTTCTGCATTGGAAATGATTTTGGAATTTACGACTGAGGCTCCACTTGGAAGCTGCTAGAATTTCTTTACAATGTAAGGAAAGGGGGCGACAAACAATAGAGCACAACATGTGATGGACTTGGTTGCTGTGAAAGAAATATATTATATCGGGACAGAAAAGAGGATATGGCCCTGCGACGAACGTCGACGACGCGCAGTGGATCGAAAATCGGCCTTTGAAGACTTAGGAATCCGATGTTTTAGCTGTGATGATTTTTAAAAAAAACTTCCGCTGCATTTTCCGTTATTTTAAGTATACCAAAAATAATGAATAATAAATACTATAACCGTATGCGAGGTTATTACGGAAAACCGTGTGGTTGCCGAGATATCTTAATTTTATATATCCGCCCCATACATTTTTTTCGTTTGAATGTTTGTTAGAAGTGAGAAAGAAAAGATTTTTTGTTGTTGGAACACATATATCAAGGAGTAAACTCAGAAACGTCTGATTTTGATAAAATTAGGTACAAGTATAGACCATATCCTGGAGTTACATATAGGCTACTTTTATCCCGGGTATTTGCTTCCGTGGTTTGATTATTCCATCTAATTTTTCAAATAAACTCTTTAATTTTCAAGCCAAATTATTTCATGTGACTTATTCGAGCATAGTGGTAAAATATAGAAGCCGTTCCAACCGTAAAACATTACAATTTAAACATCGGATTCCTATGTCTTCGAAAGCCGATTTTCAATGCACTGTGTGATGCGATCTTTTCGTACCTTTTTGAAGAATCTCAATGTTTCCTTAATGAATTCATGAACCAAATGGAAGAAAAGTCCCTCCCGGATCCTAGGCCCGTCAAATCTAGTCTTATAATGAAAAAAACGATTTTGTACGCTAATTATCATCTTTACGCTGCTATAACTCGATACATGTGCGCCTTACAAAAAAAAAATCGAAACATTATTATGCGTGAAATTTTTAGCCGTAGGATCAACCGTTGAGGTATTATATTGAAAAACCTAGATTTTTGCAACCTTCTAGATGGCCGCCCGAGCGACCACTCGTTAAAGTAACAAACTTGGATTTTTCACCAGAGTTACGAGCGTAGCCAGATTTGTGTATCGGAGGAGGTTAAAAAAAAAAAAAATTCAAGTAATCATTTATACTCCTCGCCTCATAGTATTTTGAATACTTCGCTAGGTATTTCGACCTCCGACAACCCCCCCCCCCCCCTGACTGACAGGACTATATTTAGTATTTATTGTTTTATTTTGAGGGTGCTCAATAGAAAACCGCCCCGGGTGCCAACCCATGCTACGCCGCCACTGCTCACGCTGTAATTATAAAATGAGTAATCAGCTATTTACCGAACTTAAAAACGTGAGCTAAGATTGCACTTATCCCGCATGAGTAATGAAATGATTATGAGAACAAATATGTAACTTGCTTCTTTCAAAATTTTATATAAGTATATACCTAGTCAGGTCATAAATTCTGTCACATGTTTAATATAAAATAATTGAAACAAGTTTATTCATTATGTAACCATTTATATACCAAAATGAACTTAACAAAACATAGATTCTTATGACACTAAAGTTTATTCAAAATGACCTCCGTGGTTTTGAATACAGGCCTTCAATCTGCGCGGCCAGTTGTCTATCGCAGCACGAACGAGGTCCATGTCAATATCGGCGGCTGTCTTAATCAAGGATGTCTTGAGTGACTCCAAATTGGGATGAGGCTTTGAGCACGCCTTTTCCTCCAAGTGTTGCCATATCTTGTAATCTAACGGGTTCAAATCTGGACTGGAGGAGGGCCAGTCTTCGTGCCGGATGAAGTCGATTTCACGCGCCGCCAGCCAGTCTTGTGTGCTCTTCGCTCTATGAGCTGGCGCCGAATCTTGTTGGAATACCCAGTGCCTGTTATTGAACATGGTATGAGAAACAGGGTTCACAAGGTTCATCAGGACTGTATTTTGATACACAACTGCATTCGTTTTTACACCTTTCTTACAAAAATGTACCTCTGTTAAGCCCCAATAAGAAACTCCCAACCATACCATGAGCGAGGATGGAAAATGACCTCGTTGGACACGCGGAATACGGTTGCTCGCTTCTTCACTACTGTGTGCGTACACCTTATCATTTTGTTTGTTGTAGCTCTCTTCTACGGTAAAAAATTTTTCCACTGAAAAAAGAATTTCCCGATATTTTTTTCCCGCGTACCGCTTCAACAAAGCGCGGCATCTCTTCAGTCTCAGGTCCATTAGACGAGCATTCAAACGATGTCCTGTTTTTCTTCGATATGCCCGAAGCCCTAAGTCTTCATTTAACACTCTTTTCACCGTGGTTCTGCTTAACCCCATCTGGAGGGCCAACAGTTTCTGCTTACGTTTGGGATTTCTTTGAATTCGCGCCTTCACAGCTTTTATCACTGCTGGAGTCCTAACAGACCGAGGGCGACCACTTCTTGACCTGTCATCTACACTAGAGTCTTCATTGTATCGTTTGATGGTACGATAAACGAATCTTTTGGTTATATTCAAATTTTTCAGTATGTCAAAAATTTGAATTGGCGCGTAACCGCAACGATGCAACGCAATTACTGCAACACGGTCTTCTTTAAGCGTCCACTCCATATTTAAAAATGAGTAAAATTCTAAAAAGTATACATTTTTATTTTCATGAACAATTTGAAATTCGAATTCAATAAACTTTTTTGTGGCCAGCATTCTAAAATAAAAGTGTTTACTGTGTGACAATACTTATGACCTGACTAGGTATTTCAAATTAATATTCTCGAAAATGACTCGTTGTTTTATTTTAAGCTCCAATTTTTTTTTATTTTGGCACGGCAAAGTGCACCTGCTCACACTGCACCTGATGGTAAGCTCAGTGCTGTCCAATTAGAGTATCGAGTAGCTAGAGGCAATCTATCCCCGCTACTCAACACAATCATGCCGGCCTGCTTCTTCACACGACGCCATGGGCAAGAAGGTGAAGAAGCGGTCGAGGGTCTAATGTCAAAGTACTCAGAAGGCCGCAAAACGGCCAAACATCGTACACCAACTCTAGACCCCCGACAAAAGTCGGATGTACCCTGGCTGATCCCGGAAAACGACACACTTGCGTGTACTACTATGGCGGGTTTTACACCCTGTGTACGGTGGTCGCTATCCGGGTTGATATGAATATCCTCCCACCAGCAAAAATTTTATTATAAACGACCTTTTTATTGATCGATAACATATCACGTGAGGTTTGTACTTACGAGAGTACTAAAATACTAATTGTAATTTTGAGTACAAACAGGCGTCGTAGAAGCCAGACATGTAATATTTTGGCATGTAAGTTTGCTGGGGATTCAGTAGTGCAGATGGAGATAACCATGGGGCTTTAGCCGGTAAAATTCCGGCGTACCCCGTCTTAACAGCGAGTATCCAAGAAAAAATTCCACCTGAAATAAGACATATTATTTACTAGCTTTTGCTCGGGGCTCCGCCCGCGTGGATGTTGCTTTCGGGAGCAGAAGTATATAATCCAAGGAGTTGTCTTCTGCACTGAGGCACCTATAGCGGTCGTCTTGACTCTCAGGTGTTGGTTGTGCTTGAAGCTTGAGATTACATTTAAAGAATTCCTCATAAGTTAACCCCTCACTTCGCCCCTTTTAGGTATGATTTGTTAAAAACGTTGAAATACGTATTTCTTTATTTCTTACCAAAAGCCTAAATATGAATTTTCAGATCACTAAGTTGAGGTATTACGGATTGCCCATACAAACTTTCAACCCTTATTTCACCCCCTTCAAAATATTTTTTTGAGACCAAAGATAACCTATGTCCTACCCCAAGATACAATCTATCCCTCTGCTGAATTTCATAAGGATTCGTTCACCCGTTTAGTCATGGTAAAGGTAACAAACCAACATACAAATAATATTAATTTTGCTGCGGAGATATTTTAAAACTGTTATATCTCCTAAGATATTCGTTGAAATCAGATGACGTAAGAGCAACTTTGTTCAAAATTAAATACTTGTGATAAATAAAGTATTTATTTGGATAAGGATTAATACCATGTTTATAAAACCCTTCCCAAATAATGCATTGTTTCAGAACAAATTCGATAACCATTAAAAAGTTTGTAGTGAGCCAACCGAAAAAGATAGACATATGCTATCACGGACTTTTTTTTAGAAGTTTTCAAGAGGAACAATTCTGTCATACACGATTGTTACATAAATTTAACCGGTTACGCAGCGCACGCAACGGAAGCTCTCAAAAGGAATAAATTTTCCCCGTTTTTGCAACATTTTTCATTGCTGCTCCGCTCCTTTTGGTCAAAGCGTGATGATATATAGCCTATAGCGCTCCTCGATAAATGGGCTCTCCAACACTAAAAGAATTTTTCAATTTGAACCAGTAGTTCCTGAGATTAGCGCGTTCAAATAAACAAACAAACTCTTCAAGCTTTATATATATATTTTATACTTATAAGTATAGATTAACAGCGCACACGCGTCGTTTAATGGTGATTCGAAAGTGATTATATCCGATTTATTATGTTATCTTTGTGTTTTAGATATTTCCGTACTGATACTCGTTAGTGTGATACGATATGATTTAAGTTCGTATCTAATTTCAAGAAATTAAGACTCATGCTGTTACTGTGAATACTTAATTTTGGAAAAACCTAATATTTTCCAGTACAAAACTAGGAAAATCTTAGGTTTCACTGGAATATTTTAATGTTGACCGCAAATGTACAGTTACACTAACAAATCTAGTTATTATATGTCCACTAATAGAATATAGATCTTTTGTTTTAAACTTAAAAGTATATTTTTTTAACTACGTAACGTGCTATTTGGCATGCCGGCTGTATATACATTATAATAAATAAATATAGGTGGTTCTGGCAAATATAATAAAGCTACCACTTTACTATATAAATTGAAATATATATCAGTAAATAAGAACACAGAATGCAAAATCATTTACACACATGTTTAAACCTCAGCGAAACACGTTCCCCGGTGGGTATTATTTGAGGTGTAAACAACGAATGATGTCCTTAAATAAATGTGAATTTCATAAACGAATCCATAAGGGTTACCATTGTCCATTAATATTAAAGCGTCTCGCGAAATAATATGATGATAGCTAAAATACACCTGTCCATACTAAATAATGGAATTGACGCAAAGAAAAGTTAATTAAGCTTTTCAGAATGTATTTATGAACAATTCGAAGCTCATTTTATTCCATGATAATGTATCATATGGTACATTATTTGATGAGCAACTGAATACAATACGAATAAGAAACTAAAATTGCTAAAATATAAATAAAATAATTAATACACCCAAAGGTCACATACATAGTCCCGAGTACTCACTTTGTCAAACCTGTGTCGTGGGTATCAAGAGCTACGAAGTACTTTGAATTAATTTTGATTCTATTTTACCACCGTTTTGCCAGCCGCCGTTGCACAGTGGGCGAGTAGCTGACTGTAACGAGAGGCCGTGGGTTCGATTTCCATATCGAGGCAAATGTTTCAGTGACAGACAAATATTGGTTAAGGGCCTGGGTGTAGCGAAACCGAATGTCCTTCGTAATTCCTAATTCTTAAATATATAGTTTATATTTAAAAAATTGGCCAGTTTGTAAAACTATACACTGATTTTTAATTAAATAGACTAAAATGACAGCTGCGATCGACCTTTTCTTTTTTTAATGTTGCAAGCGTAGAGCATAGTGCTGGAGTATGGATGATTATGAATTATTGATCGACCTGTTGTAACATGACCTTTCGATTTAAATTTATTCATTTGGTGTACTTAAATGTTTAATAAATATAAAAGTAATAAAATGAACGTAACAAAATTAATAACTTTTTATTAATTTTGTATATCATATACACTTTACTTATAAAAATAAGAAATCAGCAATAAAATAAATGCAATCGATAGAATTTAGTTAATTGTTTACTCTTTATGTTAGTAGGTATGTGTGTAGTATTAATATGGTAACATGGTAAAAAGTTCGGTTTTTCATTTACTGATTAACGCTTATTTAAGTGAATACTTTAAAAAAGAAAATTAAGCACAATGTTACGATTTTTTATCGAAATATTTGATCACTCAGGATACAACACTATTTTGTCTTTATACTTTTGTACCGTTGAAAGCTTACAGTCAAATAAATGAAAAACGAAATTAGAAACGTTACATTTACAGTTTCTGCAGTACAAAGCAGATGCAACGCTGATTTATTCATCACCAGAGAATTCTGTAATATAAATCTATACATTCCATTTCACTTCCATTAGCGCCATAATATCTTTAATCACAGGAGCATTGTTTTACATACATAGGTACTTTGATTAAATTTCTATTTCCCTCATAAATTACATTCTAAGGCGAGTCCCACCACCCTTTCACAGGGATTGTTCATTGTTTACCATTAAGGGGTGAAGGGACGCAAAATGGCTAGAATTACGTTGAGTTCGAAGAAATTCCTGAGATATCTGCTGGACCAAGCGCTATATTAAAAATATATGTTAAATATAGATTCATTGCGCAACTCTTCGATTAAGCAGAATTTGTTTAAATGCCATAAAATTATTTTAATAAAATCCTAAACATGAAAAATTAAACTTACATTGTCTGCAATAGGGCTTATCGATTCACATTAATTCTTATCAAAATAATTACTTTGTTATCAATTAACAAAAATGGATTAATTACTTTTAGAACATTTCTAACAAAATGTGTAAATAACAAATAAAAACCTTAATTTTGCCGCAACCGAGGTATGCGACAACTAGCGCTTTGTTGTTTAAAAGCACAACTGAAATTGAAGATTAATCTCACTACTATGCAATAGATGGAAAAATTGTCAGTTTCCTGAAGTATGCATGCCTGCATGGTGTAGAACCTTTGCCTTCTCTTTTATATAAAAAAGAGAGAATGAAACAAAAATTTCACGTTCATAATATTTCGTTCTCAGTAATTAGGTACTTTTGAACTATTGCTGGCACTACGTTTTTGCGCTTGGACTCGATTCCAAACAAAAATGACTATTATTACAATTAATTGCAAAACAAAAGTGCTTAAATAATAATAGACTGTGTTAAACCTTTAACATTTGTTCAGAGTCACCGACAAACAAAATTTAGTCAATAATAATAAATTAAACGTTTTTAAACAGTTATATTTAGCTTGCCCTGGTTGTTTTTTGTGTTTATTTTTTTTATATATTTATTTGTGTATTGCTGAATAAGTAATTTATAAAATTATGATATCGGGAGCAAATTCTTTCCATTTTTTTTTCTTTTACTATGTGTGTAAACAGGAAGAAAATAAGATTAAAAAAAATACATATTGAAAATAAATCGTGTAGAGGATTTGAATACCTGTCATAATGTTAGTATAAGGACGACGTTTACCCCAAGACCAATGCCTTTCTTATAGTACTTGTTGAAATTTTATATTAGTTTCTATTTATACTAAATGTTTAACCATCATAATAAGTAGGAGGAAAATACAAGCCAAAACCAATTTTATTTCCATAATGTTAACGTTAAAAATCGCTTAATACGTCAAAGATTTTTTACTGACAAGTATTATTATTACATTGAATTGGTTTGATACCCCCGCCAGCGTAGTTGTGAGATTCGTCGAATTTGAAATGATCTTTAGATTCACATACATAAGCCGTAGATTTGCATGAACAAACATATTATTTTGTTTTGGAAACGGTTTCTTTACGTTTTGTACGCCGATTTTGAATTTTGGTTTTGCATTGTTTAAATAGTTTGCCTCGGTGGCGCAGTCGTAATTATGTATGCTGTGCTGAGGTCTCGGGTTCGATCCCCGGGTCGGGTAAAGTGATATTGGGTTTTTCTAACTAGAAATTCTCAGTAGTATCCCGGAGCCTGGAACCTGTGCCCGGTATGGCGATAGGCTATAGATAGGCCCCCTATCACATTAATAATAATAATACTTCATGGCATGCCCGTGACGTAACGACTACAAGGGTACGTTGACGCATGTTTTTGATTCAAAATTAATTGCGCGCGCGATTTTCGTCGCTAACCTTTGGACTGCAGTGCATTTAGTGTTTTAGTGGACCGATATTACATGCAATGTATGGACCGCGTAATGTGCAACCTCGGTACACAAATCAACTTACTTATTATTGTAAATACAATATGTGATTCCTGAACAATTATTGTAAATACCTATCGAGATTTCAACTTTTGAAATACGCCGAAACTAGGTACAGTAAATTATTTCATAAATTGCGTACCTAAACATCTAAGTTGTAATTAGTGTTCATTTACGTATTTTGACCGTACTAAGCCTGAAGTATGAAGGGAAAGTTTGAATAAAATCACAAAAAAATCATGTCACATGTGCGCAGACGATCGGGGTCATAGGGTTCAAGGGAGTTGACGCGTGTATGTACCTTTGCTAGACACACCGATGCACAACTATTTGAGACTTGGTATATTTTGTATTTTTTATTTCTAGCGTTTATTGATATATATTGCTTCCTACGTAATTCTTATGTAGTAAAATAACATGTTTTATGGGTTCTTATGAGTTCAATTTCACTCGGTATAACTACTAACATTAACTAATGAGATAAACTTATAAAAATAATAATCCCAATAACTACCCTATAAATTGAGTGCCTCGGTGGCGCAGTTGTAATTGCGCATGCGTTACGACTGCTGTGCTGAGGTCTCGGGTTCGATCCCCGGGTCGGGTAAAGTGATATTGAGTTTTTTTATCTAGAAATTCTCAGTATCAGTGTAAACAGGAAGAAAATAAGATTTAAAAAAATACATATTGAAAATAAATCGTGTAGAGGATTTGAATACCTGTCATAATGTTAGTATAAGGACGACGTTTACCCCAAGACCAATGCCTTTCTTATAATACTTGTTGAAATTTTATATTAGTTTCTATTTATACTAAATGTTTAACCATCATAATAAGTAGGAGGAAAATACAAGCCAAAACCAATTTTATTTCCATAATGTGTTAAAAATCGCTTAATACGTCAAAGATTTTTTACTGACAAGTATTATTATTACATTGAATTGGTTTGATACCCCCGCCAGCGTAGTTGTGAGATTCGTCGAATTTGAAATGATCTTTAGATTCACATACATAAGCCGTAGATTTGCATGAACAAACATATTATTTTGTTTTGGAAACGGTTTCTTTACGTTTTGTACGCCGATTTTGAATTTTGGTTTTGCATTGTTTAAATAGTTTGCCTCGGTGGCGCAGTCGTAATTATGTATGCTGTGCTGAGGTCTCGGGTTCGATCCCCGGGTCGGGTAAAGTGATATTGGGTTTTTCTAACTAGAAATTCTCAGTATTATCTCGGAGCCTGGAACCTAATCAAATAATATAATTACCGACTACGATTTGTTTTTACTAATTATAAAACCATAATAACAAATAATTATTATAAGCAGCGATAGGGGTTAAAATTTCAATTAGTAAATTTGACCCAAATAAATACAACAAACAACCAGAGCAAGCTAAATATAACCGTTTAAAAACATTTAATTTATTATTTGACTATGTACCTAACTTGATAAAATAAGAGAAAATAAAAAATAAAAAATTACAATTATTGAATTTATTTATTATCTGTAGGATTTGAACACCCAGATTGGTAAGCGCTTAGGAGAGTTCTAATGTACCTTGCTGCAAAGCTATTACGTCCCATGCTGCTAATATTGAAATTGTATATTGCTTTCTATTTATGAATGTTTAACGATGGTTATTAAAAAAAATATATATTCGTCGTTGACTCTGAACAACGAGGAACAACAAATATTAAAGGTTTAACACAGTCTATTATTACTTTACGCACTTTTGTTTTGCAATTAATTGTAATAATAGTCATTTTTGTTTGGAATCGAGTCCAAGAGCAAAAACGTAGAACCAGCGGTAGTTCAAAAAGTACCTAATTACTGAGAACGAAATATTATGAACATAAAATTTTTGTTTCATTCTCTCTTTTCTATATAAAAGAGAAGGCAACGGTTCTACACCATGCAGCCTTGAATATGTCAAAACAATAATCATCTACAGCCATCGTGCAATGTGATTATACTTTATTTTTACTTCGTTAGTATCCGAATCATGCACGAAATTAAAAAGTAACTACACTTAAAATTGTGCCAAATAAATCGATTTTCTTTCTACTCTATAGTCGTTCGTGTTTACGGTGATGTTTAAAATTTTTTATCATGCCATCTATTGGCGTATACTATCTATAGCCATCTATCAGAGAGTAGCACGGCTAGCTTTTTGAAGGTCGAATCGTCAAAGTCATTGGACTACGTAATTCCCTTAAATTATTGAATTTGAACAGCAGCAGCGATAGCTGGTTGCGGTACGGACTGTCAAAACGAAAGTCGTATGTTCGAAACCCAAATGGCATACACCTCTGTTTTTTCTTCAAGTTATGTGTGTATTAAATGTTAATTATCGCTTGTTTTAACGGTGACGGAAAACATCGTGAGGAAACCGGCATACCTGAGAATTCTCATGAGAATTTAGAAGGTATGTGGAGTCTACCAACCCGCATTAGGGCAGCGTGGTGGACTAAGGCCTAACCCCTCTCATTAGTAGAGGAGGCCCGTGCCCAGTAGAGGGATAATGTTTGATACAGGGCTAGTATTACTATTATTATTAAAGTTGAAAATGTACTATAATAGGACTTTTTGCAACATTTTACAATTTTAATTTTAAGTATATATTGCTGTTTTTATAGCATGGCTTTTTTGTCTTATGTTGTAACATCATTTAGCATTATTGAGCCACCAAATACTATAGTATAGGTGTATGCTACGTTGACCAAGAAATGTTAAATAAACCAAAATTTCATTTATGGGTAAGTTGCGGATTTCAGAAACTTTTGAAAATATTAGAATTAAATATTATAATAATGTAATATAACATCTTGTAGTGATGCTTGAGCGTTGATTATAACTTATTAATATTGTAATTTTTTTGTTTCTTTTTACTTTTAGACAGCATGTCCTCTTTATTAATATATGAAGTGTTCACTTTTTGATGTTGTACACTTAGTTTATTTATGTAGTGAATGTATTTTGTATTGCAATTTAGTGTAACAGTTGTTTGTGAAACAAATAAAAAAAAAATTATAATATGAGATTTTATGGGAAATAACTCTACAATTCAATAACATTTTAGATCGTAGCGTGATTTGTTGAACCCGCCGTTGATTACTATCAACGGCGGGTTCAACTCAATACTACACAAAGGACAATGGGCGAATTTGTATGAGCCCTGTCCCCACCCACCAACAGACACCATACATATACATTATTATTAAGTGTACTATAAAAAACTCTTACCATATCATTTAAATTTAATAAATCAATGGAGATTCCTTACAAAATAAAAAAAACATAAATTAAAAATGTTCTTAGTAAACACTGCTATTTTATTGCATTTTTTTACTATTTTGACATAGTTTTAATAAATATATAAAGAAATATGGTCGCGTAACATTTTGTTACATTTGATAGGCAATTTCACCAGGAACTGTTCGCCAAGTAACTAAACCTTAGGAACTACCAATAGCTAAAACAGCATGTTTGGATATTTGAGCTTAGAACCTTTGGCATATTTATAGTACAAAATCTGATGCTGATCTGATGATGGTAGGGAAAGGAAAGATAAACTGGATCTTGGAAAATGTAATAGTTGGAGACGTCTTGTTTGCTCGTATATGTTTAGTACTCTGTGTAATTGCAGAAGTTAAAATATTTCCACAACAGATGATAGCAATAACAAAAATATTATCGGAGCTCGTAAACTACATTAGTTAAAAACGTCCCGTTTGGACATAAACGTTTAAAAACCTTGGCAATAACAGAAACACCCTACATACGTGGTGCAACACGACCGCCATTCATAGCATGGATGGCATGAATACTTTTTAGTACTTTGTTTTTACAAATATCAAAAGAGATTTAAAATAAAGATTATTTTTTGCATATATTTTTAAAATAATGATATCAGACGAATTAAAAACATAATACTATTTTATTATAATATTTACTAACGACCCCCCGGGTTTGCACGATTGTTGTCAACCTTTGGAGACTGGTACATGTCAATGTGAACTCTTTCTAGATAATTTTAAAATCATAGTGCATTATTTTGATTTAGCCCTTATGGTTTAGCCGGAGTAAGTTTTTTTTATTTTGGCGCGGCAATTTGACCACACTGCACCTGATGGTAAGCGCAGTGCCGTCCAGATAGAGTATCAAATAGCGAGAGACAGAAATGTAATCACCCGAAAATATAATTAGACGATACGATTATCAAACGTTGACTTTACTGTACATTCTACAAATATAATATGTAAGTATTAGGTATACATTTAAACCTTCGGGAAAAATATACAAATGATAATTATCATGTCGAGGCTGTCGAGAGGGCTTATACATCCCTCTCCGATCTTCAGATATAGTATCACAATGCAATCGTGCGATAGTTCTGTAGAAATAACACAAGTTATTTAACAGAGTTAACAGTGTTAAATAACTTGTAATAACTTCAGAGTTTATTAAACTACTGCCAGTTCCGAATGCAGTTATCCTATGTAGAAGAACTGGCCAGAAACTCCATGGTCGCGTTTTCGTGCAAGAAATCCCCGTTTTCTCCCATCCCCGTTCTTCAGGGTGTTCCACTCGCAATGCGGAATGACCTTAATGTCCTAGGTATGGATATCTGCTACGATCTTAGTCCAAGGATCACATCGAGGGTGTAATATCCGCCACCTCCCGCAGGGTCGGAATCCTGAACAGGGTGCGGCGGTTTTTCACGCCCGGTCAGCTCTACCGCTTATATAAAGCGCAGGTGCGGCCGGGAATGGAATACTGCTCGTACCTCTGGGACGGTTCCGCAAAAAATACCTTCTTGATGCCTTGGGTGGGTTGCAGCGGCGGGCCATCCGCATTGTGAATGATGCAGACGTGAGTAACAGTCTGGAGCCGCTACAGCTGCGTAGGGATATTTCCTCGCTTAGCGTGTTCTACCGTCTGTATCATGGCGAATGCTCTGAAGAATTGTTTGATCCTATGCCATCCTCGTTTGATTGAAAGATAGAAAAGATTTTTTATTGTCGGAACGTTAAAACACATTAAAAAAATGCAAAAATTACAATAATAATAATTGATCCGACAATGGGGGTCCCTATTCAGCTGCATGCTGCAGTCCAGGCTAACCCATACTGCAGCGCTGGTTTTCGATATAACCCAACCAGTGACGTACACATGTTATACAAAACAAAAACTGTTGAAAACTAGCCAGTATTAAATATAACCTAGTAACAAAAAAAAACCTGAATTAAGCGTAATATTGCGGAGCCACAGCTTCGTGGTATCTACTACCCCGGCCCGAACCAAGAGGTTGGCAAACTCGTATTTTTGCCGCACCATCAAGCTGTGGAACAGTTTGCCAGCTACCGTGTTCCCTCCTTCCTATGATCCTGGGTCCTTTAGGCGTAGTGTGAAGAAGCTAAACAGCAGGCTGGCATGATTATGTTGAGTAGCGATGGATAGACTGCCTCTTGCTACTCTATCTGGAGGTGAAGTGTGGTCACTATGCCACGCCATCATAAAAAAAGTTGACGAAGCATTCGTTAGGTCCCCCGTAGTCTCGTTGAGAACGCGAGTCGCTACCGCAAAACTGCAACCTTGTCGGTTTTATGTAAGACAGCGGTAACATACCAGTTGAGGTAGGCCATTCAAGTTGTAGAAAAAATGTAGCTCTCCCGCCTGTATACTGTTATAGCACGGCGTAATATAGTAAAATCAGCAAAAAATAATATTTCTATATAAAACAAAAATGCGAATTAAAAAAAAACTCAATACTTTTCGTTGTTGTCGTCATACCAAAAAATCATCACCTTGCTAAGATTAATCGATTGAGACCAATTTCAAACCTGTTGACGGGTGGGGACACTTGACCCAATGTCCTTTATTGAGTCATTTAAGTTTTATCAATGATTGATGTATCTATTAGGGGAAACTGGGAAAACATGGACAGCCCTAGACATTAATAGTAATTGTGCCTCGCAACGGCGATGATTTTTTATGTAATTAAATAATTAGTTATTGATCATTTGAAGAAACGATTCAGTTTCATGATTTTTCATCAGAGCTAATAAAATGGCCGAGTGGATCTAAATCTAATAAAGTCTCCCTCTTTATCCGGAGAGAACTTAACTATCTTATTTTCAAATCAGACACAAAGCGATTTACTTAATTGTTAAAATTGTCTAAGAAGAAAGTAATTTTATACCTTATTAGCTACATATATTAACTATCTTCTAACCTGACTCCTCATAATGCTTAGTATTACCCTAGAGTCTAGAATTGTGGCGTCTAGAATTCTAGAGGTATGGCGATAGGCTCGCCCCCTATCACATCATGGGACGGTAATAAGCTCGGCGAAATGTGGGTGTACTAGTATACCTCTGCCTATCCGTTCGGGGATTACGGGCGTGGGTGTATATGTATGTATCTTTTCTAATTATAATAGGTAAACGATTTGTAAATAACAATAACTGACAATTATTGACACATGAAAAGTCTCATAGAGCAAAAGGAAAAGTCTCTGCTGCAAGTGAACTGTATGGCCATTACTGACTCCCTAGGAAGTTATACAGTGGATATATTTATACCAGTGGCCACTGTAGCGAAAGGGGAGTAAAAATAGTGTTGGGTGTTATTTATTTATCTATATAAAAAAAAAAGTTTTTTATTAGTCTAAAGTAACGCTGCTAGCATGCGTCCCCAACTTCCCCTGTACCGATTAAATTTGGTTGATATTATAATATATAGATGATTTCATTAGTATTATGAATAAGTTGCATTAAACAATTATGTGGAGCTATGTGGTGTTCGCTTTGGGGATTGTTCTTAGAGTACAAGCCCAAAATGTAACAGAATCTATGGTGGTGCGGATCGCTCAAGGACAAGTGCGTGGGTATAAGGAAGCAAATTACGATGTTTTTGCTTTCTACGACATCCCTTACGCAACTGTGACTGAAAGATTCAAGGTAAGAAATGACCCTACCGTAAAATTGTAGCACCGAAATAATTTTTAATTTTCGATATATCCTCGCTTAACGTGTTCTACAGCAGCGATAGCCTAGTTGGTTGCGGTGCGGACTGTCAAGACGAAAGTCGTAGGTTCGAAACCCAAGTGGCATACACCTCTGACTTTTCTAAAGTTATGTGTGTATTAAAATGTTAATTATCGCTTGCTTTAACGGTGAAGGAAAACATCGTGAGGAAACCTGCATACCTGAGAATTTTTCGAAGGTATGAGAAGTCTGCCAACCCGCATTAGGCCAGCGTGGTGGACTAAGGCCTAACCCCTCTCATTAGAAGAGGAGGCCCGTGCCCAGCAGTGGGACAATGTTTAATACAGGGCTAGTATTATTATATTATATTATTATATAACGTGTTCTACCGTCTGTATCATGGCGAATGCTCTGAAGAATAGTTTTATCTAATCCCATCCTTTCTTTCCACACCAGAACCACGCGTAAGCCACAGCTTCGTGGAGTCTAATACTCCGGCCCGAACCAAGAGGTTCGCAAATTAGTATTTTTGCCGCACCATCAAGCTGTGGAACATTTTGCCAGCTTCCTTGTTCTCTCGCTCTTGAGATCTTGGGTCCTTTAGACGTAGTGTGTAAAAGCTACACAGCGGGCCGGCATAATTGTGTTGAGTAGCGGTGTGTAGGTTGTTTCTCGCTACCTGATACTCTAACTAGACAGCGCTGCGCTTAACATCAGGCGCAGTGTGGTAACTTTGCCACACAGACCGACGCAGACGCCGACATAATAAAAAAAAGATTACTTCAGAAATTGTTATTTAAATTACTCATAAAAATACAATTTGTATTATTCATATTACAGTTATTAATCTGTCGTCATCCAGGACTACGAATATAGAACTAATAAAAATAGCCCAGAAGCATCAGAAATGTAAAATTGTACAATGTATATATTTATATATATAATTCTACTGAACGTGTGTATGTCACCGAACTGTCACTGAACGGCTGAACCAATTTGAATGATTATTTTGTATGCATTTGGGTGGCTCTCTGGATGGTTTAGATTCACAAATCAGCCAGGCAGATGGCGCTGCAGTCGGTCTGTCTACTGTCTGCTGCATGACGTCTGCCGGGCCCGCTAGTAAAACATATAATGTTTTAATAAAACGGTAGTGTACGTCTATAACCACTTATCACGGTTTGCCAAAACATATTTAAACAGTAAAGACGATTAAATTAAAACACATTGTTATTAATTTACTTTTTCTCAAGATTATTTTAAAAGTTTAAGTCTAAAATTAAGATAATTATAATAATAATAATATTATGAATTTTTTATAGGCAGCAATCGCTCCGCTTACATGGAATGATACATTTGAGGCAGTGGAAAGAGGCATAATTTGTCCTCAAATGATCTTGTCTGATGATATGGTAAATAAAATAATGCAAGAAGATTGTCTGGTTGCAAATGTTTTCATTCCAAGTACAGGAGAAAGGAATCTTCCAGTAATGGTAAATATTCACGGAGGTGCATTCGAAATTGGTTATGGCGCGGTTGAAATGCACAGGACTTTAGTACAAGACCAAAAAATCATAGTAGTCAACTTCAACTATCGTCTCGGGGCCCTCGGTTTTCTTTGTATGGGTACAAAGGACGCTCCTGGAAATGCGGGCTTAAAGGACCAATTAGCACTTTTACGATGGGTAAAGGAAAATATTGCCAGTTTTGGTGGAAATCCTGATGATGTTACTATTACTGGATGCAGCGCCGGTTCAGCGTCAGTAGATGTCCTAACATTGTCAAATTCAACAAAAGGATTATTCTCAAAAGCCATAGCCAGCAGCGGTGCACATCTCGCAGTTTTTGCTGTGCAAATGGACCCTATTCAGAATGCTAAAGATGCTGCTGAAATGCTTAACTATGAACATGGCGATGATTTGGTAGCACTGCAAGAATTTTATAAAAACGCCCCAATGGATTTATTAGTGTCTACAGCATTTGCAAACAGTAAAAATGGGGGTGCCCTCTTTTCACCATGCGTAGAAAATGACTTGGGAGAAGAAGCGATTTTGCTGGATGCTCCTTATAATATCTTGAAAAGAGGTGACAATGTGCGATATCCTACAATGTACAGTTTTACAGATTTGGAGGGTGAATTACGACTGATGCTATTCCCATTGTGGTCCTCGCAAATGAATGCAAAATTCTCAGATTTTCTTCCAGGAAATCTACAATTTCAAACCGAAGAACAAAGGGAAGAAATAGCAAAATTAGTTAAACAATTTTATTTCGGTGATCAACCAGTGGGTGAAGCTACCGTCTTGTCTTATATAGACTTTATTTCTGATGTTATGTTTGTGTATGGCATAATGAATTCCATTAGATTGAATGCAGCAACTGGAAATTCCACATATTTCTTGCACGAATATTCATTTGTAGACATTAATTCAGTGGTTGTTCCGTTTATAAATGTCACTGCAGGAGCTTATCATTGTGCCCAAGCTGTGGCTGTAGAAGACGAGGATGAAAGCATTATCACCGAAGAGTACAGAAATATGAAAAGAGTAATGAGGAAACTGTGGGGAAATTTTATTAAAACAGGGTGAGATAATTTTACTATTCTTATACTTTGAAATGACTAGTGGTGCAATCAAAGAGGCGCAATGTTAATTAAATATAAACAGCTTTTTGGTGGGCTGGGTTTGCAGGATACACGGCAGATTTCACGTCTCAGTAGCATCTTTGTAATATAATTAAGGTTAGAGTACAATTTTTTTATAAATAACGTTTGTTGAATAAAGCTAACTCCTTTCGAAGGTTTTGGCAAAAAGCTACTCTCACGCCGATGCCCTCATTTAAGTTTCGTTATTCATATAGGTTGAGGTATTGAACTGTCAAAATGCATATTTAAAATATTCAATGTGATCCAAAAGCGATTCAAAGCTATATCACATTGATACTATATCAGATATGAGGTCCGTTCACCGGTGGAGATTTTCTTGGTAGTTCTCCTTAGCGTACATGAAGACAAGAAAATGTTGTAATTACATAAAAGTTTGTTGCAGAATACCTGTGCTAGAGAATTCAACACTGCCTTCGTGGCCTCCTGCTGAAGCTGACAGATCACCCCATTTGTCTCTGGGGACCACAATAGAACTAAAAGGCATACCGATGGAGGAGCGAACTCACTTCTGGGACGATATTTATGAAAAATACTATGTAGCTCCGATACCACCTTCTACTGGTTCAGCTTCTGTAGTCAGAAATGTTTACGTGATTTATTTACTAATAATATCTTACTTACTATCTTGAAGTTATACACTACGGTTGATTAGATAGACTTTCTTTGATGACGTATTGTGGTTAATAACTCAGAGAATGTATTTCAGTTGTTGCCTTTTTATAATTGCAATTTAAAATAAGTCTCTGTTCACTTTTGATAGTAAAATTACTTCAATTGTTAGGCTTTTTTAAATGTGCATCCATTCAATCGTTTAGGTTTACCTTAATTCGTCTTCTGTTTTAAGTATTGCATCATTAAGAATTAATCTATTGGTCATTGCAATGATTAATAAAAATATACTTATTATTTTACAAAAGTAGCTATATCCTATTGGAGAGGAGAATGGACTCTCGACACAGCTTTTTTTCTTGCTAGAGTCCTTACACTTCCCCTTAACACTTTCCTACTCTATGTTTATTTCTTCATTCTTACTCTCCTATTCCCCATAAATATTTATATTAATCTGTTGTTTTTATTTTATAGATGTGTAACATCTTTCCTATCGCTTTTCTGCAATCTCTGGGAGTGATTTTGAGGAAAGAGAGGGAAGTGGGGATCACTAGAATATATTTAACCTATTCAAAATTCATAGTTAGGTATAGCTAAAAAAGTAAAGTATTTCATTCATTCGAATTTAATTGTAACATTATAATACTTCCGAATTTAGTAGCTAAACACGACGCTATTATTTATGTACATAAAAAAGACACATTATTAATTGTTGCAATTTAATTTAGTACACTATTTTACTGTTTAACATTGACCTTTTTCTATGTATCCAAATCATTATTAGAATTAGTCATAAATTCTATTAAGTTTTTTTTTCATAAATAAATGCTAACATACTAGCTATTATTTAGTTTTTGAATCATGAATATAAGCTGTATCATTAAAACTACATTCTATTAAAAATGCAAAGATGTGCCAAACATTTTGATTTCAGTTCTTATTTGACTGCACTAATAATGACGTGGGCAATGAAAACGCTATATTAACGAATGCGGCAGACACGCGGAAAATTGGAAAAGCGCGGGGTCACTTGCAGTCGACATCGCGTTCACAGCCGCCGAAATAATGGACGCGCTGACCGTAACGTTTGATTGGGAATTGGATGTTGTAATTTCGCGACCTAAATTAAAATATTAGACGATTTTATTAATGTATAAAATCCAGCATTGAATAGCAGCAGCAAAATTTAAAAATGTAAAGTAGCTGGCATATTTATCATGGTTTGAATAGAGCGTGTAATATCGCCTATTTACTATATGCCTTGCGGTCCACATATCTCGGGGACGTCTATAATGATGTCCGTATCAGCTTATCTATAATTATTTTAAAAACATACTTGATTGATTAATTATATTTATACATACATACATATACACTCACGCCTGTAATCCCCGAAGGGGTAGGCAGAGGTGTAACCAGTACACCCACTTTTCGCCGAATTTCGGTCCCATAATCTGATAGGGGGCGAGCCTATCGCCACACCGGGCATTATATTTATTTACATAAAAATATGCCAGTGGAACCCTTACTTAGTCTGGAACAGTTGCTCGTCATACGGCGGGCTCTGTGCCGTTGCCGTGGAAGCTGCTGCACCCAAACGCGCTGCTCACACGTTTTCCGCTAAATCAAACGCCTTTGCGAGAGTAGTTCATTCATGTTGATGGTGAATAGTTTGTCTCGTTCTTTCCCTGCCAACATACTCTTAATTAAACGATCCCGTAAAGCTTCTTCACCGTTTGCAAACCCGCCATACACAGTTTACCCCGCAGTTTATCCGCCCACTGGGGTAATGTTTCTTTTTGCCTTTGATGTGCTGCGTAGAAACTATACCGCTCGGAAAAACCGCATCTTAAACCACAAAATGTATATAGCAAATCCTCAGGCGCATTGGGTATCTCTAAATCTGCAGCCAGCTTGAATGAGCCGTCACTTGGTGGTCAATAATATTTGATCGTGTCTTCGTTTCATCGACCATATCATTTGCGATAAACTATTGCGTTAGCTTTGTTAGGAAAGTTTGCTGAGGTCTTAGGCTCGATCCCCGGGTCGGGTGAAGTGATATTGGGATTTTCTATCTACAAATTCTTAGTATCAGCCCGGAGTCTGGAATCTGTGCCCGGTATGGTGATAGGCTCGCCCCCTATCCGAAATTCGGCGAAAAGTGGGTGTACTGGTTACACCTCTGCCTTCCCCTTTCGGGAATTACAGGCGTGAGTGTATACGTATGTATGTATAAAATTTACAAAAACATATAAATTGGGAGTTTCCTACGTTTAAACTTATGTATTCGATAAGCAACTAAAACGAACAAGGAACTGTTTTGCTAAATAAGAATCAAAATTTAAAAAAGCGAGTCTCGTAAAATTAAATTTCCATTATATTATGTATTAGGTTTTGGATAAAGAAACTTGTTGAATGTTTAAAATAATTAAAATAAAATTTGTCAATTACCCTGTTGTGGACTAAGGCCTAACCCCTCTCATTAGTAGAGGAGGCCCGTGCCCAGCAGTGGGACAATGTTTAATACAGGGCTAGTATTATATACCCTGTTGTGAAAACTATGTATATTCTGAGAGTATTTTGAGAAAAACATCACCACCAATAACTCTATTTCTTTTTAGTGCCTCGTTAGGCAGACGAGCAGACAGGCCACCTGATGGTAAGTAGTCACCGCCGCCCATAGACTTCTGCCATGCCAGGGCACAGCAAAGCCGCTGCCTACCGTATTTTTTCTGATTCTTATAAAGAGTTTACTAATGTTATTATATAGGTACCTACACTACATGTATTATATAGTCTTCTATATACTTATATAATATTACTTGTACTGACTGACTGATTCATCAACGCAGAGCTTAAACCATTGAAGCTACAAACTTGAAATTTTGACAGTTGATGCATTTTATGTTGTAAGTATCCACTAGAAGGGATTATCGAAAATTTCACTCCTAAGAGGTAAAATAAGGGAAAAATGGTGTATGGATGTCCCTCATTTTTAAAAGTGAGAAGCATGAAATTTCGTATAATAAATATAGAAATAAATGTACACGTGTATCGGCGTTTTTCAATATTTGACCCCTAAGTGGGTGAATTTGGGATATAAAGTTTTCTGTCTGTTACGTTTTCACGAATAAGCCAATGAACCAATTTTGATAAGGTTTAGTATTTTTTTTATTTTACATGGGCGAAGCCACGACCAAATGCTTGTCACTTATAAATAAGTAACTCAATGTTAAAAAACCCAACAACTGCCTATACGCACATTAACTTAATATCGTCAATTTGTATGAATGTACACTATTAATCATTACAACGAACCATGGCCACCTAAACGGCAGTTCGAACGGTCCAGCTATCATCTTCACAGGCCATTTGACAGGAAACTTATGTTGCCGGCCCGGCCGATGTGAAATTCAATCACGTGTAAAAATTAGCACTGTTTCGATTGTAAATCTTTGTGCGTTTGTAAAATGCTGTGACCTGTGTACCATCCCGTTTGAGGTGAATTACAAATGTAATCCCAATAAAGTGCTATTTTGTTGTTTTCGACTTTTTTAACCGACTTCAAAAAAAGAAGGAGGTTAACAATTCGTCGGAATCTTTTTTTTTATGTATGTTACCCGATTACTCGGAGACGCCTGGACCAATTCTAAATATTCTTTTTCGTTTAAAAGAGTATACTTCCCAGGTGGTCCCATTGGCACCAAGTCAGGATCTGATGATGGGATCTCAGAAAAATCGAGGGAAACCTTCAAATTTTATAGAGACGCATAATTTGTTTTTCATTGAAGTCGGTTTACTTTTTATGAATTAAAAAAACTTTTACTTATTCGTATAATAAGTTAACTAAACTATCTATTTGAGGTGCAACTTTACCTTGCGTGTATTTGCTAGTTACTTGCAAGATACTAGTTGACATTTAAAATTGGAAATTGTAATTGTTTATTTGTTAAGCTTATTATCGTTTGACAAACTCTGTGACACAATATGTGAAAAGCTGGCTGCGAAACGAGAGGCCATGGGTTCGATACCCGCACAGAGAAAAATGTTTGTTTGACAGAAAAAAATGTTTAGGGTCTGGGTGTTGCGAAGTCTCTCGTAGTGCCCGATACCTACTATGATTTATTTATTGTTATGCATAAATTAATACTTAAATGTCGGGCATTTTGTTACACTAGACGTGTGTGTCAATTATGGATCAGGTTATTTCAGAACTTTATCTATTATGTGTAGTCTATGGAAAGGCAGAGGGTCTTTCATATAGTCATCTTTCCGATGCCTATGTAGAAGATACGGGTATGCGGCCCCGACTTCCTCGAGCTTCTACCGTCACCTCCCTCATCCGTCCGTGACAGTAGAATCCCGTTACCCATCTTCCCATAACAAAGTCCGTGATTTCCGTCCGTTTTGTCAAATCCTGTTTCCTTTCCGCCAATCCAAGGTCAGCAGCGCCGATGGATGCATGGCTAGGGGCGAGTCTAGTCGTGAGTGTGCCTGTTGTCTGGGGCCGGGTAACCCCAGGCACTAATTATACCTTACCCTCGCATGCGGGGCTCTGTGTGGGTGGACTACATTTTCCCTTGCTAATCGTGGGAACTAAATGAGTAAAATTTATAAACTCGGAGGCGGCGATGCTGTTCGCCACACATCACGCCACTGTATCTCACGAGGCGAAAAGCGGGCTGCGGGGTGCCGCATAGCTACGCTAAATATACAGGGAGGGATGAGAGATAAGATTGATGAAGTGTGTCAGATGATGAAAGAAAGACAGATTGATATGTTGAGTTTGAGTGAGACTAAACGGAAAGGAAACGACATAACGCAACACGGAGCTTTAACGGCTGTTTGGCCAGGAGTCCCGGAAACTGAGCGTGCTCGTCAGGGTGTCGGTATTGTCGTTTCCGACCGAATAGCTCACTTCATGAAAGGTTACGAATGTATAAGTCCCAGACTTCTCTGGATTCGACTCAAAATTGGGCTATATCGATTTTTCGTGCTGGCCGGTTTCGCGCCAGACATGGGTTGCTCTGAGTCGGAGAGGAAGGATTTTTGGGAAAGTTTGAGAGGAATTCTGAACATTTGCGAAAGTAATGAAAGGATAGTTATGATAGGTGATTTTAACAGTTGGGTTGGAGTGAAAAGAAATGGTTTGGAAGGTGTTTTAGGACAGTATGGTGATGAGAGAATAAATGAGAATGGCATGAATCTGTTACAGGTGTGTTTGGAGAGGGACCTTGTTGTGACAAATAGCTTTTTTAACCACAAGGCGATCCATAAGTATACTTGGGAGAGGAATGGAAGCAGAAGCGTGATCGACTTTGTTATTGTAGACCGTAGGCTCAAAAAGCAAGTTGTCGATACGAGAAGCTATCGTGGAGTTAGCGTAGGAACGGATCACTATTTAGTTGTAAGCCGAATTAGTGGTCTGTTCAAATGCTGGCGACACAGGCCGAAGAAATCGACAACAAGCCTCAGTCGCATCAAAGTCGAGAAGTTGAAAGAGATAGATGTGCAAGAAAGATATTTGGAAGAACTACGAGTTAAGACGTCGCACGTATGGCAAGAAGAATATGAGGGTGGAATGGATGTGGTTTGGGAAACCGTGAAGACTAGTCTGGTTGGAGCAGCTACAAAGGTATGTGGGGTAGCAAAGAGGAAGGAAAGACTGATTAATGATAAATGGTGGGATAATGAAGTGAAAGAGGTCGTGGAAGAGAAGAAGAAGGCATGGCTAGATTTACTAGCTATAAAAGCGAAAGGATTTTTGAATGTCATAGGGGACGCAGATCCACAAAGGATAAAAGCAGAGGGTATTTATGCTGAAGCGAAAGAGAGAGTTAAGAAAGTAGTTGATAGAAAGGAAGAAAGTAAGAAAGAAACGCTTGACAATAAGCTTTCTGGTGATTTCAAAGCAAATATCAAACTGTTCTGGAAACAGGTACGGTTGGCTAGGGGATCATCAGGGGCGTCAAAGTTAGGCGTGATTAGGAGTGAGGATGGTAGAATGTTGAGCAATGAAAGATAAGTCTTGCATCGCTGGAAAGTTTATTTTAAAAATCTTTTTGAGCATGGCGATGAGAGCGTAGCTAATATACAGGATGCTATAGACTCGGCTCATTCAAAAGGCGATGCAGACAAGGTGATTACGGAAGATGAAATAATGAATGCGTTGAATTATATGAAGATAGGCAAGGCTGCGGGGTATGACAGGGTTACTGTTGAAATGTTGAGAAGCGGCAAAAGTATAGTGGCAAAATTGTTGTGGCTACTTTTTAATATGTGTTGGAGTAATGGTCGAGTGCCAGAGGACTGGTGTAGAGCCGTCATTGTTCCACTTTAAAAAGGCAAAGGGTCACAGCAAGAATGCAAAAACTATCGAGGCATAAGTCTTCTCAGCGTTGTCGGTAAATTGTATGCAAAGATATTGATCACACGAGTGATGAATGAAAGTGAAGAAAAAATATGGGATGTACAAGCAGGATTTAGAAGAGGAATGGGTTGCACTGATCAAGTCTTTTCCATAAGGTGCATTGTAGAAAAACACTTAGCTAAGTCTAAAAAGGTGTACTGTGCCTTCGTAGACTTGGAAAAGGCTTATGATCGTGTGCCGAGGGATGAACTATGGTCAACACTGTCACTGACATATGGGATTGAGAGCCGCCTAGTGAGTGCTTTGAGGTCTTTTTACAAGGACTCAAAAGCCTGTATACGGGTAAATGGAGCGCACTCAGACTGGTTTAACATCTCTAGAGGTGTTAGGCAGGGATGTGTTGCGTCTCCATGGCTCTTTAATCTTTATATGGACAGCTGTTTGACAGTTTTGAAAGATATGGAATGTGGACTGGGAATGAATGAGTTGCATGTCAAGTGTCTTCTCTACGCCGATGACCAGGTATTGCTTGCGTCATCGGTGGGGGAGCTACAAGACATGTTAAATGTAGTGAATGAGTCATTTAAAGAGAAGGGAATGAAAATAAATGGAAGTAAGACGAAAGTTATGGTGATAGAAAGAGAGGAAGACGCTACCGAGTGTAGCATAACTATAGATGGTGAGAGAGTGGAACAAGTGAGAGAGTTTGAGTATTTGGGAAGCGTGATAACGAGAGATGGGAAATATGAAGGGGATATTGAAAGGAGAGTGCTGGCAGGTAATAAAGTGAATGGTGCCTTGCACGCGATAATGAGCAGCCAGGCGGTGTCACAAAAGGCGCGAATGGCTGTTCATAATGGTGTGCTGGTACCGACACTTATGTATGGAAGTGAAAGTTGGGTGTGGCAGAAGAAGCATGAAAGTCGTGTAAATGCGGTGGAGATGCGTTCCCTACGGAGTATGTGTGGAGTCACCCTTGCTGATCGTATGAGGAATAGCGTGATAAGAGATCGTTGTGAGTTGAAGAATGATGTGGTGACTAAGATAGAAAGAGGTATGCTGAGATGGTTTGGCCATATGGAGAGGATGGATGAAAGGCGATTTACGAAAGGTATTTATCGTGCGAATGTGACTGGAAGAGTGGGTAGAGGGCGCCCGAGGAGAACTTATTCCAATCAAATTAACGATATTCTCCTAAAAGGGCAAATCAGGAGTACCTCCAACCGCCGAAAATGTATGAGAAGATGTATGAATGTGGAAGAGGCGAAAGAAGTGTGTCAGTGGCAGTCAATAGTCTCTGCCTACCCCCATGGGATGCGGGCGTGAGTGTATATGTATGTATGTATATGTGTAGTTCTAGACTAACAAATTATTACTCTCAAATAAACAAATTATATATACTGAAGTATGGAATATCCTTTAACGGTATTGATGGTAGGTATATAAAATACAAATGGGCTATGTGTATTAGTGTTTTACAACATAATAAAAGTGGAGTGATAAAAATAAAAAATAAACATATTCATAAAGTCGACACCTATCAGCAAATTTTAAAACTATCCAAAGTATGAAACAATGATTAAAAAACATACCATCCATCGTTTAGTTAAGGCCATACAAAAACCGCAATAGCAATATCGCACACATGCAGCTGTGGGAAATTCACAGTTTTTACCCTCACAGACATATTTTAGTCAGGAACGTGGGGCTCTTAAATCATATCCCAAGGCTGAGCTATGGCGACGACGTGCCACATTTGCACAAGATTTACTCAACTCAGTCGACTTTTATTATTTATAGTGTTAACCTACATTGACTGGTAAGTAATATTTTCAATGTAGTGTTAGCACAAAACAAAACTATGCAAGATGGATATTTTAAAAGGCACAAATACAATTATTCACATTTTAAAAATTGATTTACATAACACTGTTACACATCTCAGTGCTTAATAATAAACACAACAGGATTTACTTAAGGCTTCTCTTTATAATTAATCTACCAGCATTACCCTCTAAACTGAACTACGCGACCATTGAACTGTTTACACTTCCTGCCCTGCGAACGAACCACGAATATCTTGGCTATCAAGTAGTCTTCTTCACAACTCAACTGAACACCGAAGGCACTCCGTTTTATGCTAAACATTCACTACACCCCACTTAGGTTGTCATTATTAATGTACCCGCAACTACTCTCCTAAATACCTTCAATATACCTTAGGTATTTCTAATAATAGTAATAAATTAATTATTAATTTATCTGAAAGATTCTGCCAGAATCCCAGTTTGGCTTCCGACCTGACCGTGGTACTTGTGAGGCGATTTTCTCATTGCGCCAACTGCAAGAAAAAAGCAGAGAACAGGGGCGCAATATGTATCTTTGTTTTGTTGACCTTGAGAAGGCTTTTGATAGTGTACCGCGAGAAGCCCTCTGGATAGTGCTGCAGAAACTTGGGTGCACGGAGAAGTTTGTAAGACTTCTAAGACTCCTGCATGACGACATGCAGAGCTGCGTCATTGCAAACGCAGATCAGTCGGAGTTTTTCCCCGTTACCTGTGGGGTAAAACAAGGGTGTGTCCTTGCACCCACACTATTCGCGTTATACTTTGCAGTTGTAGTTCAGGAAGTATTACAGATAACCCCTGAAGGAATTCGCATTCGTTTCCGCAATGATGGCAATCTTTTTAACTTAGCCAGACTCAAGGCTCGTACTAAAGTGTCTTACGCACTGACCACAGAGATCGTCTATGCAGATGATCTATGCTTTGTGACCGATTCCCCAGATGGCCTGCAGCAACTTATGACCACCTTACACGAGTCCTGCCGTAGTTGTGGTCTAAAGATTAGTGTCAAAAAGACGGAAGTGATGTCTTTAGATATCCACGATCAAGAGACACTGACCATCAAACTCGGTGATGATCTACTTAAGCAGGTCAATACATTCCGTTACTTGGGGAGCACTATAACATTCAAGTGCGACTTTGATGCTGAAATCAACAGTCGGATCGGTGCCGCAGCTGCGGTATTCGGTAAACTGGATCGCAAGGTTTTTAGCTCAAATGACCTTTTTTTTTTTTTTTTTTTTTTTTTTTTTTTTTTTTTTTTTTTTTTTTTTTTTTGTCGCGGGGAAAGCGTTTTATTACTACCGCCCGCTTCGGGGGGAAGCGGAATAAGAATAAAACGGTTATGCTGGACTAGCCGGTCTTACGACCCAGCACCCCCCTCGCCCGGATGATGGCTATCCGTGCTGCCGCTGGGCCGAGTCCCTACCCCCTATGTACACCCCACCCGACACTACCAGCTAAAACCCCGCGGTGGCCTTCTTCGGCGCATACGGAGCGATCCCGGGGTATTCTAAGGAGTGCTAGAATTGCTACCGGAACCGCCCCTGCGCGGTGCCTTTTACGGGCCCATCTCCATGTGGGGCTTAGGAGCCCCCGCGCACCGAACAACGACAGCTAACGAGGCCTTACCACCCGCGCTGCCGTCCATCTCGGGGTCGCACGATGCACCAAAATTGGAGTGCATCGATATGGGCTGACAGCCCCCCGCTGCACACCCGCGACCCCCGATGGCCCCAATTAGTCGCCTCCTACGACAGGCAGGGGTTACCGTGGTAGAATTCTCTAAACGCCCCCATTCCACAGGGCGGGAGACGCCGGTCAGTCGTCCACCCGGCGCCTCCTACGTCTCCTCTGGCGGCGGGAGGGATCAAATCGTTCCCGATCCCTCTCGGCACTCTCCTTCTGCGAGATGACGTTCTCGCAGAAGTTGGCCATCGCACGCCAGGACCTCCGGCTGGCGACCATGGACGACACCACGGCCGGCAGCGAGAGGTCTCCTCCGACGACTGCTCTGAGAGCGCTGCGCTCCTCGTCCCAGGCTGGGCACTCCTCCAACGTGTGTTGGGCCGTGTCCTCGAGGCAGTTGCCACAATGGTGGCACACGGCAGACACCTCCTTTCCGATCCGACACAGGAACGAACCGAAACACCCGTGATCCGTCAGTACCTGCGTCAGCCGGAACGTTGGCGCACCGTGGCGCCTGTCTAGCCATCTCTTCAGGACAGGACGCACTGCCGCGACGGTTCTCAAGCCCGCACTTGGGCTTTCCAGCCTGGTATGCCACTCCTCCACAGCGGTTCTGCGAAACCGGGCCGCAATCTCCCTCGGGGCCAGTCTCTCTTGACGGCTGCTGGACGCCTCCTCCCGCCAGAAGAACGCTGACGAGAGGAGTTTGGCGTCCAACTCCCAAGGGAGTGTGCCGGCTAATACGCAGGCCGCCTCGTGCGAGACCGTGCGGTAGCCCCTTACTATTCGCTGCGCCACCAAACGCTGCGGTTTGCGCAGCAAGGCGACGCAGCGGGCTTTCAGGGACTCTGCCCATACGGGACATCCGTACAGGGCCATTGACCGCACGACTCCGGCGTACAAACTTCGGCAAGGGTTACTAGGTCCCTCCAGGTTCGGCAGCAGGCGTCCGAGCGCGCCCGCCGCCCGCAACAATTTCGGCGACAACTCCGCGAAATGGGCTCGGAAATCCCACCGGCTGTCCAGAATCAATCCCAAATACTTCATTTTACAGCCGATGGGAATCCGCACCCCCTCCACATCGATGTGGAGTCCTGAAGGTGGCCGAATCCGAGGCCCGTGAAAGCAAAGGGCTTCGGTTTTGTTCAGGGCCACCTTAAGGCCCAGTCGCCGAATCCTGCCAACTACCTGTTCAGTTGCGAACGAGGCGAGCAGGGTGGCCTCCTGGAAAGACCTGGCTGTCGCTGTTACTAGTGTGTCATCTGCATAACAGACGACAGCGACGCCTCGGGGATTGGTACCACGGAGCACCCAATCGTAGCCGATGTTCCACAAGAGAGGGCCCAAGACTGAGCCCTGTGGAACACCACATGCCATTGCTCTTCGATGCCACCTGTCGGCGCCTTTTTTTTTTTTTTTTTTTTTTTTTTATCCTGGCACGGCAAAGTGACCGCACTGTACCTGATGGTAAGCGCAGTGCGGTCCAAATAGAGTACTGAGTAGCGAGAGATGATCTATCCCCCGCTACTCAACACACTCATGCCGGCCTGCTTCTTCACACTACGCCATGGGCAAGAAGGTGAAGAAGCGGTCGAGGGTCAAGTGTCAGAGTACTAAGAAGGCCGCAAAATGACCATTATACCCCAACTCCAGACCCCCGACAAAAACCGGATGTACACTGGCTGATCCCGGAACGCGACACACTTGCGTGTGCCACTATGGCGGGTTTTTCGCCATGTGTACGGTGGTCGCTATCCGGGCGGATATGAATATCCTACCACCAGCAAATGCCTGGATACACTATGTACCTATCTGAGAGATACGAGCGCACCAGACGCCGGAGATACGGTGGCACCACATGGTACCGCAGTGCTTCCAGTATGCAGGCCCAGGGCATGGTGTTGAACGCGTTGGCGATGTCTAAAGACACCGCCACCACCACTTCACCCCGAGCCACTGCATCCTCCGCTTGTGCCTTGACCCGCAAAATCGCGTGCACTGTCGATCGGCCTTGCCGGAACCCGTACTGGCACTGTGCCAAGTCCGGCCCGACCCCTTCAAGATGCTCGACGAGGCGAGCGTGAATGATACGCTCGAAGAGCTTGCAGACCTCGTCGAGCAACACGATGGGCCGGTAGGCCGATGGTGACTCTGCGGGTCGCCCCTCCTTCTTGAGCAGGACCAGCTTCCCAGTTTTCCACTGAGACGGAAAACGGCCCTGCTCCAGGCACGCGGAGAACAGACCACGGAGCCTAGTCCCCAGATGCTCGACGGCTAACACCCACGCACGTCCGGGGATACCGTCGAGACCCGGGGCTGTTTTCTTGCCCCGCAGCCGAAGCACCACCGCCCGAAATTCCTCGGGCGAAACCTCCGAAATAACCCTTGCCGAACTCAACGACGATGGCGTCGATGGATGTGACGCCATCGGTGGGGGAGTGACATCTTCAGTGGCAGGGAACAAAGCTGCGACGACCTCTTCGACTAGGTCGCCCCGGAGACTCTGCGTCAGTGGGGGCGCCCACGGGCGATATCTCCTCATCGCCACGCGATATGGACGCCCCCAAGGGTCGTTATCAAGAGTTCCCCGGAACTCCTCCTGAGCTGCAGACTTTGCCCTAGCTATTGCCACGCGCAGCGCTCTCTTAGCCTCCCTGTGGAGGCCGTGAAGCAACCGCTCCTGGTCCTCGTCGCCGGGAAAGCGGATCCGACGACGACGGTGTCTGGCGAGACGACGAAGGGCGGCCACGCAGGAGACACGTAACCGCGCGAGTTCCGCCGACCACCAGAACACCTGGCGCTTCTCAGGAAGACGTCGGACTCGGGGCATAGCTGCGTCGCAGACGCGCGACATCGCTGCCCCGAACCACGCCGCTTCCTGCTCGACCTGCATCGGTGCTTCTGGTGCAGGGAGCCACGCCTGGGCCAGTGCGGCCTCCTTCAGGGCCTCAACATCGAGGCGTTTTACCGACCAACGCGGGCCGTCCGACCGCGGCCCAGTCGGTCCTACACTGGACTGGGGGTTAGGGGATAAGGCGACGTCGAACCGAATATATCGGTGATCCGACAACGTCTCCTCATCCACCAGAACTCTCCAGTCATGGACGCGGCGGGCAATAGCTGGGGTGGCGAACGTGATGTCCACCACCGATCCGCCATTATGCCGCACGCACGTGTTAACCGACCCGCGATTCACGACGGCCAGGTTGGCCGAGATCGCCCATTCCTCCAGGGCCTCGCCGCGTCTGTTGGTGACCGACGAACCCCAAGCTAGAGACTTGGCGTTGAAGTCGCCGGCAACGAGAACGGGGCGAGGCTGACTGCCTTGCACCACCAGGGCCCCTAGCCGAGCGAGAAAGTGCTCGAACTCGGCCAGGGATCTGTTGGGGGAGAAATACACACCCACAATCCAGACCTCCCCCAACAGAACCGCCACACATCCCGACCCCTTCGCTACTTTTTCGAAGGGCGGGGAGCCGGCGGCGCCCCGAGTGATGACGGCCACCAAACCGTTAAGGTCCCCTGCCCAGTCATCCCTGGGGGGAACAAAATAAGGCTCGGCGACCACAGCCACTTGTATCGACCACTGCGCCATGCTCTGGACTAACAGGTCCTGGGCCCTGGCGCAGTGATTAATGTTCGCCTGGAGGAAACGTTGCGCCATATTAATGGGCGATCTCCATCTGTTCCTCTACGGGGAGCGCTGCCGGCTGGGTCACAAACTCCGTTCCCCGACCACGATTTTCGCGGCGAGGGCGGGAGGAGGCGACGCATGCCTTGGCGCCCACCTGGTGCCCCGCGGGTTTACCAGCATCTGCGCAAACAGCGCAATGCGGCTCCGCGGAGCACTCCTTGGCCTTGTGGCCCAGTTTACCGCAGCGGTAGCAGATGCCGCTGCGGTCACTCTCTTCAGTGCACCGCACCCGCACATGTCCTCTGTGCAGGCAGCGGTAGCACCTCATAGGCCTCGGCTCGAGGAGCTGGACGCGTGCAGCTACCCAGCCGATCAGCACTCGGCCCGAACTTAAAATTTTGCCGGCTACCTTGGCGGGGCAGCGCACCCACGCCGCACCAAGGCCCGACCGGTCGGGGCGGATCTCCCCGACCTTAAAACCTTCCGCCGCATTACACCCCGCTTTTGCGAGGGCCGCAGCGACCATCTCCGGGTCAGCTGATGCGTCTAACCCGGATATTCGCAGTTCCGCGGTCTTGAACGGGCGGGAAACACGGACATCGTTCTCCAGTTCCGTCCCGCGGAACACCTCCCTCACTTTGATGGCGAGGGAGTCAGCCCTCGCTTCGGACTCCGGACCGGGCACCTCGTACAGGTACCCGCCCGTCGCCATTAGGCGAGCTCGCATCTCCGCGATGCCGAGGCTAGCCAGATCCACGGATCGTTGTACCTCACGCAGCACATGGGCGTACGTGATTCCCCTTGCCAACCCCTCTGGCGTTACCGTCAGCGAGACGGCTGCCTTGCGGGGCAGGTGAATCCTTGGTTCTGGCCGACGCGGCTGCGGCGGTGCGGAAGCCGCAGCAGCAGCACTTGGCATGGGCTGGGGATGTTTCCTCCCTTTTTTGGCCACCACGTTCCACCCCTCTTCCATCGAAGCAGGAGCAGGGGGAAGTGGTCTTGGCTCCCTGGGCGGTCGAGCAGCGGGGGTGCCGCTTCTTTTTTTTATTTTTCCCCTTTTCCCTCCCCTTCGGGATGTCCGGGGATTTGGGGACACCATAGATGTTGACGGTGCCGTCAGCCCAGCGACTACAACAGGCGTAGGTCGGGGACAGGGAGGGTCAGCAGGGGTAGCCCTGCTATTGCTCTTTCCCTTTCCTATCCCCTTTCCCTTCGGGGTGACCGATGGCCCGGCAACAACTGGTAGGGCTTTTGAGGGACCGGGAACTATATTTGGCCTAGATGACCCGGCGATGCCGTATATCGGCTGTGACGCCACTCCAACTCTGGCCTTATCAGCAGCCAGAGGGGGCCGAGTAATGGGCTCCGGAGGTAGCCTCAAGCTTAATGCCTCCAAGCGCGCGTCTATTATATTTAATATACGGCGCTCGAACTGCTGAAAGAGACCTACTCCTTCTAAGCCGGCCCCATCTTGGGTCACCAGCTGCGGCTGTCCAAGAGACTGGACAGTCACCAGCATCTCCTCCATTACCTTCTGTTGGGCAGCCAGGGAGGCCTTGAGAAGTGCGATCTGCTGCGCCATTGCCGCCTTCTCAGCCTCTAACCTAGCCACCTCTGTTGTGGCTGACACCTCCATCGTTGCAGAGTCTGCGTCAGACACTGCCGTCGGGCTGTCTGACACGGCCATCACCTTGCGTGCCGGTTCGGTGTCGCTTTCGCTTGAGGACGTGTCCCGTTGACGGGCTATTAGCGCCCTCTTTGACCGCGTCATCATTGCTGTCGAAGCGGCTCCAGCAGCCGCCTTCTTGGACTTACGCCCAGCATCGTCTTTCTTTCCAGGGTCACTTGCGTCCCCCGGTAAAGACAAATTCTCCACATCATCTTCTTTGTTTTTGGGTTTTGTGATTTTCTTCATTTTTAATCCCACGAGTATGGGGGAAATAAAAAGTCCGCCCAGACAGAGCCCCCTGTACCTGGGTAAGCCTGAGGTATCACGCACGGAGGGGCAGCAGGTACTCCGGCGGCGTGGTTCGCACTAGCGACCGAACTACCCATCGGCCATGCATCCCCTCGCGGTGCGCCGCCGCTTGGGATTCGGGGTGACTTTTTATAGAGGTTTTCTACCTCGCGGCCCAGGCGGTTAAGCCAAGACCCTCGGTCCAGTCGGAGCGCGAGACATGACCACAGACCTCCAGACCGGATTACGATGCACGACGGTGACAGCAGGAGAGAGAGTCCCCCCCACTGCCCGCTCGGCGGCGGGGTGAGCGCACACCGAGCCCGCCGACACCCCCGAGATAAAACTCGGGAGTAGCCCAAACTTCGAGCAAGGGCCGTCACAAAAGCGACAACCATCAACCACCTTTTGTCAGGAAATTGGCCGTTGGTCAACATGACCACCGTTGCCCAGGGTGCACCACGTGGAGGTTTCCTGACTTCGCACCCCAGCTCACATGACCTGAGATTGGCTACCAAAATTTACATATATAAGGCGATGGTATTACCAAACATACTGTACTCTTCGGAGTCATGGACAGTTTACCGTCGTCATATACGAACACTGGATCGTTTCCACCTGAAATGTCTGCGCAAAATACTGAACATCCGTTGGTCTGATCGCATTCGGAATACGGAAGTGCTGCGAAGAGCCAATATTATGGGGATTGAGGCCTACCTCATACGCAGGCAACTCCGTTGGTGCGGACACGTGTCTCGAATGACCGATCAACGTACTGCAAAGTGCATCTTTTTTTCTGAACTTGAGGAGGGCAAGCGTAAGCATGGCGGGCCACTCCTTAGGTATAAAGATGTACTTAAGCGCCACATGAAAAAGTGCGACATTGAGCCTTCGAAGTGCGAACAAACAGCTGCTCGACGACCGGAATGGAGGACTTTGGTGAGAACTAAAGTCAAAGACTTTGAGGATAATCGCTGCTCTGTACTAGATGCTCGACACGATGAACTGAAAGCACGTCCACCTTGTGCTATAAATTATAATTACTGCAATGGTGTGCTCACCTGCCCGCATTGTGCGCGAACTTTTACCAGTAAGATCGGCTATGTTAGCCATACACGAGCACACCAACGACAGTTAGAACGGAGTTGAAGAGGTCGCCGTGGCCGAAAACGGTCGGAGGAGTATTATTATTAATAGTAATAATAGTAGTTAACAGAATTGAAGTGTTCTTAACAAGAACTCGTACAATGTATGTTCACAATCTGTATTGTCATTGTCACTCTTTACTTTACTCAACTTGGGTATCGTTGAAAGCTGACAGTTAAATAAATATAAAACTTAATTAGAAACGCCGTAGGTTCCCACACAGCAGATGCAATGCTGACATATAATAATTTTTCACCAAAACATTATATTGATATAAAAACATTCCAATTATTTTAACACACACATACACTCACGCCTGTAATCCCCGAAGGGGTAGGCAGAGGTGTAACCAGTACACCCACTTTTCGCCGAATTTCGGTCCCATAATGTTATAGGGGGCGAGCCTATCGCCATACCGGGCACAGATTCCAGACTCCGGGCTTATACTGAGGAATTTCTAGATAGAAAAACCCAATATCACTTTACCCGACCCGGGGATCGAACGCGAGACCTCAGCACAGCAGTCGTAACGCATGCGCAATTACAACTGCGCCACCGAGGCAGTCTAATATTATAAGTACCTGTGTAATTGTCGAACATGCTAACAAGTCAATGGTTTTCCGTTTGGCTATTATTATTTATTCAGGGATATATCCATGCATAATCTGTCTAAATAATTTTTTTTTCTAAAAAGAATATGAATACGAAACGCTATTTTAAGATACCTATCCTCCATAGCATAAATAAACATTATAGATTATTTACTATATTTTAACGGAATGGATTCTATTTTATTCTCTCCGCACTTCTCCGCCTTATTTTTAGATCCTGAAACCATTTTTTTGCATCTATATATACTGAGTATTTCTACATAGAAAAACCGAATATCACTTTACCCGAGCCACGGATCGATCCCGAGACCTCATCACAGCAGTCGTAACGAGTGCGCAATTACAACTACGCCACCGAGGCAGTATTTTCTGGAAATCTCTCTACAAATCAATAAATAATCAAATTACCACAACGAAGCAGTGTTTATTAAAGCCGCCATTGGTATTACAATTATAAAAATAAATTTACACAAGTTTTATCAATGATTGATTTATCTATGAGGGGAACTGGGAAAACACGTACAACGCATTTCTTATTTATAAATATTATATTTATTATAATTGTACCTCAAATCTTTGGCGATTTCTGATGTAATTATTAAAAAATATTTAGGCATAGATAATTATGTGACGGTCTTTCATTAAGATTTTTCAGCAAAGCCGAAAATTTTCGTCTGAGTGTTTCTAATGTACTTTGTAAATGAAAATTAGCGTCATTTGTAAATGTAATTGAATTATTTAGAGGTATTTTCCAAAATAAATTTAGCTTTCAAAATGCTTCTGGAATGTTTGCACACGCGAATACTGACGGCTTTGCAGCGATCAGATCAAACGTGCGGCATTCTTTTGACATAGACTATGGAGCAGTACCAACGGCCTCCGGAATACCATTGCGGATAAATCCGATTGTCCCATATTCTGTACAAGCCAATAATGCTTATACAGTGATTTGTGTTATTTATGCGTACTTCGCTACTCGTAAATTTATGTAAACTGCATTATACACTAACATAGCTTATAAATGTCATTGTTGCTAACAAAATGTTGAGTCGGCCGTTGGTCTTTTGGGTACCGATTTGATTAAATGTATAATTGGTTCCCAGGCTGGTGCTAGCTTCCAACCCTCTTCTCTATTGAAATTTGGATGGTTTTTAATTTCAATAGCCTCGCGTACCATCCTAGGAAGAAATCGGTGTTCTGTGGCAAGGATTCGTCGTTTGTCAAATCGAAGATAATGTTTTGAGCCTTCTTCTGAATGTTCAACAACTGCAGACTTCGTATAGCGGGGAAGTCTGCAGTTGTATTATACTTGCGTGACGACATACAGCTCAGTCCGCCCCGTGACGATGAAGGCTGTAAAGCTTTGTAAACGTCGGGGTTAAAAAAGTTTAATAAACCGCGATAGAATCCGTAAAATTAGATTCATTATAATAATTAGTAGTTTTTTACTAGACTGAAGTATCTCAGGGATCCAATGTCCCCAGATTCCCCTGTATTGATTAAATTTGGTTGATATTGTAATATAAAGATGTTTTCAGAAGTACTTATCAATCAGTTGCATCAAACAATCATGTGGGGCTATTTGGTGCTTGTTTTGGTGACTGTTCTTACAGTAGAGGCCCAGAATGAAGTAGAATCGATGGTGGTGCAGATCGGTCAAGGACAAGTGCGTGGGTATAAGGAAGCAAATTACGATGTTTTTGCTTTCTACGACATCCCTTACGCAACTGTGACTGAAAGATTCAAGGTAAAAAATTACCCTACCGATCATAGTAAAATTTTAGTATTAATATTAATTTATTTAACTTTAGCAATTATAATTTTAATTTCTAATAAAACCAAATAAACCATTTATTCATGCGACACACATATATACTGAAACAAAACAAATAATTAATATTCATTAATTTACGATTATTATTATTCATAGCATTACCTTGACCTAGACTACAAACATAGAGGTAATAAAAATAACAAAAAGTAATCGAAATACAAATCTTAATAATGTTGATAAAACGGCATGGCACGTTGCATTTGCCAGTGTCAAGAAGTTAAAGTGTGATGACTTTGATTCTGTTGACTGTAAACATTTTTTTATTGTTTTATAGTCTAACGATTAAATTAAAAGACACCGCTATTTATTAATTGTCTCCCAAGATTATCTTAAAATGTTATTGTCAATTAAAATATAGTAAATGTCATTTCTTATAGGCACCTGGCGCTCCGCCTACATGGAATGATACCTTTGAGGCAGTAGAAAGAGCTATCGTTTGTCCTCAAATGGGCCTATCTGGTGAATATTATACAGTTAATACCATAATGCAAGAAGATTGTCTGATTGCAAATGTTTTCATTCCAAGTACAGGAGAAAGGAATCTTCCAGTAATGGTAAATATTCACGGAGGTGCATTCGAAATTGGTTATGGCGCGGTTGAGGCTCACAGGACTCTGGTACAAGAGGAGAAAATTGTAACCGTCAGCTTCAACTATCGTCTCGGGGCCCTCGGTTTTCTTTGTATGGGTACTAAAGACGCTCCAGGAAATGCGGGCTTAAAGGACCAATTGGCACTTTTACGATGGGTAAAGGAAAATATTGCCAGTTTTGGTGGAAATCCTGATGATGTTACTATTGCTGGATGCAGCGCCGGTTCAGCGTCAGTAGATATCCTTACATTGTCGAATACAACAAAAGGATTATTCTCAAAAGCCATATCCGGCAGCGGTGCACATCTCTCAGCATTTTCTGTGCAAATGGACCCTATTCAATTTGCTAAAGATGCCGCTAAAATGCTAAATTTTGAAAATGTAGATGATTTAGTAGCACTGCAAGAATTTTATAAAAACGCCCCAGTTGATCTATTAATATCTCAAATGTATTCAAATAACAAAAACACAGGTATCAATTTTGCACCATGTGTAGAAAAGGACTTGGGAGAAGAAGCGATTTTGCTGGATGCTCCTTATAATATATTGAAAAGAGGTGATAATGAGCGATATCCTACGATGTACAGTTTTACAGATTTGGAGGGTGAATTACAGCTCTTTATGTTCCCATTGTGGTCCTCGCAAATGAATGAAAAATACTCAGATTTTCTTCCAGGAAATCTGCAATTTCAAACTGAAGAACAAAAGGAAGAAATAGCAAATTATGTTAAGCAATTTTATTTCGGTGATCAACCGGTGGGTGAAGCTACCATCTTGTCATATCTAGACTATTTTACTGACATCATGTTTGTGTATGGCATGATGCATTCCATAAAATTAAATGCAGCAACTGGAAATTCGTCATTTTTCTTGCACGAATATTCGTTTGTAGACATAAATTCAATGGTTGTTCCGTTTATAAATGTCACTGGAGCTTATCATTGTGCCCAAGCTGTAGCTGTACAAGACGAGGATGAAAGAATTATCACCGAAGAGTACAGAAATATGAAAAGAGTACTGAGGAAACTGTGGGGAAATTTTATTAAAACAGGGTGAGATCATTTTACAATTCTTATATTTAGAAATGTCTCAGTACCATCTTTGTGATATAATTGAGGTTAGAGTACAAGAAGTATAAATATAAATAACGCATGTTTAATAAAACAAGCTCCTTTCGAAGGTTTTGGCAAAAAGCTATTCTCGACGACCTCACTCAAGTGGTGTTAGTCATATTGTTGATTTATTTGTCAAAATGTATATTTAAAATATTCAATGTGTTCCAAAAGCAATTTAAAGCCTATACCTACATAATACTATAGATACAATAATCTTTATAGATTAGATTTTTCCAGCGGAGATTTTTTTGGTAGTTCTCCTTACCTTTGCATGAAGAAAAGACAATTTTGTAATGATATAAAGCAAATCACCATTTTATGAATTTCACCTGCAAGACCCACAAGATTCTATTTATAATCCTGTTTTATTCATTGTTGCAGAATACCCGTGCTAGAGAATTCTACACTGCCTTCATGGCCCCCCGCTGGTGCCGACAGATCACCCCATTTGTCTCTAGGGACTACAATAGAGCTAAAAGGCATACCAGTAGAGGAGCGAATTAAATTCTGGGATGACATATATGAGAAATACTATCAAGCTCCAATACCACCTTCGACTGGTTCGGCTTCTGTAGTCAGAAGTCTTTACGTGATTTATTTATTACTAATATCTTACTTGCTATCTTGAGATAATAAAACTAGGGTTGATTAGATAGACTTTGATAACGTACAGTGGTTAAGGACTCAGAGAATGTGTTTCAATTATTGTTTCTTTAGTGTACACGGTTGGTGAATTGAAGTGACTTAATAATAATAATACTAGCCCTGTAATTAAACATTGTCCCACTGCTGGGCACGGGCCTCCTCTACTAATGAGAGGGGTTAGGCCGTAGTCCACCACGCTGGCCTAATGCGGGTTGGCAGACTTCTCATACCTTCGAAAAAATCTCAGATATGCAGGTTTACTCACGATGTTTTTCCTTCACCGTTAAAGCAAGCGATAATTAACATTTTAATACACACATAACTTCAGAAAAGTCAGAGGTGTATGCCACTTGGGTTTCGAATCTACGACTTGCGTCTTGGCAGTCCGTACCGCAACCAACTAGGCTATCGCTGCTATAGTGACTTGCATGCACTTATTTTTCTATGAACTTGAGAATGATCTTGTACTAAAATACCGATAACAATCACCATTTATTTGATCGTGGTTTTGTACTAGACTGAGCGTTAGATATCATTATTTTACAAGAAAAATAGAATATACAACTGTTTGCATCCCATTGGTACATTTTTCATGCAAAAAACATACCACTCACTTATATAGAAATCAATAAATAGGAAAGGAATGTTGCATGTGTACTGGTGTAAAGCATTTAAATAAATTCAATCTATAATGGAACATACGAACGGAACAACTTATAAATCTTATACAAAAATGCAATTTAACTTCGACAAATGGGTTGTAACAAATCAGCATTTCAAGCATTTAGGTTGTTGATGTAGTGAGCCATATGCATGCTCCAGTTATTCATCAGGCCGTGAGAGGCTACGTGTGGGGACAGGCAATCTGGACCATCTCCGTTGCCACATGAATACACATTTTGTCACATTATCACACAAGTAGGACAGTTGCTGTCGCCTTAATGGACAATATTTATTTGACGAAATTAAATTGTGTCATTTATTCGTACGGTTAAAAAAAAAACTTGGTGCGATTTTCGGCAATGGAGAAATACTTAAGGGTAATTTAGGTGACCACTTTATGGATTAGCTTCTTTTGCGTGGTTAGGTTCATCTTCTCTATTATATCTATTTCCTACACACCAAATAGCTAAGTAAACCCAATATTTTCCTCCATAAAAATATTTGAAGTTATACTTGTTATGGCGCGATGGAGAAAAATTATGAGAGTGAATTTTTACGATGCGATGACATCGTGAAGTTAGTTCTAGGTGGTATGAAAATCTATATGTACTATGTTCAAGTTGTATATTCTAGTATTTTTATATTTAGAACACGTGTTTCGTAACAGTAACATTTTTCCTGAGTACCAGCAGCAGAAATTTAAGGATACCGTTTGATACCGTTTCATACAACTGATATAATAGTGACTTCCTTAAGAGCTAGAAGCTTTGGAATTTAAATTCGGAATATACATATGGCCAGTACGTTATGGTATTATGAAAGACCGAATTAGTACTATACAGTAATATTATTTAGGTCATTCATGATACTGTAAAAAGTACTGGCCATTAAAATGTTTTGTTGTTATTCTTTTTTCACTTTATGTACCAGGCTCCCATGAAATGTAAGGAGATTTGCCACTCGTGTCCAGAAGGAAATTAAAAATAAATAAAGGAGGGAGTAAAATCATTAAATTTCCATAACATTAAAGTTAAAAATAGCATGTAAGAATGGCGAAAGTGGCCAGTGTTTGAGCTTATGGTACATGACTGGCTAGTGACTTCTAGGTAGATAAACCTTGCATTTTCATTGAAGTTATACTTGTTTAGGCGCGTTATGAATATATATACCTAGTCAGGTCATAAATTCTGTCACATGTTTAATATAAAATAATTGAAACAAGTTTACTCATTATGTAACCATTTATATACCAAAATGAACTTAACAAAACATAGATTCTTATGACACTAAAGTTTATTCAAAATGACCTCCGTGATTTTGAATACAGGCCTTCAATCTGCGCGGCCAGTTGTCTATCGCAGCACGAACGAGGTCCATGTCAATATCGGCGGCTGCCTTAATCAAGGATGTCTTGAGTGACTCCAAATTGGGATGAGGCTTTGAGCACGCCTTTTCCTCCAAGTGTTGCCATATCTTGTAATCTAACGGATTCAAATCTGGACTGGAGGAGGGCCAGTCTTCGTGCCGGATGAAGTCGATTTCACGCGCCGCCAGCCAGTCTTGTGTGCTCTTCGCTCGTATGAGCTGGCGCCGAATCTTGATGGAATACCCAGTGCCTGTTATTGAACATGGTATGAGAAACAGGTTCCACAAGGTTCGTCAGGACTGTATTTTGATACACAACTGCATTCGTTTTTACACCTTTCTCACAAAAATGTACCTCTGTTAAGCCCCAATAAGAAACTCCCAACCATACCATGAGCGAGGATGGAAAATGACCTCGTTGGACACGCGGAATACGGTTGCTCGCTTCTTCACTACTGTGTGCGTACACCTTATCATTTTGTTTGTTGTAGCTCTCTTCTACGGTAAAAATTTTTTCATCTGAAAAAAGAATTTCCCGAGATTTTTTTCCCGCGTACCGCTTCAACAAAGCGCGGCATCTCTTCAGTCTCAGGCCCATTAGACGAGCATTCAAACGATGTCCTGTTTTTCTTCGATATGCCCGAAGCCCTAAGTCTTCATTTAACACCCTTTTCACCGTGGTTCTGCTTAACCCCATCTGAAGGGCCAACAGTTTCTGCTTACGTTTGGGATTTCTTTGAATTCGCGCCTTCACAGCTTTTATCACTGCTGGAGTCCTAACAGACTGAGGGCGACCACTTCTTGACCTGTCATCTACACTAGAGTCTTCATTGTATCGTTTGATGGTACGATAAACGAATCTTTTGGTTATATTCAAATTTTTCATTATGTCAAAAATTTGAATTGGCGCGTAACCGCAACGATGCAACGCAATTACTGCAACATGGTCTTCTTTAAGCGTCCACTCCATATTTAAAAATGAGTAAAATTCTAAAAAGTATACATTTTTATTTTCATGAACAATTTGAAATTCGAATTCAATAAACTTTTTTGTGGCCAGCATTATAAAATAAAAGTTTTTACTGTGTGACAATACTTATGACCTGACTGTGTATATATATATATTATAATAATTTTTAATGAGGCCAAAGAAGTATAACTTCTCACGCGCGTACATAAGTACACACATAACTTTTTTATTTTGTTTCTAGATTTATAGTCCCGCCAGTTCGAATTTTGTATATCCTGTAATGACTGTGTTGAATATAATAAATAAATAAAATTTTCCATGGCTTAAGAACCGAACGAAAAGAAGAAACATGAATGATAAACAATATTCTTAAGTTATATTATATGATATTTTTTTTTTATTTTTTCGTTTTGTTCTGTGACAAGTAACATATTTTGCAACTTATACTAAATTATGTATCTATAATGAATATGTATGATAGTATGTATGGACAAGTAGAAAATAGAAATAGCTAATGGCATTTGGAAATTTCGTTTGTGAACTCGTTTGACACAATGTTATAGTTACGTGGGCAATGAAAACGCTATATTAACGAATGCGGCAGACACGCGGATAATTGGAAAAGCGCGGGGTCACTTGCAGTCGACATCGCGTTCACAGCCGCCGAAATAATGGACGCACTGACCGTAACGTTTGATTGGATAATCGGATTTTGTGATTGCGCGACCTAAATTATAATATTAGACGGTTGTGTGGTAGTTTTACTAGTGTACAAAAACCGGTTTATAAATTGAAACTTGTAAAGTAGCTGGAATATTTATCATGGTTTGAATAGAGTGTGTGATGTAATGTAGTATATTTACTATATGCCCTGCCGCGGCCGTCCACATATTTCGAGGACGTCCATAATGATGTCCGTATCAGCTTATCTATAATTACTTTAAAAACATCCTTAATAGATTACTTATACTTATTCATATAGAAATATAGGTAGTTATTTTTGAAAGAAAACATATAAATTCCGTGGAGTTAGCTTTGCACAAATTTGCGTGTGCCACCATAGCGGGTATGAATATCCTACAACTAGCAGATACGAGTCTTGTATCCTTTTGAGTGTACTTTCGATCTCAGACCATCCAGTTCCAAAAAAAATATTGGTTGATCAATAACGTTCACTTCATTGCGAGGATCGAGCCCGTACTATTAGCCCGCTCAAGCACGGTAATTGCGAAATACCTATAAGATTTATATATTTTGATTTATACAATTTATTTATATAGTAAGTAATATTGATTACGCCATTGCACCTGATGGTAAGCGCAGTGCGGTCTAATTAGTGTATCGAGTAGCGAGAGACAATCTATCCCCCGCTACTCAACACAATCATACCGGTCTGCTTCTTCAACGGATGATAGGGCTGCGTGGAGAGTCAAATTCTGTCAAATACAATTGTGCCGAGCCCACGGAGTGTGGGATAAGGACAAGTAGATGATTATACATTATATTAGTATCGAGATACAGCACATATTATAGCAAATTTTTTATATCTGGTTATTTTATGTTTTTGTCAAATGATTGTAAAATAAATACGTAGGTTTTTTTATTTGATCAATACTATTTTGAGGTTCAGGATATTATAATGACACATTTTACTCGATGGTGAACAAAAATGAAAATGAAAATTTATTTATTGGCAAGCATTGGGTGGTTACATTTGTAATAAATAAGTAGTAACATTTTTGTAGGTAGTTGTAGGTAGGAACCTAGATACCCTTCCACTGTAGACTGTAGATGTCCCTCTACAACCGTGCCTACTGTACGTAACGTACTGCTGCATGACTCGGGGCGCTGTGCAATCTATTTAGCGCAATTTGGATGACATCATCTTTCGTTCCCTTAACAACTTGCATTGCTATAGTTAACGTTGTATCTAATAGGTAAGTCCCAACTTACGACTACTATAGCTCTAAATCATATAAAAAGCGCGACTGGTCCAGGGAGTTTTACTCGTGCTCAGAATCACATATTCATTTGGTAAATGTTAATAAAAACCTCCATGAACCAAGTAATTACACGGAATGTGGTGGAATGGCAACTATTTTCCCTTGGACAACTCAGTTAACATACCCTATATACCATAATTTAGGAGGGATGAATTGGGCTATGGATAATTTATTTATTTATTCAGAAAATGATCTAAGAATATAAATAAAAATGTAATTCACAAGTTTTATTGGCAATTTTTTAAATGTTTTTTGCCTATTCACAAATAGGCAAAAAACATTTAAAAAGTGTGTTTGTCGGCTAAGGCTACAAAATTTCTGATCATATATAAAATGATCTACATATTAGTGTATATATAAAAATTAGATGAAGCACGAATACACCAAATGATAATAATTCTAAATATTTATTGTCAACAAATTTATAAGTTGAGAAGTCGCAATGAATCTCACTAGGAACTTAGTTATTGAAAAAGGCTGGGTACCTTTTTCAATTTATAAGAGAAAGATTGTCAGAACTAATAACCACAACGTGTGTCATTAGTCCTTTACACATACTTTTTTTTTAACTTAGATTAGAAAGTAAAATAATATTAGTAAATAAATCAGATGAAAACTTCTGAATGCAGAAGCAGAATCAGTCGTAGGTGGTATCGGAGCTCGATAGTATTTGTCGTATATATCGTCCCAGAAGCGAGTTCGCTCCTCCACCGGTATGCCTTTTAGCTCTATTGTGGACCCCAGAGATAGATGCGGTGATCTGTCAGCACCAGCAGGAGGCCACGCCGGCCATGTAGAATTCTCCAGCACAGGTATCCTGCAATAGTCAAATTGTAATAAAACATTAAAAAGATTATATAAAGAAGATCCTGTAGGTATTTAGGAAGATGATGTTTGGAGTTTTGGATCCGCTTACGCTAGCTAAATCACTTTCAAAGTAATGCCATATCCATGTTGAAATCATTTCATACACAGTTTTGATTATTTTCTTAGATAAGCAAATAAAGTACTTATAATGTACTTTATTTTTCTAGAGCAAACACGTAATTTTTGTTATTTCTCTGTCAGTCGATTTTTAGTCGTCCTTCACTAAGAATATCATACATATGAAATTGCGGGCAACAGTTAGTTTTATTTTGAATTTATTGTAACTCCTACAATGTAATTCCACACCCTAAAATCTCTAATTTATCTCGGATGAAATGTAGCCTATAGGTCATATGCTACGTTTCAGGACAAAAGACAATTCCCTAAGGTTCAAGCAAATTAAATTAAATACTAATTCATTCATTAATTAAAACTAGCAAATTTCATCCAAATAAGTTTAGTGGTTTCGAAATGTAACAGAGACAGAAACTAACTCTTTAATAAAAATAAAATTACTAATTAGTATGGATTTATTATGCTGTTACGGAATTAGGTACTAATCTCACGGGGATGCTATGGCGGCTCAATCTGCAAACAAAATATATAGTTAATCCAGGAAACAGACGGACACCAGGTGGGCCGTATACTTTTACGTTTATACGCCGCTATGCCATCTCAGGGAGATGGCACCCTAAAGCTTATGTTAAAATATCTCACCCTGTTTTTATAAAATTGCCCCATAGTTCCATCATATTTTTTTTCATATTTCTATACTCTTCACTGATTATACTTTCATCCTCATCTCCTACAGCTTCAGCTTGGGCACAATGAAACGCTCCAGTGGCATTATTTGTAAATGGAATAATCATGGAATTATTATCAACAAATGAATATTCGTGTAAGAAAAATGTTGAATTTCCAGTTGCTGCATTCAATTTTATAGACCTCATCATAGCATATACAAACATTGCATCCGAAAAGAAGTCAAGGTAAGACATGATGGTGGCTTCACCCACTGGTTGATCACCAAAATAAAATTGTTTAACAGACTTTGCCACTTCTTCCATTTGCTCTTCAGTTTCAAATTGTAGATCGGCTGGAAGAAAATCTGAGAATTTTTCATTCATTTGCGAGGACCAAGTCGAGAACAGAAATATCCGTAATATACCTTCCAAATCAGTGACACCATAAATCGTGGGATATCGCATTTGTTCACCTCTTTTCAGTATATTATACGGAGCTTCCAGTAATACTGTTTCTGCGCCTAGGTCATTTTCTATGCATGGTGAAAAGTGAGCACCGCCATTTTTATTGTTTGCAAATGGTTTAGACACTAATAAATCAACAGGCGCGTTGTTATAAAATTCTTGCAGTGCTACTAAATCATCTACATTTTGAAAACCTAACATTTTCGCAGCATCTTTAGCGTTATAAATAGGATCCATTTGAACAGCAATACCTCCGACATGTGCACCGCTGTTGGATATGGCTTTTTTAAATAGTCCTTTTGCAGAATTCGACAATGTTAGGATATCTACAGACACTGAGCCCGCACTGCACCCAGTTAATGTCACATCATCAGGGTTTCCACCAAAACTGGCGATATTATTCTTGACCCATCGTAAAAGCGTCAATTGGTCCTTTAAACCTGCGTTTCCAGGAGCGTCCTTTGTACCCATACAAAGAAAACCTAGCGCTCCGAGACGATAGTTGAAGTTGACTACTACAATTTTTTGGTCTTGTACTAAAGTCCTCTGTATTTCAGCTGCACCATAACCAACTTGGAAAGCACCTCCGTGGATATTAACTATTACCGGAAGATTTCTTTCTCCTGTGCTTGGAATGAAAACATTTGCAATGAGACAATCTTCTTGTTCTATTTTATTATCTGTATTATTCTCATCGAACAGTATTCCTTGAGGACAAATGATACCTCTTTCCACTGCTACAAATGTCTCGTTCCATGAAGGCGGAGGGCTCGGTGCCTACAAGATTTTTTATTTTTATTATTACATTATGGAATATTGGAGTGTGTAGATAAAAAATCTCACAGTTTTGTTCATTGTGGTAAAAACATTTAAAACACATTACGTAAACTCAAAGAAAAGACAATTGTAACCATAATTGACTATTTAACAAATTTTAACTTTAATATATTTCATTAGTCCCATAAACGGGTTGTCATTAAAATAGCAATCAAAATTAATCTTAGCACTAAAATATTTCTTACCTTAAATCTTTCAGTCACAGTTGCGTAAGGTATGTCGTAGAAAGCAAAAACATCGTAATTTGGTTCCTTATACCCACGCACTTGTCCCTGAGCGATCTGCACCACCATAGATTCTGATTCATTTTGGGCTTGTACTGTAAGAACAGTCACCAAAACAAGCACCAAATATCTCCACATAATTGACTGATCAATAAATAATAAGAAAATCATTTTATTTCATAAATTCTACCAAATTTAAACACTAAAGGGGAAACTGAGGGCACTTGGACTGTAAAGTATATTAAACATAGTGAAATAAAAAAAAAACTTAATAAATTATTTTAGAAAAAACTGTGAATTCGTTTTGTAGATAATTTACCACAAGATAAGAAGTAGATCATTAAAAGTAGTCGCTTGACAAGTTGAGTCCCGTTAACAAATAACACGAGTTTGTTGTTAACTGATTATATTTTGTTTAGTTCTGCGTGAATTTCTTAATAATTTGATTAATAAACAGTCCATACAAGTACCGCTCCTCGGAACAAGAATCCCATAAATTGAAAACACAGTTTTGATGATAAATCGTGCAAAATCTTAAATCTGAATCCGTAATGTATGACACTCATATGACAATCTACACTTTTTAAATAATTACATCGAAAATCTAGAGTATTTGAGATAGCATTTTAGTTTGAGACATAAGAAAAGGGAAATAATTATGGTATTTATACCATTAAAATATTGCGCTATTAAGACCCGTTCCTAATTTTATAATATGTATTCAAATCGCGAGAGTCTAAAAACATTTATAAGAAAAGGATTTGTGCCCCAGTTTCCCCTATTAGGTACATACATCAGTCACTGATAAAACTTGTATGACACACACGTTATTTTTGTTGTGAAAACACTATTAACAGTTTAATGAATCACTGGTTATAAATGAACACTAGGTACTTCCATCGTCCGTTCTGATGGATGGTATAAAGAACATTTATTTGCATCCAAAATTGATTATTTATTTATACAATTTGTTTTATCTAATCTGGATATAACAAATAAATTGTCATATTAATATATTAAAATACTAGATGTTGACCCCGGCTCCACCCGCGTGGTGGTTATTTTTGGAAGAAAAGGTATACAATCCACGGAGGCATCTTAAAGTTGTAACACCTTTCTATATTTTGATATCCCAAAGGAAGCGTGCATTTTTCCGGTATAAAAGAGGCCCGTGTCATTTTCTGATCCCTAAACTGCCACTATGCAAAAAAAATCATATCGATCCCTTGCTCTGTGAAAAACGAAACTATCCCACGGGAACTGTACATATTTCCGGGATAAAAAGTAGCCTATGTGCTATTCCAGACTATCCTATATCTCTGTGCCAAATTTTAACCACATCCGGCTAGCTGGTCTGGCGTGATTGAGTAACAAACATCCATCCATCCAAACATTCGTATTTATAATATTAGTAGGTTTAGTAGGATTTATCAGTGTATAACTTAAAGAGGATATGAGTTTGCAAATATCCCGAACGGGAGCTTAATCTCGTAATCTTGCAATATCAAAGTGATAGCGAAAGTAATACTATTAAGGCTGTATGTTGCGCCAATTGCAAATATAAGGTCGAGTTTAAAAACGTCAAAAAATCTGCTGACCTAATGGATAAATGAAAACATGCGTTAAATATGACTTCATAATAAAGCTTTAGCTCAACAGATTTTTAATAATTTAAGCCAGTTTTATATAAAGCATTCAGCATTTAAATTGTCAAGGTCATCGGCGTGAGGTACAAGCCTTAACCCAGAATTTTGATAGTTGCGTCAAGCATATGAAAAGAGCGTCAGTGGCATCATCGTCAACTCCATACTGTAAATACTGAAAGCTTATGTTAAACCGTGCGTTAGTGACACTATTGTCAAAATATCACCGTCCATAGTGTACAACACACAACAGTACCATCGAGTATACGTGGTACCGCCTAAAGTCACTGACACTTACAACTGTGACTATCGAAAGTGAGCATTTAACAATTTAGTTGCTATGATGTTTATGCTTTTGCAATTTATTTTATCACGAGTTCCAAGAAATTCCTCAAATGTCTACTGACTCAGTCTATAAAAAAATATATGTTAAATATGGTTTCTTATTGCCGCTGTTTGTCCCAATAGAATTACTATAAGTATTTACAAATAACGTACCAAAAAACTTAAATTAGTAGATGGTAACGTTCTATAATATAAATTGTCTGGTAATCTATTAAGCTTATTATACTAAAAGAAGTATTATGGCGGGTACAGAACGAGTATAACCACATAATAAAAAAATAACAAAGAGTAACGTTAAAAAAAATTATAAACATTGTATTCGAGTGGAAGGAGTTGAGAGAGTACGGATGGTAACATTGTGACGAACTATCCTCAATAGTTCCTAGAAGCAGACTCCTTAATAGAGCACACTCCGTTATAAGAGACTAGCTGTTGCTCGCGGCTCCACCCGCGTGGAGATTATTATTTTTATTTATCAACATTATTTTTAATGTGCTATAAGTAGGTACCTACCACCATGAATATTTCAATGCAGCTCTATACGTTTTGCTATGTATACGTAGTATATTTATTTATACACAATAATAATACACACAAACAGGAGTAATACAACAAAAAAAACAATTATAGCCCAATTACACCTACTAAACCTCAATTCGGAACACCTGTGTCTAAAGTATGACCAAAAAGGCCATAGGCTCAGCATTTGCCAGGTAGTAAAGTACTGCCTGGCGCTGGTATTCTGCCTAGGCCTTTCTAATTACTAATTTTCTAGTACCCGGTGTAGAGTAGCGTTATGTTATGTAGCGTTAGTTGTCGCTATGCTCAGGAACTTTTCGTCAATTTGGCTTTGTCCTCTAAATGACTTTTACATTAGATTTTACATTAATTCTATTTTAAAAAGCAGTCAGATAAGGGCACTGATTTAATGCAATACGATAAGACGTGCATATTATGGTTTTTACATCGAATTATATACATTCTAATTAGTCGACTTCTATGACTAAATAAAAAAAGTGTTTTATCATACATACATACATATACACTCGCCTGTAATCCCCAAAGGGGTAGGCAGAGGTGTAACCAGTACACCCACTTTTCGCCGAATTTCGGTCCCATAATGTGATAGGGGGCGACCCTATCGCCACACCGGGCACCATTCCAGACTCCGGGTTAATACTGAATATTTATAGGTAGAAAAACCCACTTTACCCGACCCGGGGATCGAACCCGAGACCTCAGCACAGCAATCGTAACGCATGCGCAATTACAACTACGCCGCCGAGGCAGTCAGTCAAAAGTCAGTAAAGTATTTTATCATTTATACAAAATCGTATTTTTTAAAAATAAAGCCATCAAGTTAATAATATTATTAAGGGGATTAATCATGAATGTATGGTCTATTTTTTATAAATAGTTTTTAACAGACCTTTATTATTAAGGTCAAATCTTCCGAAGTGTAGAACCTAAGGGAAGAAATTCCTAGTACCTACATAATATTACCTATCTTCATACGTCTAGTTTTACTGATTTGGTGTGGATTGCATTTAATCAGATTGTTTAACTGTAATTTTTTTGTCTGATTATGACCTTGAATAAATGCTGTTGTCGTGCAGGAGACTATTATCTTTTGAAGAAAATAAGTGTTTACGTCACAATTTGTATTGAAACAAATAGATTGCGTATCGGGGGGTCTACTCTATACTGCAATACAATCAGCCAGAAAGCAACAAGCTAATGATAAATATATTTTGTAAGAAAAATTCTTGGGTTTGTGATAAATATTTATAAATAGACATAGAAAATGAATATATATATGTAAATTTGGGGGCTACATACATCATCATGTATGGGGTCTAGCGCATTATCTAACGCAAGCGTAATGATTTACGTCTGCAATTAACGCTTCCGTAGAGATCAGACGAAATCCACAAACTATTTTAAAACTGCTCAAAAATACTTCTCATTATAAAACTTCTTTCGTGAACTTTATGTGTTATAAATGTAGTATTTGCGATAAAAAGGGCAACGGGTTTTCTTGTCCATTCTTCTCTAGAGAATCTGCATTATGATGGTAGAGTAAAAAGATAGACGGAATCTAAATGTGAGTCTATATGGAATGTATAACAACTTATTAATTCTGACTGAAATCTGACTAAACTCTGACTGATCTGCTAATAAATAAATACACCCAATAGTCACAAACATAGTTCTGATCCCATACTAGGTAAAACCTGTATCGTGGGTAAGAACTACGAGAGACTACGGTCCCACAACACCAAATCAAATCAAATCAATCCCAGATCCGAAACAAATATCTGTCATCCCCCACGTGTCATCAAAATCTTACACATACTTTATTTTTAAATTTAGCTTATAAAGTAAAATAATATTGGTAAATAAGTCAAATGAGAACTTCTGAATGCTAAAGCCGAATCAGTCAAAGGTGGTATCGGCGCTCGATAGTATTTGTCATATATATCGTCCCAGAAGCGAGTTCGCTCCTCCACTGGTATGCCTTTTAGCTCTATTGTGGACCCCAGAGACAAATGGGGTGATCTGTCAGCACCAGCAGGAGGCCACGCCGGCAATGTAGAATTCTCCAGCACAGGTATCCTGCAATAGCCAAATCGTGATGTAACATTTAAAAAGACTATATAAAAAGAATGATGATGTTTGAAGTTTCGGATCCGCTTACGCTAGCTAAATCGCTTTTTAAGTAAAGCCATATCCATGTAGAACTAATTTCATACACAATTTCGATCATTTTCTTAGATAAGCAAATGATAATATCTTTTAATGTACTTTATAACTCTGTTTAAAATAAAAGTACTATTTAGTATGAATTTATTATACCCTAGCGTTGGATTTGAGACTATCTCTCGGGGATGCTGTGGCGGCTCAATTAGCAATCAGACTGTATTTTTTAGTCTAGGAAGTAATCGAACACCAGATAGGCAGTCTACTTTTTATTAGCGTTGCACCGCTATGCCATCTTAGTGAGATGGCACTCTAAAGGTTATGTTAAAATATCTCACCCCGTTTTTATAAAATTGCCCCACAGTTCCATCATTACTCTTTTCATATTTCTGTACTCTTCACTGATTATTATTTCTTCCTCATCTTCTACAGCTACAGCTTGGGCACAATGAAAAGCTCCAGTGTCATTATTTGTAAATGGAATAATCATGGAATTATTGTCAACAAATGAATATTCGTGTAAGAAAATTGATGAATTTCCAGTTGCTGCATTCAATTTTATAGACCTCATCATAGCATATACAAACATAGTGTCCGAAAAGAAGTCAAGGTAGGACATGATGGTAGCTTCACCCACTGGTTGATCACCAAAATAAAATTGTTTAACAGACTTTGCCACTTCTTCCATTTGCTCTTCAGTTTCAAATTGTAGGTCGGTTGGAAGAAAATCTGAGAATTTTTCATTCATTTGCGAGGACCAAGTCGAGAACAGAAATATCCGTAATATACCCTCCAAATCAGCGACTCCATAAATCGTGGGATATCGCACTTGTTCACCTCTTTTCAGTATATTATACGGCGCATCCAGCAAAATCGCTTCTTCTCCCAAATCAATTTCAACGCATGGTGTAAAGTGGACACCGCCATCTTTATTGTCTGTGAATGATTTAGATACTAATAGATCAACTGGGGCGTTGTTATAAAATTCTTGCAGTGCTACTAAATCATCTACATTTTGAAAACCTAACATTTTCGCTGCATCTTTAGCGTTATGAATAGGATCCATTTGAACAGCAATACCTCCGACATGTGCAGCGCTGTTGGATATGGCTTTTTTAAATAGACCTTTTGAAGAATTTGACAATGTTAGGATATCTACAGATACTGAGCCCGCACTGCACCCAGTTAATGTCACATCATCAGGGTTTCCACCAAAACTGGCGATATTTTTCTTGACCCATCGTAAAAGCGTCAATTGGTCCTTTAACCCTGCGTTTCCAGGAGCGTCCTTTGTACCCATACAAAGAAAACCAAGGGCCCCAAGACGATAGTTGAAGTTGACAACTACGATTTTTTGGTCTTGTACTAAAGTCCTGTGCATTTCAACCGCACCATAGCCAACTTGGAAAGCTCCTCCGTGGATATTAATTATTACTGGAAGATTTATTTCTCCTGTGCTTGGAATGAAAACATTTGCAACTAGACAATCTTCTTGTTCTATTTTATTATCTGTATTACTACTGTCATCCAACTGTATCCCTTGAGGACAAATGATACCTCTTTCCACTGCCTCAAATGTCTCGTTCCATGTGGGCGGGGAGTTCGGTGCCTGCAAGATAATTTATATTTTTGACTACATTTTTAAACAATGGTGTGAGCATTTAAAATTGCCTCACCAAAGGTGTAATTAAAAATATAGTACGTTATATAATATTATAAGCATAACCCAAGCATTCTCGAGGAGCTGAGATTATGCATACCGATTCGTACAAGTGGTCGAAAGCGGGCGCAGCTGCTGGCGGTGCCACGTGCTAGGACCAAGTTACTGCACGAAGCGCCACTGACATGTGCGCTCCGTTTGCTCAATGCAGTTGCTGATAGTATTGACATATTTAGTTGCTCACTGAACGAATTCACAGGGGCCATCATTCATTTATTTAAATAGTGTTGTAAAATGTTTAAGGAGTTCTAGTTTTAGTTATTTTTAGTATAGTTTACTTCTCTATCGCATTAGGATTACCTGTAATGATAGATGTAAGTTTAAATATAATAAATAAATAAAAATAAATAAATAAGTTAAATAGTAAATGAAAAGACTTTATTATAAATATATTATAATTTATAATAAATAACTGTTTTTTTAATTAAATTTTAAACTTAAATAGCTTTGCGTGCATTTTTAGTTATTTTTTAAGATAATTCTCTAAAACCATTTATTTATTCACAATAAATCATATATTTCATAAATTTTGCATCAAAAATTGCCAATTTTTGGGGCAATGTATTTTTATCCTATCAAATTGACCTCACTGCACCTGATGGTAAGCGCAGTGCCGTCCAGTTAGAGTATCAGTAGCGAGACAACTATCCTCGTTACTTGACACAATTATGGCGGCCTGCTGTGTAGGTTATTCACACTACGCCATGGGGCAAGGAGTTGAAGAAGTGGGTCGAGGTCGAGGGTCTAGTGTCAGAGTATTTAGAAGGCCGAAGACACAAAACATCGTCCCCATCTTCCCCCAACAAAATGTTTTTTTTTATCATATAACAGAAAGTACTCAGTATTAAAATAATTCTTACCTTAAATCTTTCAGTCACTGTCGCGTAAGGGATGTCGTAGAAAGCAAAAACATCGTAATTTGCTTCCTTATACCCACGCACTTGTCCTTGAGCGATCTGCACCACCATCGATTCTGTTACATTTTGAGCTTGTACTGTAAAAACAATGCCCAAAACGAACACCACATAGCTCCACATAATTGTTTTATCCAACTGATTGATGAGTACTACAGAAATCATCTATATATTACAACCTCAACCAAATTTAATCACTCCAGGGGAAACTGAGGGCACTTGTACTATGAAAGATATCTAAAATAGCGAAGTAAAATACAGTAAAATTATTTGAGATAAAAACTTAACAAACTGTGAATACATTTTCTACACTTATATTGTATATTTGATTGTTAACCGACTAAAGAAAATCTTTCAAATATGAAAAGCTACATTATTCCGGAGTCATGTATAATATTTTATTATAAAAAAAATTTTGCAATAATGTAGCACAGAGTGTCAACATTTTGCTTGGAAATGTTAATATTTGGCGTGCCCTGCGAAAACTAATATCTACACTAGTACGCGTCGGTACAGAATACAACTCCTTAGATTGTATACACTCCTTCTCTCAAAAATAACCTCTACTCGGGCGAAGCCGCAAGCAACAGCTCGTGTAAAATATAGAAGGTCATTAAAAGTACTCGTCTGAATTTGAGTCCTATTATATATTTAACTAGCTGTTGCTCGCGGCTCCGCCCGCGTGAACGTCATATTTGGGAGAAAAGTATACATTACAAAGTACCAATTTTCATACCTTTAACTTAAAAAATTACGGATTTTCATACAAACTTTCATCCCCTATTTTACCCCCTTAGCGGTGGAATTTCCAAAAACCCTGAAAGATGTCTTTTTTATTTTAACTAAAAGGCCAAATACAACTTTTCATGAATTTAACTTCGATATTTACGGATTTTCATACAAACTTTCGTCCCCTATTTTACCCCCTTAGATGTGAAATTTCCAAAAACCATATAGCTTATGTTACTCAGGGTGAATGTAGCTTTCCAAAGGTGAAAGAATTTTTGAAATCGGCACAGTAGTTTTTGAGTTTATTCATTACAAACATACAAAAATACAAATCTTTCCTCTTTATAATAGTAGTGTAGATAGCAAATGAGACCAGTGTGTTATTAATTATATTTTGTACAGTTTTTTCTGAAAAATTTTAATCATTTTATGTAATAAACTCATCCATACGAATTCTGATCCTCCGCGGATCAATAATCCCACATTACATACATTTAAGACACTTTTTCCAATCTATTATTTCTTGTTTTGATGAATCACGCTAAAAATCAAATCTGAATCCGTAATGACACATAATAATAATTACATCGAAAATCTACAAGATTTGAGGTAGCGTTATAATTTGAGACCAAAAAAAGGTTGTGTGCCCCAGTTTCCCCTATTAGGTACATACATCAGTCACTGATAAAATAAAATTGTATGACACACACGTTATTTTTGTTGTGATAACACTATTAGCAGTTTAAGAAATCACTGCTCTCATATGAACACTGGTACTGGTACTGCCAACGTCTGTACTAATGGATGGTATAAAGAACATTTATTTGAATCCAAAATCGATTATTTAAATATACCCAACAGTCACACACATATTTCGGACCCCACACTAGGTAAAACCTGTATCGTGGGTATCAAGAACTACGAGGGACTACGGTCCCACAACACCCATACCCGAAACAAATGTCTGTCTGTCACACAAATATTTGTCTCGGTGCGGGAATCGAACCCACCATTTATTTATATAATTTGTTTTATCTAATCTGGATATAACAAATCAATTGTCTTAATGATATATTAAAATACTAGCTGTTGCCTGCGATTTCGTTCGCGTAGAATTTTTTATCTGTATGTGTGAGACACTGACGGTGTGATAAGCAACGGCGTGAGATTTTTTTCCTTTTTAGAGAATATTATTCGTTACTATGTAAATTGGTCGAGCCTTCATGAGAAAAATGCGCGAAAATTCTATTTCACGAACTAAAACGAAACTTATAGCGTGTTATAAATACGCGATAGGAAACAAACAGGCAGCTCAAAAACCATCCAAATAGCCATAATAATGAGTAAATTGAAACAATGAAATCAATGCTGAGAACCATGAGCAGTATCTCCGTGTGAGACTTTATTTGTACTTATATAATGTTACTAGATGATGCCCGCGGCTTCACCCGCGGTGAATCCATTGAGGTATTTTTTGCTACCCCATAAGAAGCGTGCATTTTTCGGGATAAAAGTATCCTTTGTCATTTTCTGATCCCTAAACTGCAACTATGCAAAAATCATGTTGATCCCTTGCTCTGTGAAAAACTAAACTATCCCACGGGAACTAAACATTATTCCGGGATAAAAAGTAGCCTATGTGCTATTCCAGACTATAATCTACCTCTGTGCCAAATTTCAACCAGATCCGTCCAGCCGTTGTAGCGTGATTGAGTAACAAACATCCATCCATCCATCCAAACATTCGCATTTATAATATTAGTAGGATGCTATACCCGGTGAAGAGTAGCGCGTCACTCTGCTTATGAGCAACATTCTGCTCGTTATTTGGCTTCGTCCTCTACATTACTTTTATACTATCATTTTATATTAACTTTAAAATCCATAAGATAAAGCAATTGCCCTATCTTACTGCTTTGTTGCAATACCATTACATTGCATTAAATACATTCCAATGAGTGATTGGTATACCTATAACTGTGTTTTATTTTATCACGTGTGTAAATTGTGAATTTAAATCACTTTCGACGAATTTTTACCGAATTTTTATTTTTTTATTCTGGCACGGCAACGTGACCACACCTGATGGTAAGCGCAGTGACGTCCAATTAGAGTATTGAGTAGCAAGAGACGATCTATCCCCGCTTCACAACACAATCATGCGTGTCTGCTTCTTCTACTACGCCTTTTGCAAGAAGGTGAAGAAGCAGTCGAGGGTCTAGTGTCAGAGTACTCAGAACGCCGCAAAACGAATATGGTACCTCAACTCTATTCCCCCAACAAAAACCGGATGTACACTGGCTGATCCCGGAACGCGACACACTTGCGTGTGCCACTATGGCGGGTTTTACACCCTGTGTACGGTGGTCGCTATACGGGCGGATATAAATATTCCAACACCAGCCTATCATCAGCCAATCACTGCATAGTAGATGCAAGGTAATTAAATATCACCAAAAAATTAGACTGCCTCGGTGGCGCAGTTGTAATTGCGCATGCGTTACGACTGCTGTGCTTCGATCCCCGGGTCGGGTAAGGTAATATTGTTTTTTATATTTAGAAATACTCAGTATCAGCCTGGAAGCCCGGTATCGCGATAGGCTCGCCCCCTATCACATTATGGGACCGTAATAAGTGCGGCGATAAGTGGGAGAACAGGTTACACATCTGCCCACCCCTTCGGGGATTACAGGCGTGAGTGCGTATGTATATGTATGTATTTAAAAAATCTCCTTATATTTAATGACAGTGACGTCATGATGACATACCCAAGAAGTATGTAGGAACAAACAAACCTTGCATTTTTATTACCTAGAAGCATCTAAAAGTCACTAGAAATGTAAGTATTATCAAAGGCCGAAATAATAAAAAAGAATAAAAACAATATTTTTAATGGCCAGTACTTTATAGTATCATGAAAGACCTAAACAATATTACTCTATAGTACTAATTCGGTCTTTCATAATACCATAACGTACTGGCCACATTTAAATGATTAATTTAAATTTTATAATTCAGACCGAATATTCTAGGTCTTCTCTTTACATTTCTGCTAGCCTGGTACTCAGGGCAACTTCAGAGGTGTTACATTTGTGTCACGCGCATCTTAAAATTTCACTCTCATCATTTTTTATTAACGCGCCTATAGAAGTATAACTTCAAAAAGTTAATGGCATCATGTTTATAATCTTAGTAAAGGGATTTATCATGAAGTACATTGCATAGTCAGTCATTACATATATATATATATATATATATATATATATACATACATATATATATACATATAAAGTCTCATAACAGAGCTCTATTATTATTACGCCTCATTGCTGTACACGTTTAGATATAATGCATTCAAATTGTAATTTGAATTATAAAGCAAGCAGTGCACATTATTTTTTACTTAAAGCAATACAGCTTTAGTGTTCAGATAATGTTGCCACAATGTAAGCATTCCTTGTGTACTATCTACCTCAATCTTCGCTCTAAGTGTCGAGGCGAAGCCTGTAGAGTGCACTTTTTAGCTGAAAATTTAGATTTATAGTGTGAAATGGCACGGAAAGCGCCCGCTAAGGCACTCTTGATGGTGCTGTCACTTTGCCTGATGGGAAAGCAATAAGCAACCAACAAAAAATCCGTTTTGATAAATTTATTTTAATGATAACAATGTAGATTTTTATAGATTAAGACAGAGTATCTATGCCTCCTACAAATCTATATATTCAAAGCAATAATATAATATTCAACTATTCTTATTCATAACTTTACTGTACATACATAAATTAAGCAAGAAGAAGGCCTTCTTCTTGACAGGCCGTCATGATTGTGTCGAGTAGCGGGGGATATATCGCGTCTCGCTACTCGATACTGTAATTGGACGGCACTGCGCTTACCATCAGATGCAGCGTAGCCTGCATAGCAACACCGTGCCAGAATTTAAAATAAATTCAAGTTCGGGTTATTTTGTATATTACAATAGTATTATAATGATACTTATCTCATTTCATCCGTGAAACGCTTGCGATTTGAGATTTCCAATGTCGTTTGAATGTTTGCAAGGAATTTGAAATTGTAAAGTTATAGACAGTAGGGAGCTGAATTCCCTCTTATTTGTACTTAGACTCGGTTGCGTAAAAGTAAATCCCAATGGAGTTTCGTCTGTATTTGTTTAAACATCCCCCTCTAATTCGAAAGCTCGGAGTTAATTGTGTACGGAGCTAAACATCCAGGCGTTAGAAGGAAACATTTTGCCGCTGCGAATCAAATTGTTTAGCACCTACCAAGGATTTTCGTGAACCGCTCGTTCAACGATGCTTTTTATTTTACTTTTTCGAATACATTTAGGTATTTACTTCATGTTCCGTTTTATTAATTTAAGTTGGCATACAGCGAATTTTTTTAACTACTATAATATACTTAATTACGACAATAATTTTTCTTATTTCTTTGGTTTGCTAAAAGGTCCTAAATGATTGACTGTCAAAGATTCAATTATATTTCTTTCACCCTATCGTTGTAATTTGCATTTACCTACTGATGCGCTGTAAGTACTCCGACGGAGTGATTCTGGTTTATTTAGTTTCAGTTACCATATATCAATTTTAAAATAAATAAGATAAATCAAGTATAATGTTCTATCAATTATATAACCGACAACCTGAACATTTTGTGCACTGATAAAACACATTCCTGTATAATATATTCCACTGTAGCAATTTTACTGACCGAATGGAAAACAGTTCTGGGCACTGTGATAACGTTCCGGTCGAGCCAATCATTCGCGCCGTAAAGAACAACACAGCGAGACTCTTCCATTTAAAATAATAAGTAATGAATTAAGAATTTCTTTTTGGATTCCATTTGGATGCATTAATCAATAATATGAAATTTAGGATTATTAATAATTTATATTTGAATTTCAAACAGCTGGTCATTATTTGGCTTCAGTTAACCTAACACGTTTAGATGATTTCACACACCTTCGAAATTCTTGGGAATGCAGTCTTGGGTCTCACGTTGGGAAAACAAAATTTTATTTATAATTAATATATAATCGCTAAATTGTCAAATCACACAGATTTGACAATGGTGACACACCGGTGGGTTTAGACCGAACCCGCAAATAGGATTAAATATGCTAGCTGTGGCCTGTGGATGCCTGTCTGGCGCAGTGGCTGTAAATGAGACCGTAAGTTCAATCCCCGCAGAGAGAAAAATATTGGTTTCGGGTCTCAGTGTTTCGAGACCGAAAGTTTCATAGTTCCTATTATCCATAATGCCGTACCTTAGTGTGGGATCAGAATTAGTAACAGTAACTACATGTGATTACTGTAGGTTTATTTATTTATATTTGTTTTATCACAGAATATATAATTATACTATGAAGCTTTATTCTACAAGATTCGAAGTGAAATCGATTACCAGTAAACCTATATGAAGAAAGTTCATCCATAGAGCGTCTAGGGGATTACTTTAACGGACAAAGTTAGATCAGATGCTGTGAAGCGCGTCAATCTAACATCATTGTCATCCCATACAAAATTGAGTCGTGTTAAAATAAAGGCACAGGAAGTCTAGATATCCCGTACCATTGTTAGCAGCAAAATTGATTTGATTTGATTTAAAAGTATACACCCACTTTTAGCCGAATTTATTACAGTTCCATAAGGTAATAGGGGGCGAGCCTATCGCCATACCGGGCTCAATTCCAGACTTCGGGCTGATATTGAGGATTTTTAAATAGAAAAACTCAATATCTGAACTGAATGGAACCCAACTCCTCAGCACAGGAGTCGTAACGCATGCACAAATTACAACTGCGCCACCGAGGCAGTCAATAATAAAACAAACATATATAAAAACATAATTATTGCACATCAATATTATTGTATTCATAATGTTACACTATTTTGGTTCTTTTTCACGAAATTTTACTCTTTGATACATTAATTCAGAGTAGTTGCAGTTGTTGTTGTAGTAATATAATTTTCAGCAAATTTTATTAATAAACTAGCTGTTGCTCGCGGCTCCGCCCGCGTGGAGGTCATGTTTGAGACAAAAAGTATACACTACAAAATACAAATTTTCATGCATTTAACTTCAAAAATGTCAGATTTTCATACAAACTTTCTTCCCCTATTTCACCCCCTTAGGGGTGGAATTTCCAAAAACCCTTCCTTAGTGGAGGCCTACGTCATAAAAGGTACCTACTGTCAAAATTTCAAGTCTCTAACCCCAGCCGTTTAAGCTGTGGGTTGATCGATCAGTCAGTCAGTCAGTTTCTTCTTTTATATATACAGATAATTTCCCGATTACAAGACATTTACTGCTACAAAACAAGGTCTAATCTTCGCGAGTGTAAAACCAACGAGAATAGTACCTACATAATATTCCCTATCTTCCTACGTCTAGTTTGACAGATTTGATGTGTTTCGCATTTAATCAGATTATTTAACTATTTATTTATTGCCTGAATATATATTATGTATATACCTATATATATATATGTGTGTGTGTGTGTATATAACATTGAATAAATGCGGTTGTTGTGACAATTATCCTTTGAAGAAAATAAGTATTTACGTCTACGTTACTATCTGTACAGAAACAAATAGATTGCGCGGGGGATCTATTCTATAGATAGTACCAAATATAATCAGCAAGAAAGCAACAGGCTTAAGATAAATATATTTTGTAAGAAAAATTCTTGGATGTTTGTGATAAATATATATAGATAGACATAGCAAATGTACATTTAAATATATATCTCTGTAAATTCGCGGCTTGAGATGATGTATGGGGTCTAGAGTAACATGTAACCCAAGTGTATTCTGATTTACGTCTGCAATCAACGCTTCCGTAGCTTTCGTAGACATCAGACAAAATAAAATTAAATGGACAAACAATTGAAAACTTCTTAAAAATGTTTCTTGTTCTCACAGTAGGTGTTAAAATGGTGTGACATTCTTAGTATCATACATGTATATTGTAGTAAAATTATATGTATAGATTTCCGAAGAAAAAGAGCAACACTAGATTTTCTAGTCCGTTTTTCTGTTAGGAAACTGCGTTCTGAACTGGCAATAGAGTAAAATGATTGACGGAATCTAAATCATATATTACCATTTGGTTTGATGTTTGTTTACATTTTTTTTGGTATTCTCATTATAGTAAAATCTCCAAGATAAGCAGAAGCTGATTTCAGTAACGATGGTGTCATAAATCTTACAGATTACTAAAAGATAAAAAGAAATGATATTGTGAAGCCATGAAAACAAGTTGGAATATAATCCAGAAAGGCAAAAATATTATTTATGCTCTCTCGGGAATAAATGGATAATAAAAGATTAGTGAATGCTGCAATGAATTAATGAATGAATGATTGTTCGATGTAAAAATAAATTAATGATGTATATAATCTGATTTTCACTAATTAATCCGTAAAAACATAGCCCTACTGAAGTTTTATGCACGCGAAGAGATTTCGAGGTTAGCGGCTGAAAGAAACGTAATCACAAGATACGGGACAGTGTACAAAAACAAAAAAATAGACCATATAGTAAATTTTTGCTATCATTTATGCGTAGATCGGACTACAATAAATAAAAAATAATAAAAACAACTATATGGAGTCAGTCCGCCTCGTGGCCATGAAGGCTGTAAAGCTTTCGAAACGTCGGGATAAAAAAGTCAAATAAACCGCGATAGAATCCGTAAAAATTAGTTTTATTTCAATGTATAACATTCGCGTAAACATAAAAATCCATTATATCTTTAATTCATCAATTAAAGAAGATAACTAAATGTTCTTCATTCCTTTCGTTAGTACCGAAGCTGCTACGTACCTTACAGTACCTACCTACGGTATCTTTTAAAATATAATAATCTACTGTTCAATTGATAGCAATGATTAATAAGCCGCCATTATTGTACCACAACATTAACGTGTGTCATACAAGTTTTATCTGTGATTGATGTGTATTATAGGGGAAACTGGGAACACACTCCCCATATCTTTTGCCTGAAATTAAAAGAATACCTCGAATAATAATGTTTACGACGTAACTGTTTAAAAATTGCCTAGATCATTGTGTAGTGCACATATGATTTACAGTTTTATTATTTTGTACTATTTTTCAAAAACCGGAAAAACACGGTTGAACCAAGAGCCCAATGTACGCGAACCGTTCCGGAAGTATGACGATACCTATGGTCTATCTTAAGCAATTTGAAAAAAAAACATTCATTAATTTACAAAAAATGCATTAATTTGTTTCAAAACAACAAACCAGCGTCATTAGTAAATTGCATGAATATTCTTCATTTTTATTGATTTCAAAACAGTTGAAAACAATTTTCCGTTTTTGTTTAATGGTTTTATTTACCCTTAACAGATTAAGTGCCCCCAGTTTCCTCTGCATGATTACATTTGGTTGAATTTGTAATTTTGTTTTCTTATTATTTAATTATCAGTCATATCAAAGAATTATGTGGAGCTGTTTGCTTTTTGTATTGGTGACTGTTTTTACAGTACAAGCCCAAAATGTAACAGAATCGATGGTGGTGCAGATCGCTCAAGGACAAGTGCGTGGGTATAAAGAAGCAAATTACGATGTTTTTGCTTTCTACGACATCCCTTACGCAACTGTGACTGAAAGATTTAAGGTAAGAAATATTTTAATACTTATACTTTCTGTAATATAATAAAAACCGATAGCAGCGATAACTCATTTATGTGATAAAATAATTAATTATATATTTATTTTGAATGAGTTATTTTAAAGAGTTAAATAATATACATAAATATCTAGTAGGTATCATCAACCACAAATGCAAATTAAGTAATATTTTGATTAAATGTTCTATAACTAGCAAAATTTCATGTTTTGATGTGCCTTTAAATTCTGTGTTTTTTTTTATTTACCAACAACATTTTAGTAAAAATCAAAATTTTCTTGTAGCCACCGACCTCCCCGCCCACGTGGAATGAAACATTTGAGGCAGTGAAAAGAGGTATAATTTGTCCTCAAGGAGGACTGTTTGATGTATATAATACATATAATAGAATAATGCAAGAAGATTGTCTCGTTGCAAATGTTTTCGTTCCAAGCACAGGAGAACAAAATCTTCCAGTAATTGTTAATGTTCACGGAGGAGCTTTCCAAGTTGGTTATGGTGCGGGTGAAATCCACAGAACTTTGGTACAAGAAGAAAAAATTATCGCAGTTAGCTTCAACTACCGTCTTGGAGTCCTTGGTTTTCTTTGTATGGGTACAAAGGATGCTCCTGGAAATGCAGGGCTAAAAGACCAATTATCGCTTCTAAGATGGGTTAAAGAAAATATAGCCAGTTTTGGTGGAAACCCTGATGATGTTACCATTACTGGGTGCAGTGCTGGCTCAGCGTCAGTAAATATCTTAACATTGTCGAATTCAACAAAAGGACTGTTCACAAAAGCGATATCCAACAGTGGTTCACATGTAGGAGTTTTTGCTGTTCAAATGGACCCTCTTCAAAACGCTAAAGATGCTGCGAAAAGGTTAGATTTTCAAAATGTAGATGATTTAGGAGCACTGGAAGATTTTTATAAAAACGCACCAGTTGATCTATTCATATCTACCCAATTTGCAAATAATAAGGATGGTAGTGTCTACTTTTCACCATGCGTAGAAAATGACTTGGGAGAAGAAGCGATTTTGCTGGATGCCCCATATAATATATTGAAAAGAGGTGAACAAGTGCGATATCCTACGATTTATGGTTTTACTGATTTAGAGGGTATATTACGGATATTTCAGTTCTCGACTTGGTCCTCACAAATGAATGAAAAATTCTCAGATTTTCTACCAGGCGATCTCAAATTTGAAACTGAAGAAGAAATGGAAGAAGTGGCAAGATCTGTTAAACAATTTTATTTTAGTGACCAACCAGTGAGTGATGCTACTATCTTGTCTTACCTTGACTACTTTTCTGACGCAATGTTTGTATATTCTATGATGAGATCTATAAAATTGAATATGGAGACTGGAAATTCAACATTTTTCTTGCACAAATATTCATTTGTTGACAATAATTCAATGATTATTCCATTTACAAATAATGCCACCGGAGCTTTTCATTGTGCCCAAGCTGAAGCTGTAGAAGATGAGGAAGAGAGATTAATCAGTGAAGAGTACAGAAATATGAAAAGAATAATGAGGGAACTGTGGGCCAATTTTATAAAAACAGGGTAAGACGTTTTAACATTTGTATTATCCTTTAGTATTATCTCAATGAGATAGCCAGCTCTAGAGTTAGGGTACGATGTTTTGCCGTTTTGTGGCCTTCTGAGTACTCTGACACTAGACCCTCGACTGTTTCTTTACCTTCTTGCCCACGGCGTAGTGTGAAGAAGCAGGCCGGCATGATTGTGTTGATAGAAGGGGATAGATTGTCTCTCGCTACTCGATACTTTAGTTGGACGGCACTGTGCTTACCATCAGGTGCAGTGTGGTCACATTGCCGTGCCAGTATTAAAAAAAAATTGAGTTTTGAAGAGTTATAACAATGCAAGTACCTCAAAGATTTACATATCGTAAATCGTGTTTTGTGTAAAATCAGGTTTTTTTAAGAAGTACACTTTCATAGATAAAATTATAAAGCAAACCTTATCTGAATATAACATTTCATCTCTATCGTTAGAGCGGGTCCCGAGATACGCGAATTAAATTTATTTCATACATACATATACATATACACTCACGCCTGTAATCCCCGAAGGGGTAGGCAGAGGTGTAACCAGTACACCCACTTTTCGCCGAATTTCAGTTCCATAATGTGATAGGGGGCGAGCCTATCGCCATACCGGGCACAGATTCCAGACTCCGGGCTAATACTGAGAATTTCTAGATAGAAAAACCCAATATCACTTTACCCGACCCGGGGATCGAACCCGAGACCTCAGCACAGCAGCAGTCGTAACGCATGCGCAATTACAACTGCGCCATCGAGGCAGTCAAAATAAGAATAAATTTATTTCAATATAAGAAATACAAGAATTGCTTATTTAAATATGTAATAAATATTTAATAACATTTATGATATACTTAGAGTAGGCAACCAAATAAATGTTAAATACTCTAAGATGATATACAAAACGAAACTTCATCTTTTAAACGTGTTTTGCAGGAACTACATTTTTTGTCTTCTTTGAATGTTGTACAAAAGATTGACTATTGCAGGATACCTGTGCTGGAGAATTCTACCTTGCCCGTATGGCTGCCCGCCGGTGCTGACAGATCACCCCATTTGTCACTGGGGAGGACCGCAGTGGAGATAAAAGGCATACCAGTAGAGGAACGAACTAGATTGTGGGATGACATTTATGAAAGATTTTATCAAGCTCCGATTCCACCTTCCACTGATTCGGCTTCTGTCATCAGAAGTTCTCTTCTCATTTATGTACTAATGATAGTTTACTTACTATCCTAAGTGTTTAAACTAGTTCAGATGTTGCACATTGTGATGAAAATGTTTTCAATTGTTGCATATTAATAGTTGCGATTTAATCTTTGTCTCTGTATAATTGCGTAACCAATCCATATCTTCAATAACAATTCGGGCTTTATCTTCAATCTATTTTCTTTTGAATAAATAAAAAAGAAGTAGAGGCATGTGTAAAGGTGAATAGCGGATTTACGTTATAAAAATGTATATTTTATGTAAAATTTGTCTTCATTTAATTACTAAAACTTGTGTTTCCACAAACATTTACGAGTGTGCAAGTGAGAATGGTTGTGTGTTTGTTTATTATTATTCTAATCTATTATTATAATTTACAATCAAGAATGATATCAATTATTTATTGTTTATGTCCCACTATTTTCTGCTACTCTATCACAATCAATTTATTTTATACCGGCTTATCTAATAAAATTGTTAAAGGATAGAAAGGAAAGAGGTCTGCATCCATGCATCGTTCGCCCCAGAACCAAGAGCAACGAAAAATGCTTATAATATACAGAACCATCTCTTAATTAACTTAATATATTATTTATAAAGCGGACAAGCTGGACAATCGCATTATTATAAAAAAAAACAGATTTTGAGGTTATAATTGTGTGGTCAATATTATACACTTTCAAAGCCTAATATCTCTATATATATAATTCTACTGTACGTGTGTATGCCACTGAACTCCGCCTAATACCGAGTATTTCTAAATAGGAAAACCCAATATCACTTACTAAAGAACAGGATAGTTATTCTCATGATATCTTTGTATTAAGTTTTGGCATTTCAAAATCTGCTGAGTAATTAGATAGGTAATAGTTATTTACTATTGTGGAAAACGTGTTTTCTCCCATTCAATCGTTTTTTATGATCAACTATTAATGGTTTATCGTTAGTATGTAAAATGTATTAGCGACATTCGAATTAATTGATTATATTATCATTGATTTGAAGGATAAGTAAGCACCTCTAACCATTTGATAGAACGCTGAAAAATGTAAATTCGGTAAAGATAAATAATACTAAATGAAACCCAACGGTCACACACATAGCCCAACACACTAAGCTACGAGTCTTGTGTAATGGATACGGCACTACGAGAGACTTTCGGTCTCACAACACCCAGACCCCGGACACAAATATCTGTCTGTCACACAAACATTTGTCCCGGTGTGGGAATCTAACCCACGGCCTCTCGTTTCACAGCCGGCTACTCGCCAACTGCGCGACGGAGGCTGATAATGAAAGATGTCTGCTACTTTTATTTTTAAGCTTTTAAAATATTTGATTTTCATAGCAGTGTGTCTGTTTGATACACAATAAATATAGTAAAATAGATAAATAATTATGGTGCAAGTCACATGTTTGTCAGATTTGGGGCCATTTTCGACTATGTCCTTTCATGTCTATACATTTTATACTTGTACAAAACATTGAGCACGAACTAAATGCATTTCTATTATATACGCACTTCTCTTATTTTCAGAATACACATTTCTATTATTTTTAGAATTGTCTGTGTATCCGTTTGTTTATGATCTCTAAACTACTTCATTTATTAAGGCGTATCATAAATCGATTTTCGAATAACATTTACAATCATTGTTTTATTAAAATTTGTTCGTACTATTAAGAGTTATGATCCGTTTTTTAAGTCTACAAATCAGTTCAATGGCAGTTCAATACCTTTTTTTCCGGGATGGGGTCATTAAAATTTGGTGGATATCTGATGAGCTTGGATGATAGACAATGGATCACTAACGCAAGTAAGTAAGTAAGGTGAGGTAAGTAAGGTCCCTGGGTGATTACCAACTTATCCGGCGTTTACTGATCACGCACTTTAAGGATGTATTACAGAACTTTTCAATGAAGATCACAGTACACATATTGTGATTGGATTACAGTTCACGAGAACGCTGAACGATGTTGGTGGTTTTCTGTGATGTATTGAAATAAGCTTTAACGGCAAAAAAATAAAACGAAATTTACGGATTCTATCGCGGTTTATTTTACTTTTTTAACCCGACGTTTCGAAGGCTTTACAGCCTTCATGATCACGGTGTCTCCCCCCTAAATTTCGTTTTATTACAATGTATAATATTCGCGTAAACATAAGAAACCATTAGACAAAAAAAAAATATTTTACCCAAATCGATACGCAGGAAAAATTATTTCGTGGGGCGAAATGTTGTGTACTTTATTTATTTATTTAATAAGGTACACCAACATTATACATATCTTTAAGTTTAAAATACATTAATAATACCAGCCCTGTATAAACATTGTCCCACTGCTGGGCACGGGCCTCCTCTACTAATGAGAGGGGTTGTACAATACAATCCATTGTATGTTAACAAATGGCTGATATGCATGCCACATGTACTTTTTACTATGTGTCACAGTACCCTAGGCCCTAGGGTATTATTAAACCTAATTACGTAAACGAAGAATAGCTAGATTGATAATAAAGTGTAATATCATGGTGCCATGTGATTATTATTATGAGTCACTAGTCGAAAAACAGGAATTTAATTAAGATAATTTATTCAATATTCGAGCTCTATAAAAAATATTTTAATATCACGATTCGGCAGCTTTTCATTTTTAAGCGCAGTTCTAAATCATCACTCCAAAGTATAGCATATTTGCCAAGAGATTAAAGACTGAACAAGTACGGATTTTATTCTGCTTAGTTCGTTGATCAACTTCATAAAAGGAGAAGTTCCTCAATTCTTTTAATCAAGATAAATGTAGAATATGTGTATATTTCTTTTGTGTTAGAGTTTACTTTTGGAAACAATGTCGTGTGTGTGTTAGTGCTTCGAATTTAATTAGGATTTATTGACTTTACTTTGGGGTATTTTTAGTGCTGGTGACTTTGTTGTCTGGTGAAATTGCTACGAGCGACAATAATCTTCAGTCTAAAGAAATGTTTATCTAAAAACCTAAACCTTTATTTAAAATAATACAGTACTAATACAGTACAGTAAAAAAAATTGTAAATACACTTATAGTTACTATCTCTAACAAAATCGAAACGTTAAACAATCACAGTATGATCCTGCTATCGGTGTTATCTTGACTTCGATTTCAGAGTACCAAAGATTCTATTCAATATTATAGATATTTAAGTGTATAGACATGATTCAAGACAAAAACAATATCATCCATACCTAACTTTCGTATTTACACATCGATACAATTTCAATTTAAGATCAGTCCTTATAGTAGTAGAGCCACGCTGTAGACATATTTGTCTACAGCATGAATGGGCCGGCTCGATCGGGGTAGTACCACTATCTCACAGAAAACCAACGTAAAGTGACAGTTTACTGTCGCGTTTCGTATGGTAAGTGAGAAATCCAGAGGCCCAGATTCTCCCTTTCCTGCCTTAATCCCTATTCCTGTCCTTTAAGGCCGACAGCGCATACATGATACTATCGGTATTGTGGATGTTCATCAACATCAGGTGACCCACTGGCTCGTTTGTCGGTGTATGCAATAAAAAAAAAATATTTATATTAAAACAAAGAGCGGTTCGTATTAATGTCATTTACTTATTTCATTGTCATTTACTTATTATTTCCGGTGAAGCTACCAGCAACGCTTTTGTATTTGTTATGAAGTCAGAAATATAATATATAGCAACGAAATAATTTATTACTTTCTATCCACACACTAAAACTATCTCAGATAGTAAGATAACATACTAAACACATTTGGCTTTGTTAGCAACTTTTTGACTTCAGGAATAGCGAACGTTTTAGCGTTAATGCCATAGTTAAATTATTACTGTCACAAATTTTGGAACACAAAAAACAATAAAGAAATTAAATAAAGGTAGATAACTTTAAATAACATATTAGGCAGATATCACAAAATCAGTCCAATACCTTATTAAAAAACATTACCTGTTCGGATCTGTGAATAGAAAGAATCTGTGAATGTTCATGTACTCTTCATTCATAGTCGTGATTTATTAAAGCCGCGATTGATATTAACACTATAACAATAACGTGTGTCATTCAAGTTTTATCAGTGATTGATACAGTGGGTAATATAGGAAGCTGGGGAGAATCGTACCCTTTTCTACTTATTTATTAAAGCTGTACATAAGTTTTGTGCTGAGATGATTGAGAATTTATCTAGTTTCTGTTTAAGTACTGATACAAAGTACCTTTCAGATTGGAACATGTGTCTCCAATGTATGGGAAACTGGATCCAAGGAGGATCCAGACTGTTTATAAAATCAGCTTTACCCAACAATTGTCCCATTTTTTTTTGTCTAATAACAATAAACCCAAACATTTTGTAGATGTGTCTGAACTTGTCAGGGGGTTAGGTTAACTTCCTTAGGTTTATCTTTAAAAAATAATTTTGTTGCGCATTATGAAGTTAACATATTGATTTGATTAGATTTTCTATACCATTGTTTCCAATATCTTTTACAGATCAAGTGCCCCCAGTTTCCCTAGCAGTGATTAAATTGTATTGAATTTATATAAAATGTTTTCTTATTATTTGTTAACAGTTGCATGAAACAATCATGTGGGGCTGTTTGGTGTTCGTTTTGTGTACTGTTCTTACAGTACAATCCCAAAATGTAAGAGAATCGAGGGTGGTGCAGATCGCTCAAGGACAAGTGCGTGGGTATAAGGAAGCAAATTACGACGTTTTTGCTTTCTACGACATTCCCTATGCAACTGCAACTGAAAGATTCAAGGTCAGCAGTGTTTTATAACTTATTTCACTTATAAATAATATTATTTAAATATGGAGTGGACGCTTAAAGAAGACCGTGTTGCAGTAATTGCGTTGCATCGTTGCGGTTACGCGCCAATTCAAATTTTTGACATAATGAAAAATTTGAATACAAAAGATTCGTTTATCGTACCATCAAACGATACAATGAAGACTCTAGTGTAGATGACAGGTCAAGAAGTGGTCGCCCTCGGTCTGTTAGGACTCCAGCAGTGATAAAAGCTGTGAAGGCGCGAATTCAAAGAAATCCCAAACGTAAGCAGAAACTGTTGGCCCTTCAGATGGGGTTAAGCAGAAGCACGGTGAAAAGGGTGTTAAATGAAGACTTAGGGCTTCGGGCATATCGAAGAAAAACAGGACATCGTTTGAATGCTCGTCTAATGGACCTGAGACTGAAGAGATGCCGCGCTTTGTTGAAGCGGTACGCGGGAAAAAAATATCGGGAAATTCTTTTTTCAGATGAAAAAAAATTTACCGTAGAAGAGAGCTACAACAAACAAAATGATAAGGTGTACGCACACAGTAGTGAAGAAGCGAGCAACCGTATTCCGCGTGTCCAACGAGGTAATTTTCCATCCTCGCTCATGGTATGGTTGGGAGTTTCTTATTGGGGCTTAACAGAGGTACATTTTTGTGAGAAAGGTGTAAAAACGAATGCAGTTGTGTATCAAAATACAGTCCTGACGAACCTTGTGGAACCTGTTTCTCATACCATGTTCAATAACAGGCACTGGGTATTCCAACAAGATTCGGCGCCAGCTCATAGAGCGAAGAGCACACAAGACTGGCTGGCGGCGCGTGAAATCGACTTCATCCGGCACGAAGACTGGCCCTCCTCCAGTCCAAATTTGAATCCGTTAGATTACAAGATATGGCAACACTTGGAGGAAAAGGCGTGCTCAAAGCCTCATCCCAATTTGGAGTCACTCAAGACATCCTTGATTAAGGCAGCCGCCGATATTGACATGGACCTCGTTCGTGCTGCGATAGACAACTGGCCGCGCAGATTGAAGGCCTGTATTCAAAATCACGGTGGTCATTTTGAATAAACTTTAGTGTCATAAGAATCTATGTTTTGTTAAGTTCATTTTGGTATATAAATGGTTGCATAATGAATAAACTTGTTTCAATTATTTTATATTAAAGATGTGACAGAATTTATGACCTGACTAGGTATAATGTAGAAGAAGAGTGCTGGTACATTCTCCAGTGCTTAATGGTGATAAATGGCTACCATCCAAGGGTTCCACGAAACAAACTACAGCTCCATCATCAGATCGAGACGATAGTACCAAATCTTGGTTTGATGATTCTCTAACTGTTTACCAGCTCTTACGTACTATTGTACTTCCTTTACCAGTTTATATTGTTTTATGATTTACTTGTATTGGTGTAGGTGCTCATAGTAGTTTAATAACTCTAATTAAATTTTTTTATGTTTTTTAGTGACGTAATTTTATTAACAGTGTAGCTCCATTATGACAGCCTCTGTGGCGCAGTTGGCGAATAGCCGGCTGTGAAACGAGAGGCCATGGGTTCATTTGAGTGACAGACAGATATTTGTGTCTGGGGTCTGAGTGTTGTGAGACCGAAAGTCTCTCGTAGTCCCTGATACCCACAACACAAGACTCGTATCTTAGTGTGGTGTCGGGGCTATGTGTGTGACTGTTGGGTGTTATTTTTTTTTTTATTTATTATGTTACATTAGATACTTTTCATGTGGTAACAGCACTTTGTTTTCCAAATAAAATATAAAATCACTATTCACACGGTGTCAAGAACTTATTAAATTATAATTTCTTTGTAGGCACCGAGCGCTCCACCTACATGGAATGAGACATTTGAGGCAATGGAAAGAGGTGTCATTTGTCCTCAAGGCATAATGTTCGATATGTATAATACTAAAAATATTATAATGCAAGAAGATTGTCTTGTTGTAACTGTTTTCACCCCAACCACAGAAGAAAGGAATCTCCCAGTGATAGTTAATATTCACGGAGGTGGCTTTTTAGTTGGTTCCGGCACAAGCGAAGGTCACAAAACTTTAGCACAAGACCAGAATATTATAGCCGTCAATTTCAACTACCGTCTTGGAGCCCTCGGCTTTCTTTGTTTAGGTACTAAGGACGCTCCTGGAAACGCAGGGTTAAAGGATCAATTAACACTTCTACGATGGGTTAAGGAAAATATCGCCAGTTTTGGTGGAAACCCTGATGATGTTACCATTTCTGGATGCAGCGCAGGTTCAGCGTCAGTAGACATCCTTACATTATCGAGTTCTGCACAAGGATTATTTACAAAAACAATATCTAACAGCGGTGCACATATCGCAGTTTTTTCTGTTCAAGTGGATCCTATTCAAAATGCTAAAGAGGCTGCGAAAATGTTAGGTTTTCAAAATGTTGATGATTTAGTAGAACTAGAAGATTTTTATAAAAATGCACCAGTTGATCTATTATCGTCTAAACCATTTGCAAGTAATGAAAATGGTAATATTCACTTTGCACCATGTGTAGAAAAGGATTTGGGAGAAGAAACGATTTTGCTTGATGCTCCTTATAATATACTGAAAAGAGGTGACCACGTGCGATATCCTACGATTTATGGATTTACGGATTTGGAAGGTATATTACGCATATTCGAATTTCCGACTTGGTCCCAGCAAATGAATGAAAAATTCTCAGATTTTCTTCCTGCTGATCTACAATTTGAAACTGAAGAAGAAATGGAAGAAGTAGCAAGATCTGTTAAGCAATTTTATTTTGGTGATCAACTAGTCAGTGAAGCTACCATCCTGTCTTACCTTGACTTCTTTTCGGACACAATGTTTGTATATGCAATGATGAGGTCTGTTAAAATGAATGCAGGAAATGAAAATGCCACATTTTTCTTACAAGAATATTCATTTGTTGACAATAATTCAATGATTATTCCATTTACAAATAATGCCACTGGAGCTTTTCATTGTACCCAGGCAGAAGCCGTAAATGACGAGGATGAAACCAAAATCAGCGAAGATTATAGAAATATAAAAAGAATAATGAGAGAAATGTGGGGCAACTTTATAAAAACAGGGTGAGATATTTTAATAATTGTTTTTACCATTAGAATGAATACCAATTTAATTATAAAATACCAATTACCATTTAGATTGTTCTCCCTAAGTCAGCTATAGTAGCGCAATTACTGAGTTGGGTAGTTGTGCAACCACTGGTGGTGGGCTTACAACTATACATATAGATATATGGTTCTTTGGGAGGTATCTCACCCGACGTTTATTGGACCACACTTACACTTTGTTTGCAGATTGCAACGCCGCGCCGCATCGTGGCGTCCGAGTGAGATAATTCTTAGTGCCCGATGAGACTCCAATATTAGTATTGTAATTTTAGTTATATGTACTACCTGTTGTTCACGGCGTCGTCCCCGTGACAGCCATTATTAATATAAAATATAAAAAACTTGGATATCTTAAATGTCTATCGGTTCCAAAACGAAATGAAATGAAACCAAAAGACTCTCGTAGTTTCTGGAAAAAAAACTTGGTTTGTGACCAGGACTATGTGTGTGAACTGATCATTTATATTTATTCCTGCAGGATACCAGTGCTGAATAATTCTCCATTGCCTTCGTGGCCGCCCGCCGGTGCTGACACATCACCTCATCTATCTCTGGGGACCACAATAGAGCTAAAAGGCATACCAGTGGAGGAGCGAACGCACTTCTGGGACGATATTTACGAAAAATATTATCGAGCTCCAATACCACCTTCGACTGATTCGGCTTCCGTAGTCAGAAGTGTTTACCTGATTTATTTACTAATAGTGTGTTACTCACTATTTTGAAGTGTTTAAACTATGACAGGTGTAAGTTACACGTGTATAACTACAGGGTATATGCCATCATAATTTTGTACTGAGACTGAGTCGTGTTAACAGACCAATGTATGTATTATATGAGGAACATTACTAGAAGCTATACCGTCAGAGGGCACTATAAGTTTGGTACCTTTCATGGGTAATACATGTTTTATAACTATTAGCTTTAATGTTCTCTATTTGTTTCTTTTGGGTTGTAATACATTCTAACTGACGTCCATACGTCAGTACAACAAAGTACCACCTTTTACCATTAAAAGGTGGTACTTTGTTTCAAATAAAATTAATATGATCTATCTAGTATAATAATAAACTTAAGAAAAAATATATAATAATAATAGTAGCCCCGTTATATACCGTCTCACTACTGGGCACAGGCCTACTCTACTCATAAAAGGGGTTAGGTCTTGAGTTTTATCTACAAATTTATACTGATATGTAAATCAGTAGAGTCTGTCTGTACATTTGAGTAATTTACCAGATTTTGCGTGAAATATTCTTTTTATGAGAAATGGTAAACTTATTTCTCAATTAATAAGAGCTCATCAATAGAAAGAAAATAATCTAAATAACATTAGTGTTAATTTAAATTCCTCTTATGTTATAAAGACTTCCACTCTTCTTCTCTTTTATTATAGCTTACAATTGGAATTGACACGTGGGCCGAGTTTTTTAATAATATTAAATAAATTATTTAAGCGTCCTCTTATTGTTTTTATATGTTCATCCATATTTAGTGTCATTGCATCGTCAAGCATTAACTATGTTGTTGCATTATACGCTCATTAATGTACAATTTATGCATTTATTTATCCTATCTGATAACGACAATTTTAGAACAGGCAAACACTTTCAATTAAGTAGCCTAAGATCCACATTTCTCATCGAGTTTTTTGAATAAAAAATATTTTTAATCATGAAGATATATCAAGAAACAAAACATGATAAGTAAGATAATGTTTATCAGATAAGTCGATAACAGAAAGTCAAATTAAGCAGTGCTCTTGTCAGCGATCTATATGTACTACGTACTAGATGCGGCGACCAGAACAAACATTATGTTCCACTGAGTTGCGGTGTATACTCCACACGGACGTTAGTTTGCTTCATGCGACCTACGCATGCACACCACATTGCATCTTTCAGTATCGAGTTAATTTTAGTTATTTGTAGCTACATTCCCGAACATGCCTTAAATTGATTTACAGTGAAACTGTTAATCCATACTAATACTATAAATGCGAAAGTAACTCTGTTTGTTTGTTACATCTTCACGACTAAACGGCTGAACGGATTGTAATGAAATTTGGTAAGGGAATAGATTATATCCTGGAGCAGGACATAAGCTATATTTTTTCTCAAAAACAACCTTGAAAGGGGTCAAATAGGAGGTCAAAATTTGTATGGGAAATCCATAATTCCTCGACTTAGGGGTCTGTAAATTCATATTTAGGCTTTTGGTAGGAAATAAAGAAATACGTGTTTCACATTTTTACACGAAGTTAAATAGTGAGAGAGTGAGTCAGTCAGTCAGTCCGTCAGTCAGTCAGTCCGTCCGTCAGTCCGTCAGTCCATCAGTCCATCAGTCCATCCGTCCATCAGCCCGTCCGTTTGTTTGTTACCTTTTCACGACTAAACAGCTGACCGGATTGTGATGAAATTTGGCAAGGAGATAGATTATATCCTGTAGAAGGACATGTAGAGGCTGGACAATCGCTATAGGTGCCTCAGTGCAGAGTACAACTCCTTGGATTGTATACTTCACTCCACGCGGGCGGAGCCGCGAGCAACAGCTAGTAGTATATAAGGTAAATAACATAACGTCGAGAACGTCATATCAATAAATATTAATTATTTCAATTCTGAATGCGGGAAGTCTATATTTCCCAACAAAGTTCATTATATAGTTTGCCCCGTTTATGCGCGCGGAAAGTCCCGTTCGAGAAAAAGTGACGGAGTTATCAAATAGTTCTTAGTAAAATTAATAGATGGCATTTTCACAACAAAATTCATTGTATAGTTTGTCCCGTTTTGGCGCGCGGAAAGTCCCGTTCGAGAGAAAGTGACGGGAGTTATAACTTCCATAGTTCTTAGTAAAATGAATAGATGGCATTAGTGGGTGGACAAGGTTTTTGGAACATCTTTCTTCTTCGACAGTTCGTGTTTATAGAATATAAGTCAATGGCTCTTGTATTAAAATTTCACACCGCGCTTTTTTAGCATCAAATTAATTGAATTGTTTTTTACTTTCTAGTTCGGCTAGCTATTAAAGCGCGTTTATTTAGTTATAATTTCTTATTCAAGATTGAATATTATTAAATTGAGGATACTCATAGTTGAATATTTGTGATGTTGCCGCACACTTTCTTTAGCAGGAATGTGAATAATAATGAGTACTTTTAAATATAAATTAAACGTAATCACGCATATGAAGCTGCAAGTAAAGCTAGTAACAATAATAATAGGCCTCGTTATTGCCGTAGGCACTGAAGGTCATACCTATATCGATAGTCCCTCGCCTCGAGAGACAATGTATCCCCCGCTACTCAACACAATCATGCCGACCTGCTTCTTCACACTACGCTATGGGCAAGAAGGTGAAAAAGCGGGTGAGGGTCTGGTGTCAGAGTACTCAGATGGCCGCAAAACGGCCAACATCGTACTCCAACTCTAGACCCCCGACAATAACCGGATACACACTGGCTGATCCCGGAACGCGACACACTTGCGAGTGCCACTATGGCAGGTTTAACACCCTGTGGTTAAAACTAAATATTGGTATGAGCAACAATGGATCAGTAGAGGGAACATCTCACTATTTCGCTTGTACAACTGCAATGGCCATTCAGTAGGCCAGTAATGGCCATTCTGAGAGGTAACGTCACTGTTCCTATCATGCATCCTTTTACTGTCATTGACAATTTCCAGCAGATTTGAATGGCGGCTAAATTACTTATTTTTGTTCGGATTCATAAAATTCTTTCAATAATTGGTTTTAGGTAATGTAACTTGTTGATTAAAACAATAAAAAAATCGTGTCAATTATCATATTGTCCACGTAGCACCAGAGGTATTTCATTATCAACGTCCCCTGCGTCTCTCCAAGGAATAATAAATATCAAAACTATGCAAAATATTGGTCATTGGGGATCAAGGAATATAGAAGGTACTGTTCAGGCTATAGACGCACCGGCATAGCGTGGTGTAGCCTACAGGTACACTAAAAATAAACTACTTTTTAATATTTTATTATAATCACAAAATCAGAAGAAATACATCGGGTTTTATTATTATTATTTTTAGTGCCTCGATAGGCAGACGAGCAGACGGGCCATCTGATGGTAAGTAGTCACCGCCGCCCATAGACTTCTGCAATGCCAGGACACAGCAAAGCCGCTGCCTACCGTTATCTTAGAAGTACTAAATAATAAAAATACTTATTATTTAATAATTACTGGGATAGCTACGGAACGCGAACGGTTTCTCGGAACATCAACGGCTTGCGTTGGTCGAGATATTTGGAATATTCCGCAGTTCCGTACTACATTTCGTAAATTTGACCACATGCAGTGTATTGTGAAATCATATATGAGGGTTTCTTACGTTTACGCGAATATACATTGAAATAAAACAAATTTTACAGATTCTATCGCGGTTTATTTAACTTTTTTAACCCGACGTTTCTAAAGCTTTACAGCCTTCATGGTCACGGGGCGGACTGAGTTGTATGTCGTCACGCAAGTATAGTGCAATGTTTCTACCCTCCATATAGTTGTTTTTAATTATTATTTATTGTAGTCCGATCTACGCAGAAGGAGCTCACAGTATCTTGAAGTCTGGCAGCTGGTCTTTTGGGTACCGATTTCCTTGATAACGTCGGGATAAAATAGTTAAATAAACCACGATAGAATCCGTATAATTAGTTTTATTTCAATGATATATGAGGTTAATAAATGTGGTAATTTGTCCGCTAGGGGCGCTGTGCGGGACGATACTGACATATTTTCGTGAATAAGGATGCGATGTCATTCGCACTAAAGGCACTGAACATTATCACTATCGTATTATAATATACAACACTGATAAACGATTTCAATCATAACTCCTGCGTCATAGGGTATACGATAAAACCTTGATCTTTGGTAATGTTTGGATACAATTTAAGCCGATTAAAAACTATACATCATTATTTGTATTCTGTATTGTGTGACGTTCTTATAAAAAAAATAAGGTCAAGAAAGTATACGTAGTATTCCATTGACTTATATTCTATAGACACGAACTGTCGAAGAAACAATATGTTCCTAAAACCTTGTCCGCCCACTAATGCCATCTATTCATTTTACTAAGAACTATTTGGTAGTTAGAATCGTGATAACTCCCGTCAATTTTTCTCGAACGGGACTTTCCGCGCGCCAAAACGGGACAAACTTTATAATGAATTATGTTGTGCAATATAGTCTTCCCGTATTCAGAATTGATATTAATTAATATTTATTGATATTACGTTCTAAACGTTATGAAATTATGTTATTTACCTTATATACTATTAACAGTTTCACTGTAAATCAATTTAAGGCAGATTTGTTCGGGAATGTCGCTACAAATAACTAAAATTAACTCGACACTGAAAGATGCAATGTGGTGTGCATACTTAGGTGGCATGAAGCAAACTAACGTCCGCGTCGGTGCGGTGGTTACACCGCAACTCGGTGGAACATAATGTTTGTTCTGGTCGCCGCATCTAGTACGTAGTACATACTACATATAGATCGCTGTAGTATGTTCAAGTACACTTACTACACATACCTATAAAACAAAAAGTCCAATCATACATTCTTACAGTAATTTCACTATCCTATGAACATAAATTTAATTTTAATAAAGTAATTATAGAAATGGTTTTTATTTGCTGACTGCCTCAGTGGCGCAGTTGTTATTGCGCAGGCATTACGACTGCTGTGCTGAGGTCTCGGGTTCGATCCCCGGGTCGGGTCAAGTGATATTGGGTTTTTCTATCTAAAAATTCCTCAGTATTAGCCCGGAGTTTGGAATCTGTGCCCAGTATGGCGATAGGCTCGCCCCTTATCACATTATGGGACCAAAATTCGGTGAAAAGTGGGTGTACTGGTTACACCTTTGCCTACCCCTTCGGGGATTACAGGCGTGAGTGTATGTATGTATGGTTTTTATTTGCTATTTATTTGGTTTTTATGCTATGTATTTACAATATTCTAAACCTTTTGTTTAGAATGTTGTAAATACGTTTTTATTCAATCACAAGAAAATTAAACATTTCGGGATTAATATGAATTGATTACTTAGTTCATTTATTTGGCATTTTTATCAAAAATAAAAATAGCAAAATGTAACAAAAAAATTAAATGGTTTTTTATTAGAGGATTATTGTGACATCCTACAAAGAGGGCTATAGTTCTAGAGCTAAATGATCAACTTTACTCACAAAAAAATAAAGTATAATAATTAAAAACGCTGCATCTCGAGTGCCCGAAATATCAGTTGCAGCCCCTTTTCGTTGTAAACTCGACGCACCATCTTTTCTCTAAAGATATAAAGGATAGGGCTGGTGGTAGGATATTCATATCCGCCCGGATAGCGACCACCGTACACAGGGTGAAAAACCCGCCATAGTGGCACACGCAAGTGTGTCGCGTTCCGGGATCAGCCAGTGTACATCCGGTTTTTTGGGGGTCTAGAGTTGGGGTACAATGTTGGCCATTTTGCGGCCTTCTGAGTACTCTGATAATAGACCCTCGACCGCTTCTTCACCTTCTTGCCCATGGCGTAGTGTGAAGGAGCAGGCCGGCATGATTGTGTTGAGTAGCGGGGGATAGATCGTCTCTCGCTACTCGATACTCTAATTGGACCGTACTGCGCTTACCATCAGGTGAAGTGCGGTCACTTTGCCGTGCTAGGATAAAAAAAAAAGGGCTGGAAAAACAGATGCTAGGTTGGACCTCAGGCAATCTTACCGATCTTATAAGTATCAGTATCAGTCAGTCAGTCCTGTGTGTTGTGGTATCACACAAGTTTAGTCCAGTAATTCGCTAAAGAAAATATTGCCTACATCGCGACTCTATCATTTGCAGATTTAGGATTTATGTGGTACAAGATGTTGCCACTTTTTGAACGGATTTAAAAACCTCATTCGAACATAGTTTTTCGGTAAATAAACTTAATTATAAAAATAGTATAAAATCGTATCAAACGCCTTATTGCACAACGTTTTCAAACATATTATTAGGGTATTTACTATAATTAGAAATACCGAAGGTATAACGGAGGTATTTAGGAGACTAGTTGGGGTACATTAACAATAACAACCTAAGTGGGAGTAGTAAATGTTTAATATAAAACAGAGTGCCTTCCGCGCTCCGGGGTCAGTTCAGTAGAATCGTGAAGAAGACTAGTAGTGTAGTAGCGAGTTGGTAATGAGTACATTCGTGGTTTGTTCGCGGGGCAATAAGTAAGTGTGTAAACAGTTCAATGGCCGCGTAGTTAAGCTTAGAGGGTAATGCTGGTAGATTAATTATAAAGAGAAGCCTTAGTGAATCCTGACATGCGTGTGTGTTAATATAAAGCACTGAGATGTGTTATAGTGTCGTGTAAATCAATCAATAAATTATGAACATTGTATTTGTGCCTTTCAAATATCCATCTTGCATAGTTTTGTTGATGTTTCTAACAATATAGAGCGTTAAGTATCGTAGTTATTGCCTAGCCCCAAGTGAATACACGCTTTAGGCTGCGTTTCTACCAGAGATGTGCAAGGATGCGTAGTGAGGGATTTTGTTAAGAACCAATAGAATCACTTCATTTACCTAGTCTCGCTCAGTGTAGCTCTAGCGCAGGAAACGGCTCGGTCGAGCGAGGTTTTTGTACATACAAAACAAGGGAACAAATGTGTTGCGAGGGATGTGCTCTAGGGACAGACGCGAGCAAAAAAATAGCAGTCACTAGACGGTGTTTGTCAGAGGTAGATGTGGGTGTACAGAAAACATGGATCAATGGAAAAAATACTTTCATATTAATCAATTTGCGATGAAGAAATGGAGGCAGAAGATACAGAATGTTTTACTGTTCTTTTGACACATAAAAGAGCCCAGTTTTTTGATACGTAACCATATTAAATATCATCGACTAAATGGAGATTTTTTTACTTTCTTCAAAACACACATCCTCGCACCGTTTCACAATGTCGCTACGCATCCTCGCACCGCTCAGCGGCGTAACGTATCTCCGGTGGAAACACTCACACGGTTCCACAGCCTCGCTACGCATCATCGCACTGGTGGAAACGCAGCTTTATAGTGATCGGCACGTGCGTCGATTGCGCATTCACATAATTTGGTTTCTGATAAACTTACTGTCATTTTTATTATTTATCTGTAATGATCGATTACTACCGGTGTTAGATGATAAGATTGGTATATATAGTTGTGTCACGGTGATTGTTTATTATTTACTATATTTTTACTTTATTCATTTCTATCATTGCTTTACTATCATTTATATTCATTTAGGTACTTTTAATAATAATAAGAATACCAACCCTCTTTTTCTGTTATATTGTATCCTACGGGCCTTTACTACTAATGAGAGATATTTGGTCTTTTACCACGCGCGCTGGTCTAATGCTCGTTGGTAGACATCTCACACACTCACATTTCTTATTTAGAATTCTCTGGCATGTAGGTTTCTTTAAGACATTTTCCTTCATCGTTTATGCAAGTGATAATTAGCAATGAACGTAAATTCAAAATACTAGAAGAATAGAATACTAAGTAACCAGTTAACAATAACCCTAACTTCTACTTAAGTTCTACTTCTAGTAAGTCACATGTTCAAAACACGTGACTTTTATTGTTTTGCTGTCGCGGGGAAAGCGTTTTATTACTGCCGCCCGCTCCGGGGGGAATCGGAATAAGAATAAAACGGGTATGCTGGACTAGTCGGTCTTACGACCCAGCATCCCCCTCGCCAGGACGATGGCTGTCCGGGCAGCCGCTGGGCCGAGTCCCTACCCCCTTTGTACAACCCACCCGACACTACCAGCTAAAACCCCGCGGTGGCCTTCTTCGGCGCTTACGGAGCGATCCCGGGGTATTCTAACGTGACTTACTTCTCAGCAGTTTGTAACAGTTCCAACTAGGCTATCGCTGCTTTTTACTAGGTACTATAATTATTAATATTAAATTACTAATATTAATAATTAATTTTGTTATCGCGTTTTTGAAAATGACTATAAAGTTTGATAACAAGTGATTTCCGTCACGATAAATCTATGTTACCTTAGCCAATCTTATCACCAAATCTACAAAAGCAGCAAATAACTGCACGTAGTATATGTCCTTAGAGCATAATTCCTGTATTACTGGGTTACCCTGGCTGCAGTGCCTCTGTAAGACCAAGTAAATTACACATCGCAATGAATGCCAGTGAAATAACACGCTTCACCCTTCTATCCTTTATTTGGGGTATTGTGAAGAAGCTACACAGAAGGCCTGCATGATTGTGTTGAATAGTGAGGGATAGATTGTCTCTCGCTACTTGATACTGTAACTGGAAGCCACTGCACTTACCATCAGGTGCAGTGTAATCACATTACCGTGCCAGGATAAAAAAAAATAAGGTGTAAGATTTTAAAAACACAGTATAGATGGCGAATCTTTGTTGAGCAATGTGCCAAAATACCAAATCTTTGATCAATCCATGGCGTGCTATCATCTAGGCTTGGTGATTAATAGGATAAAAAAAATTTACTACTTACTATCAACGTAAAAATGTCTATTTTAAATTAGCTTCGGTCACTTAATGTCGTCAAATTATAAACTAAATATAAATGTTAATAACACTAATATCGATTAATATCATACCCGAATATTTTTTTGCGTGCCATGCCAATTGTTTACTGCCTCCGATTTTTCTAAAATTTCATCATTTTTAAATGATTTTTAACTAATGATTTAAAATCAATAAAAAATTGAGAGTCATAACTCACACACACCAATAATAACACACGGTCAGCACCTTCCTTGCCGAATACCGATATTAACCAATATTCAAGCAGATGATGGTATTAAAAAAATTAATTATTACTTTTTAAATAATAATATAACCGCCTTCAAAAAACCCAGACACAACTATAAAGCAAAAAATAATTGGTTACATTTACATCAATAATAATTAATTACATACAATTTAAATCAATTATTTTTGGAGTCGGTGCCGGTGTTGTTTTCTTTACTTTTAAAAGCAAAGTATGGATCTATTTTATATTTTTTTATAAACCTGATTATTCTGTTTTTTCCATATTTTGGCTGGCACCGACTCCAAATAATTGATTTAAATTGTATGTAAAAGAAAACACCACTGAAACAATCACAGGAAAGCAAAATTCGCAATTTCGTATACTCGGATAATATATTTTTTCAAGTTATTTTGGTTTTAAAACCAAAGTACTTAACCGATTTTGGTAAAAATTCTATGGGACCATTCTGGAAGCATATTCTCTGTAATAAAAGAAGAATTTTCCAAATCGGTCAATAAATGACGGAGTTCTGAGGTAACAAACATAAAAAAAATACACGTCGAATTGAGAACCTCCTCCCTTTTTTTGAAGTCGGTTAAAAATGTTCATAGGGTCTTCGATTTAAACTACCAATATCATTTGATATTGGTAGTTATACCATAATATAGTATTATTAATATATTATAACATAATATAGTACCTACTATATTATGTTATAATTTTATAACATAATATAGTAGGTACTCGGGAGTTGAACTGATCCTTTCAGCTGGGTTTAAGTCTAGGTCAATTATACCCAAAGTGGTCTATATCGACCCCCAGGGAAGGGGTTGGCGATGAGCGAAAATAAGAATTAGGGGTCCATAGGATGTAAACGGGGGTCCAAACTTCCTACTTTAAACTCACAATATTGATGCCAAATATTGAGCTTCATGGCCTGTCATGGCGAGGCGGCACACGGTGGCCTCTGTATTGGTCAAGGGCGGTGTGTCTATGGGAATACAATGAAGAGATCTTCTATAATATACTAACGTACCACCACCTCTAGAAGTCAATCTATCATTTCTAATGACATTAAAATTAGCAATTTTATTATCAGAGCAGCAGGTTCATCCCTCATACTAGAAGCAGCGATAGCCTAGTTGTTTGCGGTACGGACTGCCAAGACGAAAGTCGTATGGTCGAAACACAAGTGGCATACACCTCTGACTTTTCTAAAGTGATGTGTGTATTAAATGTTAATTATCGCTTGCATTTACGGTGAAGGAAAACATCGTGAGGAATCTGATATCTGAGAATTCTTATACGAATTTCGAAGGTATGTGAAGTCTACCAACCCGCATTAGGCCAGCGTGGTGGACTAAGGCCTAACCCCTAGGTTTAGTAGAGGAGGCCTGTGCCCAGCAGTAGGACAATGTTTAATACAGGGCTGGTATTATTATTATTATTGTTTTTTTGCAATACATAGGTACTGAATTTTATTTTGGTATGTTTTAACTTCGGTTCCTTCTTCATCGCACTACAGTTAGACATCAGTCAAAACACATTAGAAGTTGTTGAAATTTTCAAAAATGTAATATTAGCTATGCAGGGGCTCTACCCAAAACCGAAAAACATGGCTAGGGGTCTATGAGTCAAAAACGTTTGGGGACCTCTGGTCTAGGTTGTGGGCTCCTTTCTCCGCAATTTTAAAGTCGGACCATTGTGCTTGCTGCAGATGTCAGCTAAATGTTTTGACAGCATACCATTCAGCTGGGCGCTATCCAAATATCCCTACCCTTCGAAGAGTTTACCAACATAACTCAGTAAATCTGGACTTTTATACTTGTGTAGATTATAATTCGAAGAAAAATCGATGCGCTAGAGATGTGGTGCTAGAGACAGTTGTTAAAGATTCCCTGGACTGCACACCGTACCAATACATCAATACTGAAAGAACTCAACATAAAGGAAAGATTATCGTCGACTTTGCAAATACAAATACTCAAATTCTTCGGACACGTAACCCGGAATAAAGACTAAATGGAGGGTCTGGTGGTGCAAGGTATAATGGAAGGCAAAAGATCCCGTGGTCGCCCTCGGACAAGATGGTCTAACCTCATTACATCCATCACACACTCTACAATGACGGTATTTCTCGCAACGCTCAGAACAGAGATCAATGGAGACGCATCACGAAAGCGGCTACTACAAAGGATTCTGGACCCGCCGTAACCACGACCACTCTGCCAAGAGTGTACGACTAAGAAGAAGAGATTATAATTTGTAGTGACAATAACGACACGTGTCATATGAGTTAATAAACTTGCTGTCAATAACATCATAATCATGAAATCTTTACCAAATCCCTTTTTTCGATAAGCTTAATCTTCATAATAAATTGTTCGTGGGGGAGAAATGGCATTATTAATATCTTTAGGTTATCGATATTGTTATCGGTGTGGTTATCGGAATGTCCACAAGTTAGGATTATTCTTTAAATTTATAAGTCAATTTATGACGCAAACACGCGGTATGTTAAAAAGTATAGATAGCAGGTACACATTCCTTTTTATATACGCAGTAAAAAATCTAAGCAACCATTTTTTTATTATAGGCTTTTTATAAACGAATGATACTGGTTACTGGAAATTTCAGTTCGCAGTTGCACGGCGTTAATAGGCTAAATTGGCGTCTCTGGCGACAGAATCGCCAAGCTGGGAACCAGCGTAAACGTTCCAGGCTTAGCAGAGTATGTTTAACAAACTGTATGGTCTATGCACCCTCGTCCAATTTACTATCATTTATCATTACCATGGTAATCGAGTTCGTAGAATCGAAACATCGTGATTAAAAAGTAAAAATAAACCGCGATAAAATCTGTAAAATTACATTTATTTCAACGAGTTCGTAGAGTTGAATGGTGTCGGGAACACGTTTCAGACACAGTGACGATGGGACTATGATCTCTAATGAATCATTATTTGTTGTTATACCTGATACAAACAGAATTAGAGTATATGTATATAATTAGAGTATATAATATACTCTAATTCAAAATACTCCAGGCGTTGGCCTGGAGAGTGAGAACGTCTGAGATGCGTCCAATACAGGTTCCTTACAACAGTTACTTTATGGTTTGGAAGGGTATTTTAAAGATAGCACTTTAAAGAGCTCCTTTTCATTTATGGCAATCAAATCAATATCCAGAATTTACACACACGTATATCTATTTTCACAAAGTTAAGAGAATTTTTTTTTTTTAATGTACCGTCATCATACAGTGTTGTTGGCTCTAAGTTGGTTACAAAGACAAAGCATGGTTTGTATCTGGATAATATTGTGATAACATGTGCTCTGCCATGAGTGGAATACGCTGCAAAGAAGTATCCTTAAGTATCTTCATCATCATCATCAGCCGGTGTCAGTCTACTGCTGGTCGTAGACCCAACGACAGTTTGGAGTAGGTTTGGTCGGAGCGTGGACCTCATCAATCGGAATCTCTCGGCTTTGAAGTCGATATCCAGAGAGCCATGCACAAGTCGGTGATCACTTCCGGTATTAAACCTAGTGATCACTGAGACACTGTCTCTGAATATGCGCCGTTTGTCCGTAATGATTAAGTCAATCTCGTTTTTTGTCACAGTGTCGGGGCTTTGCCACGTCCACTTCCTTTGGGGCTTTTTCTTGAAGAACGAGTTCATCAAGAAAAGCCCCTCTTTCTCGAGGAAATTGACGAGCATTTGCCCCCTGTGATTCCTAAATCCGTGTGGTCCTATTGTCGATTCGCTGCATGTCTGTACTCCCACTTTGGCGTTGAAGTCCCCCATGACAACGTTGTAGTGAGCCTTCGAGGTGGTGTGTAAAGCTCTGGAGATATCTTCAAACATCATCAACATCTCCACCTCATCATCCAAGTGTGTCGAGGTCGGTGCGTAGACCTGGATAATCTTGAGGCTATACCTCTCGGTTAACTTTATTATGAGGTACGCTACCCTGCTCGACACACTGGAGATTTCTACAACATTGTCACTGAGAACCTTGTTGACCAGAAACCCGACGTCGCCTTGCGATGGCTGATCTCCTTCTCTATAGTACATAAGATGGCCTGATTCTAAGGTTATGGTGTCCTCTCCCTGTCTTCGGACTTCACATAACCCCAGGATGTGCCATCTTATGTGTTTCAGCTCCTCTTCCAGCTGCGCCAGATGATCGTCCAGCCGAATCGTTCGTACATTATACGTTGCGAGGGTCAGTTTGTTTTGGCCGCCTACCGTAGCCCGGGGATTCTTAGCACCCCCTGCCCTGCCGTTACCGTGACCGCCACCGTGGTCAGGAATAGCAGGGCGGCCGGGAACTGGGGGCCTTGGCATTGTGGGACTTTGTATGTTTGGGAGGGTTTGCCCTAATCGCCACGCTGGGCAGGCGGGTTGGCGATCGCAGGACGTAGCTTCTCGCACCGGTGACCCTGCTGCCCGTCACCGGCCTGTAAGATTTAGCTACGTCATAATTGTAAAATGGTTATCCCGCCATTTGTCGGTCGCCAGAAGCCTCGTTCGTTAGTCAGCAGGATGCACCACGGGCAAGTGAGGTTGGCTGGGAGCACTGAGGTGGTATTTGTGCTCCCTTACAAAGTATCTTGATGCTAGTCCAAAGCGACAATAGGTAATTTTTTCTAAAGATTAATTAGGACTAAGTAAATAAGAGTCAACTATAGTAAAACAGTCAAAACCACCGAAACATTAACTTTGGTGATAAACCCTTTTTAAATGCAATAGTAAACAAAATACCTAATAAAATTAACTCTATCGACGGCGATAAGTTTTTACCAACACACTTTCAAATACCTAAGCGGTACATAACTTTATCACAGAACAATGCTAGTGTATGCATTACGGTTATAAGCCCGTTATTTATTTGTAACAATTTTTGCCCTTAAATGGGTTTAAATAGCACTTGTCGTATAACCATAACGCGATTAAACTCGATTGGGCTGGCATCGCTTGGCTAATTATTCAACTTGTGTTAAAAATGTTGTTTATTAATATTCATAATTTAAATATCGAATAGTTATAACTTAAAAAGTTTTTTTTATTCATAAAAAGTACCCCGACTTCAATAAAAACCAAATTATGCGTCACTATAAAATTTTAGGGTTGCCCTTGATTTTTCTGAGATCCCATCATCAGATCCTGACTTGGTGTCAATGGGACTACCTGGGAAGTAATACCTTTAAAACAAAAAAATAATTTCTCGAATCGGTCCAGGCGTCTTCGAGTAATCGGGGAACATACGTAAAAAAAAAACCGACGAATTGTTAACCTCCTCCTTTTTTTGAAGTCGGTTAATAAATCGACTAGTCACTATCCGTTTATTCGTCATAGCTACTATCGCGGCATCTATAGATGAATTCCGATTTTACTATATTATCGAACGGATCGAAAAGATAAAACAAATATTTTACATGTTATCTTTGGCACATCACTCATTATTATTATTATAATAATTTTAAGTAGGTGGAGATTTTATTAATTGTGTCATCCATACTTATAGGATTAGTAAATGAGTGCGATAAAATATGTAAATTATTAATAATGATTTACATTTTACTCAGCAGAGCACTTATTTACTTTTAAGCAGCGATAACCCAGTTGGTTGCAGTACGGACTGACAAGACGAAAGTCGTATTTTCGAGACCAGCCCAAATGGCATACGCCTCTGACTTTTCTAATGTTACGTGTGTATTCATTGTAAAATATCGCTTGCTTTAATGGTAAAGGAAAATATGGTGAGGAAACCTGCATACCTGAGAATTCTCATAAGAATTTCGAAGGTGTGTGAAGTCTACCAACCTGCATTAGGCCAGCGTGGTGGAGTAAGGCCTAACCCCTCTCATTAGTAGAGGAGGCCCGCGCCAAGCTGTGGGAGAATGTTTAATACAGGGCTAGTATTAGTATTAATATGTTACTCGCGTGTTTTTTCCATTGGAAAATCCAATTTACGTCTTCTCAATCAAGAGTGATACAATCTATCCCCTGCTACTCCACACAATCATGTCGGACTGCTTCTTCACACTACGCCATGGGCAAGATGGTGAAGAAGCGGTCGAGGGTCTAGTGTCAGAGTACTCAGAAGGCTGCAAAATGGCCAAACATCGTACCCCAACTCTAGACCCCCGACAAAAACCGAATGTTGGTTGTTCTGGGGGACTTCAACGCACACCATGAGTTGTGGTTGGGATCCTCCAAAACTGACCATGCTGGCAGAACTGCTCATGCATTCGCCTTGACTCATGGCTTGACACAATTGGTGAACCAGCCTACCAGGATCCCAGATGTGGCGAGTCATGCGCCCTCTCTGCTGGACCTTCTGTTGACGAGTCACCCGACTGGGTATACGGTGTCGGTCAGTGCTCCTCTGGGGACCTCCGATCACTGCCTGGTTGGGACATCAGTACCTCGCGCTTTGCCTCCACGTCCCGTGAAGGTCAAGCGCAGGGTCTGGCACTACTCGTCGGCAGATTGGGATGGTATGCGGGATTATTTCGCATCCATCCCTTGGCGGCAGCGCTGCTTTGAGGGAAAGAATCCTTCTGCGAGTGCCGACGCCGTTGCCTGCGAGATCAGACTAGGAATGGAATATTACATTCCTTCCTCTGAGATCGCGGGCCACGGTCGAGGACGCTCCTGGTTCAATCGTGCATGCGCCGATGCTGTTGGTAAAAAACAGACGGCGTATCGCGCTTGGATCGGGGGTCGCGCTACGAAGGATCCCAACCTCAAGTCACTCAAAGCAGCCTATAACCGTGCTGCCAAGGTCTGCAAGAGGGCGTATGTTAAAGCGGATGCCCAGCGCGTCTCCAAGATTGGATGTGCTTTGGCCGATAACCCAACAAGCAGTCGTGCTTATTGGAGCTTGGCTAAGGCCGTCCAATCTAATTTCTGTCGCCCCTCGCTGCCACCGCTGAGATATCGAAATGGAACACTAGCCCATAGCTCGCAAGAGAAGGCCGATTTACTGGCAAACCTCTTCGCGGCTAATTCGAGACTCGAGGACTGCAATGCTCATTTACCACCTACGCTGCCCGGTTGCGGTCACACAATGCCTGATATCCGTATCAGGCATTGTGATGTGCGGCGTGAGCTGCAGTCTCTCGACGTCCGGAAGGCTAGTGGTCCTGATGGTATCCCAGCGCTTGTTCTCAAAAAGTGTGCAGCGGAGTTGTCTCCTGCACTGACGCGCCTATACCGATCGTCCTACCTCTCAGGTGTTGTGCCTGAATCTTGGAGGGAGGCCAATGTGCAGCCGATCCCCAAAAAGGGTGATCGGTCAGACCCTAACAATTATCGCCCAATCGCCATCACCTCAGTGATGTGTAAAGTCATGGAGCGACTAATTAACAGCCAATTAGTTCGCTACCTGGAGGATCACTCGTTGATCAGTGACAGACAATACGGGTTTCGTCATAACCGATCAACGGGTGATCTTCTAGCGTTTGTATTACATCACTGGGGCGAGGCGATTGACAGGCATGGCGAGGCTCTGGCTGTGAGTCTCGACATAGCCAAGGCGTTTGATAGGGTCTGGCATCGCGGCCTTCTCTCCAAGCTCCCGGCATACGGTCTGCCCGACAACCTGTGCAAGTGGATCTCCGGCTTTCTGCATGAGCGTAGAATACGTGTCCTCGTTGATGGACACGCTTCGCAGCTCATGTCAGTAAATGCCGGAGTACCACAAGGTTCTGTACTTTCGCCCACCTTGTTTATTCTGCATATTAATGATATGTTGTCGCTTGGCAACATTCATTGCTATGCAGATGACAGCACGGTTCATGGGCGTTATTGCAGCAAGCCTCCTGGTTGCCGGGCGGATACTGAAAGGAGACGCGAGGATCTTGTCATTGAGCTCAACCAGGCCTTGGATCTCATATCATCATGGGGTACCAGGAATCGGGTTGAGTTTAATGCCAAGAAAACCCAGGTGTGCGCGTTTTCGTGCAAGAAATCCCCGTTTTCTCCCATCCCCGTTCTTCAGGGTGTTCCACTCGCAATGCGGAATGACCTTAGTGTCCTAGGTATGGATATCCGCTGCGATCTTAATCCAAGGAGTCACATCGAGGGCGTAATATCCGCCACTTCCCGCAGGGTAGGAATCCTGAACAGGGTGCGGCGGTTTTTCACGCCCGGTCAGCTCTACCGCTTATATAAAGCGCAAGTGCGGCCGGGAATGGAATACTGCTCGCACCTCTGGGACGGTTCCGCAAAATACCTTCTCGATGCCTTGGATGGGTTGCAGCGGCGGGCCATCCGCATTGTGAATGATGCAGACGTGAGTAACAGCCTGGAGCCGCTACAGCTGCGTAGGGATATTTCCTCGCTTAGCGTGTTCTACCGTCTGTATCATGGCGAATGCTCTGAAGAATTGTTTGATCTTATCCCATCCTCTCCCTTCCATACCAGAACCACGCGTTCTGGCTTGCGGAGCCACAGCTTCGTGGTGTCTACTACCCCGGCCCGAACCAAGAGGTTCGCAAACTCGTATTTTTGCCGCACCATCAAGCTGTGGAACAGTTTGCCAGCTACCGTGTTCCCTCCTTCCTATGATCCTGGGTCCTTTAGGCGTAGTGTGAAGAAGCTAAACAGCAGGCCGGCATGATTGTGTTGAGTAGCGAGGGATAGACTGTCTCTTGCTACTTGATACTCTATCTGGACGGCACTGCACTTACCATCAGGTGCAGTGTGGTCACTTTGCCGTGCCAGAATAAAAAAAAAAAAAAAAAAAAAAAAAAATGTACACTGGCTGATCCCGGAACGCGACACACTTGCGTGTGCCATTATCTATGGCGGATTTTACACCCCGTGTACGATGGTCGCTATCCGGATATGAATATCCTACGACCAGTATCTTATGAATTGCGTATTCGTTACGTCTATTATACTCAACGACCTTGATGCCCCATACAAATATCGTTTTTACTATCGTTTTATTGTCGAAAATCTGAATAGACTCGTCATGTTAGGACTTAATAAAACTTTTTTCTTATTGGATACACGTGTACATGCTTGTAAAATTTCCAGGCATATTGCATTAAAGATCGGTATCATTAACATTTTAAGATTTTTTGTATATTATTTGAAAACACTAAAAGACAGCCTCCGTGGCGCAGTTGGCGAGTAGCCAGCTGTGAATCGAGAGACCGTGAGTTCAATTCCCACACCGGGATAAATGATTGTGTGACAGACAGATATTTGTTTCCGGGGTCTGGGTATTGTGTGACCGAAAGTCTCTCGTAGTCCCTGATAACCACAACACAAGACTCGTATCTTAGTGTGGGGTCGGGGCTATGGGTCTAACTGTAAAGTGTTATTTATTTAAATTCTATATCTAAGTGAAGAAGACAGAAAATTTCGTCAGCAGTTTCAGAATTTGGCATAGACGTATGTTTCACCATTTGTGAAGTATCGCTTGCTTTATCGGTAAGCGAAAACATCGTTAGGAAACTGTTTGCTCGTTCTGTATACCTACTACTTGCCATTTGGTTTATAATAGCGGTCCCTCCACGCGCAAGAACTAAACTGTTCAGTCTGATTTCCTAAGCAAGACTAAACACTGCATAGGTGACAATTAGCGACGTATACAATTTTTTAGTAGTAAGGCAATATATAATAATAATACTAGCCCTGTATTATACATTGTCCCACTGCTGGGCACGGGCCTCCTCTACTAATGAGAGGGGTTAGGCCTTAGTCCACGACGCTGGCCTAATGCGGGTTGGCAGACTTCTCATACCTTCGAAAAATTCTCAGATATGCAGGTTTCCTCACGATGTTTTCCTTCACCGTTAAAGCAAGCGATAATTAACATTTTAATACACACATAACTTTAGAAAAGTCAGAGGTGTATGCCACTTGGGTTTCGAACCTACGACTTTCGTCTTGGCAGTCCGTACCGCAACCAACTAGGCTATCGCTGCTTTTAAGGCAATGATGATACTTTTATGTTTATTTAATTGATCAGTATGTGAAATGATTGCGACTCTACAATGAAAAAAGCAACAATACCATCGTAAACAAATTATATGTATAAATACACCCAACAGTCACACACATAGCCTTAACCCAACACTAGGTCAAACCTGTATCGTGGGTATCGGGAACTACGAGGGACAACCATCCCACGACACCTAGTCCCGAAACAAATATCTGTCTGTCACACAAACAACTTCGGTGCGGAAATCGAACCCACTGCCTCTTTTTGTTTTCTGCGGATATATGACATAACCTATAAATTTAGATACAGCAGTACAGTCTTAATGCCGTGTCATGTTTGATATTTGCACATTTTCTACACGTAATGATACTAAAAGTATTTATAAAGGCCACACTCCATGGGATGTTCCTTGTTCCTACAGATACGTAATAGCAATGTTTGTTTTACAGCGATATAATATGCGTATAACCTGGGATAAACATACGGCAGAGAGCATTTACTCGAACGTAAGCACGAGACATTATCAAGAATTACATTACATTATCAAGAACGACACTCAAGTGGGTTCTTTGTTATGCATATATTTCTATGTATACCTACGTCAGTTGAAAGTCTTAAATTCCCTAAATCTGTTGATGAAATCGCGAAAATAGAAACACTAGAATGCAAACACTGTTTAGCTACTAGTAGTGGTCGTTGATTCAACGGAATTTTAAACTGTTTTTCTACTGTTAACGAGTCAACCATTCTCTCTTTACCGCAAAACTAGTTGAATTTATCAACCTGTTTCATTCAACGTCGTTGAATCAACGACCGACGCTAACAAAACGGGAAATTAACGTATATATCTGTGGACGTTTCTGCATACCAGTTAAAAACATCAACTGGTTTTTCAACTAGTTGACCGTTTATAGGAAACGGTTTCATTTCGTTAACGCAAAAACCGTCGACGCACCTTTATTAGCTACTAGGTACTGTATTCCATAAATCCATTCTCTCCCTTTTTTATCTTAACTTTGTCTAATGGGTTTGAATAGTGTATAGGTAGCCCGTGTAGTAATCTCACCCAGGTTGCACTGTTCAATTGGTTGCAGTGGTTGGTAAGCGCCACACCTGCCAACGGCCACCATTCAGATCTTTGAAATACAAACTTCTGTGTACTACATTGCACTCATCATCCCAAATTATAAGCTGTTATTAAATCTCATAATGCAATTCACTGCTTACCTTCTTTGAAACCCAAATATCAATGCTTACACACATTCCATGGGGGTACATTTGTCTAGACGTACTCTCGTGTGTAAGAAATCTATTATATAATGAGCTTTTGAACTCAAATATTTGTACAAGATAAAGTTGTTCAATAAACCTTTAGAAGCCCCTGTGGCCTAATGGATAAGGCATCGGCCTCCTAAGCCGGGGACTGTGGGTTCGAGTCCCACCAGGGGTAATATGGTTTTATATTATTTTGTAGAAATTTATTTTAACATTATGTAGTTTCATACAATGTTTAATTTCATATTATCACGATGATTATTTTGACATACACTGACCATAAACTGTTGGGAAAACGCCTCCCTCATTTCATGTTTAGAAGAATTTTAACTAGTTACCCACCAAGAGGATTGAATACAGGTATGATGGGTCTCCAGAACATCTATTAACAAGTCACAACATCTATTAATAATATTCAGTGCTGCAAGTTAAAATTTTAAAAAAATATTTACCTTTAATTTACATAGCTTATAGAACATGTACCCTAACGGTCTTATTCATAATGAGTTATCGGAGCTTTATAAGGCCGTCAATAGGAGCTTGTTAAAAAATGTTGAGCGTTTTATCTCTATTGACTCATTATGAATAACATTCTTTAACCTACTTCAAAAAAGGAGGAGGCTTTTTTTATGTATGTTACCCGATTACTCGAAGACGCCTGGAACGATTCGAGAAATTCTTTTTTTGTTTCAAAGGGTTTACTTCCCAGTTGGTCCCATTGGCACCAAGTCAGGATCTCAGATCTCATGTGGGATCTCAGAAAAATCAAGGGAAACCCTCAAATTTTATAGTGACGCATAATTTGTTATTTATTGAAGTCGGTGTACTTTTTATGAATTAAAAAACTTTTACTTATTAACAAGCTCCTATTAACGGCCTTATAAAGCTCCGATAACTCATTATGAATAAGACCGTTAAAGTTTATGTTAGGTATACATTATAAGTGCTACTTATACACAATATGGTGCTTATCAGAGGCCTAACAATTTTAGAACTTGTACGAAGAGATATCCTTCGAAGGCGAAGGGAAGCAATATATGATGCCATTCATGGTTTATTGTGGTTTTTATAAGGAACAATATATTATATGAGATTAGTTCTTTAGGATGTCTAGGACTTCTTTGGGCATAGAATACATTAAAAACTGGTAGGTATAGATTTATTGTTTATTTCATCTTTTTTGAAAAAGGTTACTAAAATTCTATCGAGATGGAAAATACCTCAATAAAGGCTTATTGTCCACGAAATAATTAAAAGCCAACGTCATTACACCAGTCACGTATCAATTGCATGCCGGCATGCACAAAATTCTGGCAACAATCGCCGTTCTTACATGCTATTTTTAACTTTAATATAATGGAAATAAAATTGATTTTGAACAGACTCTACTTGTTACCTTTTCGAACTGCGGTGAACTTGTGATTCGAGAGTGGCTAATTTGCATTTCGATGCAATTCATAACTGTAATAAACGGGTAATATAGTTGCATACAAGTTTATCGCCCGGTATTCGTTCATTTTTGTGAAGTTAAATCCATAAAACGAGAAGAGGAAAATGCAGCACGCCTTACATAGCCTAAATTCCCCCAACCCCACCCACTTTAGAAGAAATTATCTTATCATTGTAAGAAGATGCTTCAGTTGTCGATATTTTTGACGCGAGTATTTTATCAACCGCTCAATCAGTATCATCATGATCATTGCGTGTTTCTTATCTTTAGTACAGGGATTTTAAGCGCACGTGTCCATTATCTACCTTTTCTTCTTCAGGGTTCCACTGTCAAAGTCTTCGAAGTATCTACTAAATATAATAATGAGAATACCAACGCTGTATGTATGGTCCCACCGTTGGGCATGGACCTGAATAATGGGAGGGGTTTCGACCTTAGTCCACCAGGCTGGCATAATACGAATTAGTAGACTCAATACCTTCGAAATTGTTATTGTGAACTAATTAAACTATTGAAAGAAGGGTTGTGATTTTATAAGGTAGAATTTATCTTTAAAGTATGGATCGATTTATTTTGTAGATACAACCGGTTTTTACTCTAGCACTGTAATCTTATCTTACTACTAGATACTATTACTCAATCACGCCAGAATGGCTGGACGGATCTGGTTGAAATTTGGCACAGAGATAGATTATAGTCTGGAATAGCACATAGGCTACTTTTTAACCCGAAAAGAAATTTACGGTTCCCGTGGGATAGATTTATTTTTGTTTTACGCAGAGCAAGGGATCGACGTGATTTTTTGCATAGTGTTAGTTGAGGGGTCTGAAAATGACACAGGCTACATTTTATCCGGGAAAATGTACGCTTACTATGGGATAGCATAATATAGAAAGATGTAATAGCTTAAGATGTCTCTTTGGGTTTTAAACCTTTTCTTTTCTCCTCCTTTTCTTTCTTCTTCTTCTCTCCTTTTCTTTTTCTTTTCTTTAAAAAAATACACCCACGCGGGCGAAGCCGCGGGCAAAAGCTAGTGTAAATATAAATATCCTGATAGTAAACAGAGTGCAGTCTAAATATATTATCGATATACGAGAGACGTTGATTTCCTTATCATGCGAACAATGCTGGCTTTAAGTGAATGACAACGTGAAGTTAACTACATTTGTTACTACTTGACCTTCAACTTTTTTTATTCTGGTGCGACAATGTGACCACACTGCTCCTGATGGTAAGCGCAGTGCCGTCCAGAAAGAGTATCAAGTAGCGAGAGACAGTGTATCCCTCACTACTCAACACAATCATGCCAGCCTGGTGATTAGCTTCTTCACACTACGCCTAAAGGACCCAGGATCATAGGAGAAGATCTTCGCGTCGCGTCTGAGCAATATTCTCAACAGAATTTACCACTTTGTAGAAAGAGACATAGCGACTGTGCGGCCAATGGCTATTAACCTATCATACCCGTAGACCAATCAACCGCTGGCCGCACGTTCCCTTTGTCTCTTTCACATTTTTCTGCCCGTATTCATTTAATAGCTCCATGTCTATGATTCGGACAAAGTTGGCGTTCTTGATAAGTTTATTTTTAGAATGTTGATATACTTCATAATTTATTCACAACACCAGCTTTGCGATATTTCTGGTTTTTTTTCCTTAACTACTGGACAGCCTGGAAGGGGCATGCGTTACGACTGCAGTGCTGAGGTCTCGGGTTTAATTTTGGGTTTGATATTGGGTTTTCCTATTTAGAAATAATAGTATCAGCCCGGAGTCTGGAATTCAGCGCGGTATGGCGATAGACTCGCCGCCTATCACATCATGGGACCATAATAAATTCGGCGAAAAGTGGGTGTACTGGTTACACCTCTGCCTACCCTTTAGAGGATTACATTTATAAGCCTGCGCTTCATTGACACCTGGTTGACAGCAATCGAAGGTGGTGCCTATCTAGTACCGGTATACCTTTATAGTTTGGCATCATGCTACCGGGGCGCGATGCTCTATCTACTCCATTACTTACCCCTTACGGCATACAGGCTCTCACGCAAGTGTGTCTCGTTCCGGGATAAGCCAGTGTATATCCGGTTTTTGTTGGGAGTCTTGAGTTGGGGTACGATTTTTGGCCGTTTTGCGGCTTTCTCAGTACTCTGACATTAGACCTTTGACCGCTTCTTCACCTTCTTGCCCATGGCGCAGTGTGTAGAAGTAGCCCGGCATGATTGTGTTGAGTTGCGGGGAATAGATTGTCTCTTGCTAATCGATTCTCTAATAGGACGGCACTGTGCTTACCATCAGGTGCAGTGTGGTTACTTCGCTGTGCCACAAGAAAAAACTCTCATGTTATTATTTACCCCGATATATGGATTCTCGCCATCCGTCTTTCTAGTTATGTTACATGTATGCGTTTTAAATAGTAGAGATGTGCCACAAAGAAGACATAATCGCGACTCACTGTCGCATCCGTTAAGTACAGGTAAGAGGGCATCCTTTAATTACGTGAGGCAATTTTAGTGACTTTCCCCCTCCTCCCTTGGTGAGATATCGTGAGATTTTGCTTGACCAGGGGCCCCTGCCCTAATGCCACGTGAGATTTTTTAAAATGCATATTTTTAATGTAGATAATTGTTATTTAATGTTAACATGTTTAACTTAATTTCACCCAGATTTCTCACAATATTACACATTTTCTTGCGGAAAAAATTACGTGAGATTTGTCGAGAGCACCCTCCTTCTCACGTGAGATTGGGTGAGAGCGGCTAAGAGCCTCACGTAATTAATGGATGCCCCCTAACTCAATGTGTCAATAATGATCATTGTGTTTGTAGGCTGAAGGTTATCGAGCAGCGATAAACATAGATAAAACATATTTATGCAATCGGCTTGGCGAGGTGTAGCCTTAGTATTAGAAAAGATGTTGTCAATGCTGTGGTCACTGCTGGCACTATGTGTGGTCGCACAAGAGATCGAGGACAAAGCATCACGGCTGGTGTTCACATCTCAGGGTCCTGTGCGAGGGTACAAGGACCCTGCTGGTGACCTCTACGTGTTCTACAACATCCCTTACGCCACGGTACCTACTGGACCAAATAGGTACAAAGTAAGTAAATTTATTTTTTAATCGGGATATGATAACTGATTTTTTCGTCTTATTTCTTTTAACTTCTATTATTTTCTACTGGTTGTTTATTTTGTCTGTTTTAAGTAGGGTAGGAATTAGAGTACGACAGATAGATCAAAATAATTTGATGTTTTTATTTGCCTGAAAATGAAATTACAAAATATTTATGCATATGTATAGTAACAATACAGGACAACATTTTCATTAACGTAATAGAGTTTGAGCGTGATTAAATTTTTTGAGTTTTTTTTATATTAAAATAATAATTACCAAATAATTATACAAAAAGAAAATAATGTTGTGATTGATTCAATGTTCTGAGCGTGAAGAAGAAAGAAGAATTGAGAATATACTTAATGAAAAAAATTATTTGAGAAATTACATAGACCATAATAGCCAGTATTTTAGTTAACAATATTAGTTAATAATATTATAGCCATTTAAATTGTAATATCAAAATAAGCGTAGATATTATAATAAGCAAGTAGTATAAGATATGGTGAATCATTTTATGATCTAATCCCCATAGCTACGTAATGCAGACTTTACGAAACAGACAATTAACAAAAAAATGCTAGGTACGTGTGTTATTGCTTTTGGCCACTTCACTGTTTATATGAACATATGTGAATTGGCGTATCGTGCTCACAAATTTTAGGAATAACACCACGTAAGATTGCTAGTAATTATTAATTTAATTATGATATGTGTTTATTCTCTTATGTTAGATATATTTAATGATGATATAATATTATTTAAAAAGAAAATATGTACATTTTATGAGTCCAAGTTAGTTTAATTTTCCATATTCATGTTTTGTAGTGTTTCTGAAATGTTATTTTTTATTTGTCTTCTTCAATTGAATTTTGTTCTAAATAAAGTAATTATTAACTAAGTTTATATTTTGTTGTCAGGTGTAATACTTGTGTTAGCTGTGGTTGCCTGTAACTGGGTAGCATGGACCAAAAATTTTGTTTTGTTGAATTATAATATAATATGTGCCACCCACTGGCGATCCATTTAAATAAATAAATAAATAAATGTTCCAAGTTGTGAGCAGATAAAAAGCTCAAAGAGTGAAAATAAACATACTTTACAGTATTACTGTCCTAATATTGTTTACTAGCCTGGTAGATTTTTATGCGAGAACCCGTCTAGGAAAGTACCTCGCTATTTCTATCGCCACGCAGCATGCAGGCACTGACGTATTACGTTTGAAATATATTAGTGCCGGCGAAATTATGAGGCTTAGAAACTTATCTCAAAGTAAAAAAAAAATACGGTACAGTGGCATGCATATGTAACTCATGATTCTCGGTATAAGCAGGCGTGTCACTAAACAGCAGTCAAGCAAACTGCTCGGATCTGCTCGTCTCTTTCCAAGTCCAAAATATAAAAATAAAAATTTTGTGGTGATAATTAAAAGATATATCAAGGGTGTGAATAATCAAAAACCTTACAAATTATAAAAAGCTTATGTGATAAAAGTAATCGCTTATGTCATACATTAATGAATTAATTTTTACAGGCTCCGCTGCCACCTCCAATATGGCACGAACCACTAGAAGCAATAAACAGGAATATAGCGTGCCCACAAGCTGGGACCCGTGTGATAAACCAAATCATGCAAGAAGATTGTCTTGTGGTAAACATACATGTACCAGATACAGACGATATAAACCTCCCTGTTGTTGTTTACGTTCATGGAGGAGCATTCCAAAAAGGATATGGAGATAGCATCAAACCAATGCATTTCGTTCAAAATAAAAATATTATCGTTGTTACATTCAACTACCGTGTTGGCATTCAAGGTTACCTATGCCTCGGAACTCTCGACATTCCTGGTAATGCTGGAATGAAAGATCAAGTTGCATTATTACGCTGGGTTAATAAGAATATTGGTGAATTCGGAGGTAACCCACAAGATGTGACGATAGCTGGGTGTAGTTCTGGCGGAGCATCTGTCGATCTCCTGATGCTTTCAAAAACCACGAATGGGTTATTCAATAAAGTCATATCGGGTAGCGGCTCCAGCTTGAGCGCATTTTCTGTGCAAACTGATCCATTAAAAAACGCTAAGGAGCATGCAAAAGTATTAAATTTCTCAAATGTAGACGACGTCTATGCTCTAGAAGAATTCTATAAGGATCTTCCTTTCGAAAAACTTTTGATAGATAATACATTTGAAGATCAAAAGGACACTAGCGTAGTTTTCGCTCCTTGTGTGGAACGGGATACCGGAGTAGAAATGTTTCTAGACGAAGCTCCATTCCATATTTTAAAGAACGAAAAATATAGAAAGGTACCTATTATATATGGGTTAACTAATATGGAGGGATTGATGCGGCTGCAATATTTCGAAGATTGGAAGGATGACATGAATGAGGATTTCTCCGATTTCCTTCCCAGTGACTTACATTTTGAAAACGAAGAAGAGAAGAAAAAAGTTGCCAAAACTGTCAAAGAGTTTTATTTTGGAAATGAAACTGTGAATGAGAACAATATTTTGTCATACATCGATTTTAATACGGATGCTATTTTTGCGCATTCGATACTATGGTCAATTAACATACAAGTAAGTAATGGAAATGACCACATATATTTGTATGAGTACTCTTTTGTTGAAGATACCGCTTCTTTAGTTCCTTACACAAATGTACGCGGCGCCAAGCACTGCGATCAACAACAAGGCTTGCTGGACGGAAGAGGAGACGATAACTCAGATGAAACTGCCCTTTCAGCAGAATTTAAAAATATAAAATCAATTATGAGGGACACGTGGTCAAATTTTATAACAACAGGGTAAGGTTTTACGTCTAATACAAATTGTGTTTTTCTATTAAAGTCCCCAAGTGTTTACAATTTCCTTACTTTGCAGCCAACCGGTTCCGGAGAATTCTTCATTGCCAATGTGGACCCCAGTGGGTAGTAAAGGCTCGCCACACTTGTCATTTGGGCATACAGTGGAGCTCAAGGGACCGCTACTGGAGCAGCGTGTTAGTTTCTGGGACGACATCTATGCGAGATATTATCGAGTGCCACAGGCACCCAATCCAAACCTAACTCACAATCCGAAGTCTAAATAATAATCTCATTTAAAGCTACGCTACCGCGTTAATGCTTATTTTTCTTAAATGTAATTTATTATTTAAAAAATATATCTATGTTTTCAACTCATTATTTAATAATAATAATAATACTAGCCCTGTATTAAATATTGTCCCACTGCTGGGCACGGGCCTCCTCTACTATGAGAGGAGTTAGGCCGTAGTCCACCACGCTGGCCTAATGCGGGTTGGTAGACTTCTCATACCTTCGAAAAAATTTCTGATATGCAGGTTTCCTCACGATGTTTTCCTTCACCGTTAAAGCAAGCGACAATTAACATTTTAATACACACATTACTTTAGAAAAGTCAGAGGTGTATGCCACTTGGGTTTCGAACCTACGACTTTCGTCTTGGCAGTCCGTACCGCAACCAACTAGGCTATCGCTGCTTTTAAAAAAAAATTTTTTTTATTAAATATAATGATGTTTTTATACAATTTTAAATTCATTAATAAAAAATGTACTAGGTACTAGTATATGTGCAATAGTATATACTACTAGGTATGTATGCAAAAATTAAGAAATAGCATTCAAATGAAAAATCATATTTTAATTTTAATCGTTTGGAAACTACATTGAAACTTCGATGTAACAACTCGACTGGACCAGTGTGAAGCACTAGCAGGTTCAATTTTATTTCCAGAGTAAAATACCATATATTCCGATCGTAAATGTTTTTGAACCGCGATTAATTTATCACCGGTCTTTGTCCTTCTTTTTTTTATCCTGGCACGGCAAAGTGACCACACTGCACCTGTTGGTAAGCGCAGTGCCATCCAATTAAAGTATCGAGTAGCGAGAGACAATCTATCCCCCGCTACTCAACACAATCATGCCGGCCTGCTTCTTCACACTACGCCATTGGCAAGAAGGTGATAAAGTGGTTGAGTACGGCCAAACATAGCACCCCAACTGTAGACCCCGTCAAAAACCGATGTACACTGCTTGATCCCGGAACGCGACACACTTGCGTGGGCTATGACGGGTTTTACAACCTGTGCACGGTGGTCGCTATTCGGGTCCTTGTGATATTGTCAGGACGATATATTGAATGAATGCCTATATAATGCCGCCTTAGATAAGTATCGTTGTAAAAGACTATAATATACATAGTGCCCCTTTAAGTGGCATTTAACACCGGAGGTAACAAGATAAAAACACTGTGAATCTGATCTATGATAAACGTACACAACTTTTTGTACAGTCAAAGCCAATTTAGTCAAAATTACACATATAATTCACTGTAGTTTATAGGTTCATAGGTATTCGACGACGGCTTTTATTTTGTCGTATAGGTAAATTTGACGAGAATTATAAATACGAATATATCTTACCCCTTCTAGTATTCCTTCTAATATTGTTGAGTAATTATTGATGGCGTTACCTGTAAATATCAAATTTAATTGTTAATTTAAAATCTAAAAGAGATAAATATTATATGTGTAAAAACGTGACAACATTTACTTAGATAAAAGCCTCTTGACATTTTAGTATTTATTTTATTATCATCACACTTGAAGTTGAAAAAATGACAAGCAAAAAACACGTGGGTATTAAACAATGATTGTAGATAATGTTGTATATACAAAGGGTGAGCCTATCGGGCACAATTCTAGAATCCGCGCTGATATACTCAGTATCGTGATAGAAAACCCCAAAAACACTTACCCGAACCGAGATCGCACCCGGGACCTCAGCACAGCAGGCCCTTTTTTTTTTTTTTTTTCGCGGGGGAAAACGCTTTATCGCTACCGCTCCATCCTGGAGGGGAGGTGGAGTGGTTATGTTGGACTCACCGGTCTTACGACCCAACGATAAGCCATCCAGTAGAGGTGGAAATTTCTGAACGGTCGTTGGGCCGAGTCCCTAACACTATTTACACCCTACACCGGACTACCAACCAAAACCCCGCGGTGGCCTTCTTCAGCGCATTATGGTTGGCCTCGGGTTCTTGAGGCTAAGGCGCCCCAACTCCTACCGGAACCTACCATGCGCAATGCCGCGTAACGGCTCATCTCTAAAGTAGGGCGGGGCTGTTCAGAAATCCCCACACACCTAAGGACGCCCTTGGCGTCTACAACAGCAATGAGGCTAGCCACGTATGCTGCTGTCCATCTCGGGGTCACACGATGTACAAACGTTAGTACAAATGGCGCTATAACAGCCCCCCGCTGCGCGCCCACGACCCCTGATGGCCTCTTTAGTCGCCTCTTACGACAGGCAGAGGATACCGTGGCAGAATTCTTTAATGCCCCCTAGTACAAAGGGCGGAAGACGCTGGTTATTCGTGGCCGCGGCGCCTTCTACGCCTCCTCTGACGGCGAGAAGGATCAGAATGTTCCCGATCCCTCTCGGCGCTCTCCTTCTGCGAGATTACCCTCTCGCAGAAGTGGGCAACCGCACGCCAGGACCTCGGGCTGATGACCATAGCTGACATTATGGCCGGCAGCGAGAGGTCTCCTCCAACTATTGACACGAGAGCGCTGCGCTCGTCGTCCCAGGCTGGGCACACTTCTAGAGTATGTTGTGCCGTGTCCTGCAGACAGTTGTCACAATGGTGACACACGGCCGACTGTTCTACGCCGACTATTCGACACAGGTACTCGCCAAAACATCCATGGCCCGTGAGAACCTGTGTCAGTCGGAACGTTGCCGCGCCGTGGCGCCTGTCTAGCCATTGGCCAAAGACAGTGCGCACTGCCGCTACGGTCCTCAGACCCGCTGTTGGGTTATCCAGTCTGAGACGCCACTCCTCCACGGCGGCTCTGCGGAAGAAGCCACGAATGACTTCCAGCACAGGCCGTTTTAAAATGATTAAATAGGTAGTGCCGTCGTTAAACTCTATTTTCAGAGACAGTCTCCGTGGCGCAGTTGGCGAGTAGCTGGCTGTAAAAACGAGAGGCCGTGGGTTCGATTCCCACTCCGCGACAAATGTTTGTGTGACAGACAGAAAGTCTCTCGTAGTCCCTGATACTCACAACACAAGACTCGTATCTTAGTGTGGGGTTATTTCTTGTTAAATAATGGTTATATAATAATCATGGGTGAATAGTCTTGGGATAGAGAAAAAGTATGGTTTGAGTTTAGAGTCTCTTGAAACGCAAATGCATGCTAACATTCTCGCCAATTTAACAGAAAACTACTAAGAGCGGCTCTATTACTTACATTTTACTTTATCGTACAGCAGATTCGATACCTAAGTATTAGTTTGCACTACGGATCATTACCAAGCTCGCAAGTGCTTTCAAAATTTACTTTGAATTATTTATTAATAGATTAAATATATCATTTTAAAATTATATTAATTAAATTATTACAAGTTGAAACACGGTAATAGCATTTCATCAAATAACAGCATGTCACGATATCCTACTAATATTATAAATGCGAAAGTTTAGATGGATGGATGGATGTTACTCAATCACGCTACAACGGCTGGACGGATTTGATGGAAATTGGCACAGAGATAGAATATAGTCTGGAATAGCACATAGGCTACTTTTTATCCCGGAAAATGTACAGTTCCCGTGGGATAGTTTAGTTTTTCATAGAGCAAGGCATCGACATGATTTTTTGCATAGAGGTAGTTTAGGGATCAGAAAATGACATATGTCACTTTTTATCTCGGAAAAATGCACGCATCCTACGGGATAGCAAAATATAGAAAGGTGTAATATTTTAAGATACCTCCATGGATTGTACACCTTTCCTTCCAAAAATAACCTCCACGCGGGCGGAGCCGCGAGCAACATCTAGTACTTTTATAATTTACTTACATAAAAAAGAAATAAAAAGTATAACTACGAGTATTGACTTTATTAATAAATACCCAAAAACTTGAAGCTATTCTTCAGAGAGTTCATTTCACTTCAGCACTTGTCATCTTCTAGAATTTCGATTGGTCTATGACACAGACTTGTAGGAGCGAAAAGAAGACGCAGTCGCTTTGTCTCTTTCTACAAAGTGGTTAATTTTGTGAAGATATTGCTCAGTCCTTTCTCTTTGTCTATGATAAAAACAATAATTCCGATTCTCTCTCATAACACTTCATTTTTCACAAGCTTCTAGTCTTAAATAAGCAGTGAATTTGTAAAAAATATTTGTCAATAAGAAAAAGACCAAATGGCCATAAACAAGATATGGCTGCTATAAGCTATTGAGCAGTTGAGTGATCTGCAGGTGGTCCTAGCAGCAGCATAAACTCACCATAATATTGCATCGTCAGGTTTATGCATAAATATCAATTAGAGCTTAACAAACGTACAAACATTACAAGTTATTTAAAAATTGATCGAATAAAAACAGGAAAATGATTACAGTTTTTACCATGGAGCAAAGACTAGTTTGTTATGTAAATTCTTACTTCTATACAATCTTAATAACATGTATCGAAAATACTAAGTTTGTGCAATGCTAAGGAGATGAACAATTATCATTTGTGTATACACTTAACACCTAATGAAATAATAGTACTAATATTCTGATACAAAATCATATGAATAATCGCATAAGATTTTTTTATACCACGGTAATGGCAAACAAGCTTACAGCCCGCCTGATGGTAAGCGGTTACCGTAGCCTATGGACGCTTGCAACACGAGGAGCATCACATGCCCGTCGCCAACCGTTCAGAAACCTATTTACTTATTATTCCCTTCTTGAAGAACCCCATACTGTAGTCCTAAAACCTCATTCTATTCCATTCATTCCACAATAGGAGCATTCGCGGGAGAAAATTCGTCTGAAACCGCGCTATGCGCGACCATTTAGTTTCCATTATGGATGAAATCCCTGTCGATGGCGAGCGGTGCGATAGTAGAAAAGTGCCGTGGGCATCATGTCAAACAATTAGTCACACAGCCAATACAAAAAAACACATAAAGTGTTATTTATCTAAACGTGAGGAATTGGTAGTGTTATAGTATACACAACATGTTATTGAAATAATCACAATCATATCAACATAATCTATGAAATAATCACCTTCTTGCCCATGGCGTAGTGTGAAGAAGCAGGCCGGTATGATTGTATTGAGTAGCGGGGAATAGATTGTCCCTCGCTACTCGATACTCTAATTGGACCGCACGCCGTATCTTACCATCAGGTGCAGTGTGGTCACATTGCCGTGCCAGGATACAAAAAAAAATGTTAATAATAAATATATAATATTTATGTTCAATATCAATTATCATTCATAAACCGATAAAAAATGAATAGTACGAATTAGAAGTCAGAACCAGTCCATTTAGTATCAAATGAGCACGATGTGGAGATGGACGTGCGCGTTTCTGTGTCTGTGTGTCGCGGTCACGGTCAGTGCCGATGATAACTCTCGCCTGGTGCAGCTAGCCCAGGGCCCCGTGAGAGGATACAAGATTGATGAAGACATATTTGCTTTCTATGGCATCCCGTACGCCAGTGCACCTACTGGACCTCATAAGTTCAAGGTAATTTGCATATAATACGCATTATCAAACTCTCAATATCTAACAAAAAATATTAATAAATATTAGTAACTAGCTGTTGCTTGCGGTACACCCGCGTGGAGGTTATTTTCAGGAGCAGATGTGTACAATCCAAGGAGTTGTCTAGCCTATATTAATCAGTGATAATGTAGCATTCGAATGGTGAAAGAATTTTTATAATCGGTCCAGTACTTTTTGGGCCAATTTGTTACAAACATACTTACATACAAATCTTTCCTCTTTATAATATTAGTATAGATAATATATAAAATAATCATTGCTATATATTTGTGTGTAGGTGCTTCTGTATTAACCTGACAAATGGCCGCTACTTGAGTGTACTGTAAAAAGCCAATTTTCAATTACCAAAAACGGTTTGTTCCGGCACGAGCACTGGAGATCCAATTTTGTAATCTAAACAACACACTAACATCATCGTGTACATAGATACATAACTCATTATCAACTCCCATAACATTACTAATTTGGTAATTTGCCCTCTTTGCTTAATAAACAACTAAAACCAATCTATACGCATCCAATTCATTTAAGAAAAAATGCAGCAATCTACAAACTGATATTAAAGCAAAATGCATGTTGTGTTGCAGCCGCCTTTACCACCACCAACTTACCAAGAGCCATTAGAAGCAATAGATAACGGAATAATATGTCCACAAGCCATCATGAGTTTAATATTGATAACAAACAAAACCATGCAAGAAGATTGTCTTATTGCAAATATACTTGTGCCTGATACATATGAAAAGAACCTACCAGTTCTAGTTAGTGTTCACGGAGGCGCCTTCCAAATGGGCTATGGCAAATGGTTTTCGTATACCAATGTAATCAGAACAAAAAAGATGATTGTTGTAACATTTAATTATCGTCTCGGAGTGCACGGTTTTCTATGCTTGGGTACAAAAGATGTGCCCGGGAATGCTGGTATGAAAGATCAATTGGCTCTCTTACGTTGGGTGAAAAATAATATACACGCTTTTGGTGGAAACCCTAATGACGTTTCTCTAAGCGGGGGCAGCGCTGGAGGAGCATCAGCCGATCTGTTAATGCTATCGAAAGCTGGTAAAGGTTTGTTTAATAAAGTGATACCTGAAAGTGGTTCCAGCATGGCAGCATTTTCAATGCAGCCAGATCCTTTGGAAAACGCTAAGATATTCGCAAGACGACTGAACTTTACAAATACCGATGACATTTATGCTTTAGAAGGGTTCTATAAGTCAGCTACACTAGAGCAGTTAATGATAGATCCATTCATAGATCAAACTGACTCTACGTTTGTTTTCTCACCGTGCGTCGAACGACATAATGGCGACGAAGTCTTTCTTGATGACGACCCTGTGAGTATTTTAAGAAAAGGAAAGTATGAGAAACTCCCCTTGCTCATCGGTTTTTCTAACATGGAAGGGTTAATACGTATAGATTTATTTGAAAAGTGGAAAACACTAATGAACGAAAAGTTTTCTGATTTCTTACCAGGTGATTTAAGATTTGAAACTGAGGAACAAAAACAAGAAGTTGCAAATACCGTCAAGCAATTTTATTTTGGTGACAAACCTGTCGGCTCTGAAACCATTTTGTCTTACGTAGATTATTTCTCAGATGTATTTTTTATAATTCCTGCTTTGCGATCAATTGAGTTACATTTAAAAAGTGGGCATGATAAAATATATCTGTATGAGTACTCTTTCACTGACGAGGAAGTTCCTCCGGTTCCGCACACGCAAGTGCGTGGCGCTAATCACTGTGCACAAAGTATGGCTCTGATGGACGGAAAGAGTTTGTTTGATAACGATGAAAATACTGCCTCAGAGGAATATAAGAAAATGATTTCAATTATGAGAGAATTATGGTCCAACTTCATTACAACAGGGTAAGCGAATATACATTTTTTAAATACTATTTTAATCTTTTAGCTGCCTGATGTAGGTAACCAGAAATAGAAGATTAATGTCACCATGAAACTCTGGTCTTTTTTCGCTTGGGTTTCATTGTACGGATACCTTCCCAATTCCGATGTTGGAGAGACGTTTATGCGGGACTCGCCGAACTTTCGACCCAGTAGACCGCATTCGTGTGATGATGATTGGAGATTTTCCTACGCCGGCATACGTCTAAAAACCGCGGTAGATTTCTCCAGCGCATATTGAATGAGCCCAGGGGATCTTAAATGAGTCTGAATTGCTTATTGTACTGCTCTACCTACTGAGAGTCTTTTTTGTCACTCATCAGGATACCCTCAGCGTCTACGAAACATAAGGTTGTTGAAATCGCCATCGGTAAATAGGGCGCACCATGAAAATGGAGGAATGTACAAAAGACGCTCTCATCCATCACTGCGGGACCGCGATCCTTGGAGGACGCAATAAGACGCTAGCCTATGTTACACGGCTCTTCCCAACCAACAAAAGTTACTCTCAAATCCATCTCGTCAGCCTCTGTTGTGCAGTGGTTGATTACCTGGCTGTGACAAAAGGGTTCGATTCCCGCATCGAGACGGCTCATATAATTCTCAATACCTATGACACAAGGTATCATCTTACTGTGGGGTGGAGGGTATGTGATTGACTGTTCGCATATTATTTATTGCTCGACACTCCGAGATAGCACTTCAGACTGTTGCTTGAAAAAATAGTTCGTCAGAACTCAGAACCCCGAGGCAAATATCCTACAAAATGTTTATATATACGCCTTTATAATTGGGTAGTTGGCTCGATCTTTTTTATTAATATTCACGTTACTTAAAACTTATTATCGAAAGAATTTTATTAATCCGAACAATAATAAGTTAATTAGACGCCATTCAAATCTGCTGGAAGGGGTAATTGTCAAATGACAGTACCAGGATGCATGACATGTACCGTAACGTCACGGTTCTCAGAATCTCCATTACTGTGCCGTTGAGCGACGGAGATAGCAATATGTTCCCAATACGCAACCATTTTCGCTCATGCATGTGAGTATTTGCTCATAGCAATATTTAAAATAAATATTGTCACCTCATTTCCAAGCAATTATGATTCTGTTTTCTTTTTTGCGTATTATATTCGGTTGCATATAAATACTGTACAAAGTTAAAGACAGGAAACTATCCTATTAACTAAAACTAGACGTGCCAGAAGAAGCTAATAATATGATGAAAATTCGTTTAAAATAAATTATATATGATATGTCAATTCTTTAGGTTACCAGTACCAGAGGGCTCATCGTCGCCATCTTGGCCGGCTGTGATTGCCAACTGGACGCCTTACATGTCCTTGGGCCAGACGCTGGAGCTGAAAAGTGCTTTGCTGGAAGACCGCGTGCGCTTCTGGGATGATATCTACGTAAAATACTATCACACACCTATTGCACCATCTACACCAAAAATATTAAATACCGAACTATAAATTAGTTATAGTTTAACATTCTGTTATTATTTTTTGTATGACACAAAATATTTCCTGCCCTTTCTAATTGCGAATAAATTTTATTGTTTCAAGAATGCATTTAATGTATTATTAACTATTGTTAGGTGGATTTATTAACAATTCTATATTAATTTATAGAACTCATACATATACACTCACGCCAGTAAACCCCGGAGGGCTAGGCATAGGTGTAACCAGTACACCCACTTTTGGCCAAATTTATTATGGTCCCATAATATGATAAAGGGCTCCGAGCTGATACTGAGAATTTCTAGATAGAAAAATCCAAGATCACTTTACCCGACCCGGGAATCGAACACGAAACCTTAGCACAGTATGACTGCGCCACAAAGGCAGTATTTTTTTTTATTATGTACATAAAAACGTTTTTTTATTATATTGAATTATTTTTTGTGCTACTACTCGGGTTGACATGAGCCATTCATACTATAAACAGCACCTATTAAGATTGCGTTAGAAGACCTTCTGAAGCGTAACTCTGCCGTTTTTTAATAAAATTTGTACCTAATGTTTTAATAAATATGCAACTGCAGCAGAATAATATACGGGTAACCAATACAAATCAATGTCGAAGAATAAAATTGTATTTATTCCTTTTCGAAACAGATTTACGATTCAATCATATTTTATTTTTCCTTTTTAACCGATTTCAAAAAAGGAGGAGGAAGACGCCTGGACCGATTCGAGAAATTCTTATTTTGTTTAAAAGGGTATACTTCCCAGGTGGTCCCATTGGCACCAAGTCAGGATCTGATGGTGGGATCTCAGAAAAATCAATGGAAACCCTCAAATTTAATTATTTATTTATTTAAATAAATAAATAAATTTTATAGTGACGCATAATTTTCATTCATATTTTCATAATGAATGGTAGCGTGAAGAAAATATCTATCTAAATTGAGCAATAAATCGATGAGCGCTTGTTTTCATTGGTTAGAGTTGCCAGCCGCCCTGTTTTCCCAGAACATGACATAGTTTTTATTGTGTTCTGGAGTGTCCTGGGTTTTTTAAGCGCTCTGATAAGGTATAGTATAATAAAATTGCGTGCCACTTTTGGAATCCTTACGTTAAGCAAGACCTCAGGGCTAGCTAATGTTCCTGTTGCCCGCGCTGTTTTAAACCAAAGACGCGGCCTGTTTTTAAACTAAGTTGTCCTGAGGGTCCGGGATCTGGGTGTCAGGGGTTGGTAACTCTAAATATTTATATTTCAATCACTGTCAATGCAGATAAGCACTAGGCTTAGGTTATAGCCTAAGGCACCGACTAGGGTATCGTCTGAGATTTCGATTGTGTATCCATCGATATTCACTTGTCACGGTATTATTATCGCTTAGAGATCAACGAATTCAAGATATTTTAAAACATTACCAATTTCATTGCGCAACCAAACAACAATAAGCAACTAAAATTAAAATAAGTACTGCCATTACTGCATGTTTGCCACTTCCGTTTGACGCCATGCTAACTAAAATTGGTGTATTTTTGGCAATGTTTTTAACATGTATAATACTTTGAAGGCCGTCTAAACATTTAACGATCCCTTACAAATTACTCGACCATAAACATGGTTCTTTTGTCATGCAATCAATATAATTCTTTTCTAAACACATTTCAATTTGGAATAGAATAACGTTACACGAGATTATGTCCAGCAGTGGACGTCCTTCGGCTGACATGATGATGATGATGATGACACGAGATTATTATTCTGACAGTTGTTGCGTTGAAACAAATCGTGATATTGTCCTGTTCGGTAACACATAAAATAAGTACAGTAATGTATACAATGTATATTATACTCTGTCATGACGTAGTTATAGTCACGGATCCCTGGTACAATGTTTCCTATTGATTACTATCAAGCCAATTTTCAGTGAGTAGCTTCATTTTGATGAGACGCCCAACTGTTTTTGATTGTGGTAGCTAACAGGTAACAGGGATAAGATTAAATTAAAAATTAGTAGGCAGCGGCTTTGCTGTGCCCTGGCAACGCAGAAGTCTATGGGCGGCGGTGACTACTTACCATCAGGTGGCCCGTCTGCTCGTTTGCCTATCAAGGCACTAAAAAAAATTATATGTCGATTTGATGATTCTCAAAAAATGTATCACTAACTGCGCGTTAAATCTCAAGATAATTATTTGAATTATTCGAAAAAATATTTGTCCTACAAAATATGTGGTTTGATCGAAGAGTCACGTCCAACATGTATCGATACTGAGGTCATCAAAATTGATAACTAGCCAGCTGAATTTGTTTCAGTACCTTAGTTGATATTTATATAGTTTAACATAATGTGTATAGGTATACAATGTATGACTAGTTCCACAAGAATTGTAATTTTTTCATTTTCCTATTTGTAACATAACGTAAAGAGTGAAAATCTTTTTCGATATTTAAATAGCTTTATTTTCCAGTAACAAGGTAACTACAACACTTACTTAGTATATGTTGATAATTCTTGCACTACTTTGCAATTTCTATTAATGGTTAATTGTTTTACGTCGTGCGTACGTCGTTCGCTGATAACAATGTTTGAAAAAAAAACCATTGTGAATACAAAGCAGCCAAAACTATTCTAAGTTAATAAGATCAATAACTGAGCTTTTTGATTTTCAGAACTGATTGTGTTTTACTTCTGAGAATTTATTGAAAAATAAGATAATTACTGACGTAAGTAGTAAAAATGTAAAAACAATAATTTTTATTTTAAGTATTAGAGAATAATAATAAATAAAGAGTAGTCATAATAACATAATTATTAGTATCCATAATGTCAAAAATGCTAATTATCGCTGAACAATTGAAGAATGATTGCTAAAAAATATAATTTTAATTTGATATTATTCCTATAATAAGCCCAGATTTTGCAACTTTTTCAATTTACTAAAAGTCGTAATCTCGACTTTATTTTGTAGGCATTACAATGGAATTTAGTTATGAATACACTTTAGTTTTCTTATGCCGTTTAGAGAATGAATATCAATACAATATAACTATTTTTATGGATTATGTACCTTATAACTTCCTCCGTAAGTGTGAAATTATAGTACATACTTTGGTTGTTAAAATTTGCTCCCCCCCGTCCAACATGTATCGATGACAAGGTCATCAAAATTGATAACTAACCAGCTGATTTTTTTTCAGTAGCTTAGTTGATATTTATGTTGTTTAACAGCCACATTGTCCTTCAAATTGCCTGGTACGTTATCTCGCTCCTAGGCTCAAAATCTGATACTTGAGATTATATAAATATCAATCAACAGAAAAAAAAATCAGCTAGTTAGTAATCATTTTTGATGACCAACATGGTCACATGTTGGAAAGACGTTCCCCTATTAGGACCGAAAACACACACACTAACCTAATTGTAATATTTTTGTCCTACAGTTAGTAATAAGAGAAATGGTCTTGTGGTATAAACATATTTTGAGCGTAGGACCGGGATAACGTACCACGCAATTTGTAGAACAATTTGGCTGTTAAACTATATAAATATCAACTAAGCAAAAGAAAAAAATCTGCTGGTTAGTTATCATTTTTGATGACCTCATTATCGATACATGTTGGACGGGGGAGGACTCTTTGATCAAACCATACATAATGTAGGACAAATATTTTTCGAATAATTCAGATAATTAGGTATCTTGAGATTTAACAACAAAAAAAGCCCAGTTAGTGATATTTTTTTTGAGATTCATCAAATCGACATATTTTATCCCTGCTACCCGTGTTAGCTATGGCAATCAAATTTTTTTGTAAGAGAAAAACTTAGGCGTGTCATTCAAATTAAGCTACTCACGGAAAATTGGCTTGATAGTAATCAATAACAAACATAGTACCAGGGATCCGTGACTATAGTATCTACAACTTACGTTAAACATTTAATCGTACTAATATTATAATTGCGAATGCTGGATGAATGGATGTTTGTTACTGAATCACGCTACAACGGCTGGACGGATCTGCTTCAAATTTGGCATAGAGAAAGATTATAGTCCAGATTCCGGAATAGTACATAGGCTATTTTTTATCCCGGAAAAATTTACGGTTCCCGCGGGATACTTGTTTGTTTTTCACATAACAAGGGTCCGACATGATTTTTTGCATAGTGGTAGTTTAGGGATCAGAGAATAACATAGGCTACTTTTTATCCCGGGAAAATGTACACTTCCTTTTTTTTTTTTTTGTTGTCGCGGGGAAAGCGTTTTATTACTACCGCCCGCTCCGGGGGGAAGCGGAATAAGAATAAAACGGTTATGCTGGACTAGCCGGTCTTACGACCCAGCATCCCCCTCGCCCGGATGATGGCTATCCGGGCAGCCGCTGGGCCGAGTCCCTACCCCCTATGTACACCCCACCCGACACTACCAGCTAAAACCCCGCGGTGGCCTTCTTCGGCGCTTACGGAGCGATCCCGGGGTATTCTAAGGAGTGCTAGAATTGCTGCCGGAACCGCCCCTGCGCGGTGCTGCGTAGCAGCCCATCTCCATGGGAGGGCTTAGGAGCCCCCGCGCACCGAACAACGACAGCGAACGAGGCCTTACCACACGCGCTGCCGTCCATCTCGGGGTCGCACGATGCTCCCAATTTGGGAGTGCATCGATTCGGGCTGACAGCCCCCCGCTGCGAGCCCGCGACCCCCGATGGCCCCAATTAGTCGCCTCGTACGACAGGCAGGGGTTACCGTGGTGGAATTCAAACGCCCCCGTTCCACAGGGCGGGAGACGCCGGTCAGTCGTCCACCCGGCGCCTCCTACGTCTTCTCTGGCGGCGGGAGGGATCATTTCGTTCCCGATCCCTCTCGGCACTCTCCTTCTGCGAGATGACGCTCTCGCAGAAGTGGGCCACCGCACGCCAGGACCTCCGGCTGGCGACCATGGATGACACCACGGCCGGCAGCGAGAGGTCTCCTCCGACGACTGCTCTGAGAGCGCTGCGCTCTTCGACCCAGGCTGGGCACTCCTCCAACGTGTGTTGGGCCGTGTCCTCGCGGCAGTTGCCACAATGGTGGCACACGGCAGACACCTCCTTTCCGATCCGACACAGGAACGAACCGAAACACCCGTGGTCCGTCAGTACCTGCGTCAGCCGGAAAGTTGGCGCACCGTGGCGCCTGTCTAGCCATCTCTTTAGGACAGGACGCACTGCCGCGACTGTCCTCAAGCCCGCACTTGGGCTTTCCAGCCTGGTATGCCACTCCTCCACGGCGGTTCTGCGAAACCGGGCTGCAATCTCCCTCGGGGCCAGTCTCACCTGACGGCGACTGGACGCCTCCTCCCGCCAGAAGAACGCGGACGAGAAATGTACACTTCCTATCTATGGGATATCAAAATATAGAAAGGTGTATTAAGATGTCAAGCTAATCTTTATACCTTTATATAAATATATACACTTTATATAAATCTACTGTACGTGTGTATGAAACTGAACTCCTCCTAAAACGGCTGGACCGTTTTTTGTATGTGTTTGGGTGGCGCCCTGGATGGTTTAGATTCACAAATCAGCCCGGCAGATGGCGCTGCAGTCGGTGTGGCGCTGCTTTTACGGGCAGGACTACGTCTGCCGGGTCCGCTAGAAGCTTTATAAATCTTCTCAACACTGCACTTTATTCCCTAAAGTAGTATTTGGAGACTAGCCCGCCCACTCACTCGCCCTGTTCCTGTTGGTCATGATCGACAATGTCACTTTCGACACCAAGCGATGAAACTCAGCAAGTCTCTAGCAATGTTTAACTATCTTTAATCCTGTAACGAAATTAATCAAATAGAAATATAGGGAGTTGTTAATATTAAATGTTTTCTCCTCTCCGAAGTGGAGAAACCGCATTTTAAATTGAACATCAACATATTTTTCAAATGCATAAATTATTTCTCGATTTACTCTTCTGGTCAAATACAATACTTTATCAGACAACGCTGACAAAGAAGAAAGAGACATGATTTCACTAACTCAAAAATAGCACAATCTATTTAAGACTGGTCGCAGGCACTCTTAAATTAAAGTGTTATTTATTTTTGAAAGCTGTCGAACTCTAAAGCAGCGTTTCTAAATACCGATCCGTAACTAAGGTGGACTTAAAAATTTGGCTTCTGAAATTTTAGGATAAGATTTAATTGACGTTTCTGTATACCATTTTGAAGGATAACAACTTCTCAAACGTTTAACAGAAACATAAATATTTAATTATCGTTTGAGAATTCGGGCTTAAATATAAGAACCTAATGAGGTATTGACCTTTAAGTAGTAATTATTAAATCAATCCTTGTGATAATTGTTCTAGGCGAGGACGTTATCGAGGCATATACCTCACCACCAAATAAATCTAATACATTGGTAAATAATTTATACTCAAATACTTCCCTCCAATAACGATATTTACTAGCCAGCTTGTTTAGACAGTGGCTGGCAAGCGTCCTCATTAGGCGAAGTAATAATGGCCGCTAAAAGACATCATTATGCTTTCATTCAAAGTGATGGGCTGACAGTGCGATGCTCAACGTGTCTTTTGAAGCAAAAAATAGGTAAAAATAACAAAGGGACGGATGCGACGACAATTAAATTTTAATCCCCAGGGTGTCTACAGGGATTTAGAAGACGAGGGTGTGGACTAACATGCATAACATATGACTATTCGGAGGAATGCGTAAAACACGCGTCAGTCCAAATGAAATACTAATTGTGCGTTCAAATATTAAGCATGTGCGACGAACATAAAAAACAAATAACTATTTTTACCCAGAATTCTCTTTACATCAAATAATGATGAGTTACAAATACCTCCACGAAAATCTGTTACATATAAATAAAAACTACGCAGCTATGCAATTCAGGCGCCTAAAACCCTTCCGTCTTCTTTTGTATGGAGCTCACAGCGCTAAAATCGAGGGGTGATGTCTCCTTTTAGACCGCGTTGCCAAAGTGTATAATAGATACATGAAATTATGATGGAGTCTTCTAACGAATAACAACACGACACTCAGAAATGAGACAACTTTTTATAACTTTCTTGCCAAATTAACAAACTTTCACATCTCCAATTCCGGCAACACGAGAGTTATTGGCGCCTTAACTGGATACAAGTAATTTCGATATAGGTAATTGGATAACATAAGTAAAGCTATATATCCTGCACGAAATAAGATATTTTGAAATGAAAACTTTTGAAGTTAACGGTAGGCAGCTTTGCTGTGCTCTGGCATTGCAGAAGTCTATGGGTGACGGTTACTACTTACCATCAGGTGGACCGTAAGCTCGTCTATCCAGTCATTAAAAAAACCATCACGCTCTTTTACTTTTGGCATAAGCACGTCTATGAAGTTCTATAATTATTGACCAGCAATCATCAAGACTCAAATCCCATCCCTATATTTAAATACTAAAACTCGATAGTGTCCGGTTCACAGCCTATGTGTATGTTACACAGTTACTAGAGAAACTATAGTAACTAATTTTACGTAGAAAGAGTACTTACAATAACTATAGCTGGCCATGTCATGACTCATGATATTAACTACTAAGTTAACTCCAAAAAAATCGATATTGGTTTTAATGCCATCAGAGTACATTTCTTCAACTATTCGAATGGAGTAGTTTTTATTTCCCGCAAAATAACACAAAATTTAATGTTTCTGTTCAACGATATGTAGAAGTTACCTGATATTCCATGTCACTCACAAACCTCTTTAAAACGCCGTCTAAAACAGGCAAATGATGTGTATATACATCATGCTGGTGGTAGGATATTTATATCCGCCCGGATAGCGACTACCGTACACAAGGTGTAAAAGCCGCAATAGTGGCACACGCAAGTGTGTCGCGTTCCGGGATCAGCCAGTGTAAATCCGGTTTTTGTCGGGGGTCTAGAGTTGGGGTACGATGTTTGGCCGTTTTGCGGCCTTCTGAGTACCTACTCTGACCTTCGACCGCTTCTTCACCTTCTTGCCAATGGCGTAGTGTGAAGAAACAGGCAGGCATGATTGTGTTAAGTAGCGAGGGATAGATCGTCTCTCGCTACTCGATACTCTTATTGGCGGGACTGCGCTTACAAAAGAGAAACCCAAAACAACACTGTGAAATATATATGTAGGAATCCATACATTATCCTTAAATTAATAAGTTGTACGTGAGTTACATGTGAAAGCAAAACCAATCAATGGAAATTAAACTGAACTTTCGTGTATAAGACAAACAAATTCCACGAGGAATACGTAAGGGAACTCAAGAAAACAATATACCAACAGTCAAGATAAGTCTGTAACTTAATTAGGGTTCGAAGGTTTTCTCTATAATTAACTTCAAAGGTTTTCCGCGCGGCACGGACGGTAAATTTTACAGGGACCCGTGTATCCGAGAGTTGATTTACGTAAATAAAACAGGGGAACAAGGGGTTATAAGATGAACTTTCAATATATTTCGTTTCCGAAAATATTTTTCTAAGATATATTTTTTTTTATATCATAGTCCGACAAACGAGCCAGTGGGTCACCTGATGTTAAGTGATCTCCACCGCCCATGAACATCCACAATATCGAAAGTATCACGTATGCGCTGTCGGCGTTAAAGGACAGGAATGGGTATTAGGGAAGGGAAGGGGGAATCTGGGCCTCCGGATATCTCACTTACCATACGAAACGCGATCCAGTGAACTGTCACTTTACGTTGGTTTTCTGTGAGACAGTGGTACTACCCCGGCCGAGCCGGCCCATTCATGCTGTAGACAAATATGTCTACAGCGTGAATGTAGTCTCTGGTTGCTGTGTGGTCAACTTTTTAAATATTGTTATAACATCGCAAAAATGTATACAGAAAACTGTTATTTTCAAAGATAACAGTTTTCGACGAATGACGAATTTAAACTATTGATTCATATAAAGTACCCTTAATGATGAGAAATATTTATAAATGTTGCATCAACAAATATGCGGGCTATGAAATTTCTAATATTTCACTAAGTGAAGTATTCCCGTGAGAAAACAACCGCCGTACATCATATCATTTAATATTTATTAACGAGATGACGTGCCGTAATACGTGGTATCCGGACACCATACGCGATCTCTAATATATGACATTGTGCTGTCGTCAATAAATTATGTAGACCTAAAACATTCAAGTTGTTTGGAAATAAGTGTAAGTGGAACTCTGTAATAAAATTGTTAGATCATAAATACTATCATCTACCTATTCCCTAAAACACCTGATTGGAAGCAACTATTTTTCTAACATTTCCATAGTCAATTACTCTTCTAGAAATGACATAACGTAAAAAAATTTGAATAACGCATTTATTAGAAATTTACCAGACCGGGGTATCGAACGTCGGGGTGTGACCTCAAGCCCAGAAGTCACACCGCGTAAGCAGTTACAACTGAGCCACCGAGGCAGTCTTATCTTATACTAATTATAGCATTTTTATCGAACTTTTCGGGCGTGATTCTTTAAATTGATACAACTATTTTATTTATCAACTGATTGAAAAAATACACTAAACTTTAAGCTTACACAACCAAATCGGTTAAGCCGTTTCTGAGATTAGCGCGCACAAACGCACAGACAGACAAAAATTCTAAAATCAATGCTTTCGTTTCTTTAGTTCTATTGCGTTAATAAAGACCAAATTAATAGTTTTTATCATATATCCTCCATGTACAGACAGCGATCAGTTACAATTATATTATATGTATAGATATCGATATCGTTACATTTTGATCCAGAAAATTTTAAACAAATTGAAACAATTTCCGAAATTTTCACGCACGTGTTTTACTCGCAAACTTTTGGACCCTTTCCTGGGTTTGTGGTCGCCAATACGATTCCCGGATCCTTCGTTATAATTAAAGTATTAAATTAACTCGACGTTCCAATGTGCTTACCGTTTTAATTAAAACTTTTTATACCTACTTAAATGTATTAAAGTGCTTCGCCGTCAATCAGGCTCGTAACGTTTAGTAATAATTATACCAGACATATGAGGTAGAGAGTATACGAGAGTCTATCTGGGGGATAGTAGGTGCCACTTGTTTATCTATTTCTGCGACCAAACAACAATGTTGTTTTGAATCTAAATCGGAACGACATTGAATTTAGTGATATTAATATTCTTTATGAGATTCATTATTCTATATCTCGAGAAAACAGCGTACAGTCTTTTTTGGGAAAACATAGTGATTCTTATCACGAATCATCATTCAAGCAAATAAAAAAGACAACTAATTACAACTAATAACAAATAATTATGGTAAAATCCAGTATACCTACTAAATGTTGTAATGAAAACTCACGTTCTTTACTAACCAAAAGTTTTTACGTCAATTAGTATTTCAGGATACTGGATAGAATCAGATGTTTAAATAAAATATTTTAGCGATCAATCCTTATAAACAGCCAGCATTATATAAAAGTTGAATGTACTGAAACCGCCTACTGGAAAAGCAATAGCAAAATACACTATATGTTTAGCTGCCGTTGCAATGTGATATTCAAGTTGGAATAGTTCGAGGTGTTTGCCCCCTTGCTGCAACAATCGTAGAACGAACGCGAAATGATATGGCTTCATCCGATACCCGCAGTTTGCGCTGTTTGCAACCTACAAATGCACTGTTATAATGGAGTTTCGAGTAGTTATAGAAAGGTGCCATATTCTGTTGTGGATTGCGAGTTCTGTATGTGTTTTAGTTTTATGAGTAAGTTTCTCGAACATTTCTTACTTTGACTACACAACTAAGTTGTATATCGTAGACTAAATTGTATTGAATTCAGTCAATGCAAGTGAAGCAAGCCTAGCTTCTCTAAAAGCCTCCGTGGCGCAGTTGGCAAGTAGCCGGCTGTGAAACGAGATGCCGTGGGTTCGATTCCCACACCGGGACAAAGGTTTGTGTGATAGACAGATAAGTGTGTCAGGTCTTGGTGTTGTGAGACCGAAAGTCTCTGGTAGTCCCTGATATCCACGTCACAAAACTCGTATCTTAGTGTGGGATCGGGGCTATGTGTGTGACTGTTGGGTGACAAAACAAACTCCTATTGAAGATGCATAAGCCTCGCCAATCACAGCTATACTGGACTGTGCCGATAGATTACCCATTTCAAACACGTCGAATGCACATATATATATATATAGAAATAGAAACGATAAAATCCAAAACTCGTGTAACTTAATGATCCAAAAATAAACGCACCGATTTAGGCAACACTTATTTGATTCAATCCACATTGCCGCAGACGTGCACAGAATTTGAACCCGACAGCCGGGCCGACGGGCTCGGTAAACAAATGGTTAATTACAAGAATTGACGGCTTAACTGCAGATAAATACCGACAGAATGACCGAGCAAATGACTAATTTCACGGTTAAACCAATCCACTTCCTTACTTAGCTAGAAAAGCAAGCTGGCAAGTCATTGCCTTAATCTGTATGTTTGTATTTCATTACATGAAATGTATTGTGTGACAAAGCGACTTATGACATCATATTAATATGGGTCTATCTAGGACATTGCTTCACTTAATATGGAAAGGAATTCCTGATCACAATCTTATTAAGATACATTCTTTTATTTCTTAAGATACATTCTTAAACTATAACTATCTGTTATGCTATCTTCTTCTTCTTTTGATTCAATGGCTCCACCGTTAAACGTCGGTGATTCTGCCAATGTCCAGTATAATAGCAGAAAATAATAATTATAATTTATAATTTCCAGAAGTGAGCAATTTCCAGTTTTTCCGTAGACCTATAACGGCTATCGTTCAGAGGAATACCTAAGTCAGGTTATTATTTCAGGTAAGCAAGTAATAAATACAATTTGACAGCCTCCATGGCGCAACAGGCGAGTAAATGGTTGTGACACGAGAGGCCGTGGGTTCGATTCCCGTACCGAGAGCAATTTTTGTGCGACAGACAGATACTTGTTTTTTTTTTTTTTTATATATCATAGTCCGACAAACGAGCCAGTGGGTCACCTGATGTTAAGTGATCTCCACCGCCCATGAACATCCACAATACCGAAAGTATCATGTATGCGCTGTCGGCCTTAAAGGACAGGAATAGGGATTAGGGAAGGGAAGGGGGAATCTGGGCCTCCGGATATCTCACTTACCATACGAAACGCGACAGTGAACTGTCACTTTACGTTGGTTTTCTGTGAGACAGTGGTACTTCCCCGGTCGAGCCGGCCCATTCATGCTGTAGACAAATATGTCTACAGCGTGGCTCTACCACTTTTATTTATTTGTTTCGGGTCTGGGTGTTGTGGCACGGTCCCTCGTAGTTCTTGATACCCACGATACAAGTTTTATCTAGAGTGGGATCAGAACCGTGTGTGACGGTTGGGTGTATTTATTTTATTATTATTTAAATAATATAATTAATGAATTATTGAAGACTAGTTATACTTCAAAAATGCCCTCTGTACTGCAAAGAAGCACCAAGATACTATTGAAAACTCTCTTGGCTTGACTCTTGAAAAATTATAATAAACTCAAAAACGAATTGTCATTGCTCGTTTTGGATATTGATCTCAGCCTAAGTAACCACTGGTCACTGGATCAATGAATCCTTTACATTAATATATAGAATACTAGCTGTCCCGGCAGCGCCATCTGCCGGGCTGATTTGTGAATCTAAACAATTCAGGGCGCCACAAAAAATCATTCAAAGCGGTCCAGCCGTTAAGGAGGAGTTTAGTGACATACACACGTACAGTAGAATTATAATATATAAAGATATTTATATGTACACTAGTTGTTGCTCGCGGCTCCGCCCGCGTGGAGGTCATGTTTGGGAGAAAAAGTATACAATACAAAATACCAATATTCATGCGTTTAACTTAAAAATGACGGATTTTCATACAAACTTTCATTCCCTATTTTACCTCCTTAGGGGCGGAATTTCCAAAAATCCTGAAACATATATTTTTTATTTTTAACTAAAATGCCAAATACTAATTTTCATGAATTTAACTTCAAAAATGACAGATTTTCATACAAACTTTCATCCCCTATTTTACCCCCTTAGGGGTGGTATTTCCGAAAATCCTTCCTTAGTGGATGCCTACGTGATAAAAGGTACCTACTGTCAAAATTTCAAGTCTCTAACCTCAGCCGTTTAGGCTGTGCGTTGATCGATCAGTCAGTCAGTTTCTTATTTTATATATACAGATAGAAAAGTACAGATACTCAATACAGACTGCAGTGTGATATATTAGAATAAGCAAATCGACCTTTCATTGATCCCGCACTATTCATCTCATATGATTGATTGAATTATATTTTTTAATTATCTGTAGGTCTTTGTCTTTATTGAATATGAGATTTAGTACTATCATCGGATTCAAATTAAATTGAACTAGAAAGTAAAATCAATATTTTATATTCCTATTATCGATACTAATATTATAAAGAGGAAAGATTTGTATGTAAGTATGTTTGTAACGAATTGGCTCAAAAAGTACTGGACCGATTTTAAAAATTCTTTCACCATTTGAATGCTACATTATCACTGATTAATAAAGGCTATTTTAATTGCAAGAACCTCCACGCGGGTGAAGCCGCGAGCAACAGCTAGTAATCTATATTCCTACTGACAACTTCACTATTTAGTATTTGGGCGCCAATTATGAACATAATTATATTATAAAAAATACTTCTAAACAAACAAAACAAATTGAATAAATAATAATAATTGAATGATATTAGTAATGTATACACTGTCTCACTATTGGGCACGTTTTCGGAATAACAATCACTTTAAAAAAAACTATTACGTGGATTTTAGTAGAATTAGCATATTAAGTAACCACTTACTGCAACTTTATGACTTACTAGCTGTTGCTCGCGGATCCGCCTGCGTGGAGGTTATATTCGGGAGCAGAAGTATACAATCCAAGGAGTGGTCATCTGCACTGAGGCACCTATAGCGATTGTCCAGCCTCTCAGGTATTGTGCCTGAATATTGAGATTGCATCTAAAGAATACCCCATAAGTTTAACCTCACTTTGCCCCTAAAAGGGACGATTTTTCAAAAACTTGAAAACGTTGAAACACGTATTTTTTTATTTCCTACCAAAAGCCTAAATATAAATTTACAGATCCCTAAGTCAAAGAAATATGGATTTCCCATACAAATTTTGAACTATAATTGAAGGTTGTTTTTTGAGAAAAAACATAGCCTATGTTCTTCTCCAGGATATAATCTATTCCCTTACCAAATTGCATTACAATCTGTTCAGCCGTTTAGTCGTGAAAGGTAACAAACAAACAGAATCACTTTCGCATTTATATTATTAGTATGGATTTTCATGCATTTATGAGCATTAGCTGTTTCTAAATAAATGAGCCCTAAAAAAGAAGTCTTGTTTAAAACCAGTTGATTTCAGCACTCAATAATTTAAACTAGCCTCAAAAGATGTCGAAAATGATTTGCCAATATATATAAAAACCAATATCGCGAAAATGTCGCTTAAATTAAATAGACCGCCAACCGTCGCTATGTAGTCAAGTTATACGATGTTTAACGGTCACGGATCATACACAGGAAGTTCAGCTTTGGGTCACTGTACACAATATTATCATTGTAATTCGAACTACAACCTATATTGTATATGTGTGTACTGTATGTCTGTGGTATGTAATAATACTTAGGTCTCGAGAGCTCATTGAATTTGTAGGAAATGTAAAGAACTCACGAAGTGTTTCCAAAATTTTACTAGAGATGTGCCGATTATGACTTTGGCCGACTAGCCGATTATTCGGTTATAAACAGGCGGAATAGTCGGCCAAGCCGATCACTGTTTCGGTGATTTCCGTGACGCTTCGTTTACAGCTGATTCGCGCGCATGTCGGTACCGCCGCCTGCAAAACAGCAAATACTAGAAGTATGAACAACCATATTAAATACCGACATCCAAGCCTGATACCACAGTTAGGTTCTGCGATCAAGGTTTTTGTTTATTGTAATTCCTCCTACATACATTTTATTGAGAAATACATATAAAGTAAGACCCGGATAGTCGGCGCTCTTTGCCGAATAGTCGCCGACTATTCGCCGGCTTCATAGTGGCCGTATAGTCGGCTTTACCGCCTGGTCGGCACATCTCTAGATTTTACTGGCCTCAAAAAAAAGTGGAGACTATTTGACAGAATATACTTTACTAATGATCCCGGGCAGACGCTGTCCTGCCATAAACCGCCTTCTTTGTAGACCGAATTTTCGTTGAAAAAATAACAAATTCAAATCTCGACAACAGCGCCACCTATTGGATCTAAAACTATCATATCTTTTAAATTGGACCGAACCACAGAAATACACACAATTTCATTGAAATTGGTAGAGTGGTTTCAAAGTCTGTAACGGACATAGGTAGAAACAATTTTTGGGTTTTATATGTATAGATGCAATATTTCTATGCATTACCAAATGTGGCCTGATTTTGATGACTCTTTTGTATTCAATAGATTATATTTATCTGATCTAACGAAAAACAATGGAAATGTTAACCTTAATTTTTAAACAAACCCTCATTACCTGCAAAATTAGATTCTGATATAAATTATTACAGACACAACAATCATAGCTCCGTGAATCCAATAAGTATATGGTGGGTCCAAAACCATTACAATTGTTTGTTCTCATATTTTTTTTATCGTGACACGGCAAAGTGACCACACACTGTGTGGTCACCTGATGATAAGCGTATTGCCGTCCAGTTAGAGTATCACGTAGTGAGAGACAATCTATCCCTCACTACTCAACACAATCTTACAACACGTACAAGACTAGGCCAATTAATAGATACTGCGCTACACCTTTTGACTGCCGGTGCTTATCAATCATACTAAGATCTACATAAGATAAGAAAAAAATATGATGGGAGACAAGAGACTAGAGAAATCACGTTTAATCACCCTAAAATAATCTGTTTAAAAAACAACATCACTTCCGTTAACATTAACACAAAACAGGATACGTTTTTATTTTTTCTACCTAGGTGTGTCAGCCTCCTTAATGGTAAGTAACAAATGGTAACAGGCAAAGAGTTCTAACTGCATACTAAATTCCAAGATATTGTATAGTTGAAATTGCTGTGAGAGTTAATCTAGGCGGGCTAATAAAGATTTGCGTTGAAAGAATCAATGTGTGTAATAAGTGATGCAGCGGATGAACTCGGTTTTACTCTTTTTCGAGAATAAAGCCTAAAGCCTTTTTGGGGCGTAAGCTATGATGGTACCTATCATTATCTGATCGTAGTCACGGAAGTCCGGCTCAATATTAGCAATGTATGCATGATTATGCATGATTGTATGTTACATTGAAGACTGTGAAGTCCTGGGCAATATGGGTCCTAATATTTTATGTATCGGGACGACGAACGCCGTACCACGGTATTTTGTACCACCATGCAGTATTTTGTACTCAAAGTTGCTAAGTAATTGCATTGCTACAATAAATTGTACAAGTAGTTATAATGAAACAGTATTTATTACAATCGGGCAAAGCAATTTGCTTCTCTCGTTTCAAGTTATCGAAAAATATTTCAAATAAATTTTGAAACTAAAATATGAATAAATTAAACTACAACTGGAAATTCTGTTGTAAACAATACGATTGGTAACATACAAGAACACGTTTCACAATTACTATTACTAGCGTAACACAGAAAACCTTTTAGTTGTGGTCGCGGGGTTTCCTCACCTGTAAATACTTTAGTACCTACACTATCGCTTGTCTACAACAAAATTATATTAAATTACTGTTCCGCTGTAGCGTGCAACGAGGTACCACCACCGGTTGGATCCATTGAAAATTCCCTACACAACTAGGGATGACACACCTCTCATTATTTTCGATGCTTTTTGTTTTCTACTAGATGTTGACAGCGGCACCGCCCGCTTGGAGGTTATTTTTGGAAGAAAAGATATACAATGCATGGAGACATCTTAAGCTATTACACCTTTCTATATTTGCGTGCATTTTCCGGGATAAAAAGTAACCTATGTCATTTTCTGATCCCTAAACGGCCAATATGCAAAAATCATGTCGATCCCTTGCTCTGTGAAAAACTTTACTAGCACATGGGAACTGTACATTTTTCAAGACTATAATCTATCTCTGTGCCAACTTTTTTCACTTACATAAGCGTCCATAAAGTTAAACAACATATTCCATCCAGAAAATTAATTATTACAATATTACAAGAGGCGGAGCATAATGGTTGGTAAACTCACATTTTATTTATCCTACTAACATTATAAATGTGATTTTTTGTTTGGATGTTTGTTACTCAATGACGCAAAAACCGCTAAACGATGAAATTTGGCACACAGATAGTTTATTAGCTGGATAGAAAAATATGGTTACGGGTTCGATTCTCGCAACGGGATAACATTTTCATATTGTTGGGTGTACTTATTTATTGTGTAGAGTACAGTCTTCTGCGGTGCCGATAAACGTAATCACGTAAGCAAAGCTGCGGGAAAAGTTTAATTTTTTATAATGCCTTTATGCCAATTGCGTCAAAACGCATAAAATCGGCATTTGTTTGAAACATCCCTAGCGAAAACCATAACATTTATTTTTATACACGTTCGGGGCTTATCTCGATCAAAGTGTGGTTAATAATTGCACGATTTTAATTATATCCGCAAACGTTGCGTGGCGCGGCGCCATTTAAGGGTCGCTACACGATGCACGCGGTACTTAGATATTTTACTCTGTTTTATCAAACTGATGAAATTTTGTAAAATACAAGCTTGCAGAGGATAAGGTTGGGTAAACGACCTGTTTTAAGGGCAAAAGACTTCTGTGCGTGAGTCGTGAGATAAAGCTATAATTATCAGTGTAATAATGTAGTTTGTTAATCAACCTTGTTAATTATTTTATTTTCAACTAGCTGTTGCCTGCGGCTCCGCACGCGTGTTTGTTATCTTATATATCTTATACTATTTATAAAATTATTTCATCTCTCTCAACTCTCAACAAATACAGATTTTCGTTCAAACAGGTATAACTTTGATTGAATGCACCGATTTAAATGAAATAAAGACTAAATGCTACCTCGAGATACACTATGTTGTTATTGTCGATTCTTCTGTCGTAATACAGTACTTTGGACGTGATCCTTTGACAGACAGACAATAATTCCCAAAACAATTATGTTGGGCTCTATATAACACTTTACAATCAAAATTTTGTAAAAATATTTAATGTACACACAAAGTGCCCCTTCAGCTTTATTATAGTATAGATGAAAGTGTTAAACCAATCGTAGCTTACATCATATTCGTCAACAGGCACAGATACAATCAATGCATACGTCACAGACAGATAAATCACGTCGGCTCTCGGGAAGGGGTTACGCATCCCTCTACGATCGTTAGATAGTCAGGATGCACATCGTATGATGTATCGACAGAAATAAAACAAGCTGATAATAATAATATTTTTATTTTGTAAAACATGAGTGTATACATGGTGTTCAGTTTAAATAAAGTGCTACATGTTTTGCCATTTACGGCGTACAAATTATATTTTAGCGAATCGGCGCCTAAATTTTAAAAAACTAAATTAAATATGAAATGTCAGTTATAAAAAAATAATTACAAGAATAAACAAAAATATATTGAAAATCATATTTAATAATTAAGAGAAATGTCGTATTGCATCTTATATCTAATAATATTTTAATTGCAGTCATTTAGAAATGCTGATATATTATAATAACATTTATGTAAAATATATTTTTTTAGAGTTAACTTAAATTGTATAGATGGTAATAATAGCTGAACACTACATATTTTCATAAACTACTGCCACTTCGTAATGACATTATCCTATGGAGAAGAACTTGGCAAGAAACCCCATGGTTAGTCTTTTAACACAGCACATTTTAAATTAAAATAACTGATACACACATACAACTGTTTAATCTTCGTATAGTCAGCAATGCGCCGATACCAAGGTGAGAATGAACGTAAAATGTTCAAAAAACTCGCGCTCCCTTATTTTCTGTGATTTCTATTGTGCCCCACGAAACAGAAACAGCAAAATCACTGACGGTGCCTTCAATTTACAACAGATCGAGATATTTGCAAGTTCAATTATTGGTAATCTGTGGTATTGCTGGTGGTACGATATTCATATACGCCCGGATAGCGACCATCGTACACAGAATGTAAAACCCGCCATAGTGGCACACGCAAGTGTGTCGCGTTCCGGGATGAGCCAGTGTACATCCGGCTTTGCCGAGGGGTCTAAAATTGGGGTACGATGTTTGGCCGTTTTGCGGCCTTCTGAATACTCTAACATTAGACCCTCGACCGCTTCTTCGCCTTATTGCCCATGGCGTAGTGTGACGAATCCGGCCGGCATGATTGTATTGAGTAGCGGGGGATAGATTCTCTCTCGCTACTCGATACTTTAATTGGACGGCACTGCGCTTGCCGTCAGGTGCAGTGTGGTCAATTTGCCTTGCGAGCGTAAAAAAATCGCAGTGCTGTTCAGGTAGACTATCAAGTAGAGACATGATTGTGTCGAGTAGCAAAGTATAGTTACTATACGGCAAACTATTCCATAGTTCGATAGTGCGGCACTAAAGTCCTTCCGCGTTGAGAGCCAAACACCAAATAACGGTAACGGGCAAAAAGGTTTTTATTGCACAAGAACGCGCACACTTAGTTTTTCTTTGCATTGAATTCAACCTTATTCCTGATATCCTTCGAAAACATGAGATCCATGATCATGTTGAGCTTAATGGCAAGATCCTTTTGTCTCCTCAAAGTATCTACCTGGCAACCGGGTACTAGGCAGATGCAGCAAGACATAATAACTTAAGATGCCTTTAGGGATTGTATACATTCTCATCCGAAAAATAACTTCCACAAGGGTGGAGCCGCGGGCAACAGCTGGTTGTAATATATGATTGAGTATTTCGGTTATAAACATAACATATAATTTGTCCAGGCTTAAGATCCCGATATGATCACAGGCTATCTATCGTATTATGGGACGGAAATACAATTGTGGTTGTGCTTACCGTCTCCTAGATTCAGTCGTGAACTTATTCTACTCATAAAAATATTATACAAAGTTTTGTCATTCAACACCGATACTAATTACCCATAAAATAAGACAAAACTTAATCAAAGACCGACTTATACCTTGAAACTAATATAACTTGTGACAGGAATTGTTAGGAAAGTATTTATCATGAAAAAATACGAGGCCGTATGGGTAATCCAAGTTCATGCCAATATTCTGGAGCTAAATACTCTATTCGGGCCAAATATCGAGCAAATAGCGAGGCCATCTTTTCCAAATGATGATTTATTTGGCGCGCACGTGTTTTCTGTAGTAATAAAGTCTGTCAAAGAACGATTAATTATATTGGCCGGATATTGGTACAAGTTCGACAGGTCTTCCATCAAGGTTTTAGCTGGAAAAAATGGGTTCTATTTGCAAACTATTGTTGTATTCTGGAGCTTTGCGCTGTTCGTGTACAGTTAAGTGTTAAATAGGTACAAAACACATTTTTAAGACAGTTTCAGCAAAGGCAGGCACGGTTTTTACAGCTTATTTTTTTATGCTTTGTTGCTTTTCGTAAACCTTTAAATAAAGTTAATTTTTCTTTTTTTTTAAAGTAATTTTTAGAGTCGAACTGTCTGTCAATATCCATTTTTGAACATATTAGTAAATTTATTTTATTTTTATTTTATAGCTTGTTATGCTTGGTGGTCATACACTATAGTCCAATCAAGAAGTTTAAAAACGAGTTGCTCTTATTTAAGCTCCTAAAAATATGGGCGATAGCTTATTCGATACGGAATGAAGTCTAGAAAAATGTATACAGAGCATTTATCAGCATATTTTAGCACAAAATTTTGTATATACATATACACTCACGCCTGTATTCCCCGAAGGGGTAGGCAGAGGTGTAGCCAGTACACCCACTTTTTGCCGAATTTTTCGGTCCCATAATGTGATAGGGGGCGAGGCTATCGCCATACCGGGCACAAATTCCAGACTCCGGGCTAATACTGTGAATGTCTAGATAGAAAAACCCAATATCCCTTTACCCGACCCGGGGATCGAACCCGAGACCTCAGCACAGCAGTCGTAACGCATGCGCAATTACAACTGCGCCACTGAGGCAGTACAAAATTTTGTATGTCTTTTTGTTTCTATTTTATGTATTTACAATAAAGATTATAAATAAAAAAAAAATCTTTTTTCTTAGTTACCAATTAGTATTGACTATTGTGTATTTTATCACACAGCTAAACATAATGTAAATGTTAAATAAAATGTGCCGTGATAAATATAAAAAAGCTTTACTTTTTATCAATGTTAATGTTAGGATAAGTCCCGTGTATGTATTATTGCACATTGATATGGTGCCGATGTGGTAGCATCGTATATAACGCTAAATTTCACTTTACAACTTTTAAACAGTCTTTTATATTTTAGTATTTTGCCTCATTAACACAAACAACATTCGTAAGAAGCCTTGTTAGTGAGCCGAGCGTAATAGCATTAATAGCCAAGTCCTAGAGTTTAGTTATGTATTTACAAGGCAAAGAGGCTTTACACGACAGAAGAATGGCGCGCCTCTCAGAGTTCTAAGAGTGCAACGCGTCGCTACTTCCGGCCTTGTCATTATAAAATAATGAGAGACAAACATCGTTCAAATAAATTAAAAAATATATTTTGTATGTGTGCTTTTCCCTATAGCCTTAATTACTAACAGCCAATTTCCATCCGCATGAAAATAAACCAATTCAAACTTGTTATTTGTAAGCGTAGCGTTCAAACTTTACTCCTATTGATTTGTTTGTGGGAAAGGTCTGTAAACTCGGATTGAGAATATTTCCTTCGACTGAGTTCTTTAAATTTATTGATACACGCGACCTGTAATCGGTACGACTGCTGAGGTCTCGGGTTCGATCCCGAGATCGGATAAAAGATTTTGGGTTTTTCTATCACGAAATACACAGTAGCCTGGACTCTGGAATTGTGGCGGGCATGGCGATAGGCCATGGCGATGACCCCATCACATCATGAGACGGCTATAAGCTCGGCAAAATGTGGGTGTACTAGTCATAACTCTGCCTACCCCTTCGGGGATCACAGGCGTGAGTGCGTAAAGTATGTGTTATTATACGAACAATATTTTAACTATATTTTTATAATGCAAACTCAAGATCATTTTCTCTTATTTATATTCGTCAATTAAGCATTCTGAGACGCTAATGGTAATTTTAATAGCTTCAATGAACCCGAAACAGCAATTATAACTCCGTTACGTATGTCTGTAATGTTATTCTTCGTTATTAAGTTTGTTTGCAGTTATATCTAATTTCAGAATTCTGAATGAATTCTTGGCGGTATGCCGTATGGTTTTAAACTTATCGCATTAAAATTAACGATAATTAGGGTATAAATAACAACACTTACACATACAATACAATTATAAAATATGAATACTATACGAGAAAACAGTAAAATATAAATTTTACTGTTTATATTAATTATTAAAATAATCATATATCTACGGTATTTATAAATCGAGTCAAAAATAATAAAATAATGAAACCTAAAGCTAACAAATGAATATTTAAACTATTATATTGTCATAGATACTAAAATTCATGTTTTTATATCATAGTCCGACAAACGAGCCAATGGGTCACCTGATGTTAAGTGATCTCCACCGCCCATGAACAACCACAATACCGAAAGTGTCATGTATGCGCTGTCGGCCTTAAAGGACAGGAATAGGGATAAGGGAAGGGAAGGGGGAATCTGGGCCTCCGGATATGTCACTTACCGTACGAAACGCGACAGTGAACTGTCACTTTACGTTGGTTTTCTGTGAGACAGTGGTACTATCCCGGTCGAGCCGGCCCATTCATGCTGTAGACAAATATGTCTACAGCGTGGCTCTACCACTTTTATACGAAATAGATGGATTATAAACATGGATTATAAACGATTTTTTCCTCACGCAGGAATCAAACACTAAGCCACGCATACATGTGGCTATGCGGCTGTTACACACCTTTTTTTTTTTTTTTTGTCGCGGGGAAAGCGTTTTATTACTACCGCCCGCTCCGGGGGGAAGCGGAATAAGAATAAAACGGTTATGCTGGACTAGCCGGTCTTACGACCCAGCATCCCCCTCGCCCGGATGATGGCTATCCGGGCAGCCGCTGGGCCGAGTCCCTACCCCCTATGTACACCCCACCCGACACTACCAGCTAAAACCCCGCGGTGGCCTTCTTCGGCGCTTACGGAGCGATCCCGGGGTATTCTAAGGAGTGCTAGGATTGCTGCCGGAACCGCCCCTGCGCGGTGCTGCGTAGCAGCCCATCTCCATGGGAGGGCTTAGGAGCCCCCGCGCACCGAACAACGACAGCGAACGAGGCCTTACCACACGCGCTGCCGTCCATCTCGGGGTCGCACGATGCTCCGAAACTGGGAGTGCATCGATTCGGGCTGACAGCCCCCCGCTGCGAGCCCGCGACCCCCGATGGCCCCAATTAGTCGCCTCTTACGACAGGCAGGGGTTACCGTGGTGGAATTCAAACGCCCCCGTTCCACAGGGCGGGAGACGCCGGTCAGTCGTCCACCCGGCGCCTCCTACGTCTTCTCTGGCGGCGGGAGGGATCATTTCGTTCCCGATCCCTCTCGGCACTCTCCTTCTGCGAGATGACGCTCTCGGAGAAGTGGGCCACCGCACGCCATGACCTCCGGCTGGCGGCCATGGACGACACCACGGCCGGCAGCGAGAGGTCTCCTCCGACGACTGCTCTGAGAGCGCTGCGCTCTTCGTCCCAGGCTGGGCACTCCTCCAACGTGTGTTGGGCCGTGTCCTCGTGGCAGTTGCCACAATGGTGGCACACGGCAGACACCTCCTTTCCGATCCGACACAGGAACGAACCGAAACATCCGTGGTCCGTCAGTACCTGCGTCAGACGGAAAGTTGGCGCACCGTGGCGCCTGTCTAGCCATCTCTTTAGGACAGGACGCACTGCCGCGACTGTCCTCAAGCCCGCACTTGGGCTTTCCAGCCTGGTATGCCACTCCTCCACAGCGGTTCTGCGAAAGCGGGCTGCAATCTCCCACGGGGCCAGTCTCACCTGACGGCGACTGGACGCCTCCTCCCGCCAGAAGAACGCGGACGAGAGGAGTTTTGCGTCCAACTCCCAAGGGAGGGTGCCGGCCAATACGCAGGCCGCCTCGTGGGAGACCGTGCGGTAGCCCCTTACTATTCGCTGCGCCAACAAACGCTGAGGTTTGCGCAGCAAGGCGACGCAGCGGGGTTTCAGGGACTGAGCCCATACGGGACATCCGTACAGGGCCATTGACTGCACGACTCCAGCGTATAAACTTCGGCAAGGGCTATTAGGTCCCTCCAGGTTCGGCAGCAGGCGTCCGAGCGCGCCCGCCGCCCGCACCAATTTCGGCGACAACTCCTTGAAATGGGCACGGAAATCCCACCGGCTGTCAAGAATCAATCCCAAGTACTTCATTGTACAGCCGATGGGAATCCGCACCCCCTCCACATTGATGTGGGGCATTAAAGGTGGCCGAATCCGAGGACCGTGAAAGTAAAGGGCCTCGGATTTGTTCAGGGCCACCTTAAGGCCCAGTCGCCGAATCCTGCCCACCACCTGTTCGGTTGCGAACGAGGCGAGCAGGGTGGCCTCCTGGAAAGACCTGGCTGTCGCTGTTACTAGCGTGTCGTCTGCATAACAGACGACAGCGACGCCTCGGGGATTGGTACCACGGAGCACCCAATCGTAGCCGATGTTCCACAGGAGAGGGCCCAGGACTGAGCCCTGTGGAACACCGCAGGCGCCTGGATACACTATGTACCTGTCAGAGAGATACGAGCGCACCAGACGCCGGAGATACGGTGGCACCACGTGGTACCGCAGTGCTTCCAGTATGCAGGCCCAGGGCAGGGTATTAAACGCATTGGCGATGTCTAGAGACACCGCCACCACCACTTCACCCCGAGCCACTGCATCCTCCGCTTGTGCCTTGACCCGCAAAATCGCGTGTACTGTCGATCGGCCTTGCCGGAACCCGTACTGGCACTGTGCCAGGTCCGGCCCGACCCCTTCAAGATGCTCGACGAGGCGAGCGTGAATGATACGCTCGAAGAGCTTACAGACTTCGTCGAGCAACACGATGGGCCGGTAGGCCGATGGCGACTCTGCGGGCCGCCCCTCCTTTTTGAGCAGGACCAACTTCCCAGTTTTCCACTGAGACGGAAAACGGCCCTGCTCCAGGCACGCGGAGAACAGGCCACGAAGCCTAGTCCCCAGATGCTCGACGGCTAACACCCACGCACGTCCGGGGATACCGTCGAGACCCGGGGCTGTTTTCTTGCCCCGCAGCCGAAGCACCACCGCCCGAAATTCCTCGGGCGAAACCTCCGAAATAACCCTTGCCGAACTCAACGACGATGGCGTCGATGGATGTGACGCCATCGGTGGGGGAGTGACATCTTCAGTGGCAGGGAACAAAGCTGCGACGACCTCCTCGACTAGGTCACCCCGGAGACTCTGCGTCAGTGGGGGCGCCCACGGGCGATATCTCCTCATCGTCACGCGATATGGACGCCCCCAAGGGTCGTTATCGAGAGTTCCCCGGAACTCCTTCTGAGCTGCAGACTTTGCCCTAGCTATTGCTACGCGCAGCGCTCTCTTCGCCTCCCTGTGGAGGCCGTGAAGCAACCGCTCCTGGTCCTCGTCGCCGGGAAGACGGATCCGGCGACGACGGTGTCTGGCGAGACGACGAAGGGCGGCAACGCAGGAGACACGCAACCGCATAAGTTCCGCCGACCACCAGAACACCTGACGCTTTTCGGGAAGACGTCGGACTCGGGGCATGGCCGCGTCACAGACGCGCGACATCGCTGCCCCAAACCACGACGCCTCCTGCTCGACCTGCATCGGTGCCTCCGGTGCAGGGAGCCACGCCTGGGCCAGTGCGGCTTCCTTCAGGGCCTCAACATCGAGGCGTTTTACCGACCAACGCGGGCCGTCCGACCGCGGGCCAGTCGGTCCTCCACTGGACTGGGGGTTAGGGGACAAGGCGACGTCGAACCGAATATATCGGTGATCCGACAACGTCTCCTCATCCACCAGAACTCTCCAGTCACGGACACGGCGGGCAATAGCTGGGCTGGCGAACGTGAGGTCCACCACCCATCCGCCATTATGCCGCACGCACGTGTTAACCGACCCGCGATTCACGACGGCCAGGTTGGCCGAGATCGCCCATTCCTCCAGGGCCTCGCCGCGCCTGCTGGTGACCGACGAACCCCAAGCCTGAGACTTGGCGTTGAAGTCGCCGGCAACGAGAACGGGGCGAGGCTGACTGCCTTGCACCACCAGGGCCCCTAGCCGAGTGAGAAAGTGCTCGAACTCAGCCAGTGATCTATTGGGGGAGAAATACACACCCACAATCCAGACCCCCCCCCAACAGAACCGCCACACATCCCGATCCCTTCGATACTTTTTCGAAGGGTAGGGAACCGGCGGCGCCCCGAGTAATGACGGCCACCAAACCGTTAAGGTCCCCTGCCCAGTCATCCCTGGGGGGAACAAAATAAGGCTCGGCGACCACAGCCACTTGTATCGACCACTGCGCCATGCTCTGGACTAACAGGTCCTGGGCCCTGGCGCAGTGATTAATGTTCGCCTGGAGGAAACGTTGCGCCATATTAATGGGCGATCTCCATCTGCTCCTCTACGGGGAGCGCTGCCGGCTGGGTCACAAACTCCGTTCCCCGACCACGATTTGCGCGGCGAGGGCGGGAGGAGGCGACGCACGACTTGGCGCCCACCTGGTGCCCCGCGGGTTTACCAGCATCTGCGCAAACAGCGCAATGCGGCTCCGCGGAGCACTCCTTGGCCTTGTGGCCCAGTTTACCGCAGCGGTAGCAGATGCCGCTGCGGTCACACTCTTCAGTGCACCGCACCCGCACATGTCCTCTGTGCAGGCAGCGGTAGCACCTCATAGGCCTCGGCTCAAGGAGCTGGACGCGTGCTGCTACCCAGCCGATCAGCACTCGGCCCGAACTTAAAATTTTGTCGGCTACCTTGGCGGGGCAGCGCACCCACGCCGCACCAAGGCCCGACCGGTCGGGGCGGATCTCCCCGACCTTAAAGTCTTCTGCCACATTACATCCCGCTTTTGCGAGGGCCGCAGCGACCATCTCCGGGTCAGCTGACGCGTCTAACCCGGATATTCGCAGTTCCGCGGTTTTGAACGGGCGGGAAACACGGACATCGTTCTCCAGTTCCGTCCCGCGGAATACCTCCCTCACTTTGTTGGCGAGGGAGTCGGCCCTCGCTTCGGACTCCGGGCCGGGCACCTCATACAGGTACCCGCCCGTCGCCATTAGGCGCGCTCGCATCTCCGCGATGCCGAGGCTAGCCAGATCCACGGATCGTTGTACCTCACGCAGCACATGGGCGTACGTGATGCCCCGTGCTAACCCCTCTGGCGTTACCGTCAACGAGACGGCTGCCTTGCGGGGCAGGTGGATCCTTGGTTCTGGCCGACGCGGCTGCGGAGGTGCGGAAGCCGCAGTAGCAGCACTTGGCATGGGCTGGGGATGTTTCCTCCCTTTTTTGGCCACCACGTTCCACCCCTCTTCCATCGAAGCAGGAGCAGGGGGAAGTGGCCTCGGCTCCCTGGGCGGTCGAGCAGCGGGGGTGCCGCTTCTTTTTTTTATTTTTCCCCTTTTCCCTCCCCTTCGGGATGTCCGGGGATTTGGGGACGCCATAGAAGTTGACGGTGCCGTCAGCCCAGCAACTACAACAGGCGTAGGTCGGGGACAGGGAGGGTCAGCAGTGGTAGCCCTGCTATTGCTCTTTCCCTTTCCTATCCCCTTTCCCTTCGGGGTGACCGATGGCCCAGCAACATCTGGTAGGGCTTTTGAGGGCCCAGGAACTATATTTGGCCTAGAGGACCCGACGATGCCGTAAATCGGCTGTGACGCCACTCCAACTCTGGCCTTATCAGCAGCCAGAGGAGGCCGAGTAATGGGCTCCGGAGGAAGCCTCGAGCTTAATGCCTCCAAGCGCGCGTCTATTATACTTAATATACGGCGCTCGAACTGCACAAAGAGACCTCCTCCTTCTAAGCTGGCCCCATCTTGGGTCACCGGCTGCGGCTGTCCAAGAGACTGGACAGTCACCAGCATCTCCTCCATTACCTTCTGTTGGGCAGCCAGGGAGGCCTTGAGAAGTGCGATCTGCTGCGCCATTGCCGCCTTCTCAGCCTCTAACCTAGCCACCTCTGTTGTGGCTGACACCTCCATCGTTGCAGAGTCTGCGTCAGACACTGCAGTCGGGCTTTCTGACACGGCCATCACCTTGCGTGCCGGTTCGGTGTCGCTTTCGCTTGAGGACGTGTCCCGTTGACGGGCTATTAGCGCCCTCTTTGACCGCGTCATCATTCCACTCGAAACGGCTTGGGCCTCGAAAGCCAAAGCTGTCGAAGCGGCTCCAGCAGCCGCCTTCTTGGACTTACGCCCAGCATTGTCTTTCTTTCCAGGGTCACTTGCGTCCCCCGGTAAAGACAAATTCTCCATATCATCGTCTTTGTTTTTGGGTTTATAGATTTTCTTCATTTTTAATCCCACGAGTATGGGGGAAATAAAAAGTCCGCCCAGGCAGAGCCCCCTGTACCTGGGTAAGCCAACGCGGTATGTCGCGATAACCCGCTCGAAGCTTCAGCTGGACTCCAGTGGGAGTCGCACTAGCGACCGAACTACCCATCGGCCATGCATCCCCTCGCGGTGCGCCGCCGCTTGGGATTCAGGGTAACTTTTTATAGAGGTTTTCTCCCTCGCAGCCCGGGTGGTTAAGCCAAGACCCTCGGTCCAGTCGGAGCGCGAGACATGACCACGGACCTCCTGACTGGATTACGATGCACGACGGTGACAGCAGGAGAGAGCGTCCCCCCCACTGCCCGCTCGGCGGCGGGGTGAGCGCACACCGAGCCCGCCGACACCCCCGAGATAAAACTCGGGAGTAGCCCGAACTTCGAGCAATGGTCGTCATAAAAGCGACAACCATCAACCACCTTTTGTCAGGAAATTGGCCGTTGGTCAACATGACCACCGTTGCCCAGGGTGCACCACGTGGAGGTTTCCTGACTTCGCACCCCGGCTGTTACACACCTACCCTAAAAAAAAAAAAAAACTTCAAGCCTCAAGTAAAATAATTCTTATAAGTTCCTAGCTTCTCTGCGCTACATACAACTATCCACCTTCTTTCTTCACTTAAAAGTTGAATTAAAAAACGCTTAAATACTTGCAGACTGTGTTGAAGAGCTTCAATACCAAGATTCAATTCATTAATTCAAATTCAATCCGCCCCGGGTTGAAATTGAACATTATTATACACATCACATTATGTGACCGCCGCGTAGGCGAAAAGTGGGTGTATAGGTTACCCGCCTGCCTACCCCTTACAGTCGTGAGTGTAGTAAGTAAACATTTTATATATTTTGAGAAGCGATTTATACTTGAGAGCGCGTCTATGATTTCCGTGCAATGACGAAAAAATGTATAGGTTGCTTTCTTCATTGTTTCCATGCAACTTTGACGTCTATTATTTATTAATAAAAGGGTCTTAAGCGTTATTAAGAAAAAAAATAAGAGTCATAATAACAGTGTGAAGCTCAAGAATGAAACCCACAACTGGGCAAATGTCAATGTCGATTTACTAGCCAGATGCAATAAACTGTGAAACTTAGTAACTAAATTCAATAAGACGACAATGAGCTTACTGGCGTTTTGAGACAGACTTGTGTCTTGAAAAAGTTAAATTGGCCCAACGTTAAACATTTCGCATAAAGTTTTAGCCCATAACTTTAACGATCGAAGGCCTGTTGTGAAGGCTCTAGGGAAATTCAATCCTGGGCAAAATAATCTTGAATCTTTTGCACCTACTTAAGGTTGAATAGTAGAGAATACCTTCGCATTGTCCGCCTATATACACTGTATATATATTGTGTTATGTTTACATTATACTAATTTATTATTTATGTATGGAAGGTATGTGAAGTCTACCAACCCGCATTAGGCCAGCGTGGTGGACCAAGGCCTAACCCCTCTCATTAGTAGAGGAGGCCCGTGCCCAGCAGTGGGACAGTGTTTGGTGCAGGGCTAGTATTATTATTATTATTATATTAAATAAATAAATACACCCAACAGTCACGCACGTAGTCTTGACCCCACACTAGGTCAAATGTATCTTGGGTATCAAGAACTACGAGGGACTACGGTCCCACAACATCCAGACCCGGAACAAACATCTGTCTGTCATTTGTCTCGGTGCGGGAATCGAACCCACGGCCTCACGTTTCACAACCGGCTAATCGCCCGCTGCGTCACGGAGGCTGTTGATATGATATGAAGTGTAGAAATAATTACATAAAAAATGGTTTAATAAACTCACACAAGGGGTTTTCCAACTTATCACAAGACCAATAGAACATATACAGATGAAACATCAAATCATATTCATAGGTAACCTGCTATACAATAAGACATAGGTGCAGTAGACTGACATGAAGAAGGCACAAGTATAATTGAGAAAAGAATCACACTTCAGAAAATGAGGTTTAATAAAGTAAGTGCAAAAAATATAAAACGGCGAACGTTTCTTTTGCGTGCGTTGATCAAGTTTGAATCTTTGTAAAATGTAAATTAAACGCTATCATTTCCGTGCATTGACTTTGCCAATACTTCAAAATCACGACAGCTCATATGCATTATTAAAATTACTTTAAAACCACATAGCAAATACAGTAGCAAGTTTTTGACCTTCGTTACACAGCATGAATGAGTGAACGCGATGCATACGATCTGTGCATAAAACTACACAAATGAACCAACAATAGCACGCTGACAACCCCTCATAAAGTAGCCGGACGACAATGGGACGGGAAAAACTGATGTGTCCGGGATACAAACCCTCTTTTACAGGCCACGCACGACCTGCTCATTTGCACTCCATCACATTTGCATTTTTGCATCGTGGGAGCGAAGCTATGCGCATATTTGGCAGTGCATACAAACAACACCATGTTACTGCTGATATCGAACGTTAATCTGCATACAGCGTATCTTCATGACAGGCTTTGTCTCGTCGCTCTCGTTCGATAGAACACGCTTTTCAATTTCAGATACAGAACCGTACAATTATTCTAATCGTTTTTCCCTAGACACTTTCCTATTATGCACGTTTTCTCATAAAAACTCCTAGAAAATAGATAAAATAGATTCCTCGAAACATTTCTCATTGGTAAGTGATTGATATTCCCAGTGAGTACTATTCGGGTTGTTTCTCAAGTTAATTGAGTATGTACACAATAGATTTCACGTGCTCTGATTAAGAAAGAATCTGATTAATAAAAGAAAGACTACTTACTATAAAAATTCTAAATCCCGTCCTTATATATAATAATCCTATAAATATATTTTTTCTATTCTGTAGAATAATGAAAACGTAAAATAAGTTTTAGAATGTTCTGTTTTATAAATCCTTAATTTCTTTTTATCTTAGTTATAATCTATTTTCAAGAGACTCGTGTGTCGTTAAATATTCCAAGGAGAAAGTACTCTAAACACTGACAAAATGATTATCTCTCTGGGCCCTACTAGTAAAGTTTAGTAAGTGTACATATTGTAAAAAGAGTTACACAAGTAAGCGAAAACTCCATTTGGAGTACATCAGACACGTAAAAACACGATTAAATATAATTTATTTTAATCATATCTTTCATCGTTTATCATCTCTTTTCATATCCATTTTTATACACGTGATTAGTTTCTTAAATTCGCTTTCAGAAATTGCTTTTAGCGCGACACCACCGGCATACTGATGCGTTCAGGCATTTACCAAAGCGTTACTCTCTATGTCGCACCACATTAACTATAATATTTCAATGCAATAGAGCCTGTTGTTAATTTTACGCATTTCCATTCATGATTATGAACTGCTTTTATTTCTATATATGGATACTTGACAACTTCGTTCTTAAGTGAGTCGATCATATTAAACCAAAATGTGATGTATATTATGTAAGTACAATGTAAATAAGAAAGAAAATATGGTATAATATTTGACTTATCTTTATATATATAATTCTACTGTACTGTATATGTCACTGAACTCCTCCTAAACGGCTGGACCGATTTGAATGATATTTTGAAGTTATACTTCTTTAGGCGCGTTATGAAAAAATTACTAGAGTGAAATTTTAAGATGCGTGCGCATACCGTCACACAAATGTAATACTCTAATGTTGCCCTAAGTACCAGGCTGGCAGAATATTACGAAATAAAGAACGTAATATAGTGTTACTATAAATAAAAAATATATTTTCACATTGTAGATAACCCGTAGTGAGATATAATCCAGACATACATGTCGACAGCTTTCCTATCGTCTAGACATAAAAGCCACGAGAGTTATTTTTATGAACATAAAATATTACACTCATTTTACGTTAAACCACATAACTGCACACTGTATTACAAAGATTTTATCAGAATGTGTTTTCATATTTCTCTCTCAAGAGTCTAATACGCAAAGGCATTTACCGTGCCTACAGATAAAAAAGATTCAGGAATACTAAAAGATCTAAACGTATGAAAACATTCCTCTTCGGTTATAATATATTTAAAACATGTGGATTTTCTTTTACATTTTCGTTTTATTCTAGACATAAACTTTGTGGGCCTTATTATGAAATGACTGAGGTTAAACCAGGTTTATGTCAATGGTTGCTATGGCAACTTCGTAGTAACTTGTAGACTGAGACCTAGTTAAAAGTCAGACATTTTAAAATGACACCTTTAATGTCAAAACACTATAATAAAATGCTGACCGAAAAATCTCACAGGTACAGAAGAATATTATCAGTACCTACTTTAAAAATTATGTAAAACATACACAAACTTCCACAATTATTCCGGATGAGGTGGGTTGTTATCTCGCGTTTTTAATATAAACACCTGCTTAAATTTATAGTCAATTTATTAACGCAGCGGATCTTAATAAAAATGAATAAATATTGTCGGTGTAGACGCCAGGCGCGGCTCGACGCCCGTTTTCCCGCTCTCTGTACGATGTATAATATCTAATATGTTAGAAAAATGTTACTAGCTTTTACTAGCGGCGCCTTAAGCGTAAAAGTTTTTTTGATTATTTGCGTCCTTCCCATCATATTCTTTTAATCGTATAGCCTATATGGTTTCAGTAATGTCCGTTTAATATATTAATAAACTTGCCTCGAAATCCATAGCGGTTTTTAAGTAACGTGAGAATAAGTTAACAGAGGAATAACTACTTTCTTGTTAAGTATAATATGTATATATTTAGAGTTTTGTAATAGGTGGGAATTGTGTCGAACACAGAAAAAACGAAGCCGACTTATCAGAAATGAATTGGTGAGTGCATTTAACGATTCCATGTAGGTTTTAAAAGGCATAAAATGTTGTAGATTCATCGATAGGAACTGAAATGGTTGTTAATAAATGATTAGTATTTTAATGCGTCGTTCGGTGCATTTTATAGACGTTAGTTCTTGGTGTAATGTATTTTTTATTAATAGACTGATTGGTAAGTACATCAGAAGGGATGTATAAGTTCAAAAACTAAAACCCGACTACTGGTTCTACCGACGATAGGTGGCATACGACCACGGTTATCCTCTGAACACCACTATGAATATGTATGAAATACAATAAAATATTTATTACATTCTTGTTTCATACTTTTTAGAGCGTGGTTTTTCAGTAGTCAGGTTCAGTTTTTGAACTTATTTTTTATTCATAGTATTTTTCAAAGGTTTTTGTCAAATTATGACAAGTAGTTTAGAAGGTATGAAGGAACAGATGAACATACATACTCACATACCGGTGAAAAACATAACCCTCCCTGTTGCTTCGCCGTAGCCGGGTAAAGACGGTGAAAATGTTGTTAAAGCAGAACATGTAGACACCGTTTTATCCGGATCGTTTGCTAGTTTATTTTTAACAATGATATTTATTATACACAGTCAGGTCATAAGTATTGTCACACAGTAAAAACTTTTATTTTAGAATGCTGGCCACAAAAAAGTTTATTGAATTCGAATTTCAAATTGTTCATGAAAATAAAAATGTATACTTTTTAGAATTTTACTCATTTTTAAATATGGAGTGGACGCTTAAAGAAGACCGTGTTGCAGTAATTGCGTTGCATCGTTGCGGTTACGCGCCAATTCAAATTTTTGACATACTGAAAAATTTGAATATAACCAAAAGATTCGTTTATCGTACCATCAAACGATACAATGAAGACTCTAGTGCAGATGACAGGTCAAGAAGTGGTCGCCCTCGGTCTGTTAGGACTCCAGCAGTGATAAAAGCTGTGAAGGCGCGAATTCAAAGAAATCCCAAACGTAAGCAGAAACTGTTGACCCTTCAGATGGGGTTAAGCAGAACCACGGTGAAAAGGGTGTTAAATGAAGACTTAGGGCTTCGGGCATATCGAAGAAAAACAGGACATCGTTTGAATGCTCGTCTAATGGACCTGAGACTGAAGAGATGCCGCACTTTGTTGAAGTGGTACGCGGGAAAAAAATATCGGGAAATTCTTTTTTCAGATGAAAAAATTTTTACCGTAGAAGAGAGCTACAACAAACAAAATGATAAGGTGTACGCACACAGTAGTGAAGAAACGAGCAACCGTATTCCGCGTGTCCAACGAGGTCATTTTCCATCCTCGCTCATGGTATGGTTGGGAGTTTCTTATTGGGGCTTAACAGAGGTACATTTTTGTGAGAAAGGTGTAAAAACGAATGCAGTTGTGTATCAAAATACAGTCCTGACGAACCTTGTGGAACCTGTTTCTCATACCATGTTCAATAACAGGCACTGGGTATTCCAACAAGATTCGGCGCCAGCTCATAGAGCGAAGAGCACACAAAACTGGCTGGCGGCGCGTGAAATCGACTTCATCCGGCACGAAGACTGGCCCTCCTCCAGTCCAGATTTGAATCCGTTAGATTACAAGATATGGCAACACTTGGAGGAAAAGGCGTGCTCAAAGCCTCATCCCAATTTGGAGTCACTCAAGACATCCTTGATTAAGACAGCCGCCGATATTGACATGGACCTCGTTCGTGCTGCGATAGACAACTGGCCGCGCTGATTGAAGGCCTGTATTCAAAATCACGGAGGTCCTTTTGAATAAACTTTAGTGTCATAAGAATCTATGTTTTGTTAAGTTCATTTTGGTATATAAATGGTTACATAATGAATAAACTTGTTTCAACTATTTTATATTAAACATGTGACAGAATTTATGACCTGACTAGGTACATACAGTATCGAGACAAGAGCCGCACATGCACAATCATCAGAATATTTTTATTCGATAACCACAATAGCTCCTTTAAATATGGGTTTGAAGACAACATTAAATTGAAAGAAGAAAGAAATATTTATTTTATTTTATTTTATTTTATTTGGATGGCTCACAGCTATTGATAACAGACAAATATATGACGAAATGAATACAACATATAAGCCAATTACGAGCCACCGCAGATATTAATTATAAGCATCATTATAAGCATTAATATTAGATTAAAAAAAACAACAAATTAAAAAAAAACAACATGCTTACAACAAATACGGCCTCAACTCAGCATGTACTGGTGTTACCAGTGCTGGTCTTACGTTGGCCCGCTTGGTGAGTTCAAGGACACAAAACCACTTCTTACAAACAAAAACAAAATTGGGTAGAAATCGTTTCTGATAACGTCGATATCAACATACTGAAATTGCATAAAAATATGACTGCCTCGGTGGCGCAGTTGTAATTGCGTATGAGTTACGACTGTTGGGCTGAGGTCTCGGGCTCGTTTCCCGGGTCGGGTAAAGTTTTTTTAGTGCCTCGATAGGGACACGAGCAGACGGGCCACCCGATGGTAAGTAGTCACCGCCGCCCATAGACTTCTGCAATGCTAGGGCACAGAAGAGCCGCTGCCTACCGTTTAAGTAATATTAGGTTTTTCTATCTAGATATTCTGAATAGTAGCCCGGAGTCTGGAACCTGTGCCCGGCATGACGATAGGCTCGCACCCTATCACATTATGGGACCGATAATTCTGCCTACCCCTTGAGGATTACAGGCGTAAGTGTATATGAATATATGTATGCATAAAAATATACACTAGGTACCTAGTTTTATATGTATGCATGAAATTATACACTACCCAGTTTTTAAATTACGCCATAATGAACACCGTTTTTACTGCTCAATAACGGCCAAACAAAAATACACGATACATAAAATATTTATCACTATACAGTGGTTTTAAAGTTATGTCATTCCATTAGTATCGACGTGGGTGGCCCACCTGGCTGACATAACGCGCACCGCTGACGATCTCCACTGAACAAACGCAGCTAATTATTTATCATAAATATTATCTACTTTATTACCGGTGTACAGTAATAGCGGCCTCTTGTATTTCACTAGATGTTGCCCGCGACTCCGCACGCGTGTAGATAATTTTTGGAAGAAAAGGTATACATTTCATGTAGGCATCACCTTCCTATATTTTGCTATCCCATAGGAAGCGTGTATTTTTCAGAGATAAAAAGCCTATGTCATTTTCTGATCCCTAAACTGCCACTATGCAAAATATGATGTCGATTCCTTGATCTGTAAAAACTAAACTATCCCACGGGGATTGTACATTTTTCCAGGATAAAATGCTATGTGCTATTCCAGACTATAATCTATCTCTGTGCCAAATTTCAACCAGATCTGTCCAGCCGTTGTAGCGTGTTTGAATAACAAACAAGCATCCATCCATCCAAACATTCGCATTTATAATATTAGTAAGAAGTAGGATTACGTATGTTAACAAATGATACTACTTAGCTCACTGCTTAGTCCGGTTAGTCCCGAGCAATAGTTAATCAATTACGTTTAAAATAAATGTAGAAGTTAGCTTCTTCGTTCGTTAGTTCTGCATTTGTGTTGTATCGTTTATCGGTGGGGTGGAATTCCCACCAGTATTTGGACACATTAGATATTTTCCCGCCCTATTAGGAGAAGGTGGGTAAATGAACAAACTTAATTTGAGATATTAAAAACGTGGAAATTATGTTGCTAGAAATGTTGAAGTTAGCCGTTAGCGTAGTCTTTAGATCTTTCTGAAAAGATAACGTCATCCTCCAAACGTCAGTATAAGATTGATTTTAAGTCGGATTACCCAAAATGTAAGGTCTATATGCCGCGTTAGTGGCAAAAGCCATGCTTGTCTGATACCTCTTCAAAATACACGTTAATGACTCAACTTTCTCACCTCAACTTACTTCACCAATGCTTTAAAAGTCACTGTGAGAATTTCCACCTGCCACCTTGCGACATAGGGCACCGACCTCCCCGGGTCGTGAGCATGATGAACTGATAAACCATATTTTCTATTAAATCACATTGATTTTTCAATTGCTTTGCGTTCCTCAGTTTTCATATTCGATTTTTAAATCAACAAAGACAAATTTATACTTGAAGACTAGTTGTTACTAGAGCTTTTTCCTGTTTCCGTTCCCGATAAATCTCGGGAAATTGGCCGTGTCTCGTTCCGAGAAATTAGTGTCAGTGAAACCTGAGAGGTAGAGAACGGATTTACTATTTATAAAATGTATATAATACATATAATCCTAGCCCTGTATTAAACATTGTCCCACTGCTGGGCACGGGACTCCTCTACTCATGAGAGGGATTAGGCCTTAGTCTACCGCGCTGGCCTAATGCGGGTTGGTAGACTTCACATACCTTCGAAATTTTTCCTTCACCGTTAAAGCAAGCGATATTTAACATTCAATACCTACACACGTAACTTTAGGAAAGTAAAGGTGTATACCATTTGGGTTTCGAACATACGAATTTCGTCTTGACAGTCCGTAGTGTCCGTACTACAACCAACTAGGCTATCGCTTGCTTCAAATGTACTTTATTAATAATGTTTATCTTGCTGGGAACGTGATAATTTTTCACTGGTCCTGAACATGCGAAAAATTAATATCTTTAACAGTAGTTACTCTTCCAGATATAGAAAATCGATTAATACTGTAAATTCACGAATTGAATTCCAATTTTTTGAGTTACATCTAGGAATAGTTATTTGAAATAATACTATTAAGTATTTTAAATTTTGAAATACAGAGAAACCCTGAAATTATTTTTGTGTTTTAATTATCATTATGCAAATAGAACATTATAAAGTATAAACGGAAATTAATTTGCTTAAACCATGGTCGACATGAACTTTTTAACATTAAAGTATCGGAACTGTGTGGTGTTTGTTTTTTATTAGTACATTGATAAAGTGGCGTCATACTTAGGCGTTGAATCAAATATTCAGGGCTGCTAAAATACAAGAATTGACACCTAACCCTTGCCCATTGGTAACGCATCTCATGCGGAGTTTTGTAGAGTACACTCTTTATTCAATAAACATAACAGGGTAAATGAAACCAGTTTCAGCAAGCTTTATCGAGCGTCGTATTCGAATCGCAGAATCACGTTTCACAACGCGGCGGGGCGGTGAAAGCCCCGATAGTTGCGCCGATGGCCCTTCCGCACGCTCTAAACAATATCGCTTTGTTCCCTGTTCTTTAGACCGTTGCATGGGATTAATGAGTCTCTAACCGCCCGTCATCTCTTGTTATTACGTCGCTATCGCTGTTCACAGCAGCTTTAATGCTACAAAGAGATAGACTTGTTATACCGATGGATGATATTGCTTTGTCGAGTGGAGCTTGTCTTTAGCTGATAAATTTGACAAAGGAAAATATAACATAAACGACAAGCTCATTAGATTATAGCTTGATTATAGTAATGTATATGTGTCGGCAAGTCGTGTCATCATATGTCTATTTACCTACTATGACCACCCATTAATTTTTGATTATCTTCAAATTCAATCCATGTAAAGGTTTGTACATTCTATTTTAAGTTTATTGCAATGTTGTTCACATTTTTATTCTGGTGTACAATCTTCTGTATATATAAAAGAAGAAGCTGACTGACTGACTGACTGATCGATCAACGCACAGCCAAAACGGCTGGGGTTAGAGACATGAAATTTTGACAGGAGGTACCTTTTATGACGTAGGCATCCACTAAGGAAGGATTTTTGGAAATACCACCCCTAAGGGGGTTAAATAGGGGATGATAGTTTGTATGAAAATCCGTCATTTTTGAAATTAAACGCATGAAAATTGGTATTTGGCGTTTTAGTTAAAAATAAAAAATATATATTTCACGATTTTTGGAAATTCTACCCCTAGGGGGGTAAAATAGGGGATGATATTTTGTATGAAAAATCTATCATTTTTGGAGTTAAACGCATGAATATTGGCATTGTGCCTCTCAGTTAAAAATATAAACTATGGATAGTAAACTATAAACAAGTATGTATTTGGTGAATTTTTGTGGAAACAATAGGAAAATATCGTGAAGAAAAATCTTGTGTTGAATTTTAGCAATCATGATGTATTCAACTACTAAATTGACAAATAATAAAGCACATTTTTGTGAGACGCCTATTCATCATTCTGAGCATTACGGAATTAACGTCTTATGTCTCGGGATAATGCGAGCTATAATATGGTACCTATTTCGTAAATCAACCCTGTGAGCACTGTTCCTATTGTTAATGAATAGACCTTATTCAACAACTGAAGAGTAATATTTTCGTGTGGATTCTGTTGTAAATAATACAACATTGGAATTTGTGGCTCGACCGGCGTAAGTTTTTTTTATCCTGGCACGGCAATTTTTTTTTTTTTTTTATAACATAGTCCGACAAACGAGCCATTGGGTCACCTGATGTTAAGTGATCTCCACCGCCCATGAACATCCACAATACCGAAAGTATCATGTATGCGTTGTCGGCCTTAAAGGACAGGAATAGGGATTAGGGAAGGGAAGGAGGAATCTGGGCCTCCGGTTATCTCACTTACCATACGAAACGCGACAGTAAACTGTCACTTTACGTTGGTGTTCAGACCTTTGACCACACTCCACATGATGGTAAGCGTTGTGCCGTCCAATATAATTAGAGTATCGAGTAGTAAGAGACAATATATCCCCCGCTACTCAACACAATCATGCACAACACAAAAGGGCACCGCCATGGACAAAAAGGTGAAGAAGCGGTCGAGGGTCTAGTATCAGAGTACTCAGAAGGCCGCAAAACGGCCAAACATCGTACCCCAACTCTAGACACCCGACAAAAACCGGATGTACACTGGCTGATCCCGGAACGCGACACACTTGTGTGTGTTACTATGGCGGGTTTTACACCCTGTGTACGGTGGTCGCTATCTGGGTGGATATGAATATCCTACCACCAGTAAAAGTAGTATCTTTAGTCATACAGTCAGTAAACTGATGTGGAGTAGGCACAGAACATGGAAAACCTCTTCTTTACATGTTCTGTGGGAGTAGGTAACATGGCTCATGCGTTTCGTGCCGTCATATTCAAATCCTGTAATTCGGATTGTTTATATCACAAACGACAATTTGCGGATCTCACAAACAAACTATCTCTGTGCAGAGATTGAGCGGCCTCTGGTTTCGCATTCAACTCCTTACCTACTACCTACCTACTGTCGACTTGGCTTAATTGTACAGAACATGTTCAATGTAAGACAATTACTGGAATGGCTTTTTGAATCATAAAGATTATCAGAGGCTCCACAACAACTTCTCTCCCAATCTCATTCCTGAAATGTCGTATGATCCATCTAGATTCTAGTGTTTTAATGTACGACATTATATAACGCTAAATAAATGATTACTTTTTATTATAAATTGTATAGTTCAGAAAGCTCAATATCTTTTATAATCGGCCTTTGATCGTGTGTTAGTATATTAATGAGATAAATGGAATGACACCTTTCGCTTTAATGGTGGAGGCATACCCTATACATAAATATGTAGTAGACATATATACCAAGACAGCTATGACCACCTTGTAGATATTGATAAACGTCGTAAGAAGTGGCACTTTCCTGAGCCACAGTCATGTTAGCAGTAAATAATATTTAAGCTAAGTGTGAGACAGCAGAATTGACACTATAGTCTCATTAAGTAAACTTTGAAACAAATTAACACTTGGTAATCAGGTACATGATATGGATAAATCGAAACACAATGAGTTTCCAAAGATCAAAAACTACGTTAAAGATAACAGCGTACCGTAACCAGAGTAATCGTAACCTACGTAAGTTGTCTCAGGCGTCTCTTCCAATTTTGATAACAGCCCTTTATCAGTAACAAAACAAAGGCTCCCTGTACCCCGTGGACCCTCAGACCCGCCCGTATAATAACTATAAATAGGTGAGCCGAGAAGATAACTGGCGGCTGTGATTACGACTACAATAGCGATGATTACAAGAAACAGAATGTAAGAATAATAAGAATAGGAAGGCGGTCGGAACAAGACTCGTGAAAAGCATTAAGCTTCACCGATCTCTTTGTATCATTCTAAATGGTACAGTAATCTGTGCGCCCCACATCGTTCGATATAAAGTTCAACTCTTATGACTTTGTATTCAAGACTTATACTTACAACGTTTATTAACGTCTGTCGTTGATTCAATTACGTTGACTGTAACAGGTTACGTTAGTCCGTCTGTCCGTCTGTCCGTCTTTCCGTCTGTCCGTCTGTCCGTCTGTCCGTCTGTCCGTCTGTCCGTCTGTCCGTCTGTCCGTCTGTCCGTCTGTCCGTCTGTCCGTCTGTCCGTCTGTCCGTCTGTCCGTCTGTCCGTCTGTCCGTCTGTCCGTCTGTCCGTCTGTCCGTCTGTCCGTCTGTCCGTCTGTCCGTCTGTCCGTCTGTCCGTCTGTCCGTCTGTCCGTCTGTCCGTCTGTCCGTCTGTCCGTCTGTCCGTCTGTCCGTCTGTCCGTCTGTCCGTCTGTCCGTCTGTCCGTCTGTCCGTCTGTCCGTCTGTCCGTCTGTCCGTCTGTCCGTCTGTCCGTCTGTCCGTCTGTCCGTCTGTCCGTCTGTCCGTCTGTCCGTCTGTCCGTCTGTCCGTCTGTCCGTCTGTCCGTCTGTCCGTCTGTCCGTCTGTCCGTCTGTCCGTCTGTCCGTCTGTCCGTCTGTCCGTCTGTCCGTCTGTCCGTCTGTCCGTCTGTCCGTCTGTCCGTCTGTCCGTCTGTCCGTCTGTCCGTCTGTCCGTCTGTCCGTCTGTCCGTCTGTCCGTCTGTCCGTCTGTCCGTCTGTCCGTCTGTCCGTCTGTCCGTCTGTCCGTCTGTCCGTCTGTCCGTCTGTCCGTCTGTCCGTCTGTCCGTCTGTCCGTCTGTCCGTCTGTCCGTCTGTCCGTCTGTCCGTCTGTCCGTCTGTCCGTCTGTCCGTCTGTCCGTCTGTCCGTCTGTCCGTCTGTCCGTCTGTCCGTCTGTCCGTCTGTCCGTCTGTCCGTCTGTCCGTCTGTCCGTCTGTCCGTCTGTCCGTCTGTCCGTCTGTCCGTCTGTCCGTCTGTCCGTCTGTCCGTCTGTCCGTCTGTCCGTCTGTCCGTCTGTCCGTCTGTCCGTCTGTCCGTCTGTCCGTCTGTCCGTCTGTCCGTCTGTCCGTCTGTCCGTCTGTCCGTCTGTCCGTCTGTCCGTCTGTCCGTCTGTCCGTCTGTCCGTCTGTCCGTCTGTCCGTCTGTCCGTCTGTCCGTCTGTCGTCTGTCCGTCTGTCCGTCTGTCCGTCTGTCCGTCTGTCCGTCTGTCCGTCTGTCCGTCTGTCCGTCTGTCCGTCTGTCCGTCTGTCCGTCTGTCCGTCTGTCCGTCTGTCCGTCTGTCCGTCTGTCCGTCTGTCCGTCTGTCCGTCTGTCCGTCTGTCCGTCTGTCCGTCTGTCCGTCTGTCCGTCTGTCCGTCTGTCCGTCTGTCCGTCTGTCCGTCTGTCCGTCTGTCCGTCTGTCCGTCTGTCCGTCTGTCCGTCTGTCCGTCTGTCCGTCTGTCCGTCTGTCCGTCTGTCCGTCTGTCCGTCTGTCCGTCTGTCCGTCTGTCCGTCTGTCCGTCTGTCCGTCTGTCCGTCTGTCCGTCTGTCCGTCTGTCCGTCTGTCCGTCTGTCCGTCTGTCCGTCTGTCCGTCTGTCCGTCTGTCCGTCTGTCCGTCTGTCCGTCTGTCCGTCTGTCCGTCTGTCCGTCTGTCCGTCTGTCCGTCTGTCCGTCTGTCCGTCTGTCCGTCTGTCCGTCTGTCCGTCTGTCCGTCTGTCCGTCTGTCCGTCTGTCCGTCTGTCCGTCTGTCCGTCTGTCCGTCTGTCCGTCTGTCCGTCTGTCCGTCTGTCCGTCTGTCCGTCTGTCCGTCTGTCCGTCTGTCCGTCTGTCCGTCTGTCCGTCTGTCCGTCTGTCCGTCTGTCCGTCTGTCCGTCTGTCCGTCTGTCCGTCTGTCCGTCTGTCCGTCTGTCCGTCTGTCCGTCTGTCCGTCTGTCCGTCTGTCCGTCTGTCCGTCTGTCCGTCTGTCCGTCTGTCCGTCTGTCCGTCTGTCCGTCTGTCCGTCTGTCCGTCTGTCCCGTCTGTCCGTCTGTCCGTCTGTCCGTCTGTCCGTCTGTCCGTCTGTCCGTCTGTCCGTCTGTCCGTCTGTCCGTCTGTCCGTCTGTCCGTCTGTCCGTCTGTCCGTCTGTCCGTCTGTCCGTCTGTCCGTCTGTCCGTCTGTCCGTCTGTCCGTCTGTCCGTCTGTCCGTCTGTCCGTCTGTCCGTCTGTCCGTCTGTCCGTCTGTCCGTCTGTCCGTCTGTCCGTCTGTCCGTCTGTCCGTCTGTCCGTCTGTCCGTCTGTCCGTCTGTCCGTCTGTCCGTCTGTCCGTCTGTCCGTCTGTCCGTCTGTCCGTCTGTCCGTCTGTCCGTCTGTCCGTCTGTCCGTCTGTCCGTCTGTCCGTCTGTCCGTCTGTCCGTCTGTCCGTCTGTCCGTCTGTCCGTCTGTCCGTCTGTCCGTCTGTCCGTCTGTCCGTCTGTCCGTCTGTCCGTCTGTCCGTCTGTCCGTCTGTCCGTCTGTCCGTCTGTCCGTCTGTCCGTCTGTCCGTCTGTCCGTCTGTCCGTCTGTCCGTCTGTCCGTCTGTCCGTCTGTCCGTCTGTCCGTCTGTCCGTCTGTCCGTCTGTCCGTCTGTCCGTCTGTCCGTCTGTCCGTCTGTCCGTCTGTCCGTCTGTCCGTCTGTCCGTCTGTCCGTCTGTCCGTCTGTCCGTCTGTCCGTCTGTCCGTCTGTCCGTCTGTCCGTCTGTCCGTCTGTCCGTCTGTCCGTCTGTCCGTCTGTCCGTCTGTCCGTCTGTCCGTCTGTCCGTCTGTCCGTCTGTCCGTCTGTCGTCTGTCCGTCTGTCCGTCTGTCCGTCTGTCCGTCTGTCCGTCTGTCCGTCTGTCCGTCTGTCCGTCTGTCCGTCTGTCCGTCTGTCCGTCTGTCCGTCTGTCCGTCTGTCCGTCTGTCCGTCTGTCCGTCTGTCCGTCTGTCCGTCTGTCCGTCTGTCCGTCTGTCCGTCTGTCCGTCTGTCCGTCTGTCCGTCTGTCCGTCTGTCCGTCTGTCCGTCTGTCCGTCTGTCCGTCTGTCCGTCTGTCCGTCTGTCCGTCTGTCCGTCTGTCCGTCTGTCCGTCTGTCCGTCTGTCCGTCTGTCCGTCTGTCCGTCTGTCCGTCTGTCCGTCTGTCCGTCTGTCCGTCTGTCCGTCTGTCCGTCTGTCCGTCTGTCCGTCTGTCCGTCTGTCCGTCTGTCCGTCTGTCCGTCTGTCCGTCTGTCCGTCTGTCCGTCTGTCCGTCTGTCCGTCTGTCCGTCTGTCCGTCTGTCCGTCTGTCCGTCTGTCCGTCTGTCCGTCTGTCCGTCTGTCCGTCTGTCCGTCTGTCCGTCTGTCCGTCTGTCCGTCTGTCCGTCTTTCCGTCTGTCCGTCTGTCCGTCTGTCCGTCTGTCCGTCTGTCCGTCTGTCCGTCTGTCCGTCTGTCCGTCTGTCCGTCTGTCCGTCTGTCCGTCTGTCCGTCTGTCCGTCTGTCCGTCTGTCCGTCTGTCCGTCTGTCCGTCTGTCCGTCTGTCCGTCTGTCCGTCTGTCCGTCTGTCCGTCTGTCCGTCTGTCCGTCTGTCCGTCTGTCCGTCTGTCCGTCTGTCCGTCTGTCCGTCTGTCCGTCTGTCCGTCTGTCCGTCTGTCCGTCTGTCCGTCTGTCCGTCTGTCCGTCTGTCCGTCTGTCCGTCTGTCCGTCTGTCCGTCTGTCCGTCTGTCCGTCTGTCCGTCTGTCCGTCTGTCCGTCTGTCCGTCTGTCCGTCTGTCCGTCTGTCCGTCTGTCCGTCTGTCCGTCTGTCCGTCTGTCCGTCTGTCCGTCTGTCCGTCTGTCCGTCTGTCCGTCTGTCCGTCTGTCCGTCTGTCCGTCTGTCCGTCTGTCCGTCTGTCCGTCTGTCCGTCTGTCCGTCTGTCCGTCTGTCCGTCTGTCCGTCTGTCCGTCTGTCCGTCTGTCCGTCTGTCCGTCTGTCCGTCTGTCCGTCTGTCCGTCTGTCCGTCTGTCCGTCTGTCCGTCTGTCCGTCTGTCCGTCTGTCCGTCTGTCCGTCTGTCCGTCTGTCCGTCTGTCCGTCTGTCCGTCTGTCCGTCTGTCCGTCTGTCCGTCTGTCCGTCTGTCCGTCTGTCCGTCTGTCCGTCTGTCCGTCTGTCCGTCTGTCCGTCTGTCCGTCTGTCCGTCTGTCCGTCTGTCCGTCTGTCCGTCTGTCCGTCTGTCCGTCTGTCCGTCTGTCCGTCTGTCCGTCTGTCCGTCTGTCCGTCTGTCCGTCTGTCCGTCTGTCCGTCTGTCCGTCTGTCCGTCTGTCCGTCTGTCCGTCTGTCCGTCTGTCCGTCTGTCCGTCTGTCCGTCTGTCCGTCTGTCCGTCTGTCCGTCTGTCCGTCTGTCCGTCTGTCCGTCTGTCCGTCTGTCCGTCTGTCCGTCTGTCCGTCTGTCCGTCTGTCCGTCTGTCCGTCTGTCCGTCTGTCCGTCTGTCCGTCTGTCCGTCTGTCCGTCTGTCCGTCTGTCCGTCTGTCCGTCTGTCCGTCTGTCCGTCTGTCCGTCTGTCCGTCTGTCCGTCTGTCCGTCTGTCCGTCTGTCCGTCTGTCCGTCTGTCCGTCTGTCCGTCTGTCCGTCTGTCCGTCTGTCCGTCTGTCCGTCTGTCCGTCTGTCCGTCTGTCCGTCTGTCCGTCTGTCCGTCTGTCCGTCTGTCCGTCTGTCCGTCTGTCCGTCTGTCCGTCTGTCCGTCTGTCCGTCTGTCCGTCTGTCCGTCTGTCCGTCTGTCCGTCTGTCCGTCTGTCCGTCTGTCCGTCTGTCCGTCTGTCCGTCTGTCCGTCTGTCCGTCTGTCCGTCTGTCCGTCTGTCCGTCTGTCCGTCTGTCCGTCTGTCCGTCTGTCCGTCTGTCCGTCTGTCCGTCTGTCCGTCTGTCCGTCTGTCCGTCTGTCCGTCTGTCCGTCTGTCCGTCTGTCCGTCTGTCCGTCTGTCCGTCTGTCCGTCTGTCCGTCTGTCCGTCTGTCCGTCTGTCCGTCTGTCCGTCTGTCCGTCTGTCCGTCTGTCCGTCTGTCCGTCTGTCCGTCTGTCCGTCTGTCCGTCTGTCCGTCTGTCCGTCTGTCCGTCTGTCCGTCTGTCCGTCTGTCCGTCTGTCCGTCTGTCCGTCTGTCCGTCTGTCCGTCTGTCCGTCTGTCCGTCTGTCCGTCTGTCCGTCTGTCCGTCTGTCCGTCTGTCCGTCTGTCCGTCTGTCCGTCTGTCCGTCTGTCCGTCTGTCCGTCTGTCCGTCTGTCCGTCTGTCCGTCTGTCCGTCTGTCCGTCTGTCCGTCTGTCCGTCTGTCCGTCTGTCCGTCTGTCCGTCTGTCCGTCTGTCCGTCTGTCCGTCTGTCCGTCTGTCCGTCTGTCCGTCTGTCCGTCTGTCCGTCTGTCCGTCTGTCCGTCTGTCCGTCTGTCCGTCTGTCCGTCTGTCCGTCTGTCCGTCTGTCCGTCTGTCCGTCTGTCCGTCTGTCCGTCTGTCCGTCTGTCCGTCTGTCCGTCTGTCCGTCTGTCCGTCTGTCCGTCTGTCCGTCTGTCCGTCTGTCCGTCTGTCCGTCTGTCCGTCTGTCCGTCTGTCCGTCTGTCCGTCTGTCCGTCTGTCCGTCTGTCCGTCTGTCCGTCTGTCCGTCTGTCCGTCTGTCCGTCTGTCCGTCTGTCCGTCTGTCCGTCTGTCCGTCTGTCCGTCTGTCCGTCTGTCCGTCTGTCCGTCTGTCCGTCTGTCCGTCTGTCCGTCTGTCCGTCTGTCCGTCTGTCCGTCTGTCCGTCTGTCCGTCTGTCCGTCTGTCCGTCTGTCCGTCTGTCCGTCTGTCCGTCTGTCCGTCTGTCCGTCTGTCCGTCTGTCCGTCTGTCCGTCTGTCCGTCTGTCCGTCTGTCCGTCTGTCCGTCTGTCCGTCTGTCCGTCTGTCCGTCTGTCCGTCTGTCCGTCTGTCCGTCTGTCCGTCTGTCCGTCTGTCCGTCTGTCCGTCTGTCCGTCTGTCCGTCTGTCCGTCTGTCCGTCTGTCCGTCTGTCCGTCTGTCCGTCTGTCCGTCTGTCCGTCTGTCCGTCTGTCCGTCTGTCCGTCTGTCCGTCTGTCCGTCTGTCCGTCTGTCCGTCTGTCCGTCTGTCCGTCTGTCCGTCTGTCCGTCTGTCCGTCTGTCCGTCTGTCCGTCTGTCCGTCTGTCCGTCTGTCCGTCTGTCCGTCTGTCCGTCTGTCCGTCTGTCCGTCTGTCCGTCTGTCCGTCTGTCCGTCTGTCCGTCTGTCCGTCTGTCCGTCTGTCCGTCTGTCCGTCTGTCCGTCTGTCCGTCTGTCCGTCTGTCCGTCTGTCCGTCTGTCCGTCTGTCCGTCTGTCCGTCTGTCCGTCTGTCCGTCTGTCCGTCTGTCCGTCTGTCCGTCTGTCCGTCTGTCCGTCTGTCCGTCTGTCCGTCTGTCCGTCTGTCCGTCTGTCCGTCTGTCCGTCTGTCCGTCTGTCCGTCTGTCCGTCTGTCCGTCTGTCCGTCTGTCCGTCTGTCCGTCTGTCCGTCTGTCCGTCTGTCCGTCTGTCCGTCTGTCCGTCTGTCCGTCTGTCCGTCTGTCCGTCTGTCCGTCTGTCCGTCTGTCCGTCTGTCCGTCTGTCCGTCTGTCCGTCTGTCCGTCTGTCCGTCTGTCCGTCTGTCCGTCTGTCCGTCTGTCCGTCTGTCCGTCTGTCCGTCTGTCCGTCTGTCCGTCTGTCCGTCTGTCCGTCTGTCCGTCTGTCCGTCTGTCCGTCTGTCCGTCTGTCCGTCTGTCCGTCTGTCCGTCTGTCCGTCTGTCCGTCTGTCCGTCTGTCCGTCTGTCCGTCTGTCCGTCTGTCCGTCTGTCCGTCTGTCCGTCTGTCCGTCTGTCCGTCTGTCCGTCTGTCCGTCTGTCCGTCTGTCCGTCTGTCCGTCTGTCCGTCTGTCCGTCTGTCCGTCTGTCCGTCTGTCCGTCTGTCCGTCTGTCCGTCTGTCCGTCTGTCCGTCTGTCCGTCTGTCCGTCTGTCCGTCTGTCCGTCTGTCCGTCTGTCCGTCTGTCCGTCTGTCCGTCTGTCCGTCTGTCCGTCTGTCCGTCTGTCCGTCTGTCCGTCTGTCCGTCTGTCCGTCTGTCCGTCTGTCCGTCTGTCCGTCTGTCCGTCTGTCCGTCTGTCCGTCTGTCCGTCTGTCCGTCTGTCCGTCTGTCCGTCTGTCCGTCTGTCCGTCTGTCCGTCTGTCCGTCTGTCCGTCTGTCCGTCTGTCCGTCTGTCCGTCTGTCCGTCTGTCCGTCTGTCCGTCTGTCCGTCTGTCCGTCTGTCCGTCTGTCCGTCTGTCCGTCTGTCCGTCTGTCCGTCTGTCCGTCTGTCCGTCTGTCCGTCTGTCCGTCTGTCCGTCTGTCCGTCTGTCCGTCTGTCCGTCTGTCCGTCTGTCCGTCTGTCCGTCTGTCCGTCTGTCCGTCTGTCCGTCTGTCCGTCTGTCCGTCTGTCCGTCTGTCCGTCTGTCCGTCTGTCCGTCTGTCCGTCTGTCCGTCTGTCCGTCTGTCCGTCTGTCCGTCTGTCCGTCTGTCCGTCTGTCCGTCTGTCCGTCTGTCCGTCTGTCCGTCTGTCCGTCTGTCCGTCTGTCCGTCTGTCCGTCTGTCCGTCTGTCCGTCTGTCCGTCTGTCCGTCTGTCCGTCTGTCCGTCTGTCCGTCTGTCCGTCTGTCCGTCTGTCCGTCTGTCCGTCTGTCCGTCTGTCCGTCTGTCCGTCTGTCCGTCTGTCCGTCTGTCCGTCTGTCCGTCTGTCCGTCTGTCCGTCTGTCCGTCTGTCCGTCTGTCCGTCTGTCCGTCTGTCCGTCTGTCCGTCTGTCCGTCTGTCCGTCTGTCCGTCTGTCCGTCTGTCCGTCTGTCCGTCTGTCCGTCTGTCCGTCTGTCCGTCTGTCCGTCTGTCCGTCTGTCCGTCTGTCCGTCTGTCCGTCTGTCCGTCTGTCCGTCTGTCCGTCTGTCCGTCTGTCCGTCTGTCCGTCTGTCCGTCTGTCCGTCTGTCCGTCTGTCCGTCTGTCCGTCTGTCCGTCTGTCCGTCTGTCCGTCTGTCCGTCTGTCCGTCTGTCCGTCTGTCCGTCTGTCCGTCTGTCCGTCTGTCCGTCTGTCCGTCTGTCCGTCTGTCCGTCTGTCCGTCTGTCCGTCTGTCCGTCTGTCCGTCTGTCCGTCTGTCCGTCTGTCCGTCTGTCCGTCTGTCCGTCTGTCCGTCTGTCCGTCTGTCCGTCTGTCCGTCTGTCCGTCTGTCCGTCTGTCCGTCTGTCCGTCTGTCCGTCTGTCCGTCTGTCCGTCTGTCCGTCTGTCCGTCTGTCCGTCTGTCCGTCTGTCCGTCTGTCCGTCTGTCCGTCTGTCCGTCTGTCCGTCTGTCCGTCTGTCCGTCTGTCCGTCGGTCCGTCTGTCCGTCTGTCCGTCTGTCCGTCTGTCCGTCTGTCCGTCTGTCCGTCTGTCCGTCTGTCCGTCTGTCCGTCTGTCCGTCTGTCCGTCTGTCCGTCTGTCCGTCTGTCCGTCTGTCCGTCTGTCCGTCTGTCCGTCTGTCCGTCTGTCCGTCTGTCCGTCTGTCCGTCTGTCCGTCTGTCCGTCTGTCCGTCTGTCCGTCTGTCCGTCTGTCCGTCTGTCCGTCTGTCCGTCTGTCCGTCTGTCCGTCTGTCCGTCTGTCCGTCTGTCCGTCTGTCCGTCTGTCCGTCTGTCCGTCTGTCCGTCTGTCCGTCTGTCCGTCTGTCCGTCTGTCCGTCTGTCCGTCTGTCCGTCTGTCCGTCTGTCCGTCTGTCCGTCTGTCCGTCTGTCCGTCTGTCCGTCTGTCCGTCTGTCCGTCTGTCCGTCTGTCCGTCTGTCCGTCTGTCCGTCTGTCCGTCTGTCCGTCTGTCCGTCTGTCCGTCTGTCCGTCTGTCCGTCTGTCCGTCTGTCCGTCTGTCCGTCTGTCCGTCTGTCCGTCTGTCCGTCTGTCCGTCTGTCCGTCTGTCCGTCTGTCCGTCTGTCCGTCTGTCCGTCTGTCCGTCTGTCCGTCTGTCTGTCGATCAGTCTGTCGATCAGTCTGTCGATCAGTCTGTCGATCAGTCTGTCGATCAGTCTGTCGATCAGTCTGTCGATCAGTCTGTCGATCAGTCTGTCGATCAGTCTGTCGATCAGTCTGTCGATCAGTCTGTCGATCAGTCTGTCGATCAGTCTGTCGATCAGTCTGTCGATCAGTCTGTCGATCAGTCTGTCGATCAGTCTGTCGATCAGTCTGTCGATCAGTCTGTCGATCAGTCTGTCGATCAGTCTGTCGATCAGTCTGTCGATCAGTCTGTCGATCAGTCTGTCGATCAGTCTGTCGATCAGTCTGTCGATCAGTCTGTCGATCAGTCTGTCGATCAGTCTGTCGATCAGTCTGTCGATCAGTCTGTCGATCAGTCTGTCGATCAGTCTGTCGATCAGTCTGTCGATCAGTCTGTCGATCAGTCTGTCGATCAGTCTGTCTGTCTGTCGATCTGTCTGTCTGTCGATCAGTCTGTCTGTCTGTCTGTCGATCAGTCTGTCTGTCTGTCTGTCGATCAGTCTGTCGATCAGTCTGTCGATCAGTCTGTCTGTCTGTCGATCAGTCTGTCAGTCTGTCTGTCTGTCTGTCGATCAGTCTGTCGATCAGTCTGTCGATCAGTCTGTCGATCAGTCTGACGATCAGTCTGTCGATCAGTCTGTCGATCAGTCTGTCGATCAGTCTGTCGATCAGTCTGTCGATCAGTCTGTCTGTCGATCAGTCTGTCTGTCGATCAGTCTGTCTGTCGATCAGTCTGTCTGTCGATCAGTCTGTCTGTCTGTCTGTCGGTCAGTCTGTCGATCAGTCTGTCGATCAGTCTGTCGATCAGTCTGTCGGTCAGTGTCGATCAGTCTGTCGATCAGTCTGTCGATCAGTCTGTCGATCAGTCTGTCGATCAGTCTGTCGGTCAGTCTGTCGATCAGTCTGTCGGTCAGTCTGTCGATCAGTCTGTCGGTCAGTCTGTCGATCAGTCTGTCGGTCAGTCTGTCGATCAGTCTGTCGATCAGTCTGTCGATCAGTCTGTCGATCAGTCTGTCGATCAGTCTGTCGATCAGTCTGTCGGTCAGTCTGTCGATCAGTCTGTCGATCAGTCTGTCGATCAGTCTGTCTGTCGATCAGTCTGTCTGTCGATCAGTCTGTCGATCAGTCTGTCTGTCTGTCTGTCGATCTGTCTGTCGATCAGTCTGTCTGTCTGTCTGTCTGTCTGTCTGTCGATCTGTCTGTCGATCAGTCTGTCTGTCTGTCTGTCTGTCGATCAGTCTGTCGATCAGTCTGTCTGTCTGTTGTAATTGCGTACGTAGAACGACTGCTAGGCTGAGGTCTCGGGTTCAATCCCCGGGTCGAGTAAAGTGATATTGGGTTTTTCTATCACGAAATGCTCAGTATTAGCCGGGAGTCTCGATTGTGCCAAGTATAGCGATAGGCGTGAGTGTATATAAATATATATAAAGAAATAATTAATGAGGTTGGAAACAAACCATACTATAACTTAATAGTCGTTGATTACAATCAGTTTTAAATCCAAAAACAAAAATCAATGAGGTAGGAAACAAATCCTCATATTTCCAACTTAATAAATCGTAAGTTTAGCAGAACAATCAAAATTAAAAATCGGGCTTTAAATTTAAAAACTGAAAGCGACTCACCAAATTTCACATAAATCCACGGGTAGATCTACTTCTTATGTCCAGGTGAAAGGTCATGAAGTCACAGGTCACCATATGAAGAGGCTGGAAGAGGGCTTATACATCCCTCTCCGATCTCCAGATATAGACAGGATTCACATGGTATGATAGATTCGTAGATATAACACGAGTTGAACACTTCACAGTTTATTAAGCTACTGCCAGTTCGAAATACAATAATCCACGGAAAAAAGAACTGGCAAGAAAAACCATGGCTTACAATTACACTTTGCACTGAGACGCACATGGCGTTGAATCATCACTTTAATTGTAGGCAACGATCAGTTAAACAGCACTTGGGCATTACGACCTCTAAATTAATAAACTATTCGAGATAGGAACTCCTCTAATAATTATTCCTGAATGCTCCGCGAAATGACGAGGCACTCTTTTATATTGTGATTTTCGTTGTGCCCCACTACGAATGAGGTCATCCAATAAACAACTCGAATCTACCTTCAAAATAGTAAAACAACTGGCCGTACCCACAATTTACAAAAGATAAAATTATTTGTAAGGTCAATTCAGTCTCCGTATTCATTATACTCCGACATATACCTTTTCTCCCAAAAATAACTTCCACGCGGGCGGAGCCGCGGGCAAAAGCTAGTGAGAAATAAAGATCTTTACCCACAATAATTTTAATTACCATCTAAGGGTTAAGTCTTATTTATGTTATTTAGAGCACTATTTGTAACATAACATAAGGCCAATAAAAGAGATTAAGAAGGAGAACAAAGAAGAAGATTATTTTTTAAGAATTTGTTTGTTTCAGGAATTTGTTTTATACTTTGTTGTTTGATAACTTGGTATCGATTGACAGATATTGCTCAGTGATGAATGAAAAGCATTCTAACAGAAAAAAAATCCTTATCGAAAATCAGATCTTTGAAAATTATACTCATTAGTCGATTGGGCGTTTTATTGTAACACTTCCGTGATAAAGTACGATGATATCTATTCTGTTTTAGGAGAGGAAAGGAAATTTGTTAAAGGAATTTTATTTTGTTTTATTTTATTATGAAAATAAACAGTACAATTATAAATATAACATTAATATAGTAAAACTAATAGATTGACCAGTAAAATTTCCACAAATAATGTATGTATTGAGCGCCTGCGTCATGACCAATAGTGATATGAAGTAAGATTTTATTATAAAACAAAATAAAAGAAAGAAACAAGAATATTATATTTGTTACAAGCTAAAAAAATAAACGAAAATAAATTATATTAAAACTTAACAATTTTACCGCGTAAAGCTTGTAACAAATACGGCCTCAAACTCAGCGCGTACTGGTTTAAAAACCATTGCTGGTCTTCCGTTGAGTCGTGTGGTGAATACATGGACGGAAAACTTCTTAGTCTACAATGTATTTTTTGAACAGGAATTAGGGGAGCACTGGCGTAAACCAATTTTTATTCATTTTCAAAATAACAATTCACAGAAACACGACTATTCACGCAAACCCACAGTTAGGTAATTTGAGACCAATCTATTCGGGTTCGGAAACGTTAACGGGTGCATCTTAATGCGACGCGATGACGAGACATACAATGCAACGTCCAACACCACTTACCGGGAAATGCGATCGTTGTGTTTTCGATGCTATCTGTTATTATCTGACGGATGGAGACGTTTTGAATTTCCTATTGAATGGTGGTCGTATATCTGAATTCTTTCGTAAATTTTGTTTCTTTGGAACGCTGATTGTGAACAAATGATTCGTTTATTTATGAGGATATTGTTTCGACACCGAGGCAGATAGCCAGATATAATAAATAAGAAGTGCAGTTTTAGATTCTTGATATTATTTGTATGGAAATTTAAATGTATTGGTATAATGGTTAGCTTATTGCACTGTCACTAAAAATCATTGATTTATTTAGTGGTATATAACACCAATGAGGCTTCGAATTCGATACCCAGGTCCTGCAATAGTCCTGCAATATCTATGATAAATTAAAAAACACGAGAGTTATTAGAATTCATGTATGATATATTAATAATATATATAAGTTCTCCTTCTTGCACATCATGGATTGCAAATAAGTTTTAATATTTGAGAATAAAACCTTAAGTTTATAAGTGATTTTTTTTGGCTCTAATTTTACAAACGGTAGACATCTCCATAAATAATCCAAAGTGTATTTTTAACTTCTTGCTAAAGGAAGCTATACCGAATAACATCCGCTTTTCAAAGACTCTTCAAATACGTGCTTTAAATACGTCCTGAGTAATAAAGTAGTAAAACTTATGAAAAGGTAATTTAAAACGTCCATCATCAACATCCAACCGTCACTTGATAACGTCTCAATTACGTTGGCACATTGATTCTATAATATCTCTCGACATCAATTCGCTTGGAAATCATCCAGCCTCTATAGAGATCAACTGCAGTGCCCTCAAAACAAGCAAAACTCGTCCTCAGGGCGCTTTCAATTGGCTGTACTCTGTAGTTGTTAGCAACAATTCGTCTACAACAGACATATCCCGTTTGACCTATATCATATGCCAATGATACTTTATTCAACTGACAAAGGAGACCTCGAATGAAATTTTATTGGTGATTTGGTTTAATATCACGTTCTCCAGTGCCACTTGATTGAGATGTAATGAAGAACTCATTGTGATCACAATTGTATGGAGTATGGGCCATCGTTTTGCATAACGGCTATTCATTCAGCTTTGTCCGCCATGGCAATAATGCCATTTTAAAAACCAACAAACAAAATGGTATTTGTATTATATATATTGGTGCCTGACTGCCTCGGTGGCGCAGTTGTAATTGCGCATGAGTTACGGCTGCTGTGCTGAGGTCTCGGGTTCGATCCCCGGGTCAAGTAAAGTGATATTGTGTTTTTCTATCTAGAAATTCTCAATATTAGCCTCGAGTCTGGAACCTGTGCCCGGTATGGCTATAGACACGCCCCCTATCACATTATGGCCTATGGGACCGAAATTCGGCGAAAAGTGGGTGTACTGGTTACAGCTCTGCTTACCCATTCGGGGATTACAGGCGTGAGTGTATGTGTATGTATGTATATATTGGTGCTATTTAACTGGTGGTAGGATATTCATAGCGGCCACCGTACACAGGGTGTAAAACCCGCTATAGTGTGTCGCGTTCCCGGACCAGCCAGTGTACATCCAGTTTTTGTCGGGGGTCTAGAGTTAAGGTTCGATGTTTGGCCGGGTTTCGGTCTTCTCAGTACTCTGACACTAGATCCCCGACCGCTTCTTCTTGCCCATAGCGTAGTGTGAAGAAGTAGGTCGGCTTGATTGTGTTGAGTAGCAAGGAATGGATTATTTGATACACTAACGGCACTGCGCTTACCATCAGGTGCAGTGTGGTCACTTTGGCGTGCCAGGATAATAAAAAAATGATTTCTCTAGAGCAGACACAGTTATGTCCCGAGTCACGGCGCGGCGGGGTGCATCGTACGTGGCTACTTCCCGCGCTCCCTACTCGCCCGGCCGGCGGATGCGGCCTAATGACATAAATGCAAATTCGACCATTCGAGCTTCCTGCACGCCTCGACTGCCGTCACCGGCATTTAATAGACCTGTCTCCGTGTAGACGCCGTATTCGGTAATATTGAATCTCACCACACGAAAACGTTTTTGTGCGTAGTGGGCCGAGGCGCGCGTTAATTGGCACCACATTACTTACCAACTTCTTTCCACATACTTTCTAACAGCCGACGTAAATATTTCTCCGTTTTTATCGCACTTGTGCAATAGATAGTTTAGTCTATGCGGGATTGTGAAGAAATAAAACTGGAGTAGTTTCGCTTGTTTATTACTCGATGATCGTAAACACAACATAATAAAGTACTATAATTTGGTTCAGTCGGGAACTTAAAATAACTAAATACCAAAGGTACAGAACGTGCGTACCGGCGCGGGTGTGGAGAATACAATATAGGTACAATAAGTATTAATAGTGAATCTATGTTATTATCATGCCACGACAGTAATATTTACACACATCTACTTTATGGCTAACTTATTGTATGGCGCGCACCCAGTTTATAATTCATCTTACGGTATACTATATACAAATGTCTAATGTACAACCGTATAATATCTTCGATACAAAACAATAGAGCGATACATTTGTCATTTAGTCACAGATTTAGGGTTGTCACACATCACCATACGCGCCGTATTTCTGATTTATATCTATGAAATCCCTTGAATACTACAACATCTATCTGCGATCCAAATAACAATAAGAATGATTTGCCACTGAAATTATATCTTGCCACCAACGGATGGTAAGATATAATCTCTCTTTCTCTTGAAAACAACGGTTTTAGCATGTATTTTATATAGACATGGAATAAAAAAAGTCATGGTGTCTTTGGAAATAGTATTTTCAAGTGACAGTTGACAGGTCGAGAGCATTGACCTTCCTATTTTTATTTAGAACGCATATTCGCAGGGAGACGATGCGTACGGCGTGTATTTTGGTGATAAATGTGCAACACCATTAAAACACAATTAGTTATTGTTGTAAAACATTCGGTGCATTCGTTCTATATCACAGGGCTTAGCGTAGGTACATATTGTATAGCGTAGTTACCAGTACCAGCTATCATCAGAATATACATGCTGAAATTAATATTATATCTTCAATATAATATGATGTTTAATTGATATAATAAATACGTACACCCGACAATAACACATAGTGCTGACCCCACCCTAGGTCAAACCTGTATCGTGGGTATCAAGAACTACACACAGACCCGAAACAAAAATTCATGGTTCACTCAAACATTTCTTGTTGCGGGAATCGAACCCGCAGCCTCTTGGTTCTGCTCGTCCGCTGTGCCACGGGGCTGTATTCTTTATTAATTTCCTAACATAATTATGAAATTTTATTGTGTAGAAATTCAAATCAGGTTAAACATTTAAATAATAGATTTTTTAATGAACTAAGTACAGAGTGGGGTGAAACAGGACGATGGCCTGGACTGCACAGCTGTGGTAATAAAATAATGTATTTTATATTCTCACACTTAAATGGCGCTCGGCCCTACACCGCTTCAGGCTTCCATTATGAAATTGCACATATTTTCCACTCTTTACTATATTATATGATCTTCTAACGGAACGCTAAAGTCTCTGCTCTTCTCTAGCGAAACTGCATTCCGAACTGGAGGTAGAGTAAAAATTGACTGAATCTAAATAATGTATAGTATTTCATGGATTCTATAAATATTTAATTTTGATTTCTAAAAAATATAAAGAATTTCGTCGAATTTCTTCATAATTAGCAAAAGTTTACAGAGAAAATGGGTTATCAGTGATATCCACATTGAATGTGAAAAATTAATAAAAAAATGGGTCATATAATGATTATTATTAAAGAATGTACTACTTCAGTATAATTTACGGTAGGCAGCGGCTTTGCTGTGCCCTGGCATTGCAGAAGTCTATGGGCGGCGGTGACTTCTTACCATCAGGTGGCCCGTCTGCTCCTCTACCTATCCAGGCACAATTTTTTTTTTTAAAACATAAAAATGAACATACACAAAGTACAATGTACGTAATTCCTTATTAATTTCAGCATAGTTATATTTCTGATAAGTGACACACAAATTACAGATAATAGCTAATGAGATGAACAGTTAAAATTATCGTGTTGAAAAACAATGTCTTTTGGTAATACATACTAAACGCTCGTGGCTCGTCACATGTCCAAACAAATAGAATAGTAAAAAAAACACATTGTCAAGTTCTGGCTTAAGCCTCAAATACTCTTTCAATCAAATTCAACACATCACTACATGTTATAAAACAAAGGCCGCGTCTGTCTGTTTGTTCGCGATAAACTCAAAAACTACTGAACGGATATTCATGCTGTTTTTACCAATAGAAAAAGTGATTCATGAGGTATAATTTGTCAAGGTTTTGTGTAAATTGGTTGAAATATAACTATAATTATTAGGGTCGGAAAAGTCAAGCCGCCTGGGTGCTTTCATCGAAAACGCTGCCTAATCCCTTTGAGATATAATAAAACAATAGATGGGATATTTTCCTCTTTTCTACATAAAAGCCGGCGATGGCATATATATCACAAAAATAATCTCCACGCGAGCGGAGCCGAGGGCAACAGCTAGTATTCAATATGTAACATAATAAACGCACACCCTGTAAGTAATTTGTTAAAACCATCCAGAACAGATTTAATTTTTTTAATGGGTAATTTCTATGCCCACATTCTTTATTTCATAGTGGGTCATATTTCACACTAGGTAGAACCTGTATCGTGCGTATCAACAACTACGAGCGACTACGGTCCCTCAAGCCCTGATATTGGACATTAGCTCAGTTGTGATGAAGATACATCTTGGAGCTTTTCAAATGATCAAAATTGGATTTGAAGAGTTTCCAAATCAGTCAGTTGTAAAGTGTCCACATTGAGCATGTCGATTCTTCACATGATGGTATAATTTAGAATGTACACACTCGATGGCTAAGAAATCAATCCAAGGTAAAGATGATTTATTTTTCAAAAAGTTTACATTTCACTTGGATAAGAAACTAATCAATATAGTAAAAAAAAATAAGTGCTTCGACAAATAAAGCAAACATAAGACGAAGATTGAGATTTGTCTCTTACATACAAATTTAACAAATGAGAAGTAGTGAATAAATCAATTCTTCTAACAAAATTTATTAAAGTCAACGATATGTATTGGAAGGTAATTGAATCAGTATGACTCTAGCTGCAATTAAAGAGCTCCCTAAAGTATGTACTATATAGAAATAAAAAATAATTTCTAACAACCGAACGCTGTGTATCTAAGACGCCCGCTGAATTTTGATCACGAGATATTGTAGCAGAATTTTTCCGTACAAATTGTTTTATACCGCCCAAAATACACTCCCGATACTTAATTACAACGTTCGTGATCGAAATAATAGATTCCATTGACGAACGAGCGCAGAACATGACAAAATGTTGACAAAATAATCAATATTTTCAACTTTCCAATTCCCATGCATTCGTACATTACATTAAATATAAACAACATACAAGAACACAATCGATTTGCAAACAGCTGCTAAAACTAAATCGTAGAGAGGTAAAATAATTCTTATAAATAAAACTAAATGTACTAAACCTCTTATTCACATCTTATATACCAAAATATCGACTTACACTAAGAAGAAAATATATAACATTGTTTGCTCTTTGGTAAAAATATTGAGAAATATCTTTAAGGTATGCATATATAAATATATTTAAATCGAACAGAAATATGTTTCGTCTGTAGAAAACATATACTGGTTTTATTATTCGATTATCGGCTTTTACCACTATGAATATCGATATACTGCAGAAACCGTATTGATATATTGCAAAACGTATTGTGGAATTGAAACTTTAAATGACTAAGTTTACATGCACCTATTTTAGGGTTGCCAACCCCGAAATTCAAATACCAGGATTTTTAGTTTTTGAAGTTACAAAACCAGGACAATTCAAAACAGGACGCATCTTTTGCGAGTTGAGATGCACCCCCCATTCCCCCCCCCCCCCCCCCATCGATTGCAAAATAAGTGTGCGAATTTTAAAATACAGGACCTTATCGGGGCGCTTTAAAAACCCAAGACGGTGCCTAAAAACCCAGGACACTGCTTAAAAACTCAGGACGCTGCTTAAAAACTATCCAGGACGTCCCGTGACACTGTAAAAACCAAGACATGTGCTGGGAAAACAGGATGGTTGGCAACTCTAAGCTATTTATACAGTAAAACGATTATGTTGCGTATAAAAGAAATAAATTATTGTTTGATCAGCGGGTCGTGACTAAACGCACATAAAATATTATTTGATTTTTTCGTTATGGCAACATCAATTTTGAGATAGCTCCAAGTCATTTAACATTACTTTTATGGCTGCCACGTTTTGATACTTTTTAACGAAATAAATTGTTATTTTTGATAGTTTACCATATCAGTAACCTTCACATTAAGTCCCCTCAAATATAATTTGAGCATTTTTCTATAGTAAAAATGTCGGACATGTTGAATGTGTTAAACATAAACTAATTGAAATTTTAAACCATTAGCGGATAAAATTTTATTTTGTTAAGAAAAGAATAAAAATAATGATTTTACCAAAAACTATAAAACAACGGCTGGCGGGCTGTTTGATTTCAGCGTCATTTTTTGCGGTATTGATTTGTATAAATATTCAGAATTAGCAATTTTTTCCGCATTTTTTAAGCCAGCTTAAACTTTTTCGTGCACTTTTTTGGTGCTCAAAACTGATAAAACAGGGCTCATTTTTCAGGTCAAAATTATTTTAGAAAATAATGCTCATAAATGCATGAAAATAAGTCATAAACATGCAATACGTGCTAACACAATAATATATGAATTCTACTAAAATCCACGCATTTTTTTATAGTATTTTTTGCTGAAAAACAAAAAAACTTTAAAACACTCTCTTGTATCTTATCAAAATTTTCGCTTAAATAGCCCGCCAATTGTCGAAAGTCATTTGATAAACGTATTTCGGTGTATTTATTAGAGCTGTATTTTATTAAACTCTCATACTAAACGCACATTTCTGTCTTGCTTTTGATTGAACATAGTACTCAAGTTACGATATATGCGCATTCTCAATCTTTATTTGACATTATTACATCGTTTCTTAGACGGTATACAAAATAAATTCAATTCGACATATGATAAAAACAAGATTCTATTACTGCGTATCGGATGGCTTTAAAACCCGTGTTATAGCTTAAATTAGCTGCCAAACTTATTTTAAAAACGAAAGCCGCACAGTTTCGATAGCAACACACTTATTAAATGCAATAAGGATTGTTCGTTTATTGTACAGTAAAACATCTATATATGCAATGTTCTGAAATATCCTTACATGTATATGTACATTACAAGTTATCGACATTTCCGTCGATATCGATAGATCGGACATCATTTATTCGCCGAATAACTATAGATTTCGTCGAGGGTCTTGAGTTGGGGTAAGTTGTTTGGCCGTTTTGCGGCCTTCTGAGTACTCTGACACTAGACCGTCGACCGCTTCTTCACCTGCTTGCCCATGGCGTAGTGTGAAGAAGAAGGCCGGCATGATTGTGTCGAGTAGCGGGGGATGGATCGTCTCTCGCTACTCTATACTCTAATTGGACCGCACTGCGCTTACCATCAGGTGCAGTGCGGTCACTTTGCCGTGCCAGAATAAAAAAAAAAAGATCTTCTGATGACTTACCGTTTAATAATCGTTGTAAAGAATACAATTGGCAACCATTTTGGACAAGTGATCAATCTGTGTAATTACGTATGCGACATTTTATTTAGAATATTCTAAACATCGATATTTTATTAACTTTAATTCAGTTATTAATTTACATAAAATTTCATGATTGTTTACGTTATTTTCTTTGTAAACTTTTAAAAGGATTTTCAATGAGCATAATTCATCGATTACATATTCCGTCTATCGATATCGACAATCCCTTCGTGTAGGGACGTGCCGCATGGTAATTAAATGACTAGTGTTCGCACTAGGTTCGACAAGTTTCCCCCGCGGCGCCGCCCGCGTTACTTGCCCCTGTACTTCTCGGTGGTGGCGTCCTCCAGGTTGCTGTCCCAGTCGAACTCGGTGACTCCGTTGCGGGACACCTCGCCCAGGTGGCGCCACCGGTACTCGAAGTCGGAATCGCGTTTTTTTAACGTTTCGAATCTGTTGGAAGAAATATTGTGTTGAAATACTACAATGTAAACAGCGCGTCAATGAAAGCATCCGTGGCGCAGCGGGCGAGTAGCCGGCTGTGTAACGAGAGACCCGACCCGGGGTCGAACCCGAGACCTCAGCACATTAGTACAACTAAGCCACCGAGGCATTCGTGTATACCTTTTTGTAAACACACCTATTGTGCGTATGTTGCATAAACGATGCGCACTTAAATTCACAACATGTGTTATGTCCCAGTCATTGTTATAAACATTATTAACAAAATATTTCAACGTATTAAATGAAATACCTATCTTGGAATATTTAGTTAATCGTCGTTACTCTTACAACCCCTTAATTCTAAACTGTCCATGACCACAACATTTTTCGAATGCTTTGACTAGTTGTGGAACGCCACGAAAAACTCTCCATCACAAAACATTTTGTACGTATACACATTAACATTTATTGCACCATAAAACTCGATCAGCCGTAATGAAACATAATTATGATCCTGGCGTGACCTGGCTTACAACACGCTACGCTAAACTGACCCATAGTTTCCGCAAATATTTACAACCTTCGTTGATGTTCAACCAGATTAGAGTATAGCCAAGTTACCACAAAGTAGAATAAAAAAATTAAAAAAGCCCTGAACTAAACATTGTCCCATTGCTGGGCACGGGCCTCCGCTACTTATGAGAGGGGTTAGGCCTTAGTCTACCACGGGTTGGTAGGCTTCACATACCTCCCAAATTCTTATGAGAATTCTCAGGTATGCAGGTTTCCTTACGATGTTTTCCTTCACCGTTAAAGCAAGCGATAATTAACATTTAATACACACGTAACTTTAGAAAAGTTAAAGATGTTTATATGTTAGATTTGGGTTTCGAACATACGACTTTTGTCTCAACAGTCCGTACCGGAACCAACTAAGCTATCACTGTACCTTATTAGAATAGCAATTCACAAAATACCGAGGTCGGAATATTAGAGCGAAAAAACCTTCCCAACGGTTAATCTACCTTATTAGGGAAGAACGTGAGAAGTGATGATAACATCCATTTGCTTGATATAAATTCTGTCGGTCGCACATTTCGAGGAGAAATCTTTTTAAATAAGGCCCGAGACTAAATGGTGGAATAAGACGGGACAGTGGGGGATTATGGCAGAGTTAAATAAAGGCAATGGAAGTGCGACGTTACGGCAATGAGGCCATCCTCCCTCCGATCCGATTGCGATGGCTGATCCGATTGAGCTGCTCTGAATGTACGCGTGAAACCTATTTCCATGTTTGGAAAAATTCCAATTCCAAATGTGCTGGTATCAACGGACACCGTCCGGGCTTATACTTTCCACTTATTTATACTGGGGTTATCTCTTTTTGTATTTTACACACGTTATGTTTTTTGGGGCATTTTGATGTTTTTGGTCTATAGATTATTGAAATAATAATTCTAGCTTATTTTATCGTTTTCATTCAGAAAACTATGTTCATAAGGGGTAAGTTGAGCTGATAATGGATTCTTTTTTTCGCAGGGTTTCGCTTTATTGCTACCGCTCATTCCGGGGGGAGGTGAAACGGTAATGTTGGACTAACCGGTCTTACGACCCAACGTTAAGCCGTCTATTAGAGATGTAAAATTTCCGAACGGTCGTTGGGCCGAGTCCCTAACACTATGTACAGCCTCCACCGAAATACCAACCAAAACCCCGCAGTAGCCAACGCATTATCAGCCTCGAGTTAGGCGAAAGGCGCGCAACTTCTACCGGCATTTTGCATGCCCTACCAGAACCGACCATACAACTAATGAACCCACTATACTCCGAACAAAATTGCATCTTATGATTATAATGAGTATGATGTGACTGTATCGGTGGCGCAGTTTTAATTGCGCATGCGTTACGACTGCTGTGCTGAGGTCTCGGGTTCGATCCCCAGGTCGGGTAAAGTGATATTGGGTTTTTCTATCTACAATTTTTCAGAATAAGCAGTCTGGTATTGTGCCCGATATGGCGATAAGCTCGCCCCCTAACACATTATGGGACGAAAATAAATTCGGCGAAAAGTGGGTGAACTGGTCACACCTCTGCCTACCCCTTCCGGGATTACAGGCGTGAGTGTATATGTAATGTATTATGTGAGTTCATGTGTAATTCTTAGAAACGAAAACTAAAATACTTTGCCCGACCTGCGTCGAGCTCAGCATTTCAACGGTATTTCACCCTTAGCACTCCGCGTTGCCACTAAATCAATGTGGCAATTATAACCACTATAAATAATAATAACAATCTTTTATACAGAAATGTATTCGTATACGAGATACTCGGTTTTAGGTTCTAAATAATTCTATTAATCGCATCAATTCATTTCTTGCTTCGGAACAAATAGTATAATCTACATATTTGCTGGTGGTAGGATTTTCATATCAGACGGCACTGCGCTTACCATCAGGTGCAGTGTGGTCACTTTGCCATGCCAATAAAAAAAAAACACACCCGGTTAGCGACCACCCTAGGCAGGGTGTAAAATACGTCATAATGGCACATGCAAGTGTGTCGCGTTCCGGGATCAGCCAGTGTACATGTTGCAATACGATGTTTGGCCATTTTGCAGCCTTCGGAGTACGCTGTCACTAGATCCTCGACCGCTGCTTCACCTTATTGCCCATGGCGTAGTGTGAAGAAGTAGGTCAGCATGATTGTGTTGAGTAGCGGGGACAGGTTGTCTCTTGCTACTCGATACTCTAATTGGACGGCACTGCACTTACCATCAGGTGCAGTGTGGTCACTTTGCCGTGCCAATAAAAAAAAACACCCGGTTAGCGACCACCCTAGGCAGGGTGTAAAACACGTCATAATGGCACATGCAAGTGTGTCGCGTTCCGAGATCAGCCAGTGTATATGTTGCGATACGATGTTTGGCCATTTTGCAGCCTTCGGAGTACGCTGACACTAGACCGCTGCTTCACCTTATTGCCCATGGCGTGGTGTGAAGAAGTAGGTCAGCATGATTGTGTTGAGTAGCGGGGACAGATTGTCTCTTGCTACTCGATACTCTAATTGGACGGCACTGCACTTACCATCAGGTGCAGTGTGGTCACTTTGCCGTGCCAGTTTAAAAAAAAACAATTTAGATTCTTGCTTCGTAATACATAGCACCATCTACACTTACTAGTTCTATGCTTGTATATTAAGACTTATAAAAATTAAGCACATTATCAATGTTACCTTTTGAACATCAAATTTTTTGCGAAGTCGTAGAGCTCTAGGTCTAGCGAGTTGAGCTGCTTGATGTGCGCGACCTGAGCGGGCGACAGCGCGGCGAGCGTCGCGCCAGACACCGTCGCGTTGTGTTGAGTGAACGGCACCGCAAACAGCAGGTTAAACGTCTCCTCGAACACGTACTGGGATATCTGGACAACAAAATAAAACTTTCATATGGATTCTACATACATGCAACTGCCTCACTGACGCACGAATGATAACTATATACATATGGGTGCATATGTCGAGATATGTGCAGGTGAGTTGAATTATTTATAATCTATGTTATATTAAGTTGTTTACTTCTTAAGAAATAATTGTGATGTGTCAGCATATTTAGGATTGCAATCTAGTATAAGACTTTGTACTTGTAGTGTAATATTTGGTTTTTATTGTAATCTGTTTTGTTGACCAAATAAATAAATAAACATACGTAGAGGTGCAGAGGTGTAACTTGTAGCTCAACCAGGGGCCATCCATAAATTACGTCACACGAATTTCGTGATTTTTGGCCCCTCCGACCTTGTCACAGTTAGACACATTTGTTACACTCTCCCCTACCTAGGTGTGACGGCACATAATTTTTGCAATTTTACATCTAGAAATAAATACAATAGCAGTTCTGAAATTGGTTTTATTTCCATTGAATTTATTCATTTTAGAAAATCAATCAGTAAACATTTTAAAATAAAAATGTGAAAAACAAAACTATAAGAACGACACATTCCATTCATAAAAACAACGCTACAATGCTACCGAGTTTACCTATCTTAACTTTTAAACCTAAACTCACACGCTACTGTACAGTGTATACCCACATATTGCCTGGCTTATTACCGTCCCGTGTTGTGAATGTGATAGAGGGCGAGCCTATCGCCATACGGGGCACAATCCCAGACTATGGGATGATATTACAAAGATAGTTGTAAATCATAAAAAAAACCTCTCAACAACAATGTTTAGTATAACATTATATATATATTTTTATTCATTATATATTTTTGTAATAATCCGGAGTTTGGTTTCGAATCACACCATCAAACCCCATTTTAACACTTTTCCGTGGTATAAAAGCATAATTACCACTTAATACTGCCCCAGTTTTTTGATAAGATATAATTATTTTTAATATAAAATCAAAATAAATACACATTTATTACTCGATATTGCAACAATAGGGTGTTTGACTGGTGTAACCAAAAAATATAAAACTGCACTAGGAGAGAGGATAGTGGGCAAAATATTTATTAAATACATTTTATTTATTTTAGATGTATTATAATCATTTTATTTTCGTCATTAAAATTTAGAATTTTTAATCTGTATCACTCGGTGCCAAAAACCTAGCAATACCGGCCGCCATTACTCGTGACGACATCACACATAAACATTGCATCCTACGACAAATAAAATTGTAAGGAAGAACATATTTTTCGATGTGTAAACGTGTGGAAACGTGTTAATTTCGTCTTCAAGTCTTCTATAAGAATGGAAGAAGGCATTACAAGGGCTGATAGCCGAACTCTGCCACTTCTTTCTTAAAACTTTTGAGTTTGGCACATGGATGAACAATTTATCGGGATTTAGTGTCGAGTTTTTACACAATGGCATTGAACAATATTTATATGCTGGCTCATTCATGTTTGCGAAAAAAACTAACAGATAAATGCAAATAATTTGTTATGTTGTTAGGTGTCACGAATGTTTGTATATGTGCGATGACGTCACATAGAGATAATGTCACGTGACAACGCGTTTTAGCGCGAAATTATATATGAAAAAATAAAATCACGGATTTTATATAAATTGAGTATATTTCAATAATAAAAATATTACGGGGGCTATAAGTGAAGAGTCCTCTATCGATGTCCATCAATTTTCAAAAATTGTCAAATACCCTATTTCGGCCCAAACGTACCCGCATCATGAGCGACACATGTCGGAGGGGTGGAAGCCGACCCGACCGATCTACTGCCGCTTGATATAAATTGTGTAAGATTTATCCGATCGGAATCACTGTCAGCGCGCCATTAGCTACGAATCTACAGATGTCAATATTTCAGAGTGCCTTACTGAGCAAACATATATCATATCAAATATATTCTTTATTTCTGTACCTTGTATTCAATGTCAATTATCGCCTGCTTAAACGGTGAAGGAAATCATGCCTGCCTGAGAACTCTACAGAAGACTTTTGAAGGTATGTAAAGTCTGCCAATCCGCAGTAGGCCAGCGTGGTGGACTAAGGTAGAGTTACCAACCCAGGAATTCAAAAACTAGGATTTGAAGTTAGAAAAACCAGGACAATTCAGTTTAAAGACGCTGCTTAAAAACTATCCAGGACACCCCAGGACACTCTAAAAACCAGGACATGTCCTGGGAAAACAGGACGGTTGGCAACTCTAGACTAAGGCCCTCTCATTAGTAGAGGCTCGTGCCTAGAAATGGGACAATGTATCATACAGGGCTAGTAATATTATTTCTGTACCTTACAGGTGCATTAAGCGCCAACACATATTTCACAAGAAAGGCACAAATGCGCGTAGTACTTTGAAACCAATATAACACATATATGGTATAAGTTATTACAATTAACAAATCGCATCTTGAGATTTAATGCATACCTTTAGACAACTATATAGTTGCAGCGATAGCCTGGTTAGTTGCGTTACGGACTGCCAAGACGAAAGTCGTATGTTCGAAACCCAAACGGGATACACCTCTGACTTTTCTAAAGTTACTTGTGTATTCATTGTTAATTATAGCTTGCTTTAACGGTGAAGGAAAACATCGTGAGGAAACCGGCATACCTGAGAATTCACATAAGAATTCGGAGGTATGTGAAGTCTACCAACCCGCATTAGGCTAGCGTGTTGGACTAAGGCCTAACCCCTCTCATTAGTAGAGGAGGCCCGTGCCCAGCAGTGGGACAATGTTTAATACAGAGCTAGTATTATTTTTAATTATAGACAAATTGGTTTTGCTTTTTCATTGATGCTATAAAAGATTTCGATTTAACTTTAGTTACTATTGTGTACGTCTGAAGTACAGATTTAGAATTTATATTGGTTCAATAAAAAGAGTCAAAAGTTAAAATCGCGACTAATACGTCGGTTATTTCACTAGACACAAACATAAACTTACTACACCTAACACCTGAACTCCGATAAAATACGAGTGTTACCCTGTCGTGTACAAACGACTTTTCCAAACTTACAAACACATTGAATCCCAAGACAAAGAAAGAAATTTATCTAAGAAGGAGGCGATATTTTCTAAAGTTATATGATTTTATTGATACATATCAAATAATATTTTTTTTTTACTTATTTATTTATTTAATATTAAAAATATAAACCCATAACAGCAGGTGCCAAAGCGGGATTATACTAACTACTAACATATCATAATCACAAAAATTTTACTAATAAATAACACAAGAAAAATAAAAAATGAAACTTAATACTAATAATATAAACTTCACCGTTCATCACATTTTTGCGCTGCTTCTGTGAATTTCGGCAAGGTGCAATTAAATATATCAATATGCTCTGACACAATGTTGAGCAATCGTATGGCGCGCGACAAGGGCGAATCTTAAAATGTTCGTCCTCGATGTGGGTACGTTAAACATTGGAAGATGGCGACGAGTACCGATGCGTCTGTGAGGGACGCACAGATGCAGCTCGGACAATACCTCCGGGTGGTGTATCTACCCACGCCATACCCTGAACACGTACTTAACTAGCGCGACATCTCTTCTCACCTCTAGACTGCAATACCCAACCATGCCCATGACGAACAGACTAGGATACATCAGCGGATAGAAAGGATACACTCCAAATTCTTTCAAACATAAGAACCTAGTAAATTTATTTTGGATTTTCTCAACCATCAGACTATACTTAGCCTCATGGGAATTCCATATTATTGCGTTCATTTCTAGCTGACTACGTACAAGTGCATTAAATAATATTTTAATAATCAATATATAAAGATAGAAGGAAAGCTAGCTTAAAGTAGCTTTTAAAACATGCGACGTCTCGGAAATATCCATAGTCCATATCAAACCCATTTAAAAAATATATATATTTGACTGGTATTTCTTTGAATAATATTAAAAATAGTAATTATAAATTCCTCATAACTGAATAAAGAAATTGCTAGTGTATATATGACGCTATTTGTGTATTTATGTATACATAAGCTGATATGCTTTCTGTAAAAATTCTTTCTTTTTTTAATGTACTGACTTATCATAAGAGCTATGTAATTGCCTACATGATCAATAAACGATTTCATTTCAATAAAACATCCTTATCGTTGAAAAACATAATGGAAATAAATACAATAGTAAGTATAATAAAATACACTAAAATAAAAAAAATACCGAATGGTTTAAATGTGGAAATTCAATATCCTTAATATTCCATGTGCATACATGATAAAAAAATATAAAATAAAAAACGAAATGGTGTCCGCCGGTAAGCGCATCACTTAAGAACAGCAGGACTTACTTGACATTTTTTAACCTTCGCTATATTCGGAAAGAAAAATTTAAAAAGTCGCCCGGACAATTGTCAAAAACTGAAAGGACTTTTACAGTACCGAGAAAAAGATCACGTAAGCTGTGAGTAAAAACTATTACCAACTAAAATATTGGTTTGAGTATCTGTGATAAGGTATTTGTAATAATAAGCTAGGCCACTCTCCTAAATTCTATTTATATTTCTATATAGCTTTATGTCGAGGATAAAAAAAGTTTTTTTATTCATAAAAAGTACACCGACTTCAATAAAAAACAAATTATGCGTCGTCACTATAAAATTTGAGGGTTGCCCTTGATTTGTCTGAGATCCCATCATCAGATCCTGACTTGGTGCCAATGGGACCACCTGGGAAGTATACCCTTTTAAACAAAAAAAGAATTTCTCGAATCGGTCCAGGCGTCTTCGAGTTATCCTCCTCCTTTTTTGAAGTCGGTTAATAAACGATAACATTATTTTTATACAAAATATTTATTCCACATTATAAAATACATTGCGTTTTAACTATTAAGTGTTGAAAACATTATTTTAATGATAAATGAAATTATGTATTCTAAGCATATGTATTTTTACTTTATATTTTTGTTTTATATGTACTGTTATTTTATTAAGAACAGATTTAAAAACATAATTAAAATTAATAATGTATTTTCATCTCCCACAGTCTATCTATAGTAATTCTACGGCCCATTTAATTTTTTACTCTTTCATAGGTCATAGGTCATAGATCGGTTGTACATTCACATGCCCAATACAAACAACGCATTGGGCATGTGAGCCTATTTTCAGCAGCTCTTATTACATCCCGCAATGCTATCGTCAAAGCTTTATATAAAAATGTGGACCGTACAGATGAGCAATGAATATTCATCAAGTCAAAGGCGACAATCCGACGACGCCGGTCCGACAAATGGCGTCGCAAATACCCGAATGATTCAAGTGCAAATAATAGCGCCGTATATTTGCTACCCTTGTCGAATGCCCATGTGTGGTAATTTTGGGATGGTAATTAGTTTTAGGTATCATACGGCATACCTCGTCTTATATCTTCAGGTTTTATTTATTTATTTCTACTCTTTATTATACATAATATTGTAACACACGAAAAAATAAGTACATTAAGCGATTATTCAAGACAACCGTGACATGGAATTTTTTTAAGGCAAAAGATAAACGTGAGGGTAGTTTGTGTATTTACTATTATGTATTAAGGAAAAACAAAAAATATTTATATTTAAAAATAAGTACATTAATGATATCAATAAATCCCTACTAATACTATAAATGCGAAAACACTCGTTTGTTTGTTTGTTACCTTTTCACGACTAAACGGCTGACCAGATTGTGATGAAATTTGGCAAGGAGCTAGATTATATCCTGGAGAAGGACATGGGCTATCTTTTTCTCAAAAAACAACCTTGAAAGGGGTCAAATAGGAGTTCAAAATTTGTATGGGAAATCCATAATTCCTCGACATAGGGATCTGGAAATTCATATTTAGGCTTTTGGTAGGAAATAAAGAAATATGTGTTTCAACGTTTTTGAAAAATCATTCCTGAAAGGGGCAAAGTGAGATTAAAATTATGAGGTATTCTTTAGATGCAATCTCAAGATTCAGGCACAACACCTAAGAGGCTGGACAATCGCTACAGGTGCCTCAATGCAGAGCACAACTCCTTGGATTGTATACCTCGCTCCCGAAAATAACATCCACGCGGGCGGAGCCGCGAGCAACAGCTAGTGTATATATAAAGGTTATATCTTACTTCAACAATGAAACATCAAGTACTATAATGTACTTATGATATCTAAGTTTCACTAATAAATGTTGCATATCTGTCACGATAGGGTAGTTTCCTGTGTTATATTGCACATTTGGTATGCAACCAACAATAAAATGAAAACAAAATCATAATTTAAAAAAAAGTTGAAGTTTTAAAAATATAAAATCCGTTACGCTTGCATTGCAAATGCACCCGCATTCGCTAGCAATATTTTTTACGTGCCATGTGATAGGGATACATGAAAAATATATTAAATTTATTTTATACCGTATATTTAATACGGATATAAATTAAGGATCGCATCCAGCACACGATTTACGCACGTTTCTACTAACTACTCTACCAATGAAGCGATCGGAGTTCAATTTTGTCTTTTTATAATAACCCTCAGTTGTCTCTGCTAGATATTTAAAATTCCTTAACCTCTCACGGATGACAAGGACACCGGAGTAATGTGATAAGTAGTAACCGGACAAGGTAATAAGTAGTGAGTATACTTCATAAAAAGTACACCGACTTCAATAAAAAACAAATTATGCGTCCCTATAAAATTTGGTGCCAATGGGACCACCTGGAAAGTATACACTTTTCGATTACAATTTCTCGATTCGGTCCAGGCGTCTTCGAGTAATCGGGGAACATACATAAAAAAAAGATTCCGACGAACCTCCTCCTTTTTTGAAGTTAAGTTTAAGTTAATAATACAAGCCAAAATTAATTTTATTTCCATAATAGTAACGTTTAAACATCGCTTAATAGGCACGTCAAGAAGGGCGATTGTTGCCAATTTTTGACTGGACACCAGTGTCCGAATGATTTGTGAGTGGTTAATATGAACATTAGACATTTTCGTTTGGCATCAATACAGATTAAATTGTATCAAATTTATAAGCGTTAAATAAATTCGTTGGATGATTAATGTCTGTTCAAACAATGAAACCAAAATACATCAAAATTCACACATCATTGTGAAGCGGACAAAACAAACTTCCTACCTTTGTTCGCTACAATCATTCTCTCCTTTCTTTCTCCTCCAAATTTTTCACGCTCCTTTTAATATAAAATGTTGCAAAATCGAATGAGTCTATTCGAAAACACTGTTATCCCTCATCAAAATGACGTTAATGGCCGAAGAAAAACCAATTGCGGACTGTAAAAGGGGATCACGAAACAGGTTGCGCTCCGTTAAAATTTCCGTAGTTTGCCGACAAAACTTTTGTCAATAATTACGTTATGATGCCAATAAAATAATGCTTTGTTGTTGTTTCCTATCCAACTGAATTGTGAGACGTAAAATAAATGAAAAATAAATCTATCTTTTGATGATCTACAAAATAACAGTGACTTAAGAATAGGGTAGTTTCTTGTTTAATTTTGTAGATTATTCGATATGCAACCGAATATAACACGCAAAAGAAACACTTTTGTGAATCAAAGTAGCTTAAACTACTAATCACAATATTAATTTGAAATATTGGTATGAGCCAAAAATGGGTGTAGTGGGAACATCTCACTATCTCCCTCACACAACGGCACAGTAATGGCCATTTTGAGAGGTGACGTCACGGCTCATCTCATGCATCCTTATGATAATTCCAGTTATTTGAATGGCATCGAATTTTCTTAGTTTTGTTGGGATTTATAAAATTCTTTCGATATTAGGTTTACGTAATGAAACTTGTTGAGTAAAACAATAAAAAAATCGTGTCAACTACCCTATTATGACGTATAGAAAGTCAAAGCAAGAGCACGGAGAAATAAAAATGATGTATGAGAATTAAAGATATGGTTTAAAGATACCTAGTCAGGTCATAAATTCTGTCACATGTTTAATATAAAATAATTGAAACAAGTTTATTCATTATGTAACCATTTATATACCAAAATGAACTTAACAAAACATAGATTCTTATGACACTAAAGTTTATTCAAAATGACCTCCGCGATTTTCAATACAGGCCTTCAATCTGCGCGGCCAGTTGTCTATCGCAGCACGAACGAGGTCCATGTCAATATCGGCGGCTGCCTTAATCAAGGATGTCTTGAGTGACTCCAAATTGGGATGAGGCTTTGAGCACGCCTTTTCCTCTAAGTGTTGCCATATCTTGTAATCTAACGGATTCAAATCTGGACTGGAGGAGGGCCAGTCTTCGTGCCGGATGAAGTCGATTTCAAGCGGCGCCAGCCAGTCTTGTGTGCTCTTCGCTCTATAAGCTGGCGCCGAATCTTGTTGGAATACCCAGTGCCTGTTATTGAACATGGTATGAGAAACAGGTTCCACAAGGTTCGTCAGGACTGTATTTTGATACACAACTGCATTCGTTTTTACACCTTTCTCACAAAAATGTACCTCTGTTAAGCCCCAATAAGAAACTCCCAACCATACCATGAGCGAGGATGGAAAATGACCTCGTTGGACACGCGGAATACGGTTGCTCGCTTCTTCACTACTGTGTGCGTACACCTTATCATTTTGTTTGTTGTAGCTCTCTTCTACGGTAAAAATTTTTTCATCTGAAAAAAGAATTTCCCGATATTTTTTTCCCGCGTACCGCTTCAACAAAGCGCGGCATCTCTTCAGTCTCAGGTCCATTAGACGAGCATTCAAACGATGTCCTGTTTTTCTTCGATATGCCCGAAGCCCTAAGTCTTCATTTAACACCCTTTTCACCGTGGTTCTGCTTAACCCCATCTGAAGGGCCAACAGTTTCTGCTTACGTTTGGGATTTCTTTGAATTCGCGCCTTCACAGCTTTTATCACTGCTGGAGTCCTAACAGACCGAGGGCGACCACTTCTTGACCTGTCATCTACACTAGAGTCTTCATTGTATCGTTTGATGGTACGATAAACGAATCTTTTGGTTATATTCAAAGGACAATGGCGAAATCGTAGTTACAAAAAAAAATTGCGTTTAGGAATTTCATACTTTGTAATCTAAATATTATTATTTTACATGATTTTTCAGCATACTAACAATAGCTGTGTAAGTATAGATAAGTTGTATAATTTATTAAAAATCTCAATTGATTTTTCTGTAACGTGTTATGGCCGTAAGATTTTTTTAATTAATGGCTTATGGTCTTTTAGGCCAAAGAAAAATCTTTTTCATAAGAATTCTATAAGCCGTTAAAAAAACTATAAAATCAATGCAAGTGTGTGTGTCCCTACAATTACAAATAACAAAAATAAATCAGCTTTACTTTTTACCAACTTAGTGAATGACTGGGTCGTCTGTTATTTGGCTGTATAGTTACGACCATAGCTTATCTTATTTAGGAAAAAAAATCACTACTTCCGTCATTTCATACTGACATACTGTGACATCATTTAAATTGATTTAAATACACGAATACCTGAAAGATTTCACTTAGAAAATAATCTAGCAAACATGACTGTGGCCACAAATGTGATCTGAAGATCGGAATATTCGGAGATCGGATAACTTCCAAAGCATAGCAGACCGATATAATATGCTATATTTGCCGTGAGAACGTACCAAATTCGACAAACACGTTCCTATTATGGTGGACATGTACGTTTCCACGGTAGTTCTATAATTGAAGTGTGCATAGAAACAATTAGTTCATCTTAATTTAATTTAAGAGGCAGTTCAGATACCTTATTGATAAGAGGTAAAATAAAATCACACCATGTTTCAAATAAACAGTATTATGTATAATTACTAATTGAAAATAATGTATCTGGTCCGACCAGGCTGGTCGAGCAGGCATTATACAATACTATTGAAGTTGCTTGGTTGTGCGTCGTACAGTGGGCTGCTGCGCTCATACCATGATAGTAATCTGGTATTTGGGACGGGCCAGACATCAAGACATATCTGCCCCTGCAGCATTTATATTTATATAATATTTATTATTTATATTATATTTTATATTTATAGATATATAAGATAGGATAATTATGAAGATGAATAAACATTAAAAAAGCCAGTGTTTTATTTTTATTTAGAACCCGTTTTATTTTCTAATTTAATTTCTAAGTCCAGATTTAGGGTCTGAAGATATTTTCTGCACAACTATTGACAAACTCTGTGTCTTCCATTCCAACTTAGCTTGTATTGAATTAAATTATATGTGGCTTATGTTACTTTTGGTATAAATCTAATGGTGAATTATTAAAAACGGTTCAGCAGTTTATAAGTTTAAAGGATTTATCAAAAAATAAACAAATTATTCCTATAATTAAGTATAATGTGTTCATATCTGAACATTTAAACGTAAACACGAATGTAAACTTGTGTGTAAGTACCTACGGTGTGGCGGATCATCCTTCCCCATAATAGTTATAAGTCAAGTTCAGTAGGTACATGTCTAATTCACGAACCTGCCTCAGGTGAAATTATAATGCACTTTGGAAAATAGGCAAATAACATTTTTATCAGCTTCATAGATAAAAATATTTTATTCAGAAATGTCAAATAGATCATAACCTCAAAATCTTTAAATTGAAATATCTTTAGTATTAGACTTTTTCATCAGAAATCCCTAATACATTATTGTTTAGGAATTGCTGCTGAATTTTTTGATATTTTTTTCACTTCTAAACGCTACATATTTATGTCAACTAATTTCATGTATGGGAACCTGCCATTGTCCTTTATCAGTATGTCAAAAATTTGAATTGGCGCGTAACCGCAAGGATGCAACGCAATTACTGCAACATGGTCTTCTTTAAGCGTCAACTCCATATTTAAAAATGAGTAAAATTCTAAAAAGTATACATTTTTATTTTCATGAACAATTTGAAATTCGAATTCAATAAACTTTTTTGTGGCCAGCATTCTAAAATAAAAGTTTTTACTGTGTGACAATACTTATGACCTGACTAGGTATATTTACTAGGGGTGTGCGAATATCGGTTCGAATAATTCGAATTTTTCGAAATTTTACTATAAATGCCGAAAAAGGAGAATGCCCAAGTCTGTCCCATCTTTTAAATAAAGTACCACCACCATAGTATCATGACACATATTCATATTTCATAAAATATTTTTAAAGGTCTTTTACATTCGGGTTTCGAATAATTCGTAAGTTCGAATTGTTCGCACACCCCTAATATTTAAGTATATATTACGACGCTAAATTACTCCATTATCCACTCACCTTCTGGTATTCAGTGAGACCAAAATACGCCATAGCAGCTAAATTTCTCTTGGCAGACGCGAGCAGCACCCGGTCGGAGTCTGCCGTCCGATGCCGCAGGGTGCCGTTGTAGCAGCCCACGAGCGCCAGGTCAGCCAACATCCTGGTCTGCCGGTTGTTGGCCAGGTTCCACGGACACGTCATGAACTCCTCGAGGGTCACGCCGCGCCACGAGTCACCAGTGTAGCACGGCGGCACCTCGTACGCTAATAAATTACATTTTATTAGATCATTGGGAAAGTTATATTTTGAATTAATTATATTAATCCAAAGAACGAGTACAAAAAAGTACCATGAAGCTACCAAAAGCCGTACTCAGTAGTTAGTTATGCAATACATGTAGTGGGAATAGATATAAAACTTGACGTCTTTAAAAGCAACATCAAGCCATATATACGATAGTAACCGAGTATTTAAATGATGAGTGTCATAATTTTTTAAATTCTGAAACGGCAAACCTTTAGGTGCAGTGTGGTGAACACTGCATCTGATGGTAAGCGTCCAGGTAGAGTATGAAGTAGCGAGAGGCAACCAAGTATCAAGTAGCGAGAGACCCAATATTCCTCGATTGACTAATCATCAGTTACACGAAATTAATAATTAATGTCCTTTCTATAAAACCGCTTACAGTTCCTACTGCTATGATTTTACACCATAACTCCAATGTATGATACAGTCTTTCTTATTTTTATTAAGATAACAAACCATGCTAATGACCATTTAATGTCAATGTCCATATATTCAAAGTCATCTGTCATCATTTAACTTTATAGACCAGGAACCACTACCAATTTATACGCGTGGGACAAATGGCGAGATTTTTTGCTTTAGACTCGCCAATATTGAGATTGACTGTGATTGTCACGGCGCCATGGCAATACAATAAATCTAGAAATAAAGAACATTTTACTCAATAAAAGTTAAATAAAAGACTTAATATAATTGAGCTATGAGGTACTTCAATGAATTCTAAATGCCTTCTTTTTGACATTATATCTAATTTTTGTTATTGTAAACATTAACGGGCTCCTGTGTAAAGTTTTATATTTATTTATTTGCTGTATACAGTTAAGAAAATAAAACCACAAGCAGTTCAGTTTGTTAGAACCTTTCGGCCCTGATAACTCCCATAAAAGCTACGCTAAGCTTTCAAACAATGGCAATACATATTTTTTGTCGTAGGACGGCAAAGTGTCTACAATAAACTGAGGGGTACTTCCCAGGATTTATATATGGGAAAACTTTACGATGAAATTTTATTTATAATCTTAATATAACAAAAACAAATAAACTAACATAAAACTGCTTTTATAATTACATAATATATCATAGCACGTACTTAATGTTTCTAATTAAATATCCAGCTACATCAGGCACCGCTTCGCCATGACCTCTAGTGACCTCGACCTTGACTTTTATCGATGGGACTTAAAACATTAGCTTTAGATTAATACCAACACGCAATCACATTCGTGGAAAAAACTATTGTTATTATAAATTAATTTAAGGGTAACTGTTTATTTAGTGAATCGATTTTTCCATACGACCAATGCGACCTTTATATAATAATACTATTATTAGGTATAGAAGTGTGTGGTGTGAGTTTTTGGTGTAAAGTAATTTATGTTTGCCTTACAGAAGTTCTTATAAAGATGTCTTGGAGATTATATAGAAAATTATAATCTACGGAATTAGATAATCTTTATCTTATAGTTTCCTATTTTTTAGGCCAATATTACACATTGAATAAATAAAAAAAAACTGTATGAGAAATAAACTATTCTAAAATCGTAAAAAACAAATTTTACAGATTTTATTGTTGTTTATTTTATTTTTTTATTTCTTTCGTTTTCAAAACTTAACAGTAGGTATTCCTGGTCTCGTGGCGGACTGAGTTATATACTGACGAAAGTATAGTGCTTCCTTCAATTGAAAGTAGAAAAACCTTCAATTGAAGGTAGAAACGTTACTTTCGTTTTCGTAACGTTAGGACTATAAAAAGTAAAAACAAACCGCGATGAAATCCGTAAAATTAGTTGTATTTCAATCTATATCTAGACAAATACTCTCACCACGACCAAATCGATCGTTAAAATGTGTTAAATATTACTATTTCAAAAGTGGTTCATTCAACAAAACATATGATGCCAGTTTCATAGAATTCGTTTTATGTTGCGTATTGCGGCTCAAATCAAATCAAATATTTATTGAATCCATGAAATGTTATACATCATTTAGATTCAGTAAATTTTTTACTCTGCCGCTAGTTCGGAATGCAGTTTCGCTAAAGAAGACCGGGCAAGAAACTCTAGCGTTGCTCTTTTTTCAAAGATTAGAACTGTCGAACAAACTACAACTATTTTGAATTACGCTCCCTCTGTTTTCTGGACTCATGACCAAACTAATACAACTAAAGTGATCCAATAAACTAAGGTATTAGAGTTCAAAGGATGTGTCCGATCGAGTGTAAGTTACGGCCGACCAATATATCGATTCATCAAAGTATCATGAAACAATAAAGCCAGTTCTATTAATATATCATTGCAAGCTTTTTAACGACCGTACGTACCATAAGAAACATATTTGTTTTAAATAATGTACATACATGCATATACACTCACGCCTATAATCCCCGAAGGGGTAGGCAGAGGTGTAACCACTTTTCACCGAATTTATTACGGTCCCATAATAGAGGGCGAGCCTATCGCCATACGTGGCGCAATTTCAGACTCCGGATTGATACCGAGTATTTCTACAAAAAAACTCAATATCCCTTACCCGACCCGGTAATCAAACCCGAGATGAGCACAACTGCGCCACTGAGGCATTCAATAATGTAAAAATATAATACTATTCTATTAAATAATATTCTAATACCATTAAAAAAACTGACTAAATATCAATTGGTACGTTTACCAGATGATTTAAATAGCAGCATAGTATATTGCCGATAGTGAAATAAGCAAAAACTCATGTCGGTATATCTGTATGAATTTTATTTATAAAAATAAAGTTGATTAATGAGCTTGGTCTAGTATCTAGCAGTAATTAATTATATTGCTTGACCTTTTTATCATTTAATTTATATATTAAACATTGAAAAGAATAATTAGTGTGTTAATTAGAGCACTACACATATAGATTGTGAATTTTACTATAACACGTTATCTTTATTACTATTAGGTTGTTCGGAAAGTAATTTCGTTTTTCTATATAAAAAATGGGTGCGTGTACTTATGTACGCGCGTGAGAGATATATTTTAATTGCATGCAAATATTAATAATTTTAATAATTAATATTAATAATATTTTAATTTATATCAATAAATACATACGGTTAGTTAACCTCAATTATATTGGAGCACTTGAAAAGTATATAAGCACAAGCGGGCCGCTCCAGAGTGTTAGTTTTGTGTCACGGTATGCGCGCGCATCTTAAAATTTCACTCTCATTTTTTTCATAACGCGCCTAAAGAAGTATAACTTCAAAAATGAAAGTCTAATTTTTAATATTTAAATAAATATTTGTAAATTTTTATGTTGTCTGTACTTGTTCAGTACCTTTTGCCATTTTATGTTGTTATTCTCCGGTTTGCAACGATTAATGTCTTTATCTTAATCAGTCTCTACTGGCCTTCCAGACGTGGTGCATCTTTAACATCAAAATTGCCGGATCAAAATTTAGCAAACCAGTTTTTGCTCTGGCGGTCTATCAATACATCTTCTCCATCACAACACATCGGATATTTTGTTCTTGCTTGAACGGCATTTTTACCCTTTCGATAATAAAAAACTGAAATATGCCGAAAATTGTGCTTTTCCCTTTCCATATTTTAAAGGGTACCAACAAAAACTACGGCATGGAATCAACCGATTATTTTCACAAGCAAGCCTCGCTGCATCAGCTGTCGAAATATATGATGATTATGCGGCTTCAGTGTGAAGTTAAATGTGACAAAATACAAATTAGTCCTTAGTTGGGAAAACGAAATTACTTTCCGAACAACCTTATATATACTATATTACCATTAAATTACTATCTGTCTGTATATATAAAAGAAGAAACTGACTGACTGACTGACTGATCGATCAACGCACAGCCTAAACGGCTGGGGTTAGAGACTTGAAATTTTGACAGTAGGTACCTTTTATGACGTAGGCATCCACTAAGGAAGGGTTTTTGGATATACCAACCCTAAGGAGGTAAAATAGGGGATGAAAGATTGTATGAAAATCCGTCATTTTTGAAGTGAAATTCATGAAAATTAGTATTTGGCCTTTTAGTTAAAAATAAAAAATATATGTTTCAGGATTTTCGGAAATTCCGCCTCTAAGGGGGTAAAATAGGGGATGAAAGATTGTATGAAAATCCGTCATTTTTTAAGTTAAACGCATGAGTATTTTGTATTGTATACTTTTTCTCCCAAACATGACCTTCACGCGGGCGGAGCCGCGAGCAACAACTAGTATAGTATATAGCGTGCTCGTTTTCGTCAAATGCACAACTTTTTTTTTTATACTGGCACGGCAAAGTGACCACACTGCACCTGATGGTAAGCGCAGTGCGATTATTTTCCAATTAGAGTATCGAGTAGCGAGAGACAATCTATCCCCCGCTACTCAACACAATTATGCCGGCCTGCTTCTTCACACTACGCCATGGGCAAGATGGTGAAGAAGAGGTCGAGGGTCTATTGTCAGAGTACTCAGAAGGCCGCAAAACGGCCAAACAACGTACCACCTAACTCTAGACCCCCGACAAAAAACGAATGTACACTGGCTGATCCCGGAACGCGACACACTTGCGTGTGCCACTATGGCGGGTTTTACACCCTGTGTACGGTGGTCGCTATCCGGGCGGATATGAATATCCTACCACCAGCTAACAACTGATTTTTCCAACATTTATAATGTTATAAGCATACATGACGAATAAACCCTTCCAAATTAATTTATATCACCGTCATCAATTGTACACAATCAATGGACGTCTACCGGCCTACCACCACCACATCTTAGAGCAGTCTTGCTGTAATGTTACAATGCATTTTGTACCATGAATTAGCATTGTAATGTTACGTTGACGTCTCCCTAGTCACTGCTAACCGACGACTTATCAATCTTTCTAGACGATATCCTATTAAAAACTACCAATACTCACAATTAGCGGTACGGCCCTGGCACCAGTGGCGGGAGCCTTTCCACGTGGCGCCACGTTTGACGTGTCGATACTCCGACAGGTACCTGTCAAACAAACAGATTGTTTTAATACCTGAACACCCATCATGCTGGTAAAAATCAGACATTACAATGTAGTTGAATTAATTGGAACTGCCAACATATGTATGTACGAGTAACTATCATTGGTATATGAACATTTTATTGACAGTAAGTGATTTGACACTGCGTTTATTTATATATAGCTGCCCGCGGCTCCGCTCTCGTGGAGGTTGTTTTTGGGAGAAAAAGTATACAATCGTATATATATTTATATATTAGTATAGATAAAAAGTTGTATATAGCGTTTAGGAATAGTATAACTTACGGTCTACCTACGAAAGAATTTCCAAAAACTGATCAGTAGTACGGGAGATTACCCCGAACATCCAGTCACAAACTTTACCTCTTTATATTTATATAAGACAAAGTATTTCGCTAACATCATCATATTAGTAGTTGTTAGTGACGACGCAGCAAGGTTGTTGTTGGGGCAATCGTACAACTGAATACGCTGCAAAAGCCACACGCGTCCCTGCCATCGAATTTTCCAATTCATCGTATCACATATTTACATGCAACTTCGCTCACCTATCCACGCCGCGTGTCACTAAAATCCATCAACGCGCGCTAATGTCATCAGATATAGTGCCTATTTTTTTTTATTCTGATGTAGCATGTGCATTATGTCCGTATTGGCCATCAGCAAATTTGATGACAACGCCGCGGCTCTAGCGGCGCGTTTTGGTTTATTAATAAAACCCTTGATTATAAGAATTGGAACAGAAGAGATTACATCTACAATATGAAGTTATTATAGCATAATAATACACCTTAGAGTTTATAGCTCAAAGACGATAACAGATTTAAAATCATGGAGCGCTACCATTGACAATAATAATATTCATTGATATTAGTTTTCCATGTTCTTCCTCACATACGAGCCATTGCGTCTAGGCTCAGTTTAAGCCAGCCAAGTATAGTCATTAATAATTTAATTAAATACCCATTTCAAACAGGAAACCGGTTGCCATTCCCATTTGATGTAGCACATGTTGGCTCACTCCCAGACCATTTGAATTTTAATGTATTGCCGGAAGATTGGCCAGAACTCAAAAACCTATTCCTCAAATCACTTATACCAAACTCGCATCATGAAGCTCGCACAAAAGAGACGCTTCCACTGTATTGAAACTCAGTTAAACACGTAATCGAAAGTTCGTTGAGAGACAGCTGCAATTTTTAGTTCATTAGCAACAGTTGAAAAGCGATTAGAATAAAAATTAGTAAAAATCTACGAGTAATTTTGGATAACTCCATCAACGTTTATAACGTATAGATTTCTAAGATATAACTTCCTTGCAATGAAAGTGGGACTAGATAATTCATAAAAAGTACACCGACTTCAATAAAAAACAAATTATGCGTCACTATAAAATTTGAGGGTTGCCCTTGATTTTTCTGCGATCCCATCATCAGATCCTGACTTGGTGCCAATGGGACCACCTAGGTAGTGTACCCTAATAAACAAAAAAAAGAATTTCTCTTTTGAAGTCGGTTAAAAAGGAACTGCAAGTACACAGTTTTGCACATATTTTTTGTTTGTGCTAAATATTTGTCAAGAATTACTTTGACAAGGCATATTTAAAATGTACACAGACACAGAAAATACTACACAGACAAGGAATTTTTAAACTGCTCTTCCCAGACATACTTAGTGTACCGCAAAATCAGTTCATCCATTCCACCCTTCCTCGGGGAAGTTAAGTGTAATAGTCGTCGCGTACAGAGATCTTTTAAAGCGAGAACAATTTTCTCCTCGGTGCCATTGTAGAGACCGGAGTGAGACAAAGGGAACGGTCCGACCCTATTATTGTGCCCCTAATTCACTGTCACCGAACGTCACATTTTGTATATGTCTACTCGACGACGTGTAATGCTTTGAAAGTGGATCGTGGGACTGGTGCAGGAGACACTTTATTCGCGTCTTAATCTCGTTGTAACCTTTAAATCATGTCGAGGTTAATATCTCGGTGTAAGATTAGTGAAGTGTCGGTTATGTTGTAGCTCGTTAAAGAGATATTCATTGGAGTTATTTTAATATACTTAAGTGTAGACTGCTGGTATGAGTATACTGACTAGCATTGAGTAAAAAACATAAGTTCAGTTACATACACGCTCAAGCCTGTAATACCCAAAGGGGCAGGCAGATATGTAACCAGTACACCCACTTTTCGCCGAATTTATTACGGTTCCATAATGTGATAGGGGGCGAGCCTATCGCTAAACCGGGCACAATTCCAGACTCTGGGCTCATACTGAGTATTTCTAAATAGAAAAACACAATATTAAGTTTCATCTATGATTAAAAGGATATATTTTTATTTAATTCACAAAACTGATTACTCGCTTTAGAGAAAATGGTAAAATACAATACACCCGATTGACATCTACTAGATGCTTACTACAAGTGGAAAGTATGCACATAGTATGATATTTTTTTTTTTTTTATTTATTTAAAAAATAAATAACGTGTACTAATCATTTAAAGTGATTATTAAGTTTTAATCTATTTTGTGATAAGTTAGAAAAAAATAACCTTTATTTCGCCGAGCTTAGGCCTTATTGACTAAACAAAACACGCAAAAACATCTATATCATCACGTGAGTATAAAAAAGCATACGGGACATGGGTGAAAAGTAATCCATATTAGTTCGACTTTAGGGGAAAACGAATATTTGTCTGTTTATTAAGCGACAGCTAATCCGTGGTATACAAATTGGCATTTTCTACAAAAGTTCAGCTCACGGATACAACAGTTATGTTTTCTTTTATTGCCTTCTGCCTACAGCTGTCGTATACGGTCTGTGAAGATTTTGCTTCTAAATCTTGAAAATCAATTGTTTGCAGTTCCGGCTGTTACAAAACTTCAAGATTATTAATAACCATAATGCAGTAAATATTGATTAATAATTCACAAAACGGATACAAACAAGTTTCAAATCCACTTATCCATACACAATATATTCAAAAAAAAATTTCACTTCCACAATATACCGCAATACTTGACACACAAGGAAGACTTGAATTCGACAGATAAGGAATTATGGTTACAACTCCATTACCAAAAGTCAATATAGATATACCTATAAAAGATATATAAAATAATACTAGCCCTGTATTAAACATTGTCCCACTGCTGGGCACGGGCCTCCTCTACTAATGAGAGGGGTTAGGCCGTAGTCCGTCAAATGTAGATATACCTACAAGTGGAGAATTTCTTAATTCTATTATAAACGTTTACGTTTACGTTTTAGGTGCAGTATAACCATTATCCGGTTTCTTCAAAACTTATTACAAAAGCAAATAATTTCCACCATACAGACTAGGAGGAAAGATTCATAGTTACTTAATGTATGAGACTATCATATCAAAAAGCAGTGTTCTCCTGGTCAGGAGTGGTACGAACTGGCGACACGAAAGTCATAAGTCAGAAACCAGCCCAAAAGACACCACACAATACACCTCTCACTTTTCGAAGTTACTTGTGTATTCATTGTAAATTATCGATTGCATTAAAGGTAAAGGAAACCATCGTGAAGAAACCTGCATACCTGAGAATTCTTATACGAATTTCAAAGGTATGTGAAGTCAACCAACACGCATTAGGTCATCTCCGTGAACTAAAGCCCCTCTCGTTAGTAGAGGAGACCCGTGGCCCAGCAGTGGGACAAGTTTAACAGCATGCTCGTATATATCATATCACAGAACTATAAAAGTTGCAATTCTTACCTAGCCACAGGTTCCCGTAATAAAGTTATGTAGAAGTACCGTCGATGCACCGCTGAACCTTCATGTCTATCAAGTTCTCCCCCCACGCATGCCGTTAACTCCGTAAAATCTGCGTGAAGACCGCACCTGCGGACAAAGAGAGATAGGCGTATTGATTTATCTGCATACAATTCAGTTTAAAGCAGTCGAGAGGAAGGTTGGGATGTACCTTATACCTATAGGTTACCTTATATGTTCTGGACTGGTTATCGACCACCATAAATACGGTGAAAATGATATCAGTGTCTCATTTCGTCGAATATATCCATACTTCATACCAGTAAAATTCATAATTCTGGCAAACACCAATGGAGCAACGGCTTTTATGCCCTATCAATTTAAAAAAAAGTCATACGTATCGTACTTTCACCAATGGGCAGAAACGGGTACAGAGAGCGCACGGCCCTAGTGTAATTGATAGGTCATAAAAAAGCCTAACGGTAGGCAGCTGCTTTGCTGTGCCCTGGTATTGCAGAAGTCTATGGGCGACGGTGACTACTTACCATCAGGTGGCCCGTCTGCTCGTCTGCCTATCGAGGCACAAAAAAAAAAAAAAAGCCTTATTTGAAAGACGGGTATTAAGTATTTTGTTCCAGTGTAATAGGGTTTCAATAACTTGCCCTCCATTCCCTCTTCCCTTCAATTTAAGTTTTAAATGTGCTTAGAAACGATTATTTTCATTTGATAATAAATATGTAATACAAAAATCAATGGGGTCTACATCCTCAAACTCACTATATCTATCAGATCGGCCGTCCATCATGATTTATCACCAGAATAATATCATAGAATCTGTCCATTGTAATTTACTACAAAGATCAAATCACAATACATTGTTCCATGGAATTTACCCGGATTTAAGTTATATCGCTGACCAGTGAAGTCTTAAGTGAAACGCGACAGTGAACTGTCACTTTACGTTGGTTTTCTGTGAGACAGTGTTACTACCCCGGTCGAGCCGGCCCATTCATGCTGTAGAGAAATATGTCTACAGCGTGGCTCTACTACTTTGGTAACTACAATATTAGTTCTTCTCTATTATTACTATGCACATTTAATTTTGTTAGTCCTAACAAGACTTAGATAACGGTAGGCTTAGAAAACAAATTACAGCGATTGCCCTTCTCTTCTTTCCAGCATATTTCCACTGAAGATATATAGGCAAAAAGAGCCTTATTTCTTTTTTTGTTGTTATATGTTAAAGCGCCAAGAGAATTCCTCATTTACTTCTACTGTACTCTGTCGTGCCTATTTTTATAACTGTTGTTGATGTATTTAATATTCCAAATCTGTAGAAAGAGCCCGTATAAATATATACAAATATTTTTCTAAACATTTTCATTTCTATATTGAAATACTCAGATACCGGTCAAAAACATAACCCTCCCTTTTGCTTCGCCGTAGTCGGGTAAAAAGTAGCAACTTGTCACCAACCAGTTATAAAAACATGTCGTTAAAATCAACCTGCGTCAACAAAGTTACTTTGAGCTTATAGGTCGCCTCGCTCAAACAGCTCGGCGGCAGCTTGAAACCAGTTTTCTCCAAAGGCACTTAATTAGGTAAATAGGTCATTCGAAATTATTTCTCTTTATATAAGTACTGCGTGTTTATTTACGTAATTACTATTGACTTTGGCTTGACCTATTTAAGAAAGATACCAAAGAGTTTGATCATTTCCCACTTTAATAATTCCAATTAACATTTTATAATAAATAAAACAGACAATATTACATAAAAATATGTTAGTTTTCATAGCTTATATATACCTAAGAAAAAAAATAAAGCAGTCATGGGGACTGCCGACAGAACTGAAATCTTGAAACTTTTGAATTACTGTGTTCTTTTTGAAACAGCGTCTATGAAGTAGTAACTTTATTTGTTTATGATCGCTTGACAATACTTATAGTACTTAATAGGCGTGCTTATGTCAAAATTAAAATAAATGTTTGGACGAAGTATAGCATGTCGGTGACGCGAACCCATAAGTTTTTCCCTGCCAAATAGGCTCAACGCGCCTAAAGAAGTTTTCACTTAAAAAAACAGCAGCCAATATACTGCCATGCAACCACACAATAGTGTGGTGAAATATTTGCTACAATAGCCCGTCGTTCCGGCGAGCCATGTTCGATAAAGGATTAAAAAACCTTTTACAAGTGGGTAATTAATAAAAAGATGAAGAAAGTTCTTGGAAAGTGTTTTACAGTGGCAGAAATTAAATTTGTGCAAATAGCTAAAGAAAATGCGGGAGAAGACAGCATGCGGCGTGAAGCGAAGCGGAAAGCAGATATGTGGTGCTCTGCAAACACGCTCTCGCACAATCCACACGGCCGGATTCAGTACGAAACTCAATAATCAGTTTGCACAGTAGAAATCTTGTTTTATACCTCAAAGGCTTGGCGCGTTGACGCACGCCGAGCAGTAGTCCGCGGCCCGTCATGGGACAAATTGTCGTTCACATCGCAAAGCAGATGAACATGTTATGTTGTATCATAAATCACAAGGATTAATAACATCATTCAACAAAGGTGACGAGCGGCGCGGCGCAGCTGACTAACAGACATCGGGTCGAGAGCCGACGTCGTGTCACATCACCTTTGCCACCATAAAATCCGATATAATAAATAACACCCAACAGTGACACACATAGCCCCGACCCCACACTAAGATACGAGTCTTGTGTCGTGGGTATCAGGGACTACGAGAGACTCTCTCAACACCCAGACCCCAGACACAAATATCTGTTTGTCACACAAACATTTGTCCCGGTGTGGGAATCGAAACCACGGCCTCTCGTTTCACAGCCGGCTGCTCGCCAACTGCGCCACGGAGACTGTCAATATATTTAATTCGTATTTAACTATCGACATGTACGCAGATCACGCGGCTAACGGAGTTTCGATTAAACAAATGACGTTTATCTAAATCCGTATCAGAGCATACGAGCTGTAGAAAAACAACGATTTGCATGTGTTTTCCATAAATACGCGACGCGAGCAGTTTACCTTCAGACGGCATGGCGGCGGCGCGCGCGATGGTGGTATCCGCGCTCATTTAATCGCCGTCCATCTGGCATGCGGCCATTCTGGACGATGTTGAAGCAAATAACATTTAATAGCCGCCATTAATGCGTTATCAGCCTAACTCACGTTCTATAAACGCATCAACAATGTTGCCTAATTGCTAATCTAAACGTAATCGAGAAATGATAAGTTGATATCAAGTCATATCAGTTGAATGCTAATTGGGTACCGAATGGATTATTAGAATCGCAGCATGATAACACGATGCAATTACTACTATTGTGATATTAAATTGTATGTAGTAACCAAACCGCAAATTGATTAGTAGAATAAATGATTAGAAAAAATGTTTTTGCACAATAAATACAGAGACGTCGCATAATATAAATTAATTTTATCGCTGGCAGAAAGCCATGAAACAACAAATGAGACTATCTTGGTCTATTTTTACAATAATTATGGTTTTGTGGTTTGAAATAACAGAAAACATAGTGGCATATTGTAAAACATGAAGCAGTATAAACTGTTATATTATTAAATGTTTTTAGACTCTCGTGATTTAAATATATACACTCATTTGCAAAAAAACGGGCACCTAAGCAATGAACCATTTCAAATGTTACTATTGGTTTGTTTGATAATTATAGGTAGTTTTACTTTCATAATTTTGTAAATTAATAAGCAAATAATCGTTTTCGTCAGTATTATCATAAAATTTTGATAAAATTTATGGGTTTTAATGCTAAAGTTCACTAGTAGTGTATGCTCGCTAGTAGTGCATATGCTCGTGAAGTAAAAGTTAACAAAGATTTTCGTTTGTTTTTTCTTTAATAAAGTAAAAGCAGATAAATGTTTAGTATCGAGTGTGACCTCCTCTAGCTGAAATCACAGCTTGAATTCGTCTGGGTATGCTAGCGAGGATATCCCGGATACTTGCTTGCGGAATACGTTCCCACTCCGCGGTAATCACATTCTTCAGCTCTCTGATGGTCTGCGGAGCCGGTTGTACTGATCTCACGCGTCGTTTCAGAACGTCCCAGACATGCTCTATAGGATTGAGGTCGGGACTTCGAGCTGGCCAATCCAAGCGACGAATGCCGACCTCTTGCACATACGCTTCCACATCGCCAGACCGGTGGGCGCGAGCGTTGTCGTCCATAAAAATTGAGTCTTCGCCTAAAGCAGCCAATGCGGGTTGTGCATGAGGAATTAGAACTTCCGTTATGTATCGATGTCCAGTCAGTGAGCCGTTTTCAATGAAGACTAACTCTGCTCTTTGCAGCCTTCATGGTCACGGGGGAGACTGAGTTGTATGTCATCTCGAAAGTGTAGTGCAGTGTTTCTACCCTCAATGTAGTTGATATTACATTTTTTTGGCCGTGACCATGAAGGCTGCAAAGTCTTCGAAACGTCGGGTTAAAAAAGTAAAATAAACCGCGATATAATCCGTAAATTTCGATTTATTCCAATGTACAAACAATATGTTTAAATAATAATGAAAGCTCTGGCTAGTAAACCAGAATGAGTAGACCAACACGTTTAGTTTGTGATTTTTCAAGTCTTATTTCATGGTAAATAAAAGGAAGCTTGTCAAAAACACATTGATTTCTAAGTAATAAATAAAGATGGCCCACTTTATTTATTTTATTTTTTCACGACCTATTTTCTATGGGGCCTATTTTGTAAGTGGAATATAATTATAATGGGCATAAACATGTCACTAACAATATTAAACAGTAAAAATTTAAAAACATCGGCCCTGAATACACATAGTCTTGTAAGGATTGTATCGAAACAAAATAATGAAGAATAAAATTACACATAAATACTGTATATTCGTGTACACATACACCTTAAAAAAATATAATACTCCTTTTTGGGTAACCGTGTCAAATCGAGTCTCTAAAATGTATCCTTTACAAAAAACCGAAATAAGAAGAATAAGACATTATTCGGTCACTATGAAGTAAACAATGTTCAAGTGCTCATGGAGAAGTAAGTCAGTGAGGCGTCAAACAACTCCGAACGAAATCTCCTATTAAAATTTCATATTATCATTTGGCGTTGTATGCAATGGACATCCAACTGTCAAATGTTATTGTCCATTAGACGGTAGTACAAGCGGAGCGTGACGATTACTGTTCCCATAGGATATTTGAACGTGCATTGGCACACCGCCACTTCCCACTCGGGTCGGGACTCGGGAGTATGGTTCATTCACCGACAATGAATACTTCGCAACCCAACACCCACATACGCCATATTAAAATTAGCCAACGTATGAACATGGCACATAGCCGTCGGATGTATTTATCTACGTTATACATCACAGTGTAACGCGGGGCATATGGGTACCAATGGTAACAAAAAGGTAATTGTTTTCGTGATTCACTACTATTCATTCTGTTAGCAATTAGTATAGAATTTAATTTAAACAAACTTTAAAACTAAAATATAATTACAAAATACTTTTTTAGCCACACTGTTTCACAAGGCTATTTATATTTTTTAGAACTTTTAGTCAACCAATACGTGTAGATCATTTACATTAAAATAAATATTATTGATAAATTAAAACCATTTTGGATTAATTATCTAATATATTAATAGTATATCTTAAGAATCTAAACTTGATAACGGTCGAGGGTCTAGTGTCACAGTACTCAGAAGGCCGCAAAACGGCTAAACATTGTACCCCAACTATAGAGCCTCCACAAAAACCGGATGGACACTGGCCGGTGGAAAGCGACACACTTGCGTGTGCCACTATGGCGGGTTTTACACCCTGTGTACGGTCGTTATCCGGCCGGATATGAATATCCTACCACTAGCACAGTTATTGATAACAATAAAAGAGATTCGGTCTCTTCCATATTCATAATCCACATATTTCTAAAATACAGAACAGAATGTATCTAATAGAACAGAAATGGGCCATGTGATCGCGTGAAGGCTAAGAATACCAAAAATGATTTATTTCAGTTATTTTAGCCTTCTCTCAATCCATTTATATCAAAATTTAGAACTCTCCATTTTTTTTTTATTTCAGCAATATGTAATTTCGACGACCTTTTATTATTACATCCCGCAATGCTGTGAAATAAATAACAGATGACGTACAGTATCAAGCTACCAGCAATCCAATCTAAAGACGAAAAACTATCAATACCGTAACCAGTATATCTAATAGACAGTAGTCGAAGTTTTTTCTAAACAAACTAATTATGAGCGATATGAAGCATTAAAGGAAATTAAATGTGATCATTATCATAAAAAAGGTGATCAGCCCATTGATCGATCGACGCAAGACGTCAAGCTTGAACGGAGACGGTAATACATCTTCGAGATTTCTCTAACAGATTAAAATATTTCGGTCTTATTGTTTCTAATCCGTGTACCTGACTTATCTCTACCAAACAGGTAACTAGAGTATACCGATGCCATAAAATGTCTCCGTTGCAGAAACCTATGTACGTATATTAATATTGTTTGTCTTTCGAGTGGGCGATTCTCGTAAAGGTGTCTATTAACTAGCGGTAAGATATGATAATAAGCAATATCAGTAATATGTGTATCGATATTAAGCATATTATAGCGACGCATATTTAACACCTAAACCATCATTAATAAATTCAGTTTTATATGCGTATATTATATTATATATTGAATATAATAATATATTATTATGCACAAGTCAGAAAATTGACAGTTGGAAACGTTTATTGCTTTATTTAACACTAGATGTTGCTCGCGGCTCCGCCCGCGTGGAGGTTATATTTGTAAGAAAAGGTGTACAATCCAGAAACCTGTAAATTCATCAATGTTTCTCTACAATATTATGCATGTATCATACATATAAACCTTCCTCTTGAATCACTCTATCTATTTAAAAAAAAGCGCTTCAAAATCCGTTGCGTAGTTTTGAAGATTTAAGCATACATAGGGACGGACAGCGACAGCAACTTTATTTTATACTATGTAGTGATTTTGAAGCAGCCAGAGGCTACCAGAAATATATAACAGTTTCTTTCATTAAAAATAATTATTTCCCAGGCTATTGATTGATTGATTACAAAATTTGAATTGATCTATTCCATAATAACCACATCATAAAATAATTCAGTACAATTTACTCAATATAATTTTTGACAACATATGGTCTGGCATAATGGTCTAAGAGCCCATGAACCCCAGACCTACGTTATTTTATAAAAGCTCAAAGTTTGTCAGCGCATGCTCCCAACACAGGTAAGAACGATGGACAATTATGAAGTTTGGGTTACAGTGGCTTCGGCAGGTAAACGTCACTAAAGGTGTGTAAAATACCGATCTAAATACGTCAAATAATAAAGTGCGATTTTTTGGTATTTCCTTTAGAATATTATTAAAAATCACGTTATTCATTGCCAGACACTTAACATCGTGGCAACCCCTTGCCAGACACCCTTAATGGTCATGAAATTATAATTTTACTTACGTTATAGTATAAAAGCTGATTTTTATAAATAATACATGGGTAATAAATAGATGATGTTTCCTCATTAGCCAGACACTTTTGATAGTTCCAACCCCTTGCCAGACAAGCATGTAGGGTAGCTGTAAGAGAGCGCGAGGCAGTATGCATATGGGTGAGTGCGAGTGAGATAGCGAGTTAAGTCTACCGCGGTCCCTCACTGCGCAGTTGTTATTTCTACTGATAGTCTATGTAAATTATAAAAACATTTTAAGAAAATACATTCGATGCTACAACTACCTTAAATTGTTAAAAATTTTAATTTACTATGTCAATAACAGGTTAAAATACAATGTAAAAATATTATTATTGAAGGCCGGTTGTCGTTTTTGTTAATTATTGGACTGAATAAGTAAAAAGTGTAATTGTCAACTGATGTAAAAGTGATATGTTTAAAAGAGCAACTACAGGTTTTATTGCCGGCTTCTTTCCTAGTGGATAACTGCATTCCGAACCGGTGTAGCTTAATAAACAATGAACAGATGAAAGTGTGTTATTTCTGCTGAACTATCGTACGCTATGCATCCTGGTTATCTGAAGATCAAAGAAGGATGAATAACCCTCATAGTCATGACCTATGATGACGTCATGACCTCAGCCATTCTAACCACAACATATAGAACCCGGATATCAGAAGTGGGATTGAACTCGACATCCACTATCGTAAATCAGGTGATGTAAATCCTACAGTCTCGTACCATGTTATTTTTGTTCTTTGCGAGTTTGGAAAACATTAATCATTAGTTTTATGCACTTTTTTGGGTTGTGCAAAAAGTTATAAATTATTGAAATTCTATCATCTTCTGTCTGTCTGTATATATAAAAGAAGAAACTGACTGACTGACTGACTGATCGATCAACGCACAGCCAAAACGGCTGGGGTTAGAGACTTGAAATTTTGACAGTAGGTACCTTTTATGACGTAGGCATCCACTAAGGAAGGGTTTTTGGAAATACCACCCCTAAGGGGGTAAAATAGGGGATGAAAGTTTGTATGAAAATCCGTCATTTTTTAAGTTAAGTTTATGAAAATTAGTATTTGGCGTTTTAGTCAAAAATTAAAAACACATATTTCAGGGTTTTTGGAAATTCCACCCCTAAGGGGGTTAAATAGGGTAAGAAAGTTTGTATGAAAATTCTTCATTTTTGAAGTTAAATGCATGAAAATTGGTATTTTGTAGTGTATGCTTTTTGTCTCAAACATGACCTCCACGCGGGCGGGGCCGCGAGCAACAGCTAGTCCGAAATAAAATAGTGATGGTAAAGTTTAATATGCTACTGCTTTACGCGTGGTAAAAAGTGCTCAATGGTACTGTAAATTTGCTAGTCTCCAGTAAATTTCAAGGTTGCGAATGTTGAGAATCATTTGGATGTGCTATGTTTATAAATTATAGTAAGTACCTTAAGTTTTGTAAATCATTTTGATTTATTTTATGTTCCAAACTAAATCGTTTAAACGATAGTCAAAATTAAGTGTCAATGTTTACTGTGTTAATGATTTTGGTGTTATAATTCCATATGCTGTGGATGGTGTCCCCTGGCGCTATTGAGTTGTTGAGGCGGTTCTCTGGTAGTGCAAATACTGAGATAGCTGGTTGTTTGCCTGCCTACCTACATAGGTCATGTTCCTATGGATGTATTTAAAATTTGGTGAGTCGCTTCTGGTTTTAAAATGTAAAGGATGAGTTTTAATTTTGTTCATTCTGATAAACTAAACAATTCATTAAGTTAAAAATACCAGGTTCTATTTCCTACCTTATTGATTTTTGTTTTAATTTTTCGTGTTAAAATCTGATGGTAATTCTTCTTTTAGTTTTATTAAAACTGATGGTACTTAAATTAATATTTGAAGTTTTTGTTTAACTGCTAATTAGGCAGTGATATTATGGTAAGAGATTTAGTGTTACTGTAAACACAACAAAGTTTAAAATTTTCTCAAATTTACAATATAAAACAAATCTTAATAACTACTCTTAGTCAATACAGAAAGTTAATCATGTTGTAACACTTTGTAAATTATATTGCAGTTTAAATAATAGTTTATTTCAATAACATTGTGATTGCTAGTACTTATGTGTTCCTAGATCATAAACTGACAATTAATAATTAAACTGAAAATAATTGTGAATTTTAAATCAGTTATTGGCCTGTCTTTGTTGACTGGTTGATACCATCATAAACTACAAAATAGTAAGACTGTACAATCCATACTCGCGCTCTCCTACAGCTACCCTACATGCTTGTCTGGCAAGGGGTTGGAACTATCAAAAGTGTCTGGCTAATGAGGAAACATCATCTATTTATTACCCAAGTATTATTTATAAAAATCAGCTTTTATACTATAACGTAAGTAAAATTATAATTTCATGACCATTAAGGGTGTCTGGCAAGGGGTTGCCACGATGTTAAGTGTCTGGCAATGAATAACGTGATTTTTAATAATATTCTAAAGGAAATACCAAAAAATCGCACTTTATTATTTGACGTATTTAAATCGGTATTTTACACACCTTTAGTGACGTTTACCTGCCGAAGCCACTGTAACCCAAACTTCATAATTGTCCATCGTTCTTACCTGTGTTGGGAGCATGCGCTGACAAACTTTCAGCTTTTATAAAATAACGTAGGTCTGGGGTTCACGGGCTCTTCCTCTATAATTTTTTCATCTGTTCGAATATAATTGTAATCATGTGTGAACAACATATTTTCTAAAGACTTGGCGCACTTACTATAATATAATACTAGCCCTGTATTAAACATTGTCCCACTGCTGGGCACGGGCCTCCTCTACTAATGAGAGGGGTAAGGCCTTAGTCCACCACGCTGGCCTAATGCGGGTTGGCAGACTTCTCATACCTTCGAAAAACTCTCAGATATGCAGGTTTCCTCACGATGTTTTCCTTCACCGTTAAAGCAAGCGATAATTAACATTTTAATACACACATAACTTTTAGAAAAGTCAGAGGTGTATGCCACTTGGGTTTCGAACCTACGACTTTCGTCTTGACAGTCCGTACCGCAACCAACTAGGCTATCGCTGCTACTAAACTACTACTGGCGCACTTACTAAACCCTGTAAAACAGTCTACAGCAGTCTGTTAACGTGTCAGTTAGATTCAGTCGTTACATAATTAATTAACTGTTTTTATAACATCCAAGAACATATAATGAAATCTGAATACATTAAATTCTATATACAAATAAAGTACAATATTTTATGATTCAAACCACCACTGTTACAAAGGTTTTATTATTAAATAAGTTCGAAACATAGTCTCAGGACTGTCAAACAAAATTTAACGATGGGCCTATTAAGCCTACGGGTCTTCTCACTACAATGTAAATATTGAAGCAATAAACCTTTTTTTACTAAAATCAAAAATTACCCTACACACATTTTTACCATAGTTATTACACACATTTATATACCTAATTAATCACTACTAGTGAATGAACCGACTTCAAAAATGAAAGAGCTTCTCTATTTAAGTAAAGCTACATACGGTACCACTAATTATGATCAGCTCCGGCCCGAGGGTAATTAAAGGATGGATTGAGATCAAAATATAGCACCCTGAGGCCGATCATGCGGAGGCGCCTCGCACCTGGTTCGGCAACTGGGGCCGTAAAATAACAAACAGCCGCTCCGTACGCTATTACTATGAATATAATCAGCATTAACTATACTATACCTGTGCCTGGTATGGCGATATGCTCGCCCCCTATCACATTATGAGCCCGAAATTGGGCGAAAAGTAGGTGTACTGGTTACACCTCTGCCTACCCCTTCGGGGATTACAGGCGTGAGTGTATATGTATGTAACTATACTATGTTACTGCGTTAAGGTGTAGTAACCTAAATAGTATTTTACAATGTTTTAGTTGGTCGTTAAGTTTCATTTAAATTTATATTACTAAAAGTAACCTATGCAAGTCATGCAGAAATGAATAGTACTTAAGCTACACGTATACAGGAATATTCTATAAGTTATATAAGAGCAGTTTTAATGATGTTAAATTGTAAGCGTGGCGTGGCAGTCCGGACGCCCGCGCGCCGACAGAGACAAATGAGATATACTTCCGACAGCGCAAGAGACAATGCTGTTAAAAAGCAGCTTCCCCGGTTCCCTACACCGCTGCACAACGAGACAAAGAAGCGGTTACTTGTTTTCCCATTTTCCACAGCGTGTTCTATAGCGGAGCGAGCCGCAAACTTTGTTTTCAATTTCTTTCGTATTGCACCGTGCAAAGCGTGCAATGCAAACTGCAAGCGTGTCGATTCTTTATCCACGTAAAGTAGTTGTAAAACAACAATTCACAATATAAGATATTCCTCGCGGCTCCGTCCGCGTGGAGGTCATATTTGAGACAAAAAGTATACACTACAAAATACCAATTTTCATGCATTTAACTTCAAAAATGAAGGATTTTCATACAAACTTTGTTACCCTATTTAACCCACTTAGGGGTGGAATTTCCAAAAACCCTGAAATATGTGTTTTTAATTTTTAACTGTTAGGCCAAATACCAAATTTCATGCGTTTAACTGCAAAAATGACAGATTTTCATACAAAATTTCTTCCCCTATTTTACCCCCTTCGGGGTGGAATTTCCAAAAATCCTAAAATATTTATTTTTTATTTTTGACGAAAAGGCCAAATACTAATTTTCATAAACTTAACTTCAAAAATGACGGATTTTCATACAAACTATCATCCCCTATTTTACCCCCTTAGGGGTGGTATTTCCAAAAACCCTTCCTTAGTGGATGCCTACGTCATAAAAGGTACCTACTGTCAAAATTTCAAGTCTCTAACCCCAGCCGTTTAGGCTGTGCGTTGATCGATCAGTCAGTCAGTCAGTTTCTTCTTTTATATATACAGATACGATATCTCAGTTTACTATGTGATTTGTTTTCTATAGAAATTCCGTAGTATTACTAAACAATTATTCTATTCTCATATATTCTAAATAAATGAGATAACTAATATATACTAATTAGTTGTATAAGCATACTAAATATTTATGTATCTAGAAGAGACTGCGTCTTCTATTTAAAAAATGATATGTATTCTATTATGTTATTGAATAAATGACGCACATAATAACAAACACGTAATATACCATCCGAAATATGCTGTATATATTTAAATACAATACTTGACTGCCTCGGTGGCGGAGTTGTAATTGCGCATGCGTTACGACTGCTGTGCTGAGGTGTGTCTCGGGTCTGGTAAAGTGATATTGGGGTTTTCTATTTAAAAATACTCCGTATCAGCCTGGAGCCTGGAATTGTTCTCGGTATGGCGATAGGCTCGCCCCCAATCACATTATGCGAACACAATAAATTCGGCGAAATATGGATGTACTGGTTATATCTGCCTACCCCTTCACGGATTACAGGCGTGAAGGTATATGTATGTATATAAATACAATTCATAGCGAGATATTGAAACCTAAATAAAACAAAGCTAAAAATAATCGATACCTTTCACTGTACAATAGTATCGATTACAGCATCTCTATCGAGCGAAACGTACTCGATACGCAAGTGTCGATACGCTTCCGCGTCCCTAACCGCGAGTGATCCAAGCCAGACTAGTTTCCACGCCAGTGTGCCGCTGTTTTCGTAAACTTTCCATTGAGAAGGGTTGAAACTATTCTCATCTATTCACTTTGCAGTTGTGGTGAACGGCATACTATAATTTGTTCTGCAATTTCAGTATACAGCTTACATGATAGAGCTTCTGGTATTTTTATTTGCTCCGTAAAACTTTGCATAACTATCAAAACTGTATGAATAATATATTTACAAATAATGGGTCTTTTAAGCCAAGGATTGAGCAATTAGGAAAGCCGGCACGTTTCTGGCGGCTATTGATGCGATGCCCACACATAACATATCTCATTTAAGACAACTATTTCTTTGTGTTCGTACATTTATGATTTCTTTGAAGTCAAGTATCCATTCTTTGGTATATACACCTCTGATTGGAGATTTGGCTGACAGATTTTGCTTTAAATTGTAATCCTTAATATTGTTAATATAAAGTTCTAGGCTGATGCTGGCGACTCCGCCCTCAAGACGTTATTTTTCTAGGTGATGGTATTTTATAACATATTGGAGTGTCACACAACATAGTAGTGAAATCTATATTTAACGAAGTTTGTTAAGGCGTTATTATGTTTATTAGATTTAGCATGCGGCTTCGCTCTCGCGAATCTTTTAATTCTGAGATAAAAAGTAGTTTATATGCTTCAGTGAAAGTATAAAAGTTGGTCCTAATTTCGGAACCTTTTACTGAGAAAGCAAAAATGATTCCAAAAGTATCCCAGATTACTTAATTCCACAAAAGTTATCCATCTGCTAATGAAATCTCTGTTAAAATCGATTCAGCAGTTTCCGAGATTATTTTAAACACACACGTTAAAATTTTAAATGCGTGTTTTGGTGCTGGAGACGTGCCAAGTAACCATATGAGCTTGAGAAAAAACCTTCAGACCGAAATCACAGACAAACAATTCATTTGTATAGATGCATAGGTGAATTATATTTCATCAACATTATAAATATCGCTAAAAAAAAACAAAAACACCAGTCAGTCGTATACATATTATAACTATAAAACTGAAAAACAGTGTATTTAATGCAATACAGATGTTTGGCAAGCATAATTTAAGCGAACCTCGCGAAAGACGATATTGTTTGTTTGAAATACACAAGAGAAAATACCATAAATAATGAAAGTTGGTTTTAGCACCATAAACATTATAATTAATGTCTTTTAACATTATATTTTAGGTAACTTATATTTTAAAATGGCTAGTGAGTAACATTAACTTGAAATAAAATGTCGTCAGTGAAATTTTAACAGTGCGAAATTCAAAAAATCCTACATTACATAATTTGTGTCCGTGTGTGTATATTAATTTTAAGATCTTGTTAACCCATAACTGCATAGTAACTTTCCAACAGATAGATATTGATTTTGTTTACACCCTATTTACAAAGTAAGAGTTTTTGACTTTGGCTTTGTTAGAACTTAACTGACAATTTGTAGGTACGTCGAAAATTTCGTTGTCTGGAAGTCTCCGTTTCAGATTAAATACTTAAATAAATAACACCCAACAGTCACACACATAGCCCCGAATTAGCCCCACAGTAAAATATGAGTCTTGTGTTGTCAGTATCAGGGACTACGAAAGACTTTCGGTGTCACAACACCCAGACCCCGGACACAAATATCTGTCTGTCACACAAACATTTATCCCGGTGTGGAATCGAACCACGACCTCTTGTTTCACAGCCGGCTACTCGCCAACTGCGCTACAGAGGCTGTCAAAGGTACTTATATACACACATGTTATATATACATTGGTACAAAATCCAATATTCCCATGTTACCACCAAATACACACACAACACCAAATATTGACGCGAATCCGTAGAAACGTCAAAAACTAATTTGAGGTTGGTAAAGGATTTAGCCGTCCGACGGCCGTATTAACGAATTTCCGACATGAGCACAAATTACATCTTTTTTTATTTGAACCCCTTTCGGCGATGAGAGCCTTCGTTGTGGTAATCCTCGCTTAATTCCCGGATTATTCCTGTGTAAGTCTCTAATTGCCATGCCTTTGATAAATATGAATGAAATTTCTACAAGTCTACAAACATTTATACATTTCTTGGCATTATTATATTCTCCAAAGGATTTTGTATACAATCTGGGACCCAGCTGTTTAATTTAGTACATTCGACAGCCACTGTGGCACCATGGGCGAGTAGCTGGATGTATAACGAAAAGTCGCGGGTCCAAATCCCACACCAAACGTTTGAGTGATCTACAAATATTCGTTTCAGGTCCGGGTGTTGTGGGACCTCAGTCTCTCATACTACTTGATACCCATCATACAGGTTTATTCTTACGATTCTTACGAAATTCAATATCCACCTCTGTCTTATAGTAGAGTCGTCGAGAGTCGTCTTGCTGTATATAATATCACAGTTCTAGAACATTTAGTACAACATACATATACATTCACGCCTGTAGTCCCCGAAGGGGTAGGCAGAGCTTAGTAGTACACCCACATTTCGCCGAGCTTATTACCGTCCAATGATATGATAGGAGGCAAGCCTATCGCCATACCGGGCATCATTCCAGACTCCGGGCTAATACCGAGCATTTCGTGAATATCACTTTACTCGACCCGGGGATCGAACCCGAGACCTCAGCACAGAAGTCGTGCCGCGTACGCAATTACTGCGCCACCGAGGCAGTCCGAGTGACTTAGTACAACTCTTCAATAAATATGCATTAAGCTCCACGATTTACGGTATTGACGCGTATGCAATATAAAAATTGCGAACTCAGTGTAATTTTCCACTCAAGGTGCAAACAACGCAAATGCCGTATCAACATCGTTAGCTCAATCGAGTTTCATGGCATAAAACATAACATAAATGAATTATAACGTGTTGTTGAATATGCTAATTATTATGCGCACTTTAAATGCAAGACGTATGCGTATACAGGTGTCGTGTATGGAATATGAATATTAGCAAATTGTACAAAGCACACTAATATTAATTGTTAAAATTAATCAACGTCACTTTTTCACTCTGTAACAACGAATTTGATTGAAATCTGGAATGGAGATATTTATGTTAATAATTATTAAGAGAACAGGAATATATGTGGCCTTTAACCGATACTTCTTAAAACTTTAATCTACGCCGTATTTTAACAAGTATAATAAAAATGGTGATTGAGTTACTAACATCATTACATTTTTTAATTACGATTTTAATTTTTGGTGAGAATTATCATTTCATAACGATACTATCAATAAACACAATTAATTAAGACGAAATATCGACAAAACAAGATTTTCCTCGTAACAAATCGAAAAGGTTAATTGAAACAGGAAATCGTATCTGTGCGCGATTTCTTTTATCTGTATAAACAGCGCCATTCAATGGAGTACGAAATAATATTGCGGAATATTTATTTCAATAACGTACAAATCTATGATATTGAAAGGATATTATTTACAGACGCGAAGGCGCCTTTCTCGCAGCTCAGATAAGCTGTATCAGACGGAAACGCCGGGGTATTATCCGGATAATCCGGACAAGTTGCCGACATTGCCGAAGCGCTAACACTTTTGTAGAGTTCAGCCTCCGACAAATACCCCACCAAATAGGATTGAGTTCGCTGTGTCACATCAAAAGAAATATCAAATATGGAATATGGGGAGACTTCGGTGACGATTGGCGCCAATACTAAACACGCAAACATGACAAAAACCTAATATTATTATGTAATTTATTAAATAACCATAAATTGGGATGGCAAGAAATTTTTCAAGCACTTGCGTCATACATTTATCAATAGGAAGCACTAAGAACCCGGAATATATTAAAATTATGTATCTTAGACATGTTAATTATCGCTTGTTTTAACGGTGAAGGAAAACATCGTGAGGAAACCTGCATACCTGAGTATTCTCATACGGATTTCGAAGGTATGTGAAGTCTACCATCCCGCATTAGGCCAGCGTGGTGGACCCTCTCATTAGTAGAGGAGGCCCGTGCCCAGCAGTGGGACAATGTTTAATACAGGGCTAGTATTATATTTATATTATTAGTTTTTTTTTTTTTTTAGTGCCTCGATAGGCAGACGAGCAGTCGGGCCACCTGATGGTAAGTAGTCACCGCCGCCCATAGACTTCTGCAATACCAGGGCACAGCAAAGCCGCTGCCTACCGTTTATGTTTATGTTACTTTTTTATTTACTATCGTTGAGGTTACTAAAAATAATATTTATATTTTGTTGATTCATTTATACGTTTGAACGAAATATGCAACAGTAGATTTCGATAAAATTGTAAGTAGTTAAATCGTTCACAAACATTTTAGGAAAACTTTGCAATTTCCGAAATAACAACGTCTACCAGGGGGTATCCATATTATGCTAATTCTCAAAAGTACATAACAACTGAACTTTTCGATCTATGATAATAACAGACGCAGACAATATTATACACAAACGTGCATGCATAATAATGAAAGCATTGAAAAACAAAATGAATTTAGAGACAATGCAGCTAATTTAAATTTTACGCTTCATTTTGGAAGGATTGCTTATCAAAGTTGAATTGAAGTCATTATAGGATTTCTAAGCAACCTGAAGTAATATCCACATAAACAACGTTTTAAAGTGTGCATTAACATATATTCTATTAAGGGTTTTCAATAAAAGTTTTTTAATTCATAAAAAGTACACCGACTTCAATAAAAAACAAATTACGCGTCACTATAAAATTTGAAGTTGCCCTTGATTTTTCTGAGATCCCATCATCAGATCCTGACTTGGTGCCAATGGGACCATCTGGGAAGTATACCCTTTTAAACAAAAAAGGAATTTCTCTAATGGGTCCAGGCGTCTTCGAGTAATCTCCTCCTTTTTTGAAGTCGGTTAAAAATGTAACAGCACCGTTGATTTCAAAATATAATATTTCAAACCGATATTCCTATGAATAGCACATAAAATAGCAGAATATTTTACGGCAGTAAATAAATGCTGTGTAAGTCGGACAGCCGTCGAAAGTTTACACTCCCATTGATAGATAAACAACTTGTTCGCTCCCAAAATATCTTTCACGCTAGAATAACTTATCGAGTTTCTTTTTAATAAGTGTATTAAAACTATATATTTTCTGCTAAAATTTAACTTGCTGGTGGTAGGATATTCATATACGCCCGGATAGCGACCAACATACACAGGGTGTAAAACCCGCTATGGCACACGCAAGTGTGTCGCGTTCCGGTATAAGCCAATGTACATCCGGTTTTTGTCGGGTATCTAGAGTTGGGGTACGATGTTTGGCCGTTTTGCGGCCTTCTGAATACTCTGACACTAGACCCACGACCGCTACTTCACCTTCTTGCCCATGGCGTAGTGTGAAGAAGCAAGGCGGCATGATTGTGTTGAGTAGCGGAGGATAGATTGTCTCTCGCTACTCTATACTCTAATTGGACGGCACTGCGCTTACCATCAGGTGCAGTGTGGTCACTTTGCGATGCCAAAATAAAAAAAAAATTTAGTGGGCAATTGGTCGTGACTCATGACATAAAGGTTTATTTACGATTTTTAGTACAGAGCTAATAAAAATAGAATAACCGACGCCATTGTCTACAAGTTTTACGCATACCTGTCGATGGAGGTGGACGGAAATATCTGGTTAGTCCGCACGATGTATTTTTGGTCATTTTACCGTCAGCAGTCAGCACGTGGCTAATGCGCGGCTTCACGCGGTGACCACACTTTCGGCTAAAGGTGGTAATTATATTACTATTTTAGCGGCTTTTCAATCAACGTAAATAAAAAACATCGATTATTAATTTCCCTTGCTCAGTATTAATGTAATTGAATTTGCTTGTTCACCTCCAAGTGACACTAAATAATAAATATAATGTTAAAATAATAAGTACCCAGGGGAATATCATTTCGGTTCCATAAATGTTTTGTTGTCGGTATTGTTCAATTCAATTATTGGAAATTAAATTGTTCATTATCGAAAACGTTGACATAAATTAACATTAACAATCAATATTATATATTTCAATTTATAGTTTTTTTTATTTGGTTACTATTTTTGTAATATTTCAGACACAATACAGAATATTATCTACTATAAGTACTATCAATGAGTACACTCCCCAAAACACTGTCAATGTATCTATATCCGACGAGCGGTATCCGGGAGCTAATAATTCTTTGAACACTTTGATAATATAATAAAATGTAGTAGATATAGTTTAATTCATATCGTACACTAAGCAACAAAATAGTAAATAAGGTGGATATAGATAAAAACATACACCTACCAAAAACCGGATGCCCACTGGCTGATCCCGGAACGCGACACTTGCGTGTGCCACTATGGCGGGTTTTACACCCCGTGTACGGTGTTCGCTATCCGGACGGATATGAATATCCTACCACCAGCAAAATTAGTATAAGTTACATATCTGCATGAATTAGTATTACATACACCTTTATAACGGCAAACCCATTCATTAAGTGAAATAATTATAGCTTTCAGTATGCAGCCCGTTGGCATTTCTGCTGTTTGTTTTGTGCCGGTTACTAGATCGTAATATACGCGAGTCAATAACAGATATACAAATTCCTTTGACGTCACCCTTCCGCTCTGATGTTAATTACACAACTTTGTAATAATCCCAGTATGTAACAAACATAATCTCGGAATCTAATGTAATATGTATGACGACATGAACGTGTAGTAAATTGTTAATTAAATTGTAATCATGTAATGTTCAGATAGACTTTCGTAGATAATTGTATATTGTGAATTAGCCCAAGGTCGATGACTTAAACATTAACCGTTCCCCCTTATTGACTTGATATAATGTAAACTGAAGGATTTTTTTATTACGGCATAGTGACCACACTGCACCTGATGGTAAGCGCAGTGCCGTGCGTAATTAGAGTATACCCATACTATAGCAAGAGACAATCTATCCCACGCTAGTCAACACAATCATGCCCGCCTGCTTCTTCACACTACACCATGGCCAAGAAGGTGAACAAGCGGTCGAGGATCTAGCGTCAGAGTACTCAGAAGGCCGCGAAACGTCCAAAAAACCTCAATTCTAAGCTCCCGACGAAAAACCTTTTCCTTTATGGATAACAGCTTAATCAATTTCATTTGACAAATCAATCAATCAATTTTACCTAAACTTTACTATTTTATGAGAATTAACTTTGGCCTTCTCAATATTTGTAAGTTTTTATGTATTTTACACATCAAAGTCCCGTACCGGTTCCTGGCAATTATGGCAACCCTACTCCTAAAGGATTTTGCACCAGCTGTATGTTTGTACAATTAACCAAGATGCTCGTCGGTCGCTAAGCTTTAACAAAGATCGTCACATCACGTCAGAACAGTGGTACCATTATGTTTAGTTGTAAGACCGAGCCAGCAAAAATAACATAGGATTTAACCTGCACCATGGTAAAGCGTTCTCACTCTAAGTTTAGCATTGCGTGACCTGATCTGTCCAACACAATGGCCGTCGGTTACCCAACAGCGCAGCTCGCGTTTCCTTTTTGTAATGATTTCATTTGCACTTTAATGCACATAGAGTGAACAAATATGTACGTTAATAAAATCAAATGGATTTATTGTGAATGATAGTTGAGCACGCAACGCCCGCGCTCGCAGCCACTGTTGATGGCGCTTTATTATTATCGCTGCCCATATCCAACGTGATCATGGCTCCACTAATTGCTTACAGGAGAAAGAACACGCGTGAGGCATTTTAAAGATATAACACAGCGTCGATAATTTGTAAGATGTTCTAAGAAAACATTTATATGCGGCTGAAGCCCGGATCCGTGGCTACTGAGAAAACCGTATAATTTTTTACATCCTCGATTCAACGTGTTACCTTGACGAATAAAGGAGATGGGAAAAAATTTAGACGTCAGACATATGTGCGTATTGAATTTTGATGGGTAGCGTGTCCCGGTCGGCGCGCAAGCAAAGGACATACTACTAAGTATTACAGACAAGGTCTAGTCTTCGTAGAAATAGCCAAGTCACTGGTACACTATTTGAAATGTACAATACGCTGAACGGCATTTATAATCAGGAACCGAAAACACATTATTGTAACAACAGTTGGCGCCGCAGCCAGCCCGATATCCGCAGAATGCGAAATCAGTTATGGTGAAAAAATTGATCGTGTAACTAAGAACGTTCGCAATTGATATCCGGCAATGAACTTACTTAGAACAAACAATACAATGCTTTTTTACTATTTTGCATACTTCGCTGGGACTGTCTGCGAGTATAAATGCAACACGAGTAATGCGAATCGATGTTTAGATTAGCATTAACATAAAGGACCCCATCAGCGCAACTTTATGAAGTTTTATTTCACATAATTTTCCTTTTGTTCAACGTACCTATAGTGTGGAGATTTAGAATGTAAGATTACTTTAACATTAAAATAAAAATAAAATAAAATAAAATAAATAAATAAAATAAAAATCTTTATTCATCATGTAGGCATATAAAAAGCACTTATGACAGGTCAAAATACAAATGGGAATTCTCCATACGGAATGAGTAATCATGGTTAATGGCGTAGGACCTTGGAATCCACCGTCAAGGGCTGATAGGCAGGGATACAACGACGAGGATAGGACTGGAAAAGGAAAAAAGAGGATGATCGGAAAATTAAAGGAATCCTAATCTTCGGTAATGGAAGTGACGGGAGATGATGATCAGGAGAAGGGACAGGAACGGGAGAGGAGAAGTTGAAAGGAGACTGGACGGATTTTGGAAGGAAAGTAATCCCTAGTCTAGCTAACCTACCAGCCTTTCACTAGCTATCTAAGCGATGACGACCCGAAGAAGAAAGACAGAAAGAAACTCCGGGCTTATTTTTTTCGTCATCAATTGTTATAACTTATTTTTCTCTCATTTTAATAAATTTTTTTAAACATATTGTATCAATATATGGATTAATGCATACATAGCACCGCTAAAACACAAACCTTGATGATAGTATATAAAAAATCAAATTAAGGGGTGTATCATTGCATTAAATCCACATTTACAATGACCATTCATTGACATATACCTACGATAAGACAATTTACATATAAAAGATAATTTAAAGGCAGACACTTTATAAACTGAACGATCGATCGGTCGTCTATTTTAATTAATTATCGTCACAGAAAGAAATGTCAAAACAGAAAAATTATAGGTATATACAAATATGTATATATAGTTAAGGACCTTTAAGATTCATTGATTATAATTATAATTATTGTAGTATTGTTATACATTCAAATATATGCCACAGTATCTTGGTGCAGTGTGCAGGACCGATTCCAAACATCCCTATCTGCTATATAATCTGCTACTTTATAGTAGCCTCTAGACATCAATACTTGTTTAACATGTGATTTAAATGTATGTTCCTGCAAATCGGTTACTTCGGAAGGTAGTTTATTATAAAATTTTACACAATTACCAATAAATGTATTATTTGTCTTACTAAGTCTTAACTTTGTAACTGCGAGTTTGTTCTTATTTCTTGTATTTAGACTGTGTATGTCACTGTTTTTTTTTAAAGTAAGCTAAATTTTTGCGGACATACATTATATTCTGAAAGATGTATTCGGCCGGCAACGTCAGTATATTAATATCTTTAAACAGTTCTCGAAGAGAGTCGCGAGATCGGAGGTTATATATTGCGCGAATCGCTCTTTTCTGTTGTATAAAGATTGTCTGCAGATCTGCAGCAGAGCCCCACAGCAAAATGCAATAAGACATAATGCTGTGAAAGTAAGCAAAATATAGTAACCTAGCCGTCGCCACATCTGTCAGCTGTCTAATTTTTCTAATTGCAAATACAGCGGAGCTCAATTTACTAGAAATCTTTTTTATGTGTGGACCCCACTGCAATTTAACATCTATTGTAACTCCAAGAAATACAGTTGACGGCACTAGATCTAATGGATTTTTACCTAAAGTAATATTTGATTTTTCTTGGGTTACACTAAGCATTGAAAATTTAATACAATTAGTTTTTTTTTGCATTTAAAAGTAGGTTATTTGCAGAAAACCAGTCCAAAGCTAAGCTAAGAGCTTTATTGGACTCTAAAAGATTCTCATCTTTCCTATCTACTTTAAAGATAAGTGATGTATCATCAGCAAATAATACTACATCTGCAATGTTATTTACCATGTATGGGAAGTCATTTATATAAACTAGAAATAAGAATGGACCCAGAATGGATCCCTGGGGAACACCTATCTTAACAGAAGAACCTACAGAAGTAACATTGTCAATAAATACTTTTTGTTTCCGATTTGTTAGGTATGACGACATTAACTTTAGTGCTGGGCCGCGAATTCCATAGAAATTAAGTTTTAAAATGAGAGTGCTATGATCAACGCAATCAAATGCCTTGGAGAGATCGCAAAATACTCCTAAAGCATCTTGTGATCCCTCCCAGGCTTCTAACACAGACTTAACTAAAGCACAACCAGCGTCCTGCGTCGACCGGCCCTTTGTAAAACCAAATTGCTTATTATGTAGGATCTCATTTTGGTTAAAGTGCAACAACATTTGATTAAGAATTAGTTTTTCAAATATTTTACTAAATACTGGTAGTATTGATATAGGTCTATAATTAGAAGGACTGTTTGAACAGCCTGCTTTAAATATTGGTACTACTTTACTAATTTTCATTAGGTCAGGAAATATACCGTCATTTACACAACAATTAAAGATATTTGCCAATATTGAAGATATGTTAATAATTATTGCCTCTAGGGCTTTAACGGACAGTCCCCAAATATCTTCAGTACTTTTATTTTTTAAACTCTTAAATACTTTAATAATATCATAATGTGTAACAAACTTAAACTCAAAATTCGGCAATGTTAAATTGACATTTTGTTTCAAAAATGATTCAGCTACTTTAGGTGACGATAAAAGGCATTTTGTTGTCTCGAGTGGTTTGTTTTTATTTTGTTGTTTGGCATTGTAGAAACTGAACACATATAAACGTACTCGTGAAGCCAAATATTAATAAGTTTGTATACATAAAAAAGGGGGGTGGGTCGTCTGTCCTCCTGCAAGGTGGACACATGACGTCCAAAGGCGGAAGAAGAAGAAGATACATAAAACTTATAATCAATTTTCGTTATAATAACATATTAATGAAAACCTTTGTTCATACGAAGAACCGTTCTCCCACTCCACGAATAGAACTCATTCCACAAAATACGTATTAATTATGTATTGTTGTTTACCCGTACCAATCAACGTCATTACAACCTCAAGCTACCGAATAAGAACAGAAATTACTTTCCAAAAGAAAAATGGCTCCGAATCGTTTGTGAATTTTAATTTTCTGGCTGTTGAACAAGCATCAGCAACATTGTTCACTGAAAAAATCTTTTTAAAAGAACTAAATAGGGTTGTCGTGGCCAAGAGCCTTTTGAAATCTGGCAAACAGGGCTGATGAAGAGTTAACATAAGCGATAGATGTAATTCCGTGGACAACAGACCGGGAGCGTGGTTCATTATTGCAAGTAGTCAAGGAGTCTTTGGAATCCTTTTGTACATTGGTTCCGCTCCTGTGTGCATGAGGCGACTCTTATCACTTTCGAAGGAATTCCTATTAAAAGGTTTTTATATGCAATCCTGAGGTTTATTTTTTGTCGTACATTAGTTTTGGTATTTCCACTTCCTTTATGACGCGTGGGGATGAATAGAGATGAGAATGGTAATGTTGACTGATTTTTTGTTTGTTGATTATTTCGTGTTCCAGATATTAAGGGTGACGAATTTATTTATGTGTCGTGAAAGAAATCTATTAGTGATACTTAAATATAACATTTTACCGCAGCATTTATTGATGTTGTGTTAATGTCAAACGCACTTATTTTTACGCAATGCATGCAGCAGTGCTTTGAAACGAGAGGCCGATCCCGTACAGAGACAAATGTTTGTGACAGACAGATACTTGTTTCGGAACTGGGTGTTGTGGGACCGTAGTCCCTTGTAGTTCTTGATACCCACGATACAGGTTTAGGTGTAGGGTTATGTGTGTCTGTTAGGTGATTTTTTTATTCAGACAAAATCTAACAGTTCAATCATCAATTCTTCAATAATACACAGACAATTCTTCAGAAGTAATTCGGAAGCTTTTATACAAAACAACTCACATATTCAACGAATATCAATCTGTCAGAATATCAAAGAGCAAAAATAATTTGCCGTGAAGGGGGGAGGATCTTCATCCAAGTTTCTATTCATAAAGGTTTAATTACGCGTGCGCTGTCGACATCAGAAAGAACGCACACATATCCTCGCGCGACATTACTTCCGTTTGGCAAGCCACCCTCACTCTGCGCGGCTAATGCATTGCTTTTATACCACGTACAAAAAATCCTTTATATTTAGAATAGTCAATATGATAGGGTCGGCTTCAGGTGGCATATGATCCATACGACACAATTCCATTGTCTTATACATACATGCATATACCCTCACACCTCTAATCCCTGAAGGTGTACGCAGAGCTGTAACCAGTACACCCACTTATAGCCGAATTTTGGTCCCATAATTTGATAGGGGGCGGGCCTATCGCCATACCGGGCACAGATTCCAGGCTCCGAGCTGATATTAAGAATTTCTACATAGAAAAACCCAATATCACTTTACCCAACCCGGGGATCGAACCCTAGACCTCAGCACAGCAGTCTTAACGCATGCGCAATTACAACTGCGCCACCGAGGCAGTCTTCCCTTGTCTTATATTGTCAAAAATAAGTATTCACACTAATTTTATATGCATTTAATATGGATAAAACGGTTTAGTGAAAATTAAAAAAAAATACTAATTATTGTATTTTTTTTATCATTCAACACATGTGGTTTTAATGACATTCAATGATAGAGTAATGGAATGCAGAGCCGATTAACAGGAGTAATTATGGTATATAAATATTATATTGATTTTAGTTAGAAATAATGGCGATAAGAAACTACGTAGACATACATAACCATATAACGATGAAAAACGCCATGATTGTGGTTCAGACCCGTGAGACACTTTTCACATCCTAGTATTTTGTTTCTGTATTTTCTTAAAACTCAAAGTTTCGGGGTCTATATTTTGTCGAGTCACGAAAAATTATTATCAATACATAATCAATTATAATTTTTGCTCAACATGTGGGATAACACAAATGAATCCCGTTTAAAATTACATACGGGCATCGCCCTTAGTAAATTTATACATCAATTACTAGACACACGTTAAAATATTTCCCAAAATGCACTTCCGCGACAGACGTTACGGTGAAATATATGTTAATTGGCGGATATGTAACATATCTAAGCAAATATGTAAACGTTACAAAATCATTTGCATGTTTGTTTGTTTGTTTAACATTCACTGGGCTCGCGCAGCACATGTGATTAGTGAACGCTCGCGCCGGAAGGGACACGCGTGATGTCGCCTCATGTTAGGGTTACCAACCCTGAAATTGAAATACTAGGATTTGACGTTAGAAAAACGAAGACAATTCAGTTCAAACAGTCACGTATCAATGGCATGCCGGCATGCACATTATACTGGCAACAGCTGTTCTTACATGCTATTTTTAATTTTTGTTATTCTAGAAATAAAATTGAATTTGGACAGACTCTACTTATTACCTTTTCGAACTGCGGTGTCCTTGTGATTCGAAAGTGGTTAAAAACAGGACGCATCTTTGTTTTAAAATAGCGTAAACACTTGCGAGCCGAGACGCCGCACTTGAAGTAAGGAATACAAAAATGGTGTGCGAATTTTAAAATACGAGGCTAAAAAAACCTTATCAGAGCGCTTTAAAAACCCAGGACGCTGCTTAAAAACTATCCAGGACACCCCAGGACAGGAAAACCCAGGATATGTCCTGGGAAAACAGGACGGTTGGCAACTCTACCTCATGTGTACTGTGGGACGTGACTGTGCCGTATAATGCACTATTCTCTCTCGAATCACAAGGACAACGGTGTTCGGAAAAGGTAATAAGTAGTCTGTAAAATACAAGCCAAAATCAATTTTATTTCCATTACATTAAAGATAAAAATGGCATGTGGGAGCGGTGAGTGTTGCTAGTATTTTTGGCACGCCGGCGAGCCATTGATGCGTGACTGGATAACCAGTCACGCATCAATACTATCTGTACTACTACAGAAGGATATTTCTCGTGCGAATCACGTGACGTTTAATTAAATTAAATTCATATAACGTATATTTAAAACAGTTAAAAGCTATTGCTCATTACACATTCAATGAATAATTACTTTACATATGTAGAGGAAACTGATGGATTAATATTTGATGGAAAAACCAAATGATTCTCCATCTTCACTCATATTTTCATAAATTGACCTTTATGTCCAAGTGTGAGTATAACCTTTTGTGTACGCTCATACTAATGTGTAATCTGTTACATTCAAAAGCCAATAACGCTATCGAATTTGTAACCATTTTCACAAACTTCTCTATTAAGAGTTTTCGTGAAATTGACATAATTTTATTATTATACCTCATAATTCTTACACGAAATATTCCTGCATAATGTTATTGACAAACACTATTTGTAGAAGCATACAAATCTTAACATTGTTATCAAGAGCACGCTAATAGCAGACTTCTTTTTCCGATATATGTATTTTGAAATTATTATTACTGTCATAGACATGTCTATAAAAAAATGATTTTATACACTAGCTGTTGCTCACGGCGTCGCACCAGAGACAGGATTTATTTCAGAAATAATAAAAAAATAAATAAATTTCAACAATTGCGCCACCTATTGGACCCAAAACTATTATATCTTGTAAGTTGGAACCAACCATATACATTGACAAAATTTCATTAAAATTTGTTGGGCGGTATCGGAAATTAGCGTGTATAAATATCGTGACACGTGGTTTTTATATATTAAGATTATTTCATAATTATTAGGTACCGTTTCCAATGCGATCGATGAGGTGCAAACTGAGTGAGACTGCAGTTATAAATCACCACGGATTCAAACCTATCGTTTTCGGAAGTCAATTCACATAAATCATAGAAAATGGTAGCGTCGCTTGCAGCGGACAACTACGACGCGGCGATCTGAATAGTTCCTTAACTGAACAAATCCTATAACTTATTATTGAGATTAGTCTAGCTCAGAGGGGGGCAGACAGAGGATGAAGGGGGTGAATTAGTTTTTAACCGACTTCAAAAAAAGGAGGAGGTTCTCAATTCGTCGGAATCTTTTTTTATGTATGTTCCCGATTACTCGAAGACGCCTGGACCGATTCGAGAAATTCTTTTTTTGATTAGAAGGGTATACTTCCCAGATGTTCCCATTGGCATCAAGTCAGGATCTGATGATGGGATCTCAGAAAAATCGAGGGCATCCCTCAAATTTAATAGGGACGCATAATTTGTTTTTTATTGAAGTCGGTGTACTTTTTATGAATTAAAAACCTTTTATACATTATCGACAAACTATGCCACACGACGCGACGAGAGGTAGCAGGTTCGAATTCCGCAGCGGAGCAATGTTTGTGATTTTGGTAATTTAATATAACAAGTATTTCTTCATTTCTGATGCCCACATATGTACATGGTATGATAAAAGCATTACATGAGACAGTGTCGGCTATGTCATTTTTACAAAAAGACAAATTGTATGTAGTCCGATAACACGAAAAGTTCGAACAAAAACTACCTGAATGATACAAACTAAAAGGTTTATCGCATACGTTAACCCATCCATCACTTGCGACTAATGCATAGACACAAAAAAGATTAAATAAATCTACATGATCACTGCTAAATCTCCACTGATGTATTGGAGAAGTTTTTTTATGTACTTTAATGACACGACAAACAGGTCTTTCGCATTAAGGTAAGCGCCATCAAACCAGTCTATAAATAGTATATGTTACCATATTTTCGACAACAAAATACTGCAGGAGACTGGACTACGATCCTCACTTCAAGGCAAAACTGACTATACTCGTTATAATACGGGCTGTTTTTGCCTGTATTATAACGAGTATATAGATATACTATGTGAGGGTATACTCCCACGGGACCGCCACGAGTCTGGGGTGTTTTAGACCATCAGTAATAGTTACTGCTCATACGAAGCTATGTTTCATGTAATCTCACTCACGCCTGTAATCCCCGAAGGGGTAGGCAGAGGTGTAACTAGTACACCCACTTTTCGCCAAATTTCGGTGGGGCGAGCCTATCGCCATACCGGGCACAATTCCAGACTCCGGGCTAATACTGGGAATTTCTAGATAGAAAAACCCAACATCACTTTACCCGACCCGGGGTTCGAACCCGAGACCTCAGCATAACAGTCGTAAACGCATGCGCAATTACAACTGCGCCACCGAGGCAGTCGTTTCATGTAATCTATATATTTTAAAGTAAACATAAACTGTTAATTTTTATAAACATGCTTTGAGTAGTAATACTACTGAATAAATGTTGAATAATAAATATCAACAATCATTTAATTACAGTTGATAATCAGTAGACATGTTCCTCTATTTTTCTTTTTCCATATCATGCATTTTCATATACAACTTGAGTCTTTTAACTCATGCCTTTCGGATAAGCGTGCGTTAGACTCATGCTCTGTGAGCTATCATTTTATTCCATAATTTTGAAATAACTTATACAACTTGGGCCAAAATCAAGGAAGAATCAGTGTATGATTACTGAATATGGTATACACAATTTCACACTGCTTTGAATGGTCAGCATGTTGAAGACGATAGCGGCTACCATACGATTGGTGGCTTAGTTAATTAGCATTATATAATTGCCATGGGTTTGATAATTTCAAGCCCACGATTCAACAATTCAAACAATAGATATGATTGTAATACTATGAGATAAATAAATAACACCTCGGTGGCGTAGTTGTAATTGCGCATGCGTTACGATTGCTGTGCTGAGGTCTCGGGTTCGATCCCCGGGTCGGGTAAAGTGATATGGGGTTTTTCTACCTAGAAATACTCAGTATTAACCCGGAGTCTGGAATGGTGCCCGGTGTGGCGATAGGCTCGCCCCCTATCACATTATGGGACCGAAATTCGGCGAAAAGTGGGTGTACTGGTTACACCTCTGCCTACCCCTTCGGGGATTACAGGCGTGAGTGTATATGTATATATATGTATGTAAATAAATAACATGATTTTTTTACTATATATATATAGGTAACAGACAAATATTAATCACATTTCCTTGCATCATTTACAAAGAATTTATATGTAGCTTCAATCGACCACCAAAACACATCACGTCATGAATACTACAACCAACCAAGGTGACTGCGCAAACAAATCGATCCAAACACAATATTTACCAAGCGGACACTGCACAGTTTCATACTGTGATGAAAACATCGTAAATAACAACCGGTGTTTGTCACGCGTACACCTACGGACCCTAAACGCTGGGGGATCATACACCCTCATATAAATATACCTTTTATTACACTAAATTCCCTATACAACATAAGTGACTTAATATGATTACCTGCCGGTCTACTCTCGAACACAATTCCGATCGATCGGTATTGTATTTGAGAGATTTCGTGCTTTTGAGCGCCATATTATTTCAATGTTGTGTAGCCATTAATATGCAGTAATTGAAATTAATATTATCATATGAATGGTTATACAATATTAAAATAATATGGCGCTAGGATTGCACTCAGAATACAAAATCACACAAATCCAATACCGATCGATCGGAATTGTGTTCAAGAGTAGAAAGGCTGGTAGTTTGAGTTTATTAATATGAACCACATAACACGTATTGCCAGTTATTAGTAAGTGGCAAAATCCATAAAGCCGTTAAATCGCTTTTGCATATTAATAATGATGGTAAATTTCCGACAATTCTCTGGCAACACCACCTTTGGGACTATAGCCGCTAAAGGTGCCGTACATAACATAGGATTTCATTATGGATTCACCGCTCGTTAGTCAAAGCGGATGACATAAATCTAACGTTGAGTGGCAATAGCTACCCGATAATGATCGAACGAAGATACAACCGATATTGACGGTTGGTTGAAAAATTTCATAACGTTCGAACGTTCGGTCTGAGCGCTCGAGAATTACGATCGCCGCGCAAATGGTATAGTGCAGGGGTGACCAAGCTCCTTGATAGTCGATCCATTTTTCAGAATTTGAAATTTTTCGCAAGCCGCAATTAAATACGTATTTAAAAGGAATGCAAAAACGGTATAATTTCTTTTTTTACAGAAGTTATATTTATCGAAAACTTATAAATAAAAGTACAAAGTATATGTATTGCATTAAATTACAACGTTGCACTAAGGCTTCAATTTTTGTTGTCAGTAATTTAAAAGACATTTTGAAACGCATACGAAACGATAATATTTTTTTTAAAATATAATAGCACAAAAATGAAAAGGGAACTCGGTTACATTTATCGAGAGCCACAAATAATCCTTCAAAGAGATGCATGTGGCTCGCGAGCCGCAGGTCTCCCCTGGCATAGTGCTTAGTGCGAATAAATTATACGCAAATTATAATAGTCACGAGCGGTTGGGTAATGCAGGTATTGTCTAGATATCAAAGAGTTCGGTGCCGACTCATGGTTATGTTCGGAAAGTTTTCGAAGTGCCGTCAGAATCTATGGTATTAAATGAGCGATATTTGCATATTCATATTATGCTTACTTTACTTGATATTTTGTGTCTAGTTTTTAATTGTTAATGTATTTTCTTAATCCCTCAGATTAAGAAACTTGTAATAATTAATCCTATCCGTAATAGTTAACTCTCAAATATTTAACTTTGTTCCATATTAACTTATAGCTTTTAAGAAGCTTCTTATACGAATTTTGAAGGTATGTGAAGTCTACCAATCCGCATTAGGCCCACGTGGTGGACTAAGGTCTAACCCCTCTCATTAGTAGAGGATGCCCGTGGCCAGCAATGGGATAATGTCTTGGAGACAATGTTTAATACAGGGCTAGTATTATTTTTATTATTATAAATAGCTTTTATTCTATTGCATGGAGTGTTCACTTCAAGAAGGTCGTGCACTTTATTGTTTATTATACTATACTTTCTTACTTCGTTTATAGTTTGTGTTTAGTGTATCGACTAGTTTAGTGAACCTAATAAAAAAAATGTTGTATTCAGTCTGGGTATGTAATGCTCGCTTATGGGTCTGTGCTTGCGGCGGCGTTATGTGCCGGGTCGGTCACTTCCCTGTGTCATGGTTGAGGAAGCCGATGGCTGACACATGCTTCATTACTCGTGAACGACGAGGACTGTTTCAGTAAGGACCAACTGCTTTAAGAAATCGAGATTTTTATCACTCTCACGATGGTCATGTGCGGCACTAGGTCTTGTAATGAGTTTTATTTCACAATATTGCAATAAGGCAACTTAACATACATTGAGCTGCTCTAATCTAATAAAATTAAACTTAAATATTATATAAATGTATGACCAAATATTGTTAACCGATGTGACAAGAGCAACGCTAGAGTTTCTTGCCCGTTCTTCTCTAGAGAAACAGCATTCAGAACTGGCAGTAGAGTAAAAAAATTTACTGAATCTAAATGATGTATAACATTTCATGGATAAATATTAGATTTTGATTTTTCAATAACTTTTCGTATGATATCTATATTTATATGTTCTAAAACTTAATTGGATAATTAAATATAATTACTGTCTGTCAAATCTTAACTTTTATATGGGAATGGCCAACTCTTGAGAAACTCCTTTATCAAAATACTACAAAAAATATTATCAAAATCTGTTCTACCTTTGGCAGAGATATTGCGAAGATACATTACAAAATAATCAACATATGCATAGAATTACAACGTCCCCCCTTTTGAAGTCGGTAAAATGGTTTAGGTTCGTTCCCCTCTTTTGAAACGAATATATATTAAGAAATCTTAAGTGCATACGAACGTAGAATGTACTATACATGGTAAAACTACATTTATTATTATTACATTTCAACATTTATTATATAAAAACACCATCTATTTCGGGGTCTAAAAAATAAACGCAACATTTATGTATAGTTTAAACCCTAAATTGCCATAATGTTCGTAATCTTCATAGTCTTTATGTATATTTCATTTTCGTCTAGTTTATTTTAGGGCTAAATATGGTACATAATAGACTTATTTAATGAACCATAAAAGTTTATTTACAACGTAGTTATTCCTCTGCTTGTATTTATAGATGCGTTATCTTGAAAGATATTAATCTAATTAACGATGAAATCTAATATTATCAACTAATCTATTGCTAGAAATGTTTCTCCGTACAAAACCGGACGCATTTACTTACAAAAACTTGCTCTATGAACAGACAACAGTACCTACTCGAATCAGTCGACAGTCGCACGCGTAGAACACGATATTCGATTACTACGAGTATATAAGATTACAATATAAGTATACATTTTTAAAATAATAATTTATCTTCATACGTATTAAAAATAATATCAGCCCTGTATTAAGCTGTCCCACTGTTAGGCACACACACCGCCTCTATAAATATGAGGGGTTAGGGCCTTAGTCTACCACTCTGGCCTAATGGTTGGTTTACTTTACATATCTTTGAAGACACAAGCATTACTTATGAACTTATTTTCGCGGAGGAAAACGATTTATCGCTCCCCCGAGGTGAGGCGATGGTTATGTTGGAATCGCGGTTCTACGCTCGAGTGTTAAAAAACCATCCGGAAGAGATTAAAAATCCATTCGACGTCTGGGCCAAGTCCCTAACACTCTACACCGACAATACTAATCAAAACCTCGTAGTGGTCGATCTCTTCAACACATTAGAGTCCACCAAGATATCTGGTAAACGTCACTTTACCGGTGAAGTATGCCGTTATTTGGCTTTTGAACAACACTATTTCCGTGCTGCGTTTAAAATCCGAATATCCTTTTAGTACGCTCAAAGTAATTTTAAAAGTATATAAGGAAAGCTTCACAGAGGGCGTACAATTGTTATCGTCGAGAGCTGAAATGCTCTCATAACTAGCGCGTCATTGCACACCGGTTCACAAAACAGCCAAAACCTATTGATTAAACATGAAATCTATCATAAAATATCATGATCTTCTCAAAAAGTAATAGAAAATAACACGGTTAATTTTGTTAGAAAATAAGCCAAGACTTTTAGGGAAAGAGAAAGTATATTTCACCCACCTAGCAAACTGCAAAACAAATAAATACTATATTTATAATTAAAACAAAAACCATTACCGTATCTACAAAAAAAAACACTCATATCGTAATATTGTTATCACAACCATCAATTAATTATTGTACAAGATGTGTCGATAGTGAAAATACCAGTTATTTTCAATGAGCCGTGGGAAAGTAATAGCGGGACGCCCCGCGCCGCCTACATGCGTGCCGAACGCATCTGCTGCACAAGAAGTTAATTTTTAACTGACCGGTTGGACACGTCATTAAACCATTAATAGATCATAATGGGTCTATACTAACTCAACTATTGACTGTAATGTTTGAATTGGTGGAAGACCATCCGATATATAATAATATGTAAAAGTCCCCTAATTGCTATAAATAGAAGAACTAGAAGTATGTACTAATATAGGTTTCTAGAATGTTACGACTTACGGTAGGACTGTCATTGCTAGTGCTTGTAATCGATCGTCATACATGCATCAAAAAGTAATCACAATAATTTATCTTTGTGAGGCATGTGTTGGGTCTCTTCAATGATAGATAAGATAACTAATACCGTGTTATTGATACCGACCCTGATAAATGAAAAACGGTGTGCATTACCTCCGTGTCTAATCTTTTCATTAATTTGTTACGCCTTTCTACGCCTGCAGACAGCAATAGGCCGCCATGATTGTGTTGAGTAGCAAGGGATAGATTGCTACTTGATACTTTAACTGGACGGCACTGCATTTACAATCAGGTGAAGTGTGGTCACTTTGCCGTCCCAGGATAAAAATAAAATCAATCTCATCGCCAATTAAATCCGTCACTCTGCGTCACTCGAGAAACACCCTTAAAAGTATTGATTTCTCAATCAAAAAGATCCACATTGGTTTGACGGTATGAGCAATAAGTAGATAAACATTAGCTAAGTTCGATGTTGTCCGTTTCTGGCACGTACACGCTTACGGATAGGACTTTACCAAAACAAAAAGATGCTAATAGAAAATTAATCAGCGATGCCTTACGATGTTTACACATATAATGAAAACAATACCAAACCAGCGCTGGTGTACGTCTTCGGTTTGTTTATAAATATAGATATGATTTACTATTTGCCTACTGAATAATATAATATTGTCTACAAATCATGTCCAAAACACATTCCTTCAATTTGGCATTTAACAAGAAAATTAATCCACGAAAATTTTACCAACTATCCTTAACCTTTACATTATTAAATATACGTGCACATAAAAAATCGACTATAGCCTTAACTTCTAGTATTTCTTAATCATTAATGACATACGCCACTTTCATTAAAGTTTAAAAAAATCCAGTATAACCTCGACCTACAAATGAATTAGAAATCTAGCCGGAATGAGTGCTCTTCAATAGCTGTTGATCTAGCAGGCCTTGACATCTCGCTCCAGAAAATATTCAGACTTAAAGCTCATGATCTGATGATAATGTCACGATGTCTCGACAAGGCACAGTTAAAGTTGAAATTAGAGAGGCGTTTTATTTACAAGAAATCTAAAGTGATCAAATCATTTAGTGACAACGTACTTAGACTGAGAAACCGATGAGACCCTAGATTCAAATCTTAGGTCTAATCCAATCGTTACTTAAGTTTTTTAAACGGAAAACTCATGAGTCGCCTGGTTTTGGAATTTGTTACTGGTATGGCCGTAGCTTCACCACTTATCACATATTAGGACGAGTATAAACTCGGTGAACCGTGAAAGTACTAGTTGTACATTGATAAACCATCATCATTATCATCTTCATTATTATCATTAGTAATATTATGCATGTTAAATTGTTTGTATCCAGTTATGTAGACCAAATAATAAAAAAAAAACTTCAGCAATTGTAAGTCCACTGCTGAACATAGGCCTCCCCTTAAGACTTCCAGACCAACCTGCCAGAAGCGTCCTGCATCCAGCGAGTTCCTGCGACCTTTGATAAATTCTTCATATGTTATGTTAGTACGTCATAAATAACATAGTTATAAAGACAAAAACATGCCTGATTATATTAAAAAATCTCTCCAACTGCTCACATTTGTTAGCTTTTTAATCCACAAAAGCACGAACAGGCTTCCCGGGCAAATGAAAATTTCCCTTGGGATGTACATAATCACGCGCGCAGCCCTCAGAAACAATAGTCCAACTCAAATAACTGATTGTGCCATCATCAATTCAAACGTCAATTTCCAATTCACAATTTCCATTCATAGAACGTTCCAGAAAGCACGAGCAATATCGTAACTCTAATACAATTTAATGCCGTAATAAAACATCCGTAACTTAATAATATGCGACCGTAAAAGGGAAAAAATGTTATGTATAAAGCAATAAAGCGAATTGCTTTGCATCCTGTATCCGAAACGTTACCGGGAGAGGTTCCCAGTCGTTCCCCGGGTAAATTTGTGTGTCCCACTTGATTGATCACCGTATTATCACTCGGTATGGAGTGCGCCTCAATGAACACAATTCATTCATACACTACCGTGTGTGTTGTACGCGCGTATTAATTTCATTTATTTGCAAAGTATCTAGGTTGTAATAACGAGACATTCTTTAAAATGACTGAGTGACACCTAGACAAATAATTGTACATTATTGTGTATTAAATTAAATGCTTCATTGATTAAATTTAGCACACAAATGATGTGTTATTGAATTAATATTGTGTCGGTAGAAATATTTCACACTTCATCAAATTACTGCAACAACTTATAAATCAGTTCAAGAATCGTCTTGATAATTACCTCAAATGTAAAACTACATCTACTTAAGAACTTAATAACTGTGTATTAATAACTTAATACTGGATACAGGCATTATCAGTTGCATGACAACTGTCTTCCTGATTGATAAATAAATAACTTACAAAATTAACATTTTGATGGCGCAGTTCATTTCTGGAGATGTGTAAGTCGACAAAGTTAGATAATTTTCATGCGTAAAGACTCATAAATTTAATTTAATTTAAAAAGGTTAACAGTCAAATTTTCAATCTGACTACAACACACAATCGTCACTTATACCCTCACACCATGTTTAAGAAGTAGAAGACAAGTCTCTGATAACAGGATAATTAATCAAAGCATAATCATTACCCCACATAATGTCCGTAAACATCGAACCCTACTATGAGTACAACGTGCTCGTTGAGAAATCAAATCATAAAGTCAAAGGTTTTAATACGTCAAGATCAATTTATAGCCAGCCTATCATAAATGACCGTTGGAAAATGCAAGCGCCCGATCCAACGTTTCAAATAACTTTATTGTATCAAACGGAGCGCTCACAATCCACCCACAAATCTTTTGTTCTAGATTTAAATTAATCAAGTGGAATGTTTCGATCTATCTAGTGGATATCTCCAGTTAAGTGGAGTCGGTCCCAAAGGCCCCGGAGCGTCGTCTGACCTCCCCGTTCTATATTTGTCGACGCCGAACCAATATGTCGCCTGAAACGCGACTGTGCCTCCATATTTATTGCTGACATGAGTTTTGTGATAGGAAAATTTTATATGAAAATATATTTATTTATGATATGGACCTTTTGTTTTTGCGGTATATCCTCTTACCCTACGGGACTTTATGAGCACAAAAAGGGTTTAACGCTTCAAGTTTTGTTCATGCTATTGTACGCCAGCAAATGGCAATACATTTCACGAAATGAATAGGTGACAAAAATACAAAAGGAATGGAGCAATATTCTTCAAAATCACAATAGGCGGTGAGATTAGGACGTGTCATTAAGTAAACGTGTGCGAGCAATGTTGGCGCATAAGTGTGATGAAACAAAAGTGGTACAGTTAGTACCGCGGGTGAGCTGCGTGCTCCACCGGCCAGCACAATGCCACCCTCGCTAAGTACGGTCCGGAACGAATTTTCCAGAGCTGTCGTAATAAGTTCCGTTTGCAGGGGACGGAAACGTTACGCCCAAATTATGTGTTTCAAGTTGACAGCATTGTAGGAACTCTTGTGGAAAAAATACCATTTTCACCGTGTGATTGTAGACCGCCAAACAAACGAATAAAATATTATGAATTGTCGTACTTTTGAACAATGTAAAAACTGTGTGGAATTTGTATGTTTTCAGTTGGACGACAAGTCCAAAAGGCGCGTTCGGTGCTTGTGAGGGTTAAAAATACTTTACATAACTTCTTAAAATACTTCGCATGACAACGCTTACCATAACCGTTCCAACACCATTAACTTTTATATTTATGTAGATAAATTATGCATACAGTTCGTTATACTAAAGGTCATGACAGCGAATGATTGATGCGACGTCCAAGAAAGAAACATTAATCTACTTAAATTGCAGTTGTTTGAGGACAACAATTTGGAGAATACCCTTGCTAGTAGTTTATTATGATCCCTTATTATCATCCCTTCTTCATTGTGGGCTTTTATGTGCTTCTTCATTGGTCCAATAAGGATTTATAGTTAAATATCGGATTATCATACTAGACCATGACTGTCAATCTGAACCTTTAAGGCACAAAAACTTTATATCTAATTTATCAACTACAAAAATATCAACGAGTCGCTGTGAGCGCTTAGTGTAAAATGAGAGGTCGGGGTTTCGATCCCCACACTGAGACAACAGTTTGTATGATGTGCTACATTTATTTCCGATGTGGTTGTTTTGAGATCGAAAGTCTTTCGTAGTTTCTGAACACACAAGATAATCACTTAATACTGTAGGTGCGGACTATGTGTGTGACAATTAGTTTTAAATATTTATTTAAATTGGTTATATAAATAAATGTAGTTAATATTGTAAAACGGATTCAAGATTTAAAATGACAAGCTTTTTTTCCAAATTTATTCGATGGTCCCTCGGACCCGAACCCCATCTTACGGTCTGCTAATTACTAAGTGGGGACGGCTAAAAATCACTCATGCATTAGTCCTACAAATAACTAATTGTTTTATACCAATTTGTCTATAAAACCAACATTTGTATCCACAACTCGTACAGAAATCCTTGGAGATTCCATTCCGTCTAAGTCGGAGTGGTTTGTATAAACAAACAAACGTATTTATGAGACATGTCTCTTGTATCTTGTGGAGAAGCTAAAATTATATTCCTGACAGGAGGGAACATCGGCGGTCCCTCGGCTACCAGGCCAGCGCGTGCACACTTAAAAAAACACATTCTAACAAACTTTTGCCCCTAAAAAAGCAAACATTGGAAAGGGTTGGCGGGTGCAATAGATTTAGTCAATACAATGTGTTGATGAATTTCATTTAGAAACCGTCTGCAACAACTAAAGGTTCACTGTCTCCCTGTATGTTTTATAATTGATTTTTAAACTATACTGCCAATTTATTGTTTTCTTTCACTGAGTTATATATATATGGCATGGTTCTAGCATATAATATTTCAATAGAAAAAAAATAAAATGCTGTAAAAATAGCGAGGGTACAGGTTCGATCCTCGCGCCAATGTTTGTGGTATACAAATATTTGCTTAGGCTCTAGGTGTTGTGAGACCGAAAGTCTCATAATCACAGATACCTACGATAGTAAATAATCTTATCAAATTGTGGCATTAAATATGTTTACTTTATTTATTTCCATAAACAAACACTTAACTAAATTGACAAATAATTTTAATACGTTTTATCTCAAAACATAATTTATGTTGCAAAATCTCTTTAATCTTAAATCGATTTCAAAAAAGGAGGAGGTTCTGAATTCATCGGAATCTTTTTATGTATATTCCCCGATCACTCGAATACGCCTGGACCGATTCGAGAAATTATTTTTTTTGTTTAAAAGGATATCTATACTTCCCAGGTGGTTCCAATGGCACCAAGTTAGGATCTGATTATGAGATCTCAGAAAAACCGAGGGCAACCCTAAAATTTTATAGGGACGCATAATGTGTTTTTTATTGAAGTCGGTGTACTTTTTGAGGCTATCATAATGTTTTTTTTACAATATTTTTGGTTCGTCCTAAAGCGCAGATATAAATATGTAGTTGTTAAATGTTAGCAAAGCTCTTATGCTCCAAATATATGCTTTTGCTTATAACATTTTTTTATAACGAGATATCTCGAAAATTCGTGGCGTCATTTTGCGAAACATTAAACCAACGAGATCATATTCAGTACCGCGGACAACCCTATTTGTTAGGGCTGGGAGGCGGTGCGGGGTGCGTCGGGACCATGTGGCCGATCCAAAACAATTACGTAGATCACTGCTAGTGTCTTTCAACACTTAACCGATATAAACTTAACTAAGCTTCATTCAACCGGCAGTAATTAAATATGTCAATGAAGCTTTAAATAAAGCGGCAAGTAACGATCGATAAAACTCCGCAGCCGGAACGAACGTGACGATAACTGTGACATGAATGCTTGAGAATAACTCTCGATTATTATGAGGCAAAGTATCAACTTAGCAGGAAGTATACAGTGTGACTGATCAATTAAACGCGAGAGAAGTAGCTCAACCACGAGTTTAAATAAAAAAGTTATTTTCGAGTCTATTTAAATTTAAAAAGCAATTGAAACATCTCAGAAATTCTTACACAGGGCGAAAAACCCGCCATAGTGGCACACGCAAGTGTGTCGCGTTCCGGGATCAGCCAGTGTACATCCGGTTTTTGTCGGGGGTCTGGAGTTGGGGTACAATGGCCATTTTGCGGCCTTCTTAGTACTCTGACACTAGACCCTCGACCCCTTCTTGCCCATGGCGTAGTGTGAAGAAGCAGGCCGGCATGAGTGTGTTGAGTAGCGGGGATAGATCGTCTCTCGCTACTCAGTACTCTATTTGGACCGCACTGCGCTTACCATCAGGTACAGTGCGGTCACTTTGCCATGCCAGGGTAAAAAAAACTGCTTCATGAAATTAAATATTATTATTATTATATACTATGCATTTATAATAACTATAGTGTAATATAACATCTTGTAGTGATGCTTGAGCGTTGTTCATAACTCTTTAATTACAGTATTTTTTTTTTGTTTCTCTTTACTTTTAGGCACGTCCTCTTTATTTGTATGAAGTGTTCACTTTTTTATGTCGTGTTTAGTTTATTTATGTAGTAAATGTATTTTGTATTGCAAATTAGTATAACAATTGTATTTGAACCCATTAAAATAAATAAAGTACCGATACGTAAACGAAGTCGCTAGCGCTGCAGCGTTGTTTTATGTATGGAATGTTTCGTTCCTATACTACTGAATTAAGTTTCTCACGTAACCGCTAGAGGCGCTGTTCGTTTCGTCATATAAATGTTTACGTTGTCGCTAGCGATTATACGTGGGAAGAACTCATGGTTGAGTTACAAAGTAGGCATCGCGAATTACTGGATTATAGAAGGTAAATCCGGTATATAAAATAAAAAGTTTTTTAATTCATAAAAAGTACACGGAGTTCAATAAAAAACAAATTATGCGTCACTCTAAAATTTGAGGGTTTCCCTTGATTTGTCAGAGATCCCATCATCAGATCCTGACGTGGTGTAAATGGGACCACCTGGGAAGTATACCCTTTTAAACAAAAAAGAATTTCTCGAATCGGTCCAGGCGTCTTCGAGTAATCGGGTAACATACATAAAAAAAAAGATTCTGACGAATCGTTAACCTCCTCCTTTTTTGAAGTCGGTGAAAAATAAATAAATAACACCCAACAGTCACACACATAGCCTCGACCCCACACTAAGATACGAGTCTTGTGTTGTGTTGACTACGAGAGACTTTCGGTCTCACAACACCCAGACCCCGGACACAAATGTCTGTCACAAAAACATTTGTCCCGGTGTGAAAATCGAACCCGTGGTCTCTCGTTTCACAGCCGGTTACTCGCCAACTGCGCCACGGAGGCTGACTGTATATCGGCAACAAGTGTAAAATTGTGATACATGCTTGATGGCGCCGTGAATATCAACACTATAATTACAACCGCAAAAGCGAACAATGCAGACCGGAACGTCGCATTCAAATTGTTTTCAGACACGTAATTATACAATGCAATTTGAACATAAATTAAAATCAACGTTGGTATAAATCAGACGTACCGAAATACACGATGAAAGAGCGCTGGCGACTCCATTATAATTTATTGTGAGATTCAAACAAAATAAACGTTGCTATTAATATTGAAATGTATTTATGTTCTTTGTATGTTTTAAAATACCAACTGGAATTTAAATCTAATCATATAGTTGATCAACGTATGTTTCAATTGTTTTGACATAACGATATAACAACAAAACGGATTACTCAGCTAATTCCTACTATAGTTTAAACTAGCTGTTTCCGGCGGCTCCGCCCGCGTGGAAGTTACTTATACTATTTATAAAATCATTTCATCTCTCACTACTACTCTTTGCATAATGCAGATATTCGTCCAAACAAGTATAATTTTTGATTAAATGCACCGATTTAAATAAAATAAAGACATCTTGTCTTGTCGTAATACAGTAATTTGGACGTGATGCCTGGTATTCATCAGGTGAAGGCTTTAAAAAATAAACAAAATATGTCTAAAACTTGACACCAACTAAATAGCCAATCGTATAAAACGTTGGTATATACGTAATTTGACACAAAAAGAACAAAGATAGTCCTTGCGACGATCCCTCACTGGGCCATTAAACACAATGTATTCGCAATTCAAGCCGGCTCATAAAATTTGCGATTTTTAACTGACACTATAAAGAGAGCTTTCTATTTCATGAATTAATTTTTGCTCGAACACAAAACGTGGCTGGTTCAGACACATTTACGTATACAAAGGATTGTATATAAAAGGTTGAATATAAAAATATAGGGACAGAACTAAGTAATAAGTCCATATTTAACTTTATTAACTAGTTTTATAGTAATAGTAGTTCCTCTTCGTTGCATTTATCTTTTGCTCTATATTATGTATTATTAATTTATTCCAAATTAATATTTAAACCTAACTTAAGTTGAAATTACAGTTAACACAGTATTGTGAATTCTGTGTATGCATAGGTACATATTAGAAGATTTATGAGAAATCACAAATCTTACACTATAATATGTAATATGTTATGCAGTTGGTAAATAAATACACCCAACAGTCAGACACATAGTTCTGACCCCACACTAGGTAAGCCCTGTACCATGGGTATCAAGAACAACGAGGGACTACGGTTCCACAACACCGAAACAAATATCTATCTGTCATACAAATAATTGTCTCGGTGCGGGAATGGAACCCATGGCCTCTCGATTCACAGCCGGCTACACGCCCGTTGCGCCATGGAGGCTATCTTAAATAATAGGTAAAAAAAATCTGTAACAATAATTCGAGAACGATTTGTTCCGTAGCTTGAATCTGTGTATTTTTTGTCGCTTAAAACATGACTATCACGAGTATAAGAATGAACAAGTCACATAAATACATGACATGTTGAATTAAATTTTGCACGAATTACTTACTGCCTACCGCGTCGTTACAAAAAATATTTTTATGGCGAATTGAGGTATAATAAAAAAAATATCTTATAGTAACAACAGTGCTCAGTTTACTGCCAATAAGTCGAAATACATTTTTTTTTTCCTACTACAACAATATCAATACAATACTGGCCCTGTATTAAACATTTTGGGGGAGGCCTATGTTGGGGGAGGCCTATGTCCAGCAGTGGACGTCCTTCGGCTGACATGATGATGGTGATGATTAAACATTGTCCCACTGGACACGGGCCTACTCTACTAATGAGAGGGGTTATGCCTTAGTTTAGCATGCTGGCCTAATGCTGGTTGATAGACTTCACATACCTTCGAAATTCTTATGAGAATTCTCAGGTATGCAGGTTTCCTCACGATGTTTCCTTCACCGTTATAGCAAGCGATAATTAATTTACATTTAATACACACGTGACTTTAGAAAAGTTAGAGGTGTGTGCCATTTGGGTTTCGAACATACGACTTTCGTTTTGACAGTCCGTACCGCAACCAACTAGGCTATCACTGCTTTTATCATACTACTACCATATAATACTTAGGTTGATAAAGTTTATATTTGGTATAAGGAAAAAATAATTGCCGGATATTGTAAACTCGTGTACATGCCTATGACAATACGTACGTGATACATGTCTGATAATAATAAAACCAGCCTTGTGTTAAACACCGTCTGACCGACACAGGCCCCCCTACTTAATAAGAAGAGTAAGTTCCTAGTCCACCACGCTGACCTAGTGTGGGTTGGTGGACTTTACACCTTCGAAAATCCTATGGTAAATTATCGAGTAAACCAAGCAATAGTTAACAATAAATAAGCTTAACTTCTAAAAGTCAGCGGTATACACATGGACTTTGAACTTAGGCCTATAGTCTCGGCTGTCCGCATAAATCGATTATTACTTTTTAAATAAAATATTTTTTTGTAAAAGTAAAAATGCTGGTGTTTTTTTCTTTGCTTTTAGATTCATAAATACGAAGTGTGTATCTATTTTATATTTTTAACCGACTTCATAAAAAGGAGGAGGTTAACATTCGTCGGAATCTTTTTTTTATGTATGTTACCCGATTACTCGAAGACGCCTGGACCGATTCTAGAAATTCTTTTTTTGTTTAAAAGGGTATACTTCCCAGGTGGTCCCATTGGCACCAAGTCAGGATCTGATGAAGGGATCTCAGAAAAATCGAGGGAAACCTTCAAATTTTATAGAGACGTATAATTTGTTTTTCATTGAAGTCGGTGTACTTTTTATGAATTAAAAAAACTTTTACTTATTTCTGTGCCTGATTATACTGTTTTTTTCCATGTTTTGGCTGGCACCGACTACAAACAATTGATTTAAATTGTATGTAATTAATTGATGTAAATGTAACCAATTATTTTTTGCTTTTTAGTCTCTGGGTGCTTTTCTAATGCGGTTTTTTCAATTCTAAGTTTTTTGAAGGCGGTTTTATTTTTATTTAAAAGTTTATATTTTGCTTTTTAGTGGTGCAAATATAAAATATGTAGTTACGTTGTAGTACCAAAAGAAACCACTGAAAGAGTCACAGAAAAGCAAAATTCTCAGTTTCGTATATTCGGACAACTTAATTTTTCAAGTTATTTTGGTTTGAAAACCAAACTACTCAACCGATTTGATTTAAATTCTATCAGAACAATCTGGAAGCATATTCTCTGTAATAAAAGAAGAATTTTTCAAATCGTTCAATAAATAACGGAGTTCTGAGGTAACAAACATAAAAAAGTACACGTCGAATTGAGAACCTCCTCTTTTTTTTAATTCGGTTAAAAATAGGCTATTGCCACTATATTTTTTTTGTCCTGACACGGCAAAGTGACACTGCACCTGATGGTAAGCACAGTGTCGTCCATTTAGATTATCAAGTAGCGAAAAACAATATATCTCTCGCTACTTAACACAATCATGCCGGCCTGCTGTGCTCTTCACACTACACCATGGGGCATGGAGGTGAAGAAGCGGTCGAGGGTCAGAGTACTCAGAAGACCGCAACACCGCCACTCATCGTACCCCAACTCTACTCTAGACCCCCTAAAAAAACCGGAGACACTGGCTGGCTGTTTGATATTTTAGATTTATTTTGTTCCTTGTACACGACGAAGAGTAATTAGTCACACGCAACATTATATCTTGAACTTGACCTTGTAAAAGTCGCGTTTATCTCATTGATTATATCAATAACAGTATTATAGTAATAAAGTACTTGTAAACTGCGGCGTTTACATTTAACTGCCATTGTGTGGAGTAATTTAATGTAGATTGATTGAGACGCAGTAGACCGTATCCACGTATTCAACGTTCGTGGAAGTGGACAGAGTAAAATTGTATTGTGACATGAGCGCCAATTTATAATTATGTAGAAAAAATTAAACCTCAGGAAAATGCAAGCGTATCTATGAATGAGGTGTTTGAATGTTTTACTTCAATAAATACATATATACATAAACACTCACGCCTGTAATCCCCGAGGGGGTAGGCAGAGGTGTAACAAGTACACCCACTTTTCGCACAAATTGCAGAAAAGAACAATTGCAGACTCCGGGCTGATACTGAGTATTTCTAAATAACCTAATATCACTTTACCCGTAGGCAGCGGCTTTGCTATGCCCTGGTATTGCAGAATTCTATGGGCAGCGGTGACTACTTACCATCAGGTGGCCCGTCTGCTAGTCTGCCTATCGACGCACTAAAAAAAAACCCGACCCGGGGATCGAAGCCGAGACCTCAGCAACGCAGTCGTAACACATGCGCCATCGAGACAACAATTCAGTCTATTGAATTTAGTTTCGTGTTGTTTAAACAGTCAATAAAATGTCACTCGCTTGACCATTTGCTTTCGAGACATATGTTTTTCTATAACAATAATGTATTCGTCAATAATTAGCTTTGCAAAATATTTTTGTGAAATAACTAAACTCGCCTTACATAAATTTGCATCTGTAATGAAACATTGCAACACGTATGATCGTTATTTAGAACAAAGTTGCATTCTAACTAACTTCTAAAGATCATTCATTAGCGCTTAAAATTCTGACAGTAGATTTATTAACTTCATTAAAGAAATAGTCTCAACTAATCAAAACTGTTAGTTCGATATATTGCGTAAAGTTAAATATGTGTTTTTTTTTGCCACCATTAGTGACATATAGTCCTGATCCTGCACAAGTTTAAACCTGTATCGTGGATATCATGATCCACAGGGTATTATGGTCCCACAACACCCAGACCCGAAACAAATATCTGCCTGTCAGACAAACATTTGTCTCTGTGCGAGAATTGAACCCACGGCCTCTCGTTTCACAGTCTCGCCCGCTGCGCTACGGAGGAGTTAAAGACTACATTTTTTTCCACATAGCAAACGGATTCAATCATTTAGAAAATCACGTGAGACGACTATAAAACAGCAGCGATAAAACAACTGAAGCGACTCAAATCACATCCACAGTAGAGCGGCAATTGATTTGTCACCCAAAATGTACAGAACCACTCTGAAGTGGACGAACGATTCTCCGACGTGACGCCCGCGCCATGCTGCCGCTCAAAAAGCACCCACTCAGCGAGACGAAGTTGACATGACAAATCATAGATAACGCGTGGTCAGCAGTCGACCGACGTTGTATCGCGAGCAAATCGCAGGTGGTAGGATAGGTGATGTTCTAACAGTACAATTAGCGCAAGTTCATTTTAATGCGTATGTTTATATTTTATTTCCTATATCTTAGAGCTACGACTATAGTTCCTAACTAAGTTTCCTAATTATGCGAGTCTTCTTCTTCTTCTATGTATGCATAATGTTATTTTTAAGCTGTCATGTTTTTTGTTATTGTTATCGATTATTAAAATTGGCATGTTAGTGTTATTGCAATTCATAATTTATATATATATATTTTTTTTTGATGCTGTATTAGATGTAAAATATTTTTTTTTTGTCTGTTTGGTTTGATTTTCTGTATTTTTATTTTATTTTCTTGTCGTTCGTATGTACTAGTATTGTTTTATTTTTGTTTATTTTGTGTGTATTTTTACCCATACCTGCGCGCACTCTAAACCTATCGTATGTCGTACAAAGCTGGGAGGAGCCAACTGAAAAACAGTGTATACACTGAGTTGGCCCCTCACCACATACATATAGTAATTTTAATTATATCTTTCTTTCTATGTTTTTATTTTGTATTGTGGCAAATAAATGGTTTAAATTTATATTCATATCCGCCCGGATATAGACCACCGTACACAGGGTGTAAAACCAGCCATAGTGGCACATGCAAGTGTGTCGCGTTCAGAGATCAACCAGTGTACATCCGGGTTTTGTCAGAGGTCTAGAGTTGGGGTACGAGGTTTGGCCGTTTTACGGCTCTCTGTCTACTCTGACACTGGACCCTCGACCGCTTCTTCCCCTTCTTGCCCATGGCGTAGTCTAAAGAAGCAGGCCGGCATGATTGTGTTGAGTAGCGGGGGATAGATTGTCTCTTGCTACTCGATACTCTAATTGGACGGCACTGCGCTTACCATCAGGTGCGGTGTGGTCACTTTGCCGCGCCAGGATAAAAAAGTTGAATAAATCCTCATAGTTTGAAATTTATACGAAGCCCGGCGAACTTGTAGATTTATATCGGACAAAGATTGCCGGCGCGGCGCGGCTCACGCGAACTCCATGCACTAAAAGCAATTTCGGTATCGGCCACATGCCACGCGACTCCCGACTGCCGAACCGTATATATCGGTTATTTTGTTTTTCCCACAACGTCGTCCAATATAACATTGATTTGATTTGCTCACGGTACTTGGAGTAAAGGGAGTTATACCAGAGGACATTCTTATCACGTAACGCAATAAAGCGAATTGGCGAAATATTACTTAGGCCCAAAAACATAGTGTTATTGTGCGTTCCCACGCGTCAAATATTTCCGGCTGGCGGAGTAATTAATGTTCGGATAGTAAAGCTAGACAATGCGCTAGCAAGCGGTGCCATTAGGTGCACAATTAGTGCAATTGTCGTGAATTTATTGTCGCGTACGTCAACACTGAATAGCATTGGTCGACGCGCTAAACGGGTTGGCAAAATGGTCACGCCGTTATTTGCTACTAAATTATATCGCTGTCGGCTTTCGACTGTGGATAATGCCATTAATAACAAACTCAAGTTAAGCTTTAATATATTTAAAGAATATTTAAAAAAATTATAATATTACCAAATGTGTGTACATCCGACTTTTGTAAAGTTATGTAACTTATTCACTGTTAATTACTGTTTGCTTTAACACTGAACGAGAACATCCGGAAAAACCTGCATAACTGAGAATTCTGCATATAGAATTTTAAAGGTATGTGAAGTCTACCAATCCGAATTAGGTCAACGCAGTGGACTAAGGTCCAACCCCTCGGATTAAAGAGGAAAGCCTATGTCCAGCAGGGCAGTGTTTAATGCAGGGCTAGTTTTATTATTATTTATTTTGAAAGTACCTACAGGTCTTATATAAGCTGAATATTTATTCTATTTATGAATTTTATCATTATTTTTATCAGCACATGTTACGTAAAATACTTATATAACTAAACTAGGACGTCTGCAACTAAGCTCCCATTACTTCAGTGACAAATGCACGTTGCACAGGTCGTTGGCTCATATAACTCAAAGCACACAACTTGTAGACAAATATTTATACTACCCAGTAGCTGGTACGATAAAACTAAGCACTCCACAACAATCATAATTTACTTACACGTAGTACTACGTTCATTTAAATGTATTATGTTTACGGTGTATTCTCCCACGAGACACTCTCGGAAACATGTTTCAACTTTGTATGTAATTTAAGCTTTATACACGTTCTGTGGATTCCTAATTGGAAGAGATGCGTTATGGGTGGCATAACTTACGACTAATTAACGTTACGTAAATTTACATGAAGCCATCGTAGCTCATTTAATAGGTTAGTTGACATGATTTTTTTAATGTTACATTAACTAATAACGAAAGAATTGTATAAATCCGACCGAAAATAAGTAAATAAAACGTCATTTGAAATTGCTGGAAGGGATATTTGTCAAATGACAGTAAAATGATTGTTAGGAACATCAACAAAACTATGCAAGATGGATATTTAAAAGGCAAAAATACAATATTTATAATTTATTAATTGATTTACACGACACTGTTACACATCTCAGTGCTTAATATTAACACAGACGCATGTCAGGATTCAGTTTAAGGCTTCTCTTTATAATTAATCTACCAGCATTACCCTTTAAGCTGAACTACACGGCCATTGAACTGTTTACACATTGATACACTTACTACCCCGCGAACGAACCATGAATATCGTCGCTATCACCTAGTCTACTTCACAAAACAACTGAACTGAACACCGGAGCGCGGAAGGCACTCCGTTTTTTATTAAACATTTACTACTCCCACTTTGGTTGTCATTATTAACTACCCCCAACTAGTCTCCTAAATACCTCTGTTATACCTTCGGTATTTCTAATAATAGGAAATATCCTAATAGGATGCATGATAAGATGCGTGACGTCACCTCTCAGAATAACCATTACTGTGCCGTTGTACAGGAGAGATAGAAAGATGTTCCTACTAAGCAACCATTTTTGCTCATTCCAATATTTTAAATAAATTTTGTTGAAAAAACTGCCCTCAATAGTAAAGCCGAAGAAAAACAAATCGTTAAAAAAAATCGTTTGAAATTTAATCGATATTTACGATTAAATTTCAAACACCAAATAAAAAACCTATAGTGATAAACGTGCTGCCAGAAAAGTTTATTACCATATAATCACAAAGTTATTAAAATTAATTCATAAACACAAGTACCACAGATCACTTTAGAGTATTAAAACATAATTATCATCCATCTGGAATTTTGAACTGACAGCCTCCGTGGCGCAGTTGGCTAGTAGCCGGCTATGAAACGAGAGGCCGTGCGTTCGATTCCCGCACCGGGACAATGTTTGTGTGACAGATAGATATTTGTGTCCGGGGTCTGGGTGTTGTGAGATTAAAAAGTCTCTCGTAGTACCCGATACCCACAACACAAGACTCGTATCTTAGTGTCTGTTGGGTGTTATTTATATAATGCACTTCAGTCCACTCACGAAAATGAAACGAAAAAATTTATATAATATCTAATCACATAATTTGGCGATTTGCTGCAACATGTGCAAATTCGATGTTATCTGACGTTTAACAACCCATATTAGGCCATAGTAAATTAAAGTGTATCCCCTCTCATTAGCGAAGGGTTGCCATACTCAACAGATAAAAATAGTTTGTGCATTTGATGAAGATGCGCGCACACTGAGACTAACCTTCCTTGATACATGCCTCATTCTAATTGCATGTTTTTCCTATTGTTATGCACTATGCAGATAATAACACTTAGTCGCGCTGCACATAGCTAAGCTAGCTAAGAAAGGTGCGCCGAGTTTAAATTGCACACGTGTTCATAAAATGCACTAACTATACACGAAATGACATGTCGATATTTAACTATCGGCTTCATTATAAAACGTGACGCCGGCCCGGCGAGCCTACTCGGCAAATAATTTGTCAGGGAGCTGACAGGAGCTAAATTACAATGCGAACATAAATTCTCATTAGATCAACTTCGAACGCGTAAACAATGTCCATGATTATACACGCATGTGTATAATTACATGTAATTTGTGTACGAAGAGTTTTGACTCATAAAACATTAGTACTAAACATACGTTTGACGATTACAAAATACGATGAAGCCTTTTTTCCTATAGCATGAATAGGCCGGCTCGACCTCGTCATCTGTATATATAAAAGAAGAAACTGACTGACTGACTGACTGACTGATCGATCAACGCACAGCCAAAACGGCTGGGGTTAGAGACTTGAAATTTTGACAGTAGGTACCTTTTATGACGTAGGCATCCACTAAGGAAGGGTTTTTGGAAATACCACCCCTAAGGGGGTAAAATAGGGGATGAAAGATTGTGTGAAAATCCGTCATTTTTTAAGTTAAACGCATGAGTATTTAGTATTGTATACTTTTTCTCCCAAACATGACCTCCACGCGGGCGGAGCCGCGAGCAACAGCTAGTTACCACTATTTAAAAACATACGTAAACTAACAAAATGCTGTTGAGTTTCAAACGTTTAGTGACATTTCTTGAAGTAGTTATGGGGACTCCTCACAGAAGTGAAAACATAAAACTTTGGAATTACTGTGTTTTTTGAAACAGCGCCCATGAAGTAGTAACTTTTTTTGTTTATGATTGCTTATCAATAATTATAGTACTTCACAGATGTGCCTATGTCAAAAAGTTTTTTAATTCATAAAACTACACCGACTTCAATAAAAACAAATTATGCGTCCCTATAAAATTTGAGGGTTGCCCTCGATTTTTCTGAAATCCCATCATCAGATCTTGACTTAGTGCTAATGGGAACACCTGGGAAGTATACCCTTTTAAACAAAAAAAGAATATCTCGATTCGGTCCAGACGTCTTCGAGTAATCGAGGAACATACATAAAAAAATATTCCGACGAATTGAGAACCCCCTCCTTTTTTTAAGTCGGTTAAAAAGTAAAATAAACGGTTGTATTAAGTATAGCATGTAACGCGAACCCATAAGTTTCCCCCCTACCAAAATACGCTCAACGCGGCTAAAGAAGTTTTCACTTCAAAACTGTAAATGTATTAAGTTTGATACAAAGTTATATAACAGTGTGATTTAAACTGTAGATATTATTGAGATCCACGCATTATAATTAACAGTATTACAGTCCAGTGACTGCCTTGGTGGCGCAGTTGTAATTGCGCATGCGTTACGACTGCTGTGCTGAGGTCTCGGGTTTGATCCCCGGGTCGGGTAAAGTGATAGTGGGTTTTCCTATCTAGAAATTCTCAGAATAGCTCTCCTCCTATCACATTATGGCACCTAAATTCGGCGAAAAGTGTGTGTACTGGTTACACCTCTGCCTACCCCTTCGGGAATTACAGGCGTAAGTGTATATGTATGTATTACAGTTCAGTAGTTATAATACTAAAACCATCTAATCGTTGCAACTAGATCGTATAGCAGGACGCACAGCAGTAAAGCAGCAAGCTCGAGCGGACACTGCGCTAGAAGGTGCAGCCACACATCCTACTTATGTAAATTTAATGACGTCCATAAAGTTTTTTTTTTTTAGTGCCTCGATAGGCAGACGAGCAGACGGGCCACCTGATGGTAAGTAGTCACCGCCGCCCATAGACTTCTGCAATACCAGGGCACAGCAAAGCCGCTGCCTACCGTAAATTACCGTGTAAATTAACGCAAGAACAACAGCAAAGAGAAACCACAGGCGGTCAGAATGACTAATGAAATGAACAAATAGTTTCAAACAGTCTAAAGAATTACATGTGTCTAGTAGACAATATTTTCTATAAGATATTTTCAGCCTAGCCTATATACCTACGCATATTTATTTTTCATATAATAAATTTTATATTGATAAGAAAAAAAATGCCACATTACGATACTCCAAAATGAACCTCACGATTCAAGACGTGTGTATACCGTCAGTAAATCAACAATGTAATGACATCACTTAATTACAGAAGATTAATGACTTCGCTAACGACTTTACCAATGTAACTGAAGACTTCATGGATATATTGCACCTGCAAAGTCATAGAACCCGTCCACATGCCAAATACACATCTTATCAAAAACTGTCATCAATAGTTAAACATACACGAAACGCTACTCACGCTGTACAATGTACACAGTACACACGATTAGTTATGAACAAAATTGTAGAAATAGGTTAAAGTCGATAAGATCACGTTAACAGATTAGATTTTAAATTAAGTTTGCGAGTGTCATAGTGTCACACCCTCGTTAGCCACACGGTGGGATATGTGGTGGGGTGGAAATCACAGCGTGCCACATGGAGCGGTCGACAGTTTTAAAGCAATAATTTATTGTCATGATGCGTAACCACATGAGCTGTGAGAGTAGTAACAAAATTCTTAACAGTTTTAGAGAATGATTCATTTTCTTGACGCCTTTTGATGTGAAACGAGGGTTGGAAATTTATTATGTGAGTGTGAATATTATATTGAAAAAATCTAAAGTGAATGGATAAGTCAAACTTCTGGTTACAATTTATATTTGAGTTTTAATTAGCAGCGATAGCCTAGTTGGTTGCGGTACGGACTGTCAAGACGAATGTCGTATGTTCGAAACCCAAGTGGCATACACCTCTGACTTTTGTAAGGTTATGTGTGTATTAAATATTAATTATCGCTTGCTTTAACGGTGAAGGAAAACATCATGAGGAAACCTGCATATCTGAGAATTCTCTTATACGAAATTTCGAAGGTATGTGAAGTCTACCAACCCGCATTAGGCCAGCGTGGTAGACTAAGGCCTAACCCCTCCCATTAGTAGAGGAGGCTCGTGCCCAGCAGTGGGACAATGTTTACTACAGGGCTTGTATTATTATTATTATTAATTACCACACGAAATTATTTGAATTCGTAAAGACGGTGTTATACGAAAGAATAGTTTAACGCGGTACTATATATTAGTACTACTCTTAAATAGATATTTTTTGAGGTCATAAATACATTCACATTTTGCTGGTGGTAGGATATTTATATCCGTCCGAATAGCAACCACCGTACCACAGGGTGTTAAACCCATAATAGTGACACACACGCATGTGTGTCGCATTCCGGAATCAGCCAGTGTACATCTGGTTCTTGTCGGAGGTCTAGAGTTGGGGTACGATATTTGGCCGTTTTGCGGCCTTCTGAGTACTCTGATACTACACCGCACACCCTCGACCGCTTCTTCACCTTCTTGCCCATGGCGTTGTGTGAAGAAGCTACACAGCGGGCCAGCATGATTGTGTTGAGTAGCGGGGGATACACATATATGTAGTGAAATATCTCCATAGTTGATCGTTCCGGCGAATCGCGTTCCAGAATCAGCGAATATAATTCTAGCAACAGTCGAGGAATGCAGCGTATGTTGATAGTCAATATTGTATATTTGTATACAGACTGCACTGTACTTACCATAATGACCAGTGTAGTCACTTTCCTGTGTCAGGATAAATAAAGAGCGAAGATATGAAAGTTATTCATAACCATCTAATACTTTATTGTTAATTCAGCTTCAATTACTATCAGCTGACCCACTTACTTATTTGCCAACTTATTTATAAAAATATTACAGATATCATTTGAACATTATCTATTAAATCGAGAAAATTACGTCATTTCAAAGTATAAACAAAGCATGGACAGATTATATACTGTTAATCAGATTTCAACGGTAAAGATCTGATATATCAGATATAAGGCATACCCTTAAGCTATGTATTTAATTTTTAGTTGCTCTATTAACTTGAATAAAAAAATGATCAGATTAATTTGTAAATTCGACGATATTAATAGTTCTATATCTCATCACAAGCAATGTAGGCCGTTTAGCCCCCGGGCGAATTGATCAAAACCAAGACACTGCATGTTAAGTATCAGCCTTACATAAAAACCAGACCCACCGCTAGGCTCGGGCCTTATCTATTAATCAATGAACTTAGGCACACCTCGTTGGCCTACTGCGGTTTTGTAGATTTCGCATACCGTCGAAATTTTTATTCAAAATTCTTAGGTATGCAAGTTTCATCTTTCGATAAACATATTTTAATACATTGTTACCTTATAAATCAATTGTGATATTTTTGACACCTACATGTGATCGGAATGATATTTTGAACATTTTTAAATAAGATAATTTAAAAATGTGTTTTAATAATTTCGGATTTAGATTTCTCTTTAACGATAAATTTAAAATATATGATTTGGTTATACAATAACACTTATATGTATACAGATGAAAGCTGACACAAACACCGGACTGTTGATTTTGATAATAGTAGAAAGGTAATATATACTTTAAAAACAACTTTTATGATTGTATTGTTTCCGAATAAATAATAAATAAATAAATAAAAAGTAATGTTATTGTTTATTCATAATTTGTTAAGTAATACAAAATCTATTATGCTTATACATCTTTTATACAACACGCGTTTGTCCTCCGTGGCTTGTTATGTACAAAAAATTATCATAAACAAACTAAACAATTGAAAACAAACCGGCAATCGATGTTCATGGAGGAAACATTCGCGAGCGTGGACAGGAAGTGATTCGATGAATTTGCACCGGCGTTGATTGCTCGCCGCTCCACCGGCACATAAACAATTCATTTACTATCCAAATAATTCGCACTACAATCAGCGGTATATGCCAAGCCGTGGGTGGTATGGGATAACGAATCCTAATCAAAATTTCGGTCGCATCCCTCACTTTAAGATAACCAACGGGGTGAATTAATGATCTTAAGCTAAACCACAATCTGATAAGAGCGAAGATGATGACCTTACTACAGTATCTTAGACATTTGCATCTGCATGGTCCGACCATAAAACGTTCACACAAGTAAAGTTAAATGCAGTTCGAGGTCGTTGACCGATTAATTCATATGATAGTTCTAGTTATGTTTATCACTCTACGTAATAAAGATATGTTGATGTCTTGCTGGCAGGTCGCAGTGAGTTATTTCGACTGACATTTGTTCACGTTATGATTAGCAGACAAATTCATTTCTCACTCGAGATATCTCAAATTGCGTGTTCATTATTATATTGTATGAATGAACATAATATTGTGAATGTTCGTATTCATCGTTGTGATCCACGCTGTTTATCAAAGGCATCATTAGATTGACGTGTGATAGGTTTGGATTGAGACAGGTATCATGTAGCCCCAAGGCATTATAAATTAGTTGTTTTTTTAATTTGGTCTACCAGCGGTTTCCATATTAGTACACGTAAGTAAAATGATAATTGCTTTAGCGTTATTGTTAGGAACATCAACAAAACTATGCAAGATGGATATTTAAAAGGCACAAATACAATATTTATAATTTACTAATTGATTTACACGACACTGTTACACATCTCAGTGCTTAATATCAACACACACGCATGTCAGGATTCACTTTAAGGCTTCTCTTTATAATTAATCTACCAGCATTACCCTTTTAAACTTAACAACGCCATTGAACCATTTACAATTACTTAATGCCCCGCGAACGAACCACGAATGTTCTCACTACCAACTCACTGCTACACCACTTATCTTCTGAACTGAATTGAACTGAACACCCGAGCGCGGAAGGCACTCCGTTTTATATTAAACATTTACTACTCCCACTTTGGTTGTCATTATTATCTACCCCCAACTAGTCTCCTAAATACCTTCGTTATACCTTCGGTATTTCTAATAATAGTAAATACCCTAATATTATAGTCTAAATATGAAATTAGTTGACAATAGTAAAGTGTATGGCACTATGATTTAATGAAGTAGATGAAAATTGTGCTGAGAGACAACTAGACAAACTTATAAATCCCGTGCATGCGAAAAATACACCTAAAGACTTTGGTCTCAACTAGTTGTAGTAATCTGACAAATATTACAACTACAAATTAAATATTAGGCTTAAAAGTGGAATTAACAATCCGCCATTGGATTGGCTGGGTTAGTCATTTATCGTAGCATTCACAACGGGAAAGTCAATTGGAAAGACCTCCCGAAACACCAATTTAACTGAGTCCGAGGCAATGAAAAGTTTGGCTATTAGTTATTGGAATTGGATTGGTTTGTCCTTTGACCTTTTGGTATAGAAGAGATACGATTGCCAGTCAAAATTGAGGTTAATAGTAATAAAATCTAACACGTTTTATAAGGATAGTTAATTTGAGAGTCTCCGTGGCGCAGTGGGCGAGTAGTTGGCTGTGAAACGAAAGGCCGTGGGTTCAATTCCCGCAAAGGACAAATGTTTGTGTGACAGACAGATATTTGTTTCGGGTCTGGGTGTTGTAAGACCATAGTACTTCATAGTTCTTGATACCCACGATACAGGTTTGACCTAGTGTGGGATCAGGACAATGTGTGTGTGTATTTATTTATTATAACTATTACAAATTGTGTTATGGCTTCATAAGACTGAATGAAATACGGTGCTGTAAAGTTATCATCTGTTGCCAGCATTCACTATTATTATATCTCAGGCAAATTTAATCACAGAGAATTACTCAATATTATACCTATTCCGCACAATGAAGAAAGCACGTTTTGAAAGTTTAAAGCGATTCAACCCCCTGCTCTTAAAACATACCTACGATATTTTAAATTTAAGATTAGCTTTGATCACATCACAAACAAATTTAAGAATTGAAGGGAGTAGGTACTTTAGAATACCTATAAATGCACTAATTTCTCACAAATCTCATAATATAAAATTCCTTCATCCTAGTGACATAAAATGTACAGTCACTTGCATTTAAGCTGAAATTGAAATTAGGGATGCGCGATATTTATCGATATATAAAATATCTATATTACAGTTATTACAGTTTCGCTGGTGGTAGGATATTCATATCCGCCCGGATAGCGACCACCGTACACAGGGCGAAAAACCCGCCATAGTGGCACACGCAAGTGTGTCGCGTTCCGGGATCAGCCAGTGTACATCCGGTTTTTGTCGGGGGTCTAAGGTTGGGGTACAATGGCCATTTTGCGGCCTTCTTAGTACTCTGACACTAGACTCTCGACCCCTTCTTCACCTTCTTGCTCATGGCGTAGTGTGAAGAAGCAGGCATGAGTGTGTTGAGTAGCGGGGATAGATCGTCTATCGCTACTCAGTACTCTTTTTGGACCGCACTGCGCTTACCATCAGGTACAGTGCGGTCACTTTGCCGAGCCAAGAAAAAAAAAAAAAAAAAAAAAGTAAAAAATATTGATATTTAAATAATCTCAACTAGTAAATATCGAAATCAATATCGATATTTTGAATAAATATCGCTCATCCCTAATTGAAATAGAAATAGTGTGGTGTATATAGAAAAAGAATGCGCAAATGTGGAATAAAGACAAACAAACGTACAGGTTACGTTGGGAACTGTTGTAAATGCAGCAGAGGACTCGATCGCACGACCCGACTGTTTATAAAACACAAAGGCGATACTATTTCCATATCTCACGGCGAGGAAAGAACTGAGATCTGTATCCATACGAATATATTAACATATTAGAATAACGTTGTATGAACGTTGCATTTACCCCGAACACTGGACACGGTCCTAGGCGAACAGGATAACAGAGACGTGTATAGTTGGATCTAAAATATCGGAACCAATCAGCAAATACATAAAGAGATATTATGTAATAAGTAAAGATTTTTGAACCTTTACCAAGAAATCTAATCCTTATCTTTTTGCAGAAAGATAAAAGACGAAGAAAAGAAACAGTTATATAATTCCCAAAAATACTTGAGTTGAGGCTGTCCGGGCAAGTACTTCTAAGTTTTATGGATCGTATTATCTTAGTCAATGAATGATGTTTAATTGCATCGAATCAGACGAATAAGGTTTTAATTATTTCTATTTAGACTTCACAAGACGTAACGTACAAAACTAACATGAAAATAAAGAACAAAAATAAATGTGCTGTTACGACTTTAATAGACGCAACACCAGCGCATTTCCCAGACAAATAAGGCTACATTATTTTCCGAGAGATATAAAAACGCATGCATATTAATTTCACGTACGCTCTGTATTAGTACGTTTGTGTTGTAGATAAAGCCGTGGTACGAGTTGTAAAATAACTGTATAGTTTATCATTTCACGTATATTTCCTTATTTTGATTGTGAAGTTCAAAAGATCTAAAACTGACTGTTATTATCATAGTTTTAAAAACACAAAAGGATCTAAGAGATATTCTGATCCAAAAGAGAATTCACAAAAATAATTTTGCTTCAATTACCACATAAACTTATAAAACAGTCTAACGGCATCACAGATGTACCAAAAACAAACACCAAATCTGGATCGTCAGCTTTTATTTGTACGATTGACTATATTATCCTTTCCTTCCATTTACACTGTTAACGGTAATAGTTTAAATAGAAGACATTACAATTCAAGATTAAAAAAGGATAGCACATGGCTTTTAGTCAGCTGATGGATTGGGACAGGGCGGTATCACTTTAAGCTAATATAACAAAATGAAGTGATGGTAAGCAGTACTGGATTCTATTAAACCTGAAACTTATCTTTACATGCACCGATATTTGTGTAATGAAAACGAATTCTATAATAAGCGAATACTAAGTTGAAACAAATATCATCTGATGATTTGAACAACGCTCATCACATTTTAGATTGTAAAAAACGTAATATCTAGAATATAAGGCAAACAGTCATAGGTTCAGGAATTTCACTTAAACACCGATTATGCCATGAAATTAAAACAACTAAGTATACGAAATATTGGCAGTACTTGTAGAATCTCTGCCGACATTTCCGAAATAGCGGTACTAGAAGCTTAACTTGTAATTTTGATTTGACTGACCAATCCTAATGAAACACGTTAAGTCATCTAATTACCGCAACTAATGGACAACTCAGCAGTACACAAAGGCCTCTAAACGTTTGGCGTTGCGTCCACCAACATGAATAGACGCGTCGGCTAATTTGTGTTAATTTACGATGGAGCGATAACCGCGCAACACTCACCGGACTGCGCTTCATATAGAACCATGCCGATACGGAGCCCAAGATGTAGTCCCAGATAGGCGAATCGAGACGAGAGCGAACTCGTTAAAAGCGCCTTGTCGGACACAATTGAACACCGAGAAGTGTGACAGACTTTAGATTAATACTGATGGAACTATTACACGGAATGAGTCCGCAAGAATTCGATTGGAGATTTGCGGCGGCTTTGCAAAGAGGACAGATTAAGGGCTCGTATGACTAATGAATGTTGTGTCATTTGGAAAACATTTCAATCTAACATCAAACGCGGAGCGCCTTTACTCGTGTTTGATACTTAATTAACGTTATCATCTAGCGGAATATGAATGTACCAAGTGCTGCGCTTTTACCGATACGACGACGCGACGGGTAATTAAAATAAAACTTTTAAACAAATATATAAATACATCTACACTGCTACTGCAAAGAGCTATTAAGGAATCATAATTTAATCTAGATTTTTTCGTTGCTGTTAATTACTAGCGTACAAAAACATAATATCCAATTGACCTGAATTTAACAAAATCATTCCATTCCCTTTAACACAATCACTCACAGATATAAACTACTTAAAAAGTGATTATCTGATTATCATGCTTTATTTATAGGCTATGAGACATAAATTATACGAACCGTGTGAGATAACAATCTCGCTCGCTCCTTATGAACTCAAAAAACGCTTCCGTCCGTCTTAACAGATGGTTCATTTAAAGGCTTAAGTGTACACAAGTGTCGCGACGCATTTGTACACATTGAACAATGGGAGCTAATCTGTGTCTCCTACGACACAAGTTGTCAAATAGGGGAATAGCGCGACCTCGCCTCTCCCCCTCGCTTTCCACTTGGGAGGTCCACGGGTCCAGGCTATCGAATTAATAGTTTACAAGCCAACAAACGCCACCTTTGCCCCTGTGAGATATACTAACGTATATCTTAGAGTATTAAGATAAAGCATTAAGTGTCTTGTCTATAATTCCGGGCGTTGATGCAGCCATGTTGACACAGCTATGCATAAAATCAATTACTGAACGATGACTTTCGGCTTTGTGTTCTTATTGCCTATACGAGAACAGATTAAGTTTAATGTTTAAAATATTCAATGTGGTATGTTTGAATAGACATTGTGTACTGAGACAGTTATTCGTCACGCGAGTAAATTTAAATAACCCTCCCTGGTCATACATTATGTTTACAGCGACTAGAATAGAGACCATGTATTGTATTTATTAAATATTCTTCATGACTAAACAACCGAATGATTCTCAATGATTTTCGTGTCAGGCAAAGTAATTTTCAATCCAAAGTTCTTTTAATTTATAAAAAATGGAATTGCGCAAGTTTAAGTTTAGTTTGCCAGCTACCGTGTTCCCACCCTCCTATGATCCTGGGTCCTTTAGGCGTAATGTGAAGAAGCTAAACAGCAGGCCGGCATGATGTTGAGTAGCGGGGGATAGACTGTCTCTCGCTACTTGATACTCTATCTGGGCGACACTGCGCTTACCATCAGGTGCAGTGTGGTCACTTTGCCGTGCCAGAATAATAAAAAAATAAATAAATAACAACCAACAGTCACACACACAGCCTCGATCCCACACTAAGATACGAGTCTTGTGTTGTGGGTATCGGGGACTACGAGAGACTTTCGGTCTCACAACACCCAGACCCGGACACAAATATCTGTCTGTCACACTAACATTTGTGTGACAGACAGATATTATATGTCCCGGTGTGGGAATCGAACCCACGGCCTCTCATTTCACAGCCGGCTACTCGCCTACTGCGCCACGGAGGCTGTCAAAATAATAAAAAAAAACTTTATCTCAGCGACTAACACCCTTTTCATTGGGCAACTTAGTTCAAGACAATTTCAACAATTATGAACCATAATATTATTCTCAGAATAGAATAAGATAATCAAAGACAATATTTATTGAATTAAGTAACTATCAAACTTTTACTCGAGGTCCTGTCTAGGTCGTATCTCTTCTTACTTCGGGTCAAAGATTTATTACTACAAGAACAATAACAGTTCAGTTAAAGAAATCCAGGAATAGTTCACTTACGTATAAGGGGCAGTCGATCATATAGCATATAAGCAATTATAGTTTATATTCAGTATACCAACACAATGGTTAATCAATTACCCAAACATAGGTGAAGTACGATGTTTAATCCTATATGGTGTATATGATCTTTCTGCTTAACAACTCGTTTAATTCAGTAGTTTCACTTTAAATCAAATCAAATCAAGTAAAATATTAATTAAATCCATATTTCACTTGAAGCTTTACATTTATCACTCTACCGTCAATTTTTTTTTGCAATACAGCGAAATGAAAGATAATGAGCAAACAAATTGTAGAGTTCACATATAAGGAATAGATAAAGACATCGATCGTATATCTGGCTTACATTAGACAAGCCACCGATCTGAGCCCGGCCATTACCTCGGAGCCTATGTGCAGATTCTGCCAAGTATTTATATCATTGATTGGATTTCATATATCAAATTAAAGTAAGGTATTGCGTATTGCACAATAATTAGCTATATGTTATAAAAATAATTTAATTAATTTAAATTGTTATAATATGGCGATAGGCTCGCCTCTAATCACATTATGGGACCGAAATTTGGTGAAAAGTCAGTGTACTGGTTACACCTCTGCCTACCCCTTCGGGAATTTCAGGCGTTAGTGTATATGTATTGTTATAAAATTAAATTAACATAAATAATTTTGCAATGGTTTTTATACATTATTCGACCTCATGTTGGAGGACATCGCGAGTGGGTAGCATCGTTGCTGACATAGATACCGAGAGCGTCTTTGGTAGACGACGGTCAGTAGGCCTGCTCTTGAAATTAATTCCAAGGTATGGTAAATAATTATAGTTATATTGTTACAGACAATTTCTCAATAGTTTTGTCAGTTTGTATAATGGGATTCGATATTTAGAGATGGATCATGTCAAAAGCTCGGTTACTTCTAGCATCGACAACTCAGGGCAATCACTTATGCACCGAAAATTATCATCTTATATGTGAATACTAACTGTTGCTCGCGGCTCCGCCCGCGTGGAGGTCATAATTGGGAGAAAAAGTATACAATACAAAATACCAAGTTTCATGCGTTTAACTTCAAAAATGATGGATTTTCATACAAACTTTCATCCCCTACTTTACCTCCTTAGGGGTGGAATTTGTTGAACAAAATATCTTTTACATTACATTTTTGGTTCATTCTATTTTAAAGTCATCTAGTATCACAACCGGCATGATACCAAGTTAAAAGACTAATATAAATAAACACATAAATCGTAACAAAACATTTAAATGTATGCAAATAACATGAAGGCATTTAAATGGAACACGCTGACTAGGCGACGTACGTACAAAGCAAGAGTTACGACACATAACTTATACCAAAAACACGTGAATATGAAAATGCAATAATTAATCTACCTAATTACGTAGAAGGGTTTCCAAACGCGTTAAATTCCACGCCTGCTTAGTGCCATATGTGTTCCAATAAATTGAATAAAGAGACCACATTTTTTTAATATACTTGGCTGTATAACAAATAGCGTTGCCAGAAGTCCCGTATTTCCCGGGACTGTCCCGTATTTTACGCATAGTTTAAAACCTCCCGGCGGGATCGATCGATCTACGATTGACAAGTATTTACGCATGCAACGAATAAAAATATGTTTAAACTGAGTCGATCGTCTGAAAAATATAAAAAAAATTACACTAAATATATTTTTTTTGTCCCGGGTAAAAAAACTTAAATCCCGATTTTTTTCCCATTTAAGCGTTTGTCCCTTATAGGCTGAAAAAAATCTGGCAACCCTAATAACAAACAATGCTCGAGCGACACCATTGGGTAAGAAGTGTCGCGACGTGTGTTTAAAGAACATTTGGTGTTAACAATAAAAACCCGGTAGTTATTTGAATGATATCAATAGAACACGTGCCCAATATTGAATAGACGGACCACCGCTACACTTGATTTAATGGACATACCACGTGACCAGCAATATATACGACATATAAACAGCATAGTAATAGCGCGGCAATGGTTTAGGCGCGACAAAATTGATTTAATCGAAGGCCTTCTCGAAATATACTAATTGTTTTTTAAGGCACGTTCGCTATAATATTATTCAGACGTCTGGAACATTTTGTGGAATGCTGATGTGGTGGCCGTGGTAGTGACTTGAAACTTTTATTGTAATAAGTACTTACATTCAAAACACTCGCGTAAATAAATAGAATTCACAAGTCACGACGCATTGGATAAAAATATTAGTCATCAATAAACATGCCGCAAAACTTATTATGCTTATTTAATAAATGTCAGTATTAACTTAATTACCTTATTAAAGCTTACCAATTATTATTTTTTATCCTGGCACGGCAAAGTGACCACACTGCACCTGATGGTAAGTGCAATGCCGTCCAGTTAAAGTATCAAGTAGCTAGAGAAAATCTATCCCTCGCTACTCAACACAATCATGCCGGCCTGCTGTGTAGCTTCTTCACACTACGCCTAAAGGACCCAGGATCATAGGAAGCAGGGAACACGGTAGCTGGCAAACTGTTCCACGGCTTGATGTTGCGGCAAAAATACAAAATTTCGAACCTCTTCGTTCGGGCCGGGGTATCAGACACCACGACTGTGGCTCCGCAATCCAGTACGCGTGGTTCTGGTATGGAAGGGAGAGGATGGGATGAGATCAAACAATTCTTCAGAGTATTCCCCATGATACAGACGGTAGATCGCGCTAAGCGAGGGAAATATGAATAATAATCATAATAAAAAAAAATTATAATAAGTTCCTTCACTTTGTTATCTTACTGATTCTGCGCAGTGCGACATGCACTTGGTCAGATTGCTGCTGCGTGTCTGATGTGTGCACGTGTGGGATGATTCGATCCCGCCGCCTCTATGTTGTGATCTGAAGTTCGTGCGTGTTCCGCATTATACTAATTTCACAATTATTTCTATTTCGTCACATAAAAATTGTATTTAATACTGGTTAGTTTTTAAGTTTTTTTATTTGGTTTTAATTTTATATAATATATGTACGTCACTGGCTGGGTTCCCTATTGAAAACCAGCGCTGCAGTATGGGGTAGCCGGTATTGCAGCTTTAAGCTGAATAGGGACTCCCATTGTTGGTGCGAATATTATTAATTGTATATGTTTTTAATATGTGTTAGTTCTTTACGTAGGTACCAACAATAAAAAATCTTTCTTCTTTAATATCCCTACGCAGCTGTAGCGGCTCCAGGCTGTCACTCACGTCTACATTATTCACAAATTCACAATGCGGATGGCTCGCCGCTGCAACCCGTCCAAGGCATCGAGAAATACTATATCATAAATGTTATTCATAGTTACAATAAGATCAATGTATCTATTTTATTCTTTTATATATCGATATAGACCATTTACGGAGCCATTTCTATGATAATACTCAATAACAATGGTAATAAACACGACATAACCGCAAAGTTGTACTTATTATAATCTTGGGTCACAGAATACCGACTATGTGTATACCTAAAAATAATTAATTCTTAATGGTTTCTTATGTTTACGCGAATATTATACATTGTAATAAAACGAAATTTACGGATTCTATCGCGGTTTATTTTACTTTTTTAACCCGACGTTTCGAAGGCTTTACAGCCTTCATGGTCAACATGTCAAGCGAGTACTGCAAGACAACAAGCTCCAAATTCCTCGCCGTCATCACAGAAACCGAGTGAAACCAGCCATAGTCGAGCGTGTCCCGGTTACTTTACCATACATCAGAGGCGTCACTGACAAGATTGGCTATGTACTGAAGCGTGCTTCTATTAAAAACCTATTACAAGCCGCCCAAGAAGATAAGTCAATTCCTACCACCTGTTAAGTGTCATATACCTCTACAAGAACCGGGCATCTATAAAATAGATTGTGACTGTGGACTCTCTTATATTGGTCAAACAAAAAGAAATATAGGGACCCGCGTAAAAGAACATATAGCTGACGTAAAGCACCGACGCTCTACGAAGTCTGCAGTTGCTGAACATTCAGAGGAAGGCTCCAAGCATTATCTTCGATTTGACAAACCACAAATCCTTGCCAAAGAACACCGATTCCTGCCTAGGATGATTCGCGAGGCTATTGAAATTAAAAAACATCCAAATTTCAATAGAGAAGATGGTTGGAAGCTAGCACCAGCCTGGTATCCAATTATACATTTAATTAAATCGGTACCCAAAAGACCAACTGCCAGACCTCAAGACATTGTGAGCTCTTTCTGCGTAGATCGGACTACAACAAAATAAAAATTAAATATCAACTATATGGAGGGTAGACACATTGCACTATACTTTCGTGACGACATACAACTCAGTCTCCCCCGTGACCATGAAGGCTGTAAAGCCTTCGAAACGTCGGGTTAAAAAAGTAAAATAAACCGCGATAGAATCCGTAAATTTCGTTTTATTACAATAATTAATTCTTTATTACTAATTAATTATTGTAATTCGTCTTGTTAATTTTAGGCAGCATGTCTTCTTTATTTGTATGAAGTGTTCACTCTTTTGTGTTGTGCACTTAGTTTATTTATGCAGTAAATGTATTTTGTATTGCAATTTAGTGTAACAATTGTTTGTGAAGCCATTCAAATAAATAAAATAAGTAAAATCGTCGAATTTCCATCCTTCGTCGTCCTTTCAAACACATAGATTTCAATTGTTTTAAACGTTGTAGAGGAGCTAACTGATCAATTTGAAATTCGTTTCCAATATACCATTCTAGACACGTCTCGTCGAACGGCCGTATAATCCCCAAGGGCGGCGAACAATAGTCAGAAGAGGCTATTTGAATGGCTCAAAGTACACCCGAGTGTCTATTTATTTATGAACATTCGGCGTAGGTATTTGCATGTCTAAAACGGGACGCGGCGACGATGGGTCCAAGGACACGTCACCGTCGGCGCCGCACCGCTCTGATGTAATCAAATGTTCCTGTTGTTGCGTTACACGGTCACACGAAAATCATAAATATCATTTATATTCAAATTCGGTACGTCGATATAATTATTTTGACATGGATTTATGGCTTTAAGGCGTGTCACACCAACTCTTTGTCGCGTAGACGATCGAGTAACGCGTCGCGCGTCGGTGTCACTCGCCGGCGACGACGTTACTTAAATAGAGCTGCCAACCTTACATTTTAAAAACTAGGATTTGAAGGTGGATAAACCAGAACAATTCAGTATAGAACAGGACGCGTGTTTGTTTTAAAACAGCTCGAGCATCGCGAACACTCGCGAGCCGTGGACTGCCCCTAATGTAATGATTGCAAAAGTAGCGCGCAAATTTTAAAATACAGCACCTTATCTGGGCCCTTTAAAAACCTAGGACGTTGCTTAAAAACTATTCAGGACACCCCAGGGCACTAAAAACCAGCTCATGTCTTGGGAAAACAGGGCGGTTGGCAACTCTAAATTATAATGACACACGTGTTGCAGTTTACACGTACTGTCACCACTGTTTGTTCCTCCGCGGGAATGTCAGCGACAAAAAAATATTTTTGTTTTTTAAATATTTTCCACATATTTGAACATAATATGTGGAAATGCATTCGGAATATTTTTATATATGCGCGTTCATATTTCAACAAAAGTGTGTACTCACTTCCATCCGGTGGAGTATCTCGAGAAGAGCCATATTTCGTTGCTGTGCGGCCGAAAACAATGGCACCTTTTTCGCGCCCGTTGACAGTTACACGGCCTCTGTAAAAGGAATCAATGTGTTACATCGCATGGACATCAAACGTTTACGAATTACTATTTTATATACAGTTGCAGGAAACGTAGACGTACCCGGGCGTACGATTTAACCGAGAGGGATTTTCATTTCCTCCATCTGGCTCGAGTCTTTTGAAAGGGATCTCACTCTGTGCGGAAATTACGAGTGAAAATGGCGACTACAGAATACCCTCGTTCACACTGCCCACGATTAAAGGATACACGATTCGAATTTCATTAAAATAATAAATCAAACGTTAGTATAGTCTATAGACATTAAAATAATATTTTAGTTTTATTCTAGGTGGTTTTTTGCTGGTGGTAGGATATTCATATCCGCCCGGATAGCGACCACCGTACACAGGGTGTAAAACCCGCCATAGTGGCACACGCCAGTGTGTCGCGTTCCGGGATCAGCCGGTGTACATCCGGTTTTTCTCGGGGGTCTAGAGTTGGGGTACAATGTTTGGCCATTTTGCGGCCTTCTGAGTACTCTGACAATAGACCCTCGAACGCTTCTTCACCTTCTTGCCCACAGCGTAGTGTGAAGAAGCAGGCCGGCATGATTGTGTTGAGTAGCGGGGGATAGATCGTCTCTCGCTACTCGATACTCTAATTGGACCGCACTGCGCTTACCATCAGGTGCAGTGCAGTCACTTTGCCGTGCCAGGATAAAAAAAAATCTTTCAATAAAGACACTTAAGTCACAATATGATACAGTTGACACAACTTTGACCACGCCAAATCAGGTTTATGATGTCGCATTACGATAAAAAGTACATGAGGTTTTTATTTAAACAATTCAACAAGAAACAGTTCTAGGAATTGTGCAATAGTTATAAGCAAGATGCGATAACATTATGATAGACCGTAATATTTTTTTTAGTGCCTCGATAGATAGACGAGCAGACGGGCCACCTGATGGTAAGTAGACACCGCCGCCCATAGACTTCTGCAATACCAGGGCAGAGCAAAGCCGCTGCTTACGCTTCCTAAAATTGACGGTTTGAGTCAAATATTACGAAACGTAAATGTTTCTAACGACTTTAGAACGAATAAAAAAATCACCGTATTTAAACAAAAAGCGCATTGAGATTCAGAAACACCAAGCGCAATGAATGAGCCTTATAAGGCATCGTATCCGTTGCGTACAGTAAACCTTTAGTTATAAACTACACTTGAGCACATTACAGCTGAATAAAGTCCGTGGATTTCAAAGGATATTGATAGTATCGCGAATCAAATGAACAGAACATCCTCTGCGCAAGTGGCGAGATAAAATTTCCAATACTGTGGATTTTATATGTAAATAAGCCTAGGAAGATATTGCGCGAATAATGGCGTACGCGATGCTGTACTTTCTACTATCTGTAGTGTCGTATATATCTTGGGGTCATTCATTACCAGCCTATCTTGGTCCATTACGGTAAAGCTTACCCGAAGCGTGTGTAGATATGTCTGACTGGAAGGATATATGGCATACCGCAAACATGCTGTAATTTGCTTAAACAAGGTAGATCTCGTAAAATTTGTCGCCCATAATGTACAATTGGAACTTGTACGCAAATTTTGAAATTTACCTTGAATAACAAAGACATTAGAAGTGGTGTTTTTGTAAGGATCTTGAAATGCATGGAGTACTTAAGCTGAAATTAGTGTGTGCATTCAAAATTGTGAATAGAAATCATCATCATCATCATCATCAACATAAAATGGCGGACTAAAAATTACAGAGTTCTTGGTTGTAAACATAGAAGGATACAAAAATCTCGGCACCTTTAGCCTTAACCTTATTTACCTTTAACCTTATTTTCATCGCGGACTTAATGATTCCGATAAATCTAAGCTAGCTCTTAAGTTTGACACTGCATTATCTGAATTTTGGCACTAGACCAACTTGTTCCATTCAATTCCATTTTAAAGCGGCAACACCACCACTGTCTTAACCATTGACGGTTGAAAGCGATCGATAAAAATATTTATAGAGATGACTATCAGTACTTTAAAATTACATCACAGCCGAGTATCACTCACTGAACCATAAATGAATACGTTTTTAATCTGATCTCCATAAGTCAGTCTGGAACGTGCACGTTCGCTTCATATCTTTTTTTCACCGTTCCTCCACACCTCCGCCATAAATTGTTGATAACGGTACTATATAAAAAACATAACATTTCGCTTTTGTCTGCCAGTTCGTTGAAATAGTGGTATTTGTGATCGCATCTCAAGATACTAGCCAAAGAGCCAATTATAATACCAATTCTTGATTTATTTACTTAAACTTACAAAAAGGAAAATGTTTATAACATAATATTATAGTCGACCGTCACATTTGAGGGTGATAAAATATCGATTTTGCAGTAATCAAATAATAAAAAAAAGTAATTAATTAACACGGACCAATCACACACATAGCCCCGCCCACACTAAGACACGAGTCTTGTGTCGCGGATATCAGGGACTACGAGAGACTTTCGGTCTCAAACACCCAGATCCCGGACACAAATATCTGTCTGTCACACAAATACTTGTCCCGGTTTGGGAATCAATCAATCAAATATCTCGTTTCACAGCCGGCTACTCGCCTACTAAGCCACGGAGGCTATCTGATAAATAAAGTAACAAAATCCATACTAATACTATAAATGCGAAAGTAACTCTGTTTGTTTGTTACCTCTTCACGACTAAACGGCTGAACGGATTGTAATGAAACTTGGTAAGGGAATACATTATATCCTGGAGAAGGATCTTTATCTTCATATCTTTTTTCTCAAAAAAACAACCTTGAAAGGGGTCAAATAGGAGTTCAACATTTGTATGGGAAATCCATAATAGCTTTATAACTCGATATATATACATTTTCTTAATATAATCAAATCGTATATTCTGTAAATAGGATAATTGAATATCACTTTTACATGTCAATCATTGTTCAAGCCAGCTGGCGTGCGGCGCCGGCATTTCCTATCTGACTAACCAACTGTGAGAAGAACTGCCTAAACTTTATAGATTATTGTCTCTTAAAGTTTGGACATTAATTATACAGTATTGTGAATGTAATGTTCGGGAAATGTCTTTTGAGAAAAAGCCATAGAGTTAATAGTCGAGGCCACTAAAAGGACATATAATAGCCATAATCAAAAATCTATCAGGTAATTAATAATTATACCAATAATAACTGGAGTAAACGGCCCACATTTCAAAATACAACTAACAATCATACTAAATATTAAAACAACAAAATATATAATAATAATGATGCGCCCATGGAGCTAAAAGACTAAGGTAATGGATGTATTTTATTAATATTTCATGATTATTGACATTTTCCATCCCGCTGGTAGACATGGACCTTAATTTTTCATATTAATCTTTATTTAGTTTGTATCGAAAAGTAAAGGAAGAAACATCTGCTGCGTGCGCCACAAAGGTCTTCAAAAGTATTCCAACTTTTATTGTCAAGTGAGCAAAATTGTTTTAGCTTCAAATATAAATTTATTACTAATTTATGACCATCAGGCCTGAGTCATTTGCCAAGTCCATATAATGAAAAAACACATAATCCGATATAGGAAGTCCTGGCACGTGCTAAATCAATGCTAATGGGCTTAGTCATTGGCTCATTCAACATTTTTGCATTGATTGTGTTCCATATGATTTAAATTTACAACTAATCACTCCATTGATCAATCCAATTCAAGTAACTAAAAAAAATACATTTAACATTTTATTACCACATTGACGCAGCCGTATCTCAAGAAAAAAATAGAAGAAGTTAATTGGCATATAAAAATTTGTAACAATAACTTTAAAGACGCGACCGCGATATATCGTATAGTCGTAGGTTCCGTTATTATTTCGAACAGTTCTTTAAGAAATTAATTCGGTACAAAATCTGGGTTTACGAAGGACTAGGTCCCTAACATTATAAACTTAAATCGGTACTTATAAAATAGTCAACTACGATTTAGCTCAACAACTCCCATTATGTGAGAAAAGGTCTCCTTTATAATCCAGAAAACATTTTCATTACCCCCACTATCATAATTAAAGTTGTAGCTTCATACATAAAATACGTGTAAGGCGCCCCTTTGTCGTCACAACGGAGAAAATTAAAATTTACTTTACAAAGGGAAAGGCAATTTTGCATAATGACTATTTTAAATCCCGGGCTATTATTAAAACTGAAAATTCTCCAACCGTGCACAAAGCAGGATAATAAGTACAATGGTGATTTAATTTATTTCATTAAGTACTCTTGAAATAAATGAATAGCCTTTTTATGTTCAGTGCAGTACATAAGGGCATTGTTATTGTTAGTTAAGCTGAAAATATATTTAACTGCAAAATAAATTTAAAGATGAAACAACATTATACCGAATCTAATACTTATTACCTGGCTTAGTATTAGATATAAATGAATTAAATAAACCCAACAGCCATACACAACATTCTGACTCCACTCAAGGTCCTGAATCATGGGTATAAAAAACTACGAAGGCCTATGGTCCCACACAGACCTGAAACAAATATTAGTGTCTCAATTTTTCTCGGTGCGGGAATCGAACCGACGACCGCTCGAATCACCACTGACTGCTCGCCCACTGCGCCACGATGGCTTTAGAACTAACAACGGCTTTTTTAAATTGCTCTCGAATAAAAAAACAGTCGTTCGTAAGTAATGAATAAATAGAATGCATGCAATACGGTAATGAAATGAATTCCAAGCGCAATTTCAAGCGTCATACAATCAGTTGAATGATTGAGCACACAAATAAATTTCAGCTCAATCGCTTTTACTTGCACCTTCACATGTACGACCGTCACAATGTTTTTTTTAATATTGATATGAGCAAATACTCAAAGGTATGAGCAAAAATGGTTGCGTAGGTATTGGGAACATATCGCTATCTCCCTCACACAACGGCACAGTAATGGGGATGCTGAGAACCGTGACATCACGGGACATATCATGCATCCTTTTATTGTCATTTGACAATTAACCCTTCCAGCAGATTTGAATGGCGTCTAATTTACTTATTTTTGTTCGGATTCATAAAACTCTTTCGATACTAGGTTTTAGGTAATGTAACATGTTGATTAAATTAATTAAAAAAATCGAGTCAACTACTCTATTCAGCTGCAGTTTTTATAAGTGTTTTTAATATATGTTATGTGATATCTCCGCCAAATGTAGACTGAATTTGGACAGAAAAACTGATTTAACTTTTATTATCTCTTCGTGTCTTTGTCGCCTCATATTTTGAGGAACCTGAGATACAGTGTTCACAATCATTGATACGGGAATCAAAAATTGTGTTGGAGTTTGTGATTCGAAAAATCACACATGAGTGGGATTAGAATTTGTACTCTATATGGCGATAGATTCGCCACCTACCATATCTTGGAACGGAAATATGGTCGGCGAACCTTGACTGGACTAGTTGCACTCCTATTTAACAATTTAGAAATACAGGTGTGAGCTTTTGTATGCATATAAAATTGCATTACATCTTATTTCTCTTTAAATGCAATCGAACAAAATAAAAGCACTATTTCTTGATTTTATTTTATTGCATTTTGTCAATGAAACGTGCTCGTTTTAATTTTGAGAACAATTCAATAAAAATATTTCATATCTCACTATGTATCGACTATTACTCATAAAAATAATCACGTTAATTACAGAATTAGCTTGCAGAATGCCGTCCCTATAGTTTACAGTGATAAAATTCATAAGCCAAGTTTATCGTGTTCTCCTTTGTTTTAGCCCGACTTATCTTTTTCAGTGGTTTTATCTAAGCCCTTGTAACGCCCTTCTTTTGTAAGTTGATTAGGGAGGAGCCTTAACGCTTCTTATTACAAAATTTAATGAAATTGGTATTTATGCTATTAAATATTGCGCGATTAAGACCCCTTCTCTAATTTTATAATATGTATAGAAATCGCGAAAATCTAAAATAATTTATTAACGCTTTTTATTTGTTGTTTGAAAAGCAGCGATAGCCTAGTTGCGTTTTAGTTTGTTGCGGTAGGGACTGCCAAGACGAAAGTCGTAGGTTCGAAACCAACGTGGCATACACCTCTGACTTTTCTAAAGTGATGTGTGTATTAAATGTTAATTATCGCTTGCTTTAACGGTGAAGGAAAAACATCGTGAGGAAACCTGCATATCTGAGAATTTTTCGAAGGTATAAGAAGTCTGCCAACCCGCATTAGGCCAGCGTGGTGGACTACGGCCTAACCCCTCTCATTAGTAGAGGAGGCCCGTGCCCAGCAGTGGGACAATGTTTAATACAGGGCTAGTATTATTTTTATTTTATTTGTTAAATGTACGAATATTTAAATTTTAAAGCATTACATATTAATTACTATAAGGGTGTGGAATAGGAATCAATATTCACTATATCATCCGGTGTCCGGATCCTAGACCATACATTATTAAACTTATTTTCAGTGCGAAAAGTCTTTCCATTTTTTTTATCGTCGCTTAGTTTCCGATGCCATTTGATGCCGTCCTTAACGACGACGGAATGAAGCACTTGTAATAAAAAAGTGGAAGCTTTAAGACATCTTTGAAAAGTACGTACAGCAGCCGGATGGACAGCCGAACGGACGTTGGTACGGACGGTCGCTTTCCTCGTTGAATGGAGTCGATTAATCATTATTGGAGCAGTTCTATTGAAACGTACTGGAGATAGCGAAGAGCTTTTGGTTAAGTTTATAGAGACTAATGAGGACACTGTTTTAAAAAATTTGAGAAAAAGGTACTAAAAGTACTTGATTCATTTCCTAAGTCAGGCAATTATATGTATTATATTCGAGAGATAAATAGATATGTTTCTGACACATAAATAATATATCAGCCCTGTATTAAACATTGTCCCATAGCTGGACATGGGCCTCCTCTACTAGTGAGCGGGGTTAGGTCTTAGTCCACCAGGCTGGCCTATTTTTTTATTAATTAAGAAACCAACAGTGTTACAAACATTAAACTATTAAACATTAAACTATTAACATTAAACATTAAAAAGAAACTATTTTAATAAACTTAAGGCTAATATTAGCATATATACACTCCCGCCTGTAATCCCCGAAGGGGTGGGCAGAGGTGTAACTAGTACACCCACTTTTCGCCAAATTTCGGTCCCATGATGTGATAGGGGGTGAGCCTATCGCCATACCGGGCACAGATTCCAGACTCCAGGCTAATATTAGGTTTCAATAAATATCGAAAACTATTTCGATATTACCAACCTAATAAGGTACCAACCTTATTAGGTTGGTAAGTGCAGACAGAATGAGAAAAAAAAATTGGATGAGTAAATGTGGAAGATCGCAACAGAAGTAGATGCTACTGGCGGTATCTAAAATTACACATCATAAATATTGCACTGTACAATATTAGTGCTTGTCTTGGATACTTTTGTTATAATTTGAACGTGGATTTACAGTTAAAATAGAGATCAGCGTTAGTGAATTCGGAGCAAAAAAATGCGGGTTGAGCCCGGGTAAACACACACATAAATATTTTACGAATTATGATAGGATATAATATCTTGAGATTATCTTTTTAAGTGTGATTCCAAACTGTTTTTATTTACAACCCATCACAAATAGGGCGGAAACTCATCTCAGGTTAACATGGTGATCCTCATGGGTATTTTTTTTAATCTTAGGCATATTTACTCGAGATAACCCTGGCCACACCGCAGCGAGAAATCGACCCGTTACAACAAACACCTTTGTGCTAAACCATTAAGCGTTAAGTTAAACATTTTTTCAGCCCTCCGCCATATTGCCCAAACTTTTTTGTTTCACAAGGGCTCCTCATTCCTATATGAACACATAAAAGACTCAGAAAAAGTCTACATAGTACTGTCGGCTTAACAATTTACGAAAATCAGGGTAGTGATAGCAATGGAAAAGGTTTTTAATAATAATTAAGCCTATTCATTTCTTTATTTAAAAGTTAGGCATATATTTGATTTGATTCTTGAAAGAAATCAAATCGAATCGCTTCGAAACAATTAAATTGCCATTTGCTATGGAAATATCAAATCAAATCAAATCAAATCAAATCAAATATTTATTGAATCCATAAAATGTTATACATCATTTAGATTCAGTCAATTTTTTCACTCTACCGCCAGTTCGGAATGCAGTCTCGCTAGAGAAGAACGGGCAAGAAACTATAGCGTTGCTCTTTTCACATCGGTTAACAATATTTGGTCATATAATATATACGATTTAAGTTTAATTACCTTAGATTAGAGCAGCTCAATGTATGTTAAGTTGCCTTATTGAAATATTGTGAAATAGAACTCATTACAAGACCTAGTGCCACACATGACCGTCGTGATAGTGATAAAAAAATCGATTTCTTAAAGCAGTCGGTCCTTACTGAAACAGTCTGAGCAGACCAGTCCACACGAGCCGCACCCGATCACGAGTAGTGACGCATGTGTCAGCCATCGGCCTCCTCAACCATGTTACGGGGAAGAGACCGACCTGGCACATGGCGCCGCAGCAAGCACAGACACTTTAGCGAGCATGACATACCCAGACTGAATACAACAATTGAAATACTAGACACAAAATATCAAGTAAAGTCATGTAAGGCATATAAGTTCGCAATGTTAAAGAAATAAATATATTGGCATTATTATATATATCCATATGACATATATTTCTTTGTATAGGGTCCGGTTATTTTAGAAGCGTAATAACACCGTAAAATATAAGGCTGACATAAAGCTAGATGGGTGGAGGGAATTGATAGTTATAGATTTATTGACACAATAATAGCCAGGGGATCCTGATACGGTTTAAATAATATTTTGGAAGTAGGAACCAACAATTTAGATATTCTGTTGTTTTTTTTTATTTCGTCATATTTACTATCGAAGTCGTACGTTCTAAATTTAAAATTCTGAGCCAACACCCAGCGTACTCTCATTTGTGTAACTAAGTTGTAATTCTGTTTCGCTTTGATTGCAAGATATTTAGCAACACTCGCAACAACACAGATTAGGGCTGCCAATCCCACTGTATAACAAAAATAATATAATTCTTTACTATAGAATAATAGGAATAGGTTTAGGTACTTCTTTAATAATAAAGTAAAACAAGAACTATAATGTATTTATGACTACATTTAAGTATTTAAAGATTATTGTTTTTTGAGCAACGGATACTTATTTTGCCTGCTCCTGTAAGTATAAAACATAATAAATAAAAATAATATCTATGAAAAATAAATTAGTAAATTATATCATATGTAAATTGGACAACCCTATCTATAAACGTAAGTTTAGAATTCGGAATATATTCCATTCGCAATTCATTAAACTACCACAGAATGAGAAAACTATACGTGCAGATAGCTCGTGTATGTCGCGTCGGTTAATTCAATTAATCGATTATTGTGTGCAAGCACGTTCGCCTACGTTGCGACCGGGACCCGGTACCATGACCCATCAACCATACATTATCCTGCTAATATGTGAAAGCTTGTTGTCTCGGTGGCGCAGTTGTAATTGCGCATGCGTTACGACTGTTGTGCTGAGGTCTCCGGTTTGATCCCCGGGTCAGGTAAAGTGATATTGGGTTTTTCTATTTAGAATTTTTCAGTATTAGCCTGGAGTCTGGAATCTGTGCCCGATATGGCGATGGGCTGGCCCCCTATCACATCATGGGACCAAAATTAATGTGGGTGTACTGGTACACCTCTGCCTACCCCTTCGGGGATTATAGGAGTGAGTGTATATGTGTGTGTGAAAGCTTGTGAAAATGTTTGGATAATTTAATATTTGTTAACCAATCACACATAAACAGTTCATTGAATTCGGATGACACACACAAAAGACAGCTATCTTCTATTCCGGTAATGCACTTCCGTAGGACAATTTACAAGATTTTTATAAAATCTATGTGTCGATCTTTAACTAGATGGTGTTGGCTTCGAACTGATAGCACCACCAATCTATTGGCTTACATTCTATTTTTAACAGACTTCAAAAAAGGAGGAGGTTAACAATTCGTCGGAATCTTTTTTTTTTATGTATGTTACCTGATACCTCGAAGACGCCTGGACCGATTCGAGAAAATCTTTTTTTGTTTAAAAGGGTATACTTCCCAGGTGGTCCCATTGGCACCAAGTCAGGATCTGATGATGGGATCTCAGACAAATCAAGGGCAACCCTCAAATTTTATAGTGACGCATAATTTGTTTTGCTATTGAAGTCGGTGTACTTTTTATGAATAAAAAAAACTTTTTATATTGGCTTACATTCTATTTTATCGGCTTATTCCATATTTTCCAGCCCTAATACCGTGTGCATATTACATAATATATCTATGCATATGTAAACCCACAATGTTAATCGGCGATTATATGCTAAACGCGTTGACCGCACGGTCCTATTGAACCATTTGCAATCTAATGTCAAATGAAGTTATTACTTAGATAAAGACGTTATCTGTTAAATTTAGTACCGTTCTTGTATCACGATTATTAGAAATGGTCTTCTGCAAGTCTAACATAGCTTTAATTTTAATAGGTCATACGCTTAATTATGTTATATATCTATGCGGCCGATCATTTAATTTATAATGATATATAAGAGATTATTATCAATACGTAAACACATTATAATATCCGATACAATGTTGATAACAGTTTATCTACAGAAGTATTCTGGTTTTGATAAATATTTATTGTACTTTCACTCTATCTAATTTCTAATATATTCATTTGTATCCTGGCACGACAAAGTGAACACACTGCACCTAATGGTAAGCGCAGTGCCATCCAGTTAGAGTATCAAGTAGCGAGACACAATTACACCTCGCTACTTGACACTATCATGCCGGCCTTGTAAGTAGCTTCTTCACACTACGCATAAAGTAGGGAGGGAACACTGCAGCTGACAAACTGTTCCACAGCTTGATGGCGCGCCAAAAATACGAATTTGCGAACCTCTTGGTTCAAGCCGGGGTTCAGACACTACGAAGCTGAGACTCCGCAAGTCAGTACGCCTATTTCTGGTGTTGAAGGGAGAGGATAGGATAAGATTAAAAAATGCTACGGAGCATTGGCCATGATACAAACAGTAGAACACACTAAGCGAGGAAATATCCCTTCGCAGCTGTAGCGGCTCTAGGCTGTTAGTCACGTCTGCATCATTCACAATGCGGATGGCCCGCCGCTGCAACCCATTCAAGGCATCGAATAGGTATTTTGGTGTAAATTTAAGAAAACATACGACTCAACAATTAAAAACAAATAATTTAATAAATTCTAGTCCTACTATCCTTTTTAGTAATTGCTTAATCATTGAATTAAAAAACTACAACACCTACTTAAAATTGGTAAGATTTGATTAAGGGTCCATAATTTTTTATTCAGTTTTTAAAGCTCGTATTCATTCTTAAAAGTATTTTATTTTTAAGCATAAACATAATTGCAATGAAAGAAAACCTTGCTCTTATTAAAAAAATATTTGCTTCGAATTGAGAACCACTCCGATTGTTGGTCGCTTCGGTTAAAACAGAAATGTGATTTTCTGAAATGATCTACATAAACATAAAATGTCAATCTTCCCAACCTACAGCATACACTTTACAAAAGAACAATCTTCATTACCATTGTAACATAAAAGATCCAGAAAGCCTTGTCCGATACAATGGATTTACATATTAACATTGTTCGAAACCGCATCTCAATATTGTACAACCGACGACGGCTGCCGAAACTGGGAGAGCGTTAAAATATTTACATTGCGGTTGAAAACACGCGGCCTCGTTTCGTATACACCCAGCGCTGTGCCTTGGAAACTAACATAGTGTCGTGTAAAATACTCCGTACACTAGTGTTACATATGATTACGTAGTTTACGAGCATATAGTTGCAATTTTGAAAAACCCGCCATAGGGGCACACGCAAGTGTGTCGCGTTCCGGGATCAGCCAGTGTACATCCGGTTTTTTGGGGGTCTAGAGTTGGGGTACAGTGTTGGCCATTTAGCGGCCTTCTAAGTACTCTGACAATAGACCCTCGACCGCTTCTTCACCTTCTTGCCCATGGCGTAGTGTGAAGGAGCAGGCCGGCATGATTGTCTTGAGTAGCGGGGGATAGATCGTCTCTCGCTACTCGATACTATAATTGGAGTGTACTGCGCTTACCATCAGGTGAAGTGCGGTCACTTTGCCGTGCTAGGATAAAAAAAAAATAGGCAGCTATAGCCTAGTTGGTTGCGGTACGGACTGTCAAGACGAAAGTCGTATGTTCGAAACCCAAGTGGCATACACCTCTGATTTTTCTAAAGTTATGTGTGTATTCTTTGTTAATTATCGCTTGCTTTAACAGTGAAGAAACACATCGTAAGGAAACCTGCATACCTGAGAATTCACATCAGAATTTTCAAAGGTATGTGAAGTCTACCAATCCGCAATAGGCCAGCGTGGTGGACTAAGGCCTAACCCTCTCATTAGTAGAGGAGGCCTGTGCCCAGTAGTGGGACAATGTTTATTAAAGGGCTAGTATTATTATTATATAGTTTAACCTAAGATTGTATTTATCGTCAAAACCCCCGCTACAGCCATGCCTAGTGGAGGCCCACGGTCAAACATCTAAGATAAGCATAGGGCTAATGTACATTTCTTTCATACTGTATGATCTCATATTTTTTAAGAGTTCTATTTTTTAATATATTTTGATATTTATTGCATAGTCCGGAAAATGGGCTACTACCTGATGTACCTACCTGGGTCACCTGATGTTAGGTGATCTATACACATGAACATTCACAACCAAAAGTGTCATGGATTCGCTGCCGGCCTTAAGGACAGGAATAGGGATTAGGGAAGGGAAGGGGGAATCTAGGGCTCCGGATATTTCACTTACCATCCGAAACGCAACAGTAAACTGTCACTTTACGTTGGTTTTCTATGAGACAGCGGATGAACTCCGGTCTTTATGAAACCAAAATTGTCACATTTTAGTATGTGTTTTAACGTGAAAAGAACAATTATAAATGTTTTTTTAAGAGAAACAATCTCTCTCCTGCTACTCTACACAATCATGCCGGCCTGCTTCTTCACACTACGCCATGGGCAAGATGGTGAAGAAGCGGTCGAGGGTCTAGTGTCAGAGTACTCAGAAGGCCGCAAAACTGCCAAACATCATACTCCAACTCTAAACCCCGACAAAAACCGGATGTACAGTATGGCGGGCTTTACACCCTGTGTATGGTGGGCACTATTTCGGCGTATATAAATATCCTACCACCAGCATGTTTAGGATCGCCGTTGATATACATACGTAAAATTCTGGTAGCGTTGTCGTTTCTGATACGTCAATCCCGTTCTTTAAAAAAAAAAGTTTTTTCTGTGTAAGAGCAATAATCTCATTTAATAAATAAACTGTGTGTTGTGTGCCTCCTCAATCATTTCATGCAAAAAATAACAAGCCAATTAAGTAACATTGCAAACTGCCAAATCGTACCAACAATGCCGTATGCGAACAGGCATCTGATGGATATGTAAACAGCCGGCACGATTGTTACGCACACACGCTATTTATAAAACAATGTTTCCATTCATCAAAACAAGAGCAGAAAATAAGTAAATTAATGTAAAAATAAAATAATACACGAAACACCACGCGTCGGCATCATAGGCTTCGTAAAATTTTAGGTTAGTATATTATACCAACCACTCGCAAAAAATACAGGCGTGGGATTATAAAATTCATTCGAAACACATGTGACAACTGTTAGTTCCCGTCTGGTATAAAAAATACATTTCATAATTTTAAAAGGGTCTCATGGCTTAACATTTGCTGTTTAGTAATTTATAATAGAGTAACTCCTAAAGCTGTAATGTCTTGCCTTTTTGAAAAACACATTAATTTCTCTGTAATTATAGTAATTTTTGTCAAGCATACTGTTTGTAAGATATCAAAGAATATTATAGATTGGTTATAGCGTACATATTATTATCAACCTAACACAATATTCAATATAACCGTAATTTTATTTAAATAAGAGCGAAAGTATTTGATAAACACCCTTTAGTTTAACCGCGAAGAGAGAACTTTCGGGGTCTTGACTCTAGATTTGGGGTACGTTGTTTGGCCATTTGCGGCCTTCTGAGTACTATGACACTAGGCCCTCAACTGCTTCTTCACCTTCTTGCCCATGGCGTAGTGTGAAAAAGCAGGCCGGCATGATTGTATTGAGTAGCGGGGGATAGATCGTCTCTCGCTACTTGATACTCTAACTGGATGGCACTACGCTTACCATCAGGTGCAGTGTGGTCACTTTGCCGTGCCAGGATAAAAAAAATAAAAACAAAGAAATGAACTATTCAAGCACGTGGGCTGGCAACATAACACTTAATTCGAAAGAACTCCGAATTAAATTTATAGCTTAATGAATAAGATTCCATTAAGCAAGTTACGAGCTACGTTAACAAGAACAAGCCGTGTGTTGTGCTTTATCTCGTGACCTATCGACACGCGCATATGTTTATTGAATTAACAAAATCATTTCTATTGTATTTCGGTGGTCCATTCCCGGAAATCGATATATCATGAATTTTGTCAAAACACCGTGAATTAAGATAAAATATGTATAGCAGTGATAGCCTAGTTGGTTGCGGTACGGACTGTCAACACGAAAGTCGTAAGTTCGACACCCAAATGGCAAACACCTCTAACTTTTCTAAAGTTACGAGTGAATTAAATGTTTATTATCGCTTGCTTTAACGGTAAAGGATTTTTATTTTATTTATTTGGGAAGCTTACGGCTACATTTACAAATTAGGTTAAATATATAAGTAGATATATGCCAATTACAAGCTACCACATGTAGGAAGAATACAATAAAAACACCAATAAACTTATATATACACAACACAATCATAACAATAAATTTGGCTCATTCGTTAAGATATTTTTGATTTGGTGCGTGCTCGTGAAGAAACCTGCATACCTGAGAATTCTCATGAGTTTCGAAGGTATGTGAAGTCTACCACCCCGCATTAGGCCAGCGTGGTTGACTAAGACCTAACCCCTCCCATTAGTAGAGGAAGCCCGTGCCCAACAGTGGGACTATGTTTAATACAGGGCTAGTATTATTATTATAAAATATGTATAAACGTCTCTGGCCACTAAACCGATAAAAACTTGTTGGGTTAGGATTGTTCAATAGTAAAAGGCGTATAATAGGAGTTCCGAGTACTTCGTCGTTTTTTACGAAGCACCTACCACGGAAGTTAGGGCTTTGTTATATCTGACGTTCCGGAATGATAGGTTTCTTTATTGCTTTGTTTTCGCTTCTCTCACAAAATGGGAAAACTGTTTGGCCATTATACATAAAAGCCATAAATGCAAATCGTATTTCTGTCGCCTTTGTCTATTTTGCTCTCACTCGTTATTGGCAATTATTACTGAACATAATATTTGTTTGTTTTATTAAACAGTCACACACATAGCCCTGACCCCACACTAAGATACGAGTCTTGTGTTATGGATATCAGGGACTACGAGATACTTTCGGTCTCACAAAATCCAGACCCTGGACATAAATATCTGTCTAACATTTGTCCCGGTGGGAATCGAACCCACGGCCTTTCGTTTCACAGCCAGCTACTTGCCAACTACGCCACGAAGGCTGTCAACATACAACTTTTGTACATATTGTATCTTTATATATATAATTCTACTGTACGTGTATATGTCATTGAACTTCTCTTAAACTGCTGGACCAATTTGAATGTTTTTTTTGTATGTGTTTGGGTGGTGCCCTGGATGGTTTAGATTCACAAATCAGCCCGGCAGATGGCGCTGCAGTCGGTGTGGCGCTGCTTTTACGGGCAGGACGACGTCTGCCAGGTCCGCTAGTTGTAATATAAATTCTCAATCAGTCCACACAATCATAATGTAATTAAGACAATCAATTCCTACATTGTAATACATTTATATGTAGGTATTAATAACTTTATTTCTCTTATACAAATTAAACATAATTATATTAAGACTTCAGTATTATTGAGATAAGATAAGTTATATTTAATATTCAAATATACTTACTTTGACTTGTAGGTTAAACTAATCTATAAAAAACATTAAAACATGCATGCATAATATGAAGATTAATATGTGAACATTTTAGTACATGTACGAAAATTATACACTAACATTGTATTTGTATATTGTATGTATATAAGACTAGGTACTGGAACATGCTACTTGTCTCAATTTATATTCAAATCGGCTCTTTTACACAGGAATATCAATGAGATACACTTGAATACGAGGGCACTTACGTTAGTCGCAGGCTCATTTTTAACATTGCCCGCTACTATACGCTAATACCCCATAATACCATCACGTACATAGAAACTCTACCACTTTCTTTCAATTTCATCTTTTACACATAGCATTTGAAATTGGTGCACAAATTAAAAACAAAGAAATTACAAATACCAAAACCATTAAACAAATTACAATTAATTAATTAAAAATTAAACCACGGAGACTTGACAATTTTATTAATTGTGTGCTGGAATAAATTGCATGGATTTAACAGACTAAGTAAGTCTAGCTCTCAACACTCAAAGCAGTGCTCTGACCTGATTCTGGAAATGTCTGATTATTAATAAAGTACAAGAATCATGAGGCTAAAAGAGGCGTATTATAGGCATATACATAGCTTATTGTTCTCTATCACGAACAGAAAGATGCTGTCTACCCAAAATGCACGGTTGACTCGGTATTATGACTATATAAATCTACACAAGACTCGTATGTTAGTGTGGGTTCAGAAATGGTTTTAGCTGGTGGTAGGATATTCATATCCTCCCGGATAGCGACCACCGTACACCGTTCATAGTTTTGCAGCCTTCTGAGTACTCTGACACTAGACCCTCGACAGCTTCTTCACCTTCTTGCCCATGGCGTAGTGTGAAGAAACAGGCCGGCATGATTGTGTTAAGTAGCGGGGGATAGATTGTCTCTCGCTACTCGATACTCTAATAGGACGGCACTGCGCTTACCATCAAGTGCAATGTGGTCTCTTTGCCGTGCTAGGATAAAAAAATGTGAGAACTTAAATGAACAAATAATGTATGATGTTCTTTGGCATGGCATCACTTGAGATCTGCTGGATCCATAGAGCTATTTGTTTTAAATGTTCGTAAAAATCCGAATAAGGTTTTTAGGTGAAAAGAACTAAGAAAAGTCGGATGGAAATTCATAAAACCTGATTGTGTTTTTTTCAAACTCCTATACCTAAACGTAATCAAACATGAGAACTAATAAAAATTGGTTTATTATAATAATCGTAACATACAAAGCACCGTGAACGATTAGTGAAAATACATTTTTAATTAAACCAGTTACACAAAGAGCTCTAAATATTTGACGACCCAGCCACAATACGTCTAATTAAAACACCTTTATGTGCAGACATTTGAGGAGGCTTCGTGAACTTGCGGTTGCGTACATGAACATTCCTGGTTGTATACATGTTGTATATACATAACTTTATAGCGTAATAAGTGAACTTAATAAGGTGAGTCGCGTGTCAATGTGATATAATTTTGAATGTGCGTGATTGGACAGTGTTATTTCTAAGGTCAATATTGTTTTAATGTGACTGACATGACTGGCTTTTATGACGTATTATTAATAATTACAATTACACACATATTACCAATGGTATGTATACGAGAGGCCTACGTTCAGTAGTGGGCATATAAGGACACCTCTCTGTGACTAATATTACAAGTTGTTATAAACTCACAATTTATAAATAAAAAATGATTTCTAGTGAATCACCATTGTCTTTTGGAACGTCCATTACTTCCTTGCAATATTGACAGTTGAATGACTAGCCAAGTTAGGCAAGCATTGATAAGTTACTACAATAAATTTTTAGTACTGAATCGTAAGTATTTTCAAAGAAAACCTGAATGTAATTCACAGGATCAATTTAATACTATATATCGCTTGACATACATCCTCTTGCGATACAATCTGAAATGCTATTTAACGCGTCAAAAGCCCACGAGACAAAAACGCGTGTAATCGAGGCACGTCTTGACATGGCTGCGTCGGCCGCGGTCAAACAAAGTCACAAATCGTAACACCCTTGCGAGTAAAGGTCGACACTCAAAGGGTAGTGGAAACGGCCTAGTTTACACTGTGTCAGCAAAATCAGCGAGGAAGTCAGGGTGTGAGCGTGACACGAGATTTTCTTTGAATCCTTCCATTACCATCAATTCCGCCGCGTCACCGCACGCGCGCTCGCTTTAATAGCCCACTCGGCGAGAGCTCGCACCGCTTCACACGGCAGTCACGTACCACTCAGATTTTTCATGGAGATTTACACAGTCCAAAATTGATAGAGCATGGTATTGTGAAGTGAATTTCATTGCATACACGTTTGTTGGTTTTTACAAAAGCCTTTACAAGTTATTTGTGTCACGATGCATCGAGATACATTGGATTGGAATCGGTCTACCGTGAAATTTCGTGTTTAGTTAGTTCACATGTTGACATTAGCTGCCACTCTATTGATTGGATATCAATATTCATCACAGTTTAATCAGGACTTTTTTGAATCTTTGAGAGGTTAGATCGATGATTATAAGTTGACTTTCAAAGTGTAAAAGGATGTGTCCTATGGATAAATAAATCTCTATCGGCGATTTTATTAAATTCAAAGAAGACAAAGTGGTATTTTTTTACCGAGAATACAAGCATAATAATCCATGCCCTGTACGCCTCAACCCCATGACGAAATATAAATTAAAAAAATTAATTAATTAATTCAAGGTAATTTTATACTGAGATTTAAAAAAGTGCCTAAAATTTTACACACATAACTTTTATACAGCGACAAATCTGCAAATTTTGTTAGGACAGAAGATTTTTTGAAACTCAACGAATTTTAAGGATTTGTCTTATGTTGCGGCCTTAAATACACTCAGAATCTCGATATACTTTATCTCGTTGTGCCCTCAATTAATGTTGGACCCGCATGATAGACTACACCGATAAAGTTTTAGAAAGCCGATCTGATTACATTAAAAATTTATAATGCCTTTATCACAAGCCGCTTTGTACTTAAGACTGTACCCCACGCCAATTATTATCTCGCGATTTAAATGTTTTAAAATTATAAGTATTACCAGAAAAATAGATGAAAAATGAAGAGTGCCATCTGTTGACAGTACAATCAACTAATTTGTTGTATTGTTAATCACTATCGTCGGGAAGTATTCGCACGGGTCATCTTGTAGTTTTTATTAGTTATTTGACCTGAAAATGTAGCTAGACCCTTTTTTCAGGATATCGCAACAATACTTTTAGACTGCCTCGGTGGCGCAGTTGTAATCGCGCATGCGTTACGACTGCTATGCTGAGGTCTCGGGTTCGATCCCCGGGTCGGGTAAAGTGATATTAGGTTTTTCTATCTAGCAATTCTCAGTATTAGTCCGGAGTATGGAAATTGTGCCCGATATGGCGATAGGCTCGCCCCTATCACATTATGGGAAATAAATTCGGCGAAAAGTGGGTGTACTGGTTGCACCTCTGCCTACCCCTTCGGGATTACAGGCGTGAGTGTATATGCTTTAGTATAGAATATAAGTGAATATACTTCGTAGACAGACAAATTGCTTTTAAAAATCGGTACCATCTACTTCATAAGTTTATTTGTACATCATTTGAGAACACTCATAGAAATTCTGTTGAGACATAAACTTTCGTAATGAAGCCATAATATTATATAGAGATTAATTCAGCAGACTTCTCAGTTACTTGGAACTCGACGCTTTTATTATTTGCGCGACGAACGGCCTTAAATATTTAATTGCAATAAATTGCATCGAAACATTTCGTTACTTTCAATCTTAAAGTAATTTCGCAAACTTTTAAGCAGGCAGTTACTTAGTTCACCGCGGAACAGTATAAGTTTGAAGTGTAAGCGATCAGCGCGCGGCGGAAAGTTGGCCAACTGCAATGGCGACCACCTTTAACCATATCGGATTAAGTAGCAAAATCACCTACATAATAATAATACACCGAAAAGTCACACACATAGTTCTGACCGCCGAACTAGGTGAACCTGTATCGTCACACACACAATACCCAGACCCGAACCAAATATCTGTCTACACAAACATCAGTCTCGGTGCGGGAATCAAACCCACGACCTCTCATTTCACAGCCAGCTACTCGCCCACTGCGCCACGGAGGCTGTCATGTTACTACAATTACTACGATCTCATTCGATGTTATGATGGTATCAAATGATTAATTAATTTATAGTCATCACGGATACATTTCCTTGTACAAAATCAGTTTCTCAATCTCGCAACGAGTAATTGATAGTTTATATTAAATTATTGATAGGTCCAAATAAAGATAAGAATAATTAAAATGTGTAGTATACATTGGTCTATTATTGAGGTTCTATGGACGTCGTTGTTAGCATTTTGACACGTGTAACAAGAATAAAGGCTGATAGTAAATATAGATACTTGGCTTGTTTATTTATTTCAAATACTACCAGATTTAATTTGGAATTAACCAATGATTAAGCTAAATTCTTTCATAAAAATTACATAAATATGAAAAGTTGTGCAGTATGTCGAAAAAAGTGTAGGAGAAAATGATTTGAATCTACATTATTTCATATCAAAAATTCATTATAAAGTCGGTATATAAATTGGTAATACAGTATTTATAAGAATATTTGGATTGCATTTAACAGCGGATCTATGAATTATAAAAAAATACTATTTGTTGAGTGTTAACAGCCTCTTTGGCGCAGTGGGTGAATAGCCGGCTGTGCAATGAAATCACAGATCCGACCCCGATACAGATGTTTGTATGACCTATAATTATTTGTTTCGCATCTGGGTATATCACCAACATATTCTAGTGTGTATAGTTTTAATCCTACTAATTCTACTATTATTATAAATGCGAAAGTTTGGATGGATAGATAGATGTTTGTTACTTAAACCAGCTACAACGGCTGGACGGATCTGGTCAAAATTTGGCACAGAGATGGATTGTAGTTTGCAATAGCACATAGGCTACTTTTTATCCCGAAAAAATGTAAAGATCCCGTGAGATAGTTTAGGTTTTGACAGAGCAAGGGATCGACATGATTTTTTGGATAATGGTAGTTTAGGTATCAGAAAATGACATAAGCTACTTTTTATCCCGGAAAAATGCACGCTTCTTATGGGATAGCACAATATAGAAAGGTGTAATAGCTTAAGATGCCTCCATGCATTGTAAACTTTTCTTCCAAAAATAACCTCGACGCGTGCAGAGCCGCGGGCAACATCTAGTAATATTATAAATTCTTATTCCATCCACTCATACTTACTAAAACTAGACAAACTAATACTATACTAATAAATACATACTATTAAATTAATTATTCATAAAGGTCAAATTTCGTCCCCGTAAATCTTTAGTAGTAATGTGTGTGTCAATCATCAATGTGTATCAGTGCTGTCAAAGTAAGAATAAAGAGGTTGTCATTTAGGTTCTTTACTGTGTCTCAATTTTTCTTTCTTCTTTCTTAATACCAATTCCATTTGACCTGAGAAAACTACATTTCAGTTAAGTTCGTGACAACAGGATTAGCATTAATATGTAATTTTATCGGTTTCCGCGAAAGACACTTGACTAGGGTTACCACCTCCGGATTTCAAAAACTAGGATTTTAAGTAGGAAATACCAGGACAATTCAGTTTAAAAACAGGACGCGTCTTTATTTTAAAACAGCGCGGGCAGCGCGAACACTCGTGAGCCGTGAGACCGCCCCTAAAGTAAGTATTGCAAAAGTGGCGCCCTAACTTAAAATACACGACCTTTAAAAACCCCTAGGACGCTGCTTAAAAACTATCAAGGACACCTCAGGAAATGTCGTGGGGTGTCGTAGATGACCTGGTGTTTAGACTGCTAAAACCAGGTCATGTCCTAGGAAAACAAAACGGTTGGCAACTCTACTTTAGACATACTCAACAAACAATAAGGGACAAAGAAATCGATTACTTTCACAGAATTTCACTGTGTTTACGTAAATGTTGTCTTTTCAGATAATGGCATAAATGTAGCTTTACGAACGCAGAGTCGCAAGGTCTTATCCTTCCAAATACTAATGATATTTGAATATAGTCAAAAAACAAGCTCTGTAAGTTTGTTGTTTCTTTATTAGTATTGGTTGGTGTGGGTCTATATTTTTTCTCAAACGTTGTACTAAAATCACTCATACATATTAATAATACATTATACATTAGAATTGACAGACTGCTGGTCACGGGCCCCCTCCACTCATGAAAGGAGTTAGGCCTTGGTCCACCAGGCTGGCATAATGCGGGTCGGTAGATTTCTCATACTTTATGTGTAATTTACTGCTAATATATTGATGCCAATCTTAAGGACCGTACGTTGAAGTATACAAGAGGATCTACAAATTTACCTCATGTTCAATAAAAAAATCTAACCTTAAGATCAAGGTCCATAACCAGGTGCCTTCCGAAGGATGTGCCGCCGGTCTTCTGTATGTGAAGGAAGACCATGACGTCATGAGCATTCAGGTCGAACCTAAAGTCATCGTGCAGCACCTCGTCGTACGAGAGGCCAGGCTGGACTATGACGTCAGGCAGAGGTCGACCCGGTGCTTCTGCGTATGTGAGGGCTAGAGATTCTGACACTCTCTCCCTTGGTGATAACGCACACACCTGAAACAAGCAAGAAGAATCATTTATATTTATACGCTTTATATTAGCTTGACCTCTATCTATCTATGTAACGGAATCTTTCAACGCATTTTTCACTACTTTCATATACAATATTCTCATAACTTTAGACGTAATTTTATTTATCCTACACTAGATGTTATCCGCGGCTCTGCCCGCGTGGAGGATATTTTTGTAAGAAAAGGTATACAGTCTATAGAGGCATCTTAAGCTATTACACCTTTCTATATTTTGCTATCCTATAGGAAGCGTTCATTTTACCGGGATAAAAAGTTGCTTGTGTTATTTTCTGATCCCTAAACTGCCACTATGCAAAAAATCATGTCATACCCTTGCTCTGTGAAAAACAAAAAACAATCACTGAGACAAACACAAAATTATTTTACAAACATCGAGTATATCTGTAGTCGCCAGAGCCATGCGTATCAAACTAAAATTACGCAACACATCTTATTCTATCCAAGGTCATTGAAACAATTTAGCGAGTTTTATTGTAGTCACATTCATCCCAATTCAACACATAACAAATGAGTGGGTCGGTAACTGATCCGCAACAAATTCAGCACTTTAAACGAAATCCCGTTTTATGCTCAAACCAATAAAAACGTTCACTTAATCATGGTTTTCTCGTAGATCATGGACCATTGTCCGGTTTTATAAATTCATATGATAAATTCTATGCATGACTTTTCGCGTTATTCTTAACCTCTAAGCGCCTTTCGTAATATTTCGATGGCTCTTTTAATTGTTGCAAAAAATTAAGTGTCATTCGTTTTGAAAATAGCAATAGATATAAATACAATGAACTGCCCACGAGCGCTTTAATATAAGAGTGTGTTAACCTATTAGCATAATGTTTTAAATTATATTCATTGTTGATGCCAAGGCGAATAGGCGATTCTTTGTAGAGTAATGTGCGTTTTCATTCAGGAACGGTTACGTGACTAGTGGTGTTCAATGCAGGGACGTTACGGAGCTCCGTAACCGTAACCGAAACTATCGGATATTCGAAATAAAATTCTATCCGTAACCGTAACCGAATCTGATATAAAAGTTTCAAATAATTTAGGATTTTCTAATTGAGACACGTTAGGACTGGTTTTTGTTTTTGCCAGGCTGAACCGTCACACGAGCCGCGCGCGTATATCAATGCATTTATTATATTTATTTCTATTGCTTAGAGATAGCCTGTCAGTCATTTACTCTTGTCTTACATAAAATAGTACCAAATGATAAACTGGAAATAAAGCTATTTGTTTTTTACTTTTACAATTTCTTCAAAACCTAATATCCATAACCGAAAGTAACGGATAATCCGAAATAATTTAATATCCGTAACCGTATCCGAAACCAATATAATATTATTCCCATATCCGTATCCACATCCAGATCCGAAATTTCAAATCCATAACATCTCTAGTTCAATGCACAATGTAGACCGAGTGATGTTGATCCCTCTACAGACGCAATAATAAGACCAACCTGAAGTATCTGTATACCCTGACCCTGGAGCGAGCTATTAGGATAGCATATTAAGATATATTAATTGTATGACCAAATATTGTTAACCGGTGTGAAAAGAGCAACGCAAGAGTTTCTTGCCCGTTCTTCCCTAGCGAAACTGCATTCCGAACTAGTGGTAGAGTAAAAAATTTACTGTATCTAAATGATGTATAACATTTCATGGATTCAATAAATATTTGATTTGATTTGGATATTTTATCATGTGTACAATATTCACCGCATTATGGCATGACAAATACAATCCAATTAGTCGACAAACTGAAGTCAGCTCTATAAATGTTAACCATACACGTAATTATCCAACATACGTTGTTAGTGACTATTATTAATTTAGAAAATTACTGTGATCTCGTCAATCATGACCTCTTTACGTCCTTGAAAGTTTGTCGGTTGTTTGCAAACGCTGCCCCCAGACGTGATCCCGACCTAATCGAATAAACTTGTTAATAAGGGGATATATTTTGATCCACACAGCACCACCCGTAATCAAACGAAGTGCTCTCTCGACAACACGTTTCAATAGAGTAGGCGCGCTCTTTGGCCTCTCCTCGCTAACCCCAAACTTCCGGTAACCAGTTGGATAACATTGTGGATTAGTGTTGTTGTATCATACAAATGATTGGGGGAATTCGTGAGGTACGTTCAGTAAAATATGTACATACTTATTAAGACTCATGCTCCTTAGAGATGGACCATAAAACAACCGCCTCTGTGCGACTCTAGGCCTAATCAAATATTTGTTTGAAATAGGTATTGGTGGCGAGCTATCATTTATTTATGATTTGCGTATTTTCATGCTTAAAATAACATTTGGATAGAATTGGCTATGAAACATAGGAGTGTCATCGGCCATTATAATATTACTTTTTAAATAAAAATAAAACCGCCTTCAAAAAAACCCAGACACAACTAAAAAGCAAAAAATAATTGGTACATTTACATCAATTAATTTGGGTTTTTATGAAGGCGATTTTATTTTTATTTAAAAAGTAATAATTGATTTTTTGCTTTTTAGTGGTACACATATAAAATAGGTACGTTGGATAGAGTACCAAAAGAAAACACCACTGAAAACGTCACAGAAAAGCACAATGCGCAGTTTCGTATATTCGGACAGAATATTTTTCAAGTTATTTTGGTTTTAAAACCAAACTACTCAACCGATTTTGGTAAAAATTCTATGGGACCAATCTGGAAGCATATTCTCTGTAATAAAATAAGAATTTTCCAAATCGGTCAATAAATGACGGAGTTCTGAGGTAACAAACATAAAAAAAAACACGTCGAATTGAGAACCTCCTCCTTTTTTTTTGAAGTAGGTTAAAAATCTAAATACAGTGTAAACTCCATGTAACGTCACTCTATTTAACGACAAACTCTCTTAAGCGTCGAAATCAATTGGCTTTGGTTGGTTTAGCTTGTTTTTCATACAATGTTTCACTCTATATAGCATTACACCCACTCTCAATAACGACAACAATTAAGTTGCTAAAATTAGTAAAAACTGCGCAGCTGTGTACGATCTATTGTCGCTTTATTATCCTAGCCCGCAATAAACTCGACTGTCGGCATCATGCATACCGAACTTTCTAAGAAATTCATTCTTTTGTTTACAAATTGGGATTGCTTGCACGTGTAGACTGTTATTGACCATGATTCATAACTAGGAGTCATGGATTATCTATACCTTATCATATTCTTAGTTGCTCACAAACTTGCAAACTGTAAACATGGCTACTAAAAGAAAATCACTGTGTATTGACGAAAAAGTTTTACTGATACGCGCAATAGAAATGGGAGAGAAGATAAGTGATGTTGGCAAACGCTTTGGATTTAGTCGCTCTACCGTGTCCACAATATGGAAAAATAAAGAAAAAATCCTCCACGATGCGGGCGAGGGAAAATCTTCCAAAAAATTAAAGAAACCTATATACGAAGATTTGGATAAAGCTGTACTATCATGGTTTCATCGACAGCGCCAGAATAATATGCCTATCTCGGGGCCGCTCGTGAAAGCTAAGGCGGAGAATTTTGCTGCTGAACTTGGTTTAACTTCTTTCAAAGCATCAGAAGGATGGCTCGGAAAATTCAAGCAGCGTCATCATATCAACTATGGTAAAATAAGTGGGGAAGCACGAAGTGTTGATACAAATGTGACTCATGATTGGATTAACAGAGTGTGGTCAAAATTCATAGAAAAATACGCCCCAAGTGACATTTTCAATGCTGATGAAGCAGGAATTTTCTATAAGTTGACTCCAGATAAAACTCTGAAATTTAAAGGGGAAAAGTGTGTGGGAGGAAAGCTTTCCAAGGAACGTATTACGGTGCTTGTGGCTGCTAATATGGATGGCACAGAGAAAAAAAAGCTACTAATAATAGGCAAATCGAAAAATCCGCGTTGTTTTAAGAACATCAAAAAATTGCCAGTGACGTATAAAGCTAATAAATCAGCTTGGATGACCAGTCAACTTTTTGAAGAAGAAGTGCGAAAGTGGGATGCAGAATTAAAGGGACGAAAAATTTTACTTCTTGTTGACAACTGCCCTGCCCACCCTTTTATATCAAACCTTCAAAACATAGAGTTGGCATTTCTTCCTCCAAATACGACTAGTGTCTTACAGCCAATGGACCAGAGTGTGATTAAAAGCCTCAAGGGTCACTACAGAAGGAAATTATTGATGGAGCTAGTCGAATCTGAGGGTAAAACTTCTGTTAATATGCTGCATGCAGTAAATTTTTTATCTAAAGCCTGGGAAGAAGTGACACCCACAACTATACAGCACTCTTTTCGACATGCTGGACTTTGTACCAATTCTACGAGTGATGAGGTGGAAACAGAATCTGAGTTTGAAAGCGACGACGACCTTCCATTAACTGAGTGGATTCAACAATTCAACATGGCAGGAAATACGGTAAATCTTCAAACCTACATTGAAGTGGACGACCGCCTGCTTACAACGGCTTCACTCACAGACGAAGAAATTTTGGATTCAGTGAGAAAAACTGAGGATCAAGAACAAGGTGATGAAGAAGATGAGACGGATGAGCCTGAGCTTCCGCCGAGCATTAAAGAAGCTCTGGAAGCAGCAAAATTATTGGAAAAATATTTCCTTTATAACCAAGATGCCTCAGTATTGCTAGATATTAATAAAATAACTAAAAAAATACAACAAAATTACTGGTGCAGCAAAAGACGTCAGACAAAAATAACAGACTATACTCAATAGCGTTCAAATAACATTCTTTTTTATGCACATAACTACTAACAATAGTCAGAAATAAACTTTTTATTTTTCTAATTCTGATGTTTCTTCTCTCCATTTAACGACAACTCTCTATAACGCCATAAAATGCACAGTCCCTTCAGTGTCGCTATATAGAGTTTACACTGTAATTACAAAAATAAACAGGTTTAAGTTTGATTACGCCTTTATTGTACATTTACATTTCAAAGCATTTCTTGCCGCCAGCATCTGATTCCTACGGTATTCACCAAGTCATCAATCATGCAAGTAGTTGGCCGTGCCGCATCGTCTTGCATCAAGATTTCTTATTAGAAACGACCTATTGTTACCGTAGCTTCAGGCGTGTCATATGCACGCGGGAACATTTCATCATTTGACATTTATTTGGGTCATTTGAAAGTCTCCGTGGCATAAGCATGGGTTCAATCCCTGCACAAAGGTATATGATTCTGTGATCTACAAACATTTGTGTCTCTCTTTGACTGCCTCGGTGGCGCAGTTGTAATTGCGCATGCGTTACGATTGCTGTGCTGAGGTCCTGGGTTCGATCCCCGGGTCGGGTAAAGTGATATTGGGTTTTTTTATCTAGAAGTTCTCAGTATTAGCCCGGAGTCTGGAACATGTGCCCGGTATGGCGATAGGCTCGCCCGCTATCACATTCACGAAATTCGGCGAAAAGTGGGTGTACTGGTTACACCTCTGCCTACCCCTTCGGGGATTACAGGCGTGAGTGTATATGTATGTATGTTGTCTCTCGTAGTTCCTGATATCCACGACACCAAAATAATCGTATGCTACTATGGGGTTATATGTGAGACTGATCGCTATTATTTATTTATTATGTCGAGATAAAAAAAGTGCCCGAAACGTCTCGAATGTTCTTTGTAGTGAAAGAAAATTGCTTTCATACGGTCTATTCTGATAATCTCTTAAGCAATTCAAGATCGAAACCCGCTCTATTGCTATGGACAGACAAATTAAAGTAAACATCAATATACAAAATTATTCTTCAAAGTTCATTCTTAGAACGCTATACACAAACCTTTTTGGCTTCAAACAATATTGATTTAAACAAAGAAGTTTGAGATCGCAATTTAAAGCGCACAGCTTTCACACAAATCAATAGATAAATAACATTTAATATAAACTGAACAAAGCTTTATCTTTATCTGAGGTATATAAATGTAAATCGTAATACCTTTTAAATAGGGTCTACAGTTGATTGCTTGCGTTTTAATTAAACGAAAAGACAAGTTAATATCATTATGACGTCGATGATTTACAATAAATATTGTATTGAATAAGTCAGAGTACAGAATCTAAGGACACAGTCTTAGGTAGTGATCTGAAAAGAGTTAATATTTTCAAACGCATACAAATGACACATGGATAAAAACGTTTTAAAAACGGCACGCAATTATTTAACTTCTCAATTCCCAGTCATGCACTTTTTGCGAAAATAATTTAACTACATTACCTTAGAATTAACATATCTTAGCTAACTACTTTCCTCTACAAGTACTGATTTTTTTAAAGAAACTATTCCCCTCACGCTAGCAACCAAACCAAGGTCCACGCCTTTTAAGCTTTGCCCTTGAGCTAGTTGCGTGCATTTCATTTTAGCTAGAAGGCCTTAAGCTGTAGCTGACCTAGCAAGGTGACACTTTAAAAGCTATCTTTTTGCTACCGTCGCTTTAAAAATAAAAAAGGGACATCCACTTTTTCTTTCTAAAAGCACTCTACAATGTGTAACTTCTTTTTATCACTTGAAACAAAAAAATGTATTAAATGGCGTGTGAAGCACTTACCGAGAAGTGTCTTTTAAGGCTGAACCTGGGGCGAATGACCTTGATGTTTTGAGCGCTGACCGATCGGGCACCATACAATAATATGCGTAGCGGGATTTTTTTACGTTTAAATTATTATCTTCTTTTTAGTTCAGCCAGCTATTAAATAGTTTTTTAAGTTTAGTCTCAAAACAGCTTTAAAAGTACTAATTATAATTAAAATACTCGATAAAAAATCAAGACCACATGATAAAAAAAATCTAAAATGTTCATATTTTTTATTATCCTGATGCTCCTTACGATATACGGTTAAAGTTATGAAAATATTGTATTATAATCGGTCTTTGACATGTGCACAAAATTCGAGTAAATCGGCCGTCTGGAAGATGGTGAAAATTACGTTGAAAGATTCCGATACGTACATAAATACAGGTGAAGCTAATATAAAGTGTGTAAAAGCGGATGATGCGAGATTTCGGGCGCCCTAAAAGCTGTGTTTTTACACGACTATCCCAGAAATGAGGGTTATTCGTGTGTTTGTATGTATGTAATTTTTTTCTAGCTAATTCCAAATACATATATAAATATTATAATACATGTTTGTATGTTATCGTTTTAATAGAAACTATGAAAAAGTATTTTTAACGGAAGGGCAGTTAGTGTCCATTTTTTTTCTATATGACTACTCGTTAATGAAGAATGTGTGTATTATTTTACATATTTACTAGTAACGTTGAGAAAGTACCTAGATTCTTTTTTAGGTTGTCATAACAGTTATTTAAGTATAGGACACACGTAATAGATAAGACGGTATTAACTTGTTTTAATATTTTTTACATTATTTGAAAACATAGAAATTCCATTAAGACCAAAAGTTTCGTATTGAAGCCATTTTTTTTATAAGTAGGTAAAACAATCGTTAAAACCCGACGTACATTTTGCGATTAGCGTAACGCACAGCCTTAACGTTTGGTTCGTACACGATTTTCCTTGTATTCACAAATAACACTTGGGAAGTAGCAATATTTTCAACATAGCTTTGGGTAGGGTCGACAGACCGGAGGGTGAGGAGATAAGGAGCGTCTGCGCCAGTACTCTACCCCGCTTGTTTGTTCGCCTAATGAAGTGGGCAGAGCACCCTCGTCCCATTAATATACAGTTACAATCAGCATTAAGCGAACCGCTGCCTCACAGATTGAGACTACTTCCAAATAACTCCTTTAAGTAATCATTTGAAAGTCGCAAAGTTTTTGTGCCAAATGATTTCTTTTGATACTAAAGTTTACTTTCTTTTACGTCCTCACGTTCTATAAAATCTGCTGCAATAAAATTGCTGTTGTATCTTGGATTCATTTATCACTTTATCCGACCCGGAATCGAACCCGAGAATACACACACAGAAGTCGTAACACATGCACAATTTCAACTGCAACACCGAGGCAGGCTAAGGACAAAGTTCCATATCACAACTAATTTTTTTATGTGGTCGACTGTGGTCCCTGGGCATGAGTCTCCTCGACTAATGAGAGAGATAAGGCCCGTTGGTCCACCACTTTGGCCTAATACAGGTTGGTAGACTTCACATTCCTTAAATAATCTTATTTAGAATTGTTAGGTGTAGAGTTTTCCTGATGTTTTCCTTCGACTTTAATTAATATTACCGGTGTGGTTTTTTATCCTGGCACGGCAAAGTGACCACACTTCTCCTGATGGTAAGCGCAGTGCGGTCCAATTAAAGTATAGAGTAGCAAGAAACAATCTATCCCCCGCTACTCAACACAATCATGCTGGCCTGCTTCTTCACACTACGCCATGTACGAGAAGGTGAAGAAGCGGTCAAGGGTCTATAGTCAGAGTACTTAAAAGGCCGCAAAACAGCCAAACATCATACCCAACCCTAGACCCCCGACAGAAACCGGATGTACGGCTGATCCCCGAACGCGACACACTTGCGTGTGCCACTATGGCGGGTTTTACACCCTGTGTAGAACCTTAAACAGGGTTACTTAACTTCTTAAGTTTACACAAATAACACATTGAAATAAGACTAATATAGCATTGTTTTATAAATAGGTCTTTAAAATAGAATGAATACTTGCAATCATTTGTTTACATTTTATATGTCTTATTACATAGTATTTTATTTATTATCAATACACTTGATGACCCATGAGCATTACAAGCCTTTACCTACTCATTTATCATTATTTATTAAACATGGTAATTATGATTTGTAATATTTTTATTGTGTTATTGTCTCTTTTTCTTTGTACTATAATATTCCTAGTTTAGTTTTTTCTAAGATAAAAAGAATTAAAGTCTGATTTAACTTTGAAAATTATAATAATCCTGTTTAAATATCATGAATGTTTAATGTCCTGTAATTCATTCTGTTTATTACTAAATATAACGCAATTTAATCCTACTCTATTCTCTACGGATATGCAAAACTACGTGACTCTAGTTCTAAAACACCCAAACCAAATATTTGCAAATCACCCAAAAGTTTATCACCATGAAGAACATTTAGCAGCCTTCTATGTTACACTCAAAAGTTCGTTCGCTAAGTGATAAATCCAATAATGTTAACATATTCATAAATACTATTACATACATATACACTCACCCCTGTAATCCCCTAAGGGGTAGGCAGAGTGTAACCAGTACACCCACTTTTCGCCGAATTTATTTCAGTCCCATAATGTGATAGGGGGCGAGCCTATCGCCATACCGGGCACAAATTCCAGACTCCGGGCTAATATTGAGAATTTCTCGATATAAAAACCCAATATCACTTTACCCGACACGGGGATCGAAACCGAGACCTCAGCACAGCAGTCGTAACGCATGCGGAATACAACTGCGTCACCGAGGCAGTCTAATAAACTATAAACATAAATACTATTATTACAGAAAATATGCGTACATCTTTCATCTATCATAAATAACCAAAAATATATTGAATACATCATAATCGAATCAATAACATACTGCGCCCACGCTTACAAAGTTATCGGGTAACACGAAGTAAATTGCATACGGCGCTTAATATCTTATAGCAATTTCAAATGAGCCACTCATCGATCAAAGGGTTCGGTTAGTATTACTCATCATTCATGCATTGGCTTGTTAGGCATTAAGCGAAGAAATATGATCTGGCAGACGGTAACCCAAACACTGTATAATAGCGTGTGGGATGATCAGTGAGCATTACTACGTGTGCATTTATATTATTAAGAATATTATATTCTACACTCAAGTTTATACAACAAATACTGATATATTTAAGAGTGTCATAACCTACATTTAGTTTAAGTCAGCGATGCCCGACATCAAGATTTATGGTGAGACGCGGCCTTCCTCCTTAACGTTAAAATATACGCTTAATAGTTAATACACACCGTACACACGTCAATAAGGGCGAATATTTCCAATTTTTGTACGGACACCGGTGTCCGAATAATAAGTGACTGGTTAATTTTGAAACTTAAAATACTAAATTAAAATAAATACTAAATCACGGTCTTTTCAATTCGATCTAATTCCATTAACTCCCTTATTCACTATGGACCCTTTTAATTTTTAATTACCCTTACATAAAAATATTATTATGTTTTCATTCTATTCATTAATGTTAAAATATTGATATAAAAAACCCGCATATGTCGCAAAATACTGTATCTAAATATAACTAGTTTTGTTTACTATTAAATTTGAAGTTTGTAAAACTATAACAACACAGTTTAATTCGATTTACTAGAGTAAGATAACTTTTATAACTCTCTAAGTGTTTTGTCTCAAAAACACATTTATGATGAACTTGAAATATAATCATTAAAATAATCAGTAATATGATCATATCAAAAATACATTAAAAGGGTTGTAAATACCAAAGATTATAAATCATTCTTATGTAATTACACTACTATTTGCTATTTAACTATATATAGTCATAAAAACTTACAACGGTGAAATGGTGCACAAAAACGGTTGTGCCCAATTAATCAACTAATGAGATGATATCTTTATTGACACCACAAGACGGCAGGCGGGGTTCGGTCGCGCCTCGAACCGAAATAGACGACGCGAAACGCTTGACGCCTGTCGAACGCCAGCATTGTGTGTCATCTACACGTCGCACTCAATATTATCTATTTGGGAAGTAAACAGAATCTATCCATATGTACGTATTCACAATTAATACATGTAACAATATTAACGTAGTTTTAGCTAACCGGCACCAACTGCATAATGATCTCAACTCTACTACTGGTCATATAAGTGATTGTTGTGAAACATTTAATTTCGAAGTATTGATCTTAAATATAAATTGAGGCTTTGAGATATATTGAGAGCTTACTAAATGAACCTCTGCCTACCCCTTTGAGGATATACGTTTTATGTTACATAACTGATGTATAATGTATACACCCACACCCAACAGTCACACACATAGTTCTAACCCCACACTAGGTAGAACCTGTATCGTGGATATTGAGAACTACGAGGGAAATACATGAAACAGATATCTATCTGTCACACAAATATTTGTCTCGGTGCGGGGATCGAACCCACGGCTTCTCGATTAACAGCCGGCTTCTCGCCGGATGCGCCAGAGGCTGTATATATTTTAGAAAATTTTATGGAATAATCAGTCCCGATTTCATCCTCTTAAGGGAGGAACATTCCAGTGCTATCATCCAATAAAGATTATCAAAATAGGATCACTGAAGAAAATAAATGCTCTCAAATTAATAACGTATATGCGGACGAAGTTTAAACCTACATCTTCACGTCTCCGTTAAAGAAATCTCATTCATCACAGGCTATTTTGCCACAGACAATAAACCCAAGACTCAGCCTCTCAAAGGCAACAACTGAACCAACCTTAGAAAAAACATGCGATAAACATGTCACGTTACAAATACGTTTTGACCGAGATTAACCGAGTCATCAATATGAAAGTCATGTATCAGCTCTAGCTAATTTTCAGAAAATAGACACGCCAATAAGCATTCGACTAACAATTATTGATAAAGCCCTGACTCCTATTGACATCTGTAGCTAAGTGCTTTGACCGCTAGGTTAAATTATTTTGTTAAGTGTTTTGCATAGTAATGAACTATAACCACTGGTAGTCGTGTTATAATTTCTCGACATAATGTCTACAAACCGATAGTAAGTTTAGTTTAATACTAAAATAAACAAAATAATGACTGGACAGTTGCAGTCACTGTATCCGCTCAAAACGCGACTAAATTACAACGGTAGGCAGCGGCTTTGCTGTACCCTGGCATTGCAGTCTATGGGCGGCGGTGACTACTTACCATCCGGTGGCCCGTCTCTGTTCGACTGCCTATCGAGGCACAAAAAAATTGCTTTAGTCACATTTTGAGTATATTCTGTAACAGCATGTAGTCAAATAATAATAATAGCAGCGATAGCCTAGTTGGTTGCGGTAAGGACTGTCAAGACGAAAGTCGTAGGTTCGAAACCCAAGTGGCATACACCTCTGACTTTTCTAAAGTTATGTGTGTATTAAAATGTTAATTATCGCTTGCTTTAACGGTGAAGGAAAACATCGTGAGGAAACCTGCATATCTGAGAATTTTTCGAAGGTATGAGAAGTCTGCCAACCCGCATTAGGCCCGCGTGGTGGACTAAGGCCTAACCCCTCTCATTAGTAGAGGAGGCCCGTGCCCACCAGTGGGACAATGTTTAATACAGGGCTAGTATTATGTACTCAAAATGTGACTTATCGGTCTCATAGAGATCGAAATACTTGTCTATACCTACATTAAATCTAATTGTCTATTGTAACTAATAAATCTATACTATAATAAAGCTGGAGAGGCACTTTGTCTGTACATTAAATATTATTGCAAAATGTTAATTGTAACGTGTTATATTATCGATATAGAACCCAAAACAATTGTTTTTGGAATTATTGTCTGTCTGTCAAGGCATCACGTCCAAAGTACTGTATTACCACAAAGGAATCGACAATAAAATCATAGTGTCTCGAGGTAACATTTAGTCTTTATTTCATTTAAATCCGTGTATCCAATCAAAAGTTGTACCTGTTTATTATTATGCAAAGATTAGGTGTGAGCGATGAAATGATTTTGAAAATGAAGATAACGTTCACGCGGGTGGAGCCGCAGGCAACAGCTAGTTACAAATATATTGGCACCAATCGCTTGGCGAATTTATTATTTGGTACCAGTGACAGGTTGAAAAACAACCTACTCTCAAAATCAAGGGACTCACATTATTTATATCAGTTATATTGTTGTTCATTAGCAGCGATAGCCTAGTTGGTTGCGGTAAGGACTGTCAAGACAAAAGTCGTATGTTCGAAACCCAAGTGGCACACACCTCTGACTGTTCTAAAGTTATGTGTGTATTAAATGTTAATTATCGCTTGCTTTAACGGTGAAGGAAAACATCGTGAGGAACCTGCATAGCTGAGAATTCTTATACGAATTTCGAAGGTGAAGTCTACCAACCCGCATTAGGCCAGCGTGGTAGACTAAGGCATAACCCCTCTCATTAGTAGAGGAGGCCCGTGCCCAGCAGTGGGACAATGTTCAATACAATAATTGTTGTTCATATGTATGTACATTGAATAACCACTGAGCTCAAAATTAAACCATTACTGTAACACCAGCGGTCGCCGTTTTTAGCTCACTACCTTATTTGCAAAGTTTCAAATTACACATGTTGACATAACAGCCGACAAAAACCACAACACGTCCTAATTGCTTACTACGCTGGGGATTACGACTACCTTATACTTAATTGTCTTGGAGCGTGTATTAATGTTAATAACAGAGATTTTCCCTTTATGGAGGCGAAATAGTTTTTTTCTTGAACAGCTTACCTTAATGTAGGTCAAGTATATACGAGAATTACCGTCATCACCGAGTAATAACAAATTTTGTTAGGCGACATAATAAATAGTACTTTCGCGTGTTCACATTAATTACTTACATGTTTATAGAAAGAAGTATATCCATAATTCGCTGACATTCGCATATTATCAATACTAAATAACGTAAATGAATATATTTGTCGAAATAACGAAAGTTGTTTTAACTTACTTTTGCATACATACATAGATATACACTCCCGCCTGTAATCCCCGAAGGGTTAGGCAGAGGTGTAGCCCGTACACCCACTTTTCGCCGAATTTTGGTCCCATAATGTGATAGGGGGCGAGCCTATCGCCATACCAGGCACAGTTTCCAGACTTCGGGCTAATACTGAGAATTTCAAAAAAGCCCAATATCACCCGACCCGGGGATCGAATCCGAGACCTCAGCACAGCAGCAGTCGTAACGCATGCGCAATTACAACTGCGCCACCGAGGCAGTAACTTACTTTTGTTTATTTGATAATGAATTTTACTAGGTATGTGATGTTATTTTAACTCTGCTATAGAACATAGTGATAAATTTAAGTAGACACCGCATGTAGTGCAATCTGTACGAAACTAAGCGTGTCAATTTTGTTGAATTTATTGAAGCATCACAAGATCAATTTAGTAGAGGCCTTTAAAACTTTTAGGGGTATTTTATAATACTATGGTGCGAATAAAGGAATTTTTCGTCATTTTTTCTTTTACTGTTGTAACTCTGAATGCTTAAATCTTTAAGCACACTACGCTTTCTGAAGATGTTCACCAAACCGCATACTTCGTCTCAGCACGCCGAGTATGCACCATTGCGATGCCTTTTTAGACCCATGTCTATTCCAACGAAAGCTATATTCAAAAATAACGGATATTAAAAATTATGATGTAAAAAATGTATAACAGAGTTTAAGAAGAAATTTTTCATTCACGCTTTTTAAATTTATGTAAGGTTCGTTGTATTCTAGTCATAAACTTTATGCTATCTTGGTGAGATCAGCCCACATGGCGACACAGTATCACAATGGATATTCAGACATTTTTAATTCATTATAATACCTTCATAGTTTACAAAATTTACTGAATAAAGTGCCGTGTCATAAATTAAAATAAAAGTACTTAATACACACGCATTAGGTTATGCAAAGATACCAAGTTTTCGAGTAAAAAATCGAATACTCCGTCACAAAAACGACAAGTCTTAAAATATGGAAAACATAACTAACATCCATAAATGCTCTTTTTATTAATTCATATCTCATCATGATAAGTTATGAGTCAGATGTCGCAAACAAAAAATAAAGAATGTATTAATACCCCACTGCCCGTGAATGTCACATGACTTATTTGAGTTCCGGAGTACACATCAAAACAACATGTTGCCGGCAGTCGGCACATACAGTAGAGATATGTAACAATAGGGTATTTGACAATTTTTGAAAATTGATGGACATCGATAGAGGACTCTCCACTTATAGCCCCCGTAATATTTTTATTATTGAAATATACTCAATTTATATAAAATTCGTGAATTAATTTTTTCATATATAATTTCGCGCTAAAACGCGTTGTCACGTGACATTATCTCTATGTGACGTCATCGCACATATACAAACATTCGTGTCACCTAACAACATAACAAATTATTTGCATTTATCTGTTAGTTTTTCCACAAAAATGAATGAGCCAGCATATAAATATTGTTCAATGCCTTTGTGTAAAATCTCGGCACTAAATCCCGATAAATGTTCATCCATGTGCCAAAATCAAAAGTTTTAAGAAAGAAGTGGCAGATTTCGACTATCAGCCCTTGTAATGCCTTCTTCCATTCTTATAGAAGACTTGATGACGAAATTAACACGTTTCCACATCGAAAAATATGTTCTTCCTTACAATTTTATTTGTCGTAGGATGCAATGTTTATGTGCGATGTCGTCACGAGTAATGGCGGCCGGTATTGCTACGTTTGTGGCACCGAGTGATACAGATTAAAAATTCTAAAATTTAATTACGAAAATAAAATGTTTATAATACATTTAAAATAAAAAATGAATTTAATAAATATGTTTGCTTACTATCCTTTCTCCTAGTACAGTTTTATATTTTTTGGTTACACCAGTCAAACACCCTATTGCAACCAGGGCGCTCCACTAGTGAAATAATACATTCGGGTAGATAGGTGTCATTTCGCTTCCTCATAGTTTAGAACTCGTTGCTTTGATTGTAACGGACACTTAGCACAGACATGTCTAGCAATAAAGAGCTCATTGTACGCGCTCTTTAATTACACTAAGTGGCCAATATGCTCATATCGAACTAGGCTAAATAAGATATTTACTGGCAGGAAAAAACGTTAACATTTTTTTTCAGTGTTCTAATTCTCATTTTGGTTTGTACTATAGTATTTAAATCTAAATCTGGCTGGTGGTAGGATATTCATATCCGCCCGGATAGCGACCAACGTACACAGGGTGTAAAACCCGCTATAGTGGCACACGCAAGTGTGTCGCGCTCCGGGAACTGCCAGTGTTGTATATCCGGTTTTTGTCGGGGTCTAGAGTTGAGGTACGATGTTTGGCCGTGTTGCGGTCTTCTGAGCACTCTGACACTAGACCTTCGCCTGCACCTTCTTCACTTTCTTGCCCATGGCGTAGCGTAAAGAAGCATGCCGGCATAATAGCATACTTACTACTCAATTGCATACTTTCTACTATATTCCATACTTACTACTCTAATTGGACGGCACTGCGCTTACCATCGGGTGCAGTGCGGTCACTTTGCCCTGCCAGGATAAAAAAAATCAAAAGGTACTTTGAAGCATTACTTTATGACACATATTTTTAATAAATAATAATATGTACGTTCACCTATTTACTTTTACTTCAGAAAACCTCATTAGCCATTGTTTTAACTGCTGTAAACTGACTAAGATAAACAACAATTTTAACTACTGCGTCTGGTTTGTTAATGTCTGAGCTTTTTTGCCATTGTTAAACAAAAGTAAGAATTTGAAACGAGATAGCGTCTACTAAACGATTTTTATCGCCTTAAACGCGAAGTTGTTTTTAGAATACACATTTTCTACCCAATAGAATTTTATTGTAATTGTATTTACGGTTTTACAGCTTTCCCGATAGCAAAGAAACTGTTAAAACGCAAAAATTTCGTATATCTTGTCTGATAATTTAAAGTATACTGAGAAATATAAAATGATTGTCTTAATTGTACCAACCACTTTATTATTATCTTATTATCTATACTTTATTATCAAAAAAGTAATTTAAATTTTCAACACGGGGGCGAAGATCCGCCTAAAATTTTGTAAAATTATATACTTACCTAATTAAAATATCAAAACTGCATACATGGCATAAGTACGTCGTCCATACTAATACTATAAATGCGAAAGTAACTCTGTTTGTTTGTTTGTTACCTTTTCACGACTAAACGGCTAACCAGATTCTAATGGAATTTGGCAAGCAGATATATTATATACTGGAGAAGGATATAGGCTATCTTTTTTCTCAAAAAACAACCTTGAAAGGTGTCAAATAGGAGCTCAAAATTTGTATGGGAAATCCATAATTCCTCGACTTAGGGATCTGGTAATTCATATTTAGGCTTTTGGTAGGAAATAAAGAAATACGTGTATCAACGTTTTTGAAAAATCATCCCTAAAAGGGGCAAAGTGAGGTATTCTTTAGACGCAATCTCAAGATTCAGGCACAACACCTGAGGCTGGACAATCGCTACAGGTGCCTCAGAGCAGAAGACAACACCTTGGATTGTATACTTCTGCTCGCGAAAATAACCTCCATGCGGGCAGAGTCGCGAGCAACAGCTAGTATTAGTAAAAATATTTAATAATCGTTTCAAACCCAAAACGATTAGTATAAATAGTTACTATATCCATCCTTATTGATCGCTGTGAACGTCTAGAAGGATAAATACCCATAATTGAATAAATAAATTCATTCATATAAACTTTATTATACCAATTAATAATTGCTCAACAAATCCATTCATTAAATGTAACTAATTATTAAATCTGACACGAAACAAAGTTTCCTCAATAATAATTATTCACCACGGCAAATTGCCAATTCATTTGGCATCAATTTGAGTTGTTCTGTGGGCGTCTGTGTCCAGGTGTTATCCTGTCAATTATCAATTCACATCGCAACGGAGTCGGCCTACGGGCCCGCACCTTATGCGGGAACCCACACTGCAAGTACGAAATTCAACATTAAATGCGTAGGGTTGCCAATAGTCGCGGTCTCGATTGATTTGTCCTAATTTGTATGGCACCGACTGAGTTTGAAAAATGGTGCCATTTTTTTAGTCCGATTAAACCTTTATCTATCTTTTATCTTTATCTATCCAATTTTATATTTTTATAAATAAAAAACTTGTATTGTTGTCTTCTCGTATTTATAGTGTTATGTAAATTTTAAACGACATAATTTAGATGGCACTGCTTTTCCGGGCAGGACGACGTCGTCCCGGCCCGCTAGTATTATATTTATTTGGAGAGCCGAATAAATATACTACTTCAGTGTAAAGTTCCGAACTTTGACGGTTCTGCACGTCGCCTAAACTCCAGATGATCCTGAGTATTTTGTGACTGAAAAACCCAATATCACTTTTATCCCACCCGGGGATCGAACTCAAGATCTCAGCACAGCATTCGCACCGAGAAATTACAACTGCGCCACCGAGGCAGCCTCAACCAACTTAATAAGTTTTTTCTGTCCTGACACGACAAAATGACAACACTGAACCTGATGGTAAGCGCAGTGTCGTCCAGTTAGAGTATCAAATTATTAATATTATTATTAAAATAGTAACAAATATTTTTTTGTGAACCATATAAAGGTTTTCCGAAGTCGGAACCGCCCGCGCCTGTACTAACTACAACTCTTTATCCTTACAATGCGAATAAGCGGTCGGACGTGCGACCAAAACGGAAACTTGAAAGTGGAATTTCAAGTTTAATACCAGAAGCCACTTGTGTTGTGGGAAGGTCTTACTGTAACCGTCCCATAAGATCGCAGACTCCTTTATCACCGATAAATTCACGTTAAACGGTGGAGAAGGAAGCTGTGTGGACCGTGTTTATGGAAAGGATAATACGATAAGCATTGTTTAGAAGATCCACTTAGGGTCTGTTGTATCTATAGATTATACATATATCTAAGTAGTTATACTATATAAGCAGATCTAGATTTACCTTTTGTTTTTTTGATGTTCCGTGCTCAAAAAACCAAATACTTATTTATGGAATCAGTTAAGTATATCTCTCGCCCAAAACATTTATCTGACTATTAATCCAATTTCCAACCAAAATACATAATTAACTAATTGGCCGAAAATCGATTATTTGAGAGAATAGTTAAGTTTTATACTATATTCTAGTACACATGAAAACGCTTAATACGGTTTCTTAGATTCGTTCATTATACAACCAGAATAATTATTTATATATTTTTGACAATTATCACGTATTTCATTTATTCCTGCAGCAAATTCGTATTTTTGTCGCATCATGAAGCTCTGGAACAGTTTGCCAGCTACCGTGTACTCTTCCTATGATTCTGGGTCTTTAGGCGTAGTGTGAAAAGCGACACAGCTGGCCGGCATGATTATTAATGATGCATTATTCTGTATTATTAATAAACATAATTTTCATCTATTATTGTCAACTCTGAGTACATAATAATATAACACGCGTAAAAGAACATATAGCTGACGTAAAACACCGACACTCTACGAAGTCTGCAGTTGCTGAACATTCAGAGGAAGGCTCCAAGCATTATCTTCGATTTGACAAACCACAAATCCTTGCCAAAGAACACCGATTCCTGCCTAGGATGATTCGCGAGGCTATTGAAATTAAAAAACATCCAAATTTCAATAGAGAAGATGGTTGGAAGCTAGCACCAGCCTGGGATCCAATTATACATTTAATTAAATCGGTACCCAAAAGACCAACTGCCAGACCTCAAGACATTGTGAGCTCTTTCTGCGTAGATCGGACTACAACAAAATAAAAATTAAATATCAACTATATGGAGGGTAGAAACATTGCACTATACTTTCGTGACGACATACAACTCAGTCTCCCCCGTGACCATGAAGGCTGTAAAGCCTTCGAAACGTCGGGTTAAAAAAGTAAAATAAACCGCGATAGAATCCGTAAATTTCGTTTTATTACAAAATAACACTTTATTTACACCACAAATTACAAAAACTGGTTGTATCAGCCTATTAGGTGTTACAAATTGGCGGTCATATCGCTAAGAGCGATCTCTTCCAGACAACCATGATACATTCTCAGTATCAAATAATTATGATTATTTGCTTTATGTAAGCACATACTAAGATTTAAGTAGAGCGACTCTTTCGGGAATACTACGGACTACTAGACTAAATAAGCCCAACAGCATTATATACTTTTTATCCTGCCATAAAAAAGTGACCACACCGCACCTGATGGTAAGCGAAGTGCCGTCCAATCAGAGTATCGAGTAGCGAGAGACAATCTATCCCCCGCTAATTAACACAATCATGCCGGCCTGCTTCTTCGCACTACGCCATGGGCAAGAAGGTGACTTCAGGATACTTATGACTTTTAGAGGTAACGTGTTTGTTTGTTAATTACCGCTCATTTTAACAGTGAAAGAAAACATCGTGTGGAATCCTGCATCTAGAGATCCATTGAGACAAAAAATAACTAAAACTAATAAAAAATAAGTAAAATACTGAGATTGTTTTATTAATTTATTATTACATAGTTGTTGAATATAAATCAAAACAAGAGTGAGAAACTTTTGTGCAAACAATACGATTTTTATTCATGTTGGATAGTGTCCAAAAACAGATATCATTTTTTAGTGAAATCAGCCATTCGGGGCCCAACAAAAGCTTCTCCACATCGAAACCCATTTAAAGAATTTAAGTAAATAGTTTTGTAAATAAACATTCTTCTTTATTGTGATAGCTAACCTAACCTAAGACCTTAATTATATCAATTTCATAATAATAATTATTATTTATTTTCGGATAACAAGAATCCATGGTTTCAGTTTAAGTAGATTAAAAGGAATGTTGGTAACACAATATAATATATTGAGTCAAGATCAAGCAATGAATATATTCAAATGATCATCCTCCATACAAAATGCCCATGATGGGTGATTAAACAGTCACTGCTCCTGTTTCAGAATGCTGTAACGACTGGCCTGTAAATATCTCCGTAGCCTAAAAAGTCCAATATTTAGCAAAATGCTGGCGGTGTGTATTATTCAAATGAGTAGATGTTTCCCGACGACAGACGTCCGCCCACGCGGTCTATTTAGCCGACTGACGCTATTTTTCAATGAAGTTAGAACGAGTATCGATACATGCGGCATCGATACTCATTAGACACATTCAAATTATCAAAAATGTGTCACATCCAACGATGTTACTCGTTATACATCGGCGTAGATAAAGAAAATGGTGTATCAGCTGATGGTAAGTAATCACCGCAGCCAATAGACTTCTGCAATGCCAGGACAGAGCAAAGCCGCTGCCGTTGTAAACTGATAATTATCGACAAACTCTGGCCAACACTATACGAGTAGTGAGCACCGATACACGATATCTCGATCAAACCCTACCCTATTTGTTATACATTTTAATTGCGAGGACCATTTGCGAGAAATGTGTTTGTCTCTTAGAATATTTGCTTAAAAGAATGTTGATTAACGTACGTGTAAGATACATAATTGACATATTCAACTGAACGAAAAAATATGCTAATGAGTATTCACGTTTATTGACATTGGCAATACATCACCTATTTATATACTTTAAGCTGGATTGTATATCTTCTGCGATAATTATATTTTTTCTGCGTTTCTGATGTGATAGGGTTCGATTTTGAATAGTTTAATCGTGGCAAATTACAAACCCAATAAAACTTGACGCATTAATATATCGATTATAGGTAGGTATCTTTAAATAATTATTTATTACTAGACGTTGCTCGCGGCTCCCCGCGTGGAGGTTATTTTTAAAAGGAAAGGTATACAATCCATGGAGCCATCTTAAGCTATTACACCTTTCTATATTTTGCTATACCATAAGATGCGTGCATTTTTCCGGGATAAAAAGTGGCCTGTCATTTTCTGATCCCTAAACTACCACTATGCAAAAAATCATGTCGATCCCTTGGTCTGTGAAAAACTAAACTATCCCACGGGAACTGTACATTTTTCCGGTATAAAAAGTACCCTATGTGCTATTCCAGACTATAATGTATCTCTGTGCCAAATTTCAACCAGATCCGCCCAGCCGTTGTAGCGTAATTGAGTAACAAACATCCACCCATCCATACATCCAAACTTTGGCATTTATAATATTAGTAGGAAATAGTAGGATACATAATACTTTGAGGCTTTTTAAATCCTAAAATTAAACAAAAAAATTTAGTAGAAACAAATTCTGACAGATATGACAGCAATATGACTCACGGTATGAAAGTCAACAGCAAGTGGCGGCTTCCCATCGATCCTTTGAGATAGTGAGTATGATATGACTACTGTCAAATCAGCCCATTCACACTGCAGACAAAACAGTCTACAGCGTAGCGCTGTTACTTACACTTACTTAATTAAAAAATAATAACATTTTAATGTATTTTAATTTTAATAAGAACCCTTTTAAACAACAAAAAAGTATTTCTCGAATCGGTCCATGCTTCTTCGAGTAATCTGGGAACATACATAGTTTCCTCCTTTTTTAAAGTCGGTTAAAAATAAGACTTCATTTTCTTCACTAAAATAGGACCGATTTAATTTTAGACTATTAAAAACCGGCTATAAAAACCATATTGAGCACGCGTGTGGATTTTATAATCTTTTTATTGATTACTATGACACAGATCGCACTTTAATGATTTACGTCGTTAACGGCTAAGTGATGATGATTTTAATTAACCCAAGTAGAATTCACAAACACTCTCACGCTTGGTCAAGTAACTTGTGTTGGAGTTTATCCATATTAATACAATTTGTATTGCGAACATCGGCAGCCGTATCCTACTAATATTATAAATGCGAATGTTTGGATGGATGGATGGATGTTTGATACTTAATCACGCTACAACGGCTGGACGGATCTGGTTGAAATTTGGCACAGAGATAGATTATAGTCGGGAATAGCACATAGACTAGTATCTTATATATTTAATCCCGGAAAAATGTACAGTTCCCGTGGGATAGTTTAGTTTTTTAGAGCAAGGGATCGACATGATTTTTTGCATAGTGGCAGTTTAGGGATAAGAAAATGACATTGGCTACTTTTCATCCCGGAAAAATTTACGGTTTTTATGGGATAACAAAATATAGAAAGGTGTATCAGCTGAAGATGCTTCCATGGATTGTATAACTTTTCTTCCAAACATAACATCCACGCGGGCGGATCCGCGGGGAACATCTAGTGGTTATATAAATCAATGGAGTCATCAGGATTCAATGTGTAGTATAGTAATTCAATGATGCATTTCTCGGAACAAAATGGACAACGATTACTTTGTGTCTTTGGAACATAAAAATGTTATGCATATAACATTTTTGATACGCCAATAGTCAGAACATCTAATTTCTTATGGCATGGCAGTGTGATCTCATCAGTCATCCGTTCATTAACCATTATAGTCAGACAGCTTACCGTTCAGTTCAGTCACAGTCAATGTAACGAACTGTAAAACGTAACATTATTTATCTAATATCGCTAAGTGTATGATAGATGGTAGCTCGCAGAATATAAAGCATTAGTTTTCAGTTCACCGTTCCGTTAAGTTACTTACAAACTCTTCTCTGACCAGAAAAGTACATGTTTCCATAAATATTGTAATAAACTGCCTTTCAACCATTTATGGATGGAACACCAAAAAAAGCATTTTTAGCATAATTTATTTCACCATTTTTAGTCCAGCAGTTTGTTCTGGGCGTTGACAAATTCAAGACATGTAGATAAGTATGTATACATAGGGGAAAAATCCCGTATTAGAGCAGGGGTGGCGGTACAAGGCTAGTTTGCTATGTGCGAGTTTTTGCGGCTCGCTGAGCCGGCTGGTTGAAGCTTATAAAAACAAATGAAGGCAGGCAGTGTGGTATGGCGCGGCTGTTGCCACTTTTTTAATTAGAGTCTACGCTCGTCAAACTTACCGACTAACTGCACTCGTGTTATGTACTTGCTTATATTAGTGTTGTTTTTAACGATGATTAAAAAAATAATTAACGCTGCGTTGAAAGTGTTTAAATGGCGGGTCAAATGTGCTAACTCTTTCTTCGGCGAGTTGACGGCAAAAAAAGACAAGTACCTATCTACTAAAGTTAATAAGTTCAGTGCATTAATGATTATGATCTACTAACAATTTTAATATAATTATGAGTTCCATCAAACAGAATTACCTCACTATTATGTATTGCTATAGTATCTAACTTAGAAAAACAATTGAACATAAAAGCCAATATATATATTCCTTTTCATGCTAAAAGTAAATATAGAAGCTCACGTACGACACGAGAATATTTAATATGAAGAAAAACACTGATGCGTAAATATCTTGCGTGAAAATGGAATTCATTTTATATCACGATACGTGACGATCGACGCAATATTTTTCTACAATAAAATACATTTTAATTCGTGTCAAAAAAAAGTTAATTAATTTATGGGTAACTTAGATCACGTATTAGTTATTCTATATTGTATAAATTAATTTAACATTATTATATTTTGATGCTTCTATTTTTAAAGTAATATATACAAAAATAAGGGCGACATTTTCATCGAATAGCCTTTTAAAAGAAAAACATATAATATACTGGGTGATTTTTTTTACCGTCTTGATAATAATATGGCGTGTTGTGTAAGTGGAATAGAATCTATAGACTATAGACAACAGTATTTGTGTACTAGCATTTCGATTACAAAAGTTCCGAAAGTCTAATAAAATCCATAAAAGAAATTGTAGTAACCTTTCGTTATATTGACTCAAAAGTAATTCCAGGCAAATCATGTTTCTTGAACCGGGAAAACTCACAAAAATTGTTTAGGCATATCGACCTCACGCTTCTCTGTCCATGGGTGTAATTCACACCAATGGTCTAGTGAGACGACTACTTTACGAGTATAGTCTCGATACTAGTTTACGAGTGGTAACGAGATCTGAACTCGGCGCATCATTTATTTATTTCGCCGCGGCAACACTTAAGTATGTATGTGTTTGTAAATTATATTTTAACATGCCTCGGTGGCGCAGTTGTAATTGCGCATGGGTTACGACTGCTGTGATGAGGTCTCGGGTTTGATCCCATGGTCGGGTTAAAGTTACAATGGGTTTTTCTATCTAGAAATACTCAGTATCAGCCCGAAGTCTGGAATAGTGGCCGGTATGACGATAGGCTCGCCCCCTATCACATTATAATAAATTCGGACCGTAATAAATTCGGCTAGAAGTGGGTGTACTGGTTACACCTCTGCCTGCCCCTTCGGGGATTACAGACGTTAGTATATATGTATGTTTGTACTTTAACACAGTAGCTGCACTAAACTTTATATTAAGATAATGGTAAGTGAAAAATCTATGATTTCGCCTGACATTATAATAGAGTAGGTATATATTGGCTTTGAATCAATCTCTTAGGTATTACTTAATTCTAGAAATTTATTTCTTGCGTAAGTGTGTAACTCAATGACAGCTCTATAAGACGTGTGTAGGCTATGATTTAAGTGAAGCTTCAATACTAACTTCAAATTATAAATACAAATAAGTAAGTAATCAAAAACTATCTAGTTCTTCTTCTTTTATAAATTAGATGGCTCCACCGTTTCACCAGTGATTTTGCCAATGTCAAGTAAAGTGTTGTCGCTTGTCAGTAGGAATTTCAATTTTATAGTTTTGTTAACATACGGCCCGAAGTTACTTTAAATGAATTCTAGTCGGTCAAATTAGATCTTTATAATATTATTTATATAAATTCGAAATTTTAGTATACCGAAATAATGAAACAGAACTATCTAGTTATCGTGCCTGTTTAATAACGAGTTTTATGCATCCACATTAATTATACGTTTGACAGTCTACTGAGTGGGTAGACTTGAATGTAACAAGTGGGCAGAATAGCACCTTTAATTATGATAGATACCCCGGATCCTTGGTACCGAGAACATGGGCGTTAGAGAATGTGACATGTCGCCTGCCGTGAGCCAATCAAACTATAAGCTCTTTCGAATGTTTAAATTGATAAAAAGATTGATAATAATAATCAGTACACTCAACAGTTACACACATAGTCATGAGCATACATTAGATTAACCTGTTTCGTGGTTATCAAGAAGTACAAGGAACTTTCAATCTCATAACAACCTAACCAGAAACAAACATCTTTATACATTACATACAAATTAGTTCCAGTATGGTGATCAAATCCTCGACTTCTCTTTTCACAGCTGGCTCCTCGTCTGCTAAGGTAGCTATCAATAAGTTTACGCTTAGATCCAGCAAAGGAGGAGTGAGCCCATCGGAGGACCCGACGGGGAAACTATATAAGGCAGAACGCTTGGTGTATTTGCTGGTAAGGATATTCATATCCGTCCGCATAGCGACCACCGTACACAGGGTGTAAAACCCGCCATAGTGGTACACGCAAGTGTGTCGCGTTCCGGGATCAGCCAGTGTACATCCGGTTTTTGTCGAGAGTCTATAGTTGGGGTACGATGTTTGGCCATTTTGCGGCCTTCTGAGTACTCTGACACTAGACTCTCGACCGCTTCTTCTTCTTTTCTTTCTTGTTTCTTGCCCATGGTTAGTGTGAAGAAGCAGGCCGGCATGATTGTGTTGAGTAGCGAGGGATTGATTATCTTTAACTACTCGGTACTCTAATAGGGTATTTGTCAATTTTTGAAAATTGATGGACATCGATAGAGGACTCTTCACTTATAGCCCCCGTAATATTTTTATTATTGAAATATACTCAATTTATATAAAATCCGTGATTTTATTTTTACATATATAATTTTGCGCTAAAACGCGTTGTCACGTGACATTATCTCTATGTGACGTCATCGCACATATACAAACATTCGTAACCGATGTGACACTTAACAACATGACAAATTATTTGCATTTATCAGTTAGTTTTTCCGCAAAAATGAATGAGCCAGCATATAAATATTGTTCAATGCCTTTGTGTAAAAACTCGACACTAAATCCCGATAAATTGTTCATCCATGTGCCAAAATCAAAAGTTTTAAGAAAGAAGTGGCAGATTTCGACTATCAGCCTTTGTAATGCCTTCCTCCATTCTTATAGAACACTTGAGGACGAAATTAACACATTTCCACACGTTTACACATAGAAAAATATGTTCTTCCTTACAATTTTATTTGTCGTAGGATGCAATGTTTATGTGCGATGTCGTCCCGAGTAATGGCGGCCGGTATGGCTACGTTTTTGGCACCGAGAGATACAGATTAAAATAAAAAAATAAATAAAAAGAAAATAAAATGTTTATAATACATTTAAAATAAAAAAATGTATTTAATAAATATGTTTGCCCACTATCATTTCACCTAGTTCAGTTTTAAATTTTTTGGTTACATCAGTTAAACACCCTATTGAACGGCACTGCGCTTACCATCAGGTGCAGTGTGGTCACTTTGCCTTTTATCATTATTCCTTAATAACAATAACTCGTATGTTAAGCAAAGATTTGTCTAATAATAATTTCCAATAAAATTATGAGAGATAAGATTTATGAAGAAAATAAGCAACTTTCTTAAAAAAATTAATAGCGCTCTGGTTTTCCACAAAAGCAGTATTTAGCCATAAATTAATATTTTTATTATTTACATATAATAAACCAAAAGTGAGACCCAAAATTTCTTGTCATTCTATGTTAGTTGCAAACACATCAATAAAACAATTTCTTCATGGCAAAAACTTCACAGTTATTACATTTTATTACTTCATTGTCATGTATGAATCATTTTATTTGTAGTTAAATAATGGCTGTGTGTAAGAGTTTATAAAATTAAAATAAGACTAGGTTTTCAAAACTATTTTAGTAATTAAAAGACATCATATTCATAGAAACCTTCAAAAATGTCAGATTTTCATACAACATTTCATCCCATATTTTACCCCCTTAGGGGAGGAATTTCCAATAACCCTTCCTTAGTGGTTGCCTACTTCATAAAAGGTACCTACTGTCAAAATTTCAAGTCTCTAACCACAGCCGTTTAGGCTGTGTGTTGATATGTTAGGCAGTCAGTGAATCAGTCAGTTTCTTCTTGTATATATGTATACAGATTACCACTATAGAAAGAGAATTAATACATATACTATGAAACACATCAAGCATCATTTATCTAAATGTACAAATTGAATGAAAACATAGTTGGTTGGAGCATACACTTATATTGTTAAACACTCAGCTGTCCTTTATAAGTATTGAATAAATTATAAATAATTGCATATGTAGAGCAAAAAATATTCATGTTTTGCATTATACACAATATTAAATGTCAAATAAGTATATAAACCTCCCAAACAACTGGACCGATTTGGATGAAATTTTGTGTGTATATTTTAATGGGTTTGAAAACACAATTGGACCTGGTAGGTTAAGCTGCTGTCGGTATGTCACCAAAGTTGATTTGCTGGGATTTGTGGGAGAATGCCAAAGATTATAGATAAGATCTTTAAAATATCATATTTAATGTGGTGCTGCTTTTCGGGACAGGACAACATCTGCCGGGCCCAATATTTATAGTATAAAATTATTGTTGTGTAAAATGGTGCATAAGTACAACAGTAAGTTGTAATTCATGTAAAATAGCAACCGTTCAAGTCTCTTTCATTCTGTAATTCAATTCAGATTGTGTCATGTTGGTACCATAAGAAAATAATATCTATTAATAACAAAAGACTTTGTAAAAAACTTCCTATGAAAGTTATGCTCTCATAACCACCTCCTCACATAATGTATGTGCTACCTAACATTATGCTACCATACCAGGCTGGGACACCATTGACAGCACTGTCTTATCTCATTCGGTAGAGTGATCGCCATCAGTGTTAGCTTTAAGGATTCTTAGATGCAGTCAGTAAGTATGAAGCTCTACGTACTTATAAAACAGAATACCTTTTTCTTTAAAACATCCAAACAGGCTTTAAATTTATCTAGGTATTACTGTTTGGTTAGTTTGTCTTAAACCTATAGCCAATACATTGATTACAAAATTCTTATCTATAGTAATATTATAAAGAGAAAAGATTTGTATGTATGTTTGTAATGAATTGGCTCAAAAAGTACAGGACCTATTTTAAAAATCCTTTCACCATTTGAATGCAACATTATCACTGATTAATATAGGCTATTTTAATTGCAAGAAAAAAATAAGGATAGAAAGGTGTAATTGCTTAAGATGCCTCCATGGTTTGTTTACATGGATTGTTTCTTCCAAAAATTACCTACACGCAGGCGGAGCCGCGAGCAATATCTAATAATAAATATATTGCCATAAAATTTTTATAAATGGTATTGTGGATTTAATAGAATTTATAAGATACCTATTTTTTTTTTTTTCTTTATTTTCATTTTGGGGGTTTTTTCAAGCATGAAAATGTCACCCCCATTATTGTATACATACTTTGACAAAATAAGCTTATATAAAAAACAAAATTATGTATATATATATAATACCTACAACACCAAATTAACAAAATATACACAAACATACTAAGTAACACGTGATTTTAGTGTCTTATCTATTATTTTATAAAGCAATCTAGCCTCATCGGAAACCGGGGAGGCCAGAAGGCCAGAATGCTATTATAAAAATAAGATACCTATGTTTTAGTTTATTTGTCTTGCTATGTCTTAAATAATTCTTTAGCACATGCTGATGGATGAGAAATGCCAATGTTTTGTTAATTACTAGACCATTGAATTTGGTACTTGGTCTCTTGAGAATTGTTCCACAGAGTTTATACTATATTTTACTAACAAACAGTATTTGGAAATATTGATTTATATTGTGCATATATTATTTTTTTGTTTGCTTATCTTGCAATCAGTTAAAAAAAACTATGAGCAGATGGGTTAAAGGAGGATTTGGCAGGTGTGAGCTTTTCCCCATCAGGATCAACTTTCTAAATATATCGAATACAACTCTGTCTACAAATTATCCAGCTGTAGGATGTTGCGCCTTTTGAGTCTGCCGACACAATCTAGTATTGTGAGTTGAGCGGCCTGTTGGTTGGTGTGTCTTTCCTGTGTGGACTTGTATTTTTGAGAACACAACTTTATCTCTTCCCTGACTGTGTTCATGTATATATAGCAATATATTCATTAAATTTTAGAAACTAATATCATTTTTATTAAATCCTGCATGGTTACTATAAATATAAATAACATTTATGATAATATATCCTTAATTTACTAAAAATAAGTTGGTGGTAAAATAAGTGATAAAACACAAATTGAAAAACTATAGTTAGCTATTATTTAACCATAATTACATGTGGCCATGGTAGATTAGTAATGATCTATTGAAAATAATCATGAAGAATTAGTGTTGCTGAGATCCAAGTTACCCTAAAAATTATAGAATAAAAAAAAAAACAAATCAACCCAACATTTATTTTTTTAATGTTACTTATGTATTAAAACAAATGGAAAATCATCCTCATATTCATTAACTGCAAGGAAATCATGTATCTGCCGGTACTGAATTTAAAAAATAATAAATTTAAGTGATATGAATGAATAATAAACTATATCTCAATAAATATTTTTATTAAGTATGTATATATTATTATATACTGATAATTATTAGTTATTATGAAAGAAAAAAAGATTTTATAAAAAAAATAACTGGGCAATATACATAAAAAATTCTGCAATATTGTTATAATTGACATATTTCTGCTGTAAATTGTGTGTATATTCAGGCTTGTATACTTTAGTCAACAAAAAAATGTTTTAATAGACTTTGCAAATATAAACATTTTTCCATAGAATAAATTGTATTTACCTGGTCAGGGCAGAAGTATCCAAATGCAACCATGCCAAATAAAGAAAGCAGTAAACAGAAGAGTATAACTTTTCTCAGTTTAGATCTTGGCTCCATTTTCTTTATCTCGTAAACACCACTGGGCAGCAACAAAGCGAAATCACTATCTACTTGCACTGATACACTTTTTTGCATTTCGACCGGGTGCATGTCTCATTTTTACCAAAATATATTTAGACAACTACACACACTTATTTGATCTATTGTCTTAATGCTAAAGTTATTTTTCCACAATTAATTCACATGGCTGTCCGAGTTATCTAACTTAGATCGTTTATGATAACATTGTTCTGCTGGTATCGAGCTAATGTATTACGACATTAACCAAGTCGAAAATAAATCTACAGAACAGACGACTGAGTGCGACATTCGAACGAAGACTGAACACCGACTGCCACTGACAACACTCGATTTACACAGAACCGCGACGCGAATATAAATGTATACAAACAACATAGACGACTAGAACTCGTCCTTGCCTTGGCCAATACGGGGCCTGTATATTATCACAGAATAATAACACAAAACATTAAGGAAATAACCAATAAAACTAGGTCTTTGTAAATAAAAAATTGTAGAATCTCTCATTTTTGATTTTAAACTAGCGAATGACAATTTGTCAATTTTTATTAATACTATTCACTGTGAAAGTCGTAGTCGCGTCTTCGAAACGCAGTAGAGAAGGACAGCAATACAAAGCTTATACTGGTGTTATGAAAAACTGATACATTGCCTCAGTAACGAGCTACAAAACTATTTTTGATGATATGGAACGCAACAAAAATTATTCGTTCAGAAACTATCCATATGACTGTCAAGATGTGAAAAAAATTCTGAACGTCTTGAAATCAAATAGGTTTCTAAAAGAAGATATTGTATTTTTATTTATTATAATGACACTTTATATCTTTATCAAATCCATTTTTACAAAATAGACACAAACGCAATGGTACTGATGAAAATAACACTGCAAGCACGTAAATACCTGAAAAGCCATGGACGATGAAGTGGAAGTCCGGTGTACGAAATAAAAATAATTATATTTTGAATGTTATCCGTAATATTAGCTCAATGAATGTTAGTAATATTTCTAATCAGAACCTTCCGAGGATAGACAGTAAAGTATAATAAAATAAGGAACAGTATGTTTATTGTGATTTGGTTAATGTAATGAAAATCAACGAAAATAGATCGTTATGAGATCAAAGGTAAGGTTTAAGGTTTTCAATTTATCTGTTTTTTAGGGTATGTTATGTGATATGGACCGTTTTTTTATTTTTTGTAGGTGGTCCTGTTAGAGTACTAAGAGTTAGTTGTTGACTAGTGGGCACCCGACAATTCTATGATGTGCACGGATCGGGGTATCCTTTGTTTCAGGCCCGCCCCAAGACTAAATATTTTGATTAGAGTTTCAATCATAGCCACAATACTTGACATCTGCCTGAATTTCCTTTATTCATCAATATCTAAGCAAACGAAGAGGGTTACTCTTGACACTCGATTCCAATTTAAAAATGGGATTGGGTTCGAAAACTGTACTTTTGGCACGCTTGAACGCAGCACCAGCGCACGATTTAACTGAATACGGCACAAATTTTAATTACTAAATGAAATAGAGTATTTACGATCGCTAGTTCGTAAATATTCTATTTCATTTAGTTGAGTGAGTTAGAGTTTCAATTTATTCTAGATTGAAATTGAAACTGTATCGTGTTCGAGATTGGAATTGATTTCAAGAGTAGGCCTACTGGGCTCATTTACGGTAGGCAGCGGCTTTGACTTGCCCTGGCATTGCATAAGTCTATGGACGGCGGTGTTTACTTACCATCAGGTGGCCCGTCTGTCTATCCAGGGAGTAAAAAAATAAATTTCATCGCCTCAGACTCTCCTTCGTTCGCCAATATTCATATTCTTGTTTTAGACCGTGGTGGCAACAGGATGCCACATTACATATACATGGATTAAACCCATTCTTGCTATACACAATATTATTTTCAGTGTGGCTTCATCACTTCAGTAATCACTACTTACCACCAAAAAAATCCTGGCATATATGTTTATTTTATCTAGTTCATTCAATTCTCAAAGGGTAACAGGTTTTGGACAAAAATACCACTTATCCAATTCTATGACAGGCTTTAATCCATTTATCAGATAAGAAATTTAATGTAGGCATGTATTAGGTACAATTTCCAAAATAACACTGCTTACCTAAAGGAAAAATAAAACTTCTTAATAAATCATGATAAAATCTAAAATTAGTTAAAACAGAAAACACATCTACTGCATTAGCAAAATTAATAACTACAAATTATTTAGGTATTGACAAATTAATATTGTGGCACTATATTTTATACGTCTCGGAAAACATGAACCGATAAGCGATTTTTTGTGTTTAATGTGAAAGAAAATATGGGCACGGATATAAAGGTGGGGATGATATTACAATGCATAACATTATATAAAATATTTATGGACTGACCAGAGACTAATACTACATATTTTTGCGTACCTATTTCATAGTTATCACAAAGGTACTTGCTGTAGGCTGAATGGATAATATAATCAAAGTATTTAGAAAAGGTAAAATTGATTATCATTATATTAAATATACACCTGACGTGAATGCTTTTTTACGAAATAAATATATTTAACCGGGTATTAACATAAATAATCGTCAGTTTTTACTTTATTTAAAGTATATATAACTAATTACCTTTTTTAATCAATTTTATTTTACAATAAATCTTACAGACACTGTAAACACACTGATCTGATGATATAAATTATCTAAGTTATGTGAATTTTAAAATAAATGTGAAATTCAGAAGTTCAGCTCTAAACAATGTTAATATTATAAGGTTAAATATTAATAAGAATTGTTGTACCTACTGTTTGCATGTGCTATTGAAATATACTCAAGTATAGATATATAAAAACACAATTTGATTCAAATAATTTTGCTATAAAAATACACAACATACAATAAATGCACATAAATTAGTTTTTTGTATAAATGTAATACTCATAAGTACCTACACAATCACTTTTAGTGGTCATACTAACAACATTTCTATTAATATCTTTCTTTGTAATGTCAACTAATTAACAATGCAAAAATTTGATAATGCAGTTATATACTGCTGCATTTAGTTTCTGGTCAGGTCACAAAAACATATAAAGGAAAATCATATTGATTGTCAAATTTCTCTCGTCACACTGTAATTGCACTTAAAAGTAGAAAAATAATATGTTTTGTAAACAATATAATTATGTACACATGTTAAAAAATCAACAAGGAACAATCGATATATTGCTAAAATTCAAACAGCACTTGCATAAACAATAATTAATCTTGTCAACCAACCATGTTAGCAGCTGCTACTAGCATCGGGCAGTAAAACTTAAGTAAGTGAAACATGTTTGTTGGACCAATGTCAAAAGATATAAATGAATTACAGTAATATTGTATAATTATTTATATAGTCTGAACACTATAGCAGTTTCTTGACAATATTAATTATTGTTGCTGAATCATTTTTTGGATTAAATACATTTATCGGTTCTTCCTTATCCACCAAATAGATCACAATTTAGACAGAATATTATACTCCACGTAACTATTGTACGTACATAGTTTGTCACAAAAATAACAAATGTTTCCATGAAAATTAAATTCATCATATGATGGAGTAAAATTTAACACAATGCCACGAGAGAATGCGTCAGTCCTTTATGATATTAAAAAATGTATACAAAATGTCCACAGCTGGTTTGCTTACATTTCTGTGTAATACAAAAGTTACAAATCACCACATAATTATAAGACACTGATGATGCGGTATCGTTCAAACACTACACTCAGTCGCGCGGTAACGTTGATGTTTGTATCGACGTTTCGTTTAGTTTTACCGGTCCCTAAACAAAAGGATCAACTCCTCTCACCACAGAATTTTCTAGTTATAAAAATTACTATATTATTTATCGATTCAGTCCACGAATTTGAAACAAAGTCTACGATTTAACCCGTCGCCGTGTGACACGGTACTGACGCACGACGATGACGGTGTTTACATAATGTTCTGTTCACTATGCGTTTGCTTAATTAAACGTTCTTCCAGTACGAAATATTATTTAGCACATTTTAATTTGTTGAATGTTTTTGGCGATGCACTGTTTAAAACAATATATGTTACATTGTAACTGTTCAGGTTGAAACGCAACATTCACCGGTCACGTAATGATGAAAATGTTACATTTTCCCATCCATGTATGTCACTGTGCATACATTTTGTGTAATGCGGTACCAATTAATTACTCTACTACTAGTTGTCTATGGGGAGAAGTCAGTCCTCATACTTCTGACACAACAAATACAATCAGTTTCGAGAACGCCCACGTCCACGTGAGCCGTCCCGGTCCTGAAACATGAGAAAAATATTAAAAGTTTTCACCTAAAGTGTATTTCATGAAAATATTTGGTAAAAAAAAGTGTGTAACAAACCTTATGCTGGGTTCTATAATCACGATCGCGATACGAGTTATCCCTGGTTTCGCGAGGGTCACGATCGTCACGATGGTCGCGATGGTCGCGAGGTTCGCGGAATTCACGCAGGTCACGTGGGTCTCGAAGGTCCCGCGTGTCACGTAGGTCGCGCGGGTCGCGGGGGTCGCGCATGTCTCTCGCTTCTCGAGAGTCGCGCGGCTCCCGCGGTTCACGCCCATCTCGATGATCGCGACCCTCACGTCCATCTCGGTGATCGCGATAGTTGCGATATCCTCTCCCGCCTTCATGCTCATCACGATTATTATCATGATTGTTGTGGAGAGGAACTTTACGCGAGTCCTCCTCCTCCTGACGTCGTTCGTAATGGATAAAGTCATCGAATATTGAGGTGGAATGACAGTAGCAGTGCATGATCCGCAGAACCTGGAGACCTTTCGGATGCGGCACCTCCTGGGTGTCGCGCGAGTTCGTCACCGGCTTATTCTCATTATTTTCTAATTTGATATGACGCAGTTGCCCGTTTGGAACGTCCTTAACGTAGACCCACCTGACGCGGAATTGTCCCTTCCACTTATCCTGCGACCACACGCTCGAGTTTGAGTTGTAATCGACCGCACTCATCATGCGGGCCATGCCACAGAAATGTCCGCTGCCGTTCACCGAGAAGAACAAATACACAGTGCCACCTTCTCTCTCACGCTCGCGGAACGCCGCGTCGAGCCGCTTGTTGCCGTGCTCGGTACTGCACCAGATCTCGTATTTGATACTGCGGTGGATGTCGTCCTCCGAATAGGATTTGATTACGAAGAACCGAGCCATCGGGGCGGTCAGATCGAACTCCTTCGGGTTATATTCATTTTTGACGCGGAGTTCGTCGAGCACTGGATGTGGTTGTGCTGGAGCTGTAGGAGGCGGCGGCTGGGCAACAACCGGCGGCACCGGCAACGGCGGGCGCGGCTGGTGTGGCTGCATCGGCTGGTGCGGAGGCGGACCGCGCGGCGGGTGCGCCCACGCCGGGGGCGGCTGGTGTTGCGGCGGCGGACCTCGCTGCTGCAGCGGAGTCGGCGGCTGGGGCGCCGGTGCGGGCGCGGGCGCAGGAGCCATCATAGGCTGCGGCACCGGCACCGGCGGCTGCAAAGGCGGCGGCGGCGGCGCCGTTACCACAGGCGCAGTTTTGCCGGCGTCCCAAGTGCTGATGTCCATATTGTGCTTCCCGGGCACTATCGGCGGCGGGGGCATACCTGGGCCTTTCTTCTTGATGACGCCACCCTGCGAGGAGGGCGCCGGCTTGGCCGGCTGGCTGGCGATGGAAGCCCATGTCATCTTTTTGGGTTGTGATCCGCCAGAGACGTCCTTAAGATCTGAGTGGCGATCCTTGTCGTGCTTGTGATCTCCGAGCGAAAGCGCTTGCACTCCTGTTTCGACCGCCTTGACGCCATCTGGCACGTACAGACCATCGGCTCTGTAATAATCGTCATACTGTTTCGCGCGACCTAGCTGACCCCACGTGGAGTAATCACCGTTGCCGTGAAAATAATTAAAAGTGGACGCCGGCTGTCCGAACGCAGCTGTAGAGAATGGTGTTGTGGAAGGCCCGAATACGCCTGAAATCAAATCATGTTAATGTTTATAGGAAATATTCTTTTCAAACAATAATACGTACTATAAAAGGGTCATAAGTGCTTTGTACAGTAGAACCTGGATTATTCGAATTGGCGATTGAAACGAAAGCTGCAACACGTTCAAATATCTAATTTATTAAAGTCTTATAATATTGTTTTTGTTTGCAGTCAAAATATTGCACCTTTGTCAATGAACTTTGTATCCTAATTCTTGAGATATTATTGTATTACGATATCTTACATAAGGTTACAAACACATGTACACAAACCTTGAGATATATATTACGATTTATTACTCGTAGTTGCTTATTAAAAAAAGGAGAATTAATTTTTTTAGAATTTTTGATATTCTCAAACATCTACTTTCTATTATTTCGGATATTCAAGGTTCTGTTACAAATTAATTGTATATTTCAATTGAAAGAAATGTGTTCAATACTGTAATATATTTTGTTGACAAAATAAATAAGCCAATATCTTTTATGCCATTTAAACATTCATCAAACTTATGACTTTGAGGTGAATTAATTACATCTTTTCTCTTGTTACTGAATAAATACTAGCTACCATCCATTCCATAAGAATCGTGAGGATTGTATCCTCCGAGGAAAGTCATCGGGTCTGTTCCATTGGTGGACCATGTCCCATCCCCGACTCCAAAAGCTTGATAAGGAAGTGCTGTTGTACCGTAATAACCTGAAATGATGGAAAATATTTTCCTCAAAGGAGATATCCCATTTTTCTTAACGGTTTGGACTAGTATTGTACTGATAGGAATTATGCAACAAGACAAAAAGATGTTTTTTTTGTGTTAACCAGATATGTGAACCATTTTTTAAATAAATTGAAACATTTTTCTCTATTACATACAACATATGGAATATTTTTAATATAGCAAATTAAGAAATTGATATTAGATTAAATATCCAATTTCTAAAGAGACTATGTACAATGTTTAGCCCAAAATGAGACACCTCAAATTGTGACTGACTTAAATTCTAAATTATGACTGTCTACATAAATACATATTAATAAAATGCTAAGTGAGAATTGCTGTTAATGCATCATATAAAATAAATGATAAATTCAAATAATATTACACAACCTTTTGTAAGAGTATTACCTAAATAGGTTTACTAATGCAGATAAGAACATTTGAGATCAGTTTACTGGAAGTATTAAATATGATTCAAGGTAAACAAGTCTTTCACTGCATTAAGATATTAAATTTTAATTGAACATGAATATAACAATATGAATTCTTCTTTATTCTATTATCTGGAATTTTGTTATATATGATGACTCACGCAAATTTTTATTGTGTTGTTTCATAAGACTACAATTTACACAACTGTATCAAAAGATTTGTAACAACTTACTTTATGCTATATTAAATCATTGCAACACATTTTTGATCCCATGCGTTTAAATATACTAAAATATTTCTCAAAATAAGGATACCACTTGTGTGTAAGCACCACTTAGAACAATTTAAGTGTGGGAGAAGGACCCCTTAAGATTACAATAAAGATGTACACAAATTTAGGCTTATTCCTTTCTAGATTCCTAAATGGTCTAGTTTGGAGGACCGAAATAGAAATAAAGAGTCAAATATATAGAACTTATCAATGGTAAAGAATGACAACAGCCGAAACTAATTTCCCGGAACCAAATTAGGTATAAAATATTTTATCAATAAGAATAATGTTTAAAGATTTTGGTTATTACAATTTAACTAAAAGTTAACAAATCTCTTGAGTTTATTAGTTAAAAAGGGCAGATTGAGTTCATTCTATTCACAATAACCTGTATCAAGTTATTGTGAATTAGGGAAACAAACCGTTTGCATATACTGAAAAAGGATTTTAGATATTTATCATTAATCTTGTAACAATAAAAACTCCCAAAATATTGACACAAACAAATGGTTTATGTTTATTGTTTATGTTTGTATTTTTAGTTTATTATTTTTTGTTTATTATTTTTTTTTCTATGGTTTCTGCAAACTATTACATATGCAAACAATTCATTTTATTAATATTACTAATATAAAAGGATAAAATTATAGTACCTACCTGCTGCGCTGTAGGGATCGGCCGCTGACGAGATTGGTGGTGCATACGACGGTTGTTGCTGGTGACGCCATGACACTTCCGCCAACTCGTCACCGCCACTCTCTAAATGTTGCTCTTTCTGTGCATTTGTCACTGTAATTACAAATTATATTGGGTTATATGAGGTTGTCAGGACCAAGAAATTTACATCTTTACAATTACTATATAGTTTCTGTAACAAATAAAAAAAAATCAAAATACATCGAAAAGTTATTGGTTTCGAAATACAAATTGGAAAAAGACTATAAATACAAACATCTCCTTTGAATCCCCTTATATCACTTGTATAATAATCCTACTTACCTCATTTTTATGAAGTGTGTTATAGTAAATAGAATTAAACTATAACACACTATAATTTTTTTTCATAATATATTTGTCTACATTCATTTTTTTTTTTATTATTTTAAGTGTTTTTGTTTTATAGATCTAAGTCAATTTGGAAATTATATCCCAAAAAATAGAATTTTTATTTTAGTTTGTTCTTTTAAGAGAATTTTGGAATTGCACCATCACATACATAGGTCAACAAAAGAAGAACTAAACTGAATAAAACCATATACAAGCCAGTCATTGAGAATACAATATCTGTGACACAATAATAAGACAAAGTACCACATCATTTATGACATTTAAATAGGCACCTTTGAATAAACAAGTCAGGGTGGTACATTGTGCTTGTTTGTATGAAATGTATTATCTATAAAAAATATGGATAAATACGAAATGTGTATGTATGTAAGTATTGGTTTAGTATCTAATATCTATATTGTGTTATTATCTATTTCATCTAGGCATAAACTAAGCTGCAAAATTTTATAATGTTAAGAATTATAATTACTGTACAAAGTTTATACTAGATTTTAGACTCTGCAAACAAGTAGGTGTCTTGATGATAAGTGATCTTCCCTACCAACAATGCAAGACAAATTGAACCCTGTTAAGGAGAAAAAATACAACCAACATTTTTTATGAAATCTGAAAAATATGAAAATAGCCACGATCTCCTAATCAAGTTTCATATGTTCACAAAAGATCTGTACTCAAAAGTATGAAAATGTCTGTTGGATCTTTTCTGCTTAACAGGGTCCAATTATGGATGTGTAGACAACCTTAAACAAGAATGGGATAGATGGGGCAGTGGGACATAAGCCTTTAAAAGTCTCACTAAACCCTTACATGCCTAGATTAATTCAATACATAGTATCCTTCAATATCCATTAATTAAGATTTTTCCATTATTTAATTGTATTAAAAAATAAATAAATAAAAATACTACCAGATACTTGTAAGAAAATAGTGACTTATTTCTGAACCCTCAGAATAATTTATGTTTGCTAAGAACAAATTGTTTCAAATTATCTTTTATTATTTATACAAAAATATGATAATTATGTTTTCAAGAAACAAATTAGTGTCAATTATCTGTTTTTCAACAAATAATAATTATATTTAACTAGCTATTGCTAGCGGCTCCGCCCGCGTGCATGTCATGTTTGGGAGAAAAAGTATACAATACAAATACCAATTTTTATGTGTTTATCTTCAAAAATTACGGATTTTCATACAAACTTCCTTCCCCCATTTTACCCCCTTAGGGATGGTATTTCCAAAAACCCTTCTTTACCGGATGCCTACGTCATAAAAGGTACCTACTGTCAAAATTTCAATTTTCTAACCCCAGCCGTTTAGGCTGTGCGTTGATCAACCAGTCAGTCAGTTTCTTCTTTTATATCAATTACAATAGTTTATCACCCAACAAGAAGCTTTTAATTATCAAATTGTTATAATACTATTGTTATTAGAATATAGCATATGAACAAGTTTATTACAAAACTCATCGAATGCTTTGAAGTCTTTTTCAGACATATTTTTTCCACAATTTAATATTTTAAATTATTTCTTAGTGAACATACTTTTGTTTAAGTAATAAAATAAACACAACATTTATGTCGATTGAACTATAATAAATTAATTAATGTTTCCATCACAAGTTGAAGTTTAAAGTAAGTGAATAAAAATAAAGCAGTAAAGAAAGTTCAACTATCCCTATGTTTTATAGTAGAATGTAGGTCTCATAACATATTTTAAGTAAATTAGTATTATCAATGTGTCACCAAGGCTTCCATGCCAAATATTTGTTTGTCACAGTCATAAGTGGAAACATATTGAGTTTTACAATTGTTATTGATTTCAATAACATTACAGTAAAGCATAAATATACTGAATGTTCAAATGAACATTCTATATTACTTTACAAACCCAATGATTGTGTTTGAAATTTATTTCACAAGTATAAATGTTATGTAACATAAATTCATGACGGAAGGACCTTCAATATCATTCAAACCAATATGTGTGAGTTTATGCAAATTGTCAAATTTGTAAATGAATAAACACAGAAGCTACTTATTATATAATCATAATCATCCTTCACCTTGACAATGCATTTGCAATTATTTTACAAAGCCCTGAAGATACACATAATATTGTATTCCTTTAGTTGATGATAATGGAAGATCAAATATTTACAAATAACTAATAAATGTCCACATAGTTAGTGTCTGTTACTATGTGAATAACAAAATCATACTAAGTATGAACTAACAATATATTCAGTTTGTTTACACATCTATATTTAACACTAATAAATAAATATAGTAAGAAGTGAGACAATCAAAATATTTTATGTTATTTTTCACCATCATATCACATTGATAAGTCATTGACATTGAACCAGAGACAAGACATACATTGGTGTGTACAGAAGATATTTCTTATAGACTAGCATATAACAATTTAAAGAACATGATTTCTACATATAAATAAATGAAGATCTTGCCAAATTATTGATTATGTGTAGGAGTTACATTTAACAATCGTACAGGGGTATATGTAGGCAGCATAACACCTACACCGATACAGATGATAGATAAAAAACTTACACTAATTAGATACATTGCTGGAATATTATCACCAAACTTGGACACTCAACTACAATTTAAGTACATGATCAGCAAATAAAGTGAAAGTACAGGAACACAGCATATATCAAGGCGGAATCGGAACAAATGCAGGGTGCCAAGCTGACCGCCGACACCGGCAACGCTGTTTGTCCAGGAGAGAATACATTGCAACGTCATAATGATACAATATTTTACCTTGATTCCCTTGCCCTTTCATCCGCTACAATCGACGCAAACATGAAACAAGAGACACAGACGCGTTAATACTCGTTTCAAAACATAAAAAACAACGTATTTATGCCACAAAGGTACCGTAAATGCGAAATACCTGATCTGACACGCCTGCTGACATTGGCCGCGATTTTACGAATAATAAGCACTTGGGAAGTCTTTTATCACTACAATATCAAAATAAATCACATCAGTTTCACTACACTGAGTCCGACGTGTCCAAGATTTACCTACCTAAAGGTTTTATAAAAATGTCCGCACTGTATAAAATCTACTGAAAGTCCGAAACGAAACGGATGGACGTTTGCTAAATGGCGACCACAGTAGTGTTGCCAATCACTTAATACAAATAAAACCAGTATTTAAATTATTACCGATTTTAGAAAATAATTACTAATTCTAATACGCCAAAAAACTAAACTAAGATCTACTTTATACTATTTAAGTAAAAACGTAGTATTATATTTAAACCTAAAAACAATAGTTGTGCGTTCGCCCATGATCATATTTCATACATTAGTGATGGACTATATCCATCGATGTATTAAAAACAATCGATGTAAAGTATCGATATATCGAACCAATCTGATATATCGTTCATTCGTCAACATCGAGTAAACATCGATGTTTTTTATTCGATGCATCGAAGAGGCAAACCTGCTAGGATACCATTGCTTTTGCATAAGCGTCACTTTGCAAGTAGTAATCGAACGGAAAAAGCCTCGTCAAATATGGAAAACGAATAATCGGTGCGATTACTACTCGCAATGTGGTGCTTAAGCAAAGCATTGGTTTCACCTGCTACAAATACTTTGTAACAAGCTGTAATTGAAAACGTTGACTATCTATTGAACTATTTTTGTCTTTCATTTAGTTACTTCCTTTATTGAATAAACTTTCGTTTAGTAACGTCTGAAGTGTCAACTGACAAACAAGTGACAGTCACGCTTCTATTCCAATGGCTCATGCTAGCCAAGTGTCAAGCCGTAAAAAATATGCAAGTGGCCGACCTCTCGTTTAGCGTTTCGTATATTTTATACATAAATATATAGAATAGACTGAGCAATATCCTCACAAAATTGACCACTTTGTACATAACTATTTCTTTCCACTCCTGCAAGTCTGTGGCGTAGTCCAATCAAAATTCTAGAAAAAAGACAACTGCTGGCCGCACGTTCGCTTTATCTCTCTTACATTTTACTGCCAGTATTAACTTAATAGCTGGATAGAGAGTGCTCAGTCCATTTTTATGATAGACTAGCTGTTGCTCGCGGCTCCGCCCCCGTGGAGGTTATTTTCGGGAGCAGAAGTATCAATGCAAGGAGTTGTCTTCTGCACTGAGACACCTATAGCGATCGTCCTGAATCTCAGGTGTTGTGACTGTCTAGATGGCTAGACAGCCACAACTCCTAACTTAAACTTCTAGCACTCCTTATAATACCCCGGGAACACTCCGTAAGTGTCGAAGAAGGCCACCGCGGGGTTTTAGCTGGTAGTGTCCGGTTGGGTGCACATAAGTAGTAGGGACTCGGCCCAGCCGCAGCCCGGATGGCCATCATCCGGGCGAGGGGGTCCTGGGTCGTAAGACCGGCTAGTCCAGCATAACCGTTTTACTCTCATTCCGCTTCCCCCCGACGCGGACGGCAGTAATAAAATGCTTTCCCCGCGACAAAAAAAAATCTTGTGCCTGAAGCTTGAGAGTACATTTAAAGAATACCTCATAAGTTAACTCCTCACTTCGCCCTTTAAGGGATGATTTTGTAAAAACGTTGAAACACGTATTTCTTTATTTTTTACCAAAAGTCTAAATATGAATTTTCAGATCCCTAAGTTGAAGTATTACGGATTGCCCATACAAACTTTTAACCTCTATTTCACCCCTTTCAAGATAATTTTTTGAGACAAAAGATGTCCTATGTCCTTCCCTAAAATATAATCTATCCCTCTACTGAATTTCATTAGGATTCGTTCACCCGTTTAGACATGAAAAGGTAAGAAACAGACATACAAACAACAATATTAATTTTGCTGCGGAGATATTTTAAAACTGTTATATCTCCTAAGATATTCATTGAAATCAAATGCCGTAAAGGGCAACTTTGTTCAAAATTAAATACTTGTGATGAGTAACGTATTTATTTGGATAAGGATTAATACCATGTTTATAAAACCCCTTTCCAAATAATGCATTGTTTCAGAACAAATTCGATAACCATTAAAAAGGTTATAGTGAGCCAACCGAAATATATAGACATATGCTATCACGGACTTTTTTTTTAGAACTTTTTAAGAGGAACAATTTCGTAGTACATGATTGTTATGTAACTTTAACCGTTAATGCAGCGTAGGCAACGGAAGCTCTCAAAAGGAATCAATTTTCCCCGTTTTTGCAAAATTTTTCATTGCTCCTCCGCTCCTATTGGTCATAGCGTGATGTTATATAGCCTATAGCGCTCCTCGATAAATGGGCTATCCAACACTAAAAGATTTTTTCAATTCGAACCAGTCGTTCCTGAGATTAGCCCGTTCAAATAAACAAACAAACAAACTCTTCAGCTTTATATAATAGTATAGATTTCTCATGTTTTTATGTTGCTTAGTATATTTTTTGTTGTTTAGTATATAGCATATTTTTAGCATATAAAATAATTACTAAATAAAAGTTTAACCACAAAGCAAACGAGCCACTTCGCTTCATATCTTATTTGTTAAAAAAACAATTGATGTATGGAAAACATCGATGTTATTTTCGATATATCGATATAACATCCAAGCCACTATGCGATGCATAACATCGAAAAATACATAGATTTTTACCTAAATAAATTATCTACTGTTTTTGGTTTTGGCCAACGACTTATATTCTATAGACACGAACTGTCGAAGAAAAAAGATGTTCCGAAAACCATGTCCGCCCACTAATGCCATCTATCATTTTACTAAGAACTAATGGTTTCTTATGTTTACGCGAAAATTGTAATAAAACGAAATTTACGGATTCTATCGCGGTTTATTTTACTTTTTTAACACGACGTTTCGAAGGCTTTACAGCCTTCATGGTCACGGGGGAGACTGAGTTGTATGTCGTCACGAAAGTATAGTGCAATGTTTCTACCCTCCATATAGTTGATATTTAATTTTTATTTTGTTGTAGTCCGATCTACGCAGAAAGAGCTCACAATGTCTTGAGGTCTGGCAGTTGGTCTTTTGGGTTCCGATTTAATTAAATGTATAATAGGATCCCAGGCTGGTGCTAGCTTCGAACCATCTTCTCTATTGAAATTTGGATGTTTTTTAATTTCAATAGCCTCGCGAATCATCCTAGGCAGGAATCGGTGTTCTTTGGCAAGGATTTGTGGTTTGTCAAATCGAAGATAATGCTTGGAGCCTTCCTCTGAATGTTCAGCAACTGCAGACTTCGTAGAGCGTCGGTGTTTTACGTCAGCTATATGTTCTTTTACGCGGGTCCCTATATTTCTTTTTGTTTGACCAATATAAGAGAGTCCACAGTCACAATCTATTTTATAGATGCCTGGTTCTTGTAGAGGTATATGACACTTAACAGGTGGTAGGAATTGACTTATCTTCTTGGGCGGCTTATAATAGGTTTTAATAGAAGCACGCTTCAGTACATATCCAATCTTGTCAGTGACGCCTCTGATGTATGGTAAAGTAACCGGTACATGCTCGAATGTGGCTGGTTTCACTCGGTTTCTGTGATGACGGCGAGGAATTTGGAGCTTGTTGTCTTGCAGTACTTGCTTGACATGTTGCAGCTCAGCGGCCAAATGTTCCTCATCACAGATTCCTTGTGCTCTCTGAAACAAAGATTTACCCACGGTAGCTAACTGTTTTGGATGGTGGTGAGATTCACCATTAAGGTATTTATCAGTATGGGTCTTTTTTCTATATACAGTATGGCTTAAAGACTGTCTTTAGAGTCCTCTTTGATCAAACCATATATTTTGTAAGACAAATATTTTTTCGAATAATTTAGATAATTATCTTGAGATTTAACAAAAAAACGCCCAGTTAGTGATACATTTTTTGAGAGTCATCAAATCGACATATTTTATCCCTGCTACCCCTGTTAGCTACCACAACCAAACATTTTTGTAAGAGAAAAGTTGGGCGTCTCATTAAAATGAAGCTACTCACGGAAAATTTACTTGATAGCAATCAATAGGAAACCTAGTACTGCGTAACCCAGATTAAAATTAGACACTGATAGATCATATCCTGTATTCAAACATAGCCAATTTTACAACTTAATTACCCAGTGAACACGTTTATATAAATATGACATCAGTATGATGTCGTTCAATATCATGCTTTACATAACATAAGACTAAGGACTGACTCATAAATGACGCATTATTTCGCACTTAGTGACGTCAGATAGTGACGTAAGTCACGTGACATAATATGGATGTTATCCTGACATCCTCATATAAGTACTCAGTTTTACGTACTACTGACGGAATAATGACGCTTCATTTATTTAGAAATTACATTGATGTCGCTTTTAATTTTTATTAAATTATTGATTTTTAACTAATTAAAACAACAAATTATTTCTTATTTTTTATTTCACAAGTATTTATACATTACATAAGAAATCTGTTACAATTTCTGGATAATAACCAACCAAATAATATATTAGAATAAAATTATTGACTCCTCACTTTGGCTGTTGTTTGCTACAGTTTAGCTTTTTTTTGTTGACCAAGTTGTTCCACTGCGCGTCGGTTACAGTCGGTTACCAAGTCGTAAGTTGATAGCCAAGTTGGTTACCAGCGATTTTTTCCAAATTCGGCAGAACCCCAAAAAGGAAATTTCGTCAATATAGTTTCTGGAATGGAAAATTGTTAGCTTCATTTTAATTTTAATAATATATTTAAAAAAAATGGAATAGTGTCTGTACCTTGATTTATATTTATCAGAGTCAAATCTTTAACAGGATATTTTGAGATTCTCCCATCCCGTTCTCCCATTTGGCAAAATTAGACTCACTGATTTCCAGTATAAGTTTGATCTGAAAATGATTATACTTTAAATTTCTCATCTAAAACAGACACGTCTAAATATTTATTAATAGTCACAATTTTAAATTAAAAATAATAAGGATATACTTATTCCCAGGTGATATTACAGATAGCCAATAATAAAATAAAATTTGTCGTTATGTTAAAAACTTATTATGCGATGTAAAAAATCATTTGTAATTATTAACCAAGACACTTGCGCGTCTATGTTCAGTGAAAATGGCGCCATCATTGAGCGGCGTGCGCGCCAAATTTGAAGGCAAATTCATACAGCCTCATCAATCGTAGTATATTTAACATGGAATTATTTGCAGTAAAGCCTAAGCCCAGTCTTAGTTTTATTTAAAATTGTTGTAAAATTAACATTATTTTATTAAAGTAAGTATTAAACTATTTCTTTAATGCTATAAATTCATTTATAACGTCTTATGTCAGTATTTTCCCGTGCATATTATTACTTTTATTAATAAATCCAAGTCATTACATAATAATATTTTCATTATTAATGAAAATATGACTTCACTTTAAGATTTAATTCTTGTAATTTTAATAAGTTATTTTCGAGCCGACAATTTATTAGTTATATTTATAAATAAAGATCACGTTTATCGAACGGCTTAGTAGCTTAAAAAAAGTTCTGCAACAAACAAACTGTTAAAAACAAAATATATTTTTTAAATTAAGATTTTAATTTTTTTTCGGGGTTAATTAAAAATATCAGCATGCCCAACCTTATACTAAATAATTTGTCTAAGCGGAGGATTCAGCAGATGATCGGAGATAAAGTTTAATAATGCACGAATAAATGTGGAATAATAATTGAAACATTTAGGTATAATTATTATCGGGCAGTTAGTAACTTAGGTCGTAATTCCGAAATAATATTTGACTGACGTTACCTAAAAACATATTAAGTTTAGAATAATTATGTCTTAAAACATTAGTTTTGCGTGAGAAAATTAACATCATTGCTACGTCAAATGTACGTAGAAAAAGGATATATTATATCATTATGATGTCAGAATAGGGTGTTTGACAATTTTTGAAAATTGATGGACATCGATAGAGGACTCTTCACTTATAGCCCCCGTAATATTTTTATTATGGAAATATACTCAATTTATATAAAATCCGTGATTTTATTTTTTCATATATCATTTAGCGCTAAAACGCGTTGTCATGTGACATTATCTCTATGTGACGTCATCGCACATATACAAACATTCGTGACACCTAACAACATAACAAATTATTTGCATTTATCTGTTAGTTTTTCCGCAAAAATGAATGAGCCAGCATATAAATATTGTTCAATACCTTTGTGTAAAAACTCGACACTAAATCCCGATAAATTGTTCATCCATGTGCCAAAATCAAAAGTTTTAAGAAAGAAGTGGCAAATTTCGGCTATCAGCCCTTGTAATGCCTTCTTTCATTCTTATAGAAGACTTGAAGACAAAATTAACACGTTTCCACACGTTTACACATCGAAAAATATGTTCTTCCTTACAATTTTATTTGTCGTAGGAAGCAATGTTTATGTGCGATGTCGTCATGAGTAATGGCGGCCGGTATTGCTACGTTGTGGCACTGAGTGATACAGATTAAAAATTCTAAATTTTAATGACGAAAATAAAATGTTTATAATACATTTAAAATAAAAAAATGTATTTAATAAATATGTTTGCCCACTATCCTTTCTCCTAGTGCAGTTTTATATTTTTTGGTTACACCAGTCAAACACCCTATTATATTATAAATAATACCAATAAAGGATGTTACTTATACGTGAAAATTACATAAACGTGACATTATCTATAGTCTGTCAAAAAACTCATGGCAGTGGACAATTTGCAAACTAATATTTTTTATGCTTGGCAACCCCAATCGACATATGTCCAATGTCATTTCTCATATCAACTTTCGTACATCCAAACATTTCTTTATGTAAACATAGTGAAATCGATAATATTAACCAACTATACTGCGGTATATTATACTTTTGTATTAAAAATGAAGAAAACAATTGGAAGTGAGGGCAGAAAAATGATATATAATGTATACTAAGCCTGTATTGCTAAACAACAAAACGGCAGTTTGTTACGCAGTTAAGACAATGTTTATGCCCTCGTCGCTATGTTGACAGGTAAGTTAACGATTTATTTGATGTTTTTATTTGTATTTTAATTAATTTTCTGATACTGTGATAGATATTTCCTTAAAATATAAGTTTGTTTACATCCTTTGTAATTTGAGGTTATGAATCGTAATTTTATAGTACACTCTAACCTATTTGATACTTACCATACTTGGTTCTAATAACATAGATATTTCACATACATTATTGTGTAATAAAATTGACTTGATGAAAAATATTATTATTGGGTTTTGCTTAACCTAAATATATTATTTATTTACAATATAATTATTTTACATTGTCAATTTAATTCATATACGTATATGCGAGGACGATGCTTATTCTATTTGATGTTTCATATTTTTAATTAAAATTATTGTAAGATTATTCGCTAATATAATTTACAAAGGGTTTTTTAAACCAATATCCACAGTTAGGCTGTTCATATGGTTATATGGCATATGAGAGCAAAATACCAAAATTAAAACTGACACGTTGTGTATTATGATTATAATATAAATTTGTTGCTCTCACTTTTCAGGAAAGGAAAGGAAAATATACGTAATAGTGCATGCCGTAAGTGAACAAGGATTTCTGCCGAATAGTCTATTAGTTATCAGTGGTAACAATAAAAAGAAGACTACCGTTCAGAAACGAAATCCTTAAATAAAAAAATGGCTAACAGAAAAAATATACCTAATATCACTGATGGCATTTTGGGTAACCTTGGCCATGATATGGTAAGACTCCCACCCTATCATTGTGATCTCAACCCCATAGAGCTAATATGGGCTCTTGAGAAAAAAAATGCTTCGCTACATCAAGGGGCGGTTGACATTAAACGCTTAACAGAAGAAGCGTAAAGTTGTCAGCATGTGATCTAAATTTAACAAGAGTACCTAGAAAGAGACAAGACTCTGTATCAAGATATAAAATCACTGGTAATACAAGTTAATGATGATTACAACCGCAGCTACCATGAAGATAACATCAGCAGCAATGATGAATTAACTACCACATTTACACCAAATGAATACTTGGAAGATTTTCAACATTTGGATTTTGATGATTTTTAATTAAATAACTATTTTGATTGTCAACCTGTTGTTTTAAATTAACACCAGTTCAATTACTTAAATATATAAATAAATAATTTGGTCGAAGGTAACGGCTGGGAATATCAAGTAAATAGTTTGTCTTAGGGGGATACTAGAAAGATTTATAATAAGACATGTTTACATCAGTACAAAACCTTTTTAGATTTTTTTGGTTAGGTAAGTAAATATGAATAATGTCAAGTATCAAATCAGTTTTACAGTGTAGTTTTAGTGATACCATGCATAATTAAGTGGCGCCCTCAATTATTGCCATGAGTTTTTTGACAAGCTATAACTATGACTTATGTGTTATATCATATCAAGGTCATGTGTTCACTGGGTACGGGTTCGATTCCGGCGCCGGCGAGAATATTGTCATCGAGGAAAATATTGAGCTAGTAGGTACTTAAATAAAAAAAATGTAAATACTAAGTACTTGTGTTCTGTTGTGACTTGTGACCGAATCGATAATCTTATATAATCAAGTATGCGGAGTTGTGTGTAATAGCTAATTAAAGGTCAGCTCATTAGAGCCATCCGCATCTGACCCGCAACGCCTCGCCTCGTGCGGTTAATATTATTTTTATGAACCTCTATGGATATGCGCTCACTACATCAACTCCGTAGCATCACCGGATCACCTAAGCCGTAAGTCATCCACGCGTGGACGGCAAGTTGACCACTCGGTGACAACTCGCTGCTCGCATGCTTGGCTTTCGTTGCTGCGCATTGACAACGCACAAGCCCCATGAGTCGCGACGCGACGTTTACGTGATAACGCGGCGTCCACTCGTGGACGACCTGTCGACAACGAGTGGACGCCGAGCGACGAGGCGGTAGGGGTAGGGTGCTGGGTGGCTCTATTGAGCTGTGACCTTAAAGCGCAATGATTAGCAGTTGAAACCCGGTGGTGGAGTGGCCTGTGGCACCCAGCTTGATTCCGTTAATAATCGCGAAATCCTGTATTCGATCCTTTGGTCGGGTAATACTTCCCGTAATTAATTTTATATGACTCCCGTAACTTTTACGTCACTTTTTCGGTTAGCTAAATATTCGTAAGGACCTATCATTGATATATATAGAAAGGACCTATGCAAAAAAAATTATCAATGCAATTTTACTTTGCAAATTGCTGGGTTCCCAGTGAACACGTTTATGTAAATATGACATCAGTATGATGTCGTTCAATATCATGCTTTACATAACATAAGACTAAGGACTGACTCATAAATGACTCATTATTTCGCACTTAGTGACGTCAGATAGTGACGTAAGTCACGTGACATAATGATGATGACAACCTGACATCCTGATATACTCAGTTTTACGTACTACTGACGGAATAATGACGCTTCATTTATTTAGAAATTACATTGATGTCGCTTTTTTAACCGACTTCAAAAAAAGGAGGAGGTTCTCAATTCGACTGTATGTTGCTTTTTTTTTTTTTTTTATGTTTGTTACCTCGTTTCTCTGTACTGTGTGAACCGATTTCGACCATTCTTTCTTTGATTGAAAGCTGGTGCTTGTCATTTGGTCCCATAAAAATATGGTGAAGATCTGATGAATATCTTCGGAGCTGGAGAGGGTAACTCCTTAAAATTAAGTAGTATTCCAGTGGTTCTTTTTGCATTACGTTCATTATAAAAGTTAAGTTTCAGTGAGAGAGGGTAAAAGGGGTGGGGGTGAGGGAGGGGGGTGATAAAATTAAAATACACGTAAATTCTAATATCTTCAGCAGCTTTTAACCGATTTTATATAATTTACCACTAAAAAGCAAAAAATAAATTATTACTTTTTAAATAAAAATTAAACCGCCTTCAAAAAAACCCAGACACAACTAAAAAGCAAAAAATAATTGGTTACATTTAAGTCAATTAGTTATATGCAATTTAAATCAATTATTTGGAGTCGGTGCCAGCCAAAACATGGAAAAAACAGAATAATCAGGCATACAAAAAAATATAAAATAGATCCAGACTTGGTTTTTATAAATCTAAAAGTAAAGAAAACAACACCGGCACCGACTCCAAAAATAATTGATTTAAATTGCATATAACTAATTGACTTAAATGTAACCAATTATTTTTTGCTTTTTAGTTGTGTCTGGGTTTTTTTGAAGGCGGTTTAATTTTTATATTTTTATTAAAATATTGATTTTTAACTAATTAAAACAACAAATTATTTCTTATTTTTTATTTCACAAGTATTTATACATAACATAAGAAATCTGTTACAATTTCTAGATAATTACCAACCAAATAATATATTAGAATAAAATTATTGACTCTTCACTTTGGCTGCAGTTTAGCTTTTTTTTGTTGACCGAGTTGTTCCACTGCGCGTCGGTTACCAAGTCGTAAGTTGAAAGCCAAGTTGGTTACCAGCGATTTTTTCCAAAATCGGCAGAACCCCAAAAAGGAAATTTCGTCTATATAGTTTCTGGAATGGAAAAATTGTTAGCTTCATTTTAATTTTAATAATAAATTTAAAAAAAATGGAATAGTGTCTGTACCTTGATTTATATTTATCAGAGTCAAATCTTTAACAGGATATTTTGAGATTCTCCCATCCCGTTCTGCCATTTGGCAAACGGTGAAAATATTTTCTTAAATATTCTGTCCATATACTCTTTTCCGTTAGACTCACCGATTTGCAGTATAAGTTTGATCTGAAAATGATTATACTATTAATTTCTCATTATCTAAAACAGACACGTCTAAATATATTATTATTAACAGTCACAATTTTAAATTAAAAATAATAAGGATATACTTATTCCCAGGTGATATTACAAATAGCCAATAATAAAGTAAAATTTGTCGTTATGTTAAAAACTTATTATGCGATGTAAAAAATCATTTGTAATTATTAACCAAGACACTAGCTCGTCTATGTTCAGTGAAAATGGCGCCATCATTAAGCGGCGTGCGCGCCAAATTTGAAGGCAAAGGGTTCAAATCATACAGCCTCATCAATCGTAGTATATTTAACATGGAATTATTTGCAGTAAAGCCTAAGCCCAGTCTTCGTTTTATTTAAAATTGTTGTAAAATTAACATTACTTTATTAAAGTAAGTATGAAACTATTTCTTTAATGCTATAAATTCATTTATAACGTCTTATGTCAATATTTTACCGTGCATATTATTACTTTTATTAATAAATCCAAGTCATTATATCATAATATTTTCATTATTACTGAAAATATGACTTCACTTTAAGATTTAATTCTTGTAATTTTAATAAGTTATTTTCGAGCCGACAATTTATTAGTTATATTTATAAATAAAGATCACGTTTATCGAACGGCTTAGTAGCTTCTTTTAAAAAAGTTCTGCAACAAACAAACTGTTAAAAACAAATATATATTTTTTAAATTAAGGTTTTAATTTTTTTTTTTCGGAGTTAATTAAAAATATCAGCATGCCCAACCTTATGCTAAATAATTTGTCTAAGCGGAGGATTCAGCAGATGATCAGAGATAAAGTTTAATAATGCACGAATAAATGTGGAATAATAATTGAAACATTTAGGTATAATTATTATCGGGCAGTTAGTAACTTAGGTCGTAATTCCAAAATAATGTTTGACTGACGTTACCTAAAAACATATTAAGTTTAGAATAATTATGTCTTAAAACATTAGTTTTGCGTGAGAAAATTAACATCATTGGTACGTCAAATGTACGTAGAAAAAGGATATTACTATTATATCATTATGATGTAAGAAATATATCATTATGATGTCAGAATTATATCATTATGATGTCAGAATTATATCGTTATGATGTCAGAATTATATCATAAATAATACCAATAAAGGATGTTACTTATACGTGAAAATTACATAAACGTGACATTATCTAACTTTGACTTATCTGTTATATCATATCAAGGTCATGTGTTCACTGGGTTCTTATTCTGTTGTCCGGTACAAATGGCCTGTACTGGGCCCATAGAACTGGTTAATAAACAATCAGTGATTTTGTGCACCTTCTACTTCTACAGGGATGTACTTGACATGACGATATATTGTTTTGTCAACATAGATGCCTGGGTTATACATGCTCTAATGTAGTTCATAAAAGCATGATAATGTCGAGTTTCGACAACATACATGAGTTAAGGAAGTCATTAATTTATTATAGACTTCAAGAAGCAGGACCAATCTAACTGATATTTCTACACAAAGAGCATTATTCTCTTAGCACACAAAAATAAAAATGGCATATTTTTTTAAAACCCTGCATATTTCCAGATTTATTTTAAATAAAACAAATAATTTTTAAATAAACATACAACAATTATGTATTTACTTAGCTATATTGAATATTAGAACAATATTAATTACATGTTAGCAACAAATTATTTTTTCATGAAGAATGACGAAATAGTCTTCGTACCACTAGCAGCTTTTTGTCTCGCTTTTTCCTTGGTTGTTAAAGTTTTTGGTTTTTTCGGTTCAGGTGATACTTGATTTGAAAGTGTATCATTTATGTCATTGCTAGATACCGATTTTTCACGTTTAATTTTTTTTACAAGTTTGTTTGAGTCATCTTCAGATTTTCGTTTATTGCCTATTGTTTCAATTAAATCAGGTTTAAAGTGAAACCTTTCTCTTAATTGATGCACAAAATCGTCTTGTAGATATTCTGATATTACACCATGCGCATACTTTAAATAGAATTCTGAAACAAACAATTATAATTATTGGTAGAATAATATAGACTCTGTACCTACTCTTTAATTATATGTATAGGTGTATAAGACTATTTCTATTTGGTCATGGCCAAGGTAGCGATCAAGTAAAATTCAATTAAACCTCTAATTTATCTATCTATTGTATCTCTACCTTTAATGAGGTGCCTTCTTACTTTTACTTCAAGAATTTTCAAATCTCCTTGACTTAATAAAATTTATACATCTCTTAAAAGGCATGAATATTTGTCAAGATTAGTTATAATTCAGATGATCTTCCTTTATTATACAGTCCCATTGTTAAGCATGTGACTGCCCTAGTGATAAGAAAGGTTAGACCTTAGTCATTAACTAGTAAATAAAAACGGAAAATGTATACCACAACAATTTTTTTATGTTTTAATTACAGACCAGTGTACCTTAATTATGGTCAAACACTAAACAATGACCTACCTTTATCAATGTCCTCATTTTCTAATTTACTCGTCACAAATGTGGCAGAAACTGCACCAGATGTGACATGAATATTTTTCTCTCGTAGTGCCTTGGCTAATCTGCGAACTCTCTCTTCAAGCCATTTGAAAGTTTTCTCCTCATTGTACTTATAAGCCTTTAAATCTGCTGGACCCTTATAAATATAAAAGAAAATCAACATAAAGTGACAGTTTACTGTCACATTTCGTATGGAAAGTGAGATTTTCAGAGGCCCATATACATCTCCCTTCCTTAATTCCTATTCCTGATCTTTAAGGCCGGCAACGCATTCATGATAGTTTCGGTATTGTAGATGTTCATAGGTGGTGGAGATCACTTAACATCAGTTGACCCACTAGTTTGTTTGCCTCATTATGCTATAAAAAATACTTCACACATTGACTGAAGTGTGAAATAATACATCTTTGCGGCTCGCAACACGCTAGATGTCTCAAGCACTTGCATAGTATTAAAACACACCGAACGTGTGCCGGCCAATACAATGCGCAATCAAAACATGCTATGGGCGCCATAGCTTACATGTACTACTGTTTAAGTAGTGCCATTTTGTTTTTATGAATATTAATTGTTGTTTCTTGAATAATAAATCATAACACCCAACAGACACACACATCATATGTATAAGCCAAGGTAATGTCTTGTTTTGTGGGTTTCAAGACAAGGAATTCAAGATACCAACAAGTGAACAGAAATAAAATTAGAAGATAATATAAACATTTTTCTTGGTGTGGGAATTATATATGAATCTTCTTGTATTACAACTACTACTGACTGACTGACTGACTACCCACCTGCTGCATCATAGAGGCAAAATTTAAATGTATAACTAGGGGTAACATACAGTTAGCAACTCATAAAAAAAAATTGTGTGAAGACACTATATCCTCCACACAAATATATTAAATAATATAGGAAATTTTGTGGCAACACACAATAACTATCCTAAATTAAATTCACAGAATAAGACTCTTTGAGCCACTCTATTAGGTTACAGTCACGTAAATTTTAAAATATTGTTGAAAAACAAAATAGGTTAACACCAAGCCAAAATAACCTGAGCCTACCTTTTGATTAAAGTTATATTCTGACCCAACAACCTGCATACTATTGATTGATATTTGGAAAAACAATTTCTAAATAAATTTGGACTTAATTAAATAACATGAATTTCTTTTATTGCAATGGCAAATATGCTTAAAACTTTTACAGGGTGGTATCTAAGCATGCAAGTAAATGCAATTCAGTTAGCTTGTAAATAGTCACCTTCAAATCAGCAATGGCATCTAACTCAGGCACATAATCTAGTATCTTATTGAATCCCTTTTCTGATAGTAGATCTTGTAAAGGGATGGCTTTGTTACTACACTGTTCTTTCAATCTCGGCAATACTGAAACATATACAAAGAATAATCAGTTGGTATACTTAAAATCAAAATATGATTTTTTGTAACTTTTATATATAATTTTACTTTATCACCAAATTTATAAACTGAAACAAAGGAATATAAAAGTATAAATACAGTTCAAATTATTAGTTTTTTTCAGGACTTTTACATAATACAACTAGGTCAGTTCTTTTAGTAAACTAGTAAATTGGTAAAAGTTGAATTTGTAAATTCTTTGTATGTATTTATAGTTCTTATTGCATTTCCATTTTTTATCCATTATCAATATAAATTATGATTTCAGAACAATTCAAACATTATTCTAAGCATGAGTTTAATAGTATAACGATTTGTAATGATTTTATGCCTAAACCTTATGTATATCTTAAAGTTATTTTGTCAAACTTAGTAGCTTAGATTATTGAGGTTTATATATGTTACCTAAGAACAAGGGATTTATCGGAGTCAATATTTGCATAGTGCCATCTGATTTGACTGTTTCTCCAATAAACCACGACCGATGTGGCTCATTAAAGGTCACCACTTCAAAAATCTTTTTGTGGTTATCATCCATGCAATATTTTGACGGTTGGCTATGTGCTGGATGTGGAAGCGTTACTATACTAAAGTTATTATTTTCCAGTAGACTATCTGAAAGAAATTAATAAAAGTTTAAAAAGGTATTTAACCTAAAAAGTTTGGTGCAAAGTAAATAATATGTACTTGCGCACCTTTAACTAATAAGACCCACGAATTCTCGACTCGTTTATGGGATACTTTATTAATTTGCACATTTTCTTTTAATTTTTTGGATCTTGTCGACATTTTTCAACTTTTGTTTTCATGAATTGCTTATTATTTATAATGTCTGTCTAATTTTCGCGCGTTTTTTTTTTTCGTTTTTTCCTTGTAATGGGAAGGCAAAGGGTTCCAGCCCATACAGCCTCGTCAAACGTGTATAAAGATATGTTGTCTTTTTCCCAGTGAGGCCTAAGCCAAGTCTTCAATTTTATCTTTCAATATAGGTTTTTTTTCAATATGGCCTAAGCCAAGTCTTATTTATTTTTACAAAATATGTTTTTATTTTTTCCTAAGGCCTAAGCCAAGTCTTCGTTATATTTCGTTTATCCAATTTTTATTTAATTCTCCGGCCGAAGCCACGTCACTTCCTTATATATCCGTTATCTCACTTCAATCAAGCCATTTATTTATTCCTTTATCAAAAGAATTTATCATGAATTCTCCGGCCGAAGCCACGTCTCTTATTCCCGCCATTCTCCATTCCTTTCCCATAGGTTTCTTATGTTGTTCAAACAATGTCTTCAGTATAAAATCTTCACTCTTCAATAACTAGGCTTTAATTAAGCCATTTATTTATTCATTGTCGTCACATTTCACTGATTTTACACTCGGTTCACATTTATAAACGACGGAAAGTCGAACATCTTTTCTCACTTAGACGTTCCCGCGCTCTCCTTTCGCGCGTTTTAAATGACGTTTTGTTTTTTTTTTCTTAAATTTTATATTTATTATAATGTAGCCCTTTAGGCCACAGAAAGGAACAATAAAATTAGTTCAGTGTCCTGATTGAGCTTTCTAAATTTCCTCATTGCTGCCAAAAAATCCGAATATTCTACTGTTACTATTTCGTTAACTTTACCTCACATATTCTATTATTTATAAAGCGGACAAGCTAGACAATCCCATTATCCATACTAATACTATAAATGCGGAAGTAACTCTGTTTGTTTGTTCCCTTTTCACGACCAAACGGCTGAACGGATTGTGATGAAATTTGGCAAGTTTTAATCTATCTGATTACATCCTGGCGAAGGACATGGGCTATCTTTTTTCTCAAATAACAATCTTGAGTGGGGTCAGATAGAAGTTCAAAATTTGTGTGGGAAATCCATAATTTTTCAAGTTAGGGATCTCAAAATTCATATTTAGGCTTTTTTACCAAATCATCCCTAAAAGGGGCGATGTGAGGGGTTAACTTATGAGGTATTATTTAAATGTAATCTCAAGCTTCAGGCACAACATCTGAGAGTCAGGACGATTCTATAGGTGCCTCAGTGCAGAAGACAACTCCTTGGATTGTATACTTCTGCTCCCGAAAATAATCGGCCCTACCGAAAATAATCCCCTTCTGCTTCCACGCGGGTGGAGCCGCGAGCAACAGCTAGTTATAAATAAATAAAAATGTATCAGCTTTCAGCATTTGAGGTTACATATTTTAAGAGGATAGATTACCTACATAGAAACGGAAAGTCTTTTTGACCTACCTATTATGAGATAAAATAACTTTCGTATGTTTTTATACTTTTGTGATAATAATAATGGTAAAATTTTACTCAGGCAATAGAACTAATACACAGTATATAATAGAACTTATACATACTAATACACTTTTTAAACAAAAAATGATCTAAATTCTATCGATCGCATTTATTTTATTGTTTATTACTTATACAAGTAAAGTTTATGTAATATAATTAATAAGATAAGTTATTAATTTAGTTATATTACATTTTATCATATTACATTTACATCTGTCTATGCTTCTTTCTAATGCCTGCCATAACCTGCCGACAGATCTATCTGAATTCGTTTTACGTTTTCTTATGATTTTTGAATTTGAATTCGATTATAATTTAAACTGTAATTAATATTAAAAAATACCGTAGAAAATGACACGGTAATAGATCATTACCGTAGACCGTGTTTTGGTTAAAAATACCTTGCATTTACGGTAATAATCGTGTATCTGGTAACACTGCTACTTGCCGACATAGTAGTGATGAAACACTATGAAATAACATCGATGTTTTTTCAGTGTTGTGCATCGCATAGTGGAATCGATGTTATTTCCATATATCGAAATTTTATTTTAAGAAAAATGATATGAAGAAAATAGGATCGTTTTCTTCGTGGTAAAATTTTTATTTAGTGATTATTTTATATCCATACAGCGGGTGCTTTTTTTTTTACAAATTAGATATGAAGCAAATTAAAACTTGAGAGAGATAAAGTGAAAGTGCAGTTGTATTTTTTAGAATTTTGATGAGTCTATACAGTTGCTTTGTCTCGTTCTATAAATTGGTAAATTTTGTGAGGATGTTGCTCATTCTTAGTCAATATACTAAATTGGCAATGCTGTAAGAGGGGTCAGCCATTTGCATAATGTTTTTATGGCTTGATGCTTGGCTAGCATGGGAGTCATTCAGCCTTTGGAATTGAAGCGTGACTATCACTTGTTTGACAGTTGACCTTCAGACGTTACTATACGAAAGTCAATTCAATGAAGGAACTATCATAACTTGCGTGATATTTATTTGGTACCTACCTACTTAATAAATATTACGCCTCCACCACTGCCAGTTCACCTGCTCAGTTGTACATGTTATATATCAATCCATAATTTACAATTGATAAGAATAATTTTCAATATATTTTTTTACGTATATACCTAGTCAGGTCATAAATTCTGTCACATGTTTAATATAAAATAATTGAAACAAGTTTATTCATTATGTAACCATTTATATACCAAAATGAACTTAACAAAACATAGATTCTTATGACACTAAAGTTTATTCAAAATGACCTCCGTGATTTTGAATACAGGCCTTCAATCTGCGCGGCCAGTTGTCTATCGCAGCACGAACGAGATCCATGTCAATATCGGCGGCTGCCTTAATCAAGGATGTCTTGAGTGACTCCAAATTGGGATGAGGCTTTGAGCACGCCTTTTCCTCCAAGTGTTGCCATATCTTGTAATCTAACGGATTCAAATCTGGACTGGAGGAGGGCCAGTCTTCGTGCCGGATGAAGTCGATTTCACGCGCCGCCAGCCAGTCTTGTGTGCTCTTCGCTCTATGAGCTGGCACCGAATCTTGTTGGAATACCCAGTGCCTGTTGAATTCGCGCCTTCACAGCTTTTATCACTGCTGGAGTCCTAACAGACCGAGGGCGACCACTTCTTGACCTGTCATCTACACTAGAGTCTTCATTGTATCGTTTGATGGTACGATAAACGAATCTTTTGGTTATATTCAAATTTTTCAGTATGTCAAAAATTTGAATTGGCGCGTAACCGCAACGATGCAACGCAATTACTGCAACACGGTCTTCTTTAAGCGTCCACTCCATATTTAAAAAAGAGTAAAATTCTAAAAAGTATACATTTTTATTTTCATGAACAATTTGAAATTCGAATTCAATAAACTTTTTTGTGGCCAGCATTCTAAAATAAAAGTTTTTACTGTGTGACAATACTTATGACCTGACTGTGTATATATATATATGTTAGTATTTTAATTTTTTTTTAATTCCATAAATCAATGTTCACTCTTAGCTTTAGTTTATCGGTTTTTAACAATTATTTATGTATCTGTGTGTATAGTAGTAGGTCGCGTCGGGCCGTAACGTAAGGAAGTCTGATACTTGACATTGGCAAAATCACCGATGAAACGGTGGAGTCCAAATTAAAAAAAGAAGAAGAATGAAGGAACTAACTAAATCAAAGACAAAAATAGTTCAATAGATAGTAAACGTAGGCTTCAATTGCAACTCCTTACAAAGTATTTGTAATAGGTGTAACCATTGCTTTTGCATAAGCATCACTTTGCGAGTATTAATCGAACCGAAAAGAATAAAATCCTTATCAGTATCTATGGAAACAGAATTTTATCCTCCGAGGATAAAATTCATTTTCCATGTTAGACTTTTTCGGTTGGATTACTACTTGCAAAGTGACACATAAGCGATAGCAATGGTGTCCTAGCAGGTTTTCATCTTCGGTGTGTCGAAAAAAAAACATCGATGTTTACTCGATGTTGACGAATGAATGATATATCGGATTGATTCGATTTATCGATACTTTACATCGAGTATTATAAAATTAGGAACGGGTTTTATAATATGTATTCAAAACGTGAGAGTCTAAAAACCTTTACATCGAGTGTTTTTAATACATCGATGTATATCATCCATCACTAGCCTGGAGCCGGGAATGCAATTTTGACATTTCATTAAAAACAGTTTGAAAAACCGCGCTTTTGTAAGTTAGTACTTGTAATATTTTTTTATTCGTAGTGTTTACTAAGTTCAAAAGGGACAATGCAGGCATTTTTGAAAACAGGAAAAATATCTACGGTGGACAAGCCTTCTTCATCAGGCATTAAGTCTTCAACTAAGAAAAAGCCTCCTGCGCCATGGGTTGAGAAATAGTAAGTTGCAGATATTTAAAACTTTTCGGTTGTTCGACACACTGGTGAATTAGTGAATATTACATTTCAGCCGGCCGAAGACAATAGATGATATAGTGGACCAAGGGGAGGTGGTGCAAGTGTTGCGGGAATGTCTTGCGGGTGGAGATCTGCCACATTTGCTATTCTATGGGCCTCCTGGTACCGGTAAAACGAGTGCCATACTCGCCGCAGCCCGACAGTTATTCGGCGATATAACGAGAGACCGTGTCTTGGAATTAAACGCATCTGATGAAAGAGGAATCCAAGTAATCAGAGACAAAGTTAAAACATTTGCACAGCTAACTGTCAGCAGGACTAGGCCGGAGTAAGTTTTATCATATTACATTTATACATTTCTGTTAAATTCAGAATGTTATTGGCATTGATGCTATTAATAATTTAACAATTACACTTTTCACTGAATTGTTCCTTTGAAAAGCATTATTTAGAAATAGACTGATGGTGTACTTCATTATGAAACTATATACACACTTCCAATGGGCTAAGTGCGGAGAAAGGAGCCCACAACCAATACCAATACACACTTCTGCTACACACCCATTCATATTTTAAATCCATTTATTCATACTGCCTCGATGGCGCAGTTGTAATTGCGCATGTGTTACGATTGCTGTGCTGAGGTCTCGGGTTCGATCCCCGGGTCGGGTAAAGTGATATTGGGTGTTTCTACCAAGAAATACTCAGTATTAACCCGGAGTCTGGAATGGTGCCCGGTGTGGCGATAGGCTCGCCCCCTATCACATTATGGGACCGAAATTCGGCGAAATGTGGGTGTACTGGTTACACCTCTGCCTACCCCTTCGGGGATTACAGGCGTGAGTGTATATGTATGTCATACTGCCTCATAATAATAAATTTTTGATTGTTTTCACAGGAGGATTTTTTTACGGCATTTGATGCATATAAAATGGGCACAAGACTGTTTATGCAATTGCATCCTAACCTATGTATCTATTAATGTATTGTGTTTTTAATTTTAGTGGCCGTCCCTGTCCACCGTATAAGCTGGTGATACTTGATGAAGCAGATTCTATGACGACAGCAGCACAGGCAGCATTACGTCGGACCATGGAACGGGAGACGCGTACCACACGTTTCTGCCTCATTTGCAATTATGTTTCCAGAATTATTCCACCAATCACTAGCAGATGTTCGAAGTTTCGCTTCAAGCCCCTTGCTAGAGAAAATGTTATAAAAAGGTGAAAAATATTACACTAACCTACCTACCCTACTATATAAGTTTTGTGAAGTTTATAAATGTGCTTTAAAAGTATATAAATTTTTGTCTGGTGGTTTGGTTTTTTTTTTTTAGTGCCTCAATAGGCAGACGAGCAGACGGGCCACCTGATGGTAAGTAGTCACCTCCGCCCATAGACTTCTGCAATACCAGGGCACAGCAAAGCCGCTGCCTACCGTTATGCTATGCGTTGTTATGCTAGGTAAGGATTAATACTTAGCCAATTGCTTGTTAAGAAAGTTTTCATATTCCTCCAGAGCCAATACATTGGTATGCATTTCATTTTAGTTTATGTGCATGAATGAAATTAATATGTATTCAATATTCCTAAGAAAAAAACTATAAAACATAACAAATGTTGCATCTCAGTTCCTAAAACCTCCACTGCAGCAGTTTTATATAGGGTCACGCTAAAATCTTAGTCATTGGTGTGGAGTATAGTCTTAAAATATGTGCCTGGAGAAAATATCTGAACAAATTTAAATTCCAAGTTTCTAATTATTTTGCCAGATGTCAACAATTTTACGAATGAGCGTAATCTGTATATATAAAAGAAGAAGCTGACTGACTGACTGACTGACTGACTGACTGACTGACTGATTGATCAACGCACAGCCAAAACGGCTGGGGTTAGAGACTTGAAATTTTTACAGTAGGTACCTTTTATGACGTAGGCATCCACTAAGGAAGGTTTTTGGAAATACCACCCCTAAGGGGGTAAAAAAGGGGATGATAGTTTGTATGAAAATCCGTCATTTATGAAGTTAAGTTTATGAAAATTATTAGTATTTGGCCTTTTAGTCAAAAATAAAAAATATATATTTCAGGATTTTTGGAAATTCCACCCCGAAGGGGGTTAAATAGGGGAAGAAAGTTTGTATGCAAATCTGTCATTTTTGCAGTTAAACGCATGAAATTTGGTATTTGGCCTTACAGTTAAAAATTAAAAACACATATTTCAGGGTTTTTGGAAATTCCACCCCTAAGGGGGTTAAATAGGGTAAGAAAGTTTGTATGAAAATCCTTCATTTTTGAAGTTAAATGCATGAAAATTGGTATTTTGTAGTGTATACTATTTGTCTCAAACATGACCTCCACGCGGGCGGAGCCGCGAGCAACAGCTAGTCATGCATATAACAAAATGAAATATTTCAAAATTTTACATAACAGTCAATTTATTCACACAATTTTACACAGTGCCTTAATAAAACTTGATTTCCAGATTGCGCGAGATTTGCGAGGCGGAAGGTGTGGATGTGGGTGAAGGGGATGTATTGCACCAAGCGGTGGACACTTGTGAAGGTGACTTGAGACGAGCCCTAACAGCGCTGCAATGCTGCCAGAGACTCCTCGGCAAGATTACAGCTGATGGACTTATAGAGGTAAATTTAATCAACCTAATGCATTTTTAGTGCCTCAATATGCAGTCGAGCAGACGGGACATCTGATAGTAAGTAGTCACTGCCGCCGATAGACTTCTGGGCCAGGGCACAGTAAAGCCGCTGCTTACACTGTGCATATCACTACTTAAATGGCAAGGGCTAGAAATAGGGTATGCATCTGTTGGACAAATACTTTTTGGTATAACTTCGCTTTAGCAGTTACTTGCTATTATGGGCTTATATTTCACATTTAACATCAACAGAAAATCTTAGTTCTAAATTTAAAAAATCCTCTTATTAGTATAGTGGAGTAGTTAGGCCTTAGTCCACCATGCTGGCCTATTGCTAATATTATGAGCTTTAAATAAATAAAAATTGCATTAATTTAGAAATACACTTGATGAATTTCAGATGTAGCATTGTTGCTGAAAGCTGAACACACTTTCCTGTAAATAAATTTCACACACTAGTTTCTTTTTTAGACAGCCTCTGTGGCATAGTTGGCGAGTGTGAAACGAGAGGCCGTGGGTTCGATTCCTTGTGAAATGTTTGTGTGACAGACAGGCATTTGTGTCCGGGGTCTGAGTGTTGTGAGACTGTGTGTCTCTCTAGGTCCCTGATACCCACAACACAATACTCGTATCTTAGTGTGGGGTCGGGGCTTTGTGCTCGACTGTTGGGTGCTAGTTATTTAAGCTTTTTTTTAACCGACTTCAAAAAAAGGAGGAGGTTCTCAATTCGACTGTATGTTGCTTTTTTTTTTTTTTAAGAAAAGCTTACTTATATAATTTTTGTACAGGTCACTGGCCTAGTACCAAAGGAGCTGGTTGATGAATATCTGAATGTAAAGAATTATAGTGAACTGGAGAAGTTTGTGGAAAAGTAAGTAGCTTAGGTTATTTTTAATTTTAGAAAACTAGTTATAGGGATACAAAATGCCATAGTTTTTTGTAAATTAAAGTGATAAGACCATGTTATAGCTTTGTCTACGGTATGAATGTCCTACCTACCACCAGGGTAGGATATTTATATCCGCCCGGTTAGCGACGACCGTACACAGGGTTTAAAACCCGCCATAGTGGCACACGCAAGTGTGTCACATTCCGGGATCAGCCAGTGTACATCCGGTTTTTTCGGGGTCTAGAGTTGGTACGATGTTTGGCCATTTTGCGGCCATCTGAGTACTCTGACACTAGACCCTCAACCGCTTCTTCACCTTCTTGCCCATGGTGTAGTGTGAAGAAGCAGGCCAGCATACTGTGTTGAGTAGATTCGATTTCATAAAGAATGTTAGTTTGATCTTTTCTGCTTAACAGGGTTCATTATGCCAGAGAATCACTCATAATAAAATTAATATCATATATTTTGAATTGCTTTCAGTTTTCTGATGGAGGCGTACTCCGCTGCACAACTGCTGGAGCAACTCAGCATGACAGTGGTATCGGCTGGACACCTGACTAACAAGCAGAAGTGTGCCATCAGTGATAAAGTGGCTATCTGTTCCCACAGACTGTTAGATGGTGGTGCGGAGGTCATGCAGCTCACAGATTTAGGCTGCACCATTATCATGGCTAACAATAATCCTTGATTATAATAATCAATACTTACCATTGAATGTTTATTTAAGTGCCTATCGAAAGTTAATACTGATAAAAAATAAAGTGTTCGGTTGTTCGGAAAGTCATTTCGTTTTTCTTTATAGAAATGAAAGACAATTTTTAATATTTAAATAAATATTTGTTAATTTATATGTTGTCTAAACCAAAATATGCCGAAAATGTTGCTTTTCACTTAACATATTTTAAAGGGTACCAACAAAAAACTACTGCATAGAATCAACCGATTTTTTTCACAGCAAGCCTTAGCTGCATCGGCTGTCGAATAATGATGATTATGTGGCTTCAGTGTGAAGTTAGATGTGAAAAAATACAAATTAGTTCTCAGTTGGGAAAAACTAAATCACTTTCCGAGCAACCTAATATTAAATAATGTTGATATTTACACAATCATGAGTTTAAAACGTTATTTCTGGCATATATAAATTCGCAGATTATCGATCCTAATTTTCAGTTGATATGTATCGCTATTACAGATATTTTGCAGTTGGTAAGGCTGTTTTCTTTGAGGTCTTGCGAAAATGCCAATCCGAATAATATTAAATGAGTGCTAGTTCTTACTTTGTATAACGTGTACTTTTCATGTCAAACGCTGAACTATAAAATTATATATTTAAATCTGGTTCGAAGGACCAAAGGACGTATCTAGTCTTCACGTATCCCCATCTTCCTTATTTGTCACCTTTAGGGCGGCCCTTTTGTAACCAAACAGTTTCCAACTTATGATTCACTACGATTCTCAATTTTTTACACTAACTGTTAAGTCAAAATGGTAGAAAAAATTATACGTAAATTGTTGCTCTCTCTCTATCTGTACAATGTCCACAATTAACATATTAAGTACAGGTAAAATATTGGCAAAGTTAATTTCTTTCCGTAGACATATTTGATATATTTGCTGGCAGCGACCAACCGTACACAGGGTGTAAGTCCCGCCATAGTGGCACACGCAGGTGTGTCGCGTTACGGTATCAGCCAGTGTACATCCGGTTTTTGACGGGGGTCTAGATGTTGGGGTACGATGTTTGGCTTAGAAGGCCGTAAAACGGCCTCATCGTCTAGGTCCAATCATCGAGGGTCTAGTGTCAGAGTACTAACTCTGACACTAGACCCTCGACCGCTTCTTCACCTTCTTGCCCATTGCGTAGTGTGAGGAAGCAGGCCGGCATGATTGCGTTGAGTAGCGGGAGATAGATTGTTTCTCGCTACTTGATACTTTAAGTGGATGGCACTGCGCTTATCATCAGGTTCAGTGTGGTCACTTTGCCGTGCCAGAATAAAAAACAACCTTGCAATAATAGTTTTTTTGTTGTTTTTTTAACAATTAAATTGTTGATTGAAAAGCCAGCGGTTTTAAATAATATTTACTGTTTCAGTAGTATTATAACGGTCTTTGATGTATTGTTACTCGTAATAGACAGAGTTGCTTCTCATTTTACATTTTTTTTTAATCCTGCAAATTGTCCAGGTCAATACGAAGTGCCAAATTTTCTATTACTGAAGGTCTATTTTTGATAAATATGAATCTTTATGCATTTTCGATTAACAAGTTTTAAAATACTTTTAATCCCATAATGTTCTCTAAATGGAAAAAATGCATTTTTCAGTCTACATGTCTACTGCATTTGATGACTATTATTTAACCAACTTTCTAGCAACTTTCACCTTTGGCAAAGATTTTTTGTAATTCATCTGTGTTTATTAGAGGCGATACTCCAATTTGTGGACCAATTTATTTTCAAGTTTTACTTTAAAATTCTGTTTGGATTTGTCTCGGGTATCGCGATATAAAAATACGAAAATGGGGTCGAGTGTTTTGGCGCGAAATTGGAAATGACGTAAAATTAAAATGTATAGGTACAATAAAATAAATGTAAAGAAGTTTTTTGGTATTGTGTTAACCGTTGAAATCTTTAGTAAATAAGCTAAAAGAATATATATACTTTTGATATAGTTTTCCCTCGTAACATTTAGTTCGTTTATGTTGAAAATAAGGTTAATGAAATATTCATATATAACCTATTTATATACCAATGATGTAATAATTTAAAAATAAAAAAAACGAGCCAACTACCCTATTTTTGTATTCTTGCTCCTATTTCATAGGTGATCTGAAAAAGGCCATAGAAGGAGTTTTCCTAACCGAAGATTACTTACGTGGGGATTGACGTTAGTAGAAGACGCAGAGTTATGTGTTTGAAGTTGAACCATAGCATTTAGTGCTTTATAGGCTCTGCCTACCCTAGTGGGAGACAGACATAACTTTATGTATTATAGATCACTGGTTAATCAATTTCGGTTCTTTCATTACATTTACAAGTGTCTGTAACTGAAATTGCATTCTTTCATCATTTATGTAATGCCATCACTGTTCAACCAATGAAGTGTCTGAATATGTTTTTGCAGTTTTATTTTGTCTCTTCGCCTTTTAATAGTTTATAGAAGCGGAATAATTAATAATAATAATAAATAATAATAGCCCTGTATTAAACATTGTCCCACTGCTGGGCACGGGCCTCCTCTACTAATGAGAGGGGTTAGGCCTTAGTCCACCACGCTGGCCTAATGCGGGTTGGCAGACTTCTCATACCTTCGAAAAATCTCAGATATGCAGGTTTCCTCACGATGATTTTCCTTCACCGTTAAAGCAAGCGATAATTAACATTTTAATACACACATAACTTTAGAAAAGTCAGAAGTGTATGCCACTTGGGTTTCGAACCTACGACTTTCGTCTTGGCAGTCCGTACCGCAACCAACTAGGCTATCGCTGCTATTTTTTCGTTTTAACAAGTTGAATACAAATACACAATATTATTTAGAAGTGTATGTTGAGGACTGCCTCGGGGGCGCAGTTGTAATTGCGCATGCGCTACGACTGCTACGCTGAGCTCCCGGGTTCGATCCCCGGGTCGGGTAAAGAGATATTAGGTTTTTCTATCTAGAAATTCTCAGTATTAGCCTGGAGTCTGGAACCTGTGCCCGGTATGGCGATAGGCTCGCCCCCTATCACATAATGGGACCGAAATTCGGCGAAAAGTGGGTGTACTGGTTACACCTCTGCCTACACCTTCGGGGATTACAGGCGTGAGTGTATATGTATGTGTATGTCGAGATAAATAAGCTATTCAAATTCTACTCAACTCTTAAATTATTTATAATTTTTGTGAGTTGTACAATTGTCGAATTTGATTGAAATCGACGTATTGGATCCTAGTCAAGGCTTAGCAGGTAGCATCGCTACAGACTGTTCCACTATCTGCCAGAGAAGAACTTATGCCTGCAATATAATATATCTGCCTTGTAATAGCGCATGCGTTAAGAATGCTGTGCCGAGGTACCGAGGTCGGGTAACAAAAAAATACTCAGTATCAGCCCGGAGTCTGGAATCGTGCCCGGTTAGGCAATAGGCTCGCCCCCTATCACATTATGGCACCGTAAAACGTTCTGAAAAGTGGGTGTACTGGTTACACCTGTGCCTACCCCTTCGGGGATTTCTTTTTAATCCTGGCACGGCAAAGTGACCACACTGCACCTGATGGTAAGTGCAGCGCCGTCCAGTTAAAGTATCAAGTAGCGAGAGACAATCTATCCCTCGCTACTCAACACAATAATGCCGGCCTGCTGTTGGCCATGCCGGATTATTGGCGTGAGTGTATATACCTGATAAAATCATGGAGGGTAATACTGACAAACGCATCAAAACACATAAGATCAACGAAGCACTCCAAACCAGTGTAGTAGTTAGCTTATGCCTTATGCACACAATGCACAAAATAAAATAAGGCATTAGGTACATACGCAAAACAAACCAGTAAAACTTAACATTTTTAAAACCAGCTACTGTGAAAGATGTGCCGATCTCTTCGCTGGATTGGTCCCTTAAAGCGTGAAGATTGCTTAACTAACTGGACGTCCCACGTCCCAAGCAACTCTGAAGTCTGAAGTAATGTTGGTGAAGGTGCAGAAACAAGAAAGATGGCGGACACACACACGTCTAAGAAATTAAAACTTGCAAATATACTTTTTATTCACGGCTTCACCCCGCAAGTTTAGTGTAAAAGTAGTCCTTTTTTATATTTTTCTGAATTATTGCGGGGTTTCCAATAACATACATACATAATAGCTCTATAATACAAGTCTAAGTAGTAAAAAAACAAAACAATATTCGCTATTAGAAAACTCCTAAAAACTGCACCGTGCAAGCAGTATTGGAAAATATTTTACCGACAAGATGACGCAATCGATCAGCGTATTATTATTACTCCATAGTTACAGCCGTATACTTAAGTACTTCAGTCTTGATTTTACAGTCAATAAAGACTAGATAAATATAACTAAAAGGCAACCTATGAAAGCGGAATGTTTTTTTTTGTGCAGTTTATAGACAGATTTTTTGTGTCGCTCATAGATAGCTAGCTATCTATGGCGTTATCATCTAGAAAAAAACTTATTATGGCACTAACAAAACTACATGAGATGTATAATAGGAAGATTGTTATAGATTTCTTGATTTTATATTTGAATCCCAACTTATGTATCATAGCAATAGCACAATACATATAGATCGCTGGTTACACAATACTGATCTGCAATGTAATCTAGCCAGTGTCTTTATTAACATACTTTTAGAGGACTTACTTAACGTTTTAACTTGTTTTTCATACAATATAAATACCTAAATGATGACAAAAAAGCATTGTTTCACAATACAACTTGGTTCGTTATACTCTAGTTGAAGTGACGTTTCGTTCCCATCACCAGTCTCGAGACTCAACTGTGATAATAGCATTGGAAGTGGTAGAGCCACGCTGTAGACATATTTGTCTACAGCATGAATGGGCCGGCTCGACCGGGGTAGTACCACTGTCTCACAGAAAACCAACGTAAAGTGACAGTTTACTGTCGCGTTTCGTAGGGTAAGTGAGATATCCGGAGGCCCAGATTCCCTCTTCCCTTTCCTAATCCCTATTCCTGGTCCTTTAAGGCCGACAGCGCATACATGACACTTTCGGTGTTGTGGATGTTCATGGGCGGTGGAGATCACTTAACATCAGGTGACCCACTGGCTCGTTTGTCGGACTATACTATAAAAAAAAGATGAGTATTAGGTTTGCAGTAATAACTGACAATGATCGATAAACTGTAAGTAAGAAGATCAGGTTACCTTTGTGGCTGGGATAATTTATACTTCTGGTTTAAAAACAAGTTATCTACTAATATCGGGGGGTTTTCTTGGTGAGCATATTCACGATGAACATTACAGCGGACGTTAATTACTGCACCTAACATAGATATAATGGCATTGCAATTCGTGTAGGTAATTGATTGGCAAATAGAAATGAGTATCATAGTAAGAGGTAGAAGCCTTGGATTTCATTCATAACCAGTGTGTCACGTCTTCAGGTGCACTAGTTGGACCCGCTGTGAAATACCACCGCGCTTCTTGTGTGCACTGTGCAGTTTACGCGCGCGTTCATTTCACTTCCGCTGTCGGTTGAACGGACGAGCGAGTAGGAAAGAAAGAAAATAACGTTCTTTATAGAAAAGATAATATCGGGCGGCGCGGCGGTTCGCCCCTCCACATCACAGCGGCATGCGATTGGTCGCCGGCGGCCCGCCCGCGCCCCGCCGCTCCCCGCCGCCGCACGCGCAGCGTCTACGTTCCCAGATTTGAAATCTCGACCGTTTATTTCGTAGTGAGCGAGCGGAGCGCGCGGGTCGCGCTGTGTCGCCGCGCCCGCGCAAAGCAGCGTCTTGCTCGTATAAAAAAAATACACGACAACGTGCTCGTGAACGGTTCGGTGCTCCGACGTGACGTCGCTAACGATCAGTGCGTGCAGTGCTCCGGGGTTCCGCGAAACGGCGCTCGGCAAAGAGGTCAATTTCTTTCGATGAGTGGAGGTTTAGTGCATGTTCTTGACACATCATGACTAGATCCACACTCATCCATGGAAGTTGCGAAGGTCTTCAGCAAAGCAGCAGTCGCCGTGGTGTCTGCGTCGCTCAGGAACTAAGCCGCGCTCGGGGTATCGTGATTGCCGCGCTGTATTGACACGGTGAGCGCGGCAGGTACGCGCTGCGCCGGGCCCGCGATCGCGCTCATCTACCTGGCCGGTGCCCGGTACCTGCCCGCGCTCCAACACCACAAATATTTAAATGTACCTCACATCGTTTAGCTATTGATCTTTGAGTGATCAGTGAGTTCTTATCGCAGTTGTTCATGAATTTTGTAGATTATTAAAGTGCTCTTCGAGGGTTAATGCTCGATTTGAACAGAGCATTCATTTGAAACAGATGAGACGCTTTATGGTTAAAGCCGTGAGGTTATCGGAACCTATATGAAACCCTCGTGCGGGCAGGGCAGAGGCGAGGTGGAGGCAGGGCGCGGCAGATAGCGGCGTAAGCGCATCTGTTCCTTCTGAGAAAGGCCATTGTGGCGGTCCCGAGGTGGTCAGTGCGATGACGTCACGGGCCGGGGCCGACAACCTTCTCCCCTCCACCCCTATCCGTTGTACCCGCACACGACTTTGAGGCACATCCGACAAAGCTTGCTAATGTTTTTTCCGTTGTAAACTTGCAGGACCAGTTAGATAACCTTTTAAGTATAAGGAATTGTAGTGTCGTAGTACTCCATGTTATTTTGTGTTGCAACGACCCGGTTCTTTTCAGACGCGTTCATAGACCCCAGTTTCGCGCGAGTTAGATCAGTCATCACTGAAATAAATTGTTTGCCATCTTGCTTAGCTAAAACCCAATAAATATATATAAAAGAATAAAATACTATATTAAACATGTAACTCTCCTTACTTTTCTCTGGGTTTTAAAGACTTATACAACCTTTTCTTGCACTAATTCTATTTTGTCAGTAGGTAAGTTTAGGATTCGTATTATAAAGGCGCATATACTTCGATGGGTTATAAAATTGCAATCTTTGTAAAAAAATCTATACATTAGCCAAAAAAATATTTTCCCGTCCAAAAACACTAAACAAGAGGGCTACTTTTCTCAATCTCCATTTGAGGGTTATCTGTAAAAAACTAACAATTCAACTTTATAACAGAATCAAATCAAAGAATCATCAAGTATTACAAGAAATAAAAAAAATACATCATTCAAGATTGACGAAATATATAGTTCAATAATTTAAATTAAAATATAGAGACTGAACCTAAAAGGCAAATTCATTAAAGTAAATAACTTAAATAATTTGACGATTAACTAGGGATTTACCTATATGGAAATTTGTACAGGAAAATTATTGTATACTATGGTCAAGTTTAATGCAAATATCGTGTATCTTACAGTTATTTCCTTGTAGAAGTATGACTTGAATTCTCAGACAACGTGTCTGGTTAACGTTCTCTTAAATTTTCACAATTTTTTTTTTTATAAATATTACTCAAGAAAAGTTAATCTTCAACGTTGAATACCTTGGCAGCAACATTCTATTCAATCATTTCAATATTTTTTGCATTAAATCTATTTAGCAAAAGGATGAAGCTACAACAATAATTATTGTTGGAATTCTTTTACGAAGAACTCACGAAGTTGAAGGCTTCTCGAAAACCACAGAATAACTTCAACAAAAGTATTAAGTCTAAATTATAACCAGAGTCCAACAATTAACCAGTCGCTTGTCTGTTATTTCTACATGTTTTTATGCCTCGTGAAGTCACTTAATAGTGTTCCCGGTAGTGACTAGCGGCACAGGTACCCGGACCCAGGTAGAAAGAATAAAACGTGGTATTTACAACAAAAAATAAGGAATAATTATATAAGGTTGAGTTTGCCGACCGCTGATACATTTAAAGTAAGAATTAGATGGGATCATTTAGGTTACACTAATGGACATACTTTGTCGGTTTCAACCGCGTTTTCGTAATAAATTAAGTTTTATTTTATTATGTATAATTTTTCCGCTGGCGCAGTTTATACTAGCATCATAGTTTTGTTTGTAACGCATTATTTTATAACTAAACACGCAATAAAAAAGCCGACCTTTGATATGCCTAATGCTTCAGACAATTTTATGGCATAAGTAGAAACATTAAAGGTAATAAGTTATGTGCATTAGAAAGACATGTACCTACAGGAAGATCTTGTTATTTCTGATATAGTTTTGCATAAATCCTTTGGGGAATCAATTCGACCTTTTCAAATATAGCTTTTACAGTTCCATCCTCTGCGGGAATTACCAATGTGAGATCACTATGCAACGTATGGCTCCGAATGTATTGCTATATATTTCAGAGCCAGTATGAAGATTGTAAACGTACAAATAAAATTGCGACGTGTATAATATATTGATAAACGCTAACACGGCGGTTTAGAATACTAAGGTATGTAGGTGTGTGCATTGAAATGGGGCTAGGTGGCAGCGGTTTGGTTCTTGTTGGAGTGCAAAATATATTTAGATATCACAAATACTTGAATTACGATTTATGTAGATCTTACAATTATGTCTGCAGATATATTTTTGTCATGGATTTTATAATTTTAACTACCTACAATTGACTTTAAAAATTATTTTCACAAATTGCAATCAACTAGTTTATTGTAAAATATCTTATTTGCATTATATTAACATCACAATCAGTTTCTATGTACTATTGATGCATATAAAACCCTTAATTTTGTAAAGGTACTTCTTTTTGTGTTTTAAACACTTATTCACTTAAAGCACACCGTCGCGGTCGCTTATAATAAATGCAAGCAACATAAGATTAGGTAGATCACCAATCAAAAGAAATGAGGGTCAAACAAAATGAAAAATAGTAATAACCGAGCTAAAATAAAAAAAAAATAGTCAAATTTTAGAACTTCAGGATAAGTAACATGTGCCAGTACGTTGCCCTGATTCATTACAAATTATAACCCTATCTCTATTATTCCCATTAAAACAGTTCACGACACGTTATTTTTTACCGGGTAAACATAGCATTTCCGCGTTAACGCTTGGCCGTGCGAACCGCGAGGGTCGAGGGAACAGACCTAACCTAAGTTTCCTTTGTTTAACGCATTAACCGAATGCTTTCACACAATAGTGCCAGCCCCACTCGAACAAAGGCTCACAAATAAACGTTACGTTGACTACTGATTAGCAATATCATTTGCAGCGAATGCCTTATTTTGACCCTTTTCTAACTGAAATCGAATAACAATGGGTAACTTAAGTATTTGTTGAATCTTAACGGCCTCTTGTATGTTGCACTAGTAGTAGATAAATATACGTTAAACGTTGATTATTGAGTAATAAATCGATATAAAGAGCCAGTAGAGACTATTTGAAATATTTTTTGGTTGGGGTGTTTAATATTTCAACAAAACCATTGTGAAGTGGCCGATCCAGAAATATAGAAATAATAAAACTTGAAAGGTGCTTTAAGAACATATGGGGTGAGGGTGTGGGTTGTTTAAAATTTAAAAATAACCGTTATGACTGCCAATATTTAGTTGCGGGAAGGGAAGAACCGTTAACAGCCATATGCCAATTAACACAATATGAAATGAAGTGGTAATATAAATGAATATTTTATTTTATTATACGTTCAACTATTATTACTGTTTACCTACCTGTACTGTTTGATAAGTTTAATATTACAAAATAGCTGAAAGCATTGTGGTAAAACCTAATTATATTCTAGAAAAACCTTGAAATTTACATTGTGGAACATTAAATACGTACGGTACATAGGTTTCTTGTTTTTTTATGTCCATATGTTTGTATTATAATAATTTAATCTATGATGGTTCGCACAAGGCTTCATTCATTACAAGAAACGATTTTACGTTCACACAAAATAATTAGACATACATATACACTCACGCCTGTAAGCCCCGAAGCGGTAGGCAGAGGTGTAACCAGTACACGCACTTTTCGCAGAATTTATTACGGTCCCATAATGTGATAGGGGCGAGCCTATCGGACTACCCGGCACAGTTCTAGACTCCGAGCTGATACTGAGTATTTCTAAATAAAAAACACCAGAATCACTTTATCCGATCGAACCCGAGACCTCAGCACAGCAGTCACAATTGCACGCATGCGCAATTACAACTGCGCCATCGAGGCAGTCAGATATTTAGTAGATTAAATTAGATTTGCCAATGAACTAGTATTTAGGTAGAATTGTGGTATTAAGCAAGAGCTGTCATTTGAAACTGCCAACGGCTTAGGCTTATCGAAAAAGACGTACAATCGTTTTACTTATATCATTGCTATATTTCTGATATGCAAGGATGGTGGCTTGGCTGTTGAGATAGAAATAGTAGGATAGAGGCCAAATAATTTAAGGCACCCGTAGTTGGAGGCACAAATTATGAAAATATATTTTATGTATATCTATTTAATTATTTTGATTTGTGTTAAACTTTTAAACTTTAACACGGTCCTTAATCAATGGTGTAATCCAAAACATGTTACTACGGTATCAATTACACAAGTTAACGGTTTCTCACGATCGTCTCATCTACCATTCAGTTATATGAAAAAATAATTATCAGATATTGGAGACTTTGCTCTCATCATTTATTTCATTATATCATATTAATGACCTCATTGGTTCAGCGTCAATTTACGTGACACAAGTGACGTCCTTGGTTGGATTCCCAACCCAGGCAATTAATTTGTAGGAATCATTCAATAAATATACGCGACTTGTATTAATTGATATTCTTTCCTGAAAGGCCGGCAACGTATTTGCAAGCCCTCTGGTGTTGCAGATGTTCATGGGCGGCGGTGATCACTTTCCATCAGGTGAGCCTCCTGCCCGTTTGCCCCCTTTTTCAATAAAAATGATAATTTATCATAATAAGCTCTGCGAAATGTGCGAGCTCTATATGCACTCCTATCTCTACAAGAAGACAAGCAGGTGTGACATCAAATATATTTACTCTAGAAACTTATTAACACGTTTTAATTATACCTTATTACTAATATATTATCAGTAGCTGCCACTTAGAATATCAAGTCAATATATAGTTGCTAAGCTAATACCTTAGAATAACAACAAACCGCTTATTGACCGTAACTACTGATTAAACTTGAAACATATTAATTGTCCACATAATACGACAATTTAGAATGCTTGTTTCATAGTCATTACATAATTTTCAGTATTTGAAAAACATAGCGATGCGACGAGAAAATTCTGCCTTACAGAAGCAGTAGCTAGCTGGGTTTTATTGTCGCCAATTAGTTGTAATAACGGCCCTCGGTCGGCCGCGGTCGAATAACGCGCTGTAATTTGTTAGCGAACACCGAACGCGACTCGCGGCCACTGTGAAGAAGATTTATGTGTGAAATGCGAGAGGTCGATGCCTTCTTTTCTACTTGACGTTGATGACAGTAAAGTTACGTTTTCATGGATACATACATATACACTCACGCCTGTAATCCGTGAAGGGGTTGGCAGAGGTGCAACCAGTACACCCACTTTTCGCCGAATTTATTTCGGTCCAATAATGTGATAGGGGACGAGCCTATCGCCATACCGGGCACAATTCCAGACTCCGGGGCTGATACTGAGTATTTCTAAACTGAAAAACCAATATCACTTTACCCGACCCGGGGATCGAACCCAAAACCTCAGCACAGCAGTCATAACGCATGCGCCATTACAACTGCGCCACCGAGGCATTTTCATGGAGTGTCATGTATTTTTTAGCACAGGACATACGATCAATTAGGTCTCCTGATGAACAGAAATAACAGAAAAAGCATGCGCGCGTTGCCAGCCTTAAGAAAAGGAATGGAGATTGGAATTGGGAGTAACGGGTCTTCGGAAACCTCAGTCACCGTACGAACGCAAGCTGTTACTTCACTTCGGTTTTCTGCGAGACATTGGCAATAACGTGGACGAGCTGGCCTTTTTATGATGTAGATTAATTATTTTTAATTACGATACTTTGCATTACTTAGTTATTTAACAATGTCTTAGTTGCGGACAGTTGTGTAACTTAAATATGCAAATAAATTTCAATTTCAACCGTTATAGATGATGTAGTTTACAAAAGCAGTGCGGCATGTCCCCGTAAATTACAAATAATTTCTCATGGCTTGTTCGTTTTCCATGTAATGGGTATTGCATACGTGTACATACTGTAGTTACATAGAACTTGCGAAGTATGATTCATACGATTTGCAACATTTCGTTTGAATTTTACTATGTGGTACTATTTGATAAATGGTTTCAATTCGACGTATTTACCTACTATGTCTCAGGTATCATAACAAGAAAATAAGACTTGTATCGCGTTACTGCTTACTGTACATAATCTAACACACTTTTCGTTTAAACGTGCATGGTTTGTAATAAAATATTTTGCGACGTATGTGTTTTATTTCTTGTACCTAATTTTATATTGACACTTGATTTTAATAACAATTAGCTTTTGCTCGCAGATACCGCGTGAAATTTGATGTCTTATTAAAAATATACTCATATATATACTACACTAGAACATGGCCTATATAATGGTATCTGTGATAAAATAGATTGCTGTTGTAAAAAATAATTCAAAACGGTACAATATTCCATTACCTACTTATAAACAATCCCACAAACTTACGATGACTTATTTTTTACGAATTTACAATATTAATAACTAGCTGTTGCTCGCGGCTCCGCCCGCGTGGAGGTCATGTTTGGGAGAAAAAGTATACAATACAAAATACCAATATTAATGCGTTTAACTTAAAAATGACGGATTTTCATACAAACTTTCTTCCCCTATTTTACTCCCTTCGGGATGGAATTTCCAAAAATCCTGAAATATATATTTTTTATTTTTGACTAAAAGGCCAAATACTAATTTTCATAAACTTAACTTCAAAAATGACGGATTTTCATACAAACTATCATCCCCTATTTTACCCTCTTAGGGTGGTATTTCCAAAAACCCTTCCTTAGTGGATGCCTACGTCATAAAAGGTACGTACTGTCAAAATTTCAAGTCCCTAACCCCAGCCGTTTAGGCTGTGCGTTGATCGATCAGTCGATCAGTCAGTCAGTCAGTCAGTTTCTTCTTTTATATATACAGGCTAGCTGTTGCTCGCGGCTCCGCCCGCGTGGATGTCATGTTTGAGACAAAAAGTATACACTACAAAATCCCAATTTTCATGCATGTAACATCAAAAATGAAGGAATTTCATACAAACTTTCTTACCCTATTTAACCCCCTTAGGGGTGGAATTTCCCAAAACCCTGAAATATGTGTTTTTAATTTTTAACTGTAAGGCCAAATACCAAATTACATGAGTTTTACTGCAAAAATGACAGATTTTCATACAAACTATCATCCCCTATTTCACCCCCTTAGGGATGGTATTTTCAAAAACCCTTCCTTAGTGGATGCCTACGTCATAAAAGGTTAAAATTTCAAGTTTCTAACCCCAGCCGTTTTGGCTGTGCGTTGATCGATCAGTCAGTCAGTCAGTTTCTTCTTTTATATATACAGATTTGTAAGTACTTATGTAGTTGATTTTATACACAAGAACGATGTACAAATTGCATATTTTAAAACAAGTACTGATACTCTAACTGGACGGCACTGCACTTATCATCAGATGTAGTATGGTCACTTTGCCGTGTCAGGATAAAAAAAAGGAAACGTAGGTATGTAATCGATGCGCTCGTACCCCTGACGAGTCTATAGTTTTAAAATGTCGTATAGACATGAGTGTTTCATTATTGACGAACATTGTTGGCAGTCTGAACATGTATGGTGTGCAAAACTACAAATAAAATGTTTGCAGTACGCCATGCCAGTCATACCTCAAGGGCAGCAAGCCGACTGCCCCTGGATCCTGTTTATGCGCATTCGAATCCAATTTTCTCAAGGCGGTCTGCAATCTGCAATCATTATTTTTGCAAAGACAAATCCATTTCTGACTTCTGTACGTGACTGTGGGGTAATGAGAGCTAATGGCAGGTGAGCTGCCATTACAGGCTCTAGCGCGGCTCACTGTTGAACTGCTAATATAACCACACCCCGCGCTAGCTACTCCTCACAGTTCCTCGGTCACGATTGCTATCAGGTTGTGACACCACAATCATTATTGCACTTTTATTGTGTTTAGTTTTAAGACTTCGTGATTCAAATTTACAGCAAAGGTCTCTCAACATAGTAGATACCTACGTAATAATGTAATGCAATATGTATGCAAATTGCCAAATTTCATAACGCAGACGAAATAGGAGCTGTATTTGAAACTGTTTTATACAATGTGCGACTGATGTTATAGGTAAGTACCTAGTTGTTTTTGCAGTAATCAAGCGCACTGTAATCATGGACTGTTTACAAAAAATCTCACGGTTATATTACTAACCTCATTTAACACTTAATTTATTAACACAATATTTTAAATGTTGAATTATATCTCACAATCTTCCTCAAGGAAACGAACATATTACCTATAATGTTAGGTGTTTTCATTTATTCCTCATCATTTCGACTCCAATTTTCATAATATAAAACACGTTACATTCAAAATTAATTTGTCACCTAAAACATACGGTCTAATAATTATACTATCTATTATACTATTATACTTTATACTATCTGGTAATTGTTAAAAAATGCAAATTTGAATATTATGCTTCTTTCATATCCGGTCGCCAGCAGTAGCCACCTCCCTACCTATATACATTGTGTGAGAGAATGGTTGCGAGAGAATAATAAATATTTTACTGAAGTACGTAAGCTATTGGCGCGTTTATTGATGGATGGCGAATATAGCTTCATTAAACCGTAAACTAGCTGAGATGTTGCGCTTGCTATGCTGTTATGACTCATAAAACAATTTATATTCTGTTTTCTGCAGGTCTTGACTACTTTAGTGTTTAAGTTTGAGTAGAAACCTTAAATATCCACAAGAATGTTGAATTCAGGTTGAACAGCTGAAATTTTTTGTAATCTCGGCACCTATTAAAGATTATTTGTATTTCTGTTGTAAGTAAACCCCATTAATTGTTTATGTTAAGTGTGTACATTACGCAAAAATAGTAGAGTAAGAAAGCAGTTTTCATCGGTTTTCAATGTAATTTATCTTTAAAACTAAGTGCTAGGTATTACTATTTTCTATCCTAAACTAGTAGGAGTACTAAAAATACGTATACGGTAACTTTTTCAATGTTCCTAATAAAAAATATTACCATAAAATACGTTAGGTACATCTTGGTCGCCCGAAACCTCGTACATCTTGGTTGCCCGAAACCTCTACTTCAGCTGCTTTTTGAAAGGTACCGGTAAAGGTAGGATGAACCCTCTTAATATTATGTTATGTTTGCCAGTGAACAAAAATATGGCAACTTATTTTAATAAATAGACTAATAGATCCTATATCAACATATTTTCTATGGTCTGCGTGTAGCTGTACTTTCGTGGGAATAAATATATATATACTCACTATTAAAAAAAAAACATTTCAAATAAGACAACTAATGAACGTTGCTCATTATGTCATAAAATCGGAACTATATTATCTTAACCTTAACCGACAATAGGGTAGTTTTAGTTTTAGGCTCTTTTAGTGGACCGGCGCTTGTTGCGGTCTTCTGACTACTCTGACAATAGACCCTTGACCGCTTCTTCACCTCTCCCTCCCATGCGTAGTGTGAAGAAGCTAAGCAGCAGGCCGGCATGATTGTGTTGAGTAGCGAGGTATAGACTATCTCTCGCTACGTGATACTCTATCTGGAAGGCACTGCGCTTACCAACAGGTGCAGTGTAGTCACTTACCGTGCCAGAATAATAAAAAAAAAGATTTTATTTTTACAAATTTAATCAAATATTTAAATTACCTAAAACCTATCATCGAAAGAATTTTATGAATCCGAACAAAACTAAGTAAATTAGACGCCATTCAAATCTGCTGGAAGGGGCGATTGTCAAATTACAGTACAATAATGCATGATATATAGGTACTGTGACGTCACGGTATTCAGAACCCATATTACTGTGCCGTTGTGCGAGGGAGCTATTGCTATCTCCCACGCCACCACGCCACCGTTTTCGCTCATGCCTGTGAGTATTTGCTCATGCCAATATTTAAAATAAATATTGTGACCTTATTTTTCAAGCAATTTTGATTCTGTTTTCGCAAAAGAGTTTCTTTTGCGTATTATATTCGGTTGCATATAGAATAATGGTCAAAATTAAACACAGGAAACTACCCTATTGTATGTCCAATAAATTGGCAACACATGTAAAAATGATTTCTTATCACTAGTATCCATGGACATGAATAAATAAAAAAAAAATGATTTCTTATCTTGTTTTGTAACAATTTATGTATACCAACGTCTGAAGGATTAGCATCCATGGTCATGAATAAATTTAAAAAGAAAATGATTTCTTATCACTTAAACACGTGGTCATAAGATCACCTATTAGATCTATGTCGACCGTAAAGTATGATGAACATTACTCACACATCGTATCGTACACTTACCTACCATAACTGAATGGCGAATGATCATACTCATTTAACCTATACATATTACGCGTATAAGACGCAACCGGTTTTAATGTTTTACATATAGGTACTACCGACCTAGGCACATAATGATATGTATTTTTAATTGAATCTTATTCTTAATTTGAGCAGTGATACCATATAAAAATCATGAAAAGTTACATATTTTCCTAATTTTCATGACCAATGATTGTTTTTTTTAAATTACGAAGACTATGGTTTTATTGGTAAGTTAGTTTTTATCTATGGTGATCGTATTATGTTGATGATGTTCGATACATAAACCATATTTAGATTTTAGCTTTAGGTGCTCGGGTCTCTATTATATTGTAATAATTGTATACTGAGCAGAACCGATTCAAAAAGTTGTTTCGTCATAGAAAACTACACTTTATTATCTTTTAAACTACTCTTTGCTAAAAATACTTTCGGGAAGTAAGTAATGCTAGTAGGTAAGACATATTTTTAATACGCCTATTTTAAGGTATTAGATGTAAAACTCGCTCAATAGTATATCAAACTGATACCTATAAATATTAAATAGGATCAACTTTAATCTGTATATATAAAAGAAGAAACTGACTGACTGACTGACTGACTGATCGATCAACGCACAGCCTAAACGGCTGGGGTTAGAGACTTGAAATTTTGACAGTAGGTACCTTTTATCACGTAGGCATCCACTAAGGAAGGATTTTTGGAAATTCCGCCCCTAAGGGGGTAAAATAGGGAATGAAAGTTTGTATGAAAATTCGTCATTTTTAAGTTAAACGCATGAATATTGGTATTTTGTATTGTATACTTTTTCTCCCAAACATGACCTCCACGCGGGCGGAGCCGCGTGCAACAGCTAGTGACACATATGAGTGAAAACGTACCTTAATATCTTAAGATGTCTGTCAAAAGATAAAAAACGATCGGAAATTTCTTATGCAATAATTATTTATTATAGCTTAACTTAACCTTTGAAACTAGACGCAAACCACTTATGCGTGGGACCAGTTTTCCAGGCACATTCAACATGTCACACCTCTTCAACGGCTCCGCCATACGTGAGTTGCATCTAGTAACGTAGCACCAGGAAGGTCATGAGCAAATGTGTTTTGCCTTATTCAAAACAGCTTAGTTAACATTAGTTTCTTTATGAGTCTGTTTCAATTCCAATAAGCCCGGTATTGAATTTGTGATTATTATCACATTGAAATCCTGGGAAAGAATAATACCGCTGGCGTTGCAACTCTGTCCACAGCTACGGGATAAAGGCATAACAACACAAACATAAGAATATATTATGTCATAAAAATCGTGATATACTTAATCACTTATGGTTTATATTTACTATTAAGATTGAAGTTACCTTTATTATTTAGTAAAATGTAAGGCCAATGATCCATGACGATGGACCGACGACTTGAAGGTGGGTAACGGATGGATGCGGGCTACCTAAGACCGCGATGGTTGGCGTTCAACAGTTCCAACAGTCGACGGTAATAGGCTGGGATATGAAGACAATAAAAAAAATGATGTTTAATCCACTTCGAAGTAGGTAAATTTGATGAGTTCTCACATAGATATTTCAGTCTATTAACTGGCAAAATGTCAGTATAAAAATACATCGACAGTATCTGGTTAAATAGATCATCTATATTATTTTTCCGTATAGTTAATAAATAATTTTTTTCGGTTCCCAAAGTCAAATTACTGGCCTGTTTGTCTGTGAGCCTTATTCTTGAACTGTACAGCTGTCTGTTTTATTCACACTTACACGTGAAGTATCATATTTTGCTTATTCATCATTGTGTTAAATAGCATCATTAAGTAGTCTAGCACCGTCGCCGTGTACTTAGGCTGAGATATCGGAAAAGTCTTGGGTCCCAAGTTTGTTATTTTACGTGATGGCACTACAATTTTAATGCCATTGTACTAAATATTTGTAATCTACTAAATCCACAACCGCCCGTCAATAGTCTCTTGAAAACGTTGTTTTGGAATTATGGTAGATAGGAAATATGTGTGGCCAGCAGCATACATGGCATTAACCCATAATTTTTTTTTCGAATAATTACTACTAAATTGTCAATAAGTAAAGATTACAAAATTGTGACAAATGTTTCAATGGAATATATGCGTTTTCGATTCCGAATGATATATTGTATAAATATCGGCAATTGAAAAAGCAGATTTGGAGTAACGGGAAGAAGATCCCTCGGACCGCCAGATGAGACGTAGGAGGCGCTGGGTAGCGACTGACCGGTGTCTCCTGCCCTGTGGATTTGGGGCGTTTGGAGAAATCTATCACGGTATTCCATGCCTGTCTCAAAAGGCGACTAACTGGAGCCGTCGAGGGTCGCAGGCGCGCAGCAGGCGTTTGTTGTATCGCCCTTACCGGTGTGCAAAACATTTGTATTCAATTCTCGTATAGATCGTCGGCACCCCGTGCTACCCGGAGATGGACGATAGCACAGGTGGTCAGTTTCGATGCTGTCGTTGACGCCGAGGGCAACCTTCGGTGCGAGGGGACTTCTCAGTTTTTAATTGTTGTGCCGGTGTAGGGTGTATATAATGTTAGGGACTCGGCATGTGATGATGGCCCGGATGTCTCCTGGGCGGCTCAACACTAAGACCGGTGAGCCCAACATAACCATTTCGCCTCCACCCGAGGTGGTGCGGTAGTGATAAATCGCTTGTATCCGCTTGTAATCGCTTGTTGTAAACAAAAATGCTGTGCAATCACAATTTCTGTCACATCCAAAAATCACGCACTATTGGTATTGGTATTGCCCGTAATTGGTAAGTGTGCTCTATATGGCGATAAGCTTGGCATTTTATCTATCATATCGTGAGTTAGAAATAAGTCCGGGCATCCGTGGGTGCAGTATTTGCACCTCTACATACTCTACCAGGCAGAAATGCGCGAATTATATAAATAATCGTATAATCGATATTTGGATATTTGTGACAATGACCATTGCCATTCTCCTTCTCTTTGCCGAATGAGATAATCGGGAGCATCGTCTCTATAACAGGTACACTACATAAGGTATATTAGGTATTATGAAATTCGGACTCTTGAAAATCGGAATAAAATATTTCGGAGTTTTTAGGTGTTCCCCTATATAACATGTATATTGTTTAGGATTAATATGCCTTGACATAATTTTTCATAAGTAGTTTTTGCACAACAATCCTTATAAAAATCGTTATTACAATTCCAACCATGTATGATCAGATTTCGAGATTGCTCCTGGCTAGTCTCGCTCATGCCAAAATCTATAAATTTTGTATTTTTTTTAATTACTGAGCGCTATTGTACCATTAAACGAAGCAGAAAAATTACATATTTTCAAAGCACTAGAGCGAAGATGCGCAACTCTCATGTTATTAGTTTATTTTCAGAACGTTGTGCAAGTGAATAATTATTTAAAAAACTATTATATATAAATTGTGTTAGCATTGCAATATCAAAATGTGGACGACAACCTAAGACAAGTAAGAGTCAATGACAGCGTGCATCGGCAGAGGTACCTTACAGCTCAAAACGCATTCACTGCCAGTCGATAGCCAGAAAGAAACGCATTGAATGAGTGCACGTGCGTGGCTTATCCAAGCGGCCTCTGAGCTAATACCCACGATTAAGAAGGACACTAGTTGGAATTAAATGTATCGTTAAGTGGGACACAATGTTCTATTGGCTGTTTATTATCTCGGCGAGCGTCGTCAGCTGGCAGCCGGACCGACGCGACGCGACAACCACGTTCATTCAAGCGACCATTCACTGCTACAACCTTCGGCTTATTGTGCTTGGGATTCCGTAGTTCGCCACCTGTTCTTTTAAGTATTCATAAATGTAAATGAAGTTGTAACTTGTATTCAATGATTTGACGCAATTCTAAATGTTACTTACGTTTTTATATGTAGTTACCAGTCACGTAAATGGAAATCACATATATATTGGTACCTAAAATGGTCGTGTCGTAGGTGATAAAAAATTGCCAGCGAATGAAAAAGGTGCATATATGTATGGTCTCCGCGTAGTGGCAAAGAAATCCCCAACCACCATTGGCGTAATCAGGTATTTTCCTTGTCAGTTGTGAGACAAACCTGAATCTGTATATATAAAAGAAGAAACTGACTGACTGACTGACTGACTGACTGATCGATCAACGCACAGCCTAAACGGCTGGGGTTAGAGACTTGAAATTTTGACAGTAGGTACCTTTTATCACGTAGGCATCCACTAAGAAAGGCTTTTTGGAAATACCACCCCTAAGGGGCTAAAATAGGGGATGAAAGTTTGTATGAAAATCCGTCATTTTTAAGTTAAACGCATGAATATTGGTATTTTGTATTGTATACTTTTTCTCCCAAACATGACCTCCACGCGGGCGGAGCCGCGAGCAACAGCTAGTAACTTATATTAATTATCTCGACAGCGCATTGACGAGTATCATTAAGTGGTTTTTTAATTAAATGTCTTAAAAATTGTAGCGAAAATTAAACTTTGTATTGTCGAGAGTCTGATTTGTATGGTATGGTATGGTCTGATATGTTCCACTACTCCCCATGCGACTATCTAGCTACACCATTATCAACATTAACAACATTGTTAATTCTATTCAATTTTTCTACATTGTTTAATGGACGGGGGATTGGTTCAGATTCTGCTAGAGCCTCAATATTTGAAGTTATACTTCTTATGGCGCGATGGAGAAAAATTATGAGAGTGAATTTTTACGATGCGACGACATCGTGAAGTTAGTTCTAGGTGGCATGAAAATCGATATATACTATGTTCAAGTTGTATATTCTAGTATTTTTATATTTAGAACACGTGTTTCGTAACAGTAAAATTTTTCCTGAGTACCAGGCTAGCAGAAATGTAAGGATACCGTTTGATACCGTTTTTATACAACTGATATAATAGTGACTTCCTTAAGAGCTAGAAGCTTCGGAATTTAAATTCGGCATATAGATATGGCCAGTAGGTTATGGTATTATGAAAGACCGAATTAGTACTATACAGTAATATTATTTAGGTCTTTCATGATACTGTAAAAAGTAATGGCGATTAAAATATTTTGTTGTTATTCTTTTTGCTATTTTAAAGTTCTATAATTGTTGTGTTGTGCATTTGACGATCTAGCAAATGTGTTTGTTCCATCTAGGATTCAAACTAATACATAGGTCTCTATTATAACCGACTGAAAAATTAAAATACGCTCCTATTCTACATAAAGTCGCAATCTATATTTTAGCCCATTACTATTTCTATTATAGCAAATACGAATATGTTGATTTGCTATTTCACACAGTCCAGTTGAAATCTTAATAAGAACAAAGTCGTTTTAATTAAAGTAAATGCCATTGTAAAGGACCTTCAGTCTAGCGGTAAGGGCCAAACGGAACATTGTTATTATTATGTTCCATATACTCAACTGACCGTGTTAATCGGCGAACGGTTCATAGTGACCAGATTTCCCACAATATTATTATCACGCAAGTGACGTTAATTATCGTGAATTTAATTGTTTTATATAACTATTAGGGCCTGTTTTACAATGTGCAATTAAATTTTATCCGCTAGATAACGCCTTTGACGGCGAATTTGGGAAGAATCAATTTGACATGCGCTTCTCTGTGTATGTATTCACAACGTCTTAATTTTTGATGTCTTATATCTGATAAATACTCGGTAATTGTAATAACCGCTGTACACATTGGGCCAACTTTGGTCCAACATGCTGGGCCATTTATCAAAGCGCCATTGTTGAATGATCAACACGCCAATGTGTAAACAGCGACCATATTTTGGCACAACATGCTGGCTAGCCTTGACCCAATGTGTACAGCAGACATGAAATGGGCCATAGTTGCAGTTTCTCTATAACAGGGCTTCCCAGGGGCGTTGTGTGTCGATGCGGGCGAGTCGAGTGAGCGCTAAGCGCATGCCGAATTCTGACGTCGCGATGCAGACGATGGGTCCGGGGCCGCCGTCGACCTCCCCCCACACTTTCTTTCTCTATCCCCCCCCCCCCCCCCCCGTGTTTATGTCGTTCAGTCTTTTATTTTGATTGATTACGCACGCGGAGTTTGGATAAAGAACAGGCCAAAATATAGAAATAGATGGGAGTGGCAATTTCCAAACTGAAGCCGGCTCTTGAGAAGCTATGCTCAGAAAAGCAAGCAAATCCTTCTCATTAGCAGCCAGCCAACAAGCCAAACTAAAATAAATATCTCTTTTGTATGCTTATGTTTTGGTTTTGTTTTTATTAAAAAATAAATATGTCCAAATAGTTTTTCTGGTAGGTATTTTTGGCCCAAAGGGGGGGGGGGGGGGGTTGTGTTGAGGGCGGCGTAAAAAATGACAAGGTCTCGAGGGCGTCGCAGTACAAATAAGTTTGGGAAGCCCTGCTCTATAAAGATACTCAAATATAAGACAATAAAAAATCATTTTTCTAATCATTTAATTGTCCTTCAAAATGTGATTTATATATGGCATAACACTTACATGACAAATATAAATATAGGTTTTATGGTTATCCTACGTTGTTGAAATATTAATAAGATGATTAAAAACTTTCAAATACTTGGCTATTTTACTTATTAATATAAAAAAAACATGTGGCAAAATATAAAAAAACTAATCTGTATGTATGGATATACGGGATATACATACGGATTACTCCGAAACCAAACTTTAAAGCAACAAAAACATTCTCCTTATTTCACTCTTCACAACAAAAATGCCGACGTACAAGGTTTTACGAAAACGTTCCCCTTTTTTAACAAATTGCACGACAGGTGCGTTCATTCAAAATTCGTTGGCCACCAGCCACTGCACAACACACTAACACAGCGCTTGATTTTCTGAAGTAGGTAGGTACAATAGAATACAAAAATATCATTGTATTATTCTTATTATCAGGCTAATTAAATACTAATACAAAAGATAAAATCTATGACTAATATATAAATTCTGGAGTTTTTTTTAGGGTCGTCATCGTTTAGGTAGCTAGGGAAAGGTAGGTAGGTAGGTACTAAGGCCTGTATAGTCCTTTCTATGTCATATTATTATTATTTCTAGTTCCTTTCTATTTTATGATGATGATCATGGTGCGTTTCTTTCTTTTTTTCCTGCCTCTCGCTGTCCTTTCTACTGTTTGCCATTAGTCTGTCACTTCTTTTACCCTCCGCCCTTCTTCTTACCTTGGTATTCGCCTTTACTTGCCCCATCCGTTCTTGTCTTTGCTTGCCAGGCTATTCGGAAGTTGCCGAGCGGTTATATAATTTCATAATATGTAGTGACTTTGAATTATTGAAGCTCATATTTTTTTTGTGAGGTCAATGATTTATCGCTGCTTCATCACCCTATAAAAGATATTTTGGATTTGGCGGTCTTCCGGGTAGTTGGAAAACGCCTATTGGGTCGGGTCCCTATAATTCTATACCAGCAAAAATAACTAAAACTGCGATGGCCATTTAAGTCCTTAATCGAGAGGGATCTGGGTTCCCAAAGTGCACCTCAACTAATGCTGCAACTACGATTGAGTGCCTATTTCATGTGTATTAATTACAAGCTGAAATATTTTTTTATTATCAGCATTTTATATCTTTGCGGTAGGTATATTAATTGTGGTATATACTTTATGATTTTTATCGAATTCGTTTAGTTTAAATAAATAATAAAGACCGACTGCCTCGGTTGTGCAGTTGTAGTTGCGCATACGTTACCTACGACTGCTGTGCTGAGTTCTCGGGTTCGATCCCCGGGTCGGGTAAAGTGATATTGGGTTTTTCTGTTTAGAAATATTTAGTATCAGCCCAGAGTCTGAAATTAAGCCCGGTATGGCGATAGGCTCGCCCCCTATCATATTATGGGACCGTAATAAATTCGGCGAAAAGTCTACTGTTTATACCTCCGCCTACCCCTTCGGGGATTATTGGCGTGAGTGTATATGCATATGTATGTAAAGATCGAAGAGTCTATGCTGAACGTTATATTATTTAATAATTAAATAATATAACGTTAATTTAATTTGCTGGTGGTAGGATATTCATATCCGCCCGGATAGCGACCACCGTACACAGGGTGAAAAACCCGCCATAGTGGCACACGCAAGTGTGTCGCGTTCTGGGATCAGCCAGTGTACATCCGGTTTTTTGGGGGTCTAGAGTTGGGGTACAATGTTTGGCCATTTTGCGGCCTTCTGAGTACTTTGACAATAGACGCTCGAACGCTTCTTCACCTTCTTGCCCATGGCGTAGTGTGAAGGAGCAGGCCGGCATGATTGTGTTGAGTAGCGGGGGATAGATCGTCTCTCGCTACTCGATACTCTAATTGGACCGTACTGCGCTTACCATTAGGTGAAGTGCGGTCACTTTGCTAGGATGCACTTTGCTTTTGCTAGGATAAAAAAAAAATTGAAAGTTTATTGAGGTAGTCCTATTACTAGGCATTAGTGGTGTAATGCAAAGTTTAGCGAGCAATTGCGTCTTTTGATGTTGAGTAACCACTGCCGTTCTTTGAAAGAAATCTCCCGACCGTATGAAGAAAGCAGTTGCATGTCCACGACTGCGCGACTGTGAGACATTGGTATGTATATATCACTCGGGTCGTGTTTTATTCAAGTTGTAGGCATAACTAGTTATAGTATGGCTCTACCATTTAATTTAAAATTCACAGAACGAAAAAATAAAAATGTTTTAGATCTTCACAACGGCGCGTCCTATCAGGTCCAACACTATCTTATCTTTCAAGCTGGAACCAACCATCTATACTAATATATTATAAGAGGTAAACGTACTACTGATCAGTTTTTGGAAATTCTTTCACTGTTAGAAAGGTATATTATCCCTGAGTGCTATAGACTACTTTTTGTTTTGGTTAATATATATTTGGTAAAAAACTAACATCGACGCGGGCGGTGCCGCGGGCAACAACTAGTATTATATATTCACAATTTTTTTATTGAATTTCGAAGTTTATCGCGGACAAACATCGTAACACGGGAATTTTATATATTAAGATTACCACCAAATGAATAAGTAGCCGTATGTATGATTTCCATACCGGGACCAATATGCCATTCATATTTGAGTTTTTTCCAGATTTTATACAAAAAAGTAAAAACCAAATAAATATCTTGTGGTTCCTGGTATTCAAAATACATTATTTATTTGCTGTAATGTGGATGTAGGCACCATTTTAAACAGTTCCTTGGAGCACACCCCGTGGAACAAGCAGAGAAACCCGAAGTCTCTCCGCAGCCCCAACGGTTCCGGGCTATCCGTAATATCAGGATCCCCGACAATTCGAACGGCCCGCCTCTGTAAGGAGTCAAGTGGGTCTAGCAAGTATTTTGGGGCTCCTGCCCAGAGATGAGAACAGTACTCCACGTGGGGCCGGACTTGCGCTTTATAAAGGGCCAATCTATGGCCCGACGTGAAATACCGCCTCGCTCTGTTCAGGATTCACAATTTTTTGCTAACCAATTTGCCTTTGGACTCCACTTGACTCCTAAACTGGACCAAGCTCGATATATTGACGCCGAGGAACCCAATACCCTCGGAAACCCGGAGAGTGACTCCTTTGGAGTCCGATGAGGCGATAGGCGCGTCATTTACTTAAGCTCTAAGAACCGTGGGTGTGCTATTTGCGTCTCTACCTACGCCTTCTTGAATACAAGTGTGTGTCTGTGTGTGTAATTTGAATTATTTTTAAAATTTATATAGTTTTATCCTTATTATATTTCGTTTCATTACAATTTAAATGCTGTCCGAACTTTTGTTGAGAATGAAGTTATTGATAATATGACAAATCCTACTTATAATAATAAATAGACAACATTTGCATAGCTCTTAGATGATCGAAAAAAGCTTTAAACATTTACATATAATTATCAGTACCTGGTTTATAATTATGCAGCTTTTCAAGGGCGAAAAATCACTTTAGATTTCATCTCTACAAAAATTGGTTTTGTGTATTTTCTCAAGTAAAGTCCTAAACTTCTTTTGAACTTCTAAAACATTGGAAAATACACACCAGTTAGCTACTAATTATATATATCTATGTAACTATTATTATCGGATATAATATTTTTATAAGAAAAAATACATAATAATAATACAGTTGTAATTGCGCATGCGTTACGACTGCTGTGCTAAGGTCTCGGGTTCGATGTCCGGGTCGGGTAAAATGATATTGGGTTTTTCTATCTAGAAATTCCTCAGTATTAGCCCGGAGTCTGGAAAAGGTGCCCGGTATGGCGATAGGCTCGCCCCCTATCACATTATCATTATGGGACCGAAATTCGGCGAAAAGTGGGTGTACTAGTTACACCTCTGCTTACCCCTTCGGGGATTACATGCGTGAGTGTATGTGTATGTGTGTGTACATAATAATAATTTGCGGAGAATTTATTGTAGGTAACAAAATAATAATATAACTAAATGTTAGGAACATGTACTCTTACATCTGGTTTGAGAAGCCTGGTCGCCCCAGTACTTGAAACGTAGACACAAATAGTAATAAACAAGTAAATAGCATTTATAATATAACAAAATGTTGATGTAACAAACGACTCAAATATTATTAGTCAATTTATTTAATGCAACTCGTGTAGTTTTTCATTGAAACAAACAATCGTGGTACTCGCAAAGGTGATGTTGCAACGCGAAATTCTTTCACAACACAGAGTCCCAGGAAACGGCATTACGGGGGCATTTATTTTATTCACATAGTGTGTCTGTACGTAATGCTAGCGACAATTTTATAGTTGCGTAACTTCGGTGGTAGGCAAGCAACAATTTGCGAGGCATGGATGCGTGTCGCCGTTGTCACAGGCCACAGCGATGTTTCATTGACTCCCCCGGCCCCCGAGGTTCACGTCACGCCGACTGCCCACGCAGCATACCCTTGTGTGTTTTATAATGTTTCTAATGACGTGTTACCATTAAAACTTCGCCAATAGTTCCTGTGTGAACTGAGCGGTTTACTGGGGGCTGGATGTCAAGGCGATCGAGATGGTAAGCGGCTTCAATAAACGAACTTTATAACGGTCAACTAATTTTAATGATTCGTAATTGCCAGTTATAGTTTGTGGCTTAAGTTGCACATGTTATAATATATTGAAATGTTTTATAATCATTTCTGACAAATAAAGTTGGTACAGGTAAAAAACTATACCAAAGTCAATCAGTTCTTTATTAGTCACTAGCTGCTGCCCGTGGCTCAGCTCGCGTAGTAGTTATTTTTGAAAAAAAAAAGGTATAGAATCCACGGAGACATGCTAGTAACCGTGCATTTTCCGGATTAAAAAGTAGCCTATGTCATTTTCTAATCCCTAAACCAGCACTATGGAAAAAGTCATGTCGATCCCTTGCTTTGAGAAAAACAAAAAGCTATCCGACGGGTACATTTGCCGGGATAAAAAGTAGTCTATGTGCTATTCCAGACTATAATCTATCTCTGTGCTAAATTTCAACAAGACCCGTTTTCCATCCATCCATCCAAACATTTGCATTTATAATTTTAGTAAGAAGTAAGATAGTAGGTAAGATAAGATTAGTAAGATACTAGGATTAGACGGAGTACGTTCCTAATTTCCGCATAGCCTGGTCTGGATGGACCCCGATTAGCACTGCTGTAGTTGTTACTATAAATTAATACCATTCATCGAACAAAAGTTTTTATATATAGGGTTCAACTGATAATATCTATAGACAATATTCAAATCAACAAAGATTATGATCAGTGTATAATGTATACTACTTCAATATTATTAAGCCCGGAGCTTGCCACTATCGAACAATAAGCTCAGCCAAGCACTTTCTAATCTGTTACATAGTACATACATACCTGTGCAAATAGTACTAATGACATTAAGTTTTTGTTATAATTACCATTCAAATGTTACTTTTATTTTAGCGTCACGAATTACACAGTGGGTTGTAGGTACTACATAGGCTATCCAATATTTTAATAATTAGATGTGTAGATAGCGTTTTCGCGTTCTTAATAAAAAAATGCTAAAAGGCATGTTTGCATCTTTTTCATAGAAATAAATATAAAAATTGAGATAAATTATTTTAGTCAGATTGCTCAATCTACGAGTACGAAACTCAATTTTACGAGTTTATTTATTGTTACTTAACCCAGATTGTTGAAATTACACCTACCAGTTGTTTTAACATTGAACAGTCACACATAGTTCTGACCCCACACTAGGTGAAACCTGTGTCGTGGGTATCAAGAACTACGAGGAACTACGGTCAGCATAAATAATTGTCTGTCACACAAACAAATGTCTCGGTGCGGGAATCAAACCCACGGCCTCTCGTTTCACAGTCGGCTACTCGCCCGCTGCGCCACGGAGGCTGTCAAATTAAATACGAAAATTATGTTTTGGTCATCATAAATTATATATCAACAAATTTTTAATGCAATTAAACTAGTTTATATCTTTGGTGTGTAAATTAACCTTACAATTATAATAATACTGGCAAATGTGTCTGTTTAGTCGAATAGCTAAATTATTGACTACTGCCCAACAATCTTTTGCTTTACTATCCAGTACAGTTGGTACACAAGTGCGTGGTGTTGATGGACGATGAAGAAGAATGAATGAATATTTAGAAGAAGTTGCAACGTAATGAAGTCAATAGCTCATAGAGAGTGTGATAGGGGCTATTTTAAATGATATAGAAGAAGAGATTCCTGCTATAAGTAAAAGTTTTTTAATTCATAAAAAGTACACGGACTTCAATAAAAAACAAATCATGCGTCACTATAAAATTTGAGGGTTGCCCTAGATTTTTTTGAGATCCCAGCATCAGATCCCGAATTGGTGCCAATGGGAACAACTGGGAAGTATACCCTTATAAACAAAAAAGAATTTCTCGAATCGGTCCAGGCGGTAAGTAATCGGGGAACATACATTAAAAAAAGATTCCGACGAATTGTTAACCTCCTCCTTTTTTTGAAGTCTCTTAAAAAAATATGAAAAATTGATATTGCATGAGTATTGGTGTCCTAAATATTTGGAAACAATTTTTAAATCAAATCTAATCAAATATTTATTGCATCTTGGATATGTTAAACATTATTTAGATTCAGTTCATTCATTTATCTTTTACTATGTCACCAGTTCTGAATGCAGTATCGCTAGAAAAGAACGGGTAAGAAACTTCAGCGTTGCTCTTTTCAAACACCGGTTTACAATATTTGGCAATACAATAAAAATACGATTTAAATAAGATTAAATTAGATGAGAGCAACTCAATGTATGTTAATTAAGTAAAACTTATTACAAGACTTGCCGTACATGACCCTCGTGAGAAAAATTGTTTACTCCTACAAGAGAAACATTTTTGCGATAGCTAATTATAATTTTAACTCGACAACTTGACGATTCACTGAGCAGAGGTGGTAGTGGCATTGCTTCAAAAAATACTAGAGCAATATGAATTGACTCCACAAAATCATTTACTGCTCGTTTTTTGTGTTTAGACATTTAGCTATCACACATTATTTGCCACTTGACTTGATTACGAATCTAGTTTTATATGTGAAATAGGATCATCTGAACGACCGCGACGATATGATAAGTAATCCACACGGCGCACAACTGGCGGATCCCAGGAATCACATCTTACTGCGAATGGAAAGTTCAATGACTAATTCAAGAATTAGCGTTATCTATAAACTCAGTAGAGCGTTTATTTCAAATATTAATATTTTTATTAGAAGAAACGTAATTCTAAGTAACAATAATATTATTCAATAAAAGTGGCAAAAATATAAAGAAATTGATGTGCTGCACCTAAATTCCTGAAGTTCGGATAAAGTGAATTTAAATCCACAAAATAATACTTTGATCAACTCTAAAAGTTCATTGTTGAAGTACCGAGTACCACAATGTGTTTAAAATCTATCTGCTGAAAAGTTCGGTATATTAAGTGTGAGATATGAAAGGTTACATAGATAAAATGCTAAAAATTAAAAATAAAATTAATTATCATTTGAAGCTCTATATAATTCGTTCCCAAATCTTAAATCCATCAAATTAGGTTTAATAAAGTTATCATAGTGCATACTCTGTTATGGTGTCCCGATTTCTAAAAATACAAATAAAGGATTATTATGATTTAACATCGAAACAAGTTAATTTGGCATTAGCGGGTACTATGTGTATGGTGAGTTTACGACTGATATGATATGATATAAGGAATAAATTGACAGAACTTGTCCGATTCAAATCCTGACGCATGGCTACCCTAGTTAATAGACATGTAGAAGTATGGATGAATATCCGACCGAAGGTGACCGAGCTGGCGTAACTTGTAGGTATTCGAGTTTAAAATATATTCATTATGTATTAATTATGTACTTACGGCTAATTACAACCTGTCTGCTCCACTTCAATATTCAAGTTTTATCGTAGGTACAGTCAGCATAAACACAATTTAATAAGTGTTTTTTTGTCCTCAGTTATAAATATTTTTATGTAAAATATAATATTATAAGTATTATATTTTATGCGTTAGGTATTTAAATGTATCAAGAGGGTATAACCAAAACTTTTAAATTACATATATATATTTGTATATAATGGTAGGTAGGGCCTATGGAGAAGGCTTATTTTTCACATAAATTTCTAATGTGAATATTGCAAATTTTCCTAAAATAATTATGCTTCAATCATTTACTTTTTAGCTACTAGTTTCACAGTTTTTTTTATAAACTAAATTATCTGTTAACTAAAATATAAATTTGAATAAGAGTAAAAGCTCTTTATAAAGTAAGCTAGTAACCTCAAAAATGACATAATTTGTAGCAATTTAATGGTTCAAATCTGACACAAAATGGTTATTTTTATTTTGATGATTGCGTGTGAATGTGGCGGCAGCGGGCATAGCCACGGACCGCACATTACTCATCACGTTTGCCCCGTGGGATTCGGATCTTTCAAATGCGTTTGTTAGAAAGCCGGTCCACGATATGATCCGACTTGCGTGACGATAATTACAGTAGCTATCGGTGTCTTGTCGGCCACTTAATTGTAATAGCGTGTGTCCAACTTTGCCGCGTTTCCTGTGCCCACATCAATTTATTCTAAGTACAATAAAATTAATGTCATCGAGTTCACAATGTGACAACGATAGATACGTACCACACTGAAAGATTTTTGTATTGCTTCGGACCACACTTCGGACGCATAAATTGCGGCCTTCAAATGATTTGTATTGGAAACTAATGTACGTGTAATAGACTACAATTTATCGCACGGCCGTTAGTGCTCGCTGATCACTGCTATTTATGATACAGCAATGAATACTTTAAATACCCCGTAAGTATATTTTATAAGGACATTATTCATGCACATAAAATCCTACCGGTTCCCTTTAGGGAGATAGAACAAAGGGCAACTTTCGTGATATGCATATCTCAATCGTATCTCATTCTCGTGGTTACCGCCTAATAGGTATAGATGTAACGTTTCACTACAGCAATACATTTAGGAACTGATTCGAGCTGAGAATAGATATAATCGTGTAAGTACATGAATGCGAACATGACACGAGAAAAGCCAGTGACTTCTAAACACAGGGTTGCGGTCAGAAGGAATGTGCCCCAGCCGCCGCCGCGCCCGTCCGTGCCCGCCTGCGCCACCCTCCTCTGATTTCACGCTACTCGGAAGGGAATTTCCAATCATTTCTCTTGCCGTCCTGTCATTGGATGCAATATCTAGAAAACATTAAATGGAGTTAAGTCACGTCTATAATCTCGCGGCAAGAAGCGGTCTGCCTGGTGTTTTGAGCGTGTTTGGTCAACACAATCGTTACTTTGTCAGGAACGTAGACTGCAACATAATACTTACTATAATTCAGCAAGTACTAGGATGCCGTCGACAAAAAAATAATAATTCCTGTGTGTTATCAGAAAGGCAAAGATAGAATGATCACAAATGTGAAATTAATAGCCGCCTCAAAAATCATTATGTAATTTTATACGAGCTCAACGGAACCGAGCTTGTGGAAGTTGCCAAGCAGGTTACAGATATTCTGACTCACGTATGCTCATAAACCTGTGATATACTAACGTTCGAAATTACGAATTCGTGGAAGGAAGCGTGTGTACCTTGACTACACGGACCGCTTGGAAACGAGATCAGATTGTGTTCTACCAAAATGGAACGGTTACATTCAAAAACGCCGGTTGCGTAGAACCATAATAGTCTTGTGTATTATATAACGAATTTAATAGTAACAAAAGTTTTACATTGCAGTCCATCATTTTAATCGTGATAGACCAATATCATGTTATTTAGCGTTTCTTTCATTAAGAAACATGAATAACTTGTGAAAATTAGGTTTCAGTGTTAAAGTGAAATTATTATCGGGTATTTCAGGATGTATCTAAATTCAGGTTGCAAAGAACAAAGCTATACTGGAAGCTGAAAACCTAGATCGTGGTTTACACATTTATTATCCTATTAACACGCATTATGTTTCTGAGTCGCGTTAACTGAGAGAATAACCAAGTAACAAACAAACATGACTGGTAGGAACGGAACAAGTTTTATTTTGTTCTATATAATGTTTTGATGTATTAATTCTGATTTATTGATATAATGGCATTATTTATGTTCTTCAAATATTTCGAACAGTAACTGCGTAAAATTGTATCAGTGCGTAAATATGTATTAGTCAATCGCTGCTATGGCGTATGGCGTTTTGAAGTCGGTACACAACTACATAATTCATAGATAAGTAAAATAATAATAGACAATTATTGTAATAGCGGAACAATAAATCTATAAACAATTATTTTAGCTTTTTTATTAATGAGCGTTATAACTAGGTATTTAGTATCAAGTCTCATTCTAGAAAAATACTGCAGTGAATGTAGGCATTTTAACCGTACTTTTTTACAAGGCTGCTTTGTTATGCTTTTGTATGATGGGTTGCTATCCCAAATCTAACAATCTCCCTATCGCCGTAACTTTCCATAATGTCGGTAATATAAACTCAGATTCGTGATCCGCAAAAAGTCCTCTATCAAATAAAAAACCATTAGTGCGTACCCAAAATAACGACAATAAAAAAAGTCGTTAGTAATCAATGTAAGGATACGTTATATTTAGCACCATGACCAACAGAACTGTGGTTGAACTAGGGTTGCCAACTACTTGTACAGAAATATCGTATAATAATCCAGACACCGAATTATATACAGTTTGTTCAAGTTTATTGAATTTCTGTACGTATATTGTGGACCATTTGTTTGTGTAAATAAATAAATAAATAAAATAAAATAAAAAAATTGAAAAGTTTATAAATCATTTTGGAAATCTCTCAGAGTTCTTCAGTTTAATATCATTTGTGAGAGATTCGATACATCACATTGAGAATTAGTGGTATAATGTTAAAATGAATGACAAAAATAGTATTTTACAACCATTTTTGCCTTAAAGTTTTTATACAAAACCAGTTACTAACTATTTTTAACAGTTTTTGACTAGTCTCCGTGCTTTAATTTTTAATATATTTACTTCTTTTAGTAACAATTAGTGATTCGCAAAGATAATTGATTATTTAGTAATTTCCCATTAATATCACTGAAATGTTTTGTGTTGATAAATCATATTATTTTACAGGTGCAATTTGTACATATGGACGTAAATGCACATAGAAAACACATAGATAGTACTAGAAAGAAACAATATAATACTTAATATTTAAATACTTTTTCACTTTTCACTAAACAAACCAATAATACTAAGGGAATGTAGTAACCTACACCATTAACATTTACCTGAGTACAATAAGGAAAAATAAACGAAAATTACCTCTTTAGTCGGCGTTACTTATTTATACCATTTGAATTTGATCGAGGTGTGAGAAATGATCTACGCTGTCAGGGGCAAGGTCACTCCGCGGGTCACCGAACTCACTACGCAACCTGCGTAAAATGTACCAAAGACATAAACTACATTTATACAGCGGGCATACATTGATAAATAAAGAAGGAAGAAATACCGTGGAAAAATCCCTAATGCAAACGATGCTTGGCTCCAAACGACACCAAAAATCCGTTGATTATCTGTTTATTATGGGTTATGTAGTTTTACGATGTCATTTAAATGAAACAAGAAAATTTACTTATATTTATATAAAAATTAATAAATTTTCTGTTCTGATCTGTGTAATAAATGTAGTTATTCTTTAGCATAAGACTTGAAATCGGTTTGTCTGTAAAATATTGTGTTACGGCATTATAAGGCTAACTAACACGTCCTACTAAAGCACCCAGGACACGTGTAAAAAAATAAGGATAGCTAACGGAGCACTAGCAACACCTTTGAAACTGAGAGACAGTAAATCTATACTATAAATAAGCTGAAGACTTTGTTTGTACAATAAATATTTTTGCAAAATTTTGATTGTAATGTGTTATAATATCGATATAGACTGCAAAACAATTGTTTTAGGAATTATTGTCGGTCTGTCTGTCAAGGCATCACGTCCAAAGTACTGTATTACGACAAAAGACTCAATAATAAATCGTAGAGTGTATCTCGAGGTAACATTTAGCCTTTATTTCATTTAAATCGGTGCATTCAATCAAAAGTTATACCTGTTTGGACGAATGTATGTATTATGCAAAGGGTAGGTAATTGTGAGAGATAAATGATTTTATAAATAGTATAAGATAACTTCCACGCGGGCGGAGCCGCAGGCAACAGCTAGTTAAAAATATAATAATATGCTAGACATAATCTAACTTACACTCTGTATTTGTAATTAATGTATTTGATTACATTTGTGTGGAAGTGGTTTTGGAATTATGCTTAAGGCATTCTTTACCTCGAAATGCAGAGATTAACCAAGTGGACAAAATTAGAAATTATATTGTACATACAGAAAATTATATAATAATAATATACGATAGTTAATTGTTTAGAAGCCCATACATTAAAAAGCATACCAGCCGACCGCCCCAGTTTCGCTTGGAAACTTTAGGAGACAAACATACCATCGCAGACTATTCCGTGGGCTTATTTAATACTTATTTTGTTTCGTGAATTGTTTTGTTGTATGTCATATAAACCCATAAGGTGATATTTGAGCACCAGAATTTTAGAAAGAAAGTAATGTTAGAAATTCTCTGAATGATAGTGAAAACGCAGCAAAAGTCGTAGTGCAGTTTCGAAGGATCTTATTTATTGATTTGTATTTAGATAAAATAAATGTACAGGTTTTTGTAACAAAATACATACTAACAAGATGATTTTCCCACACTAGATAAGCGAAGGGTTCTATGGTAGTTACTGCTTCGGCACTGAAAGTGGTGAGATCAGTAAGGAAGTGGAGTACTTAGTAGATAAAGATTAAAAAAAAAGCACAAATTGGCTGTATCGAATAGGTAACCATTTTCTTGAGTATTAATAGAAGAGATGGTCATATTTCAAAGGTAAAAATAATGGAATGTAGTTATTCATATGAAGATCAAGTTCGATGAGTTGATCTGCATTCAGGTCAACATGGACGTAGATTACATGAAGTTGTGAATAGTAATATGTTAACTATCGTTAAAATTTGATTGCGATGTATTTAATTTCATTAATTTTCTATCATCAAATTAGAATTATAATCAAAAGAATAATTAACAATACATTATAAAAATAATACACATTTGTCAGCAGTGATACATAACATAGCAATGATTCATTTTATTGGAAATTAAATGAATCACGACACAAACACGAAGCAATTCTGATTTCTCATGATGTATCTGGCGAAATTACAAAACATTTCTCGGTAATCCACGACTAACACCAGTTTTCCGATCTATTTCTTCCACGTTCCTGATATGACGTAACATATATTTTTGATACTGAAGCATAGAATAAAAACTAAATGAGGAAGTTATCAAAATGAATTATTGTTATTTATGTCCCTTTGTTTTTCGTCACGAAGATGAATTCCTTAGACAATTTATTATACCTATTTAAATAATACTGCCGTAGTTAAGCCTTCGATAGAGCTTTTGACCTCGAGAGTAATTGTTATAAAGAGCCAAAAAAAGAGGTAATATAAAATATTACTTTTCGTTAAAGTACCTTCTACCTATCCATACAGTTTTTGTCACCGACAATTACCTACGCATTAGGACGACAATTTATATTTTTCCTGTGTATTAATCCTTCACGTACTATAAGCTAAACAAAAGTCGTAGTCGCGAGTGCATTAGAAAGTTTGTCGAATGAACGTGATGGCGTGGAAGAGACAATGTTCCCACGTCAGATGATTAGTTGTTCCAGAGAAGCGACGGCGAGTATGGGAACACAAAGATCTACTACCTCAAGTCTCGAGTGATATAAAGTAGTATGTAGTTTCAAGAGTTTTAAGCATTTAAAAGTCTTAGTATAAATTACCGTCTTTTTTTAATTCTATTTAAATACAATGATTGAATAATTTAATATTAGAAGTGGTAGAGCCACGCTGTAGACATATTTGTCTACAGCATGAATTGGCCGGCTCGACCGGGGTAGTACCACTGTCTCACAGAAAACCAACGTAAAGTGACAGTTTACTGTCGCGTTTCGTATGGTAAGTGAGATATCCGGAGGCCCAGATTCCCCCTTCCCTTCCCTAATCCCTATTCCTGTCCTTTAAGGCCGACAGCGCATACATGACACTTTCGGTATTGTGGATGTACATAGGCGGTGGAGATCACTTAAAATCAGGTGATCCACTGGCTCGTTTGTCGGACTATGAAATAAAAAAAAATATCTTTTCAGATTCCAAACCCATTAAACTTAGCTTCAATGGCACGGGTCAATAACATTTTGCCTACAACATGTATGACTCTACCACCATATAGCGTGGGCCTAGTACTCCAAAAATATTTTATTATTCAGTAAATTGTTGCCAGCATTTGTTTCAATTACCGTCATGTTTCTAATTATCTAGATAATTCAACTCCTTCTTGCGTCTTGCTGTGTGCAAGATGATTTTTGGTAGAAATATATGACTAAGTGAACCTGTCACTATTGACTTAAATGATTCATCACCGATCAAATCAAACTAATTTACAATATCATGCACACAAGTAAGGAAATATGCAGAAATTATCTGCTCTGTGTTTACTTACTACATCGGCTGTAATTTATATTGTAAACTAATTTTATTCGGTTTTTTACATTTTCTACTTCTTTAAACCCCTGTTTATACTGATATCTACAAATGTGGGTCATATGTTGTTGATGTGTAAAAGACACATAAATATACATTTTTATAATGATTTCAAATATTCTCGGGACGCGGAAATTACTAGCAACGTGATTATTAATCCTGTCCTTGGTTTCAGGGACTACGAAAATAAAAATACCACAAAGTAAATTACTAAGAGGTATTGCAGTATAATTGATCACGATAGCCAGAAAATATTTGAAAATTATCATCTCAACTACGAATGAAAAACTGGAAACTAACCATAAAGAAAACGAAATTGCGAGGCGGCGGCAATTCTAACCATAAAACCACTTATTTGCGTATATCTACAAAATTCTTATAAAACTATACGAGTAAGCCGGCATAGCTATTAGCCGAGCAATTACGTCGGACGAACACCGGCGTTGTTTCCAATTGTGCAATAACAATCCTATATTTTTTTGCTTTCCATCGGCGTGATGACGTGTCGCAGAGCCGACGCTCCCTGCCTAATAATAATGAACCGAGATTCGGTATGATTTGAATTATTAATTCACAGACTCAAGAAAGGGTTCTTTATTCGACGCGTATTCTTATTTTCTCTGTATTTGAAACTAGCTGTTGCTCGCGGCCCGCCCGCGTGGAGTTCATGTGTCAGAGTGTAATTTTTCTTGCTATTAAAATATCCTATATTAATCAGTGATAATGTAGCATTCAAATGGTGAAAGAATTTTTAAAATCGGTCCAGTATTTTTTGAGCCAATTCATTACAAACATACTTACATACAAATCTTTCCTCTTTATAATATTAGTATAGATAAGGAAGTTTACTTGTAGTTTTTAAGGCACATAGAGTTTATACTTTATATTATATAATTAATTGATTCTTACCATTACATGTAAAAAGTATATATTCTGCAGGCTGAAGTTTAAAATGAAAACATCCTCCACAGAACCAGTTAGTAATATACACATACACTCACGCCTGTAATCCCCGAAGGAGTAGGCAAAGGTGTAACCAATACATCCATTTTTCGCCGAATTTCCGGCCCTATAATGTGATAGGGGGCGAGCCTATCGCCATATCGGGCAGATTCCAGACTCCGAGCTATTACTGAGGAATTTCTAATTAGAAAAACCCAATATCATAATGGTTTCTTAGGTTTACGCGAATATTATACATTGTAATAAAACGAAATTTACGGATTCTAACCCAATATCGTTGTTACCCGACCCGGGGATCGATCCCGAGACCTCAGCACAGCAGTCGTAACGCAAATGCAATTACAATTGCGCCACCGAGGCAGTTATCAATATTTTTCGAAGAAGTAGCACGCTGAATTGGAGAGTAGCAGTAGCTGCAGACACGTGCTTAAGTAGAGACCAAACTAAAGCAATCGTGGTGTAGAAGGCGCTAGTGTACGATAGACCAACGATTGGAGACATATGGAGAGTACTATGGGCTTCTGAAAATTCAGTGGCGATAAGCTGATACGATAATTAACTTACTAGTCTCAAGTAATATGTTCTACACTACTTAGTAGTAATAATGTAGCGATAAGGTATAAGTGACAATAGCCTGGACAGGAGAAAGAGATCAAAGGTTCAAACAAGTCCTCAAGGAACTCAGTATCTCAATCTTTTTGTAGTTACCTTATTCATTTAAAAACCTATAATTATGAACTCTACCAAAACGCTTTAGGCAAGTGTCTTGTTTGGGAAAAAGCGATTTATCACTACCACCCCGTCCCTGTGGGTGGTGGATTGGTTATGTTTGACTCGTCAGTCTTACGATCCATCTTTCAACCATACAGAAAAGATGGTTTCCATCTGGGCGACCGTTGGACCGAAACCGTAACACTACCTTTTTGGCACATTAACTTCAACTTCAACCGGATCTATCCCTACATGTAGCTGCCAGCAGACCATCTCTATACGTGGTTGAGCTAAGAAGGACCCGCTCGCCATCAACGGCAACTAAGCCCTAATCCCTCACATTAGGCAGAGGAGGCTGTGACTGTAAAATAAAAAAAGATTCCGACGAATTGAGAACCTCCTCCTTTTTTGGAGTCGGTTAAAAAAGTATAACACAGGTCTGGTATTATAATGTAGACTGAATGGTATCACAATAATCGTATTAAAATTGGTGTGTTTATGAAATGATGACTTCGTACGTACGTTAGCCACGTATGCGCCGCACGCGTCGAATCGTCTTATAATGAGCTTTAACGGTGCAAGAAAACATCGTGAGAGAACTAATATACCTTAAAGTACTCCGTAACACTATTGGAGTCACGTAATACATGTAATACCCTGCAGCGTGATGGAAAGTTATTTTTATGGTAAAACGGGGCAAACGGGCAGGAGGCTCACCTGTTGAAAAGTGATCACCGCCGCCCATGAACATCTGCAACACCAGAGGGCTTGCAAATGCGTTGCCGGCCTTTCAGGAAAGAATATGCTCTCTTCTTGAAGGTTCCCAGGTCGTAACGGTTCGGAAAGACCGCTGGATGAAAGTTGTAAACATTCTCTTGTACCGAGCAGTGGGATAGAATGGGCTGATTTTAATTATGCTTTAATTTACAATACTCTGTGGTATTTTTTCCTATAGCAAAAAATATTTTTACTTTTTGATAACAGCACGGATTGTGTTTTTTTTATAGTATAGTCCGACAAACGAGCCAGTGGGTCACCTGATGTTAAGTGATCTCCACCGCCCATGAACATCCACAATACCGAAAGTATCATGTATGCGCTGTCGGCCTTAAAGGACAGGAATAGGGATTAGGGAAGGGAAGGGGGAATCTGGGCCTCCGGATATCTCACTTACCATACGAAACGCGACAGTAAACTGTCACTTTACGTTGGTTTTCTGTGAGACAGTGGTACTTCCACGGTCGATCCGGCCCATTCATGCTGTAGACAAATAAATAATAAATAATGTCCTGTATAAAGTATTCGCTTTATATATTTCAAATGATAAATACACGTGAATTTATTACAAATCTTAAGCCCACACCAATCTCTATCTAATTGTACCTTTGTTAAATCAATGGTTATCTAATATAATACGAGACATTTACAGATCTGCACAGATATTAATGGTCCGTTTAGCATTAAATATTGATAAAATTGTCAACATGGTTATTAATTCGAAGCTTATATAGGTGTGTACATTTTGTTCACAAGAAAGCCGCTTTGACCACATTTACAAATAAGCTTAGCAGATATAAACACTTACCGGAACATTTATTCTGTAATACCTTGGATTATGGATTAATAAGTTAGTAGCGACAGTGTGTATTACAGATTAAAAAAACTGTAAAAGGCCAAGTTCCAATTTTAAATTCTATGGAAAATAGAAACACGATAAAAGATATCAAAGTCCCGAAGAGCTAAAACATTCATTTGCAGTGGGCTTTATTTTTGAATGAATATCTACATACAATAATAAATAAATTTGATAAATACACCCAACAGTCTCACACATAGTTCTGACCCCACACTAGGTGAAACCTGTATCGTGGGTATCAAGAGGGGGACTGCGGACCCACAACACCCAGACCCGAAACAAATATCTATCTGTCACAATAATATTTGTCTCGGTGTGGGAATCGAGCCCAAGGCCTCTCGATTCACATACCGGCTACTCGCCCGCTGCGCCACGGAGGCTGTCAAAACACTTAACTTCGACTAATTTTGAGCGCATCCCATTGACGCTGAGTTTAGACCTGAGACTTTCGTCTGGGCAGTCATTAAATTATACCCGTTTTTGATGTCAAGATTCATTCAGCCACTTAAATATCACCTTTATACCTTAATTGTTTTTAAAGTAGATGACGTTGACATTTATTAATTGATATCCTTAGAATAAACACTGATATAAACATTGTTTGTACAATGCTATACCAAAGTAATGTAGGGCAATTTTTGGAATGGTTTTTTGAGGAAATAACTACGCCTATCCGGACTAGGAAGGATGTCAGTGCAAGTTACATGTCGACTTCAGTATCGCTCAATCCCATTTATATTTTTATTCTTACGAATAAAACAAAGAAGAGTATCTAATATATATTATATTATGTAGATTACGTTACAAATACATGCCTTAAAATACCAGCCTTGTATTAAACATTGTCCCGCTGCTGTGCTTGGCCCTCCTCTACTAATGAGAGGGGTTAGGCCTTAGTCTTACCCTGGCCTAATACGGGTTGGTACACCAAATATATTTATGGAAAAGAAAAACCCAGCACAGTTACATCGAAGATACGCAGTGATTTATTTGACTCGTCCAATGTCAAATCAAAGCGATTGTCATAATCGTTCATTAAATTCCCAGAGTCCCCTCGTGCAGTTTGATAAAAGACTTAATCTCCCCTTTCAAAGAAATGCGTTAGAAACGTTTTACGTGCACAAAATATACAACCGTGGTTTTATTGTCTGAATGATGCAACAAAAAACCTCCCAGTGGTCAATTGTTTCGTTTTACAATGATTGCTGAAGTTTACAATGCTATAATATAAAACAGTGTTACCGCAAAGTGGCCACGGAACAACCATTCGAATTTACATTTTGCGTGATTTTTATCCAGCAAAATGATTATTTTTATAAAGGCATTCTAAGATTCGTCTATAAAAACATTAATTATTTGCGAAAAAAAAAAGCTACGTGTGTAAACGCAGATAAGGAACACTAAACACCTTTCAACGCTTTGTATTTTATGATGCAATTAGGGTTACCATTTCAAAATTTAAAAGTCTGGTAAAAGAAAGAAGTAATATTTTAAATTAAGTCCTTTTAGTGGCTGAATAAAACTGAAATCTCTGACAAAAAAAAATTTACACCAGCCGAAAAAATGAAAAAGCCAAATTCCCGCGTTGCACCGCGCGTGCTCGTTTTACTACTAACTGATTAATGGTTCACGATTTTGATTAAATTTCCAGATTGACATTTGTTTAAATACACACTTTGAACAATTGTCAGATTATTACATTCAGACATTTTATGAAATGATTCTTGCATTTAATTTCTTTTCGGACAAAAAGCTAGACATGTCCGATAAAATCTGGACGGTTGGTAACCCTAATTACAACTTATATCTAGATACAAATCCTATCGTGGTATACATTACTTTTGCTTAAAAAATATGTTTTGATGCCAACATAATATAGTGTATCGTAAAAAGTATACCTTTTTCTTAATTGTATTAAAAACAGACCAGTTTAGTTCTCTAGAATGAATCATAGAAATATGTGCTTGTAACTTGTAATGGTACATTTCACTTAAAAACATTGTACTTAAAAAATATGTTCATGTTATTATTTGACAGACTTCGTGGCGCAGCGAGCTACTAAATAAAGTTAAATGGCTATATTTAAACTACATTATGTTTAAAAGGACAGTAGGTAGCTTCGTTATTACTAGAATAGGGACTCTTATTCTAGGAAACTGTTCATGTGTTGATTTTGTATATTATTTTATATGCAACCGAATAGAATACGCAAAAGAAACTCTTTTGCGAAAACAGAATCAAAATAGCTTGAAAAATTAGGACACAATAATTATTTTAAATATTGGAATGAGCAAATACTCACAGGCATGAGCAAAAATGGTTGCGTATTGGGAACATATTGCTATCTCCCTCGCACAACGGCACAGTAATATGGATTAGAACCGTGACGGTACATATCATACATCCTTTTACTGTCATTTGACAATTGGCTATTTGACAACATTGAAAATACACTGCAAATTGTGGTCATCCTGTTAGACAATAGCTTAAAAAACCATATTTCACTTAATTTTAAACAAAATAATGTATATTTTTTGCAAATTAAACGAAATAAAATACAACATTTATTTAAAATTTTATCTATGATGAGAACGCTCTGTGATTGGTTGCAACTCTGGTGACGTCACACGCAAGTAAACATAGTAGGGATGTGACATTGAGTGAAAAAAATCGATATTTCTCACTTGAATAATAATTGATTTTCTAAAATCGATTTTTTATAAGAAAAATAATCGATTTTTTTCTTAAAATTGTGCGTAATATGTTTTTCTCTGTAGTAAGAAATTAATATTAACAATTTATTAGGAGTCTTCAGTTTGGCATTAAAGTCACCCATTTCACCGCTGTAGGAAGCCTTGGTACGAGACATAGCTTTCCCTATGTCTTCGTACGTTGGGGCGTACACTTATATAACCTTCAGAGTATATTTTTAAGATATGGTACGCCACTCGAGCTGATACGCTGCCAACTTCCACAGCGTTGCTTTTTAGTGACTTGTGGATAATAAATCCGACGCCACCTTAGGATGGTTGGTGTCCTTCTCGGAAGTAGAGTAAGTGACCAGAATCTAGGGCCATCTTCTCCTCCCCCTGTCTTCGGATATCGGATAGCCCTACGCTATGCCAGTTAATAGTTAATGTGACTTACCTCTTCTTCCAACTCAGCGATGTGCTCGTCCAACCGCAGAGAGCGCCCGTTGAACGTCGCCAAAAATAGCTTTTTGTGCTACCCTACCGTAGCCCGGGGATTGTAATGGGTGCCTTCAATGCCAATGTACAATAGTACAAGGACACGGCGAATCGAGGGTAGGATCATTTGGCTATGGGTGCAGGAATCACAGGGGGCAAATGCTAGTCAACTTTTTCGAGACCCGGGGCCTCTTTTTGATGAATTCATTTTTCCAGAGGAAGTGGACTTGGCGAAGCCCCAATAATATCACCAGGAATGAGATCGACTTCATTATGACTGATAAGCGCCAAATATTCAGAGATATCTCTGTGATCAGTAGGTTTAACACCGGTAGTGATCACCGACTGGTAAGAGGCACTCTGAATATAAAAGTTAAAATTGACCGAGCGCGCTTAATGAAGTCGACTCTCCGACCAACTTTAACTTTAATAAAGAGATAAAGAAACTAATACGGTGCGATATAAGACGCCCAAATACTCTGGACATTGAAAATGCTATTACGCAGAACAAGGGTATCAGAGTTTTCGCCAAGCCACTTACCTCTAGTTGTCACCTGACAAAGCTCAGAACATCACAAACCACCGTCACTTCTATGCCAGAGATACTCGCAGAGGTCGAAAGGTATTATGGGGACTTGTATACTCAAAAATCAAGTCCACCTGTGGCCCAGAACGGGGAAGATCCGCGTGCCAGACTAACTCGCCACCATACAGACGAGTTTCCCGACATCGTCGTGGGTGATGCCATTCTCGAGGTTGTGCAAGAGTATGTGTGGGTGACTGATGTGGGTGACTTATTTCACCACTTATATTCATTTACAATAGAAACAAAACATTGCACAAATATAACAATAATTAATATAAAAATCGATTATTTTTCACATCCCTAAAACATAGCTGTTTCGAGAGATTTTATTTGATTTGCTATCTAATTAATATAAAAGAAAATCTGAAATTCACTTCACGTTTTCCGAGGGTTATTAGTAGGTATGTTGATAAAATAACGATATTTTGTTTCGATTAATCAAACTCCGATATTGATATACATATTTAAAAATATCGAAAATCCGTCATTTTTTAAAATATCAACATCCCTAGTTATTAGCTTGTTTACTTGCATGTGACGTCACACCAGCGCCATTACAGAAATAGCGTTTTTGCCGCGGTTTTGTATATTTAAACTTTAACATTGATTTTTATTAAAAATACTGTATATTTTCCTGAAATATCAATGTAGTGTGCTTATTATGTAATAAAGAATAGTTTTAAATCATTATCGAAAATGAGTCAAATAGCCAATTACCCCTTCTAATTTCTTTTCGTGTAATTTACTTATTTTTGTTCAGATTCATAAAATTCTTAATAGGTTTTAGGTAATGTAAATTGTTGATTAAATTAATAAAAAAAACGAGTCAACTACCCTATTAAATTATTTTATTTATATAGCATACTAATACTTACACTGACGGGTTAAATCTCACCCTTTCTAGTTTTAAACATTCTTATTACAAAAATACACGTCGATTCTTGTTAGGGCTCGTGCAAGAAGGGTTGAGAAGGCACCGAGGGCTGCAAGCCGCAAGATGGCCGCACTGGAGGGTTCAACGATCTTCGTGACTCACCGTTGGGACTCGCTACGACGAATATTGTCGTAAAAGTTTAACAGCCAGCATACTGCACCGCTTTGGGCCGTCGCACGGTGGTCCCGTTCGAGAAAAAATCGGACATAGGGAATTAAAAAAATTAAAGTCGTAATTTTATAAAACTGAATATGCCGATCGATTCGTATATGAAATAGTAACTGAAATGATTACTGCGTTTTTTAAGATTGGACTTATAGTTTATGAGTTAATCGAATAAAACTGATTTTCTTGTATGGAAAGCCACATAAAAATATAAATAACTCGTCATTTTCGTTCTGAAACTTTTACAGTAGTAACTTGTCATTATTTGCCACATTTTCTTCAAAGATACATGGTGCTACTTTTTTGCACTTTTTGAGATATGATGAAAAGTAGATAAATTTTAAAAAGTCGTTTCTAGATCAATATTAAATAGATTTTATGGGACTTAAATGGGTTTTAAATTTACTAATAATAATTCAACTTAAGAATACATACTCTATTTTGGAATTTTCTCACTTTACATGTACGGAAATACCAAATAACTCAAAAATCAACAAAAATGAAATATTTCAAGTAATATTGATGACCACTGTAGTCGCAATCATAAAACTCGTGTCCTCACCTACCTATTTAGTGATTAAAAGGTACTACCTGGTAAAAATTATCCGTCAATTTTAGGAGTAACTCGAATAAAACTAGTTTTATTGCATGGAAAGCTACATAAAAATAAGAATAACTCGTCATTTTCGTCCATTTTCGTTCTGAAACTTTTACAGTAGTAACTTGTCATTATATGCCACTTTTTTTTCAAAGATACATGGTGCTACTTTTTTGCACTTTTTGAGATATGATGAAAAGTAGATAAATTTTAAAAAGTGGGGTCTAGATCAATATTAAATGGATTTTATGGGACTTAAATGGGTTTTAAATTTACTAATGATAATTCAACTAAGAATACATACTCTATTTTGGAATTTTCTCACTTTACATGTACGGAAATACCAAATAACTCAAAAATCAACAAAAATGAAATATTTCAAGTAATATTGATGACCACTGTAGTCGCAATCATAAAACTCGTGTCCTCACCTACCTATTTAGTGATTAAAAGGTTCTACCTGGTAAGAATTATCCGTCTATTTTAGGAGTAACCAGTAAAAAAGTGCAAAAAAGTAGCACCATGTATCTTTGAAGAAAATGTGGCAAATAATGACAAGTTACTACTGTAAAAGTTTCAAAACGAAAATGACGAGTTATTTATATTTTTATGTGGCTTTCCATACAAGAAAATCAGTTTTATTCGATTAACTCATAAACTATAAGTCCAATCTTAAAAAACGCGGTAATCATTTCAGTTACTATTTCATATACGAATCGATCGGCATATTCAGTTATATAAAATTACGACTTTAATTTTTTAAATTCCCTATGTCCGATTTTTTCTCGAACGGGACCACCGTGCGTCGGGTCATAAAAATCACGTGCTATTATTTTTACCAAATATTCCATTCAAATTCAATTTAACACAATTAATTTTATAATTTTTGATCGTCGAGTAATAAGCAGTTAAGCTTTGGTCAAACAGCGGACGGCGACGCTTCATAAAACATAAGCTCAAGCCCGTATCTCCAAAGGGGAGCCAGAGAGGCAACTAGCTCATGTCCACGATTCGTGAAGCTTAGGCGTAATGTGAAGAAGCTAAACAGCAGGCCGGCATGATTGTGTTGAGTAGCGGAGGATAGATTATCTCTCGCTACTTGATACTCTATCTGGACGGCACTGCGCTTACCATCAGGTGCAGTGTGGTCACTTTGCCGCGCCAGAATAAAAAAAAAGCTTGTTTCGTCGTAATATCGTGTACAATTTCTAATCCCGGTCAACTTGTTAGCTGTGGTTGCCTGTAACTGGGTAGCATGGACCAAAAATTGTGTTTACTTATACTACAATATGTACCACTCACTGGCAATCTATTTAAATAAATAAATAAACTCATATACGGTTTTCTGATCAAAATTCTAGCACAATTAATTATCGAAGCATTCGTCTTAGTAAGCTCCGGCCGGGACACAGGTTACGGCCGATTTACTATGACGTTACTCTCGATATTGCGTCCAGTGGCACGTAATGGCTACGTTCACTCAACCCCTCAGCCCCCCTCCCGTAGCATGGCCCCCGTCCCCCGCACGCTACCACGCCCCCCTACTTACCATGTTCTTCTAGTTTTTCGAAGCCGTCATCATGATAGTACGACAGCTTGACGAATCAGCCGCGTACCGTGGCGGTTTTGATATACCTATTTTGAGGGACGACGAAAGACGGTATTACGCTTGATCGGTATTATAATTTGGTAATTTTGGTCACCGTTTGCGTTTTGCAGTTAGAACTGTTTTCTTGCTCTATAAAATCTGTTTTAAGACCAAACCGCAAGTAACTTGGATGGAATCAAATCTAGCACCTGAAGAAATATTTAATGACGATGAAGTCTAAACACTAATATTTAGTATATTCTTTGACATACCATGAAGGTTTTAATATTCCCTTTACAACTGAATTTTCGGTACAAATTCATATGACACCGTACTAATGATTCAATTCCTAATATTAATACAATAAAAAGAAACATTATAATTAATCATCTGTATATATAAAAGAAGAAACTGACTGACTGACTGACTGACTGACTGACTGACTGACTGATCGATCAACGCACAGCCTAAACGGCTGGGGTTAGAGACTTGAAATTTTGACAGTAGGTACCTTTTATCACGTAGGCATCCACTAAGGAAGGGTTTTTGGAAATACCACCCCTAAGGGGGTAAAATAGGGAATGAAAGTTTGTATGAAAATCCGTCATTTTTGAAGTTAAATTCATGAAAATTAGTATTTGGCATTTTAGTTAAAAATAAAAAATATATGTTTCAGGATTTTTGGAAATTCCGCCCCTAAGGGGGTAAAATAGGGAATGAAAGTTTGTATCAAAATCCGTTATTTTTAAGTTAAACGCATGAATATTGATATTTTGTATTGTATAATTTTTCTCCCAAACATGATCTCCACGCGGGCGGAGCCGCGAGCAACAGCTAGTTCAAAAATAAAACAAAGACTGTAACTTGCACTGATAATGTGTCTATTTGGAGTTGCAATTGCTTTTTTCAGACTGCAATTTGCATCGTGCGAGGTTTCAGCTTCAACTCAGAACTTGATTTCTGTTGAATTTATTAAACTGATTAAGATATGTTCATAATTGATGAGTGCAAGTACAGCTTCAAATTACAAACATATTTATCGCGTATCTTTTTATTTTAGCACAACTATAGTTGGAGATTTGATAAATGTAATGAAATACCAGTTTTGATTTGGAATCTGTCCATTACGGAGAACGAGAAAGTACAAGTTTTTTTTTATTTCAGTTTAGAAACAAAAAAAATTGTATATCGATTTATAGATGACCAATGTTGATTTTTTTAGGAACAATTTTCTAAAAAAACTTCGAGCTCAATTCAAAGATGTTGGTTATGTCAGATTAGAAAATTTGACCTAATTTCTAAACCCTTTTCTTTACAAACTATTTCCTTTAGTGTAGTAACTTCGTCTTATATGATGACAGGAAATTGATTTGTCGGCACTGGCGGCAAAAACCTGCCTATTTCCGCATACGGTCTCGCTACTGGAAGTGCTTTGCATCCGTGCAAGTAATACATACCTGGTTGGTAGATAATTGTAACAAATTACATAGTTGAAACTAAAATTATAGAAAAACACACAATTCACAGGTCATATAAAACGATTAACATAATCAACATGACAGTGCATTTTGCTAACCATCAAAATGTATATTAAATGAAGATTTTCTTTGATTTCCAGACAAGCCTGAGATACATTTTGTATGTTACACAGTACAGATATTACAAGTAGCAAACTAACAAAATAAAAGTGAACAGCGAAGTGGACAGGTTAACTAATTAATATTAGGAATTTATATGATAAAATATTGCAAGTGTTATAGTGTTGGCACTTTTGTATTGCAAAAAAGTTTTATTTATTTATTTATACACTTCATATACATCGTATATAGGCGGACTTAATGCCAAAGGCATTCTCTACCAGTCAACCTTAAGGTGGTGCAGAGATAAGTAGGGTAGGTGCATAAAGCTAACGAATAAAAAAACATTAAAATCAAATTAGGATTAGGAAGTTATATTTTACTAGACTCGAATGCTGGGATGTATTAAACAATACTTAGAATAATCTGGTTGACTATCAAGAATAGATAAATGTTCTCATTTATGTTGGTTTTGCTTTGTGTGCGAGAGCAAGCTTTGCTAGAAATCGAGATTTTCATCACTCTCACGATGGTCATGTGCGGCTCTAGGTCTTGTAATGATTTTTATTTCACAATATTGCAATAAGGCAACTTTACATACATTGAGCTGCTCTAATCTAATTAAACTTAAATCGTATATTAATTGTATGACCAAATATTGTTAACCGGTGTGAAAAGAGCAACGCTAGAGTTTCTTGCCCGATCTTCTCTAGCGAAACTGCATTCCGAACTGGCGGTAGAGTAAAAAAAAATACTGAATCTAAATGATGTATAACATTTCATGGATATTTTATTTTGTTTTATTTTTATTTTAGAGGTTGTAAATATTAAGTAGTTTTGATTTGCGTTTCAGCGACGCGACAGCCTTCGCCTAATATCATTTGACAGACACAGAATGTGTCTATACAAACACACATAGCAACAAATTGGCAAATATTACTGAAGAATTAACAATCTAAGAATTAGAAACCTAAACAGCCAATTTAAGATAAGCAGTAAATTTATTATTATAAAATATTAATAAATTAAGTACACTGCAGCAGAGGGGCTCGAGAGCGCTGCGGGCACGGTCGATAGCAGTCCTCCTGCAAGTATTACACACGCGGCTAAAACTAGTTACACATACTAAAGTCTAATCGACTTGTTCACGCTTTAACGTTAAGTACGTCCGTAGTTCGTGGAGCATAATATTTAAATTTATTACATCACTGTGACTGTTACAACTATTCACTGATTTTAATAAAACGCGGACCATAATAAATGGCTTACGTTACCGCCAATCTTATGTATTATACAGATTTTTTAATTTAATTTATGTTGTTAGATGTTAGTTGAATTGTTAACTAGGAAAAATTACAATTCAAATATAATTAGATACCTAAAGGTTGAGTTATATTATGCTGTGATGGAGTTGAATAAAACTTTCGTCGACTAATGTTAAGGTGTGAATAGAAGTCCGACCCCGGTCTCAAAATTTGAGCTTATTCTCGACTCGTTTCGGTTGCCCGCCCAAAGCAAGGAATTCGATGCTATCCGCATTTTTTTATAATTAGAAAATGATTAGTTCCGGGTGTTTTCGATTAGTTTTCGGTTGTTGTACAAACGGTACGGGAGGCAATGACGGGTTCTGTGCCGTGACTTGACGGATTCCAACCTATCTGTTCCTTTGTCTGAGGACGAACGTCGTAGTGATGTGTCTTTATATCGATGGATGCTCGTTGAAGTTTTTGTCTTCTGGCCTTGTCGTGTCGTTAAACTGTTAGCGACACTTAAAGAAGTTTAAATACATATGAGATTGACGTCATTACTTGCAATCAATTTGAAACACAGTAGGTGTTTCATATTTTATAAATTATTTTGTAAATTAAGACTTATGTATTCTTTTGCATAATTTTATCTATCAAATTTGTACAAAGAATAATTTTATTATTTTATATCATCTAATTATATTATAATGTACAATAGTCGTTTTATTTTTAATTTTACATCTGATGTTTGAGTTATTTTCTAAATGAATAAATTGTTATGCTGACATATACCTAGTTTTTGTAAACGTAGATTGCATAAGCACTTCTAATTGAAACTCTTCTTGAAACTACAATACTATAAGTATTAGGGTATTTACTATTATTAGAAATACCGAAGGTATAACGGAGGTATTTAGGAGACTAGTTGGGGGTAGATAATAATGACAACCAAAGTGGGAGTAGTAAATGTTTAATATAAAACATTTAATATAAGAGTGCCTTCCGCGCTCCGGTGTTCAGTTCAGTTGAGTAGAAGACGAGACGATAGCCAGTATATTCGTGGTTCGGTGTAGTAAGTTTAAATGGTAATCAGTTCAATGGCCGCGTAGTACAGCTTAGAGAGTAATGCTGGTAGATTAATTATAAAGTGAAGCCTTAAGTGAATCCTGACATGCGTGTGTGTTAATATTAAGCACTGAGATGTGTAACAGTGCCGTGTAAATCAATCAATAAATTATAAACATTGTATTTGTGCCTTTTAAATATCCATATTGCATAGTTTTGTTGATGTTCCTAACTTAAGGAATAGATTTAAAGTGTTACAATCGTTACAATTCCAGAAAAATTAAATGTAATTTATTATTAAATCCAGGGAAAACAAGCTATACAACACTGACGACATGTAACAAAGCTCATCTAGTGTCGAATGAATACGGATAAAATATCTAATCCTTGATATACTTACATGTCGGAACTATTGCAAGTCAGCGTAAAAGTGGCTAGTGCCCTACGCGCGCCGTGCCTGCCGGTTACTACAGAACCGGTTCAGCGAGGGCAGAAAGCCACGCTCCACGTGCAGATATCAGCGTCTTCGTCTATTTTGTCTCATCCTAACCTAACAACACTGACCTTTCTATACTCCGTACGGCCGTCCAAACCTATCCAGATACAAGAAATTCAATCCTAAACAGAGATCAACGTTAAATGGTCTCTCTACTTTGTTCGTACAAATACTCCCGGTACCTACAAAGAAATAAATAAATCACTTTTTACGAGTTTTACACAATTGTTACTTTCACGGCTTGTGGGCCTTTGGCGCCAAAACGTTTGGTTCTAACATATTATGTGATTAAATTGAAGGAAATAAATCAGAATAGTCCCACGGTGCGTTTTGGGAGTTGGTCAGTTGAGATGTAGGGTCGATACCAGTTTTTAATTCGACATGAAGTATAAATTGAGTGATTTTATTTGATACAGCAGGGGTACTAACGTTAATAAACTAGACATGAGAGAATTTGTTAGTTGTGTGTAGCGTTGAGACATGAATATTAAAAAAGACGGTGTCCAAGTAGAATGGGATGACGGAACGTCTAACAAAGTCATTCAATGTCTATAAAGTCCATGAGTAAAATATTAATGACGTCGTGGGTTATATTACCCCAGGTAATGGAAGACTAGTTAGAGGTTTAATGCTGTTTATTTCTTGAATATTGCAAACATTTCTTAAACGTTGCAACATTTTACTCTTAGAGTAAATCATTTTTCATATTTTCATTATGTTGTTTGATTTAGGTTTTTTATTTGAGGTTTCTTATTGATTTTTGGCTCGTACTTCTTATACATTTCAAGTTTTGGACTATCTACGATTTTTCAACCTGAACAAAGACAATCAGAAAACAAGACATTCTAAATAAAATCTTTAAAAAATATGAGATAATAATTTCACACAAAAACATGGAAGAAAATATACTTGCAAGAAGGTAAGGGAGGAAAACGTAGATTAAATAAGCTACAGTAGTTAATCATCACTAACATAAAGAGATATGAGTGATTTGGAAGATTTTTTATTTATCGCAGTAACATAAAACCCAAAAAGCCGGACGGCTCAGTCGAAGTACTAAGTAGACAGTAGTACTCGGCATGCGTTTCGTATGCTGAGTGAGATTTTAGGAAGTCATTGTCCATCTTCTTTGCTTATTAAGGTCGGCAACGTACCCACGATTCTTCTATTATTAAGTATGTTTATGGTTGATGACAATCAATTACCATCAAGAGACGCACTTGCTAATTTACCACTGCTATAAAAAAAATGACAAAACAAACCTGTATTAATATGTTAAAATAAAATGTTTCTTTTACTTACTGGCTAACATGGCTGAGTAGTGAGTAGCCACAACAGCCACGTGTCTTATACGTTATTGTCCAAAGAATAAATCCGATAAGGATATTTATGGAGATAAAATGTAAATGCGTACTTTCCACGCAATGTCGAGCGTCACTCACCATGAATATATAGCCTGTTTGAAGTAGTATGAACTATCACGTTTATCATATGATTATTTCGTAAATATTTCCACGTGACGTCAAACTTACAGTTTCCTTCGTTGTATATTTGCTGAATAGTATTCACGGACTTGATAGTATTTCAAATTCTGACTGTTGATTATTCGTAAAAATGTCGAATGACTTCATACCCGATTATTAAAAATATTACATCTTTAATCGTGAGTTGTAATTCGTTCCAATACGGCTAATTACATATATATATACGATTAAGTTTCTGTAGAGCAACTTGGAACATTTGGAAAGTCTAAATTGTATCACTGGATTAAAGCTATGCACCATTTTGCAGATCTTTACTTTATAAATAACAAGGTCCATTATATGTATATGACAAGTGAACCAAATATGATAACTACTGTAAGTAAATGTTGTTATATATACTCTAGGTCTTCCTCCTTTTGCACTCAACCATACCCTATTGCACGCCTAGTAAGAAGTATAAGAATCTGAACTTGTTCCGTGGATACGGAGTTTAATTTAGAAATCTTTCCGCTTCAAAGCAATATTTTTCTAAAACATTGGCAACAGATGTCAATGCACCTGCGCAGCGAGGATGTTACAATCTCATTTTGTTGTATAGTAACATGTTAAAATGGAATGTCATTATCCGATTGAGATCAGTGCTGATGGCACGATCGCATAAACCTGTTAACAATAGCGGATAGTTGCTGTCCAAAGTTTGCAAATAAAATTTGCTTTCTGTTAGACGTTAAGTGTTAATTTCACGCTGGCTGTCCAAACAAATCTTCACAAGTGGCAACTGTGGGATTATTTAAATTTTACTAATTGTTACTTGTGATTGTACCTAAAATATTTGTGCAGGTATTTTGTTCTTTAGTTTTACGTTGGTGCCTTTTTTAAAAGTGGGTTTTTTCGCGGTCAGTCTTTCAGTTGTTAGCGCTAATATTATTGTTACACAACGTGTAGTCAGTGGATATAAGTTCCCATGAAGGTATTACTTTGGGTGTGTCAAGGTCAACGCATTATCGACCTTCTATAATTTCCTCTGAACGTGACTAAGCTATTTTAAGCAATGTAAAAAATAAACAAATACTTACTTAAGAATACTTACTGATTGTTCACTAAAACAATAAATGTTTTGGACATCCTCTTTAACAGAAATCAGGCAAAAAACCATGATAGGACAGCCTCATTGGTGACTAATTCTTAAACATACATTATAACAGAATTTTATGTTCCGTGCTGGATAGTTTTTGTATGAAGTACGTGTCTACTGTGATATTACTGTTTAGCATTATATTTAGGTATAAATTAATTGTCGTTTGAATTAAAACATCAATCTGTTTTGGCACAGTAATAAAATTATGTTAAAACACACAGAAACAACAACTACAACGTAAATAAATGAACATACCAAGAAGCCAGAGCATTCATCATCATCAATACATTCGCTTAACGTATTCTTTATTTATCATCTGTCAACTCTAGAGAAATAACTCCCACGAGTGATTTATCCAGTAGACAAGTCCAGAACGACTCTATAATGAAAACATCGTACAATAAATCAAAATGCTTTAATATAAAGTTGATAGCGGGCGCGCGGCGTAGAGTGCTGCCCGCATATGCGCGCACGTGGCCGCAAGCTGCGGGTACTCGCTTTCTTCAATTTAGACAAGCAGTTATCACCCCAAATAATTCATTATTAGTGCCCCCATCGTTCTAGATTTTCACACGAAATGCCCCGATTGTTTAACGGTAACGTATGACATTGTTTGGTATGCCCTATATAGGTTTGTAGATAATATTTACCGTTATTTTGCAGTTAAGCTTCTATAATGTATTTTTACATTTACAATGTAAACTATGTAAACATCATTTTCGTATATTACACGTAGGTTACAAAATAATTCAGCGTAGTACTTTATGTCTTCTTATTTTGTATAACTTTATAGGATGGGCAGAAAATTAAAGGCTACTCCTGATATTATAAAGAAAACACTTATCAGATCTTATATGCTTGTGCATAGATAATGAATATTGTTTCTTCTTATTGTTAAGCGTTTGGACGTCCACTGCTGAACATAGGCCTCCCCTAAATATTGTTAAAAATAATACAATTTACCATCAGTTTACTTACTAAAGCTTTTCTTTTAATATTACTACAGAGTATACTCGTTTTTTTTTATTTAGAAACAAAGACATAAAAAATATAATATAGCCACTGACTTATATTCTATAGACACGAACTGTCGAACAAAAAATATGTTCCGATAACCTTGTCCGCCCACTAATGCCATCTATCATTTTACTAAGAACTATTTGGAAGTAAAACTCCCGTCACTGTCTCTCGAAGGGGACTTTCCGCGCGCTAAAACGGGACAAGCTATATAATGAAATTGTTTTAAAATATAGACTTCCCGTATTCAAAATTGAAATTAATTAATATTTATTGATATTACGTTCTAAACGCTATGAAATTATGTTATTTACCTTATATACTATTAACAGTTTCACTGTAAATCAATATAAGGCAGATTTGTTCGGGAATGTCGCTACAAATAACTAAAATTAACTGGTGTGCATTCGTAGGTGGCATGAAGCATACTAACGTCGGTGTGGAGTATACACCTCAACTCGGTGGAACATAACGTTTGTTCTGGTCGCGGCATCTAGTACGTAGTACATATAGATCGCTGAATATAGCGGAAAAGGAATTGATACCGCGACTCGACAACATTGTTGCATCTGTATGGAAACAGCACTGAGTGAGCGTCGACCGTTGAAACACTGAGAGTACTGTATACAGACGGTAATGAATTTGTAATCGAGGTTTTCGAAACCTTAGGTATAATAAGGCAAATGAATTTCATTCAAATAATCCATAAAGCTATTTTGTTAACAAAATACTCAATTTTTATATAGGTATGTAAATGGCGAGGCGAGTACATCTGTTGCTTAATGGTAAGCGCCACAACAAATTTACTCATGAGCCGTAGTAATATTATCCAGTACACTAAAATACAACGTGCTGCTGTCACTGCACAGTGTTCATTTCTGACACATAAGAAGATTTATGTCAAATCATCATTTACCTGCCCTTATCCCACACTAAGTGGGGTCGGCACAATTGGTTTTAACTCTCCACGCAGCCCTATCATGCGTCAAATCTGCATTCACTCCTTTCACGCGCATCTCCTCATTCACGCAATCCATCCACCTCTTTTTGGGTCTCCCACGACTCTTTCGTCCATCCACATTCATATTGAAAACTAGTCTTGTCACATGCCTTTCATCCCTCAGAAGATTTATGTCAAATGAATGGGATTAATCCTTTTTTGTTTAGTCGTATAAAATACTATCTAGATAAATTTTATATAACACTAGCTGCACCCGGTATGCGTTGCAATGGCACCTAAAGTAAATTTAATTAATTGCGATCAGTTAAACGGTATTGAAGTTGATGTTCTGCAGCGCCATCTAGCGAGTTATCTTTATTTGGACCAGGAAACCATCGCGGACGTTTGAAGAACAACTCATCAACAAAGTCTCATTATAATCGGATGAATAGTTTAGGAGGACAAACATACTTGACATTGACTTTTATTTCTATAAATGACTAGCTGTTGCTCGCGGCTCCGCCCGCGTGGAGGTCATGTTTGGGACAAAAAGTATACAATACAAAATACCAATATTCATGCGTTTAACTTAAAAATGACGGATTTACATACAAACTTTCATTCCCCATTTTACCCCCTTAGGGGCGGAATTTCCAAAAATCCTGAAACATATGTTTTTTATTTTTAACTAAAATGCCAAATACTAATTTTCATGAATTTAACTTCAAAAATGAGGGATTTTCATACAAACTTTCTTCCCCTATTTTACCCCTTTGGGGGTGGTATTTCCAAAAACCCTTCCTTAGTGGATGCCTACGTGATAAAAGGTACCTACTGTCAAAATTTCAAGTCTCTAACCCCAGCCGTTTTGGCTGTGCGTTGATCGATCAGTCAGTCAGTCAGTCAGTCAGTCAGTCAGTCAGTCAGTCAGTCAGTCAGTCAGTCAGTCAGTCAGTCAGTCAGTCAGTCAGTTTCTTCTTTTATATATACAGATTACAAAATGAACTGTCGGTGTTTATTCTCATACACTATTGTTTATCGGTGCTGTCACTCCTTATTATGTAAATTACCAATTTTAAGTACTAGAAACACGGCCATGAAAGTTTTCTCACGATATTATTCTAGGTCGTAAACGCAATGCAAAAGCGGTAACTAGTCACATGCACAAGTACATTTCAGTTATACTTATTACTGTGAAGGTTGTGCGTACATTATTTTCCGTTATATTAAGCCATTCGCGTTGCAATGTTTGAAAACTACACCTATTTACTAGGGGTAATTCTATGTAACATAGTTATAAAAAATCTCTATGCGTTCTATTACATTTTTCCAATTACTATGAAACTTTAATATGATGTGTGCGCGACGCAAATGTGTCTAACTAATAATAATAAATATGGGTAATTTTTATTGCATAGGACAGGCTTTTAGAGTACTCATAAAATTAATCACGTAAGTGGAGCAGCGGGCAACAGCTAGCTAAGTAATAGCTAGTAGTAATATAAATTAGTCAGCAGTAATGTAAGTATGTTACATTAAATGTGAGCTTTCAAGCCTCATTCAAGACAATTTTTATGTAACTCAATAAAGGAACATGGGTTGAGTAGAACAATAACTCAACCATGAGTTTATACACATACACTCACGCCTGTAATCCCCGAAGGGGTAGGCAGAGGTGTAACAGTACACCCGCTTTTCGCCGAATTTCGGTCCCATAATGTGATAAGGGGGCGAGCCTATCGCCATACCGGGCACAGATTCCAGACTCCGGGCTAATACTGAGGAATTTCTAGGTAGAAAAACCCAATATCACTTTACCTGACCTGGTGATCGAACCCGAGACCTCAACATAGTAGTCGTAACGCATGCGCAATTACAACTGCGCCACCGAGGCAGTCCATGAGTTTATGTCAAAAGTAACGATAGGTAAATGTAGTTACTAGCGTTGCAGAGTTGTTTATATGTATTGAATGTTTCCTTCTTATAGTAAATTTAGTTTATCACGTGACCGCTAGGGGCGGTGTACATTATGGCATATAAATATTTTAAGATTATATTTAACCCCTTTCTATCATCGGACGACAAGAGACTCGGCGAAGCGTCATCGATACATGGTTGATATTCCACCAGTGCGCACGAAGCGTTTTGCTAGTACATTTATCATGCGCACCGCTAGAGAGTGGAACTCTTTGCCGGAGTCTATATTTCCCGAAAGCTATAACCTGGGTATCTTTAAGTCAAGAGTGAATAGGTATCTTCTAGGCAAGCGTGCTCCACCGTAGACCACATCATCACTTACCATCAGGCGAGATAGTGGTCAAAGGCAAGCCTATTTATAGTATAAAAAAAAAAAAAAACAAATACTCATATTGGATACTTTAGTATTGAAGGTTGTCAGACATCACTTCTATCGTACAATAAAGTCGCCTTTGCATACCTAATATGTTCTTTGTAGTAGATTATTGTAAAGATCTTTAGTATTTTTCCAGTAATATTTTTATGTGTGAGCGTTTGACAGCCTCCGTGGCGCAGAGGGCGAGTAGCCAGTGAAAGGAGAGGCCGTGGGTTCGATTCCAGCACCGAGACAAACGTTTGTGTGACATATATTTGTTTCGGGTCTGGGTGTTATGGGACCGTAGTTCCTCATAACTACGATGCAGGTTTTACCTAGTGTGGGGAAAATTATGGGTTTTACGTAGTAAATTCAAAATTGAGTGTGGTGTATTCCAAGTTACTACCACTGAAAATACAGTGCCAAATTATAGAAAAAACTTTGTTACGATGCTCTACTGAAATATAGAGATATTTTAAATATGACTTTGTTTAGCATTAATTTGTCGATGAATAGATGTTTTGGCTGAATTATCATATAATAAGTATTTGATATCTTTTAGATCTGATAAACTACTTTTATGGTATGTATTTTAAATAAGTTGTATAGAAAATAACCAGTAATACATCTAACAATGGCTACATAGCACCGCGCCAGGCCGCATACTCTTCTCCACGGTCAAAATATTACTGAACATAAGAATAAATGTTGTTAACAACGAAACAACCAAATACATTTGTAGTTAAGGAATTCAGGCACTAATAATTGCGGAGTGGAACAATCAATTGATCGGTAAGTGTCTGAATATCTGAGCCATAGCGGTCGGCGAACTCTGAAACGTTCTGCTAAAAAAACACCCGATTCTTTAGACCGAACTGTAGGGCTTGTCCAAGGCAGCATCGCGGCATTGGGACAATTATAATGATAAGTCCAATCAAGCCTGAGTGAACGAGATTTTAATAACGTAGGATTTTTTTTGTCAAATGATTAACATGGGTAAAGTAGGTAAATTACCTTAATACTTTTTATTTACATTTCATTAGCTACACAACATGCCGGCGTGATTGTGTTGAGTAGCGGGGGACTGATGTCTCACGCTACTTGATACTTTGACTGGACGGCACTGCATTTACCATCAGGTGCAGTGTGGTCACTTTGCCATGCCAGAATAAAAAAAGTATTTTATCTTCAACCACCAGACTTTTATGTAGATGAATATCCTTACTTCTTTAAACAATTTCAAGTGAAGATTACGTCAATTTACCTTGAAGTTCCAACATATAATACTGGGTACATATTTTATTAATACTCAAATAGCAGTCTCGGATCGACGATTACGCAAATCTGTCGCAACGTTTTTTTTTTATTTATAGTTGAAGGAGAGTTGAAGTTAAGCAAACGAGCAAACAAAAGCGAAAATAAAAATATATTTAATTTGGGACAAAGTATAATTATGGGCTTGTATTATTAGTATAAAGCGGTCAAGTAGGTTGGTGAAGGACCACAGTGAAAAGATACCTAGTCGAGTTGAACCTTCATGGTTATATTGAAAAATAATTATAAATTATACAACTTGCCAACATATGTATTGTTTAATGTAAAGAGTACCTAATAAAATACATACGCAGTCCCAAAATTTAATTTACAGCGACTTTAAATTGTCTCACAAATTTTTGCACCGCATAGTCGAAAAGGGGTGGGACATTTTACGACCTTTGAACCGCATGTATCACTAACTTATATACCATATGATTTTTAAGGATCTAGCTAAAGACATCCTACGTACATAAGTGCACTGGATTTTTGTTTCATCCTTTATTGAGTGACACAACATTTTTTTTAAAATAAAAGAAAAATTTTAAATATAAGAAACCAAAGACGAACAGTTAGACAGGTAGCGAAGAGGAAATATAAGACATTTTACTTTTACCCTTTGGCTACGGAACCCTAAATCACCCAATGCCAAAGGAATCGTGGGTGTATTGCCGATCTTTATAAATATATTAAAAGTGGATGTTTCTTGGAATTATCATACTTAACGAGTAAAGTGTTACAACAAAGGTGTCCCTAATAATAATAAATCTACTTTACTGTAGACACAACTGGCTACAATGCAGCTCTATACAACTAATACTAAACACTTTCATCAGAACTATTTGGAAAAATATAGTTTAAATAGTCAAGCGTAAAATATGGCACGTTACCGCACGCCAGCTTCGTAGTTCATACTTCGTGACCGCTGCTTTGGCGGGAAACGTCAAATTATGGACGCGTTCAGAAACGACGCGGCCGACCAGAACATGACGAATTATGAGCGCTCTCGAAAGCCGGTCCCGTAATTATTGTGGACATGGCACTTTTTGCCTCTGACAAATAGTAAGAGCGTGGAATTACTCTGAAGCTTTGTATCGCTGCTAATGACGTTGGAGGAGCGGGCTCTAATATTACTATTTCTTTTGTATGAGGGCCAGACGCGCTTGTGTTGCTTCTCGCCCGGGATGAGACAACGACCTCCCCTTATTTGTTACATTTACCTTAGCCTTAATATGAATCGAATGAACGTCGGTAATGGGCTCAGATTTCCTTGGCCCGTTCGACAGCTTTTGCTGTCACGCGAGCACTCTTTGATGGATATAAAATTATTTATGGACAGTTTAATTTTTTTAGCGAATATATATGTGCCGATTGGGTCCAAATGCGTGAATTTGATCCTAAACGAAAATATGCGCACTAGATTATATTTAGTTTTATATTAAGTTTTCTATTAAACTATGAAACTACTTACCTACTTCAAAATTATAAACAAACGTCTAACAAAATGGATGTAATGCAAAAATAATATAATATCATCAAAATATACCATCAAAACGTGACAAGTTGTGCACGTCAACACCTTATAATTTTAACGTATCTTGTTCTTCAATTTAAAGTGACTTTGGAATAGCTTTTAAAGTGCTTCAATTCGTGTGATGCGATGCGTAAAATGAGGAACAAACTGTCTATTGCGTTCAGTTTTTAGGACAACAATTTCTCTTCAACTTATAATTGTTCATTTGGATAAATTTAAAACAAAAGCCACAGGTATTTGGACACCAGAGGTAATTCTATAATCATGTTAAATTTTCCACGAAATTTGTCTCAGTGCAATATGAGAAGCGGTCTTGGTGGTCGCAGTGAATGGGTCAACCTTCGTTTAAACGAGTTAGTTGTTAACCAAAATTAAAACCGCTGTGTAATCGACTGACAAATTTGGCTAAAAAAACATTAGAAGGACATTAGGATGTTGTAAGTTAAACCATATCAACTGTCTTTTAATTATATGCTTTTAGATATTTCATGTAGGTACCTATTCAATTGTTAATAAATGTTTTTTAATTCATAAAAAGTACACCGACTTCAATAAAAAAACAAATTATGCGTCACTATAAAATTTGAGGGTTGCTCTTGATTTTCTGAGATCCCATCATCAGATCCTGACTTGGTGCCAATGGGACCACCTGGGAAGTTTACCCTTTTAAACAAAAAAATAATTTCTCGAATCGGTCCAGGCGTCTTCGAGTAATCGGGTAACATACATAAAAAAAAGATTCCGACGAATTGTTAACCTCCTCCTTTTTTAAGTCGGGTAAAAAATAAACTTAACGTTATGAACTTTTTTTAAAAACACGACCCGCACTCTAAATTACATAAATTCAAATAACAACAAACAACCGTTATGTTTAACAACATTTTAAGTAAACCTCTCTATTCGTTTGATCTTACTACTCGTTATTTCTTATTCCACTCATTGAAAGTTACAGTATACAGTTTACCGATAGGCAAAGGCCATCTCAAGTCACCTTTGTTAATTAAAAGAAAATCTGCTTCAAGCAAAATCTAATATGTATTGAAGAAACGTCGGAGACCATATTCTGAATATTCATTATCTAGCGGAATTCATTAAAGACAAAAGATTTAAACGACGACATTTTAGGGTTGAACGTTATTTGTTGGGAGGTTAAGTAAGCCATTATGATTATGAGTAATCACTAATAATGCTCTCGGGAAATTCAACGTCAACCGGACGTCCAACACCTACGCTTGATCGGTTTTACATATCCATTTAAAATTTGTTTGTTCTAAAAATTATTGAGAATACCCTAAGCTAAGACTATGGCTTAGCACATTGAATATACCTGCCTGACAGTAGGTACATATTGCCAAATAGTACTTAAATCTGCTCAACGGGGAAGCCCAAATGGGTGTTTTTTGCATAATAAAAAAAATGTGAGTCTTTGTGTGATCTAGGATTTAGGACAGGACAAACCTAGGACATAACGCCTCTATGCTATGCTGTCTTATTATGCCAGCTGAAATTTACTAGATATACCTGATTCGAAACCTAAAAGTATCCTGCGTTGTTTGATCGTGCGTCGGATAAAGCTCACTATAGGTTGTGGAATAACTCAATGAAACGCCAACTAATCTTACATATCACTCCACACAGCAAGCATATACAGTATACTGGCGCGGCAAAAGATGCGCTCTATCGCAGGTACAGACAATAAATCTGGTTTTGTTGCTACCCGACTATTTTTAGAACTCATTCTTTTAAGGCTTCTCACGTAGCAACAAGTTAATATTTTTTATATTTCATTTATATTTACAAACCTAGATATTCATTGCCCGTTTTACGCATACGCCGAATTAAAATCACAATGTATTTAAACTTCATGAAGTATTAATTAATCTTTTGAAATATTATTTAGTCTTACAATAAATTATAACATAATTTAAATACGCTTTATGCTGCGTAAAAATAACGTAAAATATACAAATTAATCGTACATAATTACACTTGTCAGTTTACAATCTTTTAAAATTATCTGCGGGTACATTGACTGTGTTTCCAAGAATTCACGCAGTTTTTATTTTGCATTGTTCCATTTCCCTGTTAATCTATTAAAGAGAATTGGCCGACAAGATTTGAATAGAACTTATTTATTGTAATTGACTTTAATAGTTTAGGTATTAATATCTTTTATGATTTGAATTTAAAATGTTGTTTTCATTTAGTATAATAACGATAAGCGTTGCCAGTTGTCATCTGAATATTATTATTTGAAAATGTGCTTTTATCATCACAATTACACATATAGCCGTGGCATAAGGTATCCATTCCAAACGATTTAATTCGACATAAAATAATTCTTAGTTATAAAGATATCTTCCGGGCCACAAAATAATCTAGAACTGACATTTCCGAACGTTGCATCCCAACGAATGTTTATAAAGTCAAATGTCGAGATATTCAATAAATGAATAAATATGCAAATTTATTCACATTGATAGTTAAATGGCCGTTTTCCCGGTGCCTAGGCGGTTGTGGAAGCAACAGATAGGCGCCATCAAAATTGATCAGACTCGATTCTATGAAATTATAATTCATTGTAATTTTGTGAATGAATATTTATAAATCAAATTATACATCTTGTTTCTCACGAGTGTGAATAATCAAAAATGTTATTGATTTTCTCATAGACTTGTCAATTTTGTCGGGGATCTAGAGTTGGGGTACGATATTTGGCCGTTTTGCAGCCTTCCGAGTACTTACTCTGACACTAGACCATCAACCGCTTCTTCATCTTCTTGCTCATGGCGTAGTGTGAAGGCCGTCATTATTGTGTTGAGTAGCAGGGGATAGATTGTCTCTCGCAACTCGAGACTATAATTGGACGGCACTGCGCTTACCATCAGGTGCAGTGTGGTCACTTTGCCGTGCCTAGATAAAAAAAATAGACTTAGCTTGATTACTTAACAGTGCGTTGTAGGTATTCATTACCAAAACATGAGCTTCACCATAGACTTTACCTGCAGACAAATTTGAAGATAGGAGTGTTTACATCTAAAGTTTTGTATTTATCGATAACGAACGAATTACGCGAGCTCTAGAGTCAGGAACGATCTCATATTATTACCTAATTAGTTATGAGCATTTCATACAAAATTATGTCACCGATCGAAGATTACGGCATGTCTCGCCGATGTACTATCGTAAAATACGCTGTCCTGCGCCGATGTACTAACGTAATATACCTACACTGTCTTTGGACCACTAAAAATATGAACAAGCCCTTATTTTTGAAATTATATCTACGTGATGCAGCTATAGCTTGATGTCAAGGCTAGTTCTGATCTGGACATTTATTTTAGATTAAATACTATAGAAGGTCATGAACGTATCAAATATTGGCGTAATAATATTTAATAGTTAGAACAAGTTTTTTGGTATTAGTTCATTTACTGAATAGGTCTTATTCAAATTTTCTGTCCCTTAAAACTTTATGACGTCGAATATTTAAGTTTTATAATTAAAGAATCTGTATATATAATAGAAGAATCTGACTGTCTGACTGACATATCAACGCACAGCCTAAACGGCTGAAATTTTGTCAGTAAGTACCTTTTATGACGTAGGCATCCACTAGGCATACACTTTGTAAATACCACCCCTAAGCATTAGCTTGTTGTTAATAACTGTCAAAGAAATCTAATCCTTGTACCAATACGGCTATATATACACTTATATATGTCTTCATCAGTCTTCATTCTTCATTTAGCCCTAGTAGCAAACCGCAAAAAAACAATCTGACCAAGGATCCCAACAAGCCTCGGATACTTCTCGCCTATTACCGACCAACCTTCGACTAATGCCGTGTGTACCTACGCAACTGGTAAACAACTTTTTGCCCTCCCACAATCGAAACAACTCGCGGTATTTTAAACTATACACGCTTGGTTATAACATCCACGTAATCTAAAAGTAAGTGTAAAATGTTATACGAGCAGGCTTGCGATGACGTCATTAGATGAAAAAATAACGAATTCTATTGGACATAGCAATTTATGACACCTCATTGGTATGTAGAGAATAAAAAGTTAAAATAACTAAACACTGGTAGTTGAATAAGATATTCTGATCCATTTTGATTCAGAAAAAAATTGATTATGAACCTAACCTAACCCTTGATTGATTATGTTAACTACAGCGAAAATATTACGTATCTGATTCAGAAATATAAGATAAAATCTTAAATGATGTCGGATATATATATAAAAAAGTTTTGCTTAACACATCGCAACATAGAGTTCGCTGAGTTTCGATTTTGGTATAAATTTAAAATATGCTTCACTTTTAATTTAATCACCCGTTACGGATCTCTATAAATTATAACTAAAAATATTTTTCTTGAAATTGATGTAAGCACGCAAGTTCTACAACTATGCCTATACACATGTAAAGCAATGCATTGATATATTGACTATTCTTATATTATTTTATTTTACAAACTTTTTTTTGTGGATAATTATAGAATTTTACATAAAAAAGAAATATTTTTATTACTAAATATGATAGTAATTTATACTTTTGAAACTTAAAGCAGCGATAGCCTAGTTGGTTGCGGTACGGACTGTCAAGACGAAAGTCGTAGGTTCGAAACCCAAGTGTGTATTAAAATGTTAATTATCGCTTGCTTTAACGGTGAAGGAAAACATCGTGAGGAAACCTGCATATCTGAGAGTTTTTCGAAGGTATGAGAAGTCTGCCAACCCGCATTAGGCCAGCGTGGTGGACTAAAGCCCAAGCCAAAGACTAACCCCTCTCATTAGTAGAGGAGGCCCGTGCCCAGCAGTGGGACAATGTTTAATACAGGGCTAGTATTATTATTATATTATTATTAAACTGTATAGAATTACACAGTAAAAAATACAAAAATATCTCAAAAAAGGAGTTGACCATTTTAGGTCTTAAATGTAAATGTCCATAAAATTATGATTATTAAATACCTCCTAACGTACAATTTTTCGTCTCATGACACTTATGACTGGGAAAATACGTTAAATTTAAAATATCCAACACAAATGTTGAACAGAAGTACATATTTACATTTTTTGCCACTGCATATATCATTAGAACGTAGTTAGAATAATTTCTACACAATAGTTTAGTTGGAAATCCCCGTAGTGCGCGTTCCTGGCAATACAAAAGCCGGAAGGCACGAGATCAGCGCCCCCTGCGCGTCATCGTGGACAAATGTAGCGGTACACTTCCATGTCACAAACTAATCAAAAATAACACGACAAAAACTGAACTTAATATTAGCTTGAGATTGAGATTGTTTATGGCAGAATATAGTCATTATAATAAAGTTTTCTAAAGAAATTCCGAGAACTTTTGTTGTATTATTAACCTAGACACGCGAGCGGCTATGTGTAGGATTGGTAAGGCTTTCAAAGGAAAGGCTACAATAAACACTCATACTAAATGTTTAGTTCCTGACGGTCACTTCGCGTTTAATATGTATTTACATACATATACACTCACGCCTGTAATCCTCGAAGGGGTAGGCAGAGGTGTAACCAGTACACCCACTTTTCGCCGAATTTATTTCGGTCCCATAATGTGATAGGGGACGAGCCTATCGCCATACCGGGCACAAATTTCAGGCTCCGAGCTAATACTACGAATTTCTAGAAAAAACTTAATATCACTTTACCTGACCTATGGATCGAACCCGGGACCTTAGCACAGCATTTGCAACGCTCGTGCAATTGCAACTGCGCCACCGAGACAGTCTAGCAGGTATTTACATAGCGTTAAATTATAAACTCATTGATTCTATTTGCCAAAGTTGGTCCGGTTGTAAAAGTTATAAAAACAGGATCTCTTATTCATTGTATACAATAAATACACTGTTCAACTAACTTGTTATAGCAAGTCGCTAAATGCGCAAGTGACACATGATGATTAGTGACCTCCACCCTCCATAGACATTGTACAAGGATTGCACATTAGAGACATATTAACCTTAAATGTATATATAAAGTTTTCAATAATAAAATAGACTGTCCAGTCTTCCTCTCTACACATCAATGTTCCACGCAAACCACCACGATACCCTGTCCATCTGTTAGGAATTGCCAAATTTAATTTTATCCTGGCACTGCAAATTGACCACACTGCACCTGATGATAAGTGCAGTGCCGTCGAGTTAGAGTTTACTAGGGAGAGACGGTCTATCCCTCGCCACTCAATACAATCATGCCGGCCTGTTGTGTAGTATTCACACTACGTCTAAAGGACCCAGGATCATATGAAGAAGTCGAGTCTTCAGAGTAGAGTCAATAAAATACGTTCAAAGGATGACCTATAAACAACCTTATATCTTTATTATTATTAGTTAACTAAGAACATAATATGAACTTGTGTCAATGACTGTGGATTTTTAAGAAATAATTCCCTCCCTGCGTCCACTAGATGCGTAGGGAAAGCATCCATGTTTTATACATTCTGTAGAAATGTGTAAAACATAGATGCCATCCATATTCACTGTGAAACGCCTACTTCTCTGGACCAAGCTACACTATTGTGTGAACTCCGTTCTACTATTTGAATCCAAGAGAGCTCACAGCCCAAGTCTACTAGGCCCTAGAGCAATTAGGTGGAAGCAGAAGTATAAGTACTTATTATATCTGTATCTTATATGTGTAGACTATAGCAAAAACAAAATGAATAGGAAGAAATAATCCTACTAATATTATAAATGCGAAAGTTTAGATGGATGGATGGATGCTTGTTACTCAATCACACTACAACGACTGGATGGATCCGGTTGAAATTTGGCACAGAGATAGATTATAGTCTGGAATAGCACATAGGCTACTTTTATCCCGGAAAAATGTACAGTTCCCGTGGGGTAGTTTAGTTTTTCACAGAGCAAGGGATCGACATGATTTTTTGATAGTGGTAATTTAGGGATCAGAAAATAACATAGGCCACTTTTTATCCCGATATAGAAAGGATATATAATATAGAAATAGAATAGAATATAGAAAGGTAGCAAAATATATAATGGACTGTATACACCTTTCCTTCAAAAAATAACCTCAATGCGGGCGGAGGCGCGAGCAACATCTAGTATCAAATATACTCAAATAATAGAATACATTAAAAGTCACCTCGTATACTTGAGAAAGTCTATAAAAACTTAGTGAACAGATAATACAAAAGTTTTACAGTCTGTTTCACAAAATATCACATTCTAATTTTGCATACTGTGCGGTACTCGGTACTCGGTAATTATTCGGTGTATTGTTAAACACAATGGCAACGTTATTTATTATTTCAATTTCACAACATGCGGAGAAAACATTGTCGGCACATAGCATTAAATTCTTTTTTTTTTAAACTGACATGGTCATTAACACAATCTTTAGTTATTAAAACGGGATATTTACCATGTTTTTTATTTGATGTGAGTTCCCTATATTTCGGCACTATTGCAAGCGCCATGATCACGGGTAAACTGAAGTTTTTGCGGGTGGATATTTATGAGCAGACAAAACGATCTACCCTCTTTCTTTCTCTTTTTGTGCGCTGGGTACCACTACTATTGTCACATAAGTCACTCACATTACTCGCTTGCAATAGTGCCGAAATATAGGGAACTCACATCAAATAAAAAACATGGTAAATATCCCGTTTTAATAACTAAAGATTGCATTAAATTCTTGTTACAAATTGCTACAATTACACAGTACAGGAGTTGTCTCCTGTACTGACGCGCCTATACCGATCGTCCTACCTCTCAGGTATTGTGCCTGAATCTTGGAGGGAGGCTAATGTGCAGCCGATCCCCAAAAAGGGTGATAGGTCAGACCCTAACAATTATCGCCCAATCGCCATAACCTCAGTGATGTGTAAAGTCATGGAGCGACTGATAAACAGCCAATTAGTTCGCTACCTAGAGGATCACTCGTTGATCAATGACCGCCAATACGGTTTCCGTCATAACCGATCAACGGGTGATCTTCTAGCGTTCGTATTACATCACTGGGGGGCGGCGATTGACAAGCATGGCGAGGCTCTGGCTGTGAGTCTCGACATAGCCAAGGCGTTTGATAGGGTCTGGCATCGTGGCCTTCTCTCCAAGCTCCCGGCATACGGTCTGCCCGACAACCTGTGCAAGTGGATTTCTGGCTTTCTGCATGAGCGTAGAATGCGTGTCCTCGTTGATGGACACGCTTCGCAGCTCATGTCAGTAAATGCCGGAGTACCACAAGGTTCTGTGATTTCGCCCACCTTGTTTCTTCTGCATATCAATGATATGTTGTCGCTTGGCAACATTCATTGCTATGCAGACGACAGCACGGTTCATGGGCGTTATAGCAGCAAGCCTCCTGGTTGCCGGGCGGATACTGAGAGGAGACGAGAGGATCTTGTCGTTGAGCTCAACCAGACCTTGGATCTCATCTCATCATGGGGTACCAGGAATCGGGTTGAGTTTAATGCCAAGAAAACCCAGGTGTGCGCGTTCTCGTGCAAGAAGTTTCCTTTTTCTCCAATCCCCGTTCTTCAGGGTGTTCCACTCGCAATGCGGAATGACCTTAGTGTCCTAGGTATGGATATCCGCTGCGATCTTAATCCAAGGAGTCACATCGAGGGCGTAATATCCGCCACTTCACGCAGGGTCGGAATCCTGAACAGGGTGCGGCGGTTTTTCACGCCTGGTCAGCTCTACCGCTTATATAAAGCGCAGGTGCGGCCGGGAATGGAATACTGCTCGCACCTCTGGGACGGTTCCGCAAGGTACCTTCTCGATGCCTTGGATGGGTTGCAGCGGCGGGCCATCCGCATTGTGAATGATGCAGACGTGAGTAACAGCCTGGAGCCGCTACAGCTGCGTAGGGATATTTCCTCGCTTAGCGTGTTCTACCGTCTGTATCATGGCGAATGCTCTGAAGAATTGTTTGATCTTATCCCATCCTCTCCCTTCCATACCAGAACCACGCGTACTGGCTTGCGGAGCCACAGCTTCGTGGTGTCTACTACCCCGGCCCGAACCAAGAGGTTCGCAAACTCGTATTTTTGCCGCACCATCAAGCTGTGGAACAGTTTGCCAGCTACCGTGTTCCCTCCTTCCTATGATCCTGGGTCCTTTAGGCGTAATGTGAAGAAGCTAAACAGCAGGCCGGCATGATTGTGTTGAGTAGCGGGGGATAGACTGTCTCTCGCTACTTGATACTCTATCTGGACGGCACTGCGCTTACCATCAGGTGCAGTGTGGTCACTTTGCCGCGCCAGAATAAAAAAAAAAATAAAAAATACGACAATGAATGGCTACATAAATATAACGGCCACTGACTGCTACATGACTACTAGGGCGGCTTTGTCGCTATCTCGAGATTTAAGACTTAGAGTAGTCCTGTAGCGCTTGTTTGTTTTTGGTTGTATCTTATACTATAAACATTAAGTTTTAAAAGTTAAATTGAGTAATAAATTGCTACAATTTCTCCATACGACAATGAATGGCTACATAAATATAACGGCCACTGACTGCTACATGACGACTAGGACGTCTTTGTCGCTATCTCGAGATTTAAGACTTAGAGTAGTCCTGTAGTTCTTGTTTGTTTTTGGCTGTATCTTATACTATACACATTAAGTTTTAAAAGTTAAATTGAGTAATAAATTGCTACAATTTCTCCATACGACAATGAATGGCTACATAAATATAACGGCCACTGACTGCTACATGACTACTAGGACGGCTTTGTCGCTATCTCGAGATTTAAGACTTAGAGTAGTCCTGTAGCGCTTGTTTGTTTTTGGTTGTATCTTATACTATAAACATTAAGTTTCAAAAGTTAAATTGAGTAATAAATTGCTACAATTTCTCCATACGACAATGAATGGCTACATAAATATAACGGCCACTGACTGCTACATGACTACTAGGACGGCTTTGTCGCTATCTCGAGATTTAAGACTTAGAGTAGTCCTGTAGTTCTTGTTTGTTTTTGGCTGTATCTTATACTATACACATTAAGTTTTAAAAGTTAAATTGAGTAATAAATTGCTACAATTTCTCCATACGACAATGAATGGCTACATAAATATAACGGCCACTGACTGCTACATGACTACTAGGACGGCTTTGTCGCTATCTCGAGATTTAAGACTTAGAGTAGTCCTGTAGCGCTTGTTTGTTTTTGGTTGTATCTTATACTATAAACATTAAGTTTTAAAAGTTAAATTGAGTAATAAATTGCTACAATTACTCCATACGATAATGAATGGCTACATAAATATAACGGCCACTGACTGCTACATGACTACTAGGACGGCTTTGTCGCTATCTCGAGATTTAAGACTTAGAGTAGTCCTGTAGTTCTTGTTTGTTTTTGGCTGTATCTTATACTATACACATTAAGTTTTAAAAGTTAAATTGAGTAATAAATTGCTACAATTACTCCATACGATAATGAATGGCTACATAAATATAACGGCCACTGACTGCTACATGACTACTAGGGCGGCTTTGTCGCTATCTCGAGATTTAAGACTTAGAGTAGTCCTGTAGTTCTTGTTTGTTTTTGGCTGTATCTTATACTATACACATTAAGTTTTAAAAGTTAAATTGAGTAATAAATTGCTACAATTACTCCATACGACAATGACTGGCTACATAAATATAACGGCCACTGACTGCTACATGACGACTAGGACGTCTTTGTCGCTATCTCGAGATTTAAGACTTAGAGTAGTCCTGTAGTTCTTGTTTGTTTTTGGCTGTATCTTATACTATACACATTAAGTTTTAAAAGTTAAATTGAGTAATAAATTGCTACAATTACTCCATACGATAATGAATGGCTACATAAATATAACGGCCACTGACTGCTACATGACTACTAGGACGGCTTTGTCGCTATCTCGAGATTTAAGACTTAGAGTAGTCCTGTAGTTCTTGTTTGTTTTTGGCTGTATCTTATACTATACACATTAAGTTTTAAAAGTTAAATTGAGTAATAAATTGCTACAATTACTCCATACGACTATGAATGGCTACATAAATATAACGGCCACTGACTGCTACATGACTACTAGGACGTCTTTGTCGCTATCTCGAGATTTAAGACTTAGAGTAGTCCTGTAGCGCTTGTTTGTTTTTGGTTGTATCTTATACTATAAACATTAAGTTTTATTTAGGTTTGATACTCAAAAGATAAATTGAGTAATAAATTGGTAGTAGATACTAATATTTTTGTAAGAATGCTATTTACACAGACGTCTGAAATCTTTTAAAATTATTGTCATTTACATGCTTCATTTATAATAAGCAATTCACGAAAGCAACAAAATAAACCGTAACTATAATATCATTATAATGAGTGAAACAATTCGTGCACATTGTTTCCCAGAAGTCTGTTATTTAAAAACGCAGTGTGCGTTTATACGAACCAGTAATTGGATTTTATTGTCTAATGTCAAATCTTGGTAGAATTGCAATTTATTCTTTACTTACTTTGCCTGCAGCTTTGCGTGATCACGTTTATCGGTACCCTAGCTAAGGAACTATGCTTTACACAATGAATAAGTACAAACAGCAGTAATAGTAGCCTGCGTGGCGCAGCGGGCGAGTAGCCGGCTGTGAAACGACAGGCCGTCGACTCGATTCCCGCACCGAGACTAATATTTGTTTGACAGACAGATATTTGTTTCGGATCTGGGTGTTGTGGGACAGTAGTCCCTCGTATTTCTTGATACCACGGTAAAGGTTTTACATAGTGTGGGGTCAGAACTATGTGTGACTGTTGGGTGTAGCTATAATCAACATTTTCGTTAATAAAATGTAAATACTCCTTGAAAACATTTTCGACGGCGCGGTGCGCGGTCCGAGCATTAAACACGCTGTTAAAAAAGTAAAATAAACCGCGATATAATCCGTAAAATTCGTTTTATTTCAATGTATAATATTCGCGTAAATATAAGAAACCATTAAAAGTATTCTTTGTTTAAAATCAGGTCTATGTGTGCGCCTAATTTCATTTAAATCGTTCCAGTAGTTTGAATGACTACAGCGAACCTTTTATATTTATTAGAACAATATTATAATATTGTTCTAATAAATATAAAAGACTAACCGATTTATTAATAAATTAATCATTGTTTACCTTTATAATAGTCATGGAGTTTTGACACGCTTTTGAATTATATATTTTACATCCAAGGGAGCAAGCAAACACTCTATACCTAACTATGACAAATGTATATATATGGTTCTTAGTAAGGCGGTAAAAATATAATGGTGATAGCCCAGTGAAGAGGGAAAAAGATTGCCGAGACAGATGTCGCAGTGTGACCTACCCCAAAGTGCATACATCTGACTTTTCTAAGTGATTCATTTTTAATAAATCCTCGCTTTAACAATAATCGTATAAGTCTACTAACCTGCATCGGGCCAGCATAAAGCATTCAAGCTAAAACCCCTCTCGATAGCCAGTTCCGAGGTACAATTTACATACAGGGTTAATAAAAAATGAAAAAATGTTACAATTTATTATATATCTTATATATGCCTCAGTGGCGCCGTTGTAATTGCGCATGTGTTACGACTGCTGTGCTGAGGTCTCGAGTTCAATTTCCGGGCCGGGTAAAGTAATATTGGGTTTTTCTATTTAGACATACTCAGTATAGGCACGGAGTCTGGGATTGTGCCCGGTATGGCGATAGGCTCACCCCCTATCACATTATGGGACCGTAATAAATTCGGCGAAAAGTGGGTTTACTAGTTAGACCACTGCCTACCCCTTCGGGGACTACAGGCGTGAGTGTATTTTGTATGTATATATTATAAACTACCCATCATTGTACGATAGACCTTTGACGAAACTATAACGATTATAATTTTGAAAGTAGAATATTTCGGAACAGTCATCTGCGCGGTGAAGCGAGAAAACATCCCCATAGCGCCAACCATGTTCAGAACATCATACAGTTGTAGATAATCTCGCCGCAACAATATTGGAGCATTGTGTACGCTCACTCTAACAGAGAAAGCGATTCACGTTCCCGGCTCGTACTACAATGCCAGTAAATAGATGTATCGTGAGATAGCGCGAACTCTGACCTCGCTCTTTACTACTTGCCAATATTTTGTTCCAGTGAGGAAAACGTATTATTAGGCCTCAGTTGATTAAAACAAGTTTAGGGCCAAATTGTTTAAGTACTTATTGAATATTTTTTTCTTGTGATATCTACTGTCTTTTAATTACATAGCCTTCTGTTCTGTTCCCATTTTATTGCATAACTGGTTTGTAATCAAGGTAAGTATTTTTTTTATACTTTAATTACATAGTTTTCTATGTTTGTTCCCATTTCATTGCATACATGGTTTGTAATCAAGGTAAGTATTTTTTATAGGATAAATAAAATTAGTAGTTTTCTAGTTTCTTAGTTCACAGGGGTTCTGATATAACAATAATGGCGAACGAAGGTGGGCTTATGCGTAAAAACATTTGCATAAAAAAACAATACGAGTGTCTATGCTAAAAACGGTTTAAAATAACGGTTGATAATAATATTCGAAAAACCGTTTTCGAAACGAAATATCGAAACAATAAAATTGCCGGCTCATGGTAATACAAGATACAAACACCATAGAACAGAGCGCGGGGTGAACGACTCTGCACCGCCATTACTGCAACCGCATCATTACGTCGATACCTCACCGCACTAGGCTTTCAAGCTTTTGATTTGTCTTCTATCTCTCTCCAACAATGTTTTTTATACATCCGTTGGAAGTTTTCGTTTTGGGTTATTTAGATAAAATAGACAAAAAATCAAACGGTTGACGGTGGTTGTTGATTTGTTCTTTCACGATTAAAAAAAAAAGAATTTTGATTGGCTGATTCAAAACGTCATTTCACGTCCATGAAATGTCAAATATCATAACATGGAAAACAAGCCATTAAGTTTTAGTAGTTTTACTTAAGATTAGGAATTGATGACAAAAAATGCGTTTTTTATTAAATTTCCATTTTTTTTATCCTGGCACGCCAAAGTGACCACAATGAAAGAAAGAGGTTAATAGAGGTTAACCTAGTGTGGGGTCAGGAATATGTATGTGAAGTGTATATTATTATTTTCCCATTAAAAGAATTAAGATTTTAATACCCAATTTTATATAAGGCCTAGGCAGAATTGGTATTCTACTTTACTACCTGGCAAATGCTTAACCTATGGACTTTTTGGTCATACTTTACACAGGGGTTCCAAATTGAGGAGTAGCGGGTGTACTTAGGGTTTATAATTGTTTCTGTGTTTTTAATTTGTATGTCATCTAAAGTGTTGACCAAATAAAATTTATTTTCTTTCTATATCAGCCAGTCTACGGCACAGGCACATAAGATATTTTGTAAACCTACCAAACTACCCACACTGTAAAACACGAATTAGAAAAAGTGGTAGAGCCACGCTGTAGACATATTTGTCTAAAGCATGAATGGGCCGGCTCGACCGGGGTAGTACCACTGTCTCACAGAAAACCAACGTAGTGACAGTTTACTGTCGCGTTTCGTATGGTGAGATATCTGGAGGCCCAGATTCCCCCTTCCCTTCCCTAATCCCTATTCCTGTCCTTTAAGGCCGACAGCGCATACATGACACTTTCGGTATTGTGGATGTTCATGGGCGGTGGAGATCACTTAACATCAGATGACCCACTGGCTCGTTTGTCGGACTATACTATAAAAAAAACCGTAACTCCAAAACCTCACTACCGAATATGTGACAAAAACGGACGATGCGACATAAGCACACGTTCGAGTTTATCATTCATCTTTCTATTGTTGGCACGCGGGTCACATTTACAAAAGACTAAACTAGCGTACATCCAACATCACAAGTGTTACAGCACTTTCTTACCTATTGTTCCGAGGGGCATCGGCTGGCATCAATCCGCTCATTTCGTATGTAGATAAACACATTGTCAGTGATTGTACCCGCAGATAATATACTAGGTAAAAATATCAATTGACGTCCAACAATGCTGTCCTTGCATGGCATACCTAATTATACCTTAGTTGGAAATTGCAGGTGTTCTTTTTGTTCTTTAGAACGCCGCGTAATGTCAGTGACTCGTCAGACTTGGTTCCACTGTGTTTACCGCAGTACATTCGTGACTCTTTATTCGTGTTCAGTTACAATAATAAATTAAACAAAACCTTGGAATGTCTAATTATATATAAATGTGTAGTAATAGAAAATTTACGGTTTTATCAGACTATAAATTAATTACGTGTATATTTATCCATGGGCGCCGTTAGCAGGGTGCAAGGGGGTGCTCTTGCACCCCCCTGTCAGGAAAGAAAATACACCAATTTAACGGTAGGCAGCGGCTCTGCTATGCTCTGGCAATGCAGCAGTCTATGGGTGGCGGTGACTACTTACCATCAGGTGGCCCGTCTGCTCGTCGGCCTATACAGGCACTAAAAAAACATTTTTTTTATTACCTTACTGTTTGAATAAAACCTAGACGAGGTTGCTGTCCAAATTTTTCACCTTGTCAATAAATTCAGTGTTCTCCATTAGCTTATCTACATGATATAATATATAGATGCAGATGCACCTCTCTGTAAGTAATCCTGGCGGCGACCATGTTTATCCACATTTTCATTTATTTATTGTAAAATTCTCTTTTAGTGCAGGAACGGACGGTGTGATTGAACACAGAAATTAAAAACACATTTCGAGGGCATTTTTTAATTGACTAACAAATAAATTCTTATATTATTCCAAATTGACATAAACATTTTTTTAATATAGAGGTTACAAATTTAATTGGTGACAATATTGTAGGTGGTACAACAATTTGCATTAAAATTACGGCAGTTTAGTTTTTATTAACAGTTAATATTATGTATTAGGCCATTAACTACTTGAGAAAAGTACTGCGTTACTTCATTTAAGGAAATACACTTATAAATAAATATTGAATAAACAATTAACAAAAAATAAATTCGTAAAATGTCAAGATTGAAAATTTGAAGGAAATTCAAATATTACTAAAAACATGTTAAATATAATTACGAGTAAATATGATTTAATATTTCCTACGAATATAATATAAACTTACTGCAACTGTAGGCCAAATATGGTGTCATTTAGGTAAGTACACGTCAAGCCTTATACGGCTATCGAAATTTATTGAAGCAAATGGCAATAGTTGGGATGCATCATCTCGTGCATCCTATAACTATTTTATAACATGAATAACTTAAAGTTAAGTACATCTATTCATTGATTAATAGACATAAAAAAATGAGTATGCTTTTATATGTGTCCATAAGTGGTGCCTTAAAGGTGTGAGAAAACATTGTGGGAAAACATGTACGCCTGTTAATTCTCCATAAGGGGGCATCCATTAATTACGTGAGGCAATTTTGGCGATTTTACAACCTCCCTCCCTCCTTGGTGAGATGTCATGAGATTTTCCTCGACCCCCTCCCCCCACTAACCTCACGTGATTTTTTCCTAAACAAATTAATTTATTAATAGTTAATAAATTCTTCTATCAGTGCATAATTAAACCGCGATAAATTTTACTATATATTATTTAGTCATATTTTAGTGGAGATTATTTTTCAACTTAATTTCACCCAGTTTTCTCACAATATTACACTATTTCTAGCGGAAAAAAATACGTGATATTTGCCGAGAGCATCCTCCCCCCACGTGAGATTGGGTGAGGTTTAACCGGACCACCTCCACCCCTAAGAGCCTCACTTAACTAATGGATGGACCCTAAGCATTTCGAAGATTTGTGAAGTCTCCCAAAACGCATTAGGCCAGCGTAGTTGAATAAGGCACTACTCCTCTCATTAGAAGAGGAGCCCCGTTCCCAGCAGTGGGACTGTATTATACATATACGTCTGAAATGCTAGATGACGAAGGTTACTCACTAATAGCGACCTGCCATCGTTAGCCTCATTTTCAATAAAAAAATATAGAGAGCAGATAATTGAATATTTCGAATGAGATTAAACAAAACTAATCACTGGAATAGGATAGTCTCCTGTGTTTCATTTTGTACATTATTCGATATGCAACCGAATACAATACGCATAAGAAACCCTTGTGTGAAAACAGAATCAAAATGGCTTGCAAATTGAAGTCACAATATTTATTTTAAATATTGGTATCAGAAAAAATGGGTGCACTGTAATGGCCATTCTGAGAGGTGACGTCACGGCTTGTATCGTGCATCCTTTTACTGTCATTTGACAATTACTGAATTACCCCTACCAGCGGATTTGAATGGCGCCTAATTTAACACGTTCCCTGCGGCTCACGCGCCTATTCGCAACGCGCATGCGGGCGCCACACGCGCTGCGTGTTTTTTTCATACATTCGCGATGCGAGCCGCATAGGCGTATCATCGCAATATTTGGTGCCGCAGTCAACGTGTTAATTATTTTTGTTCGGATTTATACAATTCTTTAGATAGTAATGTAACTTGTTGATTGAAATACTAAGGATCATCGTACCAACTACCCTATAAGAGCATAGGTAATTCTTTGATACCAAAATACCAGCGTGTTGATTAGTCTCGCTGAATGCATTTATACACAAAGGCAATCTTATATCCATACTTACTACTACGTATAGAAACTATTTTTTCATTGGTGTGTAAGTATGCACCTAAATTATATACTATATATACAGTTTAGCTAACATTCATAATGGAATGTACAATAAGCTCTGGGTAACGCGCAACGTCATTAAAATAACGGTTATAACACCGGTATTTTAATAACATTTAACGAATGAGGTCGAAGTGGCCGTTTTGAACAATTATTCAATAATAGGTTTTATTTAAACAGTTATTACGCTTTTTAAATGTCACTGAAAACTATTGTTTATTTGTGATATTATGAATACTCATCATTTAATAACTCTATATTCATAAGAAAAGTACAAAAAAGAAAAGGCCTCGTTACGTAAAGTTTTTTTTTTTTAGTGTCTCGATAGGCAGACGAGCAGGCGGGCCACCTGATGGTAAGTAGTCACCGCCGCCCATAGACTTCTGCAACACCAGGGCACAGCAAAGCCGCTGCCTACCGTTGAGCTTGAGTTAAAGCGGGGAATATGTCATTTAACAACATTAACCATATTATACGATAATTACTGTTTTATCTAATATCATACAATATAATGCAGAATTTTAAGAAAATGCCTATTTATTAAAAGACATATGACTGCGTATAAATGTCTTTCATATTATAACTTGCGCTTAAGCTTAAAAATATACACAAAGATTTTGAATTAGTCTCAGTTTGTTTGATTGCAGTTATTATGCTTAGTTATCTGATCACAAAATAATATGTATAATGTTATAAATGGGAGGGTTTTTTGTATTTCATTGAATACACATACATAGTGCCATATAAAATTAAAATACCTTTATAAAATTGGTGTTTCATTCGTAGGTAGAAAATTAACAATTGTATGAGATTGTCTAATACTTCTTAAATACACGTATGAAGCAATAATTATTTATCAAAAGCATCAGAATAATAAAATTAAAGCTTTAGAAATTCGAGGCAATACATTGAAAAGGCCTTTAAAATGTTTCCTTTACTGAGAGTTAATAAAATATAACAATGACAGTTTGTCAAAGATAAAAAAATTGTTGGTTTGATAGACAGTTATTTTTTAAGGTCATAGAAATTGAACTAACGGTTTTCCATTTTTAAATGTACTAAAAGAGTTATAGGTTTTTTTTTGGTCGCCTTATTTGACGTCAATTACGGTATTGTAAGCAACATCAATCGATAATAATATGAATTTTACAGTACTGTATTTATTGTATACATGATGTTCTATTATATTTATAACATATTTACTTATTATACATTCAAATATACAAATTGTAATGTATAGGAGGCAACGTTATGGTACGTCATTAATTAGGCCATTTACAATATAACTAGCTACTGCAAAACAGTGAATAAAACTCAAGAAACAAATTAAAACTGACAATACACTGGTAAACTAGATTAAATATATTTTATAGTAATATATTAGTCAAGAACTGACAGTAGAACATTTATGTTATATGCATAATTTAAGTATTTATCTTTTCACCCCTTGAGTTTCTATTCACCCCGTTTACTGTATTTCTAAATAGCTCGACATTACATAACATTCAAATAATATTATGCATACATATATATAAAGAAAATCTGTATATATTATGCAGATATTTTACCCCCATAAAAATTCAGATCACGTTTCACTTTCTGTCTCATTGTGTACATTATTTAATATGTAATTGAAAATAATACAAAAAATAAATTCTTTTTCGAAATCAGAATCAAATTGAAATCGATTTAAATATAATCCGTAATTACTATTTAATAATATTAATATTGGTATGAGCAAAAGTGGTGTAGTGGGAAATGTATTTGCATCTTACTATCTCCCTCGCACGACTGCACCGAAACGGCCATTTTGGGAGATGACGTCATGACTTATATCGTGCATCCTTTTTCTGTCATTTGACATTTACCGCTTCCACTTGATTTTGACTTATTAATTTTTTGGTGGATTTATAAAATTTTTAGGACGGCCAAAAACACAAAAAAAAATCTGTTTAAAGTTTCAGATAATGTAACGCCATAAGGTACCAACGAATGTAACCAATCTAACGATACGATTGGATTGGTGATAATACGGGCAGTATTAGCAATAATCTAAGCCGAATTTATAGTTTGTGCATTTCTCGATGACCCACCAATTCCAATCTTCACTATGTATTATTTTTGTTTCTAATGTTATGTAATAAGCTATAAAATAAATACGTATGCATACTTTCAACTATATAAAAAATACAAAATATGCATTACGAATTACGATCTATTCCTCAGTTTTTTATTCTGCAGAGACCATCTATGATTAACAGCAATTAGGTACAAAACTATACCGCACCCTTTGCTTATATTATATCTAATAGATTTCGCCTTATGAGTTAAGTATCGAGTTCACTAAAGAGGTAACCGGAGGTTGCTAGGATCGAAATAAACTGATCTGCCGGTCTACTCTGTAACACAATTCCGATCGATCGGTATTGGATTTGACAGATTTCGTTCTCCTGAACGCCATATTATTTCAATATTGTGTATCCATTAATATGCAGTAATTGGAATTAAGATTATCATATGAATGGTTATGCAATATTGAAATAATATGGCGCTAGGGTCGCATTCAGAATACGAAATCTCACAAATCCAATACCGATCGATCGGAATTGTGTTACAGAGTAGACCGGCAGATTGGTTATTTCAAAGATGTAGTCAAATGCACCAACGCTATAGCGCCACGGGCCTCACTAACCAATGTACATCTGTCATAGTGTTTTATCTTGCTACTTCTGGTATTAAATTTCACTCAACATGGCGAATTAGTTAGGTCATTGTCTTTTTGTTTTGGTTTTACCGATATAATGATACATATACACTCACGCCTGTAACCCCCGAAGGGTAGGCAGAGGTGTAACCAGAACACCCACTTTTAGCCGAAATCATTACAGTCCCACAATATGATAAGGGGCGAGCGTATCGCCATACCGGGCACAATTCCAGACTTCGGGTTGATACTGAGTATTTCTACATAGAAAACTCAATATCACTTTACCCGACCCTGGAATCGAACCCTAGACCTCAGCACAGCAGTCGTAACGCATGCGCAATTACAACTGTGCCACCAAGTTGGTCATAATGATCAGTTAGTTTTAATGATTGATACTATAAAATTATGTTTCCTTAGGCAGTATACCGGCGCCAGGCAGTACTTTACTACCTGGCAAATGTTGAGCCTATGGCCTTTTTGGTCATACTTTGGACACAGGTGTTCCAAATTGAGGAGTAGCGGGTGTACTTAGGGTTTATAATTGTTTTGTGGTATTACTCCTTGTGTTTTTAATTTGTATGTCATCTAAAGTGTTGTTTGACCTAATAAAATTTATTTTTAACCGACTTCAAAAAAAGGAGAAGGTTTTAAATTCGTCGGTATCTTTCCCATTGGCACCGAGTCAGGATCTGATGATGGGATCTCAGAAAAATCGATGGCAACCCTCAAATTTTATAGGGACGCATAATTTGTTTTTTATCGAAAAAAGCTTTTACTTATCTTTCTTACTTACTTAACATTAACGCATTTGACTAGACATTGAAGGCTACTTATCACATATAAGGTCCCGTTTGTCCGGCGCGTAGTACTGGCTAGCCACGTCCAAGAGTTCTCGTCTCAGTTGCTGCGCCTGCGCACGCAGCTGTTGTTCCCGGGTTCGAATCACCCGGTACTGTTCTTCGCGCTCCTCCGTGTGTTGTTCTACAAGCCAACGAAGGTATAGCTCTGCGAAATAAATATTCTGTGTTACTGCTGGCTCGGTACCAGAATTATGCTACTCGAATACTAAATTAAGAAAAAATATAGATTATTTTATTCTTATCAAAGATTTTCTCGATACAGGCTTGCCAAGTGAGGAAATCGAAGGACGTTTTCATTTTATGTACATTTCGATGTCAGCAAAATATACTGTCATAAGATTTTGTTTATTGTTATTGTATAACTTGTGTATTATGTGATAAATAAATTTTTCAGTTTTTTTTTTATTTTAGATGTATTTATTTAAAAAGAATGACGGGACAAACAGACCGCTTGTCAACGTCACTTCAGCTGTTAAAGTTATCAATGTTATCTGTAAATCTATAATGTTAGGGTAGTAGTTATTACTAATATTATAAAGAGGAAAGATTTGTATGTATGTTTGTAACGAATTGGCTCAAAAAGTACTGGACCGATTTTAAAAATACTTTCACCATTTGAATGCTACATTATCACTGATTAATATAGGCTATTTTAATTGCAAGAAAAAATAAGGATCCCTACTAAAACTACAATAATGTTACCCAAAGTGTAAAAAAACTGTGTGAAAATAACCTCCACGCGGGTGGAGCCGCGAGCAACAGCTAGTTAGAAATATTGGGATCTCTTAGTTTTCTAAGTATGGGTAGATTGATAAGTATAGACCGAGTGGGGTGACGGAAAGCAATAAAAGAGGGCGACTCAGCGTTCCAGAGCTCAGTCTACCCCAGTTAGTGCTCAGTTCAAGTAATCCGTTTGCAGCTCAATCAGTGTACAGTTGTCTTCAGTATAGTGTGTTAAGTTTTTCCTTTTTTTTCGACGAGCAGACGAGCCACCTGATGGTAAGTAGTCACCGCCGCCCATAGACTTCGGCAATGCCAGGGCACAGCAAAACCGCTGCCTACCGTTTCCTAACATAGCTTTGGATCAAAAAGTATTTATTATACGGCACTCCGGTGTACCTATCATTTAGAGATGCAAGATGTTAAGTCTCATAATGCCCAGTTATTGGAAGTTCATGGGGTTGGTTGATCAGGCTCATATGGTGCTGGTCTGTTGTATCCTACCTTCCCAGATGACGTAGCTCATGGGCGCCACCGAGGGCCATATGACGGTGGGCGTCGGGTCGTACAGAGGGTTGATGTGCCGCGGGAGCTCGTCTGGTTGGTTCAGCCAGGACCATATGCTGGTGGTTTGCTCGTGCACGCCCCGGGACTCGCGTTCTTCCTCCGAATCGCATATGAATGTACCTGTAACACATTAGCTGTATTGTTACCGAACTTAATACACTATCGACCTATATTGACAGCCTCCGTGGCGCAATAGGCTAGTAGCCGACTGTGAAACGAGAGGTCGTGGGTTCGATTCCCACACCGGGACAAATGTTTGTTTGACAGACAGATATTTGTGTCCGGGGTCTGGGTGTTGTGAGACCGAGTCTCTCTTAGTCCCTGATACCCACAACACAAGACTCGTATCTTAGTGTGGGGTCGGGGCTATGTGTGTGACTGTTGGGTGTTATTTATTTATTTATATTACTTTATAAAGGTTGTGAATCCGTTTGTTTCTGTTATTTGGAAGCATATCAAAGTAAGTGTATATTTATAGACTAACTTTATAATAAAATATAGTAGTAGTATATCGTTGAGAAGTTTTCAGGTAGTAGAAAAGCAAAGAATAAAATAAAAAATGTGCAGAAGTGCAATGACTGTGGATTGTGGGAAAAAGGCTCACAGCCACTGCTCTTTTCATAGATATAATTATAAAGATTAAATTTCAACTTTCAATCCATAAGGGACATTTTTTGTATAATAGGTTGCATAGCGGATTCCCCTTATTTGGTTAGTAAAATACATTGCCCTAGGTCAACATCTCAATGAAAAGAAATCTTTGACACGCTGTTAAATATTTAAAACTTGGTGAAAACCGCATGAAAATCCGTTCAGTATTTTTTAAGTTTACCGCGAACAAACAGACAGACGCTGCGGAGATCTTTGTTTTATAATATGTAAGGATGACATTACTCACCAAATTGACTAGCGTATGAATGTTCGAAGAGCGTGATGAGGAACGCCTGCCGGTACTCGAAGCTGCAGGGGAACTGTTCCAGGAACTGTCGCACGCAGTCCAGCAGCAGGAGGAAGGTGGGCGCGGCGCGGGGCGTTCCCGGACCGTACGGGCCGCTGCGGTGGCGCGCGCTGAACGGGTGCCCCGCCTGCACCCACTCGCGCTCGATCAACGCTTGCAACCTGGACATATTACTATACTAATACATCCCCCGTGGGGCAGCGGACAAGTAGCTAGTGACAAGTGACAGTTCACTGTCGCGTTTCGTATGGTAAGTGAGATATCCGGAGGCCCAGATTCCCCCTTCCCTTCCCTAATCCCTATTCCTGTCCTTTAAGGCCGACAGCGCATACGTGATACTTTCGGTATTGTGGATGTTCATGGGCGGTGGAGATCACTTAACATCAGGTGACCCACTGGCTCGTTTGTCGGACTATGATATATAAAAAAAAAGAACGGAGCCACACATCTATCCGACCCAAGCCAACACCCCCTTTTTTTGTTGTCGCGGGGCAAGCACTTTATCACTGCCGCCCGCTCCGGGGGAAGCGATATGAGAATAAAACGGTTATGCTGGACTAGCCGGTCTTACGACCCAGCACCCCCTCGCCTGGATGATGGCTATCAGTGCTGCCGTTGGGCCGAGTCCCTACCCCTTTGTACACCCCACCCGACACTACCAGCTAAAACCACGCGGGTCACCTTGGGCGTTTACAAAGCGATCCCGGGGTATCCTAAGGTATACCAGAATTGCTGCCGGAACCGCCCCTGTGCAGTGCCGCGTAGCGGCCTATCTCCATGAGAGGGACTTGTCAGCTCCCGCACACCGAAGGACACCCTAGGCGTCAACGATAACGAACGAGGCCTTACCACCCGTACTGTCGTCCATCTCGTGGTCTCCTCCGAAGCCAACTCCCCCTACAAACGCCAGTGGTACTTTAGAATAGCTAGCGTGGCATGATGCTCCCTGCTAGAGAACAGAAGGGGCTCTGGCGACCGAGCTATCGCGGGATAACCATAAACCCAGCCGAGAAACCGACTGGAAAATGTATCAGTAACCTTGGGGCCTAAATAGCACCTAAAAGATCTGGGGAAACCACTGTACTAATTTCCCAAGAAAACCATATTTATAGGTATATAGTCACGATCCTCATTACTGAGGGAACGACGAAGAAGAATGTATTCCTACATACGCCGTAACGAAATCTAGCAACATCTAGAACAAACTTACCCCCGTATCGTTCTGCAATCAGGATTGAGAATGATTTGTACCAACGAGCAGACGAGCAGCGTGGCGTCCTCTCCTCTCGTACCGTGCAGTAACACGGGCTCGGCTTTCTGTTTATGATTTAATACAGAAATATTTATTTATTTAACACACTATACATTTAACTGCTGGTGGTAGGATATTCATATCCGCCCGGGTAGCGACCACCGTACACAGGGTGTAAACCCCGCCATAGTGGCACACAAGTTTGTCGCGTTCCGGGATCAGCCAGTGTACATCCGGTTTTTGTCGGGGGTCTAGAGTTGGGGTACGATGTTTGGCCGTTTCTCGCAACTCTCTCACAACTCTCGATACTTTAATTAGACCGCACTGCGCTTACCATCAGGTGCAGTGTCGTCACTTTGCCGCGCCAGGATACAAAAAAAAGTGTAGGCGGACTTAATGCCGGAGGCATTCTCTGCCAGTCAAAATATAACAAATTTTAATTGGGGATTTTAACTAACCGACGCAAGAGTTTAATCAAAAGACGACCAAATAAAATCGCCAAAATTCCAGTACTCAAAATACAGAAATATATACAACTAGCTTTTGCCCGCGACATCGCCCGCGTGGTAGTTATTTTTTAATGGAGAGGTATAAAATCCATGGAGACGTCTTAAGTTATTACATCTTTCTATATTTTGCTATCCCATATCCCGGTCAGCCGTTTAGTCGTGAAAAGGTAACAAACAAACAGAGTTACTTTCGCATTTATAGTATTGGTATGGAACGGTAGGCAGCGGCTTTGCTGTGCCCTGGCATTGCAGTAGTCTATGGGCGGCGGTGACTACTTACCATCAGGTGGCCCGTCTGCTCGTCTGCCTATCAAGGCGCTAAAAAAAAAATTAGGATTAGGGTGGCTATAACTTTAGGGATGATATTGCAAAAAATATGAAACACGTATTTCTTTATTTCCTACCAAAAGCCTAAATATGAATTTTCAGATCCCTAACTTGAGGAATGATGGATTTCCCATACAAATTTTAAACTCCTATTTCAAGATTGTTTTTTGAGAAAAAAGATAGCCTATGTCCCTCTCCAGGATGTAATCTATCTCCTTGCCTTGTATTATCTCTATACTGATGCATTAAAATGATTACATTTTCTAAATTACACTTTTACTTTCTTAATATTGTTTTTGGAGGTCGTTGCTATTAATTTTTTTTTTACAAGGCAAAAATAATGAGTCTTGTAGCGTTTTCTCTAACCATGTTACCTGATGTATATGCTGTGCGACGATACAAGCCGTATGCAACGAGTTCCTCACACTCTCAGGCCAACCGCAAGATTCCAACTTGGATATCCATTTATCGCTCGATATCTCACGGTCATTGCATGCTGAAAATTCAGAAATGTATGTCAATATTTTTAATAATACTATCTATACACCCCAACAGTTACACATAGTCCTGAACCGACACGAAGTCAAACCTGTATCGTGGGTATCAACAACTACGAGGGACTATCAGTCTGTCACACAAACAATTGTTTCGGTGTGGGAATCGAACCCGCGGCCTCTCGTTTCACAGCCGGCTACTCGCCTGCTGCGCCACAATGTTTTTGGACTGTTTTCACTTCAGCGTGTGAATGGGACTGTAGGGGTATTCATGCTAGAATGAATGAGGCCAGAAGCAAAACTAATTGAAAGTACTTATAACAATACCAAGTTTTAGTTTTTGCCTTACAGTATTCTTGTAATTGATTTGTTAATCTCCTTTTTATATTAATCTAGTTTTAATTTAGGATACTATTCGCTAAAATATAATTTTTGTATGTCATAAAAGGCAAAACATGTTTTTATTTTTTAAATTGAACCTAGTCCTCTAATAAATATTGTAAAGATATTACCTTCAATAAGTTTAGAATAACTATCTAAGAGTTGTTGCTGGTTGTCCACATCATCCATTGATCTGTTGTATATTTTCCATTGTGAATAATTTGAGTTGCTTTCAGTACCGCCACCTGGAAATAATAAATAATGTATTTTTTTTTATCCTGGCACGGCAAAGTGACTGCACTGTACCTGATGGTAAGCGCAGTGCGGTCCAAATAGAGTACTGAGTAGCGAGAGATGATCTATCCCTGCTACTCAACACACTCATGCCAGCCTGCTTCTTCACACTACGCCATGAGCAAGAAGGTGAAGAAGGGGTCGAGGGTCTAGTGCCAGAGTACTAAGAAGGCAGCAAAATGGCCATTGTACCCCAACTCCAGACCCCCGACATAAACCGGATGTACACTGGCTGATCCCGGAATGCGACACACTTGCGTGTGCCACTATGGCGGGTTTTTCACCCTGTGTACGGTGGTCGCTATCCGGGCGGATATGAATATCCTACCACCAGCAATATTTGGGAATTCTTTTTCGCTCTTCAGCAAAACTTATATAAAATATTCAATAGAATAGAATACATTATATTCTACTTGAATTATATTCAATAGATTTTTTTGTATCCATTGAGTATGGCCAGGATAAAAATGAAATTACAAAAAGAAAATATTGATTGCTGTTGTCTATATGAATGCTGTTATACTTATATACATATAATGAGTAAACATATAACCTAAATAGATGTAATCACTTGCATACTTCTGTTTGCAATTTTAAACTATAATATGATACATTATTATATACCTTTGTATTTTTAGAATGTGTATTTTATTTCACAAACATAAACAAAAGATTTGATATACATGACATTTTTGCAATATTGAATTATATACATATGTGGAATAAGCAACATTTTCTGCATCTTTTGAGCCTAGTTTCTATTTTTTGTGCACTTTTTTGGCGCTTAAATCAACTGGTAAAACAGGGCTTATTTCTTTAACTGCACATTTATATTAGAAAATAATGCTCATAAATGCATGAAAATAAGTCATAAAGATGCAATACGTGCATACACAATAATATATTAATTCTACTAAAATCTACACAATTCTTTTTAAAGTTTTTTTTTCGAAAAACATACAACCTTCTCTCCTGTTGCTTTTCAAAACAGTCGCTTATATTAAATAACCCGCCAACCGTAGAATTATAACCTTTGCTTTGCTGCTGTGATATTGAGTTGGAACTTCGTAAGTCGTAAATGACTCCTTTAGTGCCTACAGCCACCACCGCGTTCAGTATGGCCTCGTCGGGTCTACATCGACGGTGCTTCGGTCCATATAAAGGCTGTCCAGCACGCATGAGTACCGCCTGAAAAAGTATTTTATTTACACTTTCTAGATTTTGTTACTACTTTCTAAATACTAAACCGGCCGGCATGATTGTGTTGAGTAGCGTGGGACTGATGTCTCACGCTACTTGATACTTTAACTGGACGGCACTGCACCATCAGGTGCAGTGTTGTCACTTTTCCGTGCCATAAAAAAAACTTTGATTTGAGTGCTATCTATCCATTTCTTGCTCCGTGATTCATCAAGGATGGAAAAAATCTTATAACATTTAGTATGAACTTGTTTCCATCGTTACATGTGACATGCCATATTCTCCCTATTTACGATGTCATAATTTCTCGATGAAACTGTTTAGTATAATAGTTTATTTATATTTATATAGTATATACTTGACTTTCGTAATTTAATCTCACCCCATTATTATGCCTATATGAGAGTACAGGGAATCGCCCTCCCTGCCTAAATGTCGCAGCGGCCGCCAGTGTTTCATCATCAATGTTTTTAGGCACAACCACAGCCTTCCCATAACTGGAGCATACTGTATATTTGTGGTTGACACGTGATACGCGCCACTCTTCTGTTGCTAATACTTTGGTAAACTCGCCTTCTATGCTGGAATGTGAGGCAAATACTTCAGAACTAGCACTGTGAATAATGAGTGCCTAGGTTAAAATTAATCAACATAGATATCATTATTAATTATGATAATTATCAATAATTTATCGGATAATTATGAAATGTAACCACAAACATTCTTATTTTAATGAAAGCAAGTACATTGTTTAAAAACATATATGTCGCAGGCATGACCGCAGGCCGGGGTTGTGAGAGGGCTTATACGTCCCTCTCCGATCTCCAGATATTTTTAGGATGCTCATCGTATAATAGTTCGGCAGTAAAACTCAAGATTAACACTTCAGACTTCAGAGTTTATTAAACTACTGCCAGTTCGGAATGCAGTTATCCATGGAGGAGAAGCTGGCAAGAAACTCTCATGGTTGCTCTTTTAAACACAGCACAATCTAAGTTACTATAACTGATACTAATTACAGTTTCACAACATGTTAAATTATTACTTTACACAGTATTTCGGCATTAGGACCTCTAAGTTACTAGCTATTCAAGATTGTATGTGGAATTCCTCTACAAATGACAAAGTCCACGCTTTTATTATGATGTTTTCTATTGTGCCCCACTCTGTGTGCGAGATCATCCAATAAACTATTCACCCACCCTCAAAATAGCAAAACAAGTGGCGGTAGACATTTTACAATAAAACGAGTTATTTAAAAGTTCAATTGAGTATCCGTTTTCATGTTGCTCCGTATATACATAACAACAAAAGAAGATTGTAACAAAAGTTTAAATTTAGAAAAGTAGAGTCAAATTTTTGTATATTTATTAATATAATTATACAATATTTTCAAAAATATCATCATAATACTTATTGTTTCAAACAACCATATTGTCAGTATATTACAAAATATAAAATAATTCGCAATGCATAGCATGCATAGGTATGTTATAATTACTATGAAAAAGAAGTCTAGTTACAATGACAAAAACTGTTTGAAATTCTCCTAAGAACAAATATTTTTTATTAAAGTGAGATGGTAACAAACATAATGCACATGTCAGCATTAATGTCGTTTTTTAATTATACATATTTCAGAATCAAGCAAGTGTACCATGGAAAACAATCATTCACCAGACTGAATTTATTTTATCACCAAATAATAAGTCTGAGTTAAAATTATTTCATTGACATTGTTAGTATTTATTTACCTGTATAATGTGTATCCATTTTCTACAATGGGATGCATATGTCTGTAGAAAAATGGATAGAACAGGTTTGGATCTTGTAAATTGGATAGATTCTCTAGAGTTTGTGCAACCAGATTCAACTCATTGGTGGTACCAATATCCAGCTGGAATATTCTCAGATCTTTGCATTTGAGAAAGAGGGAACCTCCTTGTGTTGCCCCACTGCTTGGCTTGTTCTCCTTTTTTTCAATATTATCTATGTTTTTGTGAAGTAGCTGTAATTAAGTTTTTTTTATATTATTTAGGTCAATGTTCATAATTTAAAAATATTGATATCAAAGCTTTGACTGCTGGAATCAGAATAACTACATGACGTCATATTCATTTATATAAACTAAACAAAATTACAAAATAAATTATTGAAAGTATTTTCTTTTATACATATATTACATTTTGATGTAATTATAATTTTTTGCCACTTTCTGTTTTCTCTGAGGGGTTTCACACATTAAGGCATAGAATATGTATATTCTTAGGGTCTTGGGATTGACAGCCAGTCAATTACTTAATTTCAATTGTAATCTCAAAATTTGGGAGTTTATTTAAGGTCTCACAGGTTTAATCCCTATACCCAAACATGTTTCACATATATTTGTTTTGAGTCTTGGAAGAAATCTCTGGTAGTTCCTAGTAATTATACCATCTTGAGTTAACAAGAGATTATTTTATCATATGATAGGGTCTTTATTATATTTCATATGATAGTTGTTTCTAATTCACTTTATTTCAGCTTTAATAAGGCATATTAAACTAATAACACTTCCAATGTAAAGTGGGCGGACATCAGATGATTAATATCTAAAACTGTAGGTTGAACTTAGTGATACTCTTTGGCAGTGGCGGATTTACTCTAAGGCCCAATAGACCTGGGCCTAGGTCAGCCAGATATTGGGATATCGTGACAAAAACCCACTAATGATAACAAGAAATGACTTGAAGCATTGTATAAAGATAATCTTCCTAAATCTGATGGGTGCTGAGAAATGGATGTCTGCTAGTTACTACATGGCCTGGGCTTAGGGCGACCAAGACTGCAAATCCGCCACTGTCTTTTGGAGATTTTAATGTCTAACAGGGTACAGAAACAAACTGATCAGGCATTCCAAGAATTATTACTTATATTTAAGAATATTAAATGATTACTCTTTCTCTTAGCAAGTTCCTGGCAAAACATGGTCATGAAAAACTCAACAACTTACAATGTAAATAAACTTACCCATAATTCGTTAACACCTTCCTTCCTAGAGCTTAGAATCAAGTGATGTCCAGTAATACATACGGTTCCATCAACATTCTCCTGATGTGGATATTTTAGTATTACTCCGTCTAATTTATTTATAAGTATAAGCTCAATAAACTCCATTGGATTAAATATTTAAAGTTGTAATTAAATCAAAGTTCTATTTAAAATATGCTAAAACCACAATTTTTTTTGGAATTTGGATTTGATATTTACAATATATTTTTGACGGATTTTGACATTTAATTTGAGTAGTTGCCATATAGTACAATTTGTTGCATTGGTTATATTTTGGAATCCTTCGTCCTTTAGTCCATAGAAACAATAGAATTAGTACAATATATGATAAACCAGGCACAATAAATAATATATTAGTTCATATATATTAGTTCACAGCCACAATAAATAATATATTAGTTCATAAAAATAATTATCTATTCATTTCCAAATATTTAAGTGAAATAAATAAATAAACTTAAATTTTTAATGTTTGTAACACCAAATTATTATTGTTTTTTTCAATATTTGTATGACAGAGATAGAGTATACAAAATATTAAAAAGTTAAAGTAAGATAGCATAATTTTCACGAAAAGGATAATACATCACATACCCAAATATGTGCGAGTGAGATAGATAAGTTTCACAACAGCTCCATCTGGTGCCCCATTGTAATAAAACATTGTGCGATGCGATGGCGATGTGTAGATTTTTTTCGTTCGTTGATGATATATTTTGGATATAAAACATTCACTCGTTGAAATAAAACTCATATGAAACATATAAAATACTGATAATACCCAAGTGCAAACTGTGTCAGTTAAAGTATATATGAATATCGAGACAGTCGGTAAGCCCGTTTATTTGTATGAATGAATGTATTGAAAGTAGGTATGTAAGTAGCTGGCAGGGAGGTTTAGCTTGGGTAATGACCGGTTCCCTCGTGTTTAGACGTCTATTGTTGGATCGCACGCTTTCAGATCTTGTAGCAGGCCATGAATTTTGATTATCGTGTAAGGTCAGTCTAAAAATACCAGATGTGTTTGCCTCAGGTATGGAGGAGAGCTCTGAAGCCCACATGGAAACCGACGTGTCTTCCACCACCGAGGACCTGCCCGACACGCAGGAGGTGACTGGATCCAACGGCACCGTCGAGATGGTCATTGTTGTTGAAAAAGTCTGTGAAGAGGATATGAATGAGAAGAATGAAAAGCAATTGGACAAGAATGATAGTGTTTCGACAGTTCTAGATGAACCAACACTGACAGCTACTGCGCTGCATGAGGCTGAAACTACGTCACCAACCAGGGACATTGATCCCCAGCCGATCACACAACCATGTACTACAAAGCCAGAATCACCTAAGAAGACTTCAGGCAGTAGCTCACCATTAAAAATACAATGTCTACCTCCAAATAAAATGGATAATGAGGTAGTTGATTCCTCAAGCAAATCAGAGAATACAGAGTTACAAAATGTTGATAGCCAAATAACAACAGAAGAGAGTATTGTTGTAAGTTCTGATCAGCAAAAATGTGAGGTAATTCCACCCACTAAAGAAACTCAACCAGAAGACAGTTCAAAAACCAATAACAACCTTAATGAACCAGATAAACCTAACACAACTGAAAATCTAGAAGTAAAAAATAAAGACGAACAAAACATTCCCAATAATGTAATACAAGTAGACATAACAATGGAGGCATCCAATGACTCTCAACTTGAAACAAACTCTGATATATCAGAGAAAGAACATAACAAGAGCATTAGTAGAGAATTGAAGTCATTAATAAAGTCTGCAAAAGAGTCTAAGATAATAAGTGAATGTACTCAACTTACAAGCAAGACCAGGAAGTCAAGGGTTGTTTTAGACAGCTCCAACACTAGTTTAAATGCATCAGTGGAAGCAGACAAGATCCATGGAGCACGAAGGAACAGTAACAACTCTCAAAAAAGCAACTGTAGTGAAAAATCTGATAAGATGCCATTGAAGAGGTCAATGAGATCACAGAACCCAGAATTTGTAAGTAAGGTCAAACAATTTCTAAACTCTGTTACTGGTAAGAATCAAAAAGATGATGATATGACTGATGATGAGATAGAGGATAAAGTCAACAACAAAAATGATGAATCCATGTCAAACACAAGCACACCGAAGAAGAGGAAGGTTGAAGAGATTGTAAGTATGTCTAGAATTTAGTGCTCTTGGAATGTGATAAATTAAATTTCATTATGATATGAGTGAGACATGGAGATGAGATAAATTTTGAACACAATATTTTCATGACATCACAAATGAAATGCTATCCATTTAGCAAATATTATTGAGGACTCATAACAATATGACTTTTATGTGTTTAAAAAAGTAAATAAATGCATTATAACAATAAACATTAACATATTTTCCTTAGAAATGTAATTTGTGTTCAACCATAGTGCCATATGCCTTTTGTATACATATTGTAAACAAGCTGCCAGTAACAAGCTTAAAGTAAAATAGTTTCACACAAGCAATGAGTCTTTACCTCAAATAACTTTTTTTTGTTGTTATTCACTAGAAGCATCTATATTTTTGTATGTAAATGTATTCCTGTCATGCTGACATAAAATGGCTGCCCTAGTTTTCATTTGTCACATATAATAAAGTGATGGTTGTATTTCAAAGCAGCCCATGGATTTGTACTGTTATTTGTTTCTGTATGGAAATTTATAACATTATATAGTTTCTATTATTAAATATATCGCCCACATAAATAATTTATATATTTTTCTGATATTGTAGGTACTTTATAAATATATTGACATTTATACTCTTATCAATGCTATGCCACATGAGTTAATAAATTACTAAACAAGAGTAGGTCCTATAAGACACATTTTTATTCCTTGCTATATCACAATATTTACAACAATACACTTTTTCAATGATATTCGATATACAAAGACATTAAAGTTTTAAGTGTTAACTGCTTGTATAAAAAGTAATTTTCAAATATTTCTTATACAGGTTATGAATAAGACGACGAAGCTTCGTTCGGATTCATACTGCTGGCGATGTCACTGGGCCGTCGAGCAAGCCGCCAACGAGAAGACACACCAACCAATGCTGTGCACAGTCTGTCCACGGTCCTTCCACTATAAGTGTCTTTCGGGAACTGAGCGGAGCAAGATCAATCTTGAAAAGAATTGGGTCTGTCCAGACTGCCTAATCATTCTACACGCTGAAAGCTCTGAAACTAGGTAAGTAATTTATGTCAGTTGTAAGTGGTGTGAATGTAGATCTATTTTATGGCTGGTATCATATTGACTGTGTTGTAGTCCTTGATTGTACAACTTTAAGGTCTTTACTGAGAAAATGCTTTTTAAAAATGTGTATTGAAAGTTATGGGCAAAGAAGGGTAAGTAAGAACAGCTTTAGCCTTATTTGCCTAGATGACATTGAGAACATTATTGCAATGTCCACCCAAATGTTTTTTAATAAAATTGCAATGGAAAAATGCAAAGTAACCATTTCTGTGTAAAAGCAATATTCAAACATAAAATCTTCATAGTAAATATTGTTTTTATTATTTGTAAATTGAGCAGTTGACGAAACTATGAGCATTAAAAGCAGACAGACACTATTGCATGTAAGCATGTCCTATGCGTAACAATGTAGAATATAACCTAAAAAAATTATCTGTGTAAATAAATGTCTTTTACTCTTTTGATTATAAATATATAATCACATAAAATTACGCTTTTCTGACGAACTCTGAAGTTTCTTATGTTTTTTTATTATAGCTCTTTAACTATGAAAAAACATCAAAACTAAATCTAAATGCCCGAGAATTCTCTGTTAGAATATTGGACAGTATGTGAAGTCAGCCAACCAACTTTAGGTATCTCATTTGTAGAGAAGATTCATGCCTATAATACAGATCTGTTATTGTTATTCATATAATCATTTGATAAAAAAAAATTAAAACATTTACCTTCTTTACCTATTTAATTCTTAGTTATACCTGTATTTTTTCAATTAATCATTATAACACCCTATTTTCCAGCGCATTGGTCATAATGTTTCTCATTATATTGTCAATTATTTTCTTTTTTATTTTGTCCAGATATAAGATGACTCACTTCTACTTTTCAATGTATTAAAATACTTTAAGGACTATACTTTCTTCGAAGAATTAATAGTAACAAAGAAAATATTTTGATAGAGAACAGAAAATGACTGTGATGATAAACCCTTACATCCAGTATGATGTTCAAATAGCTTGGCACATGTTATCAGTGTTTTAAATTAATTTCCAATCTCCCCAAGGAGAATGTCAAAATGAGGGATAAACCCTATCTAAATCCATCGATTAGTGTAGATCAATGATACCCAAGGTGGTCTATATCTATATGACGACCTATGACAGGTCTATATGAGCGAAAAATAGAATAAGGATCCTATGGGATGTAAACGGGGTTCCACACCTACTACCTGAACCTCACTAAATTGATGCTAAATATTATCAAAGCTCCAGGATCATCCTGCCCACAAGAAAGTGTTTATTTTTACTTATTGATTTTATGTAAAATAAAAATAAAATAAGTACTTAATTTAATTTTGGTTTGTGCTCGTTTCAGTGTCATCAATATATTTATAAAAATTAATGTGTGTTTTGATTGTTTTATTCTTCTACATAACTCTACAGTTAGACAAAACACATTAGAAGTTCATGAATTTTAAGAAATGCAATATTAGGGGGTTAATAGGGGGTCTACACAGAACAAAAAACATGGCAAGGGGTCTATGAGCCAAAAACGTTTGGGGATCTCTGGTGTAGATATTTAACGGTAGGCAGCGGCTTTGCTGTGCCCTGGCATTGCAGAAGTATATGGGCGGCGGTGACTACTTACCATCAGGGTGGCTCGTCTGCTCGTCTGCCTATCGAGGCACTAACAAAAATATATACTAGGCGAATGATCAGGCAAGCTATTTTGTTTTAATTTTAGTGTTTAAAAATGCACCTTTGGTTTCAGATCGCCAGCAATGAAGAAGATTTCACTGGGAATGCTGTGCGAACTACTGCAGCACGCGCTAGAGCGGATGATGGATCTCAATGGGGTAATTAATAAATAAATAAATAACACCCCAACAGTCACACATAGCCCTGACCCCACATTAAGATACGGACCTTGTGTTGTGGGTTTCAGGGATTACAAGAGACTTTCGGTCTCCCAACACCCAGACCCCGAACACAAATATCTGTCTGTCACACAGACATTTGTGTCCCGGTTTGGGAATGGAACCCACGGCCTCTCGTTTCACAGCCGGCTACTCGCTAACTGCGCCACGGAGGCTGTCAAATTTCCTTTTATCGTATGTTTGTTTGTAATATCATGCTCGTGCCTACTCATCAAATTTTTAGAAATTAAAACGTGATATCGAGTGAATTTATGTATGAGTCAAATCGACTACGTCATTCAGCTCTGTAATATCGATAGGTATATGCAAAAGTTATGTAATAAGCGTAGAGATCATAGTTTTTATTCCGATAATATAAGTTTATAATTCTTTGACTAAATCGATAATTTGTTATGAGTAACTATCGAATATGATGTGTATGAGTGCTTGCAGTGTGTCATACATAGATATATATGCTTACATATATATCGGTACGCAGCGGCTCTACTGTGCCCTGGCATTGCAGAACTCTATGGGCAGCGGTGACTACCATCAGATGGCCTGTCTGCACGTCTGCCTATTCAGGCATTAAAAATATGTTTAACATTTGGCGTCGTCTAGTTAGGTTATTAACCGTTATTACAAAGGTTTTGCGAGATTTTGGCTGAGTCAGTGTAAAGAGTGCGACAAATTCGCAACATTCACTGGATTAGGGTTACCAACCATTTGAAGTTAACCAGGACAATTTAGTTTAAAAACGCATATTTGTTTTAAAATAGCGTCAACATTTGCGAGCCTAGACGCAAGGATTGCAAAAGTGGTGTGCTAATTTTAAAATACCTTATCACTTTAAAAACCCAAGACGCTGCTTAAAATCTATCTAGGACATTCCAGGACACTAAAACCCAGGTGATGTCCTGGGAAAACAGAACGGTTGGCAACTCTAGATTAACGCATGAGGCATGAGCCACGTTGCGGGCGGACGCTGTATGTAATATGTATCGCTCGAGTCGCGGGTGAAATGACCTTGCCACTTATCTACGTACCGGCGGACCCCGATCGCGACGCGTGACGCCGTCGTCCGTCCCTCTCGCACGCGCTCGATCGATCACCTCTATATCTCCGTCCCGCTCTGCTCTAATAATAACCAACACGTCTCTGTATGTACATGCAGATGTTCGTGTGTAGTGTGTACTGCATTTTTCTCGAATCATCTTTTGTCGTACCTTTCTATAATTTATTGTTGGGATTTACATTGAAACTTCTCGTTAGGTGATGCGACTTGAGCGTAATTTTTCCAGCGTTTTAGGTACTAATTGACGGAACATTGTTAGATGATAAATAAATTGCTTGTTATATAAGAATTATATTTGTAGATATATTTTTATACGTTTCTCAGTATAATAAAAATTTGAAATGATTGTCGTAAAACTAGCTTTCTTGATATGAAAAACAATCTGAAACAAGACAAGAAAACCAAGACTGCCTCGGTGGCACTGTTGTAATTGCGCATGCGTTACGAATGCTGTGCTGAGGTCTCGGGTTCGATTCCCGGGTTGCGTAAAGTGATATTGGGTTTTTCTATTTAGAAATACTTAGTATCAGCCTGTAGTCTGGAATTGTGCCCGGTATGGCGATAGGTTCGCCCCCTATCACATTGTAGGACCGTAATGAATTCGGCGAAAAGTGGGTGTACTGGTTACATCTCTGCATACCCTTTCGGGGATTACAGGCTTGAGTGTATATGTATGTATAAAAAACAATAAAAATTGTATTACAGTCAGTTTTGTATCTCTTGGAAAATAAAGTGCGGTCACTTTGCCGTGCTAGGATTAAAAAAAAGTAGGTATTTTATACAGATGCATCACTGGATAGTAAATTTATCACAAATACTATAGCTTACTATTGGTTAGTTGCATCTAGTTCTTTGTAAATAATTTAAGGTTGGGGTTGCGTCTATTCACCGTTACGACGTCATCGAATCAATATGATAAGATAGAAGAGACGTGGCTGTGACGGTGAAACGTGTGTCTATATACACCAAATTAGCACTTTACAATAACGCAGTATAAGCAAAAAAAACGAATAACACATCGAAGGTTTAATCTAATACAAAAACAACTTTATATACATTTAAGTATACAGAAAAGATTTTTTGATCTAACTACAGGCCATGACATACATACATATATATAGCCTTGATTACCCCACTGCAGGGCGAAGACTTTTATTCTTCAACGCATCAGTATTTTCGTGACCAATCATTCCGATACGAGTCCAGCTTGCCCCGCTATATCTTGGCCTGCCGTGACGTCGTGTACATGGTCTCTACTCTTGTTGATGTGGTCCATATATCGTCCAACATGCGGCATGTGGCCAGTGTCATTTTAAACACGTGATCAGAGTTGTGGAACGCAGCATAGTGTGGTTATTTCGCCTCGCCAGGATAAAAAAAAACTATTTCTGATCCGGTCCGTCAACCGAACTCCTAGTTATGATGCGCTCCATGACTGCTAAAGCTCGACCTTCTGACATTTTGCCAAAAATAAAGTTTGTATATGTGATAGTATTGAGAGAATGTACACTTCCATGAGGTTTCTCTTAAGAGTGAGATGAAGGTTTTCCTTTATTCGATCTTTTGTGCTCTTCTGAGTTTTACGGTGCGTTGTGCAACGATTTGTTTAACCGCATTAATTGGACTAACAAGATGTACTTTACGTGGTGTGTCACGATCGTAGATAATGGAAACCCAACGGTACGGGATAAAGTTATGTAGAAAGAAAGAAAATAAACTTTATTTAGTCATAACTTTAGCCCATATAGACACAAACACGGACATAAAATAAGTAGTACAATAAAAAACAGAAAATTTTATTTTTTTATTAAATTTTAAAACACATGGTAATATGAATATTTTATGTAAATAGATGTACTCGTGAATGTACTTTATATCTGTGCTGTCAATATAATTTTTTTTTCTACGTGGTATTTCTAATAACCTTGGACTTTAACATATTTACTACTTACCATCAGGTGGCCCGTCTGCTCGTATGCCTATTCAGGCACTAAAAAACCCTTCAGAAACCTATTTACTAATTTATTTCAGGTGGAGCCTTTTATGACACCCGTTGACCGCGTGGCGTTTCCCGACTACGACAAGTATGTGGTACACCCCATGGACCTCTCCCTCATGAAGGCCAACATCTCCGACGGACAGTACGGCAGCACTGAAGCGTTCCTGGGGGACGCACAGTGGATTCTGCACAATAGTATAATTTTTAACACATGTGAGTTTTTTTTTATTGCCTGGATAGACAGATGAGCAGACGGGCCACCTGATGGTAAGTAGTCACCGCCGCCCATACACTTCTGCAATGCCAGAGCACAGCAGAGCCGCTGCCTACCGTAAAGCACCGTTATTTATTGTAGTGAAACTTCTTTAGAACCGTTGTGGTTTGAAACTCGATGAAAAGTATGTGTCAAGACAAACTAGAAGAAGACTAGAAGTTGCCCGCAGCTCTGAATGCGTGGATGTTATTTTTGGAAGAAAGGTATACAATCCAAAGAGGCATTTTAAGCTATTACACCTTTCTATATTTTGCTATCCCATAGGAAGCTTGCATTTTTCCGGGATAAAAGTGGCCTATGTATTTGTCTGATCCCTGAACTGCCACTATGCATAAAATCATGTCGATCCCTTACTGGGAACTGTACATTTTTCCGGGATAAAAAGTAGCATATGTGCTGTTCCAGACTATAATCTATCTCTGTGCCAAATTTCAACCAGATCCGTCCAGCCGTTTTAGCGTGATTGAGTAACAAACATCCATCCATCTATACAAACATTCGCATTTGTAATATTAGTAGGATTATATAGTAGGATTAAGCTGGCGAGAAAATGAGATAGAATACAATAAACAGTATTTTATATTCTAGGTTTCCTCTTGGAGAAGGCATCGCATAGTGAGTACAGTATTAAGAGTAAGAGTGGAAGTGGGATTGGAGTATGATAGGCTGAGTGAATTGTAGGTCAGAAACTATGATTGCTTTAATACTCCAATGCAAATACCTAATTGCAGTGGGCTTCACATTTTACCCCAAAGTCCATCATTAAATTTATACACACCTTGTAATGAATCGAAAATCGTATCCTGTCTATGTTACCCTTAGTTTGGTTCAACCAATTAAGGGTAATATGGATGCCTTTGCTACTGTACTAGTTTGCAATTTTTGATTGTCATAACATAACAAAAAGGGTTGTTGACCATAGACACTTCTGACTGGTTGATAGCAAAAGTTTGCAGACTATGATTTGAGCTTTCAACGATTGCCATATTTGCTTCTAAAGCTACTTTTGTTATGGGTTTTAGAAGAGTTTATGGCCATCTTTGACTATATAACTTTCTAATAGTCGGTCCAGATTTGAATTTCCTATATTGCTATATTCATTTTTGTCCAATTTAGGCCATGCAATACCGGTTTCGGTTTGTACTGGTAAACCGCCCATTTTGACACAAACTAAATTAAAAATGTTTATGAATGTTTTTACAAATTGTGGGTTACCCAATCAGTTTATTTATTTCTACTTAAAAAGTAGTTTTATCGGTTTAGCGGGAAAAAAAATATCTGGTAGCGTTTTTTACCGGTAAAACAAAATCTACGGTAATTGCAAGCCCTAGTTCAACTACCTACAATACAGACTTTGGTAAACGACATATGTTTCCAGTGCAGTCGAAGTTGACCGGCGGCGCGCGTGCGCTGGTGCGGTCGTGCCGTGCGGAGATGGGTGAGATCGAAGCGTGCCCGGAGTGCTACGCGGCCGCGCACGCCCGCCGCCCCACCTGGTTCACGGACGTCTGCTCCACGCCACACATACTGCTCTGGGCGAAGCTTAAAGGTACTGCTCAAATTTTTGTTCTAGCATGGCAAAGTGATAATGAATGGAGTTAAGCACAGTGCTGTCCAGATACAGTATGAAACGAGAGGCCGTGGGTTCGATTCCCACACCCGGATAAATGTTTGTGTGACAGACAGATGTTTGTTTCATGTCTGGGTGTTGTAGTCCCTCATAGTTTTTGACTATTAACTTGGTTTGTGGTCAGGACAATGTGTGTGAATGTTGGGTGTTATTTTTATTATTTATTTATATTGGTACACCAACAGCATAACATATTATATATTATCGTGTAAGTTTTGTGACATTTATAAATATTTAAATATGTATGCCTATTATAGGCGTACACAGCATTGACCATATTCTGGTAAACAACTGTAATGTAACTTAACTTAGTTATTAATGTTAGAGTTAAGTGAATTAACAAAAATTATATAAAATAAAAAAAACAATTAATACAATGAAAAAAAATACAATTAATACAATGAATATAAACAATTACCAAACAATACCTTAAAACGAATTATAATAAAACTAAAAATATTTTTTTTAAATGTAACAAATAACAATAAATTAATTCTTTAAAAATAATAACAAAACACAAAAGTATGTTTAGAGAAAGTGTTAGCATTCTATTTCTAAATGTAGTTTTGGAGTCATTAAAAATATCTTAATCTGGTATCTTTGCATTATTGTATACTCATACCTACAATGTTAATTCCTTTAATAAATTACCACCGTTGAATTCATTCCAGGTTTCCCTTACTGGCCGGCTAAAGGCATGTCAGTGAGTGGTGCGGGGCTAGTGGATGTGAGGTTCTTCGGTGCCCACGACCGCGCCTGGGTGCCGGCCAAGGACTGCTTCCTGTACTCGGAAAAGGATCCAAACAACTTTAGAACCAAACGACAGGATATACTGGATAGTATGCAGGTAGATATTGTAATGTAATTATGTCACCTCCTTAACTTAGGTTCACGTCGCACAAATCCTAAGAATTATTACAAGTTCGAATAAATTCCTGATAAGATCCAATAGTTATAAAAATATGCAATACAAAAAATATGGCTCAATTAGAAACTTTTCTACTTCAAACACAGGGAATGGGAGACATGACGACAAAAAATATGTATTAGGGCGTAGTTAGTTTGTATTGATAATCGGCGGCGTGTTTTTTTCTGTGTCATTTAATTGTATAAAAAAAATATATACAGTGTAAACTCCATGTAACGTCACTCTATTTAACGACAAACTCTCTTAAGCGTCGAAATCAATTGGCTTTGGTTGGTTTAGCTTGTTTTTCATACAATGTTTCACTCTATATAGCATTACACCCACTCTCAATAACGACAACAATTAAGTTGCTAAAATTAGTAAAAACTGCGCAGCTGTGTACGATCTATTGTCGCTTTATTATCCTAGCCCGCAATAAACTCGACTGTCGGCATCATGCATACCGAACTTTCTAAGAAATTCATTCTTTTGTTTACAAATTGGGATTGCTTGCACGTGTAGACTGTTATTGACCATGATTCATAACTAGGAGTCATGGATTATCTATACCTTATCATATTCTTAGTTGCTCACAAACTTGCAAACTGTAAACATGGCTACTAAAAGAAAATCACTGTGTATTGACGAAAAAGTTTTACTGATACGCGCAATAGAAACGGGAGAGAAGATAAGTGATGTTGGCAAACGCTTTGGATTTAGTCGCTCTACCGTGTCCACAATATGGAAAAATAAAGAAAAAATCCTCCACGCTGCGGGCGAGGGAAAATCTTCCAAAAAATTAAAGAAACCTATATACGAAGATTTGGATAAAGCTGTACTATCATGGTTTCATCGACAGCGCCAGAATAATATGCCTATCTCGGGGCCGCTCGTGAAAGCTAAGGCGGAGAATTTTGCTGCTGAACTTGGTTTAACTTCTTTCAAAGCATCAGAAGGATGGCTCGGAAAATTCAAGCAGCGTCATCATATCAACTATGGTAAAATAAGTGGGGAAGCACGAAGTGTTGATACAAATGTGACTCATGATTGGATTAACAGAGTGTGGTCAAAATTCATAGAAAAATACGCCCCAAGTGACATTTTCAATGCTGATGAAGCAGGAATTTTCTATAAGTTGACTCCAGATAAAACTCTGAAATTTAAAGGGGAAAAGTGTGTGGGAGGAAAGCTTTCCAAGGAACGTATTACGGTGCTTGTGGCTGCTAATATGGATGGCACAGAGAAAAAAAAGCTACTAATAATAGGCAAATCGAAAAATCCGCGCTGTTTTAAGAACATCAAAAAATTGCCAGTGACGTATAAAGCTAATAAATCAGCTTGGATGACCAGTCAACTTTTTGAAGAAGAAGTGCGAAAGTGGGATGCAGAATTAAAGGGACGAAAAATTTTACTTCTTGTTGACAACTGCCCTGCCCACCCTTTTATATCAAACCTTCAAAACATAGAGTTGGCATTTCTTCCTCCAAATACGACTAGTGTCTTACAGCCAATGGACCAGAGTGTGATTAAAAGCCTCAAGGGTCACTACAGAAGGAAATTATTGATGGAGCTAGTCGAATCTGAGGGTAAAATTTCTGTTAATATGCTGCATGCAGTAAATTTTTTATCTAAAGCCTGGGAAGAAGTGACACCCACAACTATACAGCACTCTTTTCGACATGCTGGACTTTGTACCAATTCTACGAGTGATGAGGTGGAAACAGAATCTGAGTTTGAAAGCGACGACGACCTTCCATTAACTGAGTGGATTCAACAATTCAACATGGCAGGAAATACGGTAAATATTCAAACCTACATTGAAGTGGACGACCGCCTGCTTACAACGGCTTCACTCACAGACGAAGAAATTTTGGATTCAGTGAGAAAAACTGAGGATCAAGAACAAGGTGATGAAGAAGATGAGACGGATGAGCCTGAGCTTCCGCCGAGCATTAAAGAAGCTCTGGAAGCAGCAAAATTATTGGAAAAATATTTCCTTTATAACCAAGATGCCTCAGTATTGCTAGATATTAATAAAATAACTAAAAAAATACAACAAAATTACTGGTGCAGCAAAAGACGTCAGACAAAAATAACAGACTATACTCAATAGCGTTCAAATAACATTCTTTTTTATGCACATAACTACTAACAATAGTCAGAAATAAACTTTTTATTTTTCTAATTCTGATGTTTCTTCTCTCCATTTAACGACAACTCTCTATAACGCCATAAAATGCACAGTCCCTTCAGTGTCGCTATATAGAGTTTACACTGTATATATATAATGCATATACATTACAATACATTTTTATACAACCTGCATAGGTTGTCTGTACCAGGCCGACATGATTGTGTCGAATAGCGAGGGATAATTGTCTCTCGCTACTTGATACTCTAATTAGAGGGCACTGTGCTTACTATCACATGCAGTGGGGTCACTTTGTCGTGAAGGAAAAAAAAACTCACCACCACTTAGTTATGTACCATAAGAATGTTTTAACTTATACTACTACAATTAAGGCTGTCAGTGCAAAAGTGGCCTAACCCAAAATTTTTCATAATCTGACCTATGTACTACAAATGATTTAAAATGTGAGAAAATTTAATTTAAAACCGGCCTATCTCTAGTTTCACCAATTGCCAATATGATGACAACAAGATGGCATTGCAAAAATTGCATTTATGTACAGTGATTTAAAATTCATGAATATACAAATCCCATTATTTTCATACTCATTGTCTCAGCTTAGGCCACTTTTGCGCTGACGACCTCAATTATTCATCTTTTAACGTTTGGAATATAGATTGTCAAAGCTAATCACATTAACTTTGTTTCAGGAAGCAGAGCAACACATACGAAATATATCCAGAAAATATGGAAAATTCGTATACCCACCGTTCAAAACACAATTCGAACCTATGAAACTAAATGAACAACTCAAAATTATGGTAAATCACAACAAACCTTTTTTTACTATACTTTTCCATATATTTACTGCGTCGGTGCCACAGCATATCAGCCAGTCATGAAATAAAAAACTGGGATTGCCACATCTGACAAATATTTGTGAAATGGGATAGTGTGTTATATCTACTATCGGCCAATTTCAATAAACGATCCTAATTCTAAACTACAGATCCTTTCGACAAATGGGCCAGTAAGAATGAAGTTTGAATGCCACGCCTACGAATGGCATAGTTTGTTTTGTTTCCTGGTTCCATCTGAACATGCGGATTAGATTGCTTATTGAAATTGGCCATAAAAGTGTATCTGATATGCCCGTAGGCTCGCTTATCGCATTATGAACGGAAATCAATTCGGTGATCTCTCTCTGCTAGTAGCACCCTACGCAGTGTAACCTGAATTTTTTTTGTTAGCGCCTGGATATGCAAGCGAGCAGACGGGCCACCTGATGGTAGGTAGTCACCGCCGCCCATAGACTTCTGTAATGCCAGAGCACAGCAGAACCGCTGCCTACCGTACCGTATCTCTCGAACTTTCATACCCACGACACAATATATTATGCATTCAGTAGCTCAACCATGAGTTTTTCTCACGTATATACACACATACATAATCTCGAAGTGAAAGGTGCAAAGTCCTTTTGCGTAAAGGAACGTAACGCCTCACTTCACACCGTGCGCTAAATATGAAAATCGTTTCTTAAGGAGTAAACTCCACCAACGCTGCAACGCTAGCGACTTCGTTTACCTATCGTAGCTTTGTGACATAAACTCATGGTTGAGCTACAGACATTGTATGGGGCACGCCGGCACGCCCGCACGCCCGCACACCTCACACAATGTAACAACAGCTATTGTCTGTCTATACGATTATTTATAAAAACATGATGGCTAGTTTCCGCGGTACACACTCGACTTATTTATCGTGCGACGGAAGGTTCGTCCTTCCAACATTCAACATTAACCACCTTTTACTGTGTGCATGTGTGGGCATACAAAAATCACTGGATACATGTATCATCCTTTAGGCGTAGTGTGAAGAAGCTAAACAGCAGGCCGTCATGATTGTGTTGAGTAACGAGGGATAGACTGTCTCTCGCTACTTGATACTCTATATGGACGGCACTGCGCTTACCATCAGGTGCAGTGTGGTCACTTTGCCGCGCCAGAATAAAAAAAAATACATGCCGAATATAATTGCTGCTACATGCTAATGGTTGGAACCATAGGTGACATATTGTATAATAATATGTTTGATTCGTAGTTATGTTTGCCATTTCTATGAGAAAATTATCTACATCCAACATAATAAACTTTTCCCTTTTTTTTATTATTCTGGCGCGGCGAAGTGACCACACTGCACTTGATGGTAAGCGCAGTGCCGTCCAATTAGAGTATCGAGTTGCGAGAGACAATCAATCCCTCGCTACTCAACACAATTATTTACCTATTTTATTATATTACAGATACCGACGTTTGAGGGAGAAGTACGCATCCCTATGAAACAAGACAAATCTAATGGATCTCCGAGCGTAACGAAAGAAAAAAGCAGATCTAACTCTAAGAGCTCCAAGAGTTCATGTAATGATGGGTATGTTGATCCAAAAAATTATCACGAAATACGTACAACATATAATTTTTTTTTTAGTGCCTCGATAGGCAGACGAGCAGACGGGCCACCTGATGGTAAGTAGTCACCACCGCCCATAGACTTCTGCAATACCAGGGCACAGCAAAGCCGCTGCCTACCGTTGAAAATATATATATACGTTGTTATATATATACTTACTTCTCTTTGCCCCGTATAAATGCGATAAAAAAAACATGAGTGATACAATGAAAATAGGTCAATTAATAATATTTCGTAAATGTTGAATCTTTCGAATTACAAAAACACTCATGAGTTGCTTGGAATTTGTAGCTGATATGGCGAACTCGCCCTCGATCACAAGATACCATATAAGAACCACTAGTGCGTTACTTCACTACCTAGAAATTGATGTGGGCTTATAAATAAATAAAATTCAATCCCATAGAATGGGGTAGTTGACACGATTTTTTAAATTAATTTAATCAACAAGTTACATTACCTGAAATCTATTATCGAAATAATTTAACGAATCCGAACAAAACTAAGTGAATTAGACGCCATTCAAGTCTGCTGGAAGGGGTAATTGTCAAATGTCATGACCCGTGACGTCACAGTTCTCAAAATGGCTATTACTGTGCCGTTGTGCGAAGGTGATCGTGATGTGTTCCCACTACGCAACTAACTAGTTTTGTTCATACCAATATTTAAAATAAATCACCTCAATTTTCAAGCAATTTTGATTCTGTTTTCGGAAAAGGGTTCCTTTTGCGTATTATATTCGGTTGCATATCGAATAACGAACAAAATTAAACACAGGAAACTATCCTATTATGAATATAACATGTGTATAATTTAGTACACTTGGTTTCAGTGACGTCAGTGAGCTAGAAGATCCGTTGGCGTTACCTCAAGTGAAAGCTGATGGTATTGACACCGATGACAATGATTTCACAGCTGATAAGTAAGTTTACCATATCACAATATGTAGAGAATTTTCTCATAGAGATGGCAAACATAACAACGAATCAAACATATACAATATGTCACCTATGGTTCCAACCATTAGTACATTATTATTGTTTTTTTTTATTTATCAGTACTTAAAACTTTATACCAAAATTGACACCTAGGTAATTCGTTAAAAATTATGATAGGTTTATACTTTTTTTTTTATCCTAGCAAGGCAAAGTGACCGCACTGCACCTGATGGTAAGCGCAGTACAGTCCAATTAGAGTATCGAGTAGCGAGAGACGATCTATCCCCCGCTACTCAACACAATCATGCCGGCCTGCTCCTTCACATTACGCCATGGGCAAGAAGGTGAAGAAGCGGACGAGGGTCTGTTGTCAGAGTACGCAAAATGGCCAAACATTGTACCCCAACTCTAGACCCCCGCGAAAAACCGGATGTACACTGGCTGATCCCGGAACGCGACACACTTTCGTGTGTCACTATGGCGGGCTTTACACCCTGTGTACGGTGGTTGCTATCCGGGCTGATATGAATATCCTACCACCAGCAAAATACTATTCTATTCGACGGCTATCCTACTTTGTTGGAAACTTTTGGACAGTTAAAACTAGTAGAAGATATTTCTCTTTACTATATTATATACTCAATACCCTTCTTCTGCAAACTAGTGTCATTATACTTGTGATCGGGTATTTAAAACAGAGTTTTAAAAGATACAAAAAAAATGTATAGCCTTATTTCTACCTTTTGAAGGAGCCTAGTAGTTAGTGCATGCAGATGATACAAGTGTTGTAATAGTACACCCCTATATTTCTGCACCCCTGCAGTTGAGATTTCACAAATTTGGAAGACCCTTTAACTATTATAATAAGTTTGTAATGCTATTCGCCTCACCGTCCATGTCGTGTCTCCTGTTGCAGGGTTAAGATGATGGAAGTAGATAATTCTAAAACCAAAGATAAAGAGACTGAAAGTGGGAAAAAACGACGGCGATCCCAGCTTGAAGAAGCAATTATAACTATATTAGATGATTACGCGGTAGAAAAACGTAAACGAATAGATGGTAGTAAGACCGATGACGCTCCAGGGCCAAGCAGTAGTAAGGAAACCAATGACAAGAATAAAGATAAAGAAAAAGGTAACGATAAGCAAGAAGGAAAGAACAATACGTTTAAAGATGAAGAATCACATAGAGCAGCAGGAAAAGACAAAAATGAGACCCAAGAAAAATCTGATAAGCCCATAGTCGCCCCTTTGAAAATAAGTTTTGCATCAAATAAAAATGGTAAACAAACAGCCAAGGTAACTAACCTAAGAGAAAGTCCTAAAGCTAACACTTCCAATGGCAGACCTCTTGCAATATCGAAAACAAGTACTCCAAAAGAAGATAAGTCTCCAGCGCAAAAACTCAAATCGAAAACAGACAAATTATTTATTGATAAAAGGAAAGAGGAAAAGATTAGGACAGAAAAGCGGAGAAATTCCAAAAATAACAAATCTCTAAATGGAACTATTACACCAAAGATCGACAAGCAGGATCCCGAAAAAAAAGATGAAAAGACAAACGAACCATCCACAAAAAATAGTGAAAAAACAAAAGAATATGTAGCAACAAAGAATAATAATAAGAAAATCATTGAGACCGATAAAACTAATAATAAAGTTACTTCAACAGCAAATAATTCGAGAACAAGCAAAAACCATGCGAGTTATGAAGACGATACAAGTTTAGCAGTGCTGGCGAGAGAGAATAAAAACATCATAAGTAGCAACACTAGTGGTCTGCCGACTATAAGCAGTGTTCGTAGCTTGTCAACTGTCGCCTCAACCTCAAGCACCACTACTACGAATTCCTCAAACGTCACGAATATGATAGAAGTGACGATAGAAGGCAATCCCGATGCACATATATTCACACCGACTAGTACAGACACTATTCGGAGTATGAAGGAAGCAACAACGAAACTGCAGAAGTTGAGAGCAGATACCGAGCCATTGGTGGGAAGAGTTGGGGTGAGGGCGTTTGCAAGAATGAAGTCACCTGAGAAAAGCAAGAATGATGTACAAGTCGAGATCAAGACGGAGCCTATAGATTTGGACGATGCTGACAGACACATGGAGAAAATGGATCTGATGAACGCTTTCAAACTCCGTCCTGTTAATCCGCCGTCGAATTTACGTGAGGTGCGAATCAATGAGGTAACTTATTACTAATTTGTTCGAAAGCAGTAGACTATGAACGTGTTGTTTGGTAGATCGAGGTACAGTACCGCATGTTTTTTATTATAAGACTGATTGAGCTAGCTTATTGCCTGATAAATAGTAGTAGCAACACCCCACTTTAAATTGCAATAGACTGCATGGCATTCTAAGACGTAACGTCAAGCCACATAAAACACAATAACAGGGTAGTTCATTCAATTTTTATTTCAGTCCATAATACGTTAACTAAAACCTATTATCGAAATATCTTTATAAATCTGCTCAAAATAAGTCATTGAAATCGGATTGTAGGGTAAATGTCAAATGATAGAAAATCATGCACAATATGAGTCAGGACGTCACTGTTCGAATAGCCATTATGGTGCGGTCGTATGAAGGAGATAGTGATATTTTCCCACTACCACCAATTAGTAATACGTTTTAGCTAATACCAATATTTTATAATAATCGTGACTTTATTTTTTTATTAATTTTAATACTGATTTAGCAATTATCAAACTTATACACTGCATAATACCCGATAAATCGTTTGATCCTTGATTAAAAACCAATGCATGTTTTGACCATTTGCATTTGCATCTAGTCCTTAAACGGTAGGCAGCCGCTCTGCTGTGCTCTGGCATTGCAGAAGTCTATGGGCGGCGGTGACTACTTACCATCAGGTGGCCCGTCTGCTCGTCTGCCTATCCAGGCACTAAAAAAAAAACGTATTTTATATGCAGGCCGTATAACAATTCGCGCCCCTTTGTTTTCTCACTGATATACCACAATATTTTAACGGAATACACACTCGTAGACAAGAGCGGTATTTAGGTATGATCTTTGCTATGCGTTGATATCTTACAAATTTGTGGTTTCAAAAGAAACTGACTAATCTCGTATGCAGAAATTAGCGCATAACAAAGAAAGAAAATAAACTTAATTTAGTCATCATTTTGGACCATATACACATAAAAGAAACAGTACAGAAAAAAACTAACAATATAATACTACTCCTCGAACTGTAACACCTGAGGCGAACATATGGCCAAAAAGGCCATAGGCTCAGTGTTGTTCTAGCAGATCTTGGGACAAATAACCCTAGAGACGATAGACAATGTTTCGTTTTGTTATTCCTATATTAACTTTCGCGATCAACTCAACTGCGCTAAAGTTTTGGTTAACCATGGAGAATAGGATACAGCAGTGCGTAAAGTAACTTAATTTTAAAATTAGCATGTATCAAAATATATATTTTTTTTACTATATTTAAATGTTATCTTTAGTTTGTCTCAATTTGTTTAATTATTGTTATGCATAAACTTAATTTGTTTACTATATTGTGTATATATAGTTTATGTTTTATTTAGCTATTCAGCATTTTTTTTTAATGCCTGTATAGGCAGGCGAGCTGATGGGCCACCAGATGGTAAGTAGTCACCGCCTCACATAGACTTCTGCAATGCCAGGGCACAGCAAAGCCGCTGCCTGCCGTTATATTTTAATTTATTTATTTTATTATTAATCTTTAAATTTATATGAATTCTTGCAGGTTGTAATAACACCGTTGAACAGGAAGACCGCGAACAAGGTGCCAGAGGTCCGACCGCGAGCGAAGAAAACGTTCCCGCATCCCAAGAAGCCAGAAGACGGACAGTTGAATGGCAAGAACTCGATGGTGTACATCCCGATCCAGCCGCCCGTGACACAGGCACCGGCTCGGGTCAGCCGGCCTGCCACCGTCAACCTGGTCAATGCGGGGCACAGGCCTGTCGTATCAATTAATGCTTCTGCAGGTATTTTAATAGCAGACACTATAATTATTTTCCGTGCTGGAATCGAACACAAAGCTTTTATTTTTACAGTCGGTTACTTGATTTCCCACGGACGCTGTTGTCAAATTTCAATTTAATCTAACATATAATCCGTAATATTAGTTAAATGAGATAGAACCAAAGTCGGCAAAGTAGAGTCAACTTATTTTTTGGTGAATTAAAAAAACCGATAACTTTTGTTTTAGTCGAAAGTAAATTTTTCAGAATATGTTATTTTAATCTGAGGAGATATTTAATTTAATCAATGACAACAACAATGGTAAAAAATTAAGCTTAACTGTGAAAAATTTTGTAAAATTTTCTAGATAGCCGAGTTTGATCTCCATAAGGTAAGATGGCCTTTTCTACTGTACTGCCAAGTCATTTCTGATTGGTCATTGATTTCACGAGAAATAGGATTGTTGACTTGACAGACGTTTCTGATTGGTTGATAATGAAAGATTGCCGACTTTGATTCTAAAGCAACTTTTGTTTTGTGTTTTAGAAGTGTTTATTGCCATTTTTAATTATAAAACATTGGAATAGTCGATGCGGATTTTAATTTCCTATATTGCCATATATTTTTTTCACTTTTGGCCAACTATCTACTTTGCCGCCTTTGGTTCTATACGACTCAAATTTCAATGTGTAATATTGGCGTGAACATAAACCATTATGTCCACAGCAAACATAGTGAACACAGTGACGAGTCCGCTTGTGCCTGTGATAACGTCGATGCCGAGCGCGATGGTGACGACGACGACGCAGGTGGGACAGACCATCCCCACTATCCCCACCATCCCCACCATCGGCCAGGTGCCCACCACCGTCCACACGGTGCCGCTGATGACGTCAGTCAACGGACAGTGGATGTTCAGTCTGCAGCCAGTTATGTCGGTTGGTGGTATTGATGTGAGTTGTTATGTCCTGATTTATTTTTTCCAAAACCTAAATTTTCCTCACCAGGGTATCATCCCGTTATTCTTTCTTTTTAATTATTTAATGACCCCAAGACTAAGATGATTGTATAGTAATTTTATAATATGCCATGATTAGTATTGAAGTACGACACGTGAAGGAATCTTTTTCCTGGATTTCTCCATCTTTAAGAGAAGTCGCAGTTACTATATTCGATAAAACTGCTACTTACAACTTATCAAAGACATGATTTTATAAGTGGTTACTATTTGTTTATAACGCAATCTATCTAATGTTAGTCACGTCAAATGCCATCTATGCCTCACGTCACCCCCTATTCTCTTTCTTTACAACTCAATTTAAATTGAAGCAGTTAAATTTCTTTTGAGCAGTATTGGCATAAGAATCATATTCATTAGGTTAAATACTGTGTATGATTTTTTCATACTAAAAACAATTAACGAGACACTGTTCGGGAATAACTTGAAATCGATTATATTGTGTTGTTCTCCTATTTAGTTTTGCAATTAATTTTTTTTATAGTGCCTCGATAGGCAGACCAGCAAACGGGCCACCTGATGGTAAGTAGTCCCCGCTGCCCATAGACTTTTGCAATGCCAGGGCACAGCAAAGCCGCTGCCCACCGTTAAAGTCAATCCGTTCCAGTCAATGACGCGTTATCGAATTTCTAGACTCAGCAGTCTTCGCCGCTAGTGAATGGTGTGAGTGAGCGCGGCGGCGTGGTGCAGACGGTGCAGGGTGTGTCCACAGTGCCAGCGGTGATGTCGCCCGCACTGGCTACCCTCACGCCCGCTCCCGCGCCCATGCCCGCGCCCGCACTCGGGGCCACACCCACGCCACTCGCCAACAAGTCGACTGCGGAAACACTTCCCACCACCCCTGGAGAGGTAATTTCCACTGACAACATCTGAGGCTAAGATTTATAAAGCACTCGTTCGAATTTTAGCTCATTTTGAACGAAAATGTCTTAACTAAGTTTGAATTAATTGATGATATTTTTAATGTGTGACTCGATATCACATTATTTTCAAATTATCTGTATTGTTGCAGAATTATTTGTACTTATTTAATATAATCGCTTGATGATGACTTTGCAGGATTAACTTTGATGAGTTAATGTATTTGCATACTAAACAAAAATATTTGTATCTGGTTTATAGATCTCAGTCTTCATAGACACTGTACGTACTTACTTCGTGTCTCGACAACGTAGGGAACTTTTTGGGCATATTCACTATTATATAATCAGTTCTTTAAGTTGCCGCTTATTTCTATGGTAACATTAAATCGAAAGCACCATTCCATGAGAACGCATAACAAATAAGCAATATTATAGGACCGTTAGCGAAATTTTACTATTGTATATTTGTAGAATATGAAATCTAAAAATGATATGAAATTTTAAAAAATTGTGACATATTTACACTCCTATGGAATGATGCCCTCGATATTATATTGTGTAACATAAAGGTTAATATACAATACTACAAACTAGCAAAGCTACCATGAAAATTACTATCTGAAACTTTAACCACGAAAAAAACGCGAAATACAGTGTAAACTCTATATAGCGACACTGAAGGGACTGTGCATTTTATGGCGTTATAGAGAGTTGTCGTTAAATGGAGAGAAGAAACATCAGAATTAGAAAAATAAAAAGTTTATTTCTGACTATTGTTAGTAGTTATGTGCATAAAAAAGAATGTTATTTGAACGCTATTGAGTATAGTCTGTTATTTTTGTCTGACGTCTTTTGCTGCACCAGTAATTTTGTTGTATTTTTTTAGTTATTTTATTAATATCTAGCAATACTGAGGCATCTTGGTTATAAAGGAAATATTTTTCCAATAATTTTGCTGCTTCCAGAGCTTCTTTAATGCTCGGCGGAAGCTCAGGCTCATCCGTCTCATCTTCTTCATCACCTTGTTCTTGATCCTCAGTTTTTCTCACTGAATCCAAAATTTCTTCGTCTGTGAGTGAAGCCGTTGTAAGCAGGCGGTCGTCATCAACACTTCGTGCTTCCCCACTTATTTTACCATAGTTGATATGATGACGCTGCTTGAATTTTCCGAGCCATCCTTCTGATGCTTTGAAAGAAGTTAAACCAAGTTCAGCAGCAAAATTCTCCGCCTTAGCTTTCACGAGCGGCCCCGAGATAGGCATATTATTCTGGCGCTGTCGATGAAACCATGATAGTACAGCTTTATCCAAATCTTCGTATATAGGTTTCTTTAATTTTTTGGAAGATTTTCCCTCGCCCGCAGCGTGGAGGATTTTTTCTTTATTTTTCCATATTGTGGACACGGTAGAGCGACTAAATCCAAAGCGTTTGCCAACATCACTTATCTTCTCTCCCGTTTCTATTGCGCGTATCAGTAAAACTTTTTCGTCAATACACAGTGATTTTCTTTTAGTAGCCATGTTTACAGTTTGCAAGTTTGTGAGCAACTAAGAATATGATAAGGTATAGATAATCCATGACTCCTAGTTATGAATCATGGTCAATAACAGTCTACACGTGCAAGCAATCCCAATTTGTAAACAAAAGAATGAATTTCTTAGAAAGTTCGGTATGCATGATGCCGACAGTCGAGTTTATTGCGGGCTAGGATAATAAAGCGACAATAGATCGTACACAGCTGCGCAGTTTTTACTAATTTTAGCAACTTAATTGTTGTCGTTATTGAGAGTGGGTGTAATGCTATATAGAGTGAAACATTGTATGAAAAACAAGCTAAACCAACCAAAGCCAATTGATTTCGACGCTTAAGAGAGTTTGTCGTTAAATAGAGTGACGTTACATGGAGTTTACACTGTACAATGAAATTTTCTTGGATTTATTACTAACATATAATGCAATAAACTATTGAAATGAGTCGTATAATATAGTCAACTATGTCAATGATGCAATCCAACGTAAACATGGCGCATGATATGAAAACAAAAATATAATTCTTCGTCCACATAGCTTATAATTTTGTTAATCCATGTCTCATAGTGATATTTCTGTTGCTTCAAGGACCATTCAACTCTTATGGTAAGAAATTCTTATTTTCTAATTGAATATATATTACATGAATACATACGCGATAACTTGAGACTTATTTGGAATGCTTAGCATTGACATAAAACATTTTTTTATTTATTTAAACATTAAATTGACCTTATATTTTACTAACTCCTTGTAATTCGCTTTGTAAAATCACTCGACTGACGTCACGGCGCTAAGGTCTCAAGTTATCGCGTACAGGGATATTGAATACTATTCATAAAATTTAATATTAATATTTTAGATGAAGACCAACCCCACTAACGCTCAAATTGGTGCCCTCCTGGCATTCCTGGAAGATCACCCGGAATTAGCCCGCGGTTATTTCAGGGGGACCGAAGGACGCAACCACTCTCATAACTTGTGGACTCTACTCACAGACGACCTGAATGCATTAGGCGGATGTGTGAAAAGTGTCAAACAGTGGCAGAAGGTAGTCATTATCTTGAAATTCATTACTTTTTAAGCCATATTAATAAAATATTTATCCACACAGCTGGGGTACTAATCTAAAAGTTACATTTGTTAACCGTTAATACTTAATACGTCAACTTCGTTAATCGTTAAAGCGTAACTTACGGGTTTTTTTTTTATATACTGGCACGGCAAAAAGTGTCCACACTGCACTTGATGGTAAGCGCAGTGCGCCATGGGCAAGAAGGTGAAGAAGAGCTCGAGGGTCTATTGTAGAGTACTCAGAAGGCCGCAAAACGGCCAAACAACGTACCCCAACTCTAGACCCCCGACAAATGGATGTACACTGGCTGATCCCGGAACGCGACACACTTGCGTGTGCCACTCCAACAATCCGTCAACGTAATCGTTTCTTGAAGTTTAAAAATAAAGCGCGGTAAAATTAATAATATCTCAAATCCTTTATAACGTTTTTTAATATTTACCAGTTATTTCGTTATTAAATTAACTTAATTAAATAGCGATTAACAGTGTTGTGCCCAACTATGCTTGTCAGATATCGATGTGTACATTTTAGGTTTGGGCCGATAAGAAATATTTGGCAAAGAAGGCAGTTGCCAGTGCTCAACGATATGCCTCGACCACGGTGAGTGGAAGGTATCCTGCCGAGATGGTGTCCGCACAAGAGCTGCGCATCATTTCGGTGCTCGGAAATAGTTCTGGGGAAGAAGAGACAAATACTGATGTACCGGCTATTCCTGAGGTATATCTTTATATATATAATTCTACTGTACGTGTGTATGTCACTGAATTCCTAAACGGCTGGACCGATTTGAATGAATTTTTTGTATGCGTTTGGGTGGCGCCCTGGATGGTCTAGATTCACAATTGGACCCGGTAGGTGGCGCTGCTTTTCCGAGCAGGACGACGTCTGCCCGGCCCACTAGTATTATTATAATTGAGTGTAAATATGTACTTGTATATAGTGATTTATTTATATCCTGCACACTGCACCTGATGGTAAGCGCAGTGCGGTCTAATTGGAGTATCGGCATGTATGAGATGCCACAGGATGATAAACACTTCAAGTAATAAAAATTCCAGTGTGAAAAGCCAATGCAAGTGTGTGATCTCTCACTGAAAAATATTAGTGAATTTAAAAACTTGACACACTATTGAAACCAGTTTATTAATGTCTACATGTTTTTAATTTCAATAGAAATTACACTTTATTAAATTAATGTCTGAACTATTTTTTGTTAATAATTTTAATATTATACATTAGGTACACTTGTAAAGTCCATATAGGCAGTAAATAATATATATAAACACTCGAATGTCTGTAAGTTATTATTGTTATCAAAAAATATTAAATTAAATTGTAATAAAACATACTATTATTTTAACACGTTTTTTCATGTTGCTGAATAAAATATGAAATAAAGAAACGAAATGTATGTTTTGTTTGTAATGCTTTAATTATTTAGTTGGCTTAGCGGGGAGCGAACCTGATTACCGACGCAGAGGTTGGAGGTTCGATCCCAACCAACCAGAACGGACACCTTTGACTTTCCAAAGCAACATTCGTTAATTATCTGTGACTTTAGCGGTGAAAGAAAACACCCAGAGAGAAAAAACGCCTTGTCTGAGAATGTTCCGTAAGATTTTGGAAGCTGTGGAAGAGTGATATAAAATACTAGCGACCTGCCCCGGCTTCCCACGGGTAGTACTAATATAGCTAAAACAATAAAAATAATAAGGAATATATCTCATTTCATTTTCAATTTTTACCTTCACTAATACAAATTTGAATTTGCACTACTTTTTATTATCTTTTTAACCGACTTCAAAAAAAGGAGAAGGTTAACAATTCGTCGGAATCTTTTTTTTTATGTATGTTACCTGATTACTCGAAGACGGCTGGACCGATTCGAGAAATTCTTTTTTTGTTTAAAAGGGTATACTTCCCAGGTGGTCCCATTGGCACCAAGTCAGGATCTGATGATGGGATCTCAGAAAAATCGAGGGAAACCCCCAAATGTTATAGAGACGCATAATTTGTTTTTCATTGAAGTCTGTGTCCTTTTTATGAATTAAAAAAACTTTTATGGTAACCGATGTGAGCACTGTGTACAAATACGCAAACTAGGATAAATCTCGAAGTAATTCTGTAGCACAGCGAATTTCGCTTTATAATGATACTAAACAAACTTTCTCGGAAATAGCGGGCGTGTTTGGATTTGAAACGATAATTACGGATCGTGACGTGATTATTGTTGGAAATTATTTCTGAGTTTTTTTTTTATTAATTTATTTAAAATACCTGCCTCGGTGGCGCAGTTGTAATTGCGCATGCGTTACGACTGCTGTGCTGAGGTCTCGGGTTTGATCCCCGGGTCGGGTAAAGTGAATATTGGGTTTTTTCTATCTAGAAATGCCTCAGTATTAGCCCGGAGTATGGAAAATGCTCCCCGTATGGCGATAGGCTCGCCCCCTATCACATTATGGGACCGAAATTCGGCGAAAAGTGGGTGTACTAGTTACACCTCTGCCTACCCCTTCGGGGATTACAGGCGTGAGTGTATGTGTGTGTGTGTGTTTATTTAAAATAATATGAACCAGTACGAACATATAATGTGTTTTATTATGATAGCAGGCATTCGCTTCGAGTATTTCATGGTAGCTTTGCACGACTATAACATAACCTAAAAGTTTGACGGGTCTCTTATATCGGGTATCTAGAGTTCTTCTAGGTAACTACAGCTTTGTCTTTCAATTTTTTGGACAATCTTTGCTGTACCTTTAACTATCGTGAAAATAAATAAAAACATTATTCGTCTAACTGTTCTCAAAGATTTTTCTTTAATAATCGTTTCTAAAATACCTGTTATTGGGTGTTGTGGGACCGAAAGCCCATGACACAAGATTTGTATCTTAATATGGGGCAAGGATTACGTGTGTGACTGTTAAGATCACAGCTCATTAGAGCCACCCGACACCTACCGCCTCGTCGCTCGGCGTCCACTCGTCTACAGGTGGTCCACGGGTGGACGCCGCGTTGTCATCAGTAAACGTCGCGTCGCGACTCATGGGGCTTGTGCATTGGCAATGCGCAGCAACGAAAGGCAAGCATGCGAGCAGCGAGTTGTCACCGAGTGGTCAACTCGCCGTCCGCGCGTGGACATCTTACGACCGAGGCGATCTGTTGACGCTACGTAGTTGATGTAGTGAGCGCATATCCATAAAGGTCCATAAAAAAATACTTACCGCACGAGGCGAGGCGGTGCAGGTCGGATGCCGGGTGGCTCTAATCGTGTACTGGCTTGCGGAGCCTCAGCTTCGTGGTGTCTTCTACCCCGGCTCGATCAGTTTGCCAGCTACCGTGTTCCCTCCTTCCTATGATCCTGGGTCCTTTAGTCATATTGTGAAGAAGCTAGACAGCAGGCCGGCATGATTGTGTTCAAGTTCGGCAGTAGAGGGGACTGATGTCTCCCGCTACTTGATATTTTAACTGGACGGCACTGCACTTACCATCAGGTGCAGTGTGGTCACTTTGCCGTGCCAGGATAAAAAAAACATAGGCAGTCATGGGGACTACCGACAGAAGTGAAAACTTGCTTGTCAATAATTATAGACATTCATAGGCTCGCTTATGTCAAAAGTTAAATAATCTGAGCCTGACGGTTACGCGAGTTTAGTGTTTTTCTCCATCCCAAAAGTTTTCACTTTAAAAAAAATTTGCTGTGACCTTTAGGTGTTTTTTATTTATCATACTTATTGTCTGTGTGTGTATTTATTCAGCCTCCCAGATTGCAACAGCGGCCTGCGCTGCTGAGCCCTCTGGACTCTAACACTCCCATGGGCACGGTGCCTCCGCCTTCGACGGCCGGGCCTCTCACTGCCAAACTCAACCAAAATGCTGTCAAGGTGAGAAAGATCATTTTAGTATAAATACTGTTGATTTGTACAAGAATGTCGGAGAAACAGCAAAAAAAAATATGAATTATTAATTATTTTCTTAAATAAAATCTCGAACATATAAAGCATTAATAAAGAACTGAAGACTGACTCGTAATTGCGCATGCGTTACGACTGCTGTGCTGAGGTCTCGGGTTCGATCCCCGGGTCGGGTGAGGTGATATTTGGTTTTTCTATTTAGCAATATTTAATATCAGCCCGGAGTCTGGAATTGTGCTCGGTAAGGTCACAGGTACTGTCACGTCATGGGACGGTAATAAACTAGGCGAAATATGGGTGTACTGGTTATAACCGGTGCCAACCCCTTCGGGGATTACAGGCATGAGTGTGTATGTAAGTATAAGAAATAGCCTGTGATTGACTATATTGGCCTTATAAGTCTATTTCAGACGATTTAGTCATTGTCTCATAGACATGCACTTTTTTTCGTGGCTATATAAGTCAATTCTAGAGCGACAGCTTTTACCGCACTCCACAGAAGAAGTTACCGACTGGTGGATCATCGTAGACCTGGTGGCGTTTTCGTCTTATGTTTTCGCACCATCAAGCTGTGGAACAGTTTACAGCTACCGTGTTACCTCCCTCCTATGATCTTGGTTCCTTTAGGCGTAATGTGAAGAAGCTAAACAGCAGGCCGGCATGATTGTGTTGAGTAGCGAGGGATAGACTGTCTCTCGCTACTTGATACTCTATCTGGACGGCACTGCGCTTACCATCAGGTGTAGTGTGGTCACTTTGCCGCGCCAGAATAAAAAAAATGTCCACCAGTGTTATGAACCAGTAGTTGTCGTGAGCCTCACGCCTATTCAGCACGCGTTTTCTCCACGTATCTTCCGCTAACATTGATTTACCGTGATTGATTATAATTGTTGTTATTACCAGCTGACCGACTTCTTCCGCACCCTGCTGGAGGACTCGCTGGAGAAGCTGGACGAGCCGGCGACGCACGCGGCCGCGCTCCGGCTGCAGCTCGAGCAGGCCAACTGGAAGCACCAGCAGCTCATCGACGAGATCAAACATAACCACGGTATGTTCAAATTGCCTAAAATATTTAACAACGATTAAGTTATTGGTATTTAATGCAGTAGAGTGCGGCAATTATGTATCAGATATATATATAAAATAATATAATAATAGACCTGTATTAAACATTGTCCCACTGCTGGGCACGGGCCTCCTCTACTAATGAGAGGGGTTAAGCCTTAATCCACCACGCTGGCCTAATGCGGGTTGGTAGACTTCACATACCTTCGCAAAACTCTTATGAGAATTCTCAGGTATGCAGGTTTCCTCACGATGTTTTCCTTCACCGTTAAAGCAAGCGATAATTAACATTTAATACACACATAACTTTAGAAAAGTCAGAGGTGTATGCCACTTGGGTTTCGAACATACGACTTTCGTGTTGACAGTCCGTACCGCAACCAACTGGGCTATCACTGCTTATCAGAAATATGATTACTTAATAATTATTCTCTCTCTCTCTTGTCGTGCCTCTCCATTACTGAAGGTTGGTCAGGTTTCTGATTTTTCTCGGTCTAATGCAAGTCTGAATAGCTCTTCAACAGACTTAGGTTAGGTTAGGCTCAACGGTAGTCAGCAGCTTTACTGTGCCGTGGCATTGCAGAAGTCTATGGGCGGCGGTGACTACTTACCATCAGGTGGCCCGTCTGCTCGTATGCCTGCCACAAAAAAAAAGTTGGCGAGTAGCTGGCTGTGAAACGGGAAGCCGTTTTCGAGGTCGGGTTCGATTCCCACACTGGGATAAATGATTGTGTGACAGACAGATATTTGTGTCCGGGGTCGGTGTTGTGAGACCGTAGTAGTAAATTAGCACTCAGGTATAATATAACTTTTCTAACAGTGAAATAATTTTTGAAATCGGTTCTTTGAAATCGATTTCGATAATGAACCACTCGAATCATTTGTTGAAACTTTAGTCTAATTGGTATATGTATCTGAGCGTGACGGTGACACGAGTTCAGTGCTCTTTCCACATCCCAAAAGTGCTCAACGTGCCGCAAGAAGTTTTCATTTCAAAAGTTTTCCCTTCAATAATATTCTTCTAAAAATCTTCTTCATTAGTCTTTAAAAATAAGATAGCGATAGCCTAGCATACACCTCCTACTTTTCTTAAGTTACGTGTGTAATCAATGTGAATTATCGCTTGCGTTAACGGTGAAGGGAAACACCGTGAGGAAACCTGAGAATTCTCAGAAGATTTTTTTTTTATTCTGGTGCGGCAAAGTGACCACACTGCACCTGATGGTAAGCGCAGTGCCGTCCAGATAGAGTATCAAGTAGCGAGAGACAGTCTATCCCCCGCTACTCAACACAATGCCACATGCCGGCCAATTTCGAAGGTATGTGAAGTCTACCAACCCGCATTAGGCCAGCGTGGCGGACTAACTAACTGACTGAACTCTCATAAAAGAGGAGGCCCGTGTCCAGCTGTGGGACAATGTTTAATACATGGCTAGTATTACCGGCCGACCCGTCATATTTATAATATTTGTTCAGAGTTGACCCTGGCGGAGGTCCGTGCGTCGTTCGAGAAGGAGAAGGTCCGCGCCGTGAACGAGGCTCGCAGACTGGCGCAAGTGGAGCTACAAGCCGCCGTCAAACAGGCCAAGACCAAGCAGTGGTGTGTAATGTTATCTATTAGATCTTTATCTGATGTCAATAGGATAGTTATGTTTTTTTTTTACGCAACCGAGAATCATATAAAAATAATTTATTCATAAATGAGGCCGTTATATTAAATATTGATATGAGAAACATGTGGGTGTAAATGTGTGACCCAACTGAGATTAGATTATGAGTTTAAAATTTCTACTACCACATGTGTTTTAAAATGCATTTAATTTTTTAACGTTGTATAACAATTTTGTACTTTCACGTACCGTGCTTGGGTTGGTTTATTCTCAATACTTTCACTTCTTGTAGGACACTTTATATCGATATAAAGGATATTCATATCTGCCCGGGTAACGACCACTGTACACAGGGTGTAAAACTCCCATAGCTGCCGGTTTTTGTCAGGGGTCTAGAGTTGGGGTACGATGTTTGGTCGTTTTAAGGCCTTCTGAGTACTCTAGACACTAGACCCTCGACAGCTGCTTCACCTCCTTGCTTATATGTTTGAAGAAGCTACACAGCAGGCCAGCATGATTGTATCGAGTAGCGAGGGATAGATTATCTCTCGCTACTTGATACTCTAACTGGACTGCACTTTGCATACTATCAGGTGTAGTCTGCTCACTTTGCCGTGCCAGGATAAAAAAATGTATGTATATTGTTGTTGGATGCAGGTGTGCGAACTGCAGCCAGGAGGCGCAGTTCTACTGCTGCTGGAACACGTCGTACTGCGACTACCCGTGCCAGCGCGCGCACTGGTCGCAACACTACCACGTCTGCACACAGAAACCAACACAAGTCAGTACATACAAAAACCCTTCCTTAGTGGATGCCTACGTGATAAAAGGTACCTACTGTCAAAATTTCAAGCCTCTAACCCCAGCCGTTTAGGCTGTGCGTTGATCGATCAGTCAGTCAGTCAGTCAGTCAGTCAGCTTCTTCTTTTATATATACAGATTGAAATAAAAAGTCAGTCCCCTCCGTAACTGCCTCGGTGGCGTAGTTATAATTGCGCATGCGTTACGACTACTGTGCTGATGTCTCGGATTCGATCCCCGGGTAAGGAAAAGTTATATTGGGTTTGTCTATCTAGAAATGCCGCAGTATTAGTCCGGAGTTTGGAACCTGTGCCCGGTATGGCAATACCTCAGGTTATACCTCTGCCTACCCCTTCGGGGATTACAAGCGTGAGTGTAGGTGTGTGTGTGTGTCATCCGTAAGTCCAGTCCGCTCCGTGATCATGAAGGCTGTAAAGCTTTCGAAACGTCGGCACTAAAAAAAATTAAATAAATCCGTATCCGTAATAGAATCCTAAAAAATTGTTTTATTTCAATGTAAGAAAGAAAGAAAGAAAAACGATTTATTTATTACAGTTCGCAACGCGCACATACCACAATTAACATACACACACAAATTATACATATATTTTTATAAAAACTAGATTTGGCACTTGCTTGTCGCAGCGGTGACAGGTAGGTGACCATTCAGCGTACTGCTGTGCTGTGGCACGTACATAGTACATACCATAACACAGCGCTGGTTTTTAGTGGTCACCTTAATGTACAACTACTCCTGTCAAATTATACATTCACCGACTCTGCTGGTTCTAGTGGCCCTAGTCTACAGACTAACTAGACTAACACTTCTTACTTGTCGTCGTCTGTAACTGTGTAGCATTGACCAATAGTGATTTCTTTTACTGTAATATATACCACCCACTGGCGGTCCAATTAAATAAGTAAATAAGGATCAAGTTTTAAGGAGTCGAAAAATCACACATGTATTGGCATTGAGGGCCTGATTAACTCGCCACCTATCACATTATGGGATGGAAATAGGCCCGGTAAAGCCTAGGCGCACTAGTGGTATCCCTGCATAATCACTTTAATAACCATTTTGAAATTAGAAGTGAGCGTGTAGAGTGAGCTTGTGTTTCTGAAATGCATAAACTAAAGAACTATGTAATCTTACAGTTTTCTTATATTATGGCATTACGTTAATCTAGACTCTAGAGACAAAATTTATAAGCTGGGAACTATATAGGTCCTGGATTCAATACCCCATATAATTGGTCTCAGAGTGGATAAGAGGAAAAATGTTATATAATAATGGCCCGGAATTTTGTAAAATCCTACTAAAATGGGATAAAGAGCAAGAATATTAATGATGACTAAAGAGTTATCTACCAGTCCGTCTTATGTAATATTCAGTGGTTGTCCAAACCGTTAATAAATAATCCATTTATAGGACTCAAGAGAAGAAAATGGCGATGGATCAAGTCCACCAGAGAATAGACTACAGCCACAACCAGAAAAATTGCCAGTGAGTTTATAATAATTTTATTGTGAGTCATGAACAAGTAAAGATGTTTTTTTTTATATATATTATTAGCAATTATCAATTCGAGTTTATCATTCAGTAGATGTGAGTAGTGACTAGCACATGTGTGCTATATAAGAAAATTGTTACTATGTAGATATATAAATTTCAGTCCAAATAAATCACGGAATATGCTTAAAAAAGTGCAAGGTATTGGTTCAATAAGTAAAAGTTTTTTTATTCAAAAAAAGTACACCGACTTCAATAGCAAAACAAATTATGCGTCACTATAAAATTTGAGGGTTGCCCTTGATTTGTCTGAGATCCCATCATCAGATCCTGACTTGGTGCCAATGGGACCACCTGGGAAGTATACCCTTTTAAACAAAAAAAGAATTTCTCGAATCGGTCCAGGCGTCTTCGAGTTATCAGGTAACATACATAAAAAACAAAGATTCCGACGATTTGTTGACCTCCTCCTTTTTTGAAGTCGGTTAAAAATCCTAATTAGACAGATACAGCAAGGTCTATAGGACGTTACAAGAGTCCGTTGTGAGAATAATATAGAAAATACTCCCAAAAACCTTGTACTAAATATTGTACATACTATTTTATAAATACTTACCGTTTGCCATAAAACATAGGGTTCAGTTTTAATTGTCGTGTAATTTACCTCTTCACCAACCCATCTGCTCTATAGTCTATCACGTTTTTTTATTAGCACCATACTATTACGATAACTAAGACACAGTTTTAATGATTCCACATACTTAAACATTTTAAATAGTTTTTTTTTAAAGATGGGTATATGCGCATGTATGTTAAGTTAGGTATGTCATCTCATAAGTGATTACTGCCGCCCATAGACACGTACAATAATACCAAAGAAATCGTTGGTGCTTTGTCATCTATAATTATTAAGTTTCTTTGAACATTAAAATGTAACATCAAAACAGTAAAAAAAATGTTTATGAATAAAAAAATACTGATTCAAATAATTTGCGAGACAATAGAGAGACTATCCCGCCCACACACCCGCCATTGTAACTCCTGTTTAGCCAGAATCAACAATGGCACGCATTTTTTTGACACCGAGTAATGAAACTCGGCGAGTCTCTGGGAATGCTTAGTAACTGTCTTTTATCCTGCAACGAAATTAATCAAATATAAATATAGGGAGGAGTTGGAAATATAGACATTGCGCAGACAATAGTTCCAGCAACGTATGTTCAAAGTAGAGACGGTATTCTATTTGAAATGTGTTGGTACTGGTGTTGCAGAAGAGCACGTCGGTGCCGGCGCTCACCGTCGGCGGGAAACTCGCCCCGCGCGTCTGCACGAGCGTCAACACGAACGTCAGCACGAACGTTAACACGAACGTTAGCACGAACGTCAACACGAATGTCAGCACGCTCGTCAACATGCACGTCAACACGCAAGTCTCCACGCACGAACAACAGAACAACCCGCTTCAAACGTCCATCATAAGTACGTACAGCATACAGGTACACGGTGGAGACACTACAGATTACAGTTTACAGACTGCAGAATACAGATAAGAGATTACAGATTATTTATTTATTAGTTATTGCTCGCGGCTCCGCCCACGTTGACGTCATATTTGGGAGAAAAAGTATACACTACGAAATACCAATTTTCATGTGTTTCAACTTCAAAAATTACGGATTTTCATACATGAAAGTTTCATCCCCTATTTTACCCCCTTAGGGGCGATATTTCCAAAAACCCTTCCTTAGTGGATGCCTACGTCATAAAAGGTACCAACTGTTAAAATTTTAAGTCTCTAACCCCAGCCGTTTAGGCTGTGCGTCGATATGTCAGTCAGTTTCTTCTTTTATATATACAGATCACGTACGTTTATTAAATGGTCATAAAATGTTGTACTTCCAGTGAGCATGGTGAAAGACAACAGCGGCAACCAGACGATGAAGTGCGTGGGCACCTACTCGCCGCAGAAACACTCACCACCCCTCGCAGGCGCCACTGCCACCACCGGCACTGCGCCCCTACCCTCCGTCATCATCAACAAACAGGTCTGTCATATCAACACTACTACGACTATACACCTACATAGCGCCTGTCTCACGCTCCACACTCCTCATGCTGTTTGACAGCCTCCGTGGCGCAGTAGGTGAGTGGCCAGCTGTGAAACGAGAGGCAGTGGGTTCGATTCCCACACCGGGACAAATGTTTGTGTGACAGACAGATATTTGTGTCCGGGGTCTGGGTGTTGTGAGATCGTGTGTCTCTCTAGGTTCCTGATACCCACAACACAAGACTCGTATCTTAGTGTGGGGTCGGGCTATGTGTGTCACTGTTGGGTGTTATTTACTTACTAGCTGTTGCTCGCGGCTCCGCCCCCGTGGAGGTTATTTTCGGGAGCAGAAGTATCAATGCAAGGAGTTGTCTTCTGCACTGAGGCACCTATAGCGATCGTCCTGACTCTCAGGTGTTGTGCCTGTCTAGATGGCTAGACCGGCACAACTCCTAACTTTCAACTTCTAGCACTCCTTATAAAATACCCCGGGATCGCTCCGTAAGTGCCGAAGAAGGCCACCGCGGGGTTTTAGCTGGTAGTGTCCGGTTATGTGTACATAATGGGTAGGGACTCGGCCCAGCGGCGGCCCGGATAGCCATAATCCGGGCGAGGTGCTGGGTCGTAAGACCAAGCTGTCCAGCATAACCGTTTTATTCTCATTCCGCTTCCCCCCGGAGCGGACGGCAGTAATGAAATGCTTTCCCAGCGACAAATAAAAAGTGTTGTGCCTGAAGCTTGAGATTACATGTAAAGAATACCTCATAAGTTAACTCCTCACTTCGCACTTTTAGGGATGATTTGATAAAAACGCTGAAACACGTATTTCTTTATTTTTTACCAAAAGCCTAAATATGAATTTTCAGATCCCTAAGATGAAGTATTACGGATTGCCCATACATACTTTTAACCCCTATTTCACCCCTTTCAAGATAATTTTTGAGACAAAAGATACCCTATGTCCTTCCCTAGGATATAATCTATCCCTCTACTGATTTTCATTAGGGTTCACCCGTTTAGTCATGAAAAGGTAACAAACAGACATACAAACAACAATATTAATTTTGCTGTAGTTATATTGTAAAACTGTTATAACTCCTAAGCTATTCATTGAAATCAAATGACTTAAAAGGCAACTTTGTTCAAAATTAAATACTTGTGATGAATAAAGTATTTATTTGGATAAGGATTAACCTCTCCAGTCAGGAAGGATATTAAAAAAAAAGTCGGGAGTAAAGCAACAAGCTTTTATTTCCATAGCATTAAAGTTAAAAATTGCATGCAAGAACGGCGAGTGTTGCTAGTGTACGCGCCGCCGGCGTGCCTATCCGTCATGACAGTTTAATACCATGTTTATAAAAACCCCTTTCCAAATAATGCATTGTTTCAGAACAAATTCGATAACCATTAAAAAGGTTATAATGAGCCAACCGAAATAGATAGACATATGCTATCGCGGACTCTTTCTTAGATTTTTAACGCAGCGCACGCAACGGAAGCTCTCAAAAGGAATCAATTTTCCCCGTTTTTGCAATATTTTTCATTGCTGCTCCGGCCCTATTGGTCATAGCCTGATGTTATATAGCCTATAGCGCTCCTCGATAAATGGGCTATCCAACACTAAAAGAATTTTTCAATTCGAACCAGTAGTTCCTGAGATTAGCGCGTTCAAATAAACAAACTCTTCAGCTTTATATAATAGTATAGATATTAGAAGTAGCAAACAAGTATTTTACTCTACAAAATAATTACGAAATTAGTCTTAAACGATAATAAATGGCGCTTCCTAGAAACGTCTATGTGCGTAACCCTAAATTAGCAACACAATAAATTAGCTAATTATACTGTCAACAGATGGCACTGTTCATTTTTCATCCTTTTTGGCAAAACCTTTATTATAAAAGATTTTTCGGTAATAGCAGCAAACATAAGCTTTAAAATGGTCTTTCAATAATTAAATTTGATGAAGAATTATAAATATTATGTTGTACTGACAAAACGACACTTGAGAAATAATATATTAAATCGCGTCTGATGACACAGGCGCTAATTTGTGACCGTTAGGCAAGTTATTGACATTTCATTGTTCCTATTTTGCAGTTATTATTTTGTTGTACAGTTGATGGCGGCCGAGGAAGCGAACGCCAGCAAGAAAGTGGTGACGTCAGGCGGGTACCTGATCATGGGCGGAGGCGTTAGCGCGGACGTTACCGCGGGCGTCAATACAAGCGTCAGTGCAGGCGTCAGTGCCACCGCGGCGCGACGTATGCACACCATACAGTACTACACCTGAAGTCCACCCGACCGCCTCCCACAACAGACAAACTGTCCGGTATTACAGAAGTTATTACAACGATGCTCAGACACTAACCTAGTTATAAAGAGAGTTAATACTGATTCAGTATAATGTAACGGTAACGGTAGGTAGCGGCTTTGCTGTGCCCTGGCATTGCAGAAGTCTATGGGCGGCGGTGACTACTCACCATCAGGTGGCCCGTCTGCTCGTCTGCCTATTGAGGCACTAGAAATGAACAAAAATTATACGTTATATTACTCTCCGATAAATAAACATTAACCCACCTTAATATCACAAGGCGTATATTTCGAGATTTGATTCCTATGTATGTAATACTGACACACTACAAAAAAATGTAATAACCACTTACATACCTATATGACTACACACTGTTGTGTAGAATAAAGGAAAAAATCAAGTATTTTAGTACGTGTATAGGTTTTCTGTTCGTGTTAAAACGGAAAGAAGAAAAAAATTGAGTTTATAATAAAAATTATACAGTTAACGCAGCTACTTTGGTAATCTCGAAATAACCTGTTTTATTTTATTCTATCTTATGTAATTGTGATGAGTTTACATAACTGAGGTTTATGTCAAAATTGCAATTCACAAAGACAATACTGTCGATCATCTGTCATCAATCATCATCATCACATAAATTTTATTTACTTATTTAATATTTTTATTACGTGACATTGGCAAAATTGTGGAGTTGTTCCTCCGCAGAGGCCATTAAAGCAAGAAGAAGAAGAAGACAATACTGTCAAAACAAAGAGCAGGTAGACTTTAGTTCTATAGAAATCGACCTCAAATCTTAGATAAGTGTTTTATACTGCCACGTGAAGGTACCAAACTATTTTAATGCTAGTGAAGTTGAAAAATTGTGATTGTACTATAGTGGTTTAACGGCGCATCGTACAAAGTATTGTAGCCTGAAACTGTCGGGCAATGTCTTTTGCGTGTATATGCGAATGCTGTAATAAAGTTGCATACGTTATTTTTTCGTTTGAAGGAAGCTAGAAGTTTGCTCTTACAAGTTTTAAATTTGTAATTTAAATATTATCATTAAGACGTTGGATGTTGTATATATTGTAAAATTTTATAAGATAAGAATTTCGGGTAATGTAGACGTACAGACGAGATTGTGCATTGCATTTTTTGTCTATTGTGTAGATTTTTTTGTATAGTCTCTTTATTTCCTGGATCACTGTTCGTCGCTCTCATATGCCATATGTCATTTTAATGCCATATTTTTTTCACAGCTGTAATTAAAATGTCTAAGTTAAAATCGTGCTCTTTATTGTTTTTTGTTTATATCAGACAATGGATATAAATTATTTCCGCATGTTAATAATTTGTTTCTGATGATTTCCACCGATCACCTTGAATTGATATAAAACACAATTAAGTGTATTGATGGAATATCACCATCGCTATATACAGGAACAACCCATAATTAGCTCTTGTCTATTTGTAGTAAATCTGTATACATAATTAGTCAATTTATTTTGGCACCAAAACGGGCCAATCAGGCATTGATTTAAGCGACAATTTGATACTTCATTCATAATCATTAGTGTATCGAAACCGTTTCGTACCCGTTTATTTTTGTTAGTGTGTAAACTAATATAGCTTTGATGCAGAAAACCAGGATAATTTTACATGTTTCTCAAATAACAGTAAGGTATTGATATGTTTATGTATCAAAGCCGTTACAGTTTTTGTCATAGATTTAATACTCATGTATTAAAAGTCCATATTATGTTTGCGCGCAGCTCGTTTTGATTTATTTATATTTTTAATATAAGTACAATATATAGTTTACCCAATAATTTGTAGAAGCGACGTCATTGCGGGCATTCAGCAAGTCTTGGTAAATTAATTTATCATATATTGTGTAAATAAATACTATATGATTCAGTGTCTACAGAGTTCTCTTTACTTTGACACTGTCTTGAAATAACTTGAGTCGGGAAATTGTAATAAATTAAAACGTGTTCAATTTCTGTGTCGAATGTATCATCTAAATAATTGTATAATTTTCTATGTTCATATTTATATTTTAAGACTGCTAAGTTTAAGTCATTCTGAGATAATACTTTAATTGTATAACTAAGTTGTACTATAAGCTCGTAAAGGGATGTTACATTTTATTTAATTGTAAATTTGCTTCGAATTCGATGTATGAATGAGGATGCACCCTGTTGTATATTTTACTGTAGTTGTATTTTGAATCTGGTATGTAAAAGTGAATGTATCTATACTTTTACTTTGTTTACTACTGCTCTTGCGTCGTAAATTACACAGCGATCCACGAGCCTATTGAAAATATGTAATAGGTTATCCCATTGTATTTTACTTATTAATTTCTCATATAAATGAAATGTAAATTTGTTTTTGAGAAAATTAATCATCTTTAACCGTAATACGGTGCGATGCGGCTGCGTACCGAGACGGTACATATACGAGGTTGCATATAGTTTTATTCAAATTAAAATACATTACTGCCATTACATTTTTGAAAAATTCACCATCTGGAAAAATAATGTTACAGTTTTGTGTTTGGAACCGAAGTGTTTTTATAGTTATTTGCCAAGTCATTGTGTTATATTCATAATGCTGAATTTTAGTTATTCATGCATGAAAATATGATTTTAAAGGGTTTGTTCGTTTTAAACCCATGTGATCATTTAAGAAAGCACTTTGTTTGCTGTGATCGTGACTGGAGACAGTATTTGATTTTGTAAATAGTATACTTTATCGATAAAATTTAAAAGCTTGTAGTAGGTAAGTTATAGTTTCAATAAAGAAAAATGAAACTAAATACATTGTGTTTGATATCTAAACCTAATCATAAGACATTTGGTACATACAAATAAAAAAGTTACCTATTAGTAAGCTTTGTAATATGCAGGCACATACACGCGTATTTACACACGTACTAAGTACTAACTACTAAATTTTTCAAAATTATTAAAGAATTACGTCAATAACAGTAACCGATTCGATTCCACTCGATCCTAATTGATCCCACCCCATCGCAATCGATCCCACTTGATCCCATTCGATCCGACTCGATCTCACTCTGTCGTAGGCTCTTATTCTCTCTCAGGCTTAGTCCTATAGATTTATATGTTTGTTTCTTTTTACTGTCGCTTTTTCGTTTCATCGAGTTTCAAATCACGATTCTAAAGAAGTTTTAATTCAAAAACTATTTGTTTTCTAGTGGGAGTCTTTTAATCAATTATAACAACATACTTGATGATACATTGTATCAGTTTAACCCATATTTGTGTTTGAATATTGATAAAAAACATTTTCACCCCCTTTCAGAAGACCGTATTAAAATTTTATAGACACTAAGAACTGATGGCAATACAGCATTGATAAAATATGGCAGGTACTATCCAGCTGGTCTGCTGGTAACGGCACTCTTTAATGGGGTCTGCTAGTGATTGTTTTTTGAAAGAAGTTTGAAAGAATTTTATGAATTCGAACAAATATAAGTAAATTAGATCCTATTCAAATTTGCTGGAAAGGGTGATTGTCAAATGACAGTAAAAGGATGCATAATATGAGCCGTGACGTCACCTCTCAGTATGGCCGTTACTGTGGGTTTGTGCGAGGGAGCTAGTGAGATATTCCCTAATGGATTAAATGGTTGCGTAGTCGACCATTTTTGCTCGTACCAATATGTGAACTTATTTTTCAAGCAATTTTGATTGTTTTCACAAAAGGGGTTTCTTTTGCGTATTATATTAGGTTGTACATCGAGTAATATACCAAATTTAACACTCTTGTTTCAGTGGAGTGTAATAGTGCTCAGTGTTGAGGTGTTTCTTTATTATAAAAAATAAAACATAATTTTTAGCGAATTTTTTTATTACTGTAATAATACAACTTACACGACATGGCAGTCTCACATACAAGCAGTATGAATAATGAAAATCACTTATAAATAAGAATAACTAAGTCGCAGTCTTAACAACCTTAGCGCCTGAATAATAATGAAACACTACGTTTAATAATGGCATTCAACGCCAAAGAGACGAAATATGGACGACAATTATTCAAAATTCAACGTGCAATATTTATTATTTACGGCAAAACCAGCTGCTTTTATATTTTTCATAATAAGTAGTGCCTAACTAAGAAGATAATTTCGAATTTCTAGTACATTCGAGTCCAAAATAAAACAAATGATATGCATCTTTGACCTTATGGTGGCTCATTTTTGGTGTGACCAACTTCTTGTTAAAACATTACTGATTACAGCGTATTCAAACGACCCGCGCTAACCGGCATACGGCTCCGTTTCTACGAAGCGATGTTGTATTTGAAATGAGATTCTGTATTGACTCATTTACCAATGAGTCATAAGACACATTATGTATGTAAACGTATAGCAATTGCGCGGCGTGGTACAATACAACGCACAAGTTCGGAAGTGATCGTCGGAGCACGCCTTACAAATTCGAACAAAGAAATATTGTTGTTTTTCATTGCTCAACAAATAAAAAGTCACTCTCTTTCGTTAAGTATGGCCAGCCGTTTTCCAAATAATGTGAACAGACATAAATTGCATCTGCACGTTCTTCAGAGCATAGAAAGGTAGAGGATGACAGCCAATAAAGAATTATAGCGTCTAATTTGAGAGGCGGCAAATTCAATTCAATATTTTTTTTAATAGTTATGTATTGCCACATACTGTCAATTACTAAACTTAATGATAGCATAGAAAAATATGAACATTGTTACAACAATGATAATAAAAATCGGAACATAGACTGCTGGATCGCATCCATAGCCATCAAACTCAGCATTAATATTAATATCCTTTGCTGATGTTGTACGCCCTCTAAATGTTGGTTCAGTTGATTATCAGAATTAGTAAATATGTTACATGTTTTACAATAGTATCTTTTGAACTTTTTAGGTATTGACAGCTTGCTTCTACATATTTCCTGCATGACATTAATATGTATTCTATTTTATCACAATGTTATTTTTCCATCTTAATATTAAGTTTACCTACTAGTTATGATCAAAACAAAATATTTGAAAAAAAAAATTGCACATTCAGCAATTAAATCTAGTCATTGACTTTTTTAGGTACAAACATACTCATATTATTATAGATTACTAGTGTTACATCAGATAGATGGGACAGTTATTGATTTTATGTTCATTAAAAGTCTTAACCATAATAGATCTACTAACAGTACTCAGAATTAAACATGATAAGACTCTTATCTTTAGAGAGCAAATCAATTGAAGCAATGAGTAATAGGTATTGTTCTTATGGCAATATATTTAAGCTAAGAGAAATACTTAAGATAATATAATTAATGAAACAGAAAATTATAACTTAGCAGCTGTGCTGTGAAGTTATGAAGGAAACAAAGTGATATATATCAAATTTATAACAAAAATGGATAAAAAACTAATAATAACTAAGAACTAGAACAAATGTGCAAACTTAGTTCACCATGTTCAAAATATTTTATAGCACAATACCTTAGAAAAACATATAATGATACAAAGTTTCATAAAGAAATAATTTCACTTGTTTTCAATTAAAAACTTTGTGTAGAATATCTACCATTTGTTGTATTTATTAGCTCCTGCTTTGGCAAGTTTGTCTGCCATTTCATTGCCATGCACACCACGATGACCCTCCACATAATTCCATTTGACTTGAAGTTTGTGTTGTACCCGGTCCAATTCCTTAAAATCTCTTTGGTTTTTAACTGGCTCACCAGACTGAAGCCTCCAGCCTTGCTGTTTCCAACCTGTAGTGACAGTTTTACGATGAAATCAATAGGTGTTTAATCATAGTAATTTTTAAAAGTACTATTTTTAGACAGTCTCTATAGTCCTGTGGGGAAGTAGTTGGCTGTCAAACGAGAGACCGCGGGTTCAATATCCGCACCGAGACCACTTGTGATACACTAATACTGGGTGTTGGGAGACTCAATATCTCTTATTTCCAGATACCCATGACCAAAATTATTGTATCATATAGTGGGGTCCGGCCTATGTATACAACTGTTAGGTTTAACTATATTCATACATATACACGCCTGTAATCCCCGAAGGGTTAGGCAGAGATGTAACCAGTACACCCACTTTTCGCCGAATTTATTTCGGTTCCATAATGTGATAGGGAGCGAGCCTATCGCCATACCAGGCACAATTCCAGATTCCGGGCTGATACTGAGAATTCTAGATAGAAAAACCCAATATCACTTTACCCGACCCGGGGATCGAACCCGAGACCTCAGCACATCAGTCGTAACGCATGCGCATTTACAACTGTGCCACCGAGGCAGTTTCATTATATATTCATAATTTTTCAAGTTTACCTAATGCCATTGTCAAGATTGTATTTTAGATTGAATGCTATTATTTTCATGGTAGTTAAATAATTAAAGAACATAAAAACATAATATAATAATCACCTGGCATCCATTTTGTTGCAGAATTGATGAGGAACTTTGAATCCGTGTTTATTGCAATCTTAGTGATCCCATTATCTAGAGCCTGTTTCATAGCTGTAGTGGCCGCTTGGATCTCACCAGAGTTATTAGTAGCTCGTCCAGACACTGGCTCACTGGCGTTTAGAGGATGTCCGTCTCCCCAGTACACTCCGTAACCGGCCCGAGCCCCGCTCCTACCATTAGAGGAGCAAGCGCCGTCGGTGTAAACTTCCACAAATCCATCACTATCCACGTGATCCATTTCAAATTTCTTAGATATCCTCGACTTTTTTTCTTAAAAATGTCTTAGGCACAAGTGGTTGTTTATTTTTAGAGTCTCAGAGGAAGCGAGTATAACTTGCATTTATTCTGCAAACTGCTAGCGAATAAATTCGGTAATGGATGGCGGAAGGAAAGTTTCAAATTTCTTTTCGAAACAATTGAGCAGAAGTGCCAACTGCGATATTAATTCCTTTTCCTTGATTATTATGACGCACTACATGTTTGGCAATATTTGGTCAAACTTTACACAATTTCCAACTTCCAAGGTGTTTTAACTGTAACGATGCTGAGGATTTGGGTTGTCTTGAGAAGACTAGCAAGCACTTGCCGGCTGTTTAGTCGTAAATATTTGTCAAACTACCAGCTGAGTGTTTTCAAGTGTGTAGGAATCCCATTATTATAAGTACCGGAAGTTTTAAATTAGTTGTACCTGCGCAGTGTAATATAGGTCAGTGCTCCGAAGGTATTTTAATTTATAAAAAAACGTTACGTGTACGGAAATTTAAAATGAAACTACCTACAAATTACAATAATATGGACTCCCAGGAACTGTCGATTTTGAAATCTATTACTGAATACATAAAGTAAGTGTATATTCAAACAATGTTAGAGAAAAATGTTCAGGATAGAGCTATAAAACATAAAAAGAGATAAAAACTTAATAACTTTGTTAAAATATAATATTTATTAAATTTTGACAGTCTCCATGGCGCAGCGGGCGACTAGCCGGCTGTGAAACGAGAGGGCGTGAGTTCGATTCCCGCACCGAGACAAATGTTTGTGTAACACAGATATTTTTATCAGGTCTGGGTGTTGTGGGACCATAGTCCCTCGTAGTTGTTGATACCCACAATACAAGTTTTACCTAGTGTGGGCTCAGAACTATGTTATACTGTTCGATGTAAATATTATTAAATGCAACTAAAATATACTTGATAGTAATATGATGTACCTATTCTGATACACCATTGCCTTTCTTTTTTTATCCAGTAATTTTTGATCTGCCAACATCACATCATTCACCCCTGAATAGGAAAATGAATATTTGTATTGTTCCCAACTGTATGCATGAAAAATATTTTTATTGATGTTCTCTCATTAAGTTTTAGATATAAATAGTTATTTTTGAAGCACAACAATTTTCATGCCTCTTTCAACCATATTGATAAGATTGTTTAACCACAAAAAATACTATGTTCAGCGACACATTTTATTATTACAAAAATCAACCTTAAATAGTAACACAATAGAACAAAATTAATTGAAATTTGAACTATAAATTATAAGAAGTCCCTGATAACTATGAAATATATAAATGCCCAGCATATGTAAGATGTTTTTTAAAGTATGTACGGCCATTATTAATTTATATTACATAATAAATTATTAATTTATTCAATTAAATAAATAAATATACCCTTATGAGTGTGTTTATGCAATCTGTATATATAAAAGAAGAAACTGACTGACTGATCGATCAACACACAGCCTAAACGGCTGGGGTTAGAGACTTGAAATTTTGACAGTAGGTATGTGACGTTTATGACGTAGGTATCCACTAAGGAAGGGTTTTTAGATATACCACCCCTAAGGAGGTAAAATATGGGATTGAAAGTTTGTATGAAAATCCGTCATTTTTGAAGTTAAATTCATGAAAATTAGTATTTGGCCTTTTAGTTAAAAATAAAAAATATATGTTTCAGAATTTTTGGAAATTCCGCCTCTAAGGGGGTAAAATAGGGGATGAAAGATTGTATGAAAATCGGTCATTTTTTAAGTTAAATGCATGAGTATTTTGTATTGTATACTTTTTCTCCCAAACATGACCTCCACGAGGGCGGAGCCGCGAGCAACAGCTAGTAGTTACTAAGTCAGTTTAAGTTACAATGATGACATAAGAGGTCCATGTAGTGCCAGTCATCACTAAGCAGTAATTTATATGTGGAAGGATGACAATACAATCTTATACATATTCAAGTAATATTGTAGTTATATATATAGTCCCAGGACTGGTATAACTTCCTCCCATTATACTTATTCCAATAATATTTGAATATTGTACATAGCATTATATATTGTACATAGCAGCCCCTGCTTTCACAAGCTGATCTGCCATTTCATTACCATGTACACCTCAACAAGCCTTGACATAGCTGCATTTGACCTGAAGTTTCCTGGATTTAAGAGCCAAGTAGTGTTCCTCATTTACAGTAATATTGTAGTACTAGGCCTGGTATAATTTTCTCCATTCGCCAATATGTACTTCTTCCAATAATATTTAAACATCATAAGGTATATCTATCATTTATTGTGCATAGCAGCTCCTGCTTTAGCAAGCTGATCTGCCATTTCATTGCCATGTACACCTCAATGAGCCTTCACATAGTTCCATTTTACCTGAAGTTTCCTGGTTTGAAGAGCCAAGTAGTGTTCCTCATTTACAGTAATATTGTAGTACTAGGCCTGGTATAATTTTCTCCATTCACCAATATGTACTTCTTCCATAATATATAAACATCATAAGGTATATCTATAATTTATTGTACATAGCAGCCCCTGCCTTAGCAAGCTGATCTGCCATTTCATTGCCATGTATGCCTCGATGAGCCTCCACATAGTTCCATTTGACCTGAAGTTTGTGTTGAACACTGTCTAAATCCTTAAAGTCAATCTCATTTTTAACCGGTTCACCTGACTGAAGCTTCCAGCCTTTTCTTTTCCAGCCTACAACAATAACAATTAGAATAAGTAATGTCTGAAGTTGGGATAGTATACAACATTAGTAAAAGTGAATAAATTGATTTTGGATTTTTCTATTCCGAAATGCTCAGTATTAGCCAGAGTTTGGAATTATGCCCGGTATGGCCATAAGCTCACCCCCTATCACATCATGGGATGGTAATAAGCTGTGGGTGTACTAGTTACACCACAGCTTACCCCTTTGGGGATTACAGGTTTAATAAAACAACTGTATTTTGTATTTAATTAGATATTACCATTCATTAAACAGGTAAAGTACTGGAGATTAAGCAGTGAGTTACTTTTTGCACAAAGCCATGACAATACCAGTCAGAGTAACAATTATAAGTGGTAAATAAGTGTATTTAAAGCTATATTTACTTGAAAGATGTCATTGTATAATTGATATACCATGTTATTCCCTTTTTAAAGTTATATAAAAACTTATAATCACCTGGCATCCACTTTGTGACTGAATTTATGAGAAACTTTGAATCTGTGTTTATTGAAAGTTTAGTGAGACCATTATCTAGTGCCTGTTTTATAGCTTTTGTCGCTGCTTGGATTTCTCCACAGTTGTTAGTGGCTCGTCCAGACACTGGCTCACTGATGTTAAGAGGATGGTCTTGTCCCCAGTATACTCCCAGGCCAGCCCGAGCTCCACTTCTACCATTTGCAGAACATGCACCATCTGTGTACACTTCTACAAAACCCTCATTGTCCATTTGAAACTCCTTAGAACTGCTTTTTTTGTTCTTTTTTGTCTCCGGAGGATCTATTAGGATAGTTTGTTTGCCTTTCATGCTGTTTTTAATGATTTTGTCAACACCCTTTTCAAAACCTTTCAACCTTGCCTCTATGTCGTTCATTTGTTTGTTGAGTATGATGTCCAGGTCGTCAGAAATTTCGAAAGAATTGCTAGAGTCAGATTCCTCCTCACTTTCGTTTTTAGGTTTTGTCTTACTCTTTTTTGTTTTAACTACTTTTTGTGTTGGAGTGGGCCTTTTTAGTTTATTCATTGGAGATTTTTTTACTTTATTCTGTATAGGTTTAGAAGGTGCGTTGTTTCCTCCCTCGACAGTTACGAAGTTCTGAGCATCGGTCACAGAGTCAAATTTTTTGTATCTTGCCCCTGAAAATCCTTTTACTTGCGCTTCGCAATCAGCCCAGGTCATAAATATTCCGGTCGTACGACCTTTGGCTACAGCGTAGAATGGCATTTTTGTCACAATTAACACGTTTCTCCTAAACAAATTGATTCGATTCAAATGTGCATTTTGAATAACTACCTTCCATAATGACATTTCATTCTCTTGTCAGCTGAAGACTTTGGTTGACACTTGACCATGGAGACTAAAGTATAAGGAGTAAATCTTATATGGAGGACAAGTTGAAAAAATGACCAGCTGTAAGCAGCAAATTACAAGGCAAAGTCCGTCCAGCGAACACAATTAGTAGTGTTTAAAGTTGCTATACGGCAATAACTTGCTTAATTATACTTATTTACGTTTTCATAGCATGCTGTTTAATATCGCTGCATGCGGTGCGTAAAACTATGATACGCGAGGCCGATAACAATCGCTATAATGCGACGACTGGCCACCGCGGCTGCCGCCCCCTTAGCTTGCTTTGCGTTCTGAGTTCTGACTAGCGAATCTTGCGATGTGCGACGGACAGATGATAGACAGAGAGAGACTGCCGTATAAAGCAAATAGCAACAAGTGAGAGTTAGCAAGATATATCATTTTTACAAAATAAAATAAAATGTTGCTTTATGATAACCACCACTAACAACAATAGAGCTAGCGTAGCAAGTGGTGTGGCCCTAATTGGGCAATTTATGATTTAATATATCAGTTTTAATTAAACGCAGTGAAGTGTGCTGAGTCACTATTTTACTTTAATAACTTTTGGCGCTATGTTTGAAATTACACCACTTTCTACGATTGCGCCATCCTAATTGGTTACTTTTCAACGGACACTTTTTCATACTCACAGATTGTACCTACTCCATATATGCAAATAACTGAAAAAGGATGCACGGTATGAGCCGTATTCTTAATAACCTTATTAAAGAATACCTACCTAGGTATTCTTTTTTTTAAGTGAAACTTCTTTAGAATCGTTGTGGTTTGAAAATCGATGAAACGCAAAAGCGACAGTAAAAAGAGACAAACACATAAATCTATAGGACAAAGCCTAAGAGAGAATGAGAGCCTACGAGAGAATGGGATCGGATGGGATCGAGTGGGATCGATTAGCATCGAGTGGAATAGAATTGGTTACTGTCATTGACGTAGTTCTTTAATGGTTTTGAAATATTTTAGTAGTTAGTACGTAGTATGTGTGTGAATACGCGTGTATTTGCCGGCGTATTACAAAGCTTACTCGTAGGTAACTGTTCTCAAGTTTCACTTCTACCGTGTGTGAATTGCACACACACTTTTGTTTTTTTTTCTTTTTCCCTTGTAATGGGAAATAGGTATTCTTGTCAAAATAAGAAAATGAAAGGACATTTTTAAATACATTAATGTACTTTATTAGGACACCTAAAAATAGGTTCGTCAATTGTATTTTCACATGTTAACACACCATTTTTCTACATCACCACTAATGTTTGTAAAAAATACCTTAACATATTAATTTTATGTGAGTAAGGTAATATGTGTTATTTGTTCAAATAGTTTGTCCCGCCGTTATCTACATAACAAACTTGTAGAGAAGGAAAGAGTGTACTTGAACTTATACACAAAACATATTCAAGTAGCTACTATCCCGCACAATGATCAAGTTTCTGACTTACGTTACTTGCATGGACTTCGGAAAAGTCATTTACAAAATTTCACTGGGTTACGAAACAATATTCAACTTAGGTACACTGTGTTTGTTATTCATAAGGAATTGATTTACATAAACAATAAAATACAGACGACCCCGTATCAAAATTCATCCAAACCAACTTATCTAATTATTGTAATTTTTACTAAGAGTTAACAAGAAAATTATTTTAATTCATTAGGCTGTTTAAAGGAACGTATTTAAAAACTAACAACTATAACGTCATATCCTTAGTTTTAGAAGAGTAGAGATTGTGAATGGCAGAATAAAATTAAAAAGTAAAAATTTGTATTAGGCAATGTAAATCCTTTTTTTCATTATTTCAGCCAGTTTATAATAAATGCGATGACGAGAAATTTAAGTAGGTAATGCTTATTAATCCAGAAATATTTTATTAAATATTGAGCTTGGAGAAATAAATGGCACTATTTCTTATTATGGATTCAGCATATGTTAGTTCAGCCAGAACTCATTTCATTATACAATCAAACATTTAATAATATTTATACGAACTTTACATATTTTCTAAATGTTTTATTATAATAATAATATGTAAAAGATGGTTAACAAAACACAACATCCCAAGCCACAATACTCTTCCTTAAGAAACGGTAACACATACGATCCAAATACCTAAATAACTAATTAAAGTTCTAAACAGCTCAAAATTGGTATATAAAACATACCCTTAATTTTTAATTAAATTATATTAAAACAACAGTACACAACATACTAATAAAATTTGTTAAATAATGTGAACAATCGTTTTGGTTAATACTTGGCAAATGTTAGATCAATGATCAATGAACAATGAAATGAATTCAATCAGGAAATGACTAGTTTTCAAAAATAGTATGTGTAGAAGAAGACATTTTTCAATCAATTCAATTCACGTGATCCAAAAATTCAAATAAAGGCACAATAATTTTTAGTGTATGGAAAAGTCATACATTGTTTTGAAAACTATTTTAACGATCCTATATCGACTTTTTTATTAGTAATAAAATATTTTTGTTAATTAATTTAAGAGTCGGAAAAAAAATTGGGCAAGTTGTTTGCCATTTACATTATTAATTATTGTTAAAATGGGGTTTATAATATGTATGACTTGGTGAAGATTACATTCTTTGGCTATAGTGTTCGTAGGTACATAGGTATTTTTTTTTAAAGAAGTAACATACTGTTATTTCACCCAGCGATACTATGCAAACAAATTTATAATAGCGCCATCTATTCTCAATGTATGGAACGAGACTTGTGTAGAGAAATACTTTTGTAATCTAGTAACTGCAAGGTTGCAGAATGTTATAGAAGTCTGAGGGTGGACCTTTTTGGAACGTTCCATGCATTTCGGTCGAATATGCGACTAGGTAGATAAAGTTGACGCGATTGACTACCGACTACCGAGACAGCCTCGCGCTCTCATAACCCCATGACAATTTTGAGATGATCCATATATGGCGCTTTTATCAATTTGTTAACGTAGCACCGACATAACAGTACTAAGGTACATCTGGTAGACCGTCATTTATCTCGAAACAGCACCTGCAGACTAGAGTACAATGGTAGATCTACCTAGCGTTATCTAGAAGCGTAGGTATATTACAGCTGCCTTTACTATCGTCACGTTTTTATCCGTAATTTATAAACCAAACTGCTTACACTGAAATGAAATAATTATGAATGTTCCAATTCACACAAGTTAAATGGGTCATAAAATATTTGGCTAATAATTAAACAACTCACTTCCCTATGTTATCAATATTAGCGATTTAGATTCCGTTACCTCCAAATCACATAAGTTGGACATAAATTATTACATATTCCAATACCACATTTGTGTAGTTAAGACGTATACATAAATATTATTAGATTAATTTAAAATAAAATTATGTTTTTGCGATATTAATATTTTTAGGTAAAGCATTAAAGTTTTTATTTTAATTTATCCCAACAATATAATGTACTATGTCGCTGCATTTGGTATTCTTTTCGTAAATACATAGCATTTCTGATTATTGACTACACATCTGTTCTTAAAGACTTCTATATACCCACTCATCCATCATCTTAAACCAGGAAATAATGAAGTCACAAATAGAAAATAATAATTTTCAAGTTGTTTTTCCAGTTGCGTTCCACCTAATTCCTAATACTTAATTTCACAAAACTTAACGGGTTAAGTCAACACTAAACACCTATCAGATAATCCCTTCGGATGATCCCTCATCAGAATTTCTCTACCTACTAAATACTAAATTAGTGTGCGTGTTTCTTACACTCATTTTTGTCATGATAATTTAACGGACGAATGCTGATAGCTTATATTTCAAATGCGTTAATGTGGATGGAGCAGTGATATGAATAATCTTAACAGACGGTTAATGAGAAATATATGACAAATCATACACTATATGCAAGTATATACGCCGATTGCCTTATAATAAATACATAGACCCACACATAAAACTAACAATCGCATAATACATTGGGAAGTAAACAGTTATAACGTATTAAATAATAGATAATAAAATGCTGAAACGTTAACAAAACGTTCGACATTGTTCATCGATATGAATGCACTTCAGTGTCTACGCACTACGACTACTAATGTCCAGATTACTGCTACATCGTCACAAGGCACGTATACCACTAGGATACGTTGAAAAAATATTTCTCTGTCTCTGATAACTGTTTATGTTCAATGTCCCGAAACCTAACTATGCAACAATGTTCGTGATCTTTGGTGTTCACTGTAAAGTAATCGAACAAACTCTCTAAATGGAGCACTCGTCGCTATCGCGGGCGTAGTCTTCATCGTCGTCGTCCTTGCGCGGACTGTTCTTCTTCACCTTGCTGGCCACCGCGCCCGTGTTCACTTTACTGAACACACTGCTGCGGTTCAGCCGCGAGATCTCTCTCTGCGGACTGAGCCGCTCAGCGACTGCTCTCTCATAGTTATCAGAGATCTTGTTCACGCCGTTCACTGGACTCGTGATCGGAGACTTCGCTTTGAGTGGTGAAGTCGCTTTCAGCTCTCCGGATTTGTCGAAGAGTCCGCTCGTCGCCGCCGTGTAGGAGGGGGGGTCCTTCGCCCGCGCCCCAGGTGAGCCGAGCAGATGCGAGTACAGGAAACTGTTGTTGCCGAAACTAGCGTACCGGCTGTCCGATTTCCCGTTGACCATCATCAGACTGACCGGTTTCTCGGGGGGTACGGGTTTCTCCGGCTTTTTGTCTGGGAGGCCGTTCTTGGGGGCCGGTGCTTCGGGGACGTGGGCGCCCCACCGGTCGGTGCCGAGGGAGTAGATGGAGCTGAGGTTGACGTACCCGGGGCCTGGGGAGTGGGTGCGGTGCCCGGCGGGTGTGGCAGGTGCGGGGGACGCGGCGGAGGGGGGCTCGCGGCGGGGGGGCGGCACCCCCTCGCTCAGCGTCGACTCCTCCACGCTCGAGTCCTCGATTACGTCCGTGTTCGTGATATCATCTATATTTGGCGACAGACAGTCCTCGTCCGTCTCATCGTATGAGCTGCAAGCGGAAAGCTTGTTTAGTTTCGATACAGAATGAATTGTCAAATAAGTATATGTACTGAATGCAAGAAAAAAGTTCATTGTTAGTGTTGCTTCATGCCTGATGCCGATGAGTTTGATTATTAACAAAAGCTAAAAATGTTCGTGTATGGGGTATGAAGTGGGCCATACATATTTACATAATATAATATTCATCAGCAAGGCAGACAAATACTTTCAAGCGAAATCAACAGCACAGTATGAGGACGGGACTCTTGGAGCGCAATGGTATATAAACTGTATTTAATGTAACGTGTGTCACACATTCAGTGCAAGTTCACAGGAGTAAGCGATAAGAGCAGAAATCAGAATGCAGTCCCGAGAGGAACGTGTGCTCAAGTCAAGCTCATATCAAGCGGCGCCAGGGCGCGGGGTATGTCTCGTTCGAACACGGTCATCGCAACAAAAGACAATACATACACTGCAATTCAGCATCACATTCTTACCCTAGCATAGCCAGTTCTGTCTTCCTCCCTGATGAAAGAAATCGTAGTATATAATGAACGGAAGGAATAGAAATACATATAATAAATATAAATACATATATACTCAAATACATATACATAAACAAGATATGGATGGTGTTCTAAGAGTCAACTACGCGATCGTGTTAACATGGTTTGAATGTGATGGATTTATTATAGACGTTCTACTCGTTGCATTCAGAACATATCCAGTGTTTATATCTAACATCACTGTAACTGTAGTCGGGGTGTGCAGGTCCTAAGCAAAACTGTGGATTCGTGAACTACAAAATGCATCAAAATGCTTCTCACTAGTGATCATCGGGCGTCGTAATACATTCTAAACCATGATATTCTACTTTACCACGAATATATAATGTTTATTTGAATAATTTGAACCCGTTCAATCCATTATTCCTGCACAACTCATAGAAACGTTTTATACACTTCTTTTTCTCTGACTGTTGCATTATTTTGTACAAGTGCCTGTACGTGGTAAGAAATAACATGTTATTATGTGCCGTAGCATATGTAATACAGTAGGTATATATCGAAGCGATAGTGTGGTGTGTTCTTACATTTGGTCCTGCGCGTCGCTGCCACCTTCCTCTGCCACCAGCAGTTCGTATTCTTCCGCTGCGAATCTATCCCATTCGGACATCTGGAAATTAAAGCAAGTATATTAGTATTAATTAAATAAACACACCAATCAGTCAGGGACATTGATCCGACCCCACACTATCCTGTATCGTGGGTATTAAGAACTAGGACTACGGTCCCACAACACCTAGACCCGAAACAAATATGTCTGTCACATTGGCCTCGGTGCGGGAATCGAACCCACGGCTTCTCGTTTTACAGCCAGCTACTCGCCCGCTGCGCCACGGCGGTTGTCAATTGAGATCCTCATATATTTTAAAACATGGTTAACATACTTTATTCAATGACGAAAGAAACTTAATAGGTTTTTTCGTCATTGACTTTATTAGAAATTAGGTCTCTCTTACGCGATAATAGGTTTAACAGTTGACACGTTTTTTAACCGACTGCAGAAAAGGAGAAGTATCTTTTTTTATGTATGTTCCCCGATGACGCCTGGACCGATCGAGAAATTCTTTTTTTGTTTCAAAGGGTAGGTATACTTTCCAGGTGGTCCCATTGGCACCAAGTCAGGATCTCAGGATGATGGGATCTCAGAAAACTCCCAAATTTTATAGGGACGCATAATTTGTTTTTTTATTGAAGTAATAAAAAACTTTTATTATTTGAGAAAGAAATCAAGAATGCAAGGACCATGTACCGAAATAAACTATATTAATCGGTCTTAATTATTTGTTGAAAAACATATTTGTTATTCATTTATAATAACAAGTAATTGTCAGTGATTAATAGCTTTCTAGAATCTTTACAATCTGTTAACACCTTAGAGTAGGCAACCAAAAACACTCTAAGGTTAACACACGTGTAACATACAGAAAAATGCGTCTTATTGAGAACCTCCTTTTTAATCGGTTAAAAATGACTCAAGATAAAAAAAACTATGCGATAATTCCTCTGGGATGTGGATATAAGGCGGTGATCAGTTCATTAGAGAGTTTGTGGAGGATCTGTGAGTACTATATTCGACTATTTTATTAATATTTCTACTACATTCGACTATTTTATACTATATTCGACTATTTTATACTATATTCGACTATTTTCTACTATATTCGACTATTTTCTACTATTTTTACTATTTTCTACTACAAAGAAATTAATATTAAGAAAGATGTACCTCGCAGTCAGAGTCGCGCTGTGTGGCGAACGGGTCGCGCTGCTCGTGGTCCAGATACTTCTCCAGGTTGAAGAACGTGTCGAAGAAGATCGGCGTCAGCTTGCACCGCTTCAGGTCGGTCAGCGTGATCTTACCATCCTCCGCAGGGTGCACCATGTCCAACATCTGGAATATAATACAATCAAACAGTTGAAATCTATACTAATACTATAAATGTGAAAGTAGCTCTGTTTGTAAGTAGGTGTTAGTCGAGGGGTCTGAGAATAACATAGGTTTTTTATCCTGGAAAATGCACGGTTCCTATGGGATAACAAAATACAGAAAGATAACTAAAGATGTCTCTATGGATTTTAAACCTCTGCTTACAAAAATAAATACCACGCGGGCGAAGCCGCGGGTAAAAGCTAGTAAATAAACAAATTAACACCCAATAGTCACACACATAGCCCCGATCCCACACTAAGATACGAGTCTTATGTTGTGGGTATCAGGGACTACGAGAGACGCACGGTCTGACAACACCCAGACCCTGGACACAAATGTCTGTCATACAAACATTTGTCCCGTTGTGGGAATCGAACCCGGCTACTCGCCTACTGCGCCACGGAGGCTGTCAAAATAAAAGAATATCTTTGATCTTTGAACAGAATATTAAGCCGTCGTTTTAACGTGTTCAGTAAATAAGAATACAACCATCGGGATTTTGGAAATTATAATCCTACTGCCCTGCAGACTGCCTCGGTGGCGCAGTTGTAATTGCGCATGCAATACGACTGCTGTGCTGAGGTCTCGGGTTCGATCCCCGGGTCGAGTAAAGTGATATTGAATTATTCTATTTAGAAATACTCAGTATCAGCCCGGAGTCTGGAATTGTGCCCGGTATGGCGATAGGCTCGCCCCTTATCATATTATGGGACCGTAATAAATTTGGCGAAAAGTGGGTTACATCTCTGCCTACCCCTTGGGGGATTACAGGCGTGAGTATATAAGCTTTGCAGTTCTTGTTTATTCAGGTCTATGAGTGCAAATTCTTCAATAATTGGACGAATATTGAACTATCTTGTTTCATATTTTAACAAAGTAATGACCTGACATAAGCAGTCGTTAAAGGGTAGAGTTTCGATCCCGATGGCCTCCATGCGCTGCATCTGCTCCTCGTAGAAGTACTCCAGCTCGTACATGGAGATGTACCCGTCGCCGTCCATGTCCATGCATCTGGAAATAATATATGTATATATATATATAACGGCGCGCGATATTATTGAATAATGAAAATCAGTCTATTTTGAGAATTATCCATTACTTTATTATTTTTAAGGAATTATGGTTTTGTATTCGATTAAATACTCTTTGTAATTCAGAGCGGCTAACACCGAATGGAGTTGCGTCTGTCATTGCGTGCGAACTGCGAATGTCTTGTCAATTAGTTCTCTGGTTGACAGCGGTTGTGCGTTGTGGTGATACCAAAGAGTATTATACTATATACGGAAAGGTGATACGCAAACCCATTGGCTCTAAATCGCTATTTATTATTGTAATCCCTAATTGTCTAAGTTATTTAAATGTCTGTATTATTCAAATATTGTAAAGGCAACGCCATAGTCCACTTATTTCAACGTTTCCTGAAGTTAAACGCCTACCATGGAATTTCGTGATACAAGTTCACGAATAAGCAAGATGCAGCAGATCGGCTATTCCGACGTCCCGACACATATATATATATGTGTATAAAAAAATATATATATATTTTTTTTATTCTGTCTTGTCAAAGAGCAGCTATAGCCTGGTTGGTTGCGGTACGGACTGTCAACACGAAAGTCGATGTTCGAAACCCAAGTGGCATACACCTCTGACTTTTCTAAAGTTATGTGTGTATTCTTTGTTAATTGTCGCTTGATTTAACGGTGAAGGAAAACATCGTGGGGAAACCTGCATACCTGAGATATCTCAAAAAAAGATTTTCGAAGGTATATGAGGCTACCAACCCACAATAGGCCAGCGTGGTTCACTTAGGCCTAACCCCTCTCATTAGTAGAGGAGGCCCTATGTATGTAATATTATTAATTATATTTATTCTGTCACGGCAAAGTGATCACACTGATGGTAAGCGCAGTGCCGTCCAATTAGAATGTCAAGTAGCGAGAGAAAATCTATCCCTCGCTCAACAGAATCATGCCGGTATGCTTTTTTACACTACGCCATGGGCAAGTTGAAGAAGCGGTCGAGGGTTTAGTGTCAGTCTACTGAGAAGGCCGCAAAACGGCCAAACATCGTACCCCAACTCTAGACCCCCTACATTTGCTCGGTTGGGAATCGAATCTACGGCATCTCGTTTCACAGCCGGCTAATCGCCCGCTGCGACACGGAGGCTGTCTAATACATATATAAAACAGATTTGTTAATATTTGTTGATATTTGACAATCGTCAGTTTAGCAAAAAATTAAACTCAAAATTTGTTTTATTGTTTTTTTTATATATTCTGTATTAGACTCGTTTGTAACACAAATAGTTGAATGGTATGTTACAAAGCTATGAGTGCGCGGTTGCATGCGATGGCAGTAAAGTTTTGGCGCAAGTCTCGAATAATTTTAACTAGTTATAACTGTGGACGTGGCACGTGACCTCACTGTTTACGTTCAGTTTACTATTTAAACTGCTTTGTGTTTACTGTTTGTGTTCTTACTATATTTTAACGCTAGGAATTATACGGGAAGTCGTTATCTTAAGGCGGTACGTTGCGCAAATTTAGAATACATCTAGTTCCGATAAAAGAGAATATATAAAACTAGATGTTGCTCCCGCGTGGAGATTATTGTAGTTTTAGTAGGGATCCTTATTTTTTTCTTGCAATTAAAATAGCCTATATTAATCAGTGATAATGTAGCATTCAAATGGTGAAAGAATTTAAAATCGGTCCAGTACTTTTTGAGCCAATTCGTTACAAACATACTTACATACAAATCTTTCCTCTTTATAATATTAGCATAGATATATATAAGAAAAATACATGCTATATATGGCTTCATTCCGAAACAATCGACTGTCTCAGAATTTCTATAAGTGTTCTCAAGTAACATAGAAGAAATCTCACATCAAGCAGGGTTCACAGTTTTATTTTATTATTTAAAAAAAATACTAATACAACTATAGTGTGTGCTAACAAAGATGATTGACATCTTCGCTTCAGTCAATTTGTCGCAGCAGTCAGACACGAACCCGCCAAGGTCATTTGCACCGGTTACAGTCTTAACATAGCGAGACAGTATCGTTGAAAGGCATAGGTGCAGTTTTTTTTTTAACCTGCCACAGTAATGTGAACACACAGCACCTGATGGTAAGCGCAGAGCTGTCCAGTAGTCCACAGGAATATCAAGTAGGGAGAAATAATCTATCCCTCGCTACTCAAAACAATCATGCCGGCCTGCTGTATAGCTTCTTCAAACCATGGGGCAAGGAGGTGACGCAGCGATCGAGGGTCTAGTGTCAGAGTACTCGGAAGGCCACAACACGGTCAAACATCGTACCCCAACTATAGACCCTCGACAAAAACCGGATGAACACTGGCTGGTGGCAGAACGCGCCATACTTGCGTATGCCACTGTGGCGGGTTTCGGGCGGATATGAATATTCTACCACCAGCAAATCTAGATGTGTTGAGCGATATATGCACAAGCTCCATACTTCTGCTATTTGATCAGTATCAATATTCCGAGTACAATGTTTTGTTAATTCAAACAGTAAATCCTATCACAATATGACAAATTCGTGCTATCTCCATGAGTGAGTCTACTAGAAACATTAAGAATAATTCATAGTTATAATTTTTTAAAGCATACTGAAATATTGCGATAGACTTGTCAGTGGATATCATCTCCATTGTCAAACATATCCTTAGTACAGAACAGTTAGTTACCTGAACCAGTATTCAATAGCAGTGGGGTGCGTCTTATCCTCTTCAGCCAGGAGGAACCACACGAATTCCGTGTAGGACATACGTGGTTCCCCATCTGGCGTCAACCGGTTCTGGTTGCCTCTCGTCACGCAACCTGACAGCACACGCTCGATCATCCGGCTCGATAGTGCTGCAAATGGTTTCGACGTATTAAGTACATCTTGTCACTGTTGTATGCGAGAGGAAATCAAACAATCGCCACTGCTTATAAAGCTCATAAACCAGTATAAAAGTATAATTTTATTTAACGGCAGGCAGCGGCTCTTCTGTGCCCTGGCATTGCAGAAGTCTATGGGCGGCGGTAACTACTTACCATCAGGTGGCCCGTTTGCTCGTCTATCTATTCAGGCATTAAAAAACTTTGAGGAAAATGGAAAAGGGTTGGAGGTGTTTTGAAATATACTAAGATCGCAAAAGAATATAAAGCTGTTATTTTACATAATGCCATTCAGAATTGATGTGAAAGCAATTAAATATTTTCAGGCGTAGAAGCACTTTCACATATATTGATATGAAATGATTATGATGTTCTGAGAACCTTAAAACAATTAGTAGGTAAAATTCTAAACGAAAAAAATATTTATGTCTAGCTAATAAATACCGCAGAAATAAGGAGTGGATAAAATGCGTGGTGTCAGGTCACTTGAAAGAACTACCATTATTAGGTGGGCCTTGAATGGGACCAATGCTTTTATGAATTTAGAGGTGGTCTTTGGAATTTTAAATTGGACTATCGATGCCATATGCTATCGGATTCAACAAATTGAAGTACGCAATCTACTTAGATCATTTCTTCTTATTTAGCAGCTTAATGATCAATATTGAAAATACTTACACTAGAGAATACGTTACATTACTAAATACGACTAAGATATTATAGCCCGAAAACTTTGTCGTCAGAGTAAAGAATGTCCCACAGGAATTCTAACTGAAGTGTAAGTTATTTCTGCGGAGTTGCGATAAATGTCTAGAGAAATTCTTTTGTTTCTTTCTACTAGTACAGTACTTTGTAACTGTACGTTTGTTTGTAAAACAAACGATCTTTTAGAATGATAAATGTGAATGAAATGAAAATGATTCTTAATATCACTGTAGCGAGATGTGGGGTTTGTTAATGTGAATAGATAAGATCTGTACTTTTCTAACAAAACAGGAGAATCTTTGCTATCTTTCTTTTAATTTTAACACTCATCATTAAAAAAAAGCTCAAGGATTTCGATGCAAGTTCGACAGTGAAACCTTAGGAAACATAGTGGTTACAAAAATTGCTATGGATCCCAGTAAAGAAATGGTTACAGAAGAAATTATATATATATATATATTTAATATCTCACCATGGTCATTGTGCCTCGCAAGGTCGTGCCTGTCAATGAAGAGATCGTGATCTCTGTCCAACTCCCAGAACTTGCAGTAGATGACGTAGAAGTGTTCGTAACTGAAAAACAAATACAATTATAAATCATCTTAAGCTATTTGGAAACAGTGTATTTTATCGAGATAAAAAGGAGCCTATATCATGTTGTTCAAATCTTGTCGGTGCCTTGCTCTGTGAAAAACAAAAAAATATTCCGCGGGAACCGTACATTTTTCAGGAATAAAAGTAGCTTATGTGCTATTCCAGACTATAATCTACCTCTGTGCTTGGCTATAGTATAACGATAGCCAATCAAGTTTGCTTCATATTTGATGAATTATGATTACGAATTCGAGTATATCAGTCTATTTATGATGTATCTGAATTTATGCTGGAGCTTAATATAAATACGAGAAATATACGAGATATACGAGAATATCAAAATGAAGAGTTTCATTTAACATAATGATAACAACCTGATTTCTACTAATATTATAAATGCGAATGTTTGGATGGATGGATGGATGGATGTTACTCAATCACGCTACAACGGCTGGACGGATCTGGTTGAAATTAGGCGCAGAGATAGAATAATCTATTGTCTGGAATAGCACATAGGCTACTTTTTATCCCGGAAAATGCACGGTTCCTCTGGGACAGCATACTAAAGAAAGATGTCTTAATGAAATAATCGCTTAAGATATCAATTTTATACCTTTTCTTTTAAAAATAACTACCAGGCTGGCTAATATCATTACTAAATAATTACTAAATAGAACTACTAAAGTTTAAAAAGAACCAACCTAAAATATTGCGTAACTTGATTGATATCTTCCTCGTCCTCTAAAAGCTGTATGACTTGTAGCAGGTTCGATCTTCTCAGCTCCGGTATGGATATTCTTCCCGACCAAGAACGATTCACACAGTAAAATATCCTAGCGATCACCTGAAAAATACAGACGGTTGAGAAACTCCTTTATATGAAGTCGGTTCAAAAACGAACACGATCATAAAACAAAGAGAAATGTTTACAATTAAAGTCATAAAAATAAATGGGGCAGCATTAAGTTTATTTAGTAACAGTTTTGAGGAAGTAACTTTTCTGAGTAATTTTCTATTATCGGCTTGAACATTTGAATATAGGGCAAGCTTACTCATGTTATGAGAGAGTCTACGAATGTAATTTTAAACTCAATCTAGTTTCTAACAAAGCTGTTGGAATATTTGATTAAGAACCAGACCAGTTGTGGTTACTATACATATTTATTACTTTTAATTAACAATACAGTTCGGTAGAATTATAAAATTTATTTAGCAACCGTAAGTTGGTGTGGAATGATCCCAAGATTAATTACAACAGTTACAAACAAAGGACACATATAAGGCTTTAGTAGGTTGGGGAACAACACAAATTTTACCATACAACCCTTCCTATTCCGAAAGTCCTTGTCATAACTTCTAAAGAGTTATGTAGAAGCTGTAGTAAAGTTTAAAGTTGCCCTTGCTTGGCGAAACTTTCTTGCCCTTAATTTAACATTTAGATGGGACACAGTAAATATTTAGCTATTTTGTTCAAACATTACATTAACATTGGACAATAATACTTATAATAAAATATTTGATATTGTGTAAAAACTTGATATTTCCACGATATATTTTGCTCTTCATTGTTGTAATCTTGTAAATTAATTATATTTATTTAAAGTGGAAGAGCCACGCTATAGACAACTATTTCAGCAGCATAAATGTGCTTGACTGGAGTAATACCACTGCCTTACAGAAAACAGTCTCAAAGCGACAATTTATATTCATTCTGTGTGTGAGATTTCCGCCAGGACCACACAGGACCTTACTACTTCTCAATTCCTTCAAAATCGGCAATGGGTATATGATTTTTCTGATGGTGGGAGTGTTTATGGGCGGTGGATTACATACCATCCGGTGATTCCCTTGCTCATTTACCTAGAAAAATATTTAGTCCTGAAAGCAGAACATTCGTCAAAATAAAAGAAATCGATATTCGATAGTGAATTTTTAACAGATACTATTGAGCATTATTATCTTTAGCGTCTTGAGCTTCTTGCTTCTAGTTTTTATTCTTTGCAACAATTTCTTATCTTAGAATAAATCAAAAGTAAAGGTGCAAAGCTTACAGTATGCACATATCTGGAGTGGAACTCCGTGGCTTCTTTCAAGAAGGAGAGTCCAGGGTGCGTGTCCACCACGTCCTGTACCAATGGCACGAAGTCCTCTGGCGCCAGGGTGCTACTCTTCCCCCGCGTCAGGATGTACACGAACCGTGACGCGTGGTCGTGGCATTGTGATGTCATCCTATAAGAATGATGGGATTATCCTGACTAATGTGTGCTGTAGTAGAGGAAAAACATCTTGAGATGAGTTGTGTCTTGATACTGTTTAACCGAAGCTGTATATTTAATGAGGCTTTAATTAATTCAATTAAAAAAAACACAATAGAGATATTTAATGTAGAGGTATTGAAAACACCGTGATCAAAATACGGACATATTAACATAACAAATCGAAACTTTTCACAGTTTAGTAAAATGTTGGGTCTAAATGCAAGATTAGATGATGCTTTCTTACTCTCTCCAAAAATCGATGAATTTGTGACCGTCAACGGGAACATGGAGATTCTGTTGCGTCGCCAGGAACAAAGGCATTTTCCAGTAGAGGGGGCATTCGCACGCCTTTACAATATGTTTAAAGCTTTCTCTTGGGACCTGCGAACAAAATGAACAATTTAAATATTTAGTCATTCAATTATTCAATCTGTATATATAAAAGAAGAAGCTGACTGACTGACTGACTGACTGACTGACTGATCGATCAACGCACAGCCTAAACGGCTGGGGTTAGAGACTTGAAATTTTGACAGTAGGTACCTATTATGACGTAGGCATCCACTAAGGAAGGGTTTTTGGAAATACCACCCCTAAGGGGGTAAAATAGGGGATGAAAGTTTGTATGAAAATCCGTCATTTTTGAAGTTAAACGCATGAATATTGGTATTTACTATTGTATACTTTTTCTCCCAAACATGACCTCCACGCGGGCGGAGCCGCGAGCAACAGCTAGTGAATATATAAGATAGCGGAATTTTATTATTAAAGCTGTTTGTTTCAATTGTCAATTTTATCTATTATACTAGCTTTTGCTCGCGGCTTTGCCCGCGTGGTATTTATTTTTGGAAGAAAAGGTATAAAATCCATAGAGGCATCTATTACATCTTTCTATATTATGCTATACCATAAGACCCGTGCATGTTCCAAGATAAAAAGGCTATGTCATTCTCAGACCCCTTAACTAATACTATGCAAAAAAGCATATCGATCCCTTGCTCTGAGTAAAACAAAAACGAAACTATCCCACGGAAACCATACATCTTTCCGGAATAAAAAATAACCTATGTGCTATTCCAGACTATAATCTATCTGTTTGCCAAATTTGAACCAGACCCGTCCAACCGTTCTGGCGTGATTGAGTAACAAACTTCCAACCATCCATCCATCCAAACATTCGCATTTATAACAGTAGTAAGATTAAAGCCTTTTTTCATAGTCAAATATAAGACCATCGCGTTATTTGCTAATGCAAGGAAATACATGTGTCTTTTTGAGGAATTACAAGACTCCATGCAGTAAAAAGACATAATAAATACAGGTGTGTAAATATAAAAGATAGTTTTAATGGCCTATTGTTGTCTGTAATTGGTAAGATTTCACAGTAAGCAGACAGCGACCTTTGAGATCATTTAAATTCCAGCAACATTGTTTCCATGTGTATAATAATATAAGATTTTTATGTTCTGAAAATAACTTAGATTTTCTACGTTGCATTTATCGATAATCAGCTACGACCAACAAAACAATGATGCTATTGGGCGATGTTGTCATGCTGGTTGAAAGTCTATTTGAATTTGAATTTCGAAACGCGACTTAAGGTTACGAGAAATCATGATGGGGCTTGATATATATTTTTTTTTATACCATAGACCGACAAACGAGCCAGTGGGTCACCCGCCAGTGGTAGACAAATATGTCTACAGCGTGGCTCTACCACTAAATAAATCTCTATATAACATTGTTACCATCCAGATAGCTCCTAGTGCCATAATAGCAAACAGAATAAAATCTTGCTCAGTATCGACTGGCTCTTTAAGACCTTATCGTTAAGTAAGGGGAGTCGATGGTTTTTCCATCCAAGTATAGTGACGTGCCTACACTTCCTCAATACCTTGATATAGTAAAGGGAAGATCAAATATGTCAATCGTCGGTACGTTGCGTCCCTCGACAGTCGCCAGAAATATATCGGCCTGAAATAACTGGATATGTACCGGCTCACCCGGAAACGCGTCTCGTCGGACCGAGTCGCTATGGTTTTTCACCCTGAGTCCGGTTTTCGTAATCCAGTAAGAACCTGTGGTATTAGTTTATCAAATACGTAAACTGTCATAGTTCTTGCGAGTAAACTGATACCCACAACACAAGACTCTATAAAGTTCTATAGTTATTTAAAAGCAATCACTTTATTAACGCTGTTTTAAGTTTTCACTTCTATCGGTAGTCCTCTCACTGTCTATTTATTATTAAAGCATAATCACGTAAAATACATAGACAGATATGTTTGATCTTAAAGTTAGAAACAAGGCCTTTAGTATCCTTGATTGTTTTGAGAATGCGATATTACAGAACAAGTTGTTTTGTCTAACAAACAAAGGAATCTGGTTTGAGAACATTATCGCCCACTTGCCGTAAAGCTGTTTGAAACTAGATTATCAAGACAAGGATTAATTAATTGATTGTGTCAAGTACCAGAAACGATATCAGATATAGTAAGTGCTGTTATTTTTTAAATGAGAGTAATGAATATTCAATATCTTTGACAAAGCTAAGTCTTTAATTATTTTGTTAAATTCTGCGTTGATGATTAAAACAGCAGCCCGGCATGATTGTGTTGAGTAGCGAGGGATACATTGTCTCTCGCTACTTTATACTTTAACTGGACTGCACTGCACTTACCATCAGGTGCAGTGTGGTCACTTTGCCGTGCAAGGATAAAAAAAAGATTATTTTAACTATATTTAACGGTTATTATCTTCTAAATAAAAAAGAGAACTTGAGAATGGGAGGAAAGAAAGGTACACCACCTTTCCTTTCGAAAATCCTGATAAATTTGAATTCTAATAAATGTACATTAATTGTGAACAATTGTTCTTGAAACCATCCGTATTTGCTGTAATAAATCATAAACAGTACACCGACTTCAATAAAAAACAAATTATGCGTCACTATAAAATTTGAGGGTTTCCCTTGATTTTTCTGAGATCCCATCATCAGATCCTGACTTGGTGCCAATGGGACCACCTGGGAAGTATACCCTTTTAAACAAAAAAAGAATTTCTCGAATCGGTCCAGGTGGTCTTCGAGTAATCGGGTAAAATACATAAAAAAAAAGATTCCGACGAATTGTTAACCTCCTCCTTTTTTGAAGTCGGTAAAAAAAAAGATTCCGACGAATTGTTAACCTCCCCCTTTTTTGAAGTCGGTTAAAAAGCAGTCGTACCGTGTACAATTGCGCCACCGAGGCAGTCGTGAAAATATAATTTAAAAACAGTAACTAGTTTCGTAAGCTACCCATTTTACCCTTATGCGACTTTATAAAGTACATAAAAGTTTGCTGAACAAGAACCTCAGTATTTCTGACCTTTTGAGCCTGCCCTCGAAATCTCTGAACGTGGAATAACTTTAGAAATAAAAGTCAGTTCGTCCACACGGGGATTTACGATTATATCTGAAAATTATGTCAACATTGATCATGTGCATTATAAAATTTAGTTGCATATGTATACCACTACAAATTTTTGAAGATACAAACGGAACGTTAGTAGTTTTTGCATGATTAGTGGCCATCACACATTGATTTGGGAATCGTGTCTTTTTCGGATTCAGTCGATGAACTCACGCATAAACTGGCAACCATATTATTACTTTTTAAATAAAAATTAAACCGCCTTCAAAAAAACCCAGACACAACTAAAAAGCAAAAAATAATTGGTTACATTTAAATCAATTAGTTATATGCAATTTAAATCAATTATTTTTGGAGTCGGTGCCGGTGTTGTTTTCTTTACTTTTAGATTTATAAAAACCAAGTCTGGATCTATTTTATATTTTTTTGTATGCCTGATTATTCTGTTTTTTCCATGTTTTGGCTGGCACCGACTCCAAATAATTGATTTAAATTGCATATAACTAATTGATTTAAATGTAACCAATTATTTTTTGCTTTTTAGTTGTGTCTGGGTTTTTTTGAAGGCGGTTTAATTTTTATTTAAAAAGTAATAATTTATTTTTTGCTTTTTAGTGGTAAATTATATAAAATCGGTTAAAAGCTGCTGAAGATATTAGAATTTACGTGTATTTTAATTTTATCACCCCTCCCTCACCCCCACCCCTTTTACCCTCTCTCACTGAAACTTAACTTTTATAATGAACGTAATGCAAAAAGAACCACTGGAATACTACTTAATTTTAAGGAGTTACCCTCTCCAGCTCCGAAGATATTCATCAGATCTTCACCATATTTTTATGGGACCAAATGACAAGCACCAGCTTTCAATCAAAGAAAGAATGGTCGAAATCGGTTCACACAGTACAGAGAAACGAGGTAACAAACATGAAAAAAAAAAGCAACATACAGTCGAATTGAGAACCTCCTCCTTTTTTTGAAGTCGGTTAAAAATATCGTAAATTGTTTTTATACCAGAATCATTGATGAATTCATAATTCACTTTATACGGTACCCTACAAAGTTTTAATAAAAAAATGATCGAATTTCATGTCATGCGTTTGTACAGGTTTGTACGCAACTAGTCACACCAGATAACCTTTGTCTAAATGTTGCATTTCTGTTTACGCAAAAAAACAAGCTTGCTATACTCAATCTGTACCTATATATAAAAGAAGAAACTGACTGACTTATCAACGCACAGCCTAAACGGCTGGGGTTAGAGACTTGAAATTTTGACGTAGTACGTACCTTTTATGACGTAGGCATCCACAAAGGAAGGGTGTTTGGAAATACCACCCCTAAGGGGGTAAACTAGGGGATGAAAGATTGTATGAGAATCCGTCATTTTTGAAATTAAATTCTATAAAATTGGTATTTTGTATTGTATGCTTTTTCTCCCAAACATGACCTCCACGCGGGCGGAGCCGCGAGCAACAGTTAGTTTCTTATATGAAGAATGCTTATCATCTAGTTTTTACAAACATTAATCAACATCCTGATTAGATTATATTAAACAAGAAAGGACAGGAGAACAGGAAGCTGGCAGACAGTATGGGACCATGCCAGTTGACGAGTATTTGTATGCGATCGCGTTAGTCCCTGGACGGTCGAACTTCCGACACTATGGACGCGCTCAACCACTGACGTCCATTTGACTCTCACTCACGTGCGTGCAGAAACGTGATGCATTTAGGGTTGCCACTTGTCACCTGTTAAATTGGATGTGAGACTCGAAATGATCAACTTATTTTCTATGATTTTTGAGGTGAAAACTTCTTTAGGCACGTTGGATACTTTTGGGATGGGGAAAAACAGGGAAAAAGCACTGAACTCGCGTGGCTCAGATACATGAGCACACCTATGAAGTTCTATAATTATTGACAAGCAATCATAAACAAAAAAAGTTCTTAACTATTATTTCATGGACGCTGTTTCAAAAAAGAACACAGTAATTCCAAAGTTTAAGTTTTCACTTCTATCGACAGTCCACATGACTGCCTATTTTTTTTTGTAATCTGACTTGAAGAGGAACCAAAAGGTGCGCAAATTCGTATTTTTGCCGCACCATCAAGCTGTAGAGCAGTTTGCTAGCACCCGTGTTCACTCCTTCTTATGATCCTGGGTCCTTTAGGCGTAGTGTGAAGAAGCTACACAGCAGGTCGGCATGAATTGAGTAGCCGGGGATAGATTGTCGCTCGCTTCTTGATATTCTAATTGGACGGCACTGCGCTTACCATCAGGTGCAGTGTGGTCACTTTGCCGTTCCAGAATAATATTTTTTTTTGTTTATTTAAAGGTGTATAAAAACACATGTATTATTAAGTAAAATATTAACAAAAATAAGGTCGTTTTGGGATCACCCATTGGTATGTGTATCAACACATACCAATTACAGGTATACACAGATTTAACAGGTACTTTTTATGTGTTGTGATAGTAATGTTTTATGTTTTTATATAATCTTCTTGGTGGAATATTAAGCAAGCTTTAAAGACATTTGACAAGGTATATATGTGGCGTAGTCTAAAGATTTAACAAGAGGTCGTCTACTAATGATTTTGTATGTACTAGATGAATTATATCATAGTGCTAGGATGTAATCGTTGAATCACTTAGGGCAGAAAAACAGCGATTTAAAAAAAAGTTTAAGGTAAACGAATTTAGAGATAATCCTTCACATTTCTTTACAATAATACTGTACATGAGGACTTCTGTGTGCAATGACAAAACACAAAATAAAAACAGTCTTATATCCGAAGTTTGTTTCGGTAATAACCCATCACTAATTTATTCTGACATGTCCGACAGCCCTGACATGTCACGGTTCGTAGACATTTTGTCTGTCACCGTGAAGTAAGCATTTGTGTAAGTGCACGATGATGTGAGTTAACACGAGTTTACAACAAGAAAAGGTCATGCGAGTGAAACGTTAATATTTGTATACTTTATTTGGAATTACGAAGTAGAGTTTGTTTCATGAAAAGCGTAAGAATATACTTAATGGAAGTAATCTAAATTACAGACATGAAGGAATAGTAAAATAAATGATGAATATTAACCATAGATATAGTATATACATTTTAAACAGAAAAATATTTAGTTACAAATTAAGACATACATAAGGTCATGTCAGTATTCTCGGAAGGTCATACTTATGATAAACGTAATCACGCATATGAAGATGCGGATAGTATACCGAAATATAAACAAATAAATAACACCCAAGAGTCACACACATAGCCCCGACCACCCCACACTAAGATACGAGTCTTATGTTGTGGGTATCAGGGACTACCTCCTCCTCCTCCAGGCTCATACCCCAGACACAAATATCTATCTGTCACAGAAACATTTGTCTCGGTGTGGGAATCGAACCCACGCCCTCTCGTTTCACAGCCGGCTACTCGCCTACTGCGCCACAGAGGCTGTCAAAACATGGTATTACTGTGTTCCCAATAATATCAGCTTATTATTTGCCTATGGTTTTAAATTTAAATTTCCCCATTACCTACCTACCCTAGATTTAACATTGAATTACCTCAAATCTCAAATATTTTCAAATCACGTCGCCGCGTAGGGAACATTAACGCCTTTCGCAAGCTTGGACTGTTATCCCTGCGGATAACGCAGTCCTAATTCATATCCCACAGTCGTCGCGAGGTCGTCGACCGGCCGTAAGTAGGTCAGGCCGGCTTGACGGCTCTATTTATAACGGACGATGGACGAGTAGATTTGACAAGACGGTACGGTGCCGCGGCCTTTACCATGCAACATGAGATAGCCATGCAGGGACAGTACCGGATATACCAGATTTAATAAGTATTCTTATGTGTTAATGTCCAAAGGACGATCAAAGAATGGCTGACTTATAACGTTTCAACGTGTTTATGGAGATCACTAATAGGGCCAGTTACCCTGTCACACTGAACAGTCTCTCAAAACATTTTTGTTTTGTTTTGTTTCAGCGGTTTTTTTAGTGCCTTGATATGCAGACGAGCAGACGGGCCACCTGATGTTAAGTAGTTACCGCCGCCCATAGACTTCTGCAATGCCAGGGCACAGCAAAGCCGCTGCCTACCGTTGCGGATTTCAGTACTCCGTGTGTAATAGGGTAGCAAATACTACTAAAGTGGTAAAGTTTTAATTTGAAATGTAGGAGTAAAGTCTTGCTGACTCGATTCTGAAAATTGTTTCATCGATAGGCAGGCTCATTTCTATATAAAGTGTTTTTCGTTGTACCAAAAGTGAAAGTATGAATTGACCATAACGCGTGTGGGGCCGCGGGTAAAAGCTAGTTCAAGGATCACCGGTTTAAGTGTTTTTGGACAAACAATATATTTTATCGCAGTCACAACTGCATAATTCAATAGTCCAACCTCACTTTGCTCATTAACATGTAAGTTGCAAGATCACTTTCATATTCCAGCGATCCTTCTCTCGAGCAAATGCACTGGTCAATTGGTAAACTAGAACATGAGCTATGCGGAATATTAATACAATTAGAAGAGCAATATTCCGGATATCCGCGTAACAGTAGCTCAATCATGAGTTTTTGTCACGTTTAATCTCTAGCGACAAAGTAAAATATTTATATGAATAGCGTCTCTAGGGGTTACGTGAGAGACTAAATTCAGTAGTTTATGAACGAAACACACCATAAATAAAAACAACGCAACGCCAGCGACTTCGTTTACCTATCATAACTTTTTGACTACACGTGGTTGAACTACAGAAATATAAAAATGCGTGCATTTTTCCGGCATAAAAAGTGGCATATCATTTTCTGATCCCTAAACTACCACTATGCAAAAAATCATGCCGATCCCTTGCTCTATGAAAAACTAAACTATCCCACGGGAACTGTACATTTTTCCGGGATAAAAACTGGCCTATGTGCTATTCCAGACTATAATCTATCTCTGTGCCATTTCAACCAGATCCGTCCAGCCGTTGAAGCGTGATTGAGTAACAAACATCCATCCATCCATCTAAACTTTCGCATTTATATTAGTAGGAAGTAGGATTGTTACCAGACGGCGGAGATTTATAAGACAATTGGATTTCTCTGCTTATCTGACATGCTGGGTATCCATCTGTTTGACAAACAGCTCCCTTTATTTTTAAGGAGTTTTCTTTTATTTATCCTGGTATGGCAAAGTGACCACACTCAAAGTGCCGTCCAATTAGGGTATCGAGTAGCGAGAAACAATCTATCCCCGCTACTCAACACAATCATGCCGGCCTGCTTCTTCACACTACGCCATGGGCAAGATAGTGAGGAAGCGGTCGAGGGTCTAGTGTCAGAGTACTCAGAAGGCCGTAAAACGGCCCAACATTGAACCCCAACTCTAGACCCCCGAAAAAAACCAGAGGTACACTGGCTGACCCCGGAACGCGACACACTTGCGTGTGCCACTATAGCGGGATTTACACCCTGTGTCCGGTGTTCGCTATCCGGGTGGATATGAATATCCTACCACCAGCAGATGGAGGGTTTGGATCGCCAACGCCTGTCTATAGTTTAGAAGTATATGCTACTGACTGGTAAGGTAAGATGATAGTCTAAAACTATGAAAATATTGGTTGGACACATTCGAAGATACATTACGATTCTTCTTTGGATATTATTACTATATGTATACATATTACGTATGTTTGGTTAAGGTTTACCTCTTTACATTGTCGTAACTCTAGAAACGAATAAATAAGACCCTTCTTACGACGTCGACGACACAACTCCTAGTGAAATAGTAAACGGGAGGCTCTCACTTGCAGATAAATTACTCTTTTACTGTGGTTAGTCGAGTGTAAAGGGTTCCATATATTAAACACAGGCACAGACGGTCCAGCAACATTTTTCGAAATTGTACCCATAGTCCATAATTTTGCTTTTATACTGTGTGTCACACAGAAAACTATATTCTATTTTTAATAGTTGCATACAAAATTATAGTTTTATATCCACCATCCAAACCATGTAGTTTTTTATTCATTTGTATTTGAGACGAAACTTTATATTGATCTCCGTGTTGATAAAAAGAATAAGTAATATAATTCTGCACAGGCTTTCTTCTGTTGAATATAACTATCAATTCTACGCTGTCTTACTGCTGGATTCGGGCTAATGTACTAACGAAAGGATTTACGCATTAGAATACCTGAATTCAAGTAATGAGTTATTTATACTCTATTTAAGTTTTATGGTATATTAATATGCATAAATTAGGATTATTGAATATATTATATTACATATAAATTCATTAAGAATAAAGTCATTCATCGTTTATTTAACTGTACTTGATTTACTGGACTAGACTTTCACTTTTAAAGAAAGGACAACATGATAACAATGTAATCTTATGATGAGGACGTTTTAATTTTAGCAGTGCGAGATAAACGTTATTATGGGATCGGTCCATAATATGAGTGCACTTGGTGCATTAAATGTACAACACCGTTTTGCATAATCCTACTAATATTATAAATGCGAAAGTAACTCTGTTTGTTTGTTACCTCTTCACGACTAAACGGCTAAACGGATTGTAATGAGGTAAGGGAATAGATTATATCCTGGAGGACATAGGCTATCTTTTTTCTCAAAAAACAGCCTTGAAAGGGGTCAAATAGGAGTTCAAAATTTGTATGGGAAATCCATAATTCCTCGACATAGGGATCTGTAAATTCATATTTAGGCTTTTGGTAGGAAATAAAGAAATACGTGTTTCAACGTTTTTGAAAAATCATCCCTAAAAGGGGCAAAGTGAGGTTAAACTTATGGGGTATTCTTTAGATGCAATCTCAAGATTCAGGCACAACACCTGAGAGGCTGGACAATCGCTACAGGTGCCTCAGTGCAGAAGATAACTCCTTGGATTGTATACTTCTGCTCCCAAATATAACCTCCACGCAGGCGGAGCCGCGAGCAATAGCTAGTTATTATATATGGGTTCGATTCCTGGACCGAGACAAAAGTTTGTGTGACAGATAGATATTTGTTTCGGGTCTGGGTGTTGTGGGATCGTAGTCCCTCCAAATTCTTGATACCCCCGATACAGGTTTAACCTAGTATGGGGTTAGAACTATGTGTGGGACTGGGGTGTAGTTTTATATTATAACTAGCGGGCACGGCAGACGTCGTCATGCCCGGAAAAGCAGCGCCAAATTAAATATGATATTTTAAAGATCTTTGGTGACATACATAGTTCCACCTGCCGGGTCAAATTGTGTTTTCGAACCATTCAGGAACCCATTGAAATATACACAAATTTAATTCAAATTGTCAGTCAGGCCGTTTTGAGTTTTAGCGAGACTAACGAACCTAACGAACGGCGATTAATTGTATATAATATATAGATAAACATACATACATAGATTGCAAGTTAAATAAAGCATTTATAAAAATATTGTGTTCTTGTTCAAAATAATACTCAGGTCATCTGTTCAGTAATAACTTCCCAAACCTTACTTCCCGTTTTTTTCTTTAACAATTTATATCAATAGAAAGAAAGGCTTTGGAATTGTACAGGAACGCATCTAAGAGAGGTCACTAGGGGATTATTTTTGATAAAATTCTGAAAATCAATGCAGGAAATACTGACTAATAATACAGCATACGTCAATTACAATCGTCGTACAATACCGTCATTTGTAATTATATGAGTTACAATCGTGTAAGTAATATTGTAGCGTTGTTGAATAGTCGTTTGTTACCTAAGCAGGAACTGACCCAGAAATGCCACATTACATAGGATCGTGAACATTCGTTAGCTCATGAGATATGTTTATAAAGGGATTAAACAATCAACAAGATGCATTGATATAAATATGACAATTATATATTTACACAACTTATCCGTTTTTGACAATCAATAAATATTCAAAAACAATTTGTTTAGGTTTTAATTGCAGATTACAGAGCTATGCCGCTTAAAAAATACTATAAGTTTACCACAAATGTTCGCTGTTCTTTATCATAAACATACTTCTAAAGATAAAAGATAATAGCAAATTGTTTTTTGAGAATATTTCTTTATATTAACTTAGCGAACACAACAAACACCCCACAAGCACACACATTTGGCAGTGTATGGATTTATTTTATAAACACGCTTTTCAAAACCAATTCTTTAATAATACAATCCTAAGTGTATATAGAGCAATTCTAAAAACCATTGTTGAGGAGTATTTGTGTACCTGATGACAAATTTAGATGACACGTAATTGACTGCCTCGGTGGCGCAGGTGTAATTGCGCATGCGTTACGATTGCTGTGCTGAGGTCTCGGGTTCGATCCCCGGGTCGGGTAAAGTGATATTGGGTTTTTCTATCTAGAAATTCTCAGTATTAGCCCGGAGTCTGGTATTGTGCCCGATGTGGCGATAGGCTCGCCCCCTATCACATCATGGGACCGAAATTCGGCGAAAAGTGGGTGTACTGGTTACACCTCTGCCTACCCCTTCGGGGATTACAGGCGTGAGTGTATATGTATGTATGTATACGTAATTTTCTCAATGCTTCTCATAACCCATTATGGTTGACAACAATAGCTGAAAATATCTTACGAAACCTGACACCATATTTGTCTGTGATACTAAAGTGAATTATAAATGAATTCAGTCATTAATTGATTGAATTGAATGTTAAAATTCGTGTTATTATTTAAATATGAAACTTCAAATGACAAAACTATTTAAAATAATGTTTATTTTTATTATTTAGATGTATTATTTTTTCGCATTTCTGTATCTATCGTTTTTACTAAAATAACCTTATTTATATAATTTTTGTGGCATTATCTGTGTAGACAAAAGCAATTTGAAAAACAAAAGGTAAATGTAGGTCGTTTTAGGGGGTCACGGTGCCCGTAACAACTCCCTAGCTCCGTCGGTGAATGAAAAGAGGTCGCGAACCGCAAGTGGGCTTGGCGAACAACCGGCCCTTTGATGGAATGGAATAACCCGACGTTGGCATTTCCGATACCAAATTGAGGAACAATGACATAATTCTTCCGCGATTTCTCCTCCATCGATATCGCACATCATTTTGTTTGAGGTTGAACTCCTGTTTGTTTTACTGTTTCTGATGTTGGTATTCCTGCCATTTAAAATAATAGAAGTCATGAGAAATATGTAGGTATATACGTTAGATCATTTGAGCATATTTTTTAACCAAACGCTTAATATAATTACGAAAAATAACTGTATCATCTTAATCAACTCTGGTTTTAATAACAATAATACGTCCAACAGCCACTCTCATAGTCCTGACACTACATCAAGCCTGTATCGTCTGTATCAAGAACTACGAGGGACTAAGACACTACAACACTCAGACCCGAAACAAATATCTGTCTGTCACACATACATTTGTCTCGATGCGGTAATCGAACCCGCGCCCCTTCGTTTCACAGACTACTCGCCCACTGCGCCACGGAGGCTTAAGGTCCAGGCTCATTAGAGCTACCCCCGACCCATACCGCCTCGTCACTCGGCGTCCACTCATTGTCGGCAGGTGGTCCACGGGTGGACGCCGCGTTGTCACCAGTAAACGTTGCGTCGCGACTCATGGGGCTTGTGGCAAGCATGTGAGCAGCAAGTTGTCTTTGAGTGGTCAACTCGCTGTCCGCGTGAGGGCGGCTTACGACCGAGGCGATCCGGTGACGCTACGGAGTTGATGTAGTGAGCGCAATCCATAAAGGTCCATATAAAGAATACTAACCGCACGAGGCGAGGCGGTGTGGGTCGGATGCCGGGTGGCTCTAATGAGCTTGTGACCTTTATAGTTATAATGTATCACTATATTTTTGTATCTTAATATCTAATCATAGACAGACAGGCCGTAAACCATACAATAAAATAATGATGTGGGCATCTCAACTAAACAGGATTTGACGTTGCCTCCGTGATTAGAATAGCAAACGTCCTCATTAGCATAGCATTTAGTTGATGTCTCAATAAAAATTATAACTACATGATTACTTCCCGCCATTGTGCTCTACGCTCTGTGAAATTAGACTTTGTGTGTTACGGCTAATTGGAATTTAATGACCAATTATTATTGTGGTTTTTTTGTGATGAACTGATGATTGTTGATTGAAAATTAATCTCGGAACATTAGACAACACCCGCCCTTTATAGTGTTATGATTTTTTATTACCATTTTCAAATTTCACCACCAACTTACCAATTAACGGCAGTTAACGGCCAATATCAATAAACATTCTCAATTTCTCCAAAATAACCAATCAAACTATGTCATTTTATGCGTGGTATTCAAAATATATTGTTATTGGCTCATTTACGGGAACAATCTCTACATTCAGATTAAGATTGTTGCAATTGGCTGAAAATTACAAAACAACAATTCAAGGTTATTAATACATATTTATAGTATCATTACCAACATAAATCTTCTTCTCCTTTGATGGTAATGTTATTATGAATAGTCATTACAAGACATTCGGGTACCTTTACGGCATTTACTCATGTGGCATGGAATATTTTTGCCCTAAAGGGCGTACCAAAGGTGAAGCTTTATATGGAATATTATATGGAAATACCCTACTGCCGCTGTAGTTAGCGAAGATTAACTAGAAGACGCGTTTGAAAATTGTATTGTTACGTAGTTTATACATAGAGAGAGATAGCAGCGATAGCCTAGTTGGTTGTGGTACGGACTGCCAAGACAAAAGTCGTATGTTCGAAACCCAAGTGGCATACACCTCTGACTTTTCTAAAGTTATGTGTGTATTAAATGTTAATTATAGCTTGCTTTAATGGTAAAGGAAAACATCGTGAGGAAACCTGCATACCTGAGAATTCTTATACGAATTTCGAAGGTATGTAAAGTTTACCAACCCGCATTAGGCCAGCGTGGTGGACTAAGGCCTCTCATTAGTAGAGGAGGCCCGTGCCCAGCAGTGGGACAATGTTTAATACAGGGCTAGTAGTAGTAATTTATACATTAGTGGGAAAAATGTGGTCACAGCAGGATACCGCGGTATAAACAATAAAAACCACAAAATTAGACACATAACGTCATTGTGGGTCTTTAAATCTTTGAAATGAGTACTTTTTATAATGTGCGGTTTTTTACTGTATACAACATGAGTCTACTGGACAACTGGACGCCATTTGCATTGTTGTTTGGCTGTCGTAATATCCGTGAGAAATGTCACACGTCCTCCATAAACAAACGGGAAACCTTGTACATTTCAAAAAGAACGAACCATATATCGGATATGAGTTTTGTGACCTTTAAACATGATATTTTATTTATTATTTGTGTGGAGACTACAGGCAGACAATGTACTAATTGGGTCTTTTAATGTGGTCCCTCTTCCGTAGAAATCTTATCCTTGGATAAAAAGTAGCCTTTTATAGTAAAATTCTATATTATTCAAGTGTAGCGTCGCTCCAATTAGCAAAATAATTTTAGAATTAGTAAAGATAATCCAGTATTTACCAGTTTTCTTATTAGTATAAACTGATAAGCTTTATATTATATAATTCTACTGTACGTGTGTATGTCACTGAACTCCTCCTAAACGGCTGGACCGATTGGAATGATTTTTTTGTAGCGTTTGGGCGGCGCCCTGGATTGTTTATTCACAAAACAGCCCGGCAGATGGCGCCGCAGTCGGTGTGGCGTTGCTTCGACGTGCAGGACGACGTTTGCCAGGCCCGATAGTGTAATATATAAGTATAGATAATGATACATCCAAAAGAGGATGGGCTTCAGTCTCATTACAAATAAATGTTATGTTAATATTCGAAAACAAGTTCTATCGTTTCATCCTCAGTTCAATCGTATTCGGTTAAAAACAAAGGCAAATTCCACGTGAAAAATAATTTTACAGCAAAGAAGTCTTCGCTTGTCTTACGGAAAGTTAAATTACGAATAAAACTTGAAAGTGTTGGCCTGATAATTGGATGTCCTAGGTGCAGAATACTAATGGCAGAGGCAAAGGCAGTACTCAGCCGATGAATCCGGGGGTCAAATTTCTTTATAAACTTCTTAAAGGTGATGGGCAAGTTGGGCAATAAATAAGAAAGAATGGCAAAAATGTGATTATTATGTATAATCGTATAATATATGTATATATAATATATATGTAATGTATATCTACCCGCTAAAGATTCGCTTAACGTGGTAATAACTGCACAGTGAGTAATCATATAAAATTTACAATAAGATTGTTAACGCGCTACGAAAATCTTGAAATTCCATTTTTTTTCAAATTCAAAGATAATCGGCGTGGTTTCCGCTATTTAAAAGGAATCACGACCCCATTACTGCCCCCTTGATCCGGCCCCAGAAGAGCCGGAGATTTCCGCAGAGGGCGAGATATGATAGCATCTTTGTTTTCGCCATGCTTTCGCCTGGCGCGCGATCTTGCGCAATTCTTTGACTAAACAGATCCGACGGCTCAAGAATGCTAATGAGTTATATCGAAAATCCTATCTTTTAGTGGATTTGTTACGAAATATTTGTTATAGACTTATATTGATATTTGTATATACTAATAGGGAGATAAGAAAGAGTAAAAATAAAAGACAAATATCACTGTATTATTGTTAGTATTATTGGAATTAAAATCAACGTCATCAAATGTTTCAAGATATTTTGAAGAGTCCTAGTCTACAATCGTCAACCAATTCTTTTTGTTGTTCCACAATATAATAAGCATTCTAAACTATATAGTTAAGATGACAAAATGTTTAATGTGGCGGGAGCGTATTGTCCTATTAACATTAATAATTATGTATATCTGGATATGTACACCAGTCATGTAGATATCTCGCTACTCCATACTCTAATTGGACGGCACTGCGCTTACCATCAAGTGCAGTGTGGTCACTTTGCCGTGCCAGGATAAAAACAAAACAGTTCTGACTGATTTAGCTGATACTATCTCATGTCATGAAGAGACTTTAGGTCTCAGAACATCTAGATCTGAAATAAATATTTTCGGATTTTGTGCGCCGGCAGCGAGGGGTCTCTCCCCTTGCACCTTTTACAAAGATTAAGTATGTTTTCTATGAGCGAAGTAAATTCAACAAGACATTAAGGATATTTACAGGGTTCGAGCCAAAAAGAAGGAATACATAACAATCCTATCATAGTGGAAACGTTCTCTACACTAATAAAGACTGAAATACTAAAAATAAGCAAAGTTGTTAACATCAAACACAAGTATAATGTGTAGATGCTCCCTGAAAGTAATTCTGGCAGCGCCCATGTTTCGGATCATACTGACTTTGTTTCCATGCAGGGATCGAATCCGCGGCTATTAGTTCAACAGAATTATCCACCGTGCCACGGAGGCTCAGTGGTCAATGTTTAGTGTACAATAGTTATATGTACACTTAATGGCAATGAGATCGACAACTAGGGACCCATTGTTGAATTTTGTTGCTTGGAATTAGGACGTACATCGATTCCGCAACAACTTCGACTGTGTACATTTGACAAATAGAAAGGCCAGGTTACAAAGTGAATAGAGCACTCTGTACCCTTACATTTTATTTTGCATTGCTTAAACGCTTTTAGAATTATCATGACATGAGACGAAAGTCCTAGGATCAAAACCAGCCCAAAACTGCATACACCTGTGATTTTTCGAAATGTGTGTATTATTTGCTAATTATTGTTTGCAGTAAAGTGAAGGAAAACACGAGGAAACATGCATACCTGATAAATCCAAATAACATTTTGAAGGCGTGTGAAGTCTAGTCTAGAAGGTAAAGCGTATCTATAAACAATTCCAAATATTTTTCTCGTCGCCATTTGGTTGAGATAGGATTTTATCAAACACGCTTACGTCAATTTGGTCAATATGAAGGCTGCTCTTAATTGATTTCTACTAGTACCATACCGCACACATTATTAAATGGGTATCAATAGTTAAGGGAACAGAGAGAGACGGTGAAGATTTATATGCACAAGCTAATATAGGATCACCAAATATTAAGACCTATACATAAATAACACTCGGTCTAGAACAAGATAGAAAGTTCAAACGTACATTAACTTTAATATATCTAGGTCTAAAACAACATCTATGAGTTGACATAACAACTAGTAGACATAAAGTCGGTTTAATGTTAGTATCTTCTTTACATAGTATTAAACAAAGTCGCTGTCGCCGTCCGTCCCTATGTATGCTTAAATCTTCAAAACTACGCAACGGATTTTGAAACGCTTTTTTTAAAAAGATTGAGTGATTCAAGAGGAAGGTTTATATGTATGATACATAATATTTTAGAGAAACACTGATGAATTTACAGGTTTCTGGATTGTACACCTTTTCTTACAAAAATAACCTCCACGCGGGCGGAGCCGCGAGCAACAGCTAGTTTTATAATGAGACCGAAGAGTGTACATGACCTGAAACTAAGCCATGATTCAAATAAGCTATTCACTGATAGAGGTTTTTACATTTTGAATTCTAAATTCAAATGACATACAATAGTTTTACTACAGTGGACAAGAGTCCGTTTGGATGCATTTAAAGAAGGTAGGAGTATCCTAGAATAACTAGGCGTAGGAACGTTGCGACGCGTCGGCTGGATCGCTGCCAGCTCGGGTGCACTTCTCTACTATCGGAACTTTCAAGTGATGGCTACAATGCTGCAACGGTGTAAGATCTTTAGATGAATATAAAACTTTCATGCTGGAGACATAACGACATTGCAGGGATTCAATCGTAATTCGATACATTACTTAATAATATATAGCAGCGATAGCCTAGTTGGTTGCGGTACGGACTGCCAAAACAAAAGTCGTAGGTTCGAAACCCATGTGGCATACACCTCTGACTTTTCTAAAGTTATGTGTGTATTAAAATGTTAATTATCGCTTGCTTTAACGGTGAAGGAAAACCTCGTGAGGAAACCTTCATATCTGAGAATTTTTCGAAGGTATGAGAAGTCTGCCAACCCGCATTAGGCCAGCGTGGTGGACTAAGGCCTAATCCCTCTCATTAGTAGAGGAGGCCCGTGCCCAGCAGTGGGACAATGTTTAATACAGGGCTAGTATTATTATTATTATATTTTTTACTTAATAAAACATAAAAAAATACACGACGAATTGAGAACCTCCTCCTTGTTTTTGAAGTCGGTTAAAAACATGTAAGCATGGCACGCTAATTCTCAACAGCGCTTCTACGAGGTTCAAGAACATTTTTTTATCCTAGCACGGAAAAGTGACCACATTGCACCTGATGGAAAGCTCAGTGCCGTCCAATTAGAGTATCAAGTAGCGAGAGACAAGTTATCGACCGCTACTCAACACAATCATGCGGCCTGCTTCTTCACACTAAGCCATTGGCAAGAATGTGAAGAAGCGGTCGAGAGTTCAGTGTCAGAGTACTCAGAAGGCCGCAAACCGACCAAACATCGTATCCCAACTCTAGACAAAATCTGATAAATAATTAAGTCATAGAAACCCAAAGTTGGCAAATTAAGTAGTTGGGCAAAATCGAAAAAATTTTATGGTAATATAGAAAAATGAAATCTGAATTGTCTATTGGAAAGACAGTCATGAACCCTTCTAAAACACAGAACAAAAGTTGCTTTAGAAACTAAGATGGCAATCTTTTGGTATCAACGAGTCAGAAGCGTATGTCAAGTCAACAACCCTATTTCTCATGAATTAGTGACAATCAAAAATGGCAAACTAGTCAGGAGTACAGTAGCAGCCAACGGTTGGCACCGAAGAGTGATGGTATGCGGTGTTCCACAGGGCTCAGTCTTGGGCCCTCTCTTGTGGAACATCGGCTACGATTGGGTGCTCCGTGGTACCAACCCTCAAGGTGTCGCTGTCGTCTGTTACGCGGACGACACACTGGTGACAGCGACGGCCAGTTCTTTCCAGGAGGCCACCCTGCTCGCCTCGTTCGCAACCGAACAGGTGGTGGCCAGGATTCGGCGACTGGGCCTTAAGGTGGCCCTCAACAAAACCGAGGCCCTTTGTTTTCACAGGCCTCGGATTCGGCCACCTTTTGGGCTCCACATAATTGTGGAGGGGGTGCGGATTCCCATCGGCTGTAAAATGAAGTACTTGGGATTGATTCTGGACAGCCGATGGGATTTCCGTGCCCATTTTGAGGAGTTGTCGCCGAAATTGGTGCGGGCGGCGGGCGCGCTCGGATGCCTGCTGCCGAACCTGGAGGGACCTAGTAACCCTTGCCGAAATTTATACGCCGGAGTCGTGCGGTCAATGGCCCTGTACGGATGTCCCGTATGGGCCGAGTCCCTGAAAGCCCGCTGCGTCGCCTTGCTGCGCAAACCGTAGCGTTTGGTGGCGCAGCGAATAGTAAGGGGCTACCCCACGAGGCGGCCTGCGTATTGGCCGGCACACTCCCTTGGGAGTTGGACGCCAAACTCCTCTCGTCAGCGTTCCTCTGGCGGGAGGAGGCGTCCAGCCGCCGTCAGGAGAGACTGGCCCCGAGGGAGATTGCGGCCGGCCGTGGTGTCGTCCATGGTCGCCAGCCGGAGGTCCTGGCGTGCGGTGGCCCACTTCTGCGAGAACGTCATCTCGCAGAAGGAGAGTGCTGAGAGGGATCGGGAACGATATGATCCCCTTAGTTGGGTTACAGCAATTATGTAAACTCATAAAGAAACTCGGCAATCTAGTAAATTAAATTAGTTTTTGCACCTTTAAGTTTAATTTTTTTATCAATTTAATTATCTCCCCATCAAGTAAACTATACTGAGTAATTTTATTTTAGTGTTTCGACTAAAACAAAAGTTATTGGTTTATTTAAAATTGCCATAATATAAGCCGGGCCCTACTTTTCCGCTTTTGATTTGATACGACTCAATTGTAAGTTAGGGTAGCACACTATAGTGCTCCAGTAAGTTTCACAGATTGAATATATGTATTTTTTTACACTGGCACGGCAAAGTTACCACATTGCACCTGATGGTAAGAGCAGTGCCGTCCAGTTAGAGTACAAAGTAGCGAGAAACAATCAATCCCTCCCTACTCAACACAATCATTCCGGCCTGTAAATATAACAGTAACACTATATTATTATATAGTTACATCCAATGCTCTCGGAGATTATTTACACTATAAAGAAGACATTTGGAAAGAAGGTGTATTCTACGAACGTTTGCATGTACTGGAAATACACAGCACGAAAATAGCTGCGGTCAAGAAACTTGTTGGAATACACTCGTGCTGAAAGTAACAAGGACATTTGTGTATAAATACAGTAGACACATTCAGTGTTCTTATATGCTGCAAATAATAATATTATCAATTAGATTTAAACGTCGAATCATGTCCAAGTAAATACATACATATACACTCACGCCTGTAATCCCTGAAGAGGTAGGCAGAGGTGTAACCAGTACACCCACATTTCGCCGATTTTCGGACCCATAATGTGATAGCAGGCGAGCCTATCGTCATACGGGTCACAGATTCTAGACTCCGGGCCAATATTTTTTCTAGATAGAAAATTACAACATCACTTTACCGGACCCGGGGATCGAATTCGAGGCCTCAACACGCAATTACAACTGCGCCACCGAGACAGTCCAAGTAAATTTTCAATAAATTGAATAGAATGGGCTGCAACTAATCTAATTTTCAAGACAAAAAACAGTAAATACGTCCAACAGTCAAACACATAGTCCTGACACCACTCTGAGGTAACCTCTAAAATAGGTATCAGGGGCTATAATAACCAGACCCGTACAAAATATTTATGAGTCACAGGAACTTATCTTAGTGTGGGCAGCCCACTGTGATATAGATTCAAGAACAAATATTAGACCTGGATATATACTATACCTCACAGCTGCACACGGGCCTCCTTTACTTAATCTGGGACTTGCACACATATTTATCCTAGTGTAAGCCGCCAGGGTATAGTTTTATGACTTGGCCATTACATGTATGGAAGAGCAATACGATATTTATGGACGGTGCTGTATTTGGGTTAAGTTATATTTTTTTTCGAAATAATAATGTATTTCTCATAAACATTTTATCTTCCACGCTGGTCTAATACGGACTTGTAGATTTTACGTACTTTCGAAATTCTTATGGAATTTTAGAAATGCAGGTTTCCTTATCGTCATTTTCTTTACTGTTAAAACGATAATTAACAATGAGAATAGTTTCAGATGTGTGATCTGTGAAAGCAATAAGTTTGCAGCACCAATGCTCCACCAATATTGGCACATGTCATTGACTGGCATTTGCATGGACACATCTATTATCTCTCCGCTTAAGGTTATCTAAACACTCGGAATCCTTTTGTGGATGTATCTTCTTACTTCGTATATGGTGATGGCCGTCGCTTCGCCAAACGTTCTACTTAGTTGTTAATTGTATTTGAATCGTGTTTTGAAATCTATTCAGTTAGTTCGAACGTGATTGCAAGTTTTATGCGAGTTTCGATAAAGGATTCATTTTTACTAGTGTCGCCTAGTGGTCGAAATTCGATCGTAAAAACGATTTCCTTTTTATTGATACCACTAATGCTCGTAAATAGCTACTAAACAAACGAAAATCAGTTGAAAACCAGAGGATCAAAAGTTACTGAATTGTTTTGTCTTAGCCATATAAATAGATGATATGTTAATGGACAATATTGTGTGAAATTATGCACAAAGCAAAAGTACTTTATTTGTTTATTTATCTTGAGTAAGTTTAGGTCTTCGAGGGCTCTCCCCAAGTGCCAATTTATAACTCTGAAACGATTCTATTTCTACACTCGAATTTCTTAAGACTATGTAAACTAGTAGACTGCCTCGGTGGCGCAGTTGTAATTGCGCATGCGTTACGACTGCTGTGCTGAGGTCTCGGGTTCGATCCCCGGGTCGGGTAAAGTGATATTGGGTTTTTCTATCTAGAAATTCCTCAGTATTAGCCCGGAGTCTGGAATTTGTGCCCGGTATGGCGATAGGCTCGCCCCCTATCACATTATGGGACCGAAATTCGGCGAAAAGTGGGTGTACTGGTTACACCTCTGCCTACCCCTTCGGGGATTACAGGCGTGAGTGTATATGTATGTATGTATGTAAACTAGTGAAATTGGTTCTGTAACTAGATAAAAGAGTTTTATCTGGTGAATATCGAATAACTTGAAAAACCATTATCCTTATTAAAATTAAATTTATTGGAGCTAAAATATCTCTTCGCTGACATTTAACCCGAAATGCGCCGTACAGGAGTGAGTCACTGTAAGCATAATAAGCGTAACAAAAAAAAGGATGATAGATGTAGCAATTAATAAGTTCAGCTGACATATTTGATAGTGTTCGTTGCTCCAAAAAAGAAATTGGTACCAGCTAACGCCCGGCGTAGTAAAAAGTTTCGGGCTTGGCTCTAGTCCAGAAAAGATGAAAATCTGGCGGTCTGAGACTCCGTTCTTTTGATCAGATCTTATTCATAAAATATACATAATTTTCAGAAATACTTTATACAATTTGAGTTCTGTATTAAGTTAGCCCGGCAACTACTGGTCGTAACCACCTTATCATATATCTGTTAATGTTGATTGAGCAGTTCTATAGTTGATAGCTGTAGACGATTTCGTTGAAGCATCACGCCCAGATTATCTATTCAAGAACTTTCTCGATCAAATTGGTACAATCCTTTTGTTCACTTCGATACCACATAGACAGACAAAAATATAAAATATACTTCGAGAGGTTAAAAAAGTTGAATGAATTTATTCACAAAAACATCAAGAGCAATATTGTGAATACTCCAAGCTGATTCCGGCTTAAAATAATGAGAAAAGTTAAAACTTAATTTTGTTAGTAAGTTTTTAACCTATAAAATATACGATAGCCTATTCGAAATAAAAGGGAAGCTGTCGTTTTGTGATAAAAAACTAAAAACTAGAGTCAAAATCTTATCATAGAAAGAGTCTAATATAGTCCAAAAGTCTACTTTTAGAAACTTTTTTGATAAAATTCAATAAAAACCATCGTGGAGATTCTTTTAGATTTGATTATATTGGAAATCGAGTTTACACATTCAAAAGAAATCTGAAACAAATGAAAATTGGCTTTCTCAGCAAGGACGAAATTAAGCTTGGGTTGAATATTTTGGTTGACCTCATTAAACTATAAAATAACCGGAGTCCACTTAACGTTAGGTTCTTTCGTACTCTTGGAGATTGTTGAGATTTTGGACCATTTCGCTTCAATACTCTGAGATACATTTAAATATAAAGCAGGTGGTTTAAAATGACCGGAAATTCATTTTAAAGATTATAATATGTTATTTAATATTATACTGCGTTTCAAAACTTAAACCAGTTTTTATCATAAATTATCATCAATATGAAAGTTTTATGGAACAAACGCCATATCAATAACTAAATAAATAATCTGTTACTTAGATGGACATGTTTAGTAGATAATATGAACTTATTTGGACTGATCATCCAAAATAATTTTGCTATTATTATAGTAATTTATATTCCTTAAAAGAAAAATAAGTATCAATAAATAGAAATCAAAACAGATTAAAGGGCATCGACTCGTGTTTCTAGAATGGAACCTGTACTTTAATAGGGTATATTATTAGATCATAACCAAATGTGGGCGATTAATTTCGCACATATTATTCTATAAGAATTCCAGATCATATATTTTATAAGCGACCATTTACTTTGACAAAAAGTGTCGCATACTACGCAGGCCTCATCAAAACGGTCGTATTTGGATGTCGCCCAAAAGATATTGTTTTTTCCGGAGGGTCTTATTGAAATAGTAGAGATTTTGGCTGGACGCGGTTGATATATGTGCCATATTTGTCACAGCGGGTAATGTAGACTGAATGTTTTTGTGTTATTGGCTTTGTTAAATTGAGCATTATTTTTTCAAAACAAGGCCTATAATGTTAGAGGATATTAAGTGACGAGAACCTAGCCAAGAGTGGAACAAACTACCGGGACAGTGGTTATGAGTTAGATATTAATCAGGACCTGACTTTCAAAGTTATGTATATCCTGGCAAGGCAAAGTTACCCCACTGCACTTGATGGTAAGCACAGTGCAGTAGTTGGAGTATCAAGAAGCGAGAGACAACTATTCCTCTCTACTCGACACAATCATGCCGGCTGCTGAGTAGCTTCTTCACTTTTTTTTTTTATTTCATAGTCCGACAAACGAGCCAGTGGGTCACCTGATGTTAAGTGATCTCCACCGCCCATGAACATCCACAATACCGAAAGTATCATGTATGCGCTGTCGGCCTTAAAGGACAGGAATAGGTATTAGGGAAGGGAAGGGAGAATCTGGGCCTCCGGATATCTCGCTTACCATACGAAACGCGACAGTAAACTGTCACTTTACGTTGGTTTTCTGTGAGACAGTGGTACTACCCCGGTCGAGCCGGCCCATTCATGCTGTAGACAATAATATGTCTACAGCGTGGTCTACCACTTACAAACTCTACTTTTTAAGCTTAAAATATAATGGGAATGAGGGAAAACGGTACCTGGCAAACTTTTCCACAGCTTGATAGTGCGGCAAAGGTACGAATTTATTTTATTTAAATAGTGTGAAGAAGCTACACCGCAAGCTGGCATGATAGTGTTGAGTAGCGAAATATAGATTGTTTCTCGCTTCTTGATTATCTAACTGGACGGCACTATGCTTACCATCAGGTTTAGTGTGCTCATTTTGCAGTGCCAGGATAAAAAAACGTTACTGTTATCGCACGCTATATCAAACGGCATTTTGAGGAAACCTGAATACTTGACAACTCTTTAGAATATAAAATTTCGAAGGTATATAAAGTCCATCAATCTGTATTAATTAGCGTGGCAAATCCCAGTAAAGTGGGCCCATGGTACTACAAGGATAATATTGTAATAGAAATTAAACAAAAATATATTATGCAACAAAATTTCCTTGAAATAAAAATAACATGGATGGACCAATCATCCATTTAACAATACCTACTGCATACCTTATGACTAATATTAATTTTATCCTGTGGCACATACATTAAACAATTACAGGTTTCAACGGAATTTCAGTTTAGTATATGAGTAATATGAGCGCAATAAACTGGATCAAGGAAATACATATTTCAAACAAGGATTGACAATGAAAATGGGGATTTATAATGAGATCTTTAAGAAAGATATTCTGTCTAGGGAAGAGGCACTTTAATAACATTCTATGCCTGGAGCCAAAAAGTTTTTTTTATCCTGGCACAGCAAAGTGACCACACTGCACCTGATGGTAAGCGCAGTGCAGTCCAATTAGAGTATGGAGTAGCGAGAGACAATCTATCCTCCGTTACATCATGCCGGCCTACTCCTTCACACTACGCCATGGGCAAGAAAGTGAAGAAGCGGTCGTAGGTCTTGTGTCAGAGTACTCAGAAGGCCGCAAAACAGCTAAACACCGTATCCCGACTCTAGACCCCCGACCAAAGGTGTCTAGTCCGTAGCTAATCAATGAGCATGTTACCTTGTTCACTTAATAAGGGAGCACTAGCTACAGTAGCGATATACATTCATGAAATTTATTTTTTTAATTTAAGTGCTTTTATTTATGTATTGAAGCACGCAGTGTTTACCTGTAATTGTTTCGTTATATTTATCTTATTTTGTTTTTAGTGTGTTTTTCTTGGAAATGTATTAATGTAAAAAACTTTGGTAAATCTAATAAATAAAAAATAAAATAAAAATGAAATTTCAAGATTTAGATATTTACTAGTTGTGATTATATTTTTTTTACTAATATTATTATTTATTTTACCAATATCGATAAATATCGCTCATTTCTAAGCTACAAATCTGCCTAAATTTTATACAGTAGTAAGATAATAAGGTAAAAGCTCGATCGCCTAGTTGGAAATGGTGAAAAATGCCAAGATGAAAGTCGTGGGTTCGACACAAGCCCAAATGGGATACACTTCTGACTTTCCGGAGTTACGTGTGTATTCATTTTTAAATATTGTTTGCCTCAAGAGTGAAAGAGAACATCGTGATCTGCATATCTGAAATGTCTAAATTAGAATTTCATAGAAATTCTGCTAGTTTGGCCGGCATGATTGTGTTGAGTAGCGGGGGATAGATCGCCTCTCGCTACCTGATACTCTAGTTGGACCGCACTGACGCGCTTACCATCAGGTGCAGTGTGGTCACTTTGCCGTGCCAGTATAAAAAAAAAGTCGCATTAGGCCAGCGTGGTGGTCTAAGGCCTAACCCCTTTCATTAGTAGAGGATGCCCGTGCCCAGCCAGCTATGGGGCAATGTAGAATACATTCTTAAAATTACAAAAACAACTTTGTTTATAACTGTTATTCTGTCTATAATACATTAGATGTATACCTTGTCCCTTGTATTACATTATTATTTACATTTTCGCGACTTCATACAGTGTATTTTCCTCATAAATTATTTATGTTATTCCAAACAGTTTGATAGCACTTCAAAACAAACAAAACACTTTATTTCTATTGTAAGTGACATGCTTTCAAGTTGTGTGAAATAGGACACGTGTTTATTTGAATTTATTCTTTTAAAGAGATACGAACATTCCTTTGTGTTGTTTCTCAAAGGCACAAGTTCCCTGAAATGTATTTTTTTATTTGTTTCAAAATAAGAAGAGTTCGCTCGATTTATGGAATAGACAAATAATAATGTCCATGAACCGTGATGATGTGATATAAACATTTGAATTGAAAATTATTTTATTGTATTGCACGGGTTTACGGTCTTCTTTTTCAAACTGGAACACAGCACACAGCAGCTGCTGGCATATTACTGCAGCACAAATAGAAAAAGTGGTCAATCTAGCCAGACTCCCTCAAAACAAGGAGCATAGACATTTCGCTAGACCTTTGATAGAAGACAAACCCGAAACAAAAAATAATAATGTAAATATGTTTTTATTTATCATCATAGAGTTGTGCGTTAAAACCAAAGACGAAAGAAACCTTAGAACATACTGCAATTCATTTCAGTCATTATTAGACAATTAGGGTGTGTGCACATTAGTGAACGTCAGAATTACAAGTGTCAAAATAATTTCAGTCAATGCTATAGCAGCAGCAGCAAGCACGGCATCGTTTGGGTAACTCGAGTAAGGCTCTCAAGACGCGATCTGCGCATGTGCAGTCGACCCTTCTGTTGTAAAAAGGGGTCCTTTGAAAAACAGGCGCGTCGCTATATGTACCTTACATTTAGCTATGGCGTGTAACAAAATATTTAGTACAGAGTTTCCTATGCATAATAGTATTATGAAAAACTGGTAAAAATAACCAAATTGTTGCTGAATCATAAACGCGTATTCGTTTTTAGGTCGGTTTATTTATAAATATCACGTCACGTATTACAAGCAAATAAATTATTGTATGTATGTCAGACAGATATATTTCATTTTGAAAACTAATGAAATAACTTTTTACTCTACCAATAATTTATTTAATAGTTATTGTGCTTTTTTTTTTGTTGTCGCGGGGAAAGCGTTTTATTACTACCGCCCGCTTCGGGGGGAAGCGGAATAAGAATAAAACGGTTATGCTGGACTAGCCGGTCTTACGACCCAGCATCCCCCTCGCCCGGATGATGGCTATCTGGGCAGCCACTGGGCCGAGTCCCTACCCCCTATGTACACCCCACCCGACACTACCAGCTAAAACCACGCGGTGGCCTTCTTCGGCGCTTACGGAGCGATCCCGGGGTATTCTAAGGAGTGCTAGAATTGCTGCCGGAACCGCCCCTGCGCGGTGCTGCGTGGCAGCCCATCTCCATGGGAGGGCTTAGGAGCCCCCGCGCACTGAACAACGACAGCGAACGAGGCCTTACCACACGCGCTGCCGTCCATCTCGGGGTCGCACGATGCTCCGAAACTGGGAGTGCATCGATTCGGGCTGACAGCCCCCCGCTGCGAGCCCGCGACCCCCGATGGCCCCAATTAGTAGCCTCAAGAGTTATTGTGCCTTACATTAATGCTGGATATATTTTAAATCGCATAGGCGAGATAGGAGACAGGAGACATCAATGAGAGTCAGTATTTAGCAGCTCCTTAGCTTTGTATTTAGATAAATTTGAATTATATAATCGAGACAGGAAACTATGACAAGTGACGATAGCGACACCTCCGCTTCGAAAAACATGTAATTTTGTAGACTATATAAGCTGAATAACGGGAATAATCGTATAAACAAGTCAAAAATCCTGTTACTGGCCTAAAAATATGACCTAAGTTGACGTTCTAATACATACAAATGAATATGTTCACGTATTCTCTTCAACACTTCCAAAATAGGAATATTGTTAATCTTATCTCACTGTGCCATTCAATTAAACTATTTGGCCAGCTTGCATTTCTATCAATAAAATAGAAAAACTTTCAGCGGTTTGTGACGAGGGATGGATTTTTGCCGTGGTAGCAGTAATAAATTCTGTAACTATCCTATTCAGGCGATATTGATTTTATTTGGGGTAACGTTACGTCAAAGTGGTAGATAATCCAATTACGGAGTCAACTTTCCACGTCTGTTCGCGACGTCGCGTTTTAAACGTATTGGCTGACCCAAATATCGGCTGAATTCATCATTTAGAATGCCCATATTTTGTTAAATTTCAGTAAGACGCAGGGTAGAATTATTGCATGTGTCTAAAAATTTGTGGCTACCTGAATCAGGAGAGATTTACGGAATAATAATTGCTGGGTCTTTAAGTGCGAGATTTTTTTTTGTTTTAAAAAACTTATATGTAAAGAACCACACGAATGCAGTATGTCACCCGTGGCTGGGGTTACGCCGATTAGAACGCAGATTTGGACACGTACAAATTGCGACCTTTTCTTCTTCAGCCTTTAGACGCTGAACATAGGCCTCCCCTAAATATTTCCAGACCAACATTCTAGACCAACAAATTGCGGCTGTCACAATGCAATGGTAGGTGATCAGTTGGTCATATGGATTAAGATGTTATCATTATCCTTCGCCTCAGCATTATTATTAATGGATTTTACAGTCACTCACAGTTTAACCGATTTCCATCCTTTAATAAGGATCCCAAATTTAATCCCAAGTAAACCACGCGTAGAATACTTTCTGAATGATTATTCGTAAGTACAAGTCTCTACTTATATAATTAGGTGTTCATATTTACAAGAGCTGTACTTACATTTATAATGTTAATAATAGTAATGCTTATAGTAATAATCATTTCAAGTATAATGATATAACATTAACTACTTCCCTATAGCTTGGCAATGGCGTCCTCTAGTTGAAAGGAGTTCGGTCTTAGTCTCTTAATGTAGATTGGTAGACTATACACACCTTTGACATTAATATAAAACTTTCTCAAGTATGGAGTTTGAGCTACAGTAGATACTTAACTGTAGCTCAGTCATGAGCTACAGTTAAGTATCTGATGAATTTTGGTCAAAAAGTTACGATAGGTAAACGAAGTCGCTAGCGTTGCAGCGTTGTTTATATGTACGGAATGTTCCGTTGTTGTACTACAGATTTTTGTTTCTCACGTAACCCTCTGGCTGGAGGCGCTGTTCATTTCATCATATAAATATTTTGCGTTGTCGATAGCGATTATACGTAAGAAAAACCCATGGTTGAGCTGCTGGTACTATTCTTACCTGGCTATTGGGGAACGTTGCGAAGGCGGACTGCACTTTGTGTAAGGCGTGGTCCTGCTGGTGGGCAGCCGGCGGCCGGCCCTTGGGGAAGTGGAACCTGGGTATCACCCGCGCCGGCGCTCCACTGTTGGCTGCGCCCCGCACTGTCCTCTGTAGTGTTGTATGCGCCGGCGCTGACGCTGGCTTCGGCGGGGTAGATGCGGCATAACTCTGAAAAATAACCAAATTATAAGTTTTTTTTATCCTGGTTCCGCAAAGTGACCACACTGCACCTGATAGTAAGCGCAGTGCCGTCCAATTAGAGTATCAAGTAGCGAGAGACGATCTATTCCCCGCTACTCAACACAACCATGCCGGCCTGCTTCTTCACACTACGCCATGGGCAAGAAGGTGAAGAAGCGGTCGAGGGTCTATTGTCAGAGTACTCAGAAGGCAGCAAAATGGCCAAACATCGTACCGCAACTCTAGACACCCGACAAAAGTTACGTTTTATCTTAAACTAGTTATTGACCACAGCTCCGCCCGCGTGGATGTTCTGGGAGCTAGCTTGGTAGTTTTTATTAATTAAATTACTTCATAAATCACCACACCTTATCGTCGTAATACAGCTATTATGAACTATACCTACTATTATAACTACTCATAACTTTTGATTGAATAAACCGATTTTGATGAAATGAAGACTGAATATTACCTCGATAAATGCTCTTTAGTCTTTTGTAAAAACAGTACTTTAGGTGATGCCTTGTCAGACAGACAATAATTCCAAAATTGTTTTGGGTCCTATACCTACAGATATTATAATGTAACACAATGTAAATTTTGCAAGAATAAGTAATGTACAGACAAAGTCCCTCTGCAGTTTTATCAACCGACTTCAAAAAAGGAGAAGGTTAACAATTCGTCGGAATCTTTTTTTTTATGTATGTTACCCGATTACTCGAAGACGCCTGGACCGATTCGAGAAATTCTTTTTTTGTTTAAAAGGGTATACTTCCCAGATGGTCCCATTGGCACCAAGTCAGGATCTGATGATGGGATCTCAGAAAAATCTAGGAAAATCAAATTTTATAGTGACGCTTAATTTGTTTTTTATTGAAGTCGGTGTACTTTTTATGATTATAGTATAGATTCAATAATAGATGATTGACGGCTGTCAATCCTCTGTGACGCAACGGCAAGTAGACGGTTGTGAAACGAGTGGTCGCGGGTTGGACTCCTGAACATAGACTAATTTTAGTATGATATTTGTTTCGGGTCTGGTTGTTGTGGAACGTTCGTCGTAGTTCTTGATAACCACTATACATGTTTGACAGAGTAGGATCAGATTTTGCACTATAAATTCGCATTGTAATATTACTACAATATTGCTCTAAGAGGTGGTGGTAGGGCTATGTTTGTAACTGTTAGGTGTATTTTTTTTATTTTATTAATTACCAGCGATAGCCTAGTTGGTTGCGGTACGGACTGTCAAGACGAAAGTCGTAGGTTCGAAACCCAAGTGGCATACACCTCTGACTTTTCTAAAGTTATGTGTGTATTAAAATGTTAATTATCGCTTGCTTTAACGGTAAAGGAAAACATCGTGCGGAAACCTGCATATCTGAGAGTTTTTCGAAGGTATGAGAAGTAACCGACCAACCAAACAACCAAACCAAAAGTAACCAACCCGCATTAGGCCAGCGTGGTGGACTAAGGCCTAACCTCTCTCATTAGTAGAGGAGGCCCGTGCCCAGCAGTGGGACAATGTTTAATACAGGGCTAGTATTATTAATTACCAACCCTTATAAGTTGATACTTAAGGTCACCCTATTTCTAGTAATTCTATTTAATCTTTCAGTCTTTTCCAATTAAGTAGCTGAAAACAGTTTTAATGGGTATATACTGTAGCTTTGCTGCTCATTTTGTTTGCAAAATGGAATTGAAACTAACATTTAATTATACACTAAGTTGATATATAAACTTAAATTAATACGTGATGCAAGCGTAATTGGAAATGTTGGTAAATCTATTGATTTAAATGAAAAGTATTCCTTTCATTAACCAACTAACAAAAAAGTTACGATTTGTCTCATGTATTCGCATAGAATGCACACGGATATAAATAATTTCATAATGCATATTGTGGACCAATTTATCATTTATGTAATTTGATTGTGTCATTCAAATATATTATGATACTAGCTGTTGCTCGCGACTCCGCCTGCGTGGAGGTTATATTCGGGAGCTGAAGTATACAATCCAAGGAGTTGTCTTCTGCCCTGAGGCACCTGTAGCGATTGTCCAGCCTCTCAGGTGTTGTGCCTGAATCTTGAGATTGCAACTAAAGAATACCCCATAAGTTTAACCTCACTTTGATTGATTTGATTTGATGATTTTTCAAAAACCTTGAAACACGTATTTCTTTATTTCCTACCAAAAGCCTAAATATGAATTTACAGATCCCTAAGTCGAGGAGTTATGGATTTCCCATACAAACTTTGAACTCCTATTTGACCCCTTTCAAGGTTGTTTTTTGAGAAAAAAGATAGCCTATGTCCTTCTCCAGGATATAATCTATTCCCTTGCCAAATTTCATTACAATCCGTTCAGCCGTTTATTCGTGAAGAGGTAACAAACAAACAAACAGAGTTACTTTCGCATTTATAGTATTAGTATGGATAGAGTGGTGAAATAAAATAATCTTAATATTTTATCAGTTATGGCTTTAAAGTATTTTCGGTAGTCGAATGAAAATCCACAAATAATTTACACAAAAATCCAATACGTGATATTAAATCTAAAATTTTGAGAAGCCGGCGTGGTGATTTTGGACATGATCACATTTTAAATCAATAATTTCTGTCTTTTTTTTATCCTGGCCGGCACATAGTACTACGGCAGATTGTATACCTATTTATAATAGAACACAATACATTTCTCAAAACATTTACACCATAAGTAACATTAATAAATGGCCCACAAAATAATAGGAACAAGTCTCGAAAAGGAGATGATTTATTCGAAATAGGCACTGTACCTGACAGCGCGCGAAAACACGTACGTACCTACGGAAAAGTAGGATTTTCAGATATGGCTACACAGTACACATATATGATTTTTATTATAATATTATCTTGGGGTGTGTCTCGGACATACCAGCCTACATAGTGTTATTAATAAAAGTCCAGCACCATTCCACTATTCTCCTATATCTGAGGTCGTGAGGTACTCATATGAAGAACTTCTTCCTTTGATATAATTAATAATACCAGCCCTATATTATACATAGTGCCACCGCTGGGCACGGCTCTCCTTTACTAATGAGAGGGGTTAGGCTTTAGTCCACCACGATGGGCTGCGGGCTGGACTACACATACCTTCAAAATTCTTATTCAGAATTCTCATGTAGGTTTCCTCACGCTGTTTTCCTTCACCGTTTGCGTAAGGGATATTGACAATGAATACACACGTAACTTCATAAAGTGGGTTGCTTTCGAACCAGCGACTCTCGTCTTGGCAGTCCGTATCACTTACTACTAGGCTATCGCTGCTATGTATATTATTATTATTTAAGTACGTATCGATTATTACCCAAGTGATGATCAGTTTACAGTTTACTTCTGCCATATGTCCACTTGTAAATCCATGATTTAAAAACTATTACTATAGAAGTAAATAAAATTACATAACACACATGTAAACACTTATTTTTCACGAAACCAACTCTCGTTTCAACGTCTTTTCCTATCGCGTATTTACTGATTACATTTAATCTTGAATTCCATTTCAGATATACGTAGTATGTATTATTTTACATACTGTATCGAATTAATCTTAATATGGTCTTAATTTCCTGTACGACGTTTTGACACAGACACGATAATTTTAGTGCCGCAGAATTATATTTAATTAGTATACCCAACACTTAAAATACTAATAATAATAATACTAGCTCTGTATTAAACATTGTCTCACTGCTGGGCACGGGCCTCCTCTACTAATAAGAGGGGTTAAGCCTTAGTCCACCACGCTGGCCTAATGCGGATTGGTAGACTTCACATACCTTCGAAATTCGTATAAGAATTCTCAGATATGCAGGTTTCCTCACGATGTTTTCCTTCACCGTTAAAGCAAGAGATAAATAACATTTAATACACATATAACTTTAGAAATGTCAGAGGTGTGTGCCACTTGGGTTTCGAACATACGACTTTCGTCTTTAAAAAAATACCCATAAGTATCAGATAATTATGAAGAATGCTCGATTCCATAACAATTAGATAAGAAATTATTGTAATACACGAGCTGCACCCGGCATGCGTTGCCATGCACGAAAAGTAAATTTGATTAATTGCGATCGGTTGAAGTTGATGTTCTGCAGCGCCATCTAGCGAGCACTTTTTATTTTTTTTGACCAGGAACCATTGCGGGTGTATTAAGAACAACTCACAAAAGTTTCATTATCATCGGATGAATAGTTTAGCGAGTCCATAGAGGACTAACATACTTACATAGATTTTTATTTATATAGATGTAAGTGGCATAATATATTATCATTAAATACGTAGATATGTCTAGATAAAGATGGCTGTACATTTGTAGGAAGCGCCTTCCGTATTTGTTGACTTACGATGCGTTACTGATTTCCGACTGTGTATGTATGTATTTAAAAATCTTGAATGCGGTGCGTGCTGGGTGCACGAAGCAGACAAATTAAGTGTGATAGGTGATTATAACTCTAGCAGCAAAACTAAGTTGCAGTGGAAGGCCTACCAGATTTTCGGAGGTATCGCCCGAAGAATTTCGGGCGGTGGTGCTTCGGCTACGGGGCAAGAAGACGGCCCCGGGTCTCGACGGTATCCCCGGGCGTGCATGGGTGTTAGCCGTCGAGCATCTGGGTACTAGGCTCCGTGGCCTGTTCTCCGCGTGTCTGGAGCAGGGCCGTTTTCCATCTCAGTGGAAAACTGGGAAATTGGTCCTGCTCAAGAAGGAGGGGCGGCCCGCAGAGTCGCCATCGGCCTACCGGCCCATTGTGTTGCTCAACGAGGTCTGCAAGCTTTTCGAGCGTATTGTTCACGCTCGCCTCGTTGAGCATCTCGAAGGGGTCGGGCCGGACCTGGCACAATGCCAGTACGGGTTCCGGCAGGGCCGATCGACAATACACGCGATTTTACTGGGCCTGCATAATGGAAGCACTGCGGTACCACGTGGTGCCACCGTATCTTCGGCGCCTGGTGCACTCGTATCTTTCAGATAGATACATAGTGTATCCGGGCGCCAACGGTTGGCACCGAAGAGCGATGGCCTGCGGTGTTCCACAGGGCTCAGTCTTGGGCCCTCTCTTGTGGAACATCGGCTACGATTGGGTGCTCCGTGGTACCTACCCCCGAGGTGTCGCTGTCGTCTGTTACGCGGACGACACACTAGTGACAGCGTCGGCCAGGTCTTTCCAGGAGGCCACCCTGCTCGCCTCGTTCGCAACCGAACAGGTGGTGGGCAGGATTCGGCGACTGGGCCTTAAGGTGGCCCTCAACAAAACCGAGGCCCTTTGTTTTCACAGGCCTCGGATTCGGCCACCTTTTGAGCCACACATACGTGTGGAGGGGGTGCGGATTCCCATCAGCTGTAAAATGAAGTACTTGGGATTGATTCTGGACAGCCGGTGGGATTTCTGTGCCCATTTCAAGGAGTTGTCGCCGAAATTGGTGCGGGCGGCGGGCGCGCTCGGACGCCTGCTGCCGAACCTGGAGGGACCTAATAGCCCTTGCCGAAGTTTATACGCTGGAGTCGTGCGGTCAATGGCCCTGTACGGATGTCCCGTATGGGCCGAGTCCCTGAACGCCCGCTGCGTCGCCCTGCTGCGCAAACCGCAGCGTTTGGTGGCGCAGCGAATAGTAAGGGGCTACCGCACGGTCTCCCACGAGGCGGCCTGCGTATTGGCCGGCACACTCCCTTGGGAGTTGGACGCCAAACTCCTCTCGTCAGCGTTCCTCTGGCGGGAGGAGGCGTCCAGCCGCCGTCAGGAGAGACTGGCCCCGAGGGAGATTGCGGCCCGGTTTCGCAGAACCGCCGTGGAGGAGTGGCTTACCAGGCTGGAGAGCCCGACTGCGGGCTTGAGGACTGTCGCGGCAGTGCGTCCTGTCCTAAAGAGATGGCTAGACAGGCGCCACGGGGCGCCTACGTTCCGACTGACACAGGTATTAACGGACCATGGGTGTTTCGGTTCGTTCCTGTGTCGGATCGGAAAGGAGGTGTCCGCCGTGTGCCACCACTGTGGCAACTGCCGCGAAGACACGGCCCAACATACGTTGGAGGAGTGCCCAGCCTGGGACGAAGAGCGCAGCGCTCTCAAAGCAGTCGTCGGAGGAGACCTCTCGCTGCCGGCCGTGGTGTTGTCCATGGTCGCCAGCCGGAGGTCCTGGCGTGCGGTGGCCCACTTCTGCGAGAACGTCATCTCGCAGAAGGAGAGTGCTGAGAGGGATCGGGAACGATATGATCCCTCCCGCCGCCAGAGAAGACGTAGGAGGCGCCAGGTGGACGACTGACCGGCGTCTCCCGCCCTGTGGAATGGGGGCGTTTGAATTCCACCACGGTAACCCCTGCCTGTTGTACGAGGCGACTAATAGGGGCCATCGGGGGTCGCGGGCGCGCAGCGGAGGGCTGTCAGCCCGTATCGATGCACTCCCAAATTCGGAGCATCGTGCGACCCCGAGATGGACGGCAGCGCGGGTCAGGCCTCGTTCGCTGTCGTTGTTCGGTGCGCGGGGGCTCCTTAGCCCTCCATGGAGATGGGCTGCTACGCAGCACCGCGCAGGGGCGATTCCGGCTGCAATTCTAGCACTCCTTAGAATACCCCGGGATCGCTCCGTAAGCGCCGAAGAAGGCCACCGTGGGGTTTTAGCTGGTAGTGTCGGGTGGGTTGTATATAGGGGTTAGGGACTCGGCCCAGCGGCAGCACGGATAGCCATCATCCGTGCGAGGGGGATGCTGGGTCGTAAGACCGGCTAGTCCAGCATACCCGTTTTATTCTTAATCCGCTTCCCTCCGGAGCGGGCGGCAGTAATAAAACGCTTTCCCCGCGACAACAAAAAAAAAAAAGGCCTACCAGATTTGCGACGCCACTTTCAATTTTATATTTTCTACGACTTTATAAAGTTCACCAAACTGGTTGCATTATAACAATGTTAAGATTACGTAAGATTAATTACTAATTACGAACAAGAGAGTACCTTCTAGAAATTAAAAGGGCAAATGGACTTGATAAAAACAGTGGTGTGTAAACAAATAAAATAAAAGAAATATTTAGTTTGATTTAGGTAATAATTCTACATAGAATAGAACTTGTATTAAATAGTGAATTATATATTGAAAACTATTACTCATAAATAACACCAAGAACTACATAAAAAGCAATAAAATTGGTTAGGTACAAATGCTACTCGTTTCGTATTAGATCCAACTTAGCAGAAAAATATCCGTCTGGATTTTCTATTGGCACAATTTATTCATTTTCGGATCCATCCTTGACCTATTTTATTAGGTTCAGGCCTTTGGATTCTCTACTTAAAACGGCTTTCTATGACTACGTACGCAATGTTCGGTGTAGGTACTACAGTGAAGTGTTAGTCAATTTTAGGTACATTTTTTGCATGCATCAGGGGTGAGCGTCAGTATATTCTTCGTTTGTTACGGTGATAGGCTCCACTATTGTGGCCTGGTCTTCCAAAGATAGTGCACAAAATAAATGTGTAAATTCAGCAGCACTGACGCTTGTTGCGACCATCGAAAGTTTGACTTTACATAGTCCCGACTAAGTTCTCACAGTTCTCAAGTAACATATTTCCTCGCTTAGCGTGTTCTAACGTCTATCTCTGGAATGCTCAGAAGAATTGTTTAATCATCCATCCTCTCCTTTCCACACAGAACCACGCGCACTGGCATACGTAGACACAGTTTCGTGGTGTCTACTACCTCGGCCTGAATCAAGAGGTTCGCTAGTTCATATCTTTGCCGCACCACCAAGCTTTGGAATAGTTTGTCGTCCGTCATTTTACCTCCTACCTAAAATCCTGGGTCATTTAAGCATAGTGTGAGGAAGCTACTCAAGTCGCATAATTGTGTAGAGTAGCATAGGATGGTTTTCTTTCGCTACTTGATACTCTATCTGGACGGCACTGTGCTTACCATCAGGTACAATGTGGTCAGTTTGCGGTGTCAGGATAAATAAAAATCAGACACACGCACAATGGGTGCGAACCGAAGATAATAAATCAGCTACAATATAACAATTACAGAATTAAATAATATAATACTAGCCATGTATTAAACATTGTTCCACTGCTGAGCACGGGCCTTCTCTCCTAATGAGAGGGGTTAGGCTAAGTCCACCACGCTTGCTTAATGTAGGTTGGTAAACTTCACATATCTTCGAAATTCTTATAGAATTCTCAGGTATGCAGATATCCTCACGATTTTTTCCTTCACCGTTAAAGCAAGCGATAATTAACATTTAATATACACGTTACTTTAGAAAAGTCAACGGTAACAATCATTACAGAAAGTTGACTTTAATAACATTGAAGATATCCTATTTTATCTGACACAAAGTTCTCAATTAAGACGAACAGAATACCTAGTTTGCTGTGACAGAAAACACTCATTGTAGATGTCTACAATAATACGTACTTAGCTTGTGCCAAATGGGACAATATTTCTGGCGTCTGTCTTTTCTAGAGCTAATGCAAATCACAGCGAAACGATCTTTACAAAACGTTTGTGAGAACGTAGGCGAACGAAAGTTGTAATGGATTTTTATTAATACTGTATATTATGTAATGCGAAATGCTAACCGTTGGGATTATAAAGAAATCTCTCTTTTTGTGGAGATTGGACATATTTTTAAAAAAGCAGTCATGGCGAATTCCGACAGAAGTAAAAACTTAAATTTTTCAAAAATAGTGTATATTTCACGTATCAATTTAATTAAATTCAATTAGAGTTCTATGAATGTTATTAGTAAAACTACAACAAGTTTATATTTATGAAGGGGTAGCAGAGGTTTAAACATTACATCCATCACTTATTCCCAACTAATGACGAGGTAGGTGGCAACCCTATCAAAATTATCATCATCGACTCTTATTCACCCACTGCTGGGTTTATATGTATAGTGTATTTAGCACGTCACTTCAAAAGAATAGAAATTAGGACGCAGGTGTTAACCATGTTTAATCTTAATACACCCATAGACCAATTAGACGACTATTTATCCACTGTTTTTTTTATAAAAATGTACTCTTACGCTCTTATTCATAATGAGTTATCGGAGCTTTATAAGGCCGTTAATAGGAGCTTGTTAAAAATTTTTATTCATAATGGCTCAATAGAGATAAAACGCTCAACATTTTTAACACTATTAACGGCCTTATAAAGCTCCGATAACTGATTATGAATAAGACTGTTAATATACACAGTCAGGTCATAAGTATTGTCACACCGTAAAAACTTTTATTTTAGAATGCTGGCCACAAAAAAGTTTATTGAATTCGAATTTCAAATTCAGTGTAAACTCCATGTAACGTCACTCTATTTAATGACAAACTCTCTTAAGCGTCGAAATCAATTGGCTTTGGTTGGTTTAGCTTGTTTTTCATACAATGTTTCACTCTATATAGCATTACACCCACTCTCAATAACGACAACAATTAAGTTGCTAAAATTAGTAAAAACTGCGCAGCTGTGTACGATCTATTGTCGCTTTATTATCCTAGCCCGCAATAAACTCGACTGTCGGCATCATGCATACCGAACTTTCTAAGAAATTCATTCTTTTGTTTACAAATTGGGATTGCTTGCACGTGTAGACTGTTATTGACCATGATTCATAACTAGGAGTCATGGATTATCTATACCTTATCATATTCTTAGTTGCTCACAAACTTGCAAACTGTAAACATGGCTACTAAAAGAAAATCACTGTGTATTGACGAAAAAGTTTTACTGATACGCGCAATAGAAACGGGAGAGAAGATAAGTGATGTTGGCAAACGCTTTGGATTTAGTCGCTCTACCGTGTCCACAATATGGAAAAATAAAGAAAAAATCCTCCACGCTGCGGGCGAGGGAAAATCTTCCAAAAAATTAAAGAAACCTATATACGAAGATTTGGATAAAGCTGTACTATCATGGTTTCATCGACAGCGCCAGAATAATATGCCTATCTCGGGGCCGCTCGTGAAAGCTAAGGCGGAGAATTTTGCTGCTGAACTTGGTTTAACTTCTTTCAAAGCATCAGAAGGATGGCTCGGAAAATTCAAGCAGCGTCATCATATCAACTATGGTAAAATAAGTGGGGAAGCACGAAGTGTTGATACAAATGTGACTCATGATTGGATTACAGACGAAGAAATTTTGGATTCAGTGAGAAAAACTGAGGATCAAGAACAAGGTGATGAAGAAGATGAGACGGATGAGCCTGAGCTTCCGCCGAGCATTAAAGAAGCTCTGGAAGCAGCAAAATTATTGGAAAAATATTTCCTTTATAACCAAGATGCCTCAGTATTGCTAGATATTAATAAAATAACTAAAAAAATACAACAAAATTACTGGTGCAGCAAAAGACGTCAGACAAAAATAACAGACTATACTCAATAGCGTTCAAATAACATTCTTTTTTATGCACATAACTACTAACAATAGTCAGAAATAAACTTTTTATTTTTCTAATTCTGATGTTTCTTCTCTCCATTTAACGACAACTCTCTATAACGCCATAAAATGCACAGTCCCTTCAGTGTCGCTATATAGAGTTTACACTGTTGTTCATGAAAATAAAAATGTATACTTTTTAGAATTTTACTCATTTTTAAATATGGAATGGACGCTTAAAGAAGACCGTGTTGCAGTAATCGCGTTGCATCGTTGCGGTTACGCGCCAATTAAAATTTTTGACATACTGAAAAATTTGAATATAACCAAAAGATTCGTTTATCGTACCATCAAACGATACAATGAAGACTCTAGTGTAGATGGCAGGTCAAGAAGTGGTCGCCCTCGGTCTGTTAGGACTCCAGCAGTGATAAAAGCTGTGAAGGATCGAATTCAAAGAAATCCCAAACGTAAGCAGAAACTGTTGGCCCTTCAGATGGGGTTAAGCAGAACCACGGTGAAAAGGGTGTTAAATGAAGACGTAGTGCTTCAGGCATATCGAAGAAAAACAGGACATCGTTTGAATGCTCGTCTAATGGACCTGAGACTGAAGAGATGCCGCGCTTTGTTGAAGCGGTACGCGGGAAAAAAATATCGGGAAATTCTTTTTTCAGATAAAAAAAATTTTACCGTAGAAGAGAGCTACAACAAACAAAATGATAAGGTGTACGCACACAGTAGTGAAGAAGCGAGCAACCGTATTCCGCGTGTCCAACGAGGTCATTTTCCATCCTCGCTCATGGTATGGTTGGGAGTTTCTTATTGGGGCTTAACAGAGGTACATTTTTGTGAGAAAGGTGTAAAAACGAATGCAGTTGTGTATCAAAATACAGTCCTGACGAACCTTGTGGAACCTGTTTCTCATACCATGTTCAATAACAGGCACTGGGTATTCCAACAAGATTCGGCGCCAGCTCATAGAGCGAAGAGCACACAAGACTGGCTGGCGGCGCGTGAAATCGACTTCATCCGGCACGAAGACTGGCCCTCCTCCAGTCCAGATTTGAATCCGTTAGATTACAAGATATGGCAACACTTGGAGGAAAAGGCGTGCTCAAAGCCTCATCCCAATTTGGAGTCACTCAAGACATCGTTGATTAAGGCAGCCGCCGATATTGACATGGACCTCGTTCGTGCTGCGATAGACAACTGGCCGCGCCGATTGAAGGCCTGTATTCAAAATCACGGAGGTCATTTTGAATAAACTTTAGTGTCATAAGAATCTATGTTTTGTTAAGTTCATTTTGGTATATAAATGGTTACATAATGAATAAACTTGTTTCAATTATTTTATATTAAACATGTGACAGGATTTATGACCTGACTAGGTATAAGGAATTATAAATAGAATTTATTCTAAAAAGCACGTGTTTTATAACTTTATAATAAGTTCAGTGCACTAAGAAAATTAACCAAAAAATAGCCACACTGAGGTGTGAAATTTGGCATAGTCAGCTGTATCTATTGCCAAAAGCGTGTCGGATGGCACCGTATGTGGATCAGGGCTGTACGAGTACTTGAACAGACTAACTAGTCGTCGCTCATTACTGTACCATTTTTGACGCTTGCCTTCTACGGGTAAATTGATTTGGCCCGAGTCATCATATTGTTTTTTTATGTTGAAAAATAAAATAGGTCATGTGAGGCAGGTTTGGAAAACAAGAACGAGGCCACCGCGGAAACCTTAGGTTACCCTGGGAGCGCTCCGTAAGCGCCGAAGAAGGCCACCGCGGGGTTTTAGCTGGTAGTGTCGGATGAGGTACACCCCATATATGTACATATAGGGGATAGGGACTCAGCCCAGCGGCTGCACGGATAGCCATCATCTGGGTGAGGGGTATGCTGGGTCGTAATACCGCTAATCCAGCATAACCGTTTTATTCTTATTCTGCTTCCGAGCGGGCGGCAGTAATAAAAAGTTTTCTCCGTGACAACAAAAATATAAGGTTTACTTAACAAGAAGACTGCCTCGGTGGCGTAGTTGTAATTGCGCATGCTTTACGATTGTTGTGCTGAGGTCTCGGATTCGATCCCCGGGTCGGGTAAAGTGATATTGGGGTTTTCTATCCAGAAATTCTTAGTATTAGCCCGGAGTCTGAAATTTGTGCCCGGTTTGGCGATAGGCTCGCCCCTTATCACATTATGGGACTGAGATAAATTCGGCGAAAAGTGGGTGTACTGGTTACACCTCTGCCTACCCCTTCGGGGATTACAGGCGTGAGTGTATATGCATATGTAAGTAACAAGAAGAAATACGGTTTAGCTGAAAATAAGTTCCAAAACATGTCGATTAGATAGCGATTTCCGGTGATGAAATAAAAGATCAATGACTATAAAATTAATCCAGCCGTTCTGAAAATTGTTTTCGGACTAATAACGCAATATCTTTATTACTGGGTAGTCAATATTCAAATCATGGTTAGATATATTTATACAAATACATATTCATTACGTGATATAAAATTATATATAACTTTCGGTAAAAAATACACACCAAGAACATTATTACAAAACTTTCATAGCCATCAAATCGTTATGTGGGTTACAGTAGTTGATGACCTGGTTCGCCGGAACTACCCCAACCCTAATTTTGCAAACACGAACAGCAATAGCGGGACAAAGGGGAGTTAAAACGAAATACTTCAAGGCTAGCTATTTAATAAAAGCAGTGGTCGATTGGTCGTCAAAATTCTACATAAACTCATAAATAATACGGTTTCCAAATTTTTTATTGATGACACTAATGCTCGTCAATAGCTACTATACAAAAAAAAAGAAAAATAGTAAATATATCGAATTATCTAAGTCCATCCATAATGTGTTTTTTGTATTGGTAAGTGCTTCGCTGGTTGGCGTTCACTTGGGGAGGCCTACGTCCAACAGTGGACGGAATAGGCAGAGTATAGTATATACGCTAGTTTATAAACTTATGTATTGTGGGGTAGGTACAATATTTAGAAATGACGCTGCTAAATAGTGCACTACGCTTATCATCGAAACCAGCTGAAATAACAACTAATCGGTGTTAATTACTGAGTGAGGAAATCTGCATATCTGAAAATACTCCATAAGAATCTCAAAGGTATCTGAAGTCTAATTGGATTAGGCCGGCGTGGTGGGCCACCTTTAATGCCCAACATCAATGTGGAGGGGGTGCGGATTCCCATCGGCTGTACAATGAAGTACTTGGGATTGATTCTGGACAGCCGGTGGGATTTCCGTGCCCATTTCAAGGAGTTGTCGCCGAAATTGGTGCGGGCGGCGGGCGCGCTCGGACGCCTGCTGCCGAACCTGGAAGGACCTAATAGCCCTTGCCGAAGTTTATACGCTGGAGTCGTGCGGTCAATGGCCCTGTACGGATGTCCCGTATGGGCCCAGTCCCTGAAACCCCGCTGCGTCGCCTTGCTGCGCAAACCGCAGCGTTTGTTGGCGCAGCGAATAGTAAGGGGCTACCGCACGGTCTCCCACGAGGCGGCCTGCGTATTGGCCGGCACCCTCCCTTGGGAGTTGGACGCAAAACTCCTCTCGTCCGCGTTCTTCTGGCGGGAGGAGGCGTCCAGTCGCCGTCAGGTGAGACTGGCCCCGAGGGAGATTGCGGCCCGATTTCGCAGAACCGCTGTGGAGGAGTGGCATACCAGGCTGGAAAGCCCAAGTGCGGGCTTGAGGACCGTCGCGGCAGTGCGTCCTGTCCTAAAGAGATGGCTAGACAGGCGCCACGGTGCGCCAACTTTCCGTCTGACGCAGGTACTGACGGACCACGGATGTTTCGGTTCGTTCCTGTGTCGGATCGGAAAGGAGGTGTCTGCCGTGTGCCACCATTGTGGCAACTGCCATGAGGACACGGCCCAACACACGTTGGAGGAGTGCCCAGCCTGGGACGAAGAGCGCAGCGCTCTCAGAGCAGTCGTCGGAGGAGACCTCTCGCTGCCGGCCGTGGTGTCGTCCATGGTCGCCAGCCGGAGGTCCTGGCGTGCGGTGGCCCACTTCTGCGAGAGCGTCATCTCGCAGAAGGAGAGTGCCGAGAGGGATCGGGAACGAAATGATCCCTCCCGCCGCCAGAGAAGACGTAGGAGGCGCCGGGTGGACGACTGACCGGCGTCTCCCGCCCTGTGGAACGGGGGCGTTTGAATTCCACCACGGTAACCCCTGCCTGTCGTACGAGGCGACTAATTGGGGCCATCGGGGGTCGCGGGCTCGCAGCGGGGGGCTGTCAGCCCGAATTGATGCACTCCCAGTTTCGGAGCATCGTGCGACCTCGAGATGGACGGCAGCGCGTGTGGTAAGGCCTCGTTCGCTGTCGTTGTTCGGTGCGCGGGGGCTCCTAAGCCCTCCCATGGAGATGGGCTGCTACGCAGCACCGCGCAGGGGCGGTTCCGGCAGCAATTCTAGCACTCCTTAGAATACCCCGGGATCGCTCCGTAAGCGCCGAAGAAGGCCACCGCGGGGTTTTAGCTGGTAGTGTCGGGTGGGGTGTACATAGGGGGTAGGGACTCGGCCCAGCGGCTGCCCGGATAGCCATCATCCGGGCGAGGGGGATGCTGGGTCGTAAGACCGGCTAGTCCAGCATAACCGTTTTATTCTTATTCCGCTTCCCCCCGGAGCGGGCGGTAGTAATAAAACGCTTTCCCCGCGACAACAAAAAAAAAAAAAAAAAGGCCGGCGTGGTGGACTAACGCCAGAGTCCTTTGATTAGTAAGGGACGCCCGTATCCAGCAGTGGGACAGTACAGGACTGGTATTGTATGCTCATCTTTTTGAGACTAAAGATTTTAAAAATGCTGAACAGTAATTTCCGTAGCTTCATTGTCCAGTGCAAACATAACAGTGCTTACACACTGTTGATCCTCGGCATAATATATAAAGCGGAAGTTCTCACCAGACGGACTCTCGCAAAAGGGAAACCTATAGTCTATCACATAGTTAACGTCTAGTTCTTAAATACATCGCACTTGAATCTGAACTAGAACCTTAAGAGTAGCTTTTAAGGCTAATTCAAATCTAGAATAAATATAGAATTCTTATTTATCTTTGTTTTTAACCGACTTCAAAAAAAGGAGGTTCTCAATTCGTCGGAATATTTTTTTATGTATGTTCCCCGATTACTCGAAAACGCCTGGACCAATTCGAGAAATTCTTTTTTTTTTAAGGGTGTAAGTACTTTCCAGGTGGTCCCATTGGCGCCAAGTCACGATCTGATGATGGGATCTCCGAAAAATCGTGATTTGTTTTTCATTGAAGTCGTACTTTTATGAATTAAAAAACTTTTACTTATTTTGACTATACTTGTGCACTGCCCTGACAAGGTCCTCTTTGTATATGGTTATGATTCAAAGGAAGTTGATCGGAACTCTTACAACTTTTTCTAACTTTTGCTCTACACGCAGCGTGGATCATCCAACATCGATCAAAGCGTTTTATTAAAAATACACTGAAGTTTAGACCAGTTTTGGCTGCAATCCAAAATAGGTTGGAAAACGCTGTGAACGTACAAGTACGGGAATAACAAAGAAAACTCTTGTGACCTAAATCGTAATGCATATTTTAATGGTTTTTTTGATTCAACAATCTTGTACTATAACATAATACGGCATGAAAACGATAAATTATTCTTAAAATAGCTCGTTTTGGTAAAATTATTAGTTGTTTAAGTATATTGCAATTATATAGGCTTTATATCGAATTAACAATGACCACCTTTAATGCTACCAGTATCTATGTTCATCCATGAAGGTAAGTTGTCAATTCAGGTATAGTAATCCAGTTCCAGTAATACTAAGTTGTCAGATGTCACGGTAAGTTTGATAATGCATCTCCCATATGGTTGCCTTTAAAACAACACTAATTATTATCATTTGTATTTATTTGTCAGTCAGCAATTTGTGCCCCCCTTGCCACAGTCTTCAGGCCCCAATCTGTTTATTTAGTTTAAACTCTCTCCTAAGGATGGAATCACAGCAAGGGTACGTTATTTCATCATATTATATTACATTAAAAATATGTATTATTGTTATTATAGGTGTGTCCCACTGCAGGGCAAAGGTCCTTTCCCAGAGATCTCCAGTCCTTTAAATAGTTATCAAGGTCATCCCGCCATCTTCCTCTGGGTCTGTCGCGATGCCGTGTTTTATCTATTGGGACCCATTCTAAAGTGATTTTAGCCCAATGCCCCTCCGGCATGCGGCAATCGTGTCCTGCCCAATCCCATTTGAGCGTGACCGCCTTCTGAGTTACGTCGGCGATTCCTGTCCTAGATACGGTATTCGCAGTACGGAGTTCCGCACATAATCCGTGAGCTTCACACCCAGAATAATACCCTCCATCGGCCTCGGACAAACCTCAAGTACCTCTGACGTGCCGTCTAAGACCATTGCTGTGATCTATATAGCATGGGAAGGATACACATGTCCATGAGTTATTTCTTCAAGGATAGTGGCAGAGTGCCTTTTATTAGGTGTTTCACAGTTTAAGTTCCTCCAGGTATTCTCAATACGTCTAGAAACTTCGTCATGAAGTCATATGTATTACATAGCATATTAAATTTACCTTACCGAGTGAAGCAACAAAACAGTGAGTGGAGAATTCACACGACCATTTATCACCTACAGACAAAGAGTAGCAACAAAGTTGCTCTGTGTGAATGTGGGCGTATGTTCAATCAAATACGTCATTACATTAGTGACTAACTCCTTTTTTGCGTTCTTACCGCACTGTGTACATGAAAGAATGTATTGGTGAGTTATTCTGTTTCTGATTGAGTACTTGGTTAAGTTCTTCTTCAAAGCGATTCAACATTCTGAAAGTGTAATACGTTAATAACTAAAAAAACGTTATGCTTTTTAAGAAGTATTTTTTGATAAACCAGTAATTCCATATTCAAACTCGCAATTCTATTAAAATAAGTGTATTCTCATTTCGACGCGTATCTTTTTATGAATGGACTAATATATCTGTAGAGCTCACCTCATGGTTGGCTAAGATCGATTGACGAAGAAGGAAGAACAAAATGTACACTTCTGATAACAGCAAATGCGTTTAAAGTCGGTTTATAAGTTTTAGAGTTTACTTACTGTTATTATTTATTCTACGTCGAATATTCTGAAGCATTACTTACTACCACTACTTTTATTACCATCAAAAGTCCTGTTCAAACTTGGTCAAAGAACACTTGCAAAGAAAAATACCGAAGTAAAACTTCACTCCAAATATAAGTAAAAAAAATATATTCATCAAGTTCCAATCTGAAAAATCATTTTCAGGAGGAAGTTACCAGAATCCAATTTGCTAATTTTGATTTAAATCTGGACGAAACGGTTCTATTTTTGCTTTGAAGCAACAAAGAACTTCCATACAAGATATGTAATAGTAATGTTTTAGTCAAAATAAGTTTTGGAAATAGCCACGGTGAACAAACAAACGTCCAATTTGTGTGTAAATAGTATTTTTTTTTGTTTGAATAAGCACACTATGCGGAAAAGAGTAAAGTCCTTGTAAGGGTCTGCCGTATTTGGCACCGACAAGTTATGCATCGCGTCTTGGGGTATTATGTTCTTATATTACTTATGTGGATAATGAGAGGTTTAATATGTTAAAACCTTATTAGAGAAGACGTAAGATTCTACAATACCTATGAGATTTTATAAAAACAATAAAGGAACGCAATTTAATCAAGTTATTTTGCGAGAATGGAATTTGGTTAATAAATTCTCTTAATGAATTCCGGTTGTTTTAATAGCCCTGTTCGAATAATTTATGTATATATATTAAAACAGCGATGTCTGCCGTTTGTGTGTCTATTAATTTGTTAATTATTTAAATAACTATCCTAAAACGCCTGAATGCGTTGCGGTGCAGTTTAAACTATAACAAAATTATAGGTAACTAGCTGTTGCTCGCGGCTCCGCCCGCGTGGATGTCATGTTTGGGAGAAAAAGTATATTATACAAAATACGAATTTTCAGGCGTTTACCTAAAAAAATGAAGGATTTTCATCCTCTATTTTACCCCCTTAGGGATTATTTTGAAAAAAATGTGAAACACGTATTTCTTTATTTCCTACCAAAAGCCTAAATATGAATTTCCAGATCCCTAGGTCAAGGAATTATGGATTTCCCATACAAATGTTGAACTCCTATTTGACCACTTTCAAGGTTGTTTTTTTATGAAAAAAGATAGCCTATGTCCTTCTCAAGGATATATTCTAGCTCCTTGCTAATTTCATCACAATCTGGTCAGCCGTTTAGTCGTGAAAAGGTAACAAACAAACAAACAGAGTTACTTTCGCATGTATAGTATTAGTATGGATTCATAGACTATAAAAATTACTATTTGTACCAAAAAAGAATGTCGCGGAGACGAAGCTGCGAGCGATAGCTAGTATTGTAAATTTTACTAGTATTAGAATATAAAATTAATCAAATTATAATCTATTTTAATACAATGGTAATTTAGCTGAATGTTAATTATACGCTTTGTGTTTAGGTATAAAAATAGCTTATAAAATGAAGAAACCTGTTAATTAACAAATTATTAATAATATTATTTGATGAATGAAGTATTAGAAAACTTTGACTTAATCAGCGAGTCACAAGCAAAATTAATTTCACAAACCAATTGAGTATTAATTTCTACAGATCGTCAATCCGTTAGTTGAAGTTGAAATACTTGAATGACCGCTGAACGAATCTAGAAGTTGTCAACCAACCACAGTAATTAACATTTGGCTTTTGTTCAACCTCGTTTAATTTCGACAGTTTCGATTGAGTTTCAGTACATAAATATACTACGCTAATTAGTAGGGAATTGTCGCGTAATCTTGAACTGGATGTGAAATATTTATTGAAACGTAGTTTACCATTATAAAAAGTAGAATACCAATTAAACCTGAAATGCCTCTATATGTAAGTGTTCATACATCATACTTGGAGCTTCCTACATAATGACTTTTCAAAGATATAAATACAAATAAGGAGACGATAGTAAAAACTAAATATGATTGTATTATTGCTAATATAGTTGCTAATATCATAAGAATTTGAATAATAAATGTTTCAAGACATTTTTAACTATATCCAGTGTAGATTCTCGTTTGTCATTTAAGTTACTTGTGTATTCATTGTTAATTTTAGCTTGCTTTAACGGTGAAGGAAAACATTGTGAGGAAACCTGCATACCTGAGAATTCTTATAGGAATTTGAAAGGCGTAAAGTCTGCCAACCCGAATTAGGACAGTGTGGTGGTAACCTCTCTAACCCTTGTCATTAGTAGAGGAGGCCCGTGCCCAGCAGTGGGATAATGTTCCAGGGCTAGTATATTAATAAACAATATTAATAAAGTTATCACAAAATCTTAAAATTGTGGCGGGCGCAGGAGTACTTTCCTAATAAAACTTCTGACACCCCTATAATTTACAACTACAACGACCCTTAAAGAGCTCGTAAAGTTTATCAGTTCAATTTGATCTTATTACTATTATTGTGCCCTAACACGTTTCTACATTCACACGGCTTTCATTCGATTATTCTTTAATGGTGACAAAGAGCATTGTCGTATGTAATATTCTAACTTGAAACAGCTATTATTTGATTTAATAAGGTCTTACTTCAGATATAAATTAAAGATGCATAGTGCGTCGGACTCAAGTTATATAAATAGTTATGTGTTGTCTCGAAAAACGAGGTAAATATGACCATTAATGTAAAAAAACAAAATTATAAATTACTAGATGTTATCCGCGGCTCTGACCGCGTGGAGGATTTTTGGAAGAAATACAATCCATGGAGGCATCTTAAAAAAGGTATACAATCCATGGAGCTAAGCTATTACACCTTTCTATATTTTGTTAACCCATAGGAAGCGTGCATTTTCCGGGATAAAAAGTAGCCTATGTGCAATTCCAGATTATAACCTATCTCTGTGCCAAATTTCAACCAGATCCGTCCAGCAGTTGTAGCGTTATTGAGTAACAAACATCCATCCAAACATTCGCATTTATAATATTAGTAGGATTTACTGTCAATTTTATAGATGCAATCTTTATATCTAAGAGATAAATCAATAAAATTAAAAAGCGGCGGTTAAAATTTTAATCAAGACTCCAAGTTAAAACAAATGAAGAATTCTCCCAGCTCTATGTAAGGCGATCCTTGTTTCAGGTAGATTGACGCTGAGACCAAATGTAACTATTAGTATTGGTTTTTTTTCCAACGAATCAGGTTTTTACGGTAGGCAGCGGATTTGCTGTTCCCTGGCATTGCAGAAGTCTATGGGCGCCGGTGACTACTTACCATCAGGTGGCCGGCCCGTCTGCTCGTCTGCCTATCAAGGCACTAAAAAAATGTTTCAGGATAACAGATTGTGAGTAATTTAGTATCCAGACGAGAAAGTATCCTTAAAGATATTATTGTTGATATTGTGGATACAATTTCTACAACATTATATGTATGCCTCAGGGGCCTTGTAGTTGCGGTAGGACTGCTGCGCTGAGGTCTCGGGTTCGATCCCCGGGTCGAGTAAAGTAAAATTATTTTTTTTGGTTACGATATACTCAGTAGCCGGTTGGAGTCTAGAATTGTGACCGGTATGGCGATAGGCTCGCCCCCTATTACATCATAGACGGTAATAAGCTTGACGAAATGTGTACTGTCAAACCTCTGCCTACCCTTTCGGGGATTACTGGCGTGAGTGCGTTTAAATGTATTCGAAACACTTTTGTAGTTTAGTAAACGTCTGTATCATTAGTATTTATTTTTTTGCCTTGTCTGTCTTCGTTTTTTATCTTAAGTATAAGCTAAATTGTGTAACCGTGTTGATTAAATTAAAATAAATACATTAATTGTTCCTATTTATATAAATAATTTATTATTACCATTAAAAAAGGATATATAGCTTAAATCCATTAAATATTTGAATGAATGTTTAATTTTTTTATGGTTTTGAATGTCTCAAAGACCAAATAGTACTTATTTTGCTCGCATAGGCCGTAAATAGTATCAGACTTAGCAATTATCTAAAGGTTCCTGCTCATTACACAAATGGAACAGCAGGACCATTAAATTTTGAACGAAGGTCCAAGTTAACGATGAATAAACCTATTTTTCTTGGATGAAACAATTAATTTCATAATAAAATACAGATACATCTGGTATTCAGATTAGGGTTGCCAGCGCAAAATTTACAAAAAAAAATATGGATGAAATTTATATAATAAAAAGTTTGTGCTTAATCTTACTCTTATTAAAATTATTATGTATTTTTAGATGAGTGACGATAATATGCATATATTGGGAAATTATTAATTCCGATATCCCAAAAATAGGTACTTTATGCATGCTAAAAAATAACCAATATTGAAGAGCAATAAACCATGAATAGTGTATGGGTTGGTAGCCCTCATTTGCGGGGCTATGTCGATTTCATTATAGTTCCCAGCTGTGCTGTGTTTTCTATTACATCGGCTATTGTAAATAAACTAATAAGTTTTCATACAACGTATGAAAATAATCGGCAACGCTATAATCCATTTGGTTTGGAGTTTTGGGCAAATAATGCAAAGAATAAATAGGTCTCACAACGCATTTCGCTCAAATCTATTCGTAGTCGTACTACAAATAAATAAAGACTTTACACTCACTTAACATAATATCAAGTAACTTATTTGCAAAGGCAAAGAGCAATATAATACTACCTCAGAATACAGAACAAACTTTTTTCTGTATTCTGAGAATACTACTGAAACTTATTTATCTAGGACTTTTGAATTTAGAAAACCAAAATGCAAATTTATTAAATGTGTGCGATGGGATCAAGGTTGTCACTGACCTAAAACATTAAGACTGTATCTCACACTAATGATGTTGGCGATTCGATCGCTGACAGCCCTATACAAAAAGCGGCTGAAGCAGAAGTTTCGTCGCGCCTGAGATGTAGCATTTTTTGTATTTTAATGTTATTTTTTGTATGAAAATTGTAAATGTAGCTGGACTCGTTTTTTAGGGCTGTCACAATACTCCTCTTAGGGCATAGGAGTATAGAGTTCGTTTTTAAAGAAAATTCCCGTTAAAAACCGGTATTATCTGCTTACAGCCTTAAATAAATACATCCAACAGACACTCATTGTCCTGACCCCACTTTAGGTCAAACCTGTATCGTGGGTATCAAGAATTAAGAGGGACTACGGTCCCACACCACTCAGACCGAAACAGATATCTTTCTGTCACACAAACATTTGTCTCAGAAATCGAACCCACGGTCTCTCGTTTCACAGCTGGCTAATCGCCCGCTGCGCCACGGAGGCTGTCAAATATCTATTTATACTTACAGTCGTGTCTAAGCAGCAATAAATCTACTTCGCATATTCGGTGGCGCAGTTGTAATTGCGCATGCGTTACGACTGCTGTGCTGAGGTCTCGGGTTCGATCCCCGGGTCGGGTAAAGTGATATTGGGTTTTTCTATCTAGAAATTCCTCAGTATTAGCCCAGAGTCTGGAAAAATGTGCCCGATATGGCGATAGGCTCGCCCCCTATCACATTATGGGACCGAAATTCGGCGAAAAGTGGGTGTACTAGTTACACCTCTGCCTACCCCTTCGGGGATTACAGACGTGAGTGTATGTATGTATGCATATGATGACTCCTCGGAGCTTGATGTTTTCAGTATTTTAGTGTGACAAAATAAGAGTTTATAGCGCAAGTGGGCTGTTAAATAAAGGCATTTACTAGAAGCTCGTGCAAATATAACGAATAAAAAGTATTTAGTAGTAATGGCGGGGGAAACATTGTGAGAGAACAAAAAACAACTCCCATTTCTGACTTTACAATATAATTATAGCTTTATATTTGTAGAAATACTGATATTATGACTGAAAATGAGAAATAAGTGCAGGTGTTTAAAACTGGAAAACATCATGAATTTCTAATTCTTTTGTTTCTGCAGATATCATCTCCGCGGTAGGGAGATAATTCTATGTTATTTTATTAACGTTTGTATTGTTTTGTGTTAATTTATTCTGTTGATTCTAAGTAAAGTTTTCTTTTCTTTTTAACCGACTTCAACAAAGGAGGAGGATCACAATTCGTCGGAATCTTTTTTTATGTATGTTCCCCGATTACTTGAAGACGCCTGGACCGATTCGAGAAAATCTTCTTTTGTTTAAAAGGATATACTTCCCAGGTGGTCCCATTAGCACCAAGTCAGGACCTGATGATGGGATATCAGAAAAATTGAGGGCAACCCTCAAATTTTATACGGACGCATCATATATTTTTAATTGAAGTCGGTGTGCTTTTCTATTTAAATAATACCTGCTACTAACTATGCTTATAAAATCGTATCTTGTAAACTTTTTTGAGAAATAATTATACCTTAAAGTTGGTACAATCGTAATTGTACATTTCCAATCTCGTTTTTAGCGTCTTGAGCAGACTCTCGTAGTAAAATTGATGGAAAAATATCCAATACAGCATGAAATTACAATTTTAGCCTGCAGCAACATACTGTGACCTAGAAATATCGTAAATGTTAAACGTGGAACGTTTTACCGCGTCACTTTCACGCACATGTGTTGGAAACTATTATGTAATTCAGTTATCATTTTATTTCTTTTTAACCGACTTCAAAAAAGGAGGAGGTTAACAATTCGTCGGAATCTTTTTTTTTATGTATGTTACCCTATTATTCGAAGACGCCTGGACCGATTCGAGAAATTCTTTTTTTGTTTAAAAGGGTATACTTCCCAGGTGGTCCCATTGGCACCAAGTCAGGATCTGATGATGGGATCTCAGAAAAATCGAGGGAAACCATCAAATTTTATAGAGACGCATAATATGTTTTTCATTGAAGTCGGTGTACTTTTTATGAATTAAAAAACTTTTTTACGTCCTAGTTAATTGAAGCATTCAGTCTGTATCAGCATGACTATAATAAAATTCGCACTAGACATATAAATCTGTGTCTTTTCTGTTCTCGTATAACTTATTATAAGTCAAGGTTCAATTGAGCAATGTTTATTTTAAATAGAATCTGATAATTAATAAATTCAGAAAGCAGCTGTCTGATAGAAACATTAAACACGTTCGAGATAGGCTAGCTACGTCACAAAAAATGTGGAAGTAGCTCTTACGTGGGGATTAAATAATAGGAATAAAAATCTGATTTTGATACGTATTTCTATTATTATGAAATATACTTACACATCTTTTGATAAATTAATATATGTATTTATATTTAGATTTATTATATTTATTGTAATGTTAAAGAAAACATACCAAAATATAGTCTATTTTATTACAGGAAAATAGTTACCTAAATAATACTTATGTTCTCTAAGTCTATACGTATACGATCGATATGTAAGTACATTTTTCTTACTAATACACCTATAACATAGAATTGTAGGGAAAATATAACATATTAATAATACTAGCCCTGTATTAAACATTGTCCCACTGCTGGGCACGGGTCTCCTCTACTAATGAGAGGGGTAAGGCCTTAGTCTACCACGCTGGCCTAATGCGGATTGGTAGACTTCACATACCTTCGAAATTCTTATGAGAATTCTCAGGTATGCAGGTTTCCTCACGATGTTTTTCTTCACCGTTAGAGCAAGCGATAGTTAACATTGAATACACACGTAACTTTAGAAAAGTAAGAGGTGTATGCCATTTGGGTTTTGAACATACGACTTTCGTCCTGACAGTCCGTACCGCACCCAACTAGGCTATCGCTCACTAGTAAAATATAACATCAACTATTCAAAAAATAAAAAAAAAACGGTGAATCCAATCGCTACCTCACTTCACTATATCACTCACTGGGCTAATTTGAAGTTTGCCTGAATAATCATCAAAATAGCTCCAGCCGCTTTACCATAGGACCATACATACATACATTGATGATTATATATATAGACTAGTGGGCCCGGCAGACGTCGTCCTACCCGTAAATGCAGCGCCACACCGACTGCAGCGCCATCTGCCGGGCTGATTTGTGAATCTAAACCATCCAGGGCGCCACCCAAACGCATACAAAAAAACATTCAAAACGGTCCAGCCGTTTAGGAGGAGTTCAGTGACATACACACGCACAGTAAAATTATATATATAAAGGTTTAAAAAGAGAAGCAAGCGTTCTCTTTTCAAATAAGTTTAATTCACAAACCGATCGATATTCATTGGTATAGATTCGCGATGGGTTCCCTCGTGCTATATCGAGCGCGCGGCGCGGGGAGACAGGGGCTACACGTGGTATTAATAGGCGCACGCGCATGTCCGCACCGCACTCGCTTCACACCAAATCGGGAAACGTCTATGATTTGGATAAATGCCGTTTTTATGGCACACACGTGCTCTGAATGTGTGTAAAATTGTTGAGATTGTGCTTAGACGCGTTACTCAACTAACTCAAGAGTTAGGGATATTAACAATTCTAGTAAAAACTGTTTCAGTAGCAAAAAACATATGAAGTCATGGGGACTACCGACAGAAGTGAAAACTTCAAACTATGGAATTCCTGTGTTCTTTATGAAACAGCGTCCATGAAGTAGTATTTTTTTTGTTTGCGTGAATATGTCAAAAGTAAAAAATCTGAGCGTGACGGTTACGCGAGTTCAATGCTTTTTTCCCCATCCCAAAAGTGCCCAACGTGCCTAAAGAAGTTTTCACTTCAAAAATCATATAAATACGCACGCCTGTAATCCCCAAATGGGCAGGCAGAGGTGTAACCAGGACACCCACATTTCGCCGAACTTATGTTCTTCCCATGATGAGATAGGGTGCGAGCCAAACGCCATACCGGCATAATTTCAGATTCCAGGCTAATACTATTTCGTGATAGAATAACCCAATATAACTTTTACCCGATCGGGAGATCGAACCCGAAACCTCAGCACAGCTGTCGTACTACGCAAATACAACTGCGTCACAGAAGCAGTCGATCAGGCAAAAAAAATAATTGTGGATGAAAACATAATAAATGGTGTAATAAAAAATATAAGCAATAGTAATAGTGACAGAAAACCATAATTTCTGCAATAATCATAATGTAGTGTTTATAAATGAAACGGATATATCATTTTTTGATTCTTTAACATATAATACTTAATTTTTATATTTTATTAGTACAGTGTAAGCGTTTAGAGTATATAGTAATAAAAACGAAAGTATTTTTGTTTCTATAAGCGCCAGAGCAGCAGAGATAGCCTAGTTGGTAGTGATACGGACTGTCGAGACGAAAGTCGTATGTTCGAAACCAGCACAAATGGCATACACCTTTGACTCTTCTAAAGTTACGTGTATATTCATTGTTAATTATGGCTTACTATAACGGTGAAGGAAAACATCGTGAGTAAACCTGCATACTTGAGAATTCTTATACGAATTTCGACGGTGTGAAGTCTACCAACCCGCATTAGGCCAGCGTGGTGGACTCATTGGTGAAGGATGTCCGTGACCAGCTGTTGGACGATGTTTAATCCAGGGCTAGTATTATTAAGCGTCAGAACGACTCTGTAGATTAGTCTATAGAATATTTGGTCCACTCGAACGAATTAGTACCATTACTAGTACTCACGGTGAGTCAGATCTTTAGAGACCCACATCTTCTTCTCCCCCTCGTTACTCTTCTTTATCTACTTAGAAGACTACAACAGTCTAGTATTGTGAGTAATTATGGTGGAATCATTCACTTTCAGGTGACCCATGTTCGTTTCGCGAGCGATGTTATAAAAAAGCTGCATTTTTTTATCGGAAAAATTTAGCTTTAAATATGAATTGGAGCAACTTGGTTTTAATGAAGTTAACGCTATTACTTGACTCTCGCGAACTGCGTATCGATTTTAAATGAATACAGATTTTTAAATATCGAAAAATATTTCAAACTTCGAACGTGTTAAAGCCAGCTGTACACATTGGGCCAACGTAGGTCCAACATGCTGGCCCATTGTGTACAGCGGGCATAACAGTTTTTTGAAATGAATTTCATACGCATTGCGATTAAACAAACTTTACGAGCATTGTTTAAACATTTATTACAAAATTAATAAATTTTATCTGATAAAATATTAACCTCTAATATCTTTAAAGAAAAAAGAAACCATAATAAGTAAGAATAATAATGAACCAACGCAATAGATTAAATCCACACAATGTTTAATAAACTGTATTTATGAAAGTACATAGAGAGAGGTAAGGAATGGAGGATTCCATACAAGTTATAAATACTGACTGTTTAAATGGTTTATTTACATGTAAATCTTGTGAATACGTTGCTAAGTATATTTCATTTCACAGTGGAATAAACTAAGTCGTATATACGACAATTTCAAAACCTGACTGTCTCGGTGGCGCAGTTGCAATTGCGCATACGTTACGATTGCTGTGCTGAGGTCTCGGGTTTGATACCCGGATCGAGTGATATTGGGTTTTTCTGTCATGGCATCAGTAGCCGGTCGGAGCCTAGAATTGTGACCGGTATGGCGATAGGCTCGCCCCCTATCACATCATAGACAGTAATAAGCTTGACGAAATATGAACTGTTACACCTCTGCCTACCCCTTCGGGGATTACAGGCGTGAGTGTATATGTATTAAATTAATAACTATATTTTAATACGTGATCATAACATCTTCCCGACCACTAATCTAGTCTTCGAAGAAACCTTATAATAGTCGTGCAGATAAATATATATTTTTTTATTCTGGCATGGCAAAGTGACCACACTACACCCGATGATAAGCGCAGTGCCGTCCAATTAGAGTATCGAGCAGCGAGAGACAATCATGCCGGCCTGTTTCTTCACACTACGCCATGGGCAAGAAGGTGACGAAGCGGTTGAGGGTCTAGTATCAGAGTACTCAGAGGCCGCAAAATGGCCAAACTTCGTTCCTCAACTCTAGACCCCCGACAAAAACCGGATGTACACTTGCTGATCCCGGAACGCCACACATTTGCGTGTGCCTCTATAGCGGGGTTGACACCCTGTGTACGGTGGTCGCTATCCGGATGGATGTGAATATCCTACCACTAGCAAAGGTATGAGTAACGTAATGAGGACTACAATTAAAACAGATGGTAAGTTCACAGCACTCCAAAAATGACAACCATAATAACAAATAAAAACAATGACATAGACAACCTTTTACAGAACCATAGACTATGGCTTACGTTAGTCGTAATCGATATTCGAGTCTTAAATTAATCAAGAATTTCAAGTCGAGTCACTTTATAAAACATCAATTTGTTGAAAAACGTTTATTAAATTGCTATTGCGTATATATCTAATTAATTTATTCAATGGAAACCTATTAATTTGTGTAACTAAAAGATAACAGGCAGATAATTGGATTTCAATGTTTTATTTTGAATATCTCAACGTATGGTAATAAATTATTTCTGATATATTATGACTGTTCTCTATCCCTATTCGAGAAGGAAAATTGACCAAAAGATTCATATCACTAAAGAAATTCTATATTTTTTATTTATTTCACTCGTCATACAATATGATAAAGATCTGTTATAGTTGCATTTGACTGATTTATGTATCAAAAACTAACTTCAGACTGGAATGATTGTGCCTTCCGTTTTAATTTCTATTTTTAACCGACTTCAAAAAAGGAGAAGGTTAACAATTCGTCGGAATCTTTTTTTTATGTATGTTACCCGATTATTAACCGACTTCAAAAAAGGAGAAGGAGAACGATTACTCGAAGACGCCTGGACCGATTCGAGAAATTCTTTTTTTGTTTAAAAGGGTATACTTCCCAGTTGGTCCCATTGGCACCAAGTCAGGATCTGATGATGGGATCTCAGAAAAATCTAGGGAAATCAAATTTTATAGTGACGCTTAATTTGTTTTTTATTGAAGTCGGTGTACTTTTTATGAATAAAAAAACTTTTATCTATACTATACTATTATGCTTTAACGGTGAAGGAAAACATCGTGAGGAAACCTGCATACCTGAGAATTCTCATAAGAGTTTTCGAAGGTATATGAAGACTACCAACCCGCATTAGGCCAGCGTGGTGGACTAAGGCCTAACGCCTCTCATTAGTAGAGGAGGCCCGTGCCCAGCAGTGGGACAATGTTTAATACAGGGCTAGTATTATTATATACATATATTATTATAAAGAGGAAAGATTTGTATGTAAGTATGTTTGTAACGTATTGGCTCAAAAAGTACTGGACCGATTTTAAAAACCATTCACCATTTGAATGCTACATTATCACTGTTTAATATATGCTATTTTAATTGCAAGAAACATTACACTCTGACATTACACATGACCTCCACGCGGGCGGAGCCGCGAGCAACCGCTAGTATGATTATAAAATATATGGAAATAATGATTGTCTAAGAACGCACAATCTAAGTCTAATAAAGTCTTATCTAAGTCTAAGCTCTATTAAGAAGACTAATTAATGAACGTACACACTGTAACAAACTAACACTTGAATTCAGTCCAAGTACTATCCTCACGTGTAATAGGTTTAATCTTGACATAATAAAAGTTGGGGACGTAAATCTAAGCATTTTTATAGCCGCATTGTAGACGTTGCTTTTAATGTACTATTTAACGGGATTTTTACGATGCACCCTTTATTGGATCAATAATGTTCGTAGACAGTAGGATAGTCTAGAATTGTATCATAAATCAACAAGCTGATGAAATTAGGTGTTACTTCTGTGTAGAGCTTGCTAGTCCTATATGTATCTGTTAAGATTGTTCTACAATTTTTTATCGTTTAATTCTACCATCCGCTAATCAACTATTATATAAAAACAACATAGGGAATTATATAACACTAGTGGTCTCGGGCAGACGTTGTCCTTTCTAAACCGCCTTCTCTGTGGGCCGAATTTTCGTAAAATATATATAATAAGAAATTCAGGTCTCGACCACAGCGCCACCTATCGGATCTAAAACTATACTTTTAAGTTGGAGATAACCACACACATACACAACATTTCATAGAAATCGGTTGAGTGGTTTTCAGTCTCTAACGGACATAGGTAGAAACATTTTTTGTGTTTTAGGTATATATTATATAGATAGAATCTTTATTCTTTCGCACGTACGTGTGACTATATTATTGCATAGATTGTATTCGTTTAATGTGTTGTTTTGCAATTAGTCATTTCAATTTCAAACAGAGAATAGTTTTAAGCACCTCTTAATTTTTTTAAATTAAACTTGTACAGAAACATTAGAGTTAAAAAAAGGCATATGAATGATGACAAACACTATTGTTTAAAACGATTCATTCCTGAGCATATTGTTAGATTAAAGTCACATTTTAACAAAGAAACACTAAAACATAGCATATCATTTTATGCAAGGCACGAACCAATTATAACATTTCATTTATTTTTTATAAAATGTTTATCTCAGATCTAGACGGACGGACGGCTCTGGTGCGTATTTCGTTTGAAAGTAAGTGGTCTTACATCCCAGACGCCGCGCTGGCTATATATCCACTCGAGAGGATTAAACATTTTACGTCGTTATTTGCCACAAACTCATACGTTAGTGTAATTTATGTGCTAATATTTAGTTACTTTCAGCTCTATTACGCAGTGTTATTGAAATTGAAACAAATAAAATGTGTGCAAAATAATGTCAAATCTTTATCTACCCTTGGCCTGAATTTAGGTAGTTCTTTATGTTCTGTGATTCTTCGTATAACTGACGTATGTCCGAACCGAGGGATGAGCAGGGATAGTTTAAAGATTCGTTACTCCCATAATCCTAATAATCGATTGTGTATTTTGACAATTTTTGCTACGCGTGCCGAGTCGAAATATGAGTTCTTGATTAACATCTTGCATTATCGGATTTACTGGCTGGATAGGCAGACGAGCAGATGGGCCACCTGATGGTAAGTAGACACTGCCGCCCATAGACTTCTGCAATGCTAGAGCACAGCAAAGCCGCTGCCTACCGTTGATTTAGACTGATTAACGCCAAAACTTTGCTGGTGGTAGGGTATTCGTATGCGCCGGGATAGCGACCACCTTACACAGGGTGTAAAACCCACCATAGTGGCACAGTGGCGTTCCGGGATCAGTCAATGTAGATGCGGTTTTTGTCAGGCCTCTAGAGTTGGGGTACAATCTTTGGCCGTATTACGGCCTTCTGAGTAATCTGACACTAGACACTCGACCGCTTCTTCACCTTCTTGCCCATGGCGTAGTATGAAGAAGCAGGCCGGCATGATTGTGTTGAGTAGCGGGAGATAGATTGTATCTCGCTACTCGATACTCTAAATGGACAACACGGCGCTTACCATCAGGTGCCGTGTGGTCACTTTGTCGTGCCGGGATAAAAAATTGCCTGAAGTATGATACAGGCCATTGTGTTGTGACAATTTATTCTAATACAGTGAAGCACGTACTTTACATTAAAATGATTGTACCTGTGTGTTTTTGTGAACATTTCTACGTTGTCTATTTTTATATCGGCGCCGAAATAGATATTTAGTGATTCAACTTTTGTCCTAGTATCAGAACCAGAATAGATTGCTTTGAGATTTTTGTTTTCCCAAAGAGATAGACGTATTACAAATTAGACTATTATTTGATATATTACTTTAATAACATTGAGTAGAAAATATTAATATTAATAATAAAAATGTATATACTAATAATGTGAAATATTAAATCTTTTTTTTTTGTCTGTGCAATTGTGGTTAGAGAAACTTTTTATTTTTATGTTTTAGCATACAGATGTAGCATGTAAATTCGTTACGATTAATTGCGATGTATGTGCTTTATCGAGCAAAATTATTTTTTCATCATACTTCGCCATAAAATCTTGACAAAGAACCGATCAACCGATTTCAATAAAATTTTGAGTAAGTGTGTGGTTGGGTCCAACTTAAAAGATAGGATAGTTTAATTTAAGATAATCTAAAGATCCGATAGGTGGCGCTGTTGTCGAGATCTGAATTTCTTATATTTTCAACGATAATTCGGTCCACTGAGAAGGTGGTTTATGGCACGAGACCGTCTGCCCGAGACAACTAGTATGGGATAAAATCAATATTGAACTAAAAACCATATAAATCGGTGCACAGTCTACACTTGATGAAGATCACGATGTAGATACCTAAAGAATATGCGTGGAATTGTAGACCATCTCCTTTTTTGAAGTCTACGTAAAAAGGGTCTCATTGTTTGTAAGTGAATAACTTTAGGAAACATAAATTAAGGAAAGCCGGACCTTGGGCACGGTTGAAGTGGGTGGTGCCTAAGTAAATATTTTGAGAATTATTTTAGGAGTTTTATTTAGATACACATACACATCCGCCGAAGTATTTCTCAGACAATTTATAGCGTGTCACTTCTTAAATTTTGTTATATTTTGGGTTTTAATTATTTTTCTTTTATTGATATATTTATACGGAAATATATCTTAGAAGTCAGAACTATTGCTATTCTACACTCTATAAAGCAATTGTACATACGTTTAGTTACACTAGTCGCCTAGTGTTCGAAATTTGACTGCAATGACTAGTGGTAGGATATTCATATCCGCCCGGGTAGCGACCACCGTACACAAAGTGTAAAACCCGCCATAGTGGCACACGCAAGTGTGTCGCGTTCCGGGATCAGCCAGTGTACATCCGGTTTTTCTCGGCGGTCTAGAGTTGGAGTACAATGTTTGGCCATTTTGCGGCCTTCTGAGTACTCTGACAATAGACCCTCGACCGCTTCTTCACCTTCTTGCCCATGGCGTAGTGTGAAGAAGCAGGCCGGCATGATTGTGTTGAGTAGCAGGGGATAGATCGTCTCGCACTACTCGATACTCTAATTGGACCGCACTGCGCTTACCATCAGGTGCAGTGCGGTCACTTTGCCATGCCAGGATAAAAAAAAAATCGTAAAGCAATACTAAGTGCTACAAAATCAAAAAACGGTTGACAAATAGCGGATAAAAAGGTAGGTATAGAACTATTTTGTCTTTGCCTATTTATATAGTATATATTTTATTCGTTTCGGTAAATATATTGTGACCGATATTACGTTAATCGTCTTTTTGTATTAGACCGAACTTGATCTGGTTAAATCCTATTATCGAGCTACAATTAATATGAAAGTGTGAAAGCGATCCCTCACGAAAGGTCTCGGCTATTCATAATCCCATTATGTTAGAAATATATATACTTTCATTTGTTTTAGATATCATTTGATATGCAACCCACAATAATACAAAAGTAAAACTCTTTTGTGAAAACAGAGTTATAATTATTTGAAAAATGAGACCGTATTATTTTAAACATTGAAGAGCAAAAGTGTGGTGGGAACATGCCATATATTTTCTACTTCTTTTAGGTTAATGTCGACGACCTTAAAAAGTAGCTTGTCCGCCAATGTCACGTAATAGGTGACAACAAACGCAGGAGATTGGCATGTGTTAGACGTAATAAATAAGGTCTATGAGAATTTTCATTGCAATAAACTCGAGTTGAATTTTGTCGATAAAAGAAAAGTTTATAATTTGATTTTATTGATATTGATAAATTTACATACACGAAGAACCAACTAGACAGAGGATACATTTAAAGATAGTGGGGCGAGGGACAGAACAGGGAAGGATATTAAAAAGAGAAAAACATAATTCAGGACAGCTGAAGAATAAATGATCAACACTGCCTTCCTCCAAACCACACACTCCAATTCACGAATTCCTTAATTTTGCCAAATGAGCTGGAGTACACGCATGGCCAAAGTGAAGACGACAAATAATTGTCGGTACTAGACTTAGACTACGGTAACCGCTTACCATCAGCGGGCCGTAAGCTTGCCACCATCATGGTATAAAAAATAGCGTTAAAGAGAAAATTGTCGTTAAAAATGCACATTTAGTTAGAAGTGCAGTTTGCTTTGTCTATATTTTATTTGTTTTTCATACTCAATCTGTTACACAATGTTACATCAAGATGAAAACGAGGTGAGATGACGTCACAGTAATGGTTAGAGTCATTTTCCAGAAATACCGCTCTCATCCGCATGTGGGTTTCATCATTTAAATACTAGGCATTTTATTTTAGTTTTATTAATACTATTTTATAAGTGAAATCGTATAGCATTTATATTAATGGCACAATTAAGTGCGAAATAACATGTATATCTACTTGTATACATGCCACAGATTAGCGTGAAGGTCATATTATTATAGTTTGCGCGATTTTTGCTATGTCTAAATCAATGGCTAGTAGAAAATTTGTAATAAAATAATTACAAATTCTTGTAACTCGATAATTCATGAATCACGTTTTTAATGCACAATAATTGAGAACACGTATAGAAACTAAAATAAAGTCTAAATAATAATATTAGCCCTGTATTAAAAATTGACCCACTGTTGGGCGCGGGCCGCCTCTACTAATGAAAAGGTTAGACGTTAGTCTACCACGCTGCACTGGCCTTATGCTGGTTGGCAGACTTCACATACTTTCGAAATTCATGTGAGAGTTCTTAGGTATGCAATGAAATATCTTTGAAAATGTAGAGCTCAGTACTATGAGTTAATATGTACATCATTAGATATAGTACAGGTAAATAAATTGTAGGTTGGAAACAAATGTAAAATCCTTCAAAAAACTTTCTTTGAAAATATTTATGAAAGGTCTTTAAGCCCGGATTTAAGAAAGCCCAGCTTTGGATTAAAAAACTGAAAATAATAAATAGGTGGAAGTATTAAACTGAATGGTATGAGTTTGTTATTTGTAGTAAAATATGAATGTGGCTTCTTTTAAATGTAAAAAGTAAAATTGATTATGATTTACTTTTTTGATATTATTATAACAATTCAGACTTTGTAGCAGAAATGAACGTATATTATATAAAAAAGTTAATTTATTATAAAGGATTCGCTCCGGTCGAACGGACTGTTTATTTATATTCTACCAATTCTGTAGAGCTCCTAGGATATTATAAAGTTCATCTGTAGGCTTTCTTGAGATTTTGACCACTTAAAATAAATATTCCATTCCATTTCGTTAATAGGGACAGAAAATAGTCAGAAACTAGTCAACCAAGTTTTTCTTCCTAAAACGGTGGGAATTCATTTAAATCTAATTAGTATTCTCAATTCTCTCAAATCTGTATATATAAAAGAAGAAACTGACTGACTGACTGACTGATCGATCAACGCACAGCCTAAATGGCTGGGGTTAGAGACTTGAAATTTTGACAGTAGGTACCTTTTATAACGTAGGCATCCACTAAGGAAGGGTTTTTGGATATACCACCCCTAAGGAGGAAAATAGGGGATGAAAGTTTGTATGAAAATCCGTCATTTTTGAAGTTAAATTCATGAAAATTAGTACTTATTTGGCCTTTTAGTTAAAAATAAAAAATATATGTGTCAGGATTTTTGGAAATTCCGCCTCTAAGGGGGTAAAATAGGGGATGAAAGATTGTATGAAAATCCGTCATTTTTTAAGTTAAACGCATGAGTATTTTGTATTGTATACTTTTTCTCCCAAACATGACCTCCACGCGGGCGGAGCCGCGAGCAACAGCTAGTGTAGGATATAACAAACGTCGAATCATTAACATTGAACCTCGCTTGTTTGTTATAACACCAAGTAATTAGAGCCTTCGTATTCTGAAGTTATTGAACTTGCTCCGCTAATAGGAAACATCTGTTCCCAATGGAATTTTATCCGAAAACTTTTTGCGGAACATCGACGTATAATATTGCAATGGATACTTGGGTATTGAGTTGTTAAACGGTTATTGAAATTAGTAAAGCCAATTTGATGGTGTGTTTTATTAAATACTAGGTTTTGATAGCGGCTCGGTTTGCGTATTCTAGGGTACAATATAGCCTCTGCCCGGCGTCCGCGTTTCAAATAGGCACGGACATAGCTTGGATCAATAGTGTATCTGTCCACTGCTTCGCTAGCGTAGACTGGCTAACCCCTTTCTACCCTGAGGGGTTTAATTTCAAGAAATCCAACTTTAAACGATATCTTGTGTGTAATTAAAATCAACATTTAAAATAGACTTTTAAATAGTAAGGTTAATTGAATTTAGAATTTAAAATTAAGCCGTTTCTTACAAAGCATGGGATTTTTCCCGAACTCATATTTGACAGATTTGAAGCCCGATAAATCAATATAAGAAATAAAGAAACGTTATTTTATATACATACATATACATCACGCCCGTATCCATGGGGGTAGGCAGAGACTATTGAGTGCCACAAGCTACGATCCTGACACACTTCTTTCGCCTCTTCCACATTCATACATCTTGTCATATATTTACGACGGTTGGAGGTACTTCTGATTTTCCCTTTTAGGATAAGATCGTTTATCTGATTCGTAAACGTTCTCCTTGGGCGCCCTCTACCCACTCTTCCACTCTTCCAACGTTATTTTATCTAAGGAATTAATACCCACAGACGTAACTGCCAATGGTGCGAAGAACTTAGATATTTATTAGCTAATGTTACGTGTGTAGTTGACGGGTCCTGAGGGAATGTCGTGTATCGTGACGGACCAAATGTGCCACAAGGGTGCGATTTCTGTTCTCAAGGTATTTACAATTATTTAGGAAGATGTCGACAATTACTTCCTATTAATTAGTTGTTGTAATAGATATTTTTAATGATTTTAACTTTGTAGTGATATCGATTAACCAACATAAATAAATTTAAATGCTGAACCGAATTAGCATTTTTTTTATTATCCTTGGAGCTACTATAGATAGGTAAGTAGGTGAGATTTCCAGGGTCCTAAACTCGCCCTCCCTCCCCCCGTCCTTGCTAATATCTATTCTTTTACTTCCAGGTCGGCAACGCATCCTTGATCATTTTGGTATTTTGGATATTTGTGGGCGGTAGAAATGATATATCATTAGATGACACACAAACATGTTTAGTAGACTTTGTAAAAAAAATATTGTTTTCAATTATAAAATAAAGTTTATAAATATGTGCAGGTACACTTTATACACTGTTAGCAGAATTAATTATAGATACAGCAGAGTATTTCACACCCCTCGAGTCTTCTCTTTCGTTCAAGGAAAATTGAGCGCGGGTTCAATCTCCGCCCTTGTTTTGGTTTCAGAGTTTCAGGCCAGCTGAGCGGAGCCGACGCGTTGTCATGGCAACCATTGATCGGCCGCCATCTTGGATGCAGTCGTCTGCAAACGCGTGTGTACATTATATAGTATGTATAGGCCTTTGTTACTTTCACGTGGAAGTAGTAAGCACTTTAAAACATAAGTTGAATTGGCGCATTAGAATTCTGGTCACACCTGAAATTGGTGTTTTATAATAATAAAGACTTATGTCGCTATCAATTTAAAATATTACGTTTGTTTTATAATGGGAGGCAGCGGCTTTGCTGTGCCCTGGCATTGCAGAAGTCTATGGGCGCTCGACTACTTACCATCAGGTGACCCGACTGCTCTTTTGCCTATTTAGGCACTGAAAAAAATTGCTTTTTGATCAGTATGTTGTAGTAAAAATGGAAATAATAATTTACACTAAATTTAATCTGACTTCATAGCTTCTACAAATGCGATATATTCCTGAAACATATTTACCGAATGCGATTCGTTAAGGTCCATTCAGTCTCTGCGACATGCGCTATTAAATAACATGACTACATCAAAGTAGCATCAAGAGTTAAATAATTAAACATTATAATACGTATATATTATACATCCGGTTTTAGTCGGCGGTTTTTTTATGGTAAAAAAACGCCGTCCATGAACATCTGCAACACCAGAGGGCTTGCAAATGCTTTTTTTTTTTTATCCTGGCACGGCAAAGTGCAGTGCCGGACGCAGTGCGGTCCAAATAGAGTACTGAGTAGCGAGAGACGATCTATCCCCGCTACTCAACACACTCATGCCGGCCTGCTTCTTCACACTACGCCATGAGCAAGAAGGTGAAGAAGCGGTCGAGGGTCTAGTGTCAGAGTACTAAGAAGGCCGCAAAATGGCCATTGTACCCCAACTCCAGACCCCCGACAAAAACCGGATGTACACTGGCTGATCCCGGAACGCGACACACTTGCGTGTGCCACTATGGCGGGTTTTTCGCCCTGTGTACGGTGGTCGCTATCCGGGCGGATATGAATATCCTACCACCAGCTAAAGTTGCCGCGTTGCCGGCCTTTCCGGAAAGAATATGCTCTCTTCTTGAAGGTTCCCAGGTAATAACGGTTCGGAAAGACCGCCGGCGAGTCTAGAGTTGGGGTACGATGTTTGGCCGTTTTGCGGTCTTCTGAGTGGTCTGACATTAGAACCTCGACCGCTTCTTCACCTTCTTGCCAATGGAGTAGTGTGAAGAAGTAGGCCGGCATGATTGTGTTGAGTAGCGGGTGATAGATTGTATCTCGCTACTCGATATTCTTATTGGACGGCACTGCGCTTACCATCAGGTGTAGTCACTTTGCCGTGCCAGGATAAAAAAAAATATTATACAGAGTGCAATAAATTAACACCTTGTGCTTTACATTTCATAACCCATACATATGTGTCTTTAAGACCTCGCGACTTTAAAAGTGTTTAATAACAATTAAAGTTATTTTAAATCTTAATTTTTAATCTTACGCAACAGTAATTGTGTTTTTTTTATGAAAAAAGGGGGTAAACGGGCAGGAGGCTCACCTGATGGAAAGTGATCACCGCTGCCCATGACAATCTGCAACACCAGAGGGCTTGCAAATGCGTTGCCGGCCTTTCAGGAAAGAGTATGCTCTCTTCTTGAAGGTTCCCAGGTCGTAACAGTTTGGAAAGACCGCCGGCGACAGCTGGTTACACAGAGTGGTGGTGCGAGGCAGAAAATGCCGTAAAAATCGCGCTGTTTTGGAACGCTGAACATCGAGGTGGTGCGGATGGAATTTGATGTTTTGACGCGATGTCCGATGGTGAAATTCAAATAAAATAAGTTATAAATAAAACTAATTCTTTGTAATGGGGATTCGAAATTTAAAATCACAGCATTTGCAACCAAACCCCCACATCATACTTTAAGAGAGGCAAAGAGATTTATATGCGATGTGATAAGATAGTTTAACATTACTTTTTGTAAGTAGTTTCTGAATTAAAATAACAAAAAAGAAACCAGAAGCGGCAATCCAAGTTGTCAGCTTATTTCTGTATATATAATTGCCCTCGGCTATACTCGCGTGGATTCTACTTTTGGGAGAAAAAATATACAACGGCGACCGGTCAGTCAATAGACAAGTATAGCCCAATCGCCTTTACCCAGCACACGCTATTGGTCATAGCATGATGTTATATACCCTATAGCCTTCCTCGATAAATGGAACACGATCCAACACTAAAGATTTTTTCAATTCACACTAGTAGTTCCTGAGATTACCCCAAACATCCAAACTTAACCTCTTTATATATAGGTATAGATAAAAGAATCAATCTATTTAATTGAAATATTCAAGGGTCAATATTAAACTTATCCGATGAGCCAACGAGGCGTCGGCGGGAGACTAAATGTAATAAGACGTAGCATTACCAGTCACTAGATCGACGGGTTTTCAACAAATCGATACAAAGCCACAGACATTCGGCAAACGTATCTTGGTTAAAAAGATTTTTTATTTGTTTATTATTAAGAACCCTCCAACAAAGGTTACACGTATATAAAAGAAAAAGTGTTACATGTATATTAGCTTTGTAACGTGCTCCTTCAATTACAGAAGTGTGGTCTCCTGCATGCAAATATACAATTTTATACAGTGGCTTTGAATGATATTATTTACAACTTTAATTTTACAACACTAGGAAAGAAATAGATACTAGTTTTTTCATATTTTGGTTCTTAGATATCGTGAGATTTCCTTGTTTCCTTATCGCTATTTTATCGCTAAGAATAAAAAAAATGTCTAGTGTTATCCTTAGTATTCTTTTTTACCATTTAGTATATTGATTAACTATTTGGATATTGTTCTACAACTCCTCACCGAAACCAAATCAATGAGTCTAAATTCGGTACGTCCAGGTTTAATAAAGCTACTTTTGTCACCATCTTCTTATCTATACCTTGATCACCATCTGTAGGTCTTACTGTAACTATTTATTTGAATCTACTGAACTAGTGCAAGCAGGATACATCTGCTATTACGTATCGTATTGTTTTATTTTTTAATATTATTATAATGTTTAAAAAAGTTCAGAAATATTTTTATAGAGCTATATTTTCGTTGAAGATTTTAATATGAAAATCAGTATAATAAAAAAATATATGCCTGCCCTAAATTAAACATTTATATATTTCGGAGTATAAAGAATACGGACACTGAATTGAACTTTAAATAACTCGTTTTATTGTGAAATGTCTACCGCCACTTGTTTTGCTATTTTGAGGGTGGGTTTGCGTAGTTTATCGGATGATCTCGTACACAGAGTGGGGTACAATAGAAAATATCATAATAAAAGCGTGCACCTTGTCATTTGTGGAGAAATTCAGTATTCAATCTTGAATAGCTAGTAACTGGTGGTAGGATATTCATATCCGCCCGGATAGCGACCACCGTACACAGGGCGAAAAACCCGCCATAGTGGCACACGTAAGTGTGTCGCGTTCCGGGATCAGCCAGTGTACATCCGGTTTTTGTCGGGGGTCTGGAGTTGGGGTACAATGGCCATTTTACGGCCTTCTTAGTACTCTGACACTAGGCCCTCGACCCCTTCTTCACCTTCTTGCCCATGGCGTAGTGTGAAGAAGCAGGCCGGCATGAGTGTGTTGAGTAGCGGGGATAGATCGTATCTCGCTACTCAGTACTCTATTTGGACCGCACTGCGCTTACCATCAGGTACAGTGCGGTCACTTTGCCGTGCCAGGATAAAAAAAAAACGTAGTGGTCGTAATGCCGAAATGCTGTGTAAAGTAATAAGTTAAGGTTTTGTGAAACTGTAATTAGTATCAGTTATAGTAATACGACATTTTTTTATCACCCAACAGTCGCACACATAGTTCTGATCCCATACTAGGTAAAACTTGTATCGTGGGTATCAAAACTAAGAGTAAAAGGGCTACGGTCCCACAACACCCAGACCTGAAACCAATGTCTGTCTGTCACAAAAACATTTGTCTCTGTGCGGAAATCGAACCCACGGCCTCACAGCAGGCTGCTCGCCCGCTACGCCACGGAGGCTGTCGAAATAGCTAATTACATTAAAGGTATTAAACAAGTTTGTTCAGACTATGGTAGTTTAATATGTAGTAACAAGCCAAAAGGGGCGGTTGATTAATTGTTCCAACTTAGTTATAAGTTTCCTTAATGCTGGGCATCATTTATTCAAATCATGGATGCTCAGGGAGTTTCTCATCTTTTAGCAAAGGCTGGTAGACAAATAAGTGGCTAAGTATGAACTAACTGATCGGCATAATTGCGTCGAATGGAGAGAGATTATCATCTATGACATTTTTTATGCAAGCACAGCAAAGTGACCACACTGCTCATGGTAAGCGCAGTGCTGTCTGGGTATCAAGAAGCAAGGGAAAAATATCCCTCGCAACATATAATCCTACCGGTCTGCTGAATAGCTTCTTCACTCTATTCTATATCTAGACGGAATTATAATTACCTCCAGGCGCAGTGTAGTAATTTTCTTGAATCAAGATGAGAAAAGCAGTGGGTCACCGCTGGTAGTTCACTGCCCAATAACAACCACAATACCAGAAGAACCATGAGAGACTATCCCGCACACACACCTCCCATTGCAACTTCTGTTTAGCCAGGTTCAACAATGGCACGCATTATTTCGACACCGAGTACTGAAACTGAGTTTAGCCGCTGCTCTACGAAGGCTGTCAATGCTTAGAAACATTAAATAAATAAAAAGCAGTGATAGCCTAGTTGGTGGCGGTACGGACTATCAAGACGAAAGTCGTGTGTTCGAAACCCAAATAGCATACACTTCTGACTTTTCTAAAGTTACGTGTGTATTTATTGTTAATTATCGCTTGCTTTAACGGTGAAAGAAAACATCGTGAGGAAACCGGCATACATGAGAATTCTCATAAGAATTTCGAAGGTATGTGAAGTCTACCAACCCGCATTAGACCAGCGTGGTGGACTAAGCCCTAACCCCTCTCATTAGTAGAGGAGGCCCGTGCCCAGCAGTGGGACAATGTTTAATACAGGGCTAGCATTATTATTATTACATGAGAGCGTTGCCGGCTTTAAAGGAGGGAAAAGAGAAACTAAACGCAGCTGTTATTTCACGTCGGTTTTTTGTGAGACAGTGGTCATAATCCGTCGATCCGGCCCATTCGTGCTGTCGACAAAATCTTCTACATTATAGAATCTACTACGCCATTGACAAAAAGGTGAAGAAGCGGTTGAGCGTTTAGTGTCAGAGTACTCAGAAGGCCGCAAAACACCCAAACATTGTACCCCAACTCTAGACCCCAACAAAAACCGGATGTACACTGGCTGATCCCGGAACATGACAGACTTGCGTTTGCCATTATGACGGGTTTTACCCCCTGTGTACGGTGGTCGCTATCCGGGCGGATATGAATATCCCACCACCAGCAAACATACATATACTGGTGTATATGTATGTTTGCATAGACATAGATTGAACCTAGCAAATTTACGGAGCTTTATAAATTACAACATACGACCGTGTAATTTTCCAAGTCAAGTAAGGTTAGGTATTTCTTAATGACATAATAACCACGTCCTTAAACTAAATATTCCATCGCATTCAGTTATTTTAGCTGTAATTTATGGAGCAGTTGCGATTTGACCGTCATTTTCACATTTTGTTTTTACACACATACGCCTGTAATCTCCGAAGGTACAGGCAGAGGTGTAACCAGTACATCCACTTTTCGCCGAATTTCGGTCCCTTGTTTCAGAATAGACATGTTTTGTGACAGTTTTAGATTATGATGTAAAATTATTAAATAATAAATTTATAGGTATTGCTGTATCATAGCCTTTTCTAATGTATTGTTTCTTATTGTCTATATTGTTTTACTGACGTTATTGCGTTTTGTTACTTGTTCTTCATTGTTTCGTGTGTGTCCGTCGCTATTAAAACACAGAATTCTTATTCACTATCCACTTCAATAAAACTGCCTTGGTGGCGCAGTTGTAATTGCGCATGCGTTACAACCGCTGTGCTGAGGTCTCGGGTTCGATCCCCGGGTCGGGTAAAGTGATATTAGGTTTTTCTATCTAGAAATTCTCAGTATTAGCCCGGAGTCTGGAACCTATGCCTGGTATGGCGATAGGCTCGCCCCCTATCACATTATGGGACCGAAATTCGGCGAAAAGTGGGTGTACTGGTTACACCTCTGCCTACCCCTTCGGGGATTATAGGCGTGAGTGTATATGTATGTATTTCAATAAAAATGGTAAAATAAAGCATTTTATAGTCTAGTTATTGTGAGTGAGGAAGTTTATTATCACATTACGTCCCATGAAAGTGGAGCAAATGCCTGGCACAGGGGAATGCCGCGAGCAACAGCTAGTCTACCCATAACTTGTAAAAATGTTTTTTAGTCTGTACTATTTATATTTACTCATTAAACAGAGGGTCTCATATACATATTTACATACGTAACAGAAAATATAAAAATATTTAATCCAGTGGCACGCACTTTTCAGGATTCTAAGCCTGTTTATGAAGGTTCTCGTAATGACGTCGTAAAACGGGTTATTTATCAAAGCAAAATCGTCGGCTCATAAACATTTCATTCATTTTTTACAACACATATTCCGTGCAAATAAAGTTTTATCAAATATTGGTTTTGTCGATACAGAGAGGGTTTGTAGTTCAGTACAAGTATCATATTTGAGCTTTCGATGATTTTGGATACTTACTATACCTATTGTTTTGTTATCTGTTATGGATGTCAGTCATTTATCATTGGCATTAATCGCCCTTCCTAGCGTGCGTATTTAGCTATTTTTAACGTTTATTTATTTATTTTATGTTACACCAACGACGTCTCACAACACAACACAATAATATTTAAAAAGAAGGTAAATTTTACATTATAAAATGCCTTTACAGGTGTATACAACAATCAAAAGTTTCAGAGCATGAATTAGAAAAAATAAATAGATTACACGAAAAAAGTAAACATTTTTTTTTTTTATTCTGGCGCGGCAAAGTGACCACACTGCACCTGATGGTAAGCGCAGTGCCGTCCAGATAGAGTATCAAGTAGCAAGAGACAGTCTATCCCTCGCTACTCAACACAATCATGCCGGCCTGCTGTTTAGCTTCTTCACACATACAGTTAACATTATTAATATAACTAATTGATAATTCCTACAATAATGTCAATCGACAGTGAAGTGCACAATTATTTAATTTAATTTCATGACACAAAAAATCAAAATAATACTAAATGTTTAAATTATAAGCTGAATGTTAGAATTATGTACATAAAATTGATTTTGGCTTGTATTTTACTCACTAATTGTTAAATAATAACGTTTCTAAATAAGTGTTCCTATCAACCTCATTACCGTATATAGCGTGATATAGCTAATGAAAAGAAATACAACGAAAACAAAAACAATGTTTAGATTTATGCTTATATTTATATATTAAAATTTGTAAATTATATATAAATAAATATTCCGGGCACAAATATCTGTCTGTCACAAAAACATTTGCCCCGGTGTGGGAATCGAACCAACGGCCTATCGTTTCACAGCCGGCTACTCGCCTACAGCCTACGCTATACAGGCGCTACTGCGCCACCTATGTAGGCTGTATATAGGCACCTATGCGGAGGCTGTCAAGCATATATAATATAATAAATAAGTTTTATTACAATGTGTAATATTCACGAAAGTATAAGAACCCGAAAACAATTTTTAGGTAATTTTTCCGTTATTTTCCAATTCTTTAAAATAATCAGGGCGATAAATCTAACTTCTCATTACGCTTAATTATTTGTTTATAAAACTTTCCTTGGTGTACAAGTTCCTTCGTATTTTTTTATGAATTTTTTTAAAGTTAGTTGGCCACGTCAAGTAAGTAAACTTCCCGCATAACCAAAATTATTTTAATTATATTAAGCTAACACACAGGTATACGGCTATTTTCTTCAATTATGCTATTCTTGTTGGCGTATAGGATATTCATATACGCCCGGATAGCGACCACCGTACACAGGGTGAAAAACCCGCCATAGTGGCACACGCAAGTATGTCGCGTTCCGGGATCAGGTAGTGTACATCCCGTTTTTGTCGGGCGTCTAGAGTTGGGGTACGATGTTCGGCCGTTTAGCGGCCTTCTGAGTACTCTGACACTAGACCCTAGACCGCTTCTTCAGCTTCTTGCCAATGGCGTAGTGTGAAGAAGCAGGCCGGCATGATTGTGTTGGGTAGCGGGGGATAGATTGTCTCTCGCTACTCGATACTCTAACTTGACGGCACTGCGCTTACCATCAGGTGCAGTGTGGTCACTATGCCGTGCCAGTATAAAAAAAGCGAAATTCACACTTACCGAGAACGTTTTCGTCATATAATATTGGGTAAATTTCACGGTTCCATTCCATACATTTTGAATGACGCGCCTTCTTTTTTTCAACCTGCTACGAAAGTACCTCCTCTGACTTTTCTAAAGTTACGTGTGTACTCATTGTTAATTTCCGCTTGGTTTAACGGTGAAGGAAAACATCATGAGGAAACCTGCATACCTGAGAATCCTCATAAGAATTTCGAAGGTATGTGAAGTCTAACGACCCGCATTAGGCCAGCGTTGTGGACTAAGACCTAACCTCATTAGTAGAGGAGGTATAGCAGTGGGACAACATTTAGTACATGGCTAGTATTATTACTTATTAATTCAACCATCAGTTTTTATCACGACCGGTAATGGCTGCGGAGTCTATATCGGTACATACCCTCCATAACTATTGCCGGCGATACCCTAGGCAGAACTAACAGGCGATGCAGGTTCGATTCCTGCAATCAGGGCACGTAATTCAGATTTTAGACATTACGTGTTTATTTATTGTTAATTAATAATCCCTTGCTTTAACGGCTAGGTAAAACAGTGAGAAAACTTGAGAAAACGAACATAAAATCAAAAAAAAACTTGAAAACACATGAGAGTTCGATCGAGATTCGATAAGGATTTCGAAAGTATAAAGACCAGCGAAAGAACACAAAATCGATTTCAAAACAGAGAATTGCAATGTAATTTCGAGAATGTAAAAAAATATGTTACTTTATAGCAATTATTATTCTAGCCTCCTCCTCTAGCCCAATCCTGCAATTTTCAATAAGTTTTCAATTTCACTTTCAACCTAGTACTAAATAGTTATAGCGAACCATTCATAGTCTCTTCATACATGAAATTTCATATTTAATTCGAACGCTTTTAACGAAGCCACTCCGCTTCGGTCAAGGGCGCACTGCACCAATGCAGTATTGCGACTGCTCACGCGATATTTAACCTTAATGCGATGCGGCAGGGTGTGTTTTCCAATACCATTTACATGATGCGAGTAAAATGACGCTATTTCCTTTTAATTTTCCCCTCTTGATAATAATGTCAGCCAGATTGATTTTTTAATATTCTTCAAATAAGATCTCATAATAATTTCTTTTCAAATTATGCCTATATCTCGTTGTTTGAAACTAGCTTTTACTCCCGGCTTTGCCCGTATAAACTTCTATTACCCCCTCAAAATTCACCTTTACTACGACTTTTATTTTACACAAAACTTATTTGAACTGTAATAAAAAGTTTGCCAATCCTATTTTGGAGTAGCAGGGGTTAAAGTTTCAACTGTAACTTCAGACCGGGGTTAAAAGTTATATACTTTGGTAGAAATGAATAATGGAATTGAAACTTTCATGGGCCGCGATACGTATAAAATAATGTAGTGTTTATAATTTTATTTATTTTACTGACTGCCTCGGTGGCGCAGTTGTAATTGCGCAGGCGTTACGACTGCTGTGCTGAGGTCTCGGGTTCGATCCCCGGGTCGGGTAAAGTGATATTTGGTTTTTCTATCTAGAAATTCCTCAGTATTAGCCCGGAGTCTGGAATCTGTGCCCGGTATGGCGATAGGCTCGCCCCCTATCACATTATGGGACCGAAATTCGGCGAAAAGTGGGTGTACTTGTTACACCTCTGCCTACCTCTTCGGGGATTACAGGCGTGAGTGTATATGTATGTATGTTATTTTATAACTAAGGTTTATAATGACAATTTGACAAGCGAAAGTGAAATTTCACAGCCTTCGTGGACATATAGAGGCCGCGGGTTCGATTCCCGCACCAAGACACACATTTGTGTGATCCACAAGTATTTGTTTCGGTTCTGGCGGGTCTTAGTGTTGTGGGGCCGTAGTCCCTCGTTATTCTGGATACCCATGATATAGATTTGACCTAGTCTCAAGACTATGTATGATGATGATGTTGGGTGTTTTATTTATAATTTATATGAACTGGAATACTAGTCTGGAATCAGGACTAGGTGTGTGACTATGGGGTGTATTATTTCATTTATGAACTGGAATAAGCTGATAATTGTCATTTACCAGCTAATGTCACTACGTAGTTAAAATCAAGAGATAAGGGAATTATGAAGGGTTTTTTTAATTGAGGTATTTTACCATGTATATTGTATAGTGATTGCTGACCAGAATAAATATACATATGTGAATAAAGGCAAAACTAGGGCTTGTTTCTCTAAATCACAATAAATATAAAAAATATCAATGTAATGATATTACAATCTAATATACCATAACGGTAGGCAGCGGCTTTGCAATGGTAGGCAGCGGCTTTGCTGTGCCCAGGTATTGCAGAAGTCTATGGGCGGCGGTGACTACTTACCAGGTGGCCCGTCTGCTCGTCTGCCTATCGAAGCACTAAAAAAAAAGAAAAAATAAAGATATTTTTATTTTATCACACAAAGACAGTTTTATTACAAAAGAATGAACATAGTTCTAACACGAAGCTAAATAGTGATTTGAGGTTTAAACACTCTTCAAAACCTTGTCAAACTTTTTGAATTACAAAACTGTGTTTATGCTCTGTTTGCCTAAATATCGCAGAATGAATTGGGTTTATCCTGTAATAACTGTGTGTGTTGAATAAGAATAAATAAAAAAAAAAAAAGAATTTTACAACATTTAGTTTCACACGGTGATCAAAAATTGTACTTGGACACTTTTTGTTGATACGCTATTACATACAATATATATAAAATTAATGTTATATATTAAAGTATTTATTTATTATAAATATACAATAATTATATAAATATTTTTAAATCATTTGTAAATAGGGTAGTTGACACGATTTACTGCAATAAGTTACATTACTTAAACTAAGTAAATTAGACACCATGCAAATCAGCTGGAAGGGGTAATTGTCAAATGACAGTAAAAGGATGCATGATATGAGCCGTGACGTCACCTCTTATAAAGGCCATTACAGTGCCGTTGTGCGACGGCGATAGGGAGATGTTCCCTCTATGCACCCATACCAATATTTACAATAAATATTGTGGACTCACTTTTCAAGCAATTTTGTTTTGTTTTCACAATTATTACTATTGCATATTATTTTCGGTTGCATATCGAATAATTTACAAAATGAGATATAGGAAAGTACACTATTAGAGCTTAAGGCGGGTGACCGCTGAGACCCACGTATTTCCTTAATGATACTGGGTCATTTAAGAGTAGTGTACAAAATGCCATGGTTGTGTCTAGTAGCGGAAGGTACTGTCGCTTGATAATTGGTATTCTGGCTACACAGAACTGCGATTCCCATCAAGTGCAGTGTGGTCAAATAACGGTTATATACGGATTGATAGAATTATTATAAACACTTGTTTAAATATTTTGTTCAGAGAAACTAGTGTCAACTTCGTCTCAATCTTGATGACAGATAATTACCATATCATAAAGAACCTTTTGAAATAAACTATATTTTTTAACACATACATAAAAAAGTTATATTAACTTTACAACGGAGTCCATATTTCATATGAGTAACTTTTTAATTTAGCTTACATGTATTGCCGTGCTCATAAAGCATTAATCAAAAATTTCTCGAGAGTTCGAATCCGTCGAACGCGCCGTACAAGGAGAAACTTTCTAACTTTACCTTTAGAAGTTATAATAATTCAAACGATTATATTACCAATATAGTAAACAAGTAGTATATGTATAATATTTGACGGCTTACTAAATTAAAATTTTTCCCTACCTTTGAATTTTACCGAAAATTCCACAATGTAAAAGTCTAGTATTAAATCGTCCTATACAAGTTCTATCTTTTTTCAAATTAGTTTACAATAAGACACTTCTCACTGGCTAATGCTAGGACTCCCAATGTGAAAGAGATTACTTCTATTAAATTTGTATAGTATAACCTAGCAAGTCGACATGGTTGATTGTGGCGTAATTTCAACGGCTTTTAAAAATAAGATTAAATACAGCAAGAGATTATTTTGGAGGACGCTCCAATTTAAACTTTAAACTTAAGTGAAACTGGGCAGGTAAGAAATTTCGCCGAAGAAAAGAAATTAATTTAGTTCTGGCGAAAATTAAGTTTGTCGAACTTTGTAGCGTTGTTTAGGAAATTGTTTATCCTTCGCCGAACGAATACATTATTTTGAAATCTTCGAATAAATAGTAAAAAGTTAAACTAAATTTGTTTTTTTTCCAAGCCATACTATAAAAATATAAATATCACCTCTGAATTTTAGTTTCCCATTGTGAGGCACGAAATCGTCTATTAAAAAATTGTTGTAATCGATTCAGTCGCTTATTCTGAACAAACTACTTTCAGAGTGTGCGTTAATCATGTTTCATGTTGTATATGCTGCCAGTATATCAATAAAGCTATTTCATATTGTAATGAAATTCTAAATTTGTATTTTGCATATTACATTATGTATGGGGTTGTCGAAGAAAATTGTGTCAAAACATCCGTTATTATGAAAACAGATCCACAAATCAATAAATCTCATGAGCAGAGAGGCAACGGAAATCGGAATGAGAACATGGATACACACCTGTCTATCTATTACTTTTGCATATTGCATAACATCTCTTTGTTCACATGACATTCATATTATAATAATAAATAATACTAGCCTTGTATTAAACATTGTCCCACTGCTGGGCACGGGCCTCCTCTACTAATGAGTCCTTAGTCCACCACGCTGGCCTATTGCGAGTTGGTAGACTTCACATACCTTCGAAATTCTTTTTGAGAATTCTCAGGTATGCAGGTTTCCTCACGATGTTTTCCTTCACCGTTAAAGCAAGCGATAATTAACATTTAATGTACACGTAACTTTTTAGAAAAGTCAGAGGTGTATGCCATTTAGTTTTCGAACATACGACTTTCGTCTTGACAGTCCGTACCACAACGAACTAGGCTATCGACATCCATATTAGTGTGTCATATTAGTCCATATAGTGTATTCTAACAGCCTCCGTGGCGCAGCGGGCGAGTAGCCGGATGTGCAACGAGAGGCCGTGGGTTCGATTCCCGCACCGAGACAAATATTTGTGTGACAGATGTTTTGTTTCTGGATGTTGTGGGACTGTTGTCCCTCGTAGTTCTTGATACCCACGATACAGGTTTGACCTAGTGTGGGGTCAGACTGTTGGGTGTATTTTAAGTATAGATACGTTGAGTCTACAGAGCCCTGTCTATTAGCCAGCGACCAGCACAAGTGTAGGTAAAGGTTCCTTACATCCTGAAGATGTTTATTTATTTTTATTTATTTATTTATTAAATATAATCTTACAGGTAATTCTTGTTGGTATCGTTGACTTCGCAAAAACAAAACTATCGCTCATATATGTACCACGGACGCTTATTCACATGATGGATATCGCACACATTATGCAAAAAAGTATAATATGCTTACATTAATACAAACAAAAAAAGACACGGCAAGATTGTCTCGCCATTGTTCGATTCTCAAAGGGTCGAGGTTTAGTACATCAAAATGTGAATGTGACCTCGATTGTGTTGAATCGTAAAACAATAATAATTTATTTCAGAGTTTTAATGAGTTTAAAGAATTTGAGAAAATGACAACCACTGTAGAGAATCTCTGCCTGAATAACACTATACGGCAATAGAAACATATTAGAAACTCATTTCCCTCATGTTGCCTGCATGGTATGTTGGCAAATAATATAAATTTCTCACAAAATGTTATGTTGTGACACAATTCTCAATTGGAAACGTTTGAAAGAACACGCAAGTTTGAAAACATTTGTTTGAAAGTCTGTCAAGTGTATAATTATTTATATGTATTTATAATTAAATTGCATTTCTGAAAAAGCCTTGTCTTGAATGATGCAAGTTCGACAAAGATTAAATTTTAGTGATTATTTTGTAAAGACGCCTTTACAGACTTTATAGTTAAAACTTTATCTAGTTCTATTTATTTAAATACACCCAACAGTTCACGCATGCACATAGTTCCGACCCCACACTAAGTGAAACCTACGAGGGACTACGGCCCCACAACACCCAGATTCAAACATCTGTCTGTAACATAAACATTTCTTTCCGGAATCGAACCCACGGTCTCTCGTTTCTAAGCTGGCTACTCGGTCTATTGCCACGTAGGATGTCGTGTATATATGGTTAGGCTGAACAAGATACTCGTACTCAAAATAAAGAACACATTAAATAACACCAAACAAATAATATCTCTAAAACGTCTACAACAAAGAATAAATATTAAAAAAAATCAAATAAATATTCAAACAAAGAATATTCCGTGAAGCACGTGCTATCTGATGTATTGTGCAACGCAGCCGTCCTCGCAGGCGAGCATTTCTCAACTGTTGATAACACGCGTACGACTGATAAGAGACAGGTAACCCGGGGCAACGGCCGCTATCATTCATGCGCATCATATTTAACTTCTGAGTTTCGGTTAGTTTTTTTTTTATTTTGGCGCGGCAAAGCGACCACACTGCACCTGATGGTAAGCGCAGGTCCGTCCAGATAGAGTATCAAGTAGCGAGAGACAGTCTATCCCCCCGCTACTCAAAACAATCATGCCGGCCTGCTGTTTAATGAATGATTCATTAAGAATAATTTTAATTTTGGTTAAGCAATTCTCATTTTGCAGACTAATCTATGATTATGTAATCGTTCATGCAAGCCATAGTGTAGTCTCTAGATTGTGCATTTTATTCCGTTATTTGAAGATATTGTTATATATATGTTATTTTCGAAATGTCATCTACTGTAAAATTAAACTGATTAAGACGAGCGCAGCCCAATGCTATATTGTAAAATAAATTGTAATGTTTATTCGAAATAAATAAATATAAATAAATAAATAAATTGCGGCACTTATAGTCCGTTAATGATCACTTAATAAAATTGCAACACTCAGAGACTTATCCTCCGGTAGCTTAAGTAAAAATTTGAGAATTTTTCAATAATAGTCGCATTTATTGGGTTACTTGGGTAACGCAAAAAGTTACCGATACAATTTGAGGAGCTCTATGCATTATGCGTCACCAACGCCCGAATTATCAAGACCAACGCAAGTATTTAAGGTCGTGTTAAATATTTTAGACCCTCTTATTTGTCATAATTGTATGGCGTGTTGCAAAATAAGTAGCCGCTAGACTGTAGGCCCGTTGAGTATTTGGGCGTAAATCTGTTATAGGTAAAGTAAGGATACAATTTTCTCTCTGAAAATGTCTGTTACTTTAAATATTCAATGTCGATTATTTAATAGTTATATAAGGCTAATTCATGAATTTCTCAGAGTGTGGCATCTAAGAGTTTTAAAGATTGGCGTCGATAATATATCTAAATCCGTCTGTCTATACAATGCCAGTACTTAGTAGGTACAATCCGTGGATTATAAAATGATGAAAAATGGGCTTATATACGTACTATAATGGCACGAGCTGACATATTATACACTTATATTTTACCAAATTTTACAAACCCTACACTTTAAACATTGATTATACTTTTATTACATGCTGATAATTGATCGACAGCTGACAGATAATGAATGAGTGTGTGTGTTCCAATGATAACACATGCTAATATGTTTGAGGTCCTTGCGTTACGATGATCACAATTAAAACGCTGACGTGTGATATTAGTCTAATCCAAATGTTCTCGCTACTTTGGTTGCTGGCTAATAGACAGGGTACAGGTATAGCTGTAGACTCAATGTATTTATACATAAAATACACCCAACAGTCACACACATAGTTCTGACCCCACACTAGGTAAAACCTGTATCGTGGGTATCAGGAACTGCATGGGACTACGGTCCCACAACACCCAGACCTGAAACAAATATCTGTCTGTCACACAAACAGTTGTCTCGATGCGGGAATCGAGCCTACGGCCTCTCGTTTCACAGCCGGATGCACCACGGACGCTGTCAATTTGTATACGAAGGGATTGATTGCTATTTACCTGTTTTAGTCTCATTAATGTATTCTAAAAAGAGGCAGCAATTTTGATGAAATTTTGAGGCAATCTTCAGTGAAACTTATAATCTAATTAAAAATATGTCTACAGAATAAAGTTTTTCAAACATCGATCTAAGCTTAATACAAATGGTGTAATGTAATTTGTGTTTTACTAAACGTACCCGAACTAACATCAATCATTCGTTGATAAATGGAGGATGTCGTTAGCTCTTTAACAATTCCAACTCACTTCCCGTTTGAGGGACATAAAGGAGCTGTTTACAAAAAATGCACTACTTACACGAGTATTTTTATAAATAAAAAGATTTTTTCTCTGCGCACTTGTAATTGCGCATGCGTTACGACTACTGTGCTGAGGTCTCGGGTTCGATCTCCGGGTCGAGTAAAGTGATATTGGGTTTACAATTACAACTGCGCCACCAAGGCAGTCAGTATATATATTCAGTCAATAATTAAAAATATAGAATAAACAATACAAATTAATCCAAACATACTCTCAAAAAAATTGTCTCAATGAAATAACATACAGCTGGAACTATTAACTTAAGTCGCGTAGTTCGTAGTTAAATAATTATATTATGATAAGATTACAAACGACCCACCCTAGGAAGCGTTGATTGCTTGCCCACACTGGCTGTTAAGGGCCACGCTGTTATCCTTACCGTAGACACGATCGCCCATAAAAATATCCACAGCGGAAGCCCATATCCGTTACACTACAATGGAGGAAGACACCCTCAATTACAATATCATTATCTGTCCTCTTTGGTATACATTTTAAAAATAGTTCTATGAATCTATGAATGATTTGAACAATCGCCCGCGTGATAGTCGACCTTTTACTCAATTACTCAATACTCACTTGTATCATGTAAATACATCTTGTAGCATTCAAGGATAATGTGGCTTCCTATTGGTGAAAACGTTTTTAGAATCGGATCAATAGTACTAGAGATTACCGCTAAACATATGTACAAACATGCTTTTTTAATTCCGTCATGGTAAAGTGACCACACTGCACCTAAGCGCAGTCAGTTAGAAGTTTCAAGTAGCAAGAGACAATCTATCCCTCGCTACTCAACACAATCAGGCCGGCCTGCTGTGTAGCTTCTTCACACTACGCCTAAAGATCCCAGGATCATAGTCATAGATCATGTCTTAAATAGCGTAGATAAAAAATTAACTTCATTTATTTTCGTCTGTGTAAAATTGCCGATTTTACATGTTCCAAAAAGGCATTTACGCTCGTTTATTACGAATTCTCATTCAAGATTTTTGGAATCACCCACGACAGTTGCTTTCGGTCATAAAGTATTTACGTTTTAGGAAAAACCTCTTTCGTTTGTAATCGGGCGATGGCTGATAAATATAATTATTAATATACAACCAAAAAGTAGAAATAGCATCGAAAAATTATATTCGTGTTATAATATTGTGAATGATTTCACTCTAACGGCGATGATATTCAAAGTTTGATTTATTAATATTTGTAGTTAGAAAATAATGGTGAACTAAATGACAAAATTCCTTAAGATTTTTAGGAAAACGCTGGATGATTACTTTAAGTTGAAGTTAATTGTGATATAGCGCATATTCTAAACTCTTACATTTACTGCCGCACTCAGTGCTTAAAAGAGCATTAAACATATCAATTAGTAAAGATTTCAAAATTGCAACATGTAAACTGACTTGATCTTTCATTAGCGTCAGTATTTTTTTTGGAAAAAATTGTGAATATCACAATAATAACCACATTTACTTCTAGAAGTAACACATTACTAGTTACCCATACAACTCGACGAGTTTAATGTGTCATGCATTCTAAAACCTATTATAGTTATAATAAGGACCAATTTTGTCTATGACAATGATCGTTACGTGAAGCAGAGTGCGACAATTATGTATCAGATATATGATGACTTAATAATTATTCTCTCTCCCTCTTGTCGTGCCTCTCCATTACTGAAGGTTGGTCAGGTTTCTGTTTTTTTCTCGGTCTAATGCAAGTCTGAATAGCTCTTCAACAGACTTAGGTTAGGTTAGGCTCAACGGTAGGCAGCGGCTTTACTCTGCCGCGCCGTGGCATTGCAGAAGTTTATGGGCGGCGGTGACTACTTACCATCAGGTGGCCCGTCTGCTCGCCTGCATTCATTAGCATCAATTTTACATAATATTTTGATGCCATGCCGATATGCCTTTATCCGATGTTGTTTTAAGCGATATGTTTACATAGGTCCTGAAATGGGCATTCGTGCGGGACCTTGCCATTTAGTCATTATAACAGACCCGATGTTGCAACCGATGTTGTTGTATCCATTCTAACTGTAATAGTTTTAAATTCGGGGATTAGGTATACCTGAAAGTTAGGACAGCCAAATTCACGAGAATTCGCCTCGGCATAAAAAAAAGAGTAGATGCCAGTCCACTCTTTGATGTTACGTAGCCAAGACATTTTTCTTCTACCGACTTTTCTTTTGCCTGCAATCTTGCCCATCATAATGTTGCAATACTCTCAATCGCAAATAAAAAAAATGCTATTACAAGTACATACACTGATATTGAATTTCCTAAAAATATAATGCACGTATATTTTTTCCATAATTCATTGCTTATATCGGACAATGCTTAAACTCGTTAATTTATAAAACCACCGTCACTTACCGCATTTACATTTCATTCAGCAGACAAAATACTCTTATTTTACCTGTAACAAAAATATGTTAATAAATAAAAATGCTTTGGATACCTAATTTAAATTTGCAAACTTTTTATTACGGTGATTCAGTAAGTAATGCTGTTAGTAATTTTCAGGCGCGACGGCTAACTGGCTTGTAGAAATTAGTTTTACAGATTAAATAATATTAGGTTACGGTTAGAAGTAACGTTTTGATTTTTGACGACATTTCTGAGGACATACTGAAATAGAGCTAAGTTAGCTTATCTTCTACGAGTTTACTCTTGCCAACTTTAGGCAGTAGTCTAAGTTTTTGCATCACAGTGCAGGGATGGAGTTAGTAATTCAGATAGAGAGTTATCAAGTTAAGAAAGTTAATCTCTTACTCACCGGCTTCGAGCGGCTTTGCTGTGCCCTATCATTGCGAAGGTCTATGGGCGGCGGTGACTACTTATTATCAGGTCGCCCGTCTGCTTGTCTGCCTATCGAGGCACTAAAAAAAACTTCCCTATGCTTCTAGAGAGTAAACTCATACCGGCAGTGAGTACCTATGTAAATATTAGTTTGCCAAATCTAATTTGCTTCTTCACCTTCTTGCCCATGGCGTAGTGTGAAGAAGCAGGCTGACATAATTGTGTTGAGTAGCGGGGGATAGATTGTCTGTCGCTACTCGATAGTCTAATTCGACGGCACTGCGCTTACCATTATGTGCAGTGTGGTCACTTTGCAGTGCCTGGATAAAAAAAAATGGAGACACGTCAAGATCATCATTAAAAGAAATCTGCGAATTCCAGAACTATCTTAAGTTTCGCAACCTAGACATTCATACGTCTGTAATCGCTTTTATTGGAAGTGATAATAAAGTGTGAAATATCACTTCGATAAAATTGGAACGTAGCGTGTGACGATTATGAAAGGTATATTAAGTAAGTTTAAAAAGCCGTGTATAATAGTCGGTAATGGAGTCTCTATGGAGACGGAATACTTTAATTTTTACTATTTTATCTTTAAATGTAAGTGTATTCATCATATAAGTATATTTTATGCCGTAAAGTTAAGTTAAAATTATTAAAACAAACATTTTCAGAACGTAGTCTCCAGCCAAAATGTTCCGGCTGGATTGGAAAACAGACAAACCTTACAAAGAACTCCGTCAACCCAATTACTAAATAGTGTACTTACTACATCAGGATCCAATGGTATTCTTCATGATGTCGTGCCATTGGTCAGGACTGGCACACCAGAAACCCAACGAGGAATACTGTTACAAGAAAAAAACGGAACACCAGTTCCACCTACGTCCATTCCTCCACGAATGAAGCCTTCATTGACGCCACCGATTTTAAACAATATACAAGGACAAGAAGCACGGAGTCCTTCATGCCCGATTCTAGCAACTACGTCATTATTACCAGGAATGCCTACAGTACCACCTTTTTCATCTGTAATACCGGCTCAACAAATTTTATCCGAATTATCTACGATAGGTTCTTCTCCTCCTGTGTTAGGCAATCAATTTATACCGTTTCAACAACAACAAATTTATTTTAATAACATTCAACCACCCAGTCCTGTCTTGCCCGAGGTGTATCTTCTATCTCCAAACATGAAACAAAATTTGCCTTCGCCCAGTCCTGGATCGACAACAGTAGTTCCTTTATATCAAGCAGGATTCATACCAGTTAATAATTCTCCACCAGCTCCAGCAATACCAGAAGTTTCTCCACAAGTTTCATCGTTCCTGACTCCTTTAAGCTATCCTACATTTCTATACCCTGGAACTTCTTCAGTTATTCCAACAGTGCCACAGTATCCAATTTTGAATATCATGCCAGATTCACCCGATTTTAAACTGTCTCAGTCAGGTTACCAAGTCACAGTTCTTCCCTCAGTATTACCAGTACAAATGGCTTCAGAATCTGTTGCGTCTTCTACAACATACTCATATGCACCAGTACCAACTGGAACTGATAATTCGGAACAACGGCCAATAAATGTACAAATAAGTTTTCCGGAGCCGCCGGCTCCTATGGCAATGCCTATACCTCCTTTTCCACCAGCCCCCATAATAGTGCTGAAATCAGGATCAAAATGGAAGAGCTGGCTACCTACTCTATTAGTTGCTCTGTTTGCCAACAGAGGATGTCAGGGGTGTGGTTGTTGCTGCGGCTCTTCTTGCGACAGTTCAAATAATGTTTATGTTCCGTATCCTATACCTGTGCCGACAAACAATCCTATTATATTAGGTGGTAATTCTCCTATCGACAGAAATGATAAAGACCACGAATACTGTCTAGACTGAATAGAACGTAATTAATTATGTAAATATTTATTTTATTGGTTATACGCGAGGTATAAACAAGTTGGAAAAGAATAGCAATTTATTTATTGTAGTAGATTTATGTTTTGTTTTATCCCCAAATTATTTAATAATAAAAATATTTTCACTTATTTGATTCAGAGTATAAGACACAAATAGTTGGTGTAAATAAAATTGAATCAAATACTTTTCGCATGTGTTTCATTTTGGTCCTGCAGCAAGAGTCAGCAAATAAAGAACATATTCTGTCTCCTCAACAACGCCATATGAACTTGTCAAAAATAAAAATGTTCTAATTTCCGTATGCGAAGCTACAACTAGAGATCAAGCCATTTAAGCAAGTTCCGGTGTTATGAAACCGTGTTGGGCCGCACGCGTCGCATTGGCAGTTAGCAACTATTTAAGCGTTATACGAGGGTGTTTATGAATTATCTACGTTAGTTAGTGTCGACGGTGAATAATGGATTTCCATAACGCTATTTAAGGTAGGCAGCGGCTTTTCTGTGCCCTGGTATTGCAGAAGTCTATGGGCGGCGGTGACTACTTACCATCAGGTGGCCCGTCTGCTCGTCTGCCTATCAAGGCACTAAAAAAATATATATTAGTTTATTTTCAATATTATTGGATTTTTCATAGTTATACGTAGATTCAATTATGTGTATTAAGCCCGTGGAAATAATAAAAACACACGAAAATGAATGTTATATAGGTACTTACTAGGCTCTTCATTCTTAATATTTAATCTATTACGTCTAAGTCTATACTCGGCTTATTTACAAACAAACTTTTCAACTGTTATTCAGTATTGAATCCGCATATCAAGTGGACCCTGATCCAACTAGGTCATTGGAAAACTCCCGGTCTAAAACAAAAATCGCTTCAACTGCCTTTTAATAAAAACAGCCATTAATCTTGTCTTCCCATTTTCTTTGATCTCGGATGTAATGGATAAGGTATCTGTCACTGACACTAGGATGTCTATCTCGTGAACATTCTTGCGTATCAGACACTTATTATGGAGAGCCACTTCTAAGATTCATGTTTTTAAATACAACTCATAGCATACTATGTGTTATATCAGCCATGCATTATATAGAAATCTACTTCTGGCCACAGGTCTCCCCTGAACAAGGTCTACTATTCAATGCAATTTGGTAAACTTAACATTCCTTTGAAATTCTGCATAATTTGCTGGTGGTAGGATATTCATATCCGGCCGGATAGCGACCACCGTATGGTGTAAAACCCGCCATAGTGGTACACGCAAGTGTGTCGCGTTCCGGGATCAGTGTACATTCGGTTTTTGTCGGGGGTCTAGAGTTGAGGTACGATGTTTGGCCGTTTCGCGGACGGTACTGCGTTTACCATTAGGTGGAGTGTGGTCACAATGCCGTGCCAAAAAAAAATCTCAAGACATACCGGTCATCGTACGATGGTTTTCCATACTCTTAAGCGAGCGAAAAATAAGGAGTAATACCTAAATAAATTCGAAAAGTCAAACTGGCAGTATATTATACCTTACTGGCAGTTTCCATCTACATAAGAAAATTATAATTCTGAATATTAGTTTTTAATCCTTAATTATCGTTGTGGAAACGAATGCTATCCAGAAGTCCTCTGGGTCCTAAAAGTCTCCGGTCGAAAGGAGTCACCTCCGTGTTTGACCGCAAACTATTAGGTTTATTAGTCATTTTGTTCAGACAATAGCATTATTTTAATACAACTATTTTACTACTTCAGTTGAATAACCTCTAATATTTTATTATATGCACAGAGTTTAGAGCGTTGTGTATGTAAGGATGCGTAGAATTTCGTATGTCCTCGAACGTCTTCCAGACGACCCGAAACGCAGTCATAAAAGCGATACGACCTCGACATCTCTATGTAAAACTGAATAAATAATACGTATTCTTTCTTCTACTTCAATTTTGTTCATATTGCGAATTTTTCAAATCACTGTAAAAGTAAAGTAATTTTGAGGCCACGCAAATTAGGTACTTAGATATATTTAGTGACTAGTTCAATGTCATATTTCTCTTAAATGTAATAAGGGCTTATTAATCGTAATAAAAATTAAAGTAATATACGGATTTCTATTAAGTCATTTCGTAGCTGAAAAATTCTATTCCTATTATTTCCTATTGTGATATCAAAACTGACAAACGATTTAGATTAAGGATTTTAAAAATCTCAAATTTTAATAAGAATGTAATTAATTTCAAAAATTACAAAAACAATTTACAAATGATATAAGCTATATATAAGCTACTGCACTGGTCGTCTCCTGTACATGCATTTACATAAATATAGTGATTGTTACATAATAATATGAGTTAATTACGATACGCAGAGAACTAATTGGCAGGATTTATAGGAATAAGCAACGCGGGAAACTTTTTTTTTTAGTGCCTCGATAGGCAGACGAGCAGACGGGCCACCTGATTGTAAGTAGTCACCGCCGCCCACAGACTTCTGCAATACCAGGGCACAGCAAAGCCGCTGCCTACCGTTAAACTTCGTAAACTGTAAAAAGATGTTTTCAATGTGGTTGTTAATTCGCCATTGATTTATCATGCTTCGAATAATAGAATCTAGATTAAAATATTGATGCATCCGCATCTCTTCTTTATCTCGCCTATCTCCAAGTGCCATACATATTTTGATAGTAGTACTAGTATTTTATGTATGATTACATGTTTACAAAGCTGTTTATCTTTTTTTATCGTGACATGGTAAAGTTCTTCTTTTTCTCCTCCTTAGTGCAAACCAAATACAATCTCAACCAAAACGTTTCATTTCTTTACATGCATAGGCTAAACAGTTAAAATAACGTAGACTTCCAATAAAATGTTGATATATGAACGAATTTTCTAAAATTTACCAGTAATAATAACAATTGGTTTATAATTTAATTTGAGCTTCAAAAAGCGCCCAAAAAAACCATACCGCATTTTTTATATTGACATTAATTTTTAACACTTAATCTGTTTATCGACTAAACAAGAATTCTTAGTCATAAAAAATATTGTTTGTACATAAAGAACTGTATATTTAGAACATTTTTATAAAAAGTGAACATAAATCTTGAAAAGCCGATAATATAAATTTTTGAATGGGCGCTAAGAGATCAAATCGTCAATTACATTGGCGTGTATAAAACCTTGACTAGTTATATTCAAACACAGACGCATTGTGACAAGCCTTGCCAGTAGTTGTAACACAAATGGCATAGATAGATGTAGATACACGACATATAAAAAAGCTGATAGTTTAATTGTCTATATTCGATATAAAAAATACATTTTTTCGTTATTCCACACATATTAAACTCTAATTTACAATTCTGATAAATCCTCAATCATTAAAAAAAGTATGTGAACATTTTGCAATGCTGGGAACTTTCAAATGAACTAGGAAAGCGAAAAATATTTTTTATTATCACGTGTGTATCAAAGAAGCCGAGATTGCATTCAGTCAATTACAAATGATCGATAAATGATATTTATCTTATAACGTGATATTAAACATACATCTTCGGCAATTCTTGATAACATTTGATAACACAATGATGTAATCACATTTCAATATAAAACGTAATTTCTGTCGCCAAGAGATTAGTCACCTATATACTATCGGGAGATAGGTTCACGTATAAAAACATGAAACTGACAGTACTATGTTCGGTGTTTGTATCAATTTTACTTGGTTTTGAGGTGAGTCCTATGATATAAAAAAGATTAAGCTTAGTTATGTCAAAGACATATTTAGTCACATGTGTTGCATGCTCATCACCATGTGATCTGTAAATGATTTTAAATCATTCGCATATTTTTCTCGTATAATAGAATCCACCAGACTTTTCCTCGTCCCAATTTTTTTACGATCTATCGCCTTTCGAATATACTGGCGTTTTATTACAGGTTCCAGAGGTTTCAGCACAATCAATCATCCCAGGCTACGGATCACCAATAGCCTACTCCAGTAACAAAAATGACGACGATATCGGCATACTTCTTGCAATTCTCCTATTAGCTGCGAGAGGCAGAGGCTCTGGCTGTGGATGTGGTTGTTGTAACTGTTGTAATTGCAATAGCAGCAGAAGCGTACCAGTGCCTTATCCCATACCCTTTCCTACCAACAATCCGATCATCCGGCGTTACCAACCTGATTACAGTGATGATGATGATGGTAAAGGCAATGATGCATCAGCAGGCGGCGGTGGAGGAGGTGGCGGGGGAGCAGCAAAGAGTCAAACAGAACAAGTTATCAATGTTGTAACAGCTACAGACGAGAATACGAATACTAGTTCCAGTACTGATAATAAAATTAAAAATAAGAATGATGCGCAAAGTAAATCTGGTTCTAATGCTAGTTCTAGTAGCAGTAGTAGTAGTAGTGCTGCAAGTGGTATACAATGATTGAAAATGCTGTAATGTGTAGAGAATGTCTAATCTAAAAGGACGCATCGCCACTCAATTTTGAATGTTGCTGCATACACAATGGAGTGTGAGGATTGATGGGGCGCGTCATTTCAGTTTAGAAGATTTTATACTAGGCTGGGTGAATGTGTAGTTAAATGTAGTCATTTGTTTTAATTACATTATTGTTTAATGTATTATGGTTATTAAATAAACACCTACTATTATATTGTTAGTTTTGTTATATAAAAGTTATTATTTCTTGTGAATCTTACAATTTTTCTGGTACATTTAAGTTGTAATTTACCGCGTGAAACGATATAGCAAAGCAGCATAGGTTTTCTGTGAAACGAGACCACCACAGTCGACCTGAACCTACCACGCTATGGACGAAACTTCTTTTATCCTGGCACGGCATAGTGAGTAAGCTACAATTAATGGATAGTGTAGATCAGTTCTTTTACATGTAGGCCGAATTAGGCTTGCGAGCTGTAGAAAGTGAAAAGATATAGCTGGTGGTAGGATATTCATATTCACCCGGATAGCGACCACCGTACACAGGGTGTAAAACCCGCCATAGTGGCACACGCTAGAGTGTCGCATTCCGGGATCAGCCAGTGTACATCCGATTTTTGTCGGCGATCTAGAGTTGGGGTACGTTTGGCTGTTTTGCGGCCTTCTGACTACTCGTGACACTAGACCCTCGACCGCTTCTTCACCTTCTTGCCCATGGCGTAGTTTAAAGAAGCAGGCGGGCACGATTGTGTTGAGTAGCGGGGGATCGATTGTCTCGCGCTACTCGATACTGTAATTGGACGGCATTGTGCTTACCATCAGGTGCAGTGTTGTCACTTAGCCGTGCGAGAATAACAAAAAAAAAGATATTCAAGTGGTTTGTGACAAGACTTCGTGACATGTATAGTCACTCTTTAGTCACAAACACAAACTCATGTCTGGAACATGGAACTGGTACATGGAAAGGACTCCATAACTGGCAAGACGTATCAACTCAAGATTATGCGCGGCTTGGGAGCAGCTTCTCAATGTTAAACCGCAATTTGGTTCCTGTACCGCGGGTAGCAAAAGGAATAACTGATTTAATCCGACAGAGTCCCAATTAAAAACCAGCCATAGAGCTGATCTATCTGGTTTATTTTATACATTCAAGTACAATGATCTAATAAATGCTGCCTCGACTGCCTCGGTGACGCAGTAGTAATTGCGCATGCGTTACGACTGCTGTGCTGAGGTCTCGGGTTCGATCCCCGGTCGGGTAAAGTTATATTGGGTTTTTCTATCTATAAATTCCTCAGTATTAGCCCGGGGCCTGGAATCTGTGCCCGGTATGACGATAGGCTCGCCCCCTAAAACATTATGGGACCGAAATTCGGCGAAAGGGGAGTGTACAGGTTACACCTGTTTACAGGAATTACAGGCGTGAGTGTATGTATGATTTAATAAATGCTGGTTACTACAGTCGTTATGTAATAGCTGTCGGTATAAATTTTGAACATTTTCCGACATAGACATTCGCAATTTTCAGATGAGTTTTTAAGAGACGGACGTTAATAGTGCTATTTAGCTGCCAACCTTTCAGTTCGCTGCGAGTCAAAGCTAATTAGGCCAGATGAAGAAGCGGCTTCCAACTAATCTTCACTGACTTTCTTTACTTAAAAAATTGTTTAATTTTTATTTATTATACAGAAATTCAAGTTTTGTTTTATAGAAATAATGTTTATCCAAGCTATTATCGATGTAACGTAACTATAGAAAAGTCAGAGGTGTATGCCATTTGGGCTGGTTTCGAACATACGACTTTCGTCTCAACAGTCCGTATTACTGCCCCCGAAGTGATGATAACAAGGCAAGGCTCACTGAGTTTTATATTAAGTATGTTTACACGCTATTTAAGTACTGAAGTTTTTTTCGAATAAATATAAACTACAGAAATACTCAACTGTTTATGAAGAGATGCGGTTTAATGCATATAATCCAGCCCGAGTTAAAAGTGTATTTAGGTAAAATAGTACCCAAATCTATCATAACATACTAATATGAATCTTTATATACAAATCTTGTGTGAGTCTCTAAGTCTTAAATAAATAACACCCAACAGTCACACACATAGCCCCGGCCCCACACTAACATACGAGTCTTGTGTTGTGGGTATACGGTAGTGGGTGTATGGTAGGGACTACGAGAGACTTTCGGTCTCACAACACCCAGACTCCGGACACAAATATCTGTCTGTCACACAAACATTTGTCCCGGTGTGGAAATCGAACCCACGGCCTCTCGTTTCACAGCCGGCTACTCGCCAACTGCGCCACGAAGGCTGTCTTGGTGTAATTTTATAACGACTTGACCTATTAAGGTTATTTTCATACAATGTATTTGTACTGTCCAGATGATGGTTCATAGTTATTCTAAGAACCGATGAATAGCGCCATAGTCAAGTTATAAATAAAAGAAGACAGTTTTTGGGCCACCACAAGCAATTTACCCGCCTAAGAAAATTGTGTTAAATAAACTAAAATAAAAATGGGACTAAGTCCTAGCCTTCTGGAGTAAGACACAATATAAAATAGGACCGGTCAAAAATTGCCTAAAATCGTAAACCTAAAAGAGCTGATCGATGTCTCTCGGCTGAGTTATTATTGTGTAATATCATTATAAAATAATAATAAAAGACGATCACAACTTTTCTCAACCAGCAAAAGTGGTTCTATTATCAGCCGTCATCAAGACATAGATTCATGAATTTAGCTTATACTGCGCTTGGACAGACGTCGCGGTCGTCTCCACTTCAATATCTTTCTGCCCTGATGGCCATCATTACGGTGGTTGGTATGTCCACCCAGATACTGTTTTAACTTAGTTCTCCTCAAGGGATCTTCTCGTTCTAGATAAGCTATTAGAGAAACCTAAAGCGTAGTCCGCCACATAACAGAATTACACATTATTTTATTAGGTACTTCTAGTGATTCTTTTGTGTACAAAATACTGAAAAATAATCGGCTGTCGAAAAACTCAAAAAGACTGTTATTATTCCACAGTATGGAGGCATTTACAAAAATCGAGTGACTTTAATTACGTATGTCGAGTAAATGGCCACTAAAATATACACGACACTTGTTCTCTTTAATATGCTTCTGAAACTGCAAAATACGTCATCACTGAATGACTCAAATCATAAAGTATTTGTAAAACCCATCACGCACGAGCTATTTCGCAACCGTAGTATGGCTCCACATTTATATGGCAGAGTGTTTTTAGCATGAAACCGGTGGTATATTTAGCACAGCCCAAAAGGATGATGCCTAATCTTTTGTCGGGCAATATGACCACCCTTTCACATAAGGTTTGCATAATTCCTGGAGAGAGTTATGCTAACGTTATAGTTGTAGTTTGATAACCAAATCGCGGGTTTGGTTGTAGAAATATAACTTAATCATCAGAAGGCATGATTTTTTTTATTTATAGCTACAAAGCCGCTTGATTTGATATTTATGATAAGAGCTGTAAAATCATAGCTTTTGTATGCGTAGAGAGAGAGAGAGTAATCTTGTAATTTTTGATGTTTGATGGATATTAATTTATTAGGCGTTGAAAAATGTAACAAAATTTATATTATAAAACAGCTTCGGTGAAGAGTAGTTTCGCCGAGAAATAAGGGTTTAATTTCCACGGCAAGTTTTAATCCGTAAATAATTGTTATTAGCCATCGTCAGTTATCTTCCAGCGGTCGTTTACTATATCGAGCTAAATTTGTACTTTAAATTATGTAAATCTATGTTTATTAACTACTAACCTGATTATATTAAAACTTACTGTAATATAATATCTATATCAGACTATATGCAATAAAACCGAAACCATGTTTAATAATTCGCGATTAAATAATAATAAACTTCATAAAATAAAAACTATATAACTACTGCCTCGGTGGCGCAGTTGTTATTGCGCATGCGATACGACTGCTGTGCTGAGGTTTCGGGTTCGATTCCCGGGTCGGGTAAAGTGATATTGGGTTTTTCTATCTAGAAATTCCTCAGTATTAGCCCGGAGTCTGGAATCTGTGCCCGGTATAGGCTCGCCCCCTATCACATTATGGGACCGAAATTCGGCGAAAAGTCGGTGTACTGGTTACACCTCTGCCTACCCCTTCGGGGATTACAGGCGTGAGTGTATGTGCGTGTAAAATAAAAACGAATGTAACGACGCTTAACAGTATAGGCCCAGACGATCTATATACGGAAAACAACATTTTCAAAAGAGAACAATCCAATCACGATAACAAATCAAAAACATATTCGTACAAAATCAATAAACGGATTAAGATAAACATCGATGTCTCAATATTGGTAACTGAGCCCTTATCTTTATTCATCATACATTACGTTTCCAATGAACAGACGTGACTTGATAACCAAAACACGAGATAAGCGGATATACAATATATCACATTATGATTTTAAAAGATAATTAATATATAAGAGAGGAAACGATGGGGCAGCAGTTTACGATTCAGCATGGCGGTAGCCAGACTTCTCGGAATTTTTATTTTACTTTTTTATCTTAAGGTGATGTGTTGTGATTAATTGTGAATATTGTTTAGTAATAAGCCTGCCTAAAAGTGACCGGTGACTGAAACATTAAGGAATAAAAAATCTTGTTTCTATGAAAAATCCTGATGATGTCGGTTGAAAAGTGGTAATGGTAAAGCCGCGTTAAAAACTCAATAAGCAACTTTAAAAAATTACATTAGAATGAGTGCTGGGGCGATAAAAAAAATCTACGAACCCATCGTGTAATTAAATTTTAAAGAATTTTTTCGCAAGATGAAGAGAGGTCAGGGTTCAGCAGCAAGGCAGAAATAGGCTAATTGTATTATCATCAAAATAACGACTTGTTGGGGTTTCCACCCATAAGTTAGGAAATTGTTTTTTATTATGTTTAATAACAAGTCGTCTCAAATTTTCAGAACACGCATAGCCAGCAAGGTTTGGAAATCCAGAACATCGGTCTCCATGTAGTCCCTAATATACAAGGGGCGCCAAACATTCAAATTCAAAGTCCTAGTCAGGTGTCGCCAAATGCTCATCAACAAGCAAAACTTCAACAACAACAAGTTTGGCAACAGCAACAGACTTTGCAGCAGCAACAAACATTGCAACAGCAACAGGCCCTTCAGCAACAAGCTATGCAACAACAGCAAGTAACGCAACAACAAACTCTTCATCAACAGCAAACTATACAGCAACAACAAGCTTTACAACAGCAGCATGTTTTACAACAACAACAAGCTATGCAACAGCAACAAGCTATGCAACAACACCAGGCTCTACAACAACAACAGACTTTACAACAACAACAACAGCTTGCTGTACAACAACAACAACAGCTTGCTGTACAACAACAACAACAGCTTGCTGTACAACAACAAGCTCTCCAACAACAACAAGCTCTACAACAGCAACAAGCTCTGCAACAACAACAAGTCTTACAGCAACAACAAGCATTACAGCAACAAGCTTTGCAACAGCAAGTAGTACAGCCAGTTAATTTGCAAACAAATCAGCAGGCGTTGAATTTAAATCCGACAAACAAAGTTCAATCTATAAGTTTGCAACAGCCACTCAACTTGCAGCAAATTAATTTACAAACAACAAATTCACCCATACAAGGACTAAAACCCGAAGTTAATTTAGCATCTTTGCCCAATGTAAAGCTTTCTACGTTACAAGCAAATCCAGAAGCGGCAACAGCCTCGAAAAACATTCCTACAATACAATTTACTTCTCTGAAATTTGTACCAGTCGTCGATCAGAAATCTTCCGCGTTATTAATGAACCAAGCCGCACCTAGTGTCCCAGCACTGAAAAATACGTTGTCATGTGCACAATCGCAAGTTGGAACTAACCAAGTAACTTTAAATCCCGTGACACTTCAGCAGAATCAGCCTATACTTTCAAATACGCCGATTCAACCTTCTCCAAAATTAATTTCATCCGTTAATCAGTTACCTTCTGTCAATTTTAATTCTTATCAAATGCAATCTCCCTTGGTGACACCGCAAAGCCAACCCGTGTTACCCTCAGTACAAACTCAATTTCAATTACAATCTCATTCAACAATTCCGTCACAAAATCCAACATTAACTCCCGTGCAAAGTCAATTGAATTCTTTACCAAGTCCGCCAATCATTCCTACAAATTATCAACCAGCACTAGCTTTACAGCATAACACAGCCCAAACATTGTCCAAAACTTCCTTGATGGCAGGGCAACCGCAAATTCCACTGTCATCTTCTTTACAGAGTCAGACCGGTACAATGGGTGTACCGAACCGAATAAATTCCATTCAGAGTCAATTGACACTGCCTAGCCTACAAAATCAACCTATTAATATAATATCAACTATCCCGGGTACAGTACCGCTTCAGAGCCAGCCAGTTTTTTCACCAATTCAGAATCAACAAGTATTACCAGCAGTTCAAACTCAACAACTACATTCGCCAATACACAATCAACCAGCAATTTCTGAAATCTACAATCAACCAGTATTTTCGTCGATTCAAAATCAACCAGTTAATTTTCCGGTACAGCGTCAACCAGACGTACCCTCAATTTTTAATTCAGCAATAACGACCATGCAAAGTCAACCAACAGATCGTTTCCAAGACCAAAATCTTATATCAATACAAAGTCAACCAATGCTTTCAGTTCATAATCCTCCAAGTTTCTCATCGGTCCAAAATCAACCTATATTTTTGACTACACAAGGTCAGCCGTCAACTCAAACTCAAACATTTACCCCGATATCAAATCAAATGGCAATATCAATACCGACTCAATCTACAATGATAAATCAAAATTATCAGTCACAAACATCAATGCAAAATCAACCAATTGCGTGGCCGCAAATGCAAACATTCAGTGAGTTTCAAAATCAACCGGTGTCGACATCGATTCAATTCCAACCTTCAATAACACCACAAAATCAACTAATGTCTATCCAAAATCAACCGACAATTTCGACAGTGCAAACTCAATCTATACCCATAATTCAAAATACTGCTAGTACAGTTCAGAGCGTCCCAGTAACTTTGACGTCTAATCAGGCATCAGTAGTTCCTGTGCAAAGTCCAGCCTACTCGATTCTATTGCCGCCTGTAAAACCAGAATCTACACAATCTTATATTACTGTTGCGCCTACAATGCCACCGGCGCCTACAAAGCAGCCGAAATCTTCAAGCCTGAAGTCATTGATTCCTCTATTAATTAATATATTAAAGGAGCGAAGCTATGGGTGTCGTAATTGCAACTGTATGAATAACAATAACCACGAACCTACAGTGCATGGTGGTTATTCTAACCAGAAGAACTATGGCCCATTACCCAGTGAGCCGTCATTTTTACCTGGAGTTGCCATTAACCCTGGGGAGTTGTTCAGATCCAGCCGGTCAGATAATGCACCTGATTCGAAGGATTCTATAAAGAATCTCATTGATGACGATAGTTTTGAAGATTCTGATGAGGATTCAGAATATGTGGACGATGAAGATAATGACGAATAGTATTTTATGATAAACGTGATTATTTAAATTGTATAACTTAACTATTTAATTTTGATATTTATTAAATAGAGTTTGTATGAAAACCCTGGTCGTTTTAATGAAATCCTTGTTTCTTTGTTTTTAAATTACTTGAAATTAATTTTGACAAAAGAGTAGTTTTATGTTATACTATTTTAGTTTTACACGAGTTTTATCGATTTAAAACAATTACACTTTAATTTTTGGAGACTATTTAAAGTAATAAATAAATTACAGTGGAATGGATAAAAAAACTTATATCATAACTCTTCTAGTAGCATAAAATTCTCGATGTATTCCAGGTCGAGAAATCCTTTGTATGATAATTTTGGCACACATTTTAGCAGGATTTAATTGGTTGTTAAAACGTGAATAACAGTGCTAACCTTATAAAACACAGGCATGTTGCGCCGAAGATAATCTCACGTGACGTAAATGACAGAAAGGTGATAAATCACTGAATTTATATCGCATAAAAATTTTAAAACCAAAGATACTTGTTGTCCTCGTAATAATAGAGATATTCTTAAATATTGTTTCGATCCAGTCTTGGCGTCAAGAATGTTGTAATTAGTATAACACGTTAATTGAGCCATTTCTTCACATTTAATACATACCTTACCTTTGAAACTTCAATAAATTGCGTATCCAGAATTTATAAAAATATTATTGACAAATTGTTAAACTTAAGACAATGCACGTTTTTGGCAAGATCACAAATTGTACTTCATATATATTTCTTTGTTTCAAACACGTAATTAAGACGACGATGCTTTTTTACACGTCACACATCTTGATAGACGAATCAGTAAGCCTGAATGACGTAGGTAAGACTCATCGTAAATGCATGTGTATTTAACAAAAGAATATCGATAATCTGTTTGTATAAAATAGACAGCTGATGGTCTCAACATCATAACAAATCAAAATGATGTCGACCAAGTGGATTGTGTTGTTCGTTGTATTCGCTTTCTTCAGAGTAAGTTGTTTTGTACCCCTATAGTAAGTGACAATTAAGGAATTAGAAATTAGAAAGTAGCTAAAAATAACAATTCAGCTGCCGAAGAGAACAAGCATCTTCAAATTGCTCATAATTATGTTAGTCTCGATTCTTGACCAATTTAGTTAAACTCCGGGTTTAAGTGATCATATACATGTAGAGAAAAAAACTCAGGTGGTAACACTAAAACATAATAATGTTACAAAATTAATTTAGAATTTATTCCTTGCACTTACACAACAAGCTAAAACTGGGTTTACTCATGAGAGTAGAAAATTACTCTATAACCTAATACAAACTATGGATAGAATCAGATGAAATCTTGACGTCTGACCGCAACGTACATATATGTATGGCAATATATCACTACAAATATTGATATGGTAGGTTTCTAAGGAAAAATGCTTAAGGAGTATACCATTCCATGATGTGGTAGACAGAGAATCTAGTGCCATCTAGTGACATAATAATCAGTTTGCCTGCTTAGTCCAGACCTTCTCTTCTGTTGAGAATGGCTGGGCTAGAGTAGTACACCATATTGAGCTACTAGGAGTTGGAAGACTACACATTTAAATCAGTATCGGAAAATCAATTTCTTTATATTATTGTTACTTGCAGATTTCTGACGGAAATTGCGGGTCCGGGTGTTGTGGAAATGGCTATGTACCACCGTATGGTCCCGTGGGTCCCGGGGCCTTCCCGCCTAGACGTGATTCAGTTGACGAGATTCTTCCCTTACTACTCGTGTTGTTGACACGATAGAGCATAATCATGGAGTAATACGATAATGCTAATGCATAATTTTAACGGTAGGCAGCGGGTTTGCTGTGCCCTGGCATTGCAGAAGTTTATGGCAGCGGTGACCACTTACCATCAGGTGGCCCGTCTGCTCGTCTGCCTAACGAGTCACAAAAAAAATGAAAAAAAATATATATTTTATATTTATATCGATTTCTACTGCATTTATATTAATTATTACAAAATCATGTAAGATTTAGATGTAAGTATATATTAATATTGTAATAAAACAGTTAATATGCATGTATTGTTTTTTTACCCTAATAAGTTTAAGTCAAGAGTTATTCTATTTTTTAAGTTGCTCCTTAACTATTTAAATGCAATTCTAGTGACCATACGAAACGACAAAACAAGATTGATCATTTCATGCCAGGA